>CM066165.1:41587946-42831696 GCA_033629205.1 Lithocarpus polystachyus | reverse complement strand
GAAAACACAAGAATTTGTGGGACAAAATGAGTTAAATACGAGAAAAGCAAGGGGGTCCAAAGTGCAAAATGAGCACTAGAAATAAAATCACTAGTGTGTGCTAGTGTGTGTATCTTTAATTTCACTCGGTTTCTTTCCGCTCTTCCTTTCTCACATTTTCTTTCTAGCTTTCCTCCATGTGGCTGTAAAACTAGTCTCTCCACTGCACCTTCCTCGTTACTTCCCACTTCTCATTCTCTCTCTTTGAGTCTCCCCCCACCTTTGCTTTGGACTTAGGACCTCAAAAGATTCTTGGGTCAGTTTCTTCTTCATGTGATCGGTGAGTTTTTTTTTTTTTTTTTTTGGTTTTTCCTCTAAATATCTACTGTTCTTTGAATATACCCTTTTGCTTATTTTGCTTCATGGTGTCATGTAAATCTGGTTTAGGATTGTTGGTTTGTGAATTTGTTTGATTATGAAGTTCAATGGTTGAAGTATAGGCACAAGCTTTTGGTGCAGAGTACTGGGTTTTTTTTTTTTAATAATGATTATGGTTGTGGAATTTGGCTGATATGATGGGATTTGGATGTGAATTTTAGGTTCATGTCATTTCTGTTTCTGGTTTCAGAACATATTCTTGTGAGTTAGTATATTCTTGTGAATTTTTGCTTTTTGGTTATTACTAGTGGCTGAGAAAAATGTAGAAAAGATAGGATAAGAAAAGAAAAGATTGAATTTTTATGAATTTTGTTAGGATTCTAAAAAAAAGAAGAAGATAACTTCAATTTAATTGACTTAAATAGTTGAAATAGACCCAGTTTTTTTTTTTTTTTCTTCTTTTTCTTTTTCTGGAATAGACCCAGTTCAGTGCATGATTTAAAAAATAAATAATAAAAAACAGTAAAATTGGATTGATTTTGGATGCACGAAATTTTTAGATGCCATATGTATAAATACACACACATAGATTCCAACATCAACAAAGCAAAGCTAAGACAGTGACAGCTTTTGGTTATTCATTGTTAATCAGAATATTGTTTTGGACTTGTTTATCCAAGAAAATGAAAAATTCTTCTCTCTCTACTTACTGTGGAAGTCTTGACTTTAGGGCTTGTTAAATCCCTTCAAAGCCAACAAGGAGAGCTGGTTAAAAGAATTGGGATTGTTTCAAAGTTTCTCTGATTTTCTGAGTTTTTTTGTTACAAGAAGCTGATTCTCTTGTTCTCTCAGTTGTTTGTCTTGGGTATTTGGTCATAGTTTAGTTTTTGATATTTAGTCCATAATTGAAATATATGATGGCAGGTTTGGCTTAGAGACTGTGTGTCTCAGATTTTCTGGGGTAAGATATGGTTGCGGAAGGGTGGTTTCGTAGTCTGTGGAAGACTCCACGGAAGCATGAGGCTGGTCCTGGGAAGGCTGTGATTGGAGTGTTGGCATTTGAAGTTGCAAGCTTGATGTCTAAGCTGGTTCATCAATGGCAATCTTTAAGTGATAAGCAAATTTCTAAATTGAGAGAAGAGATCACAAATTCAGTGGGTATAAAGAAGCTTGTCTCAGAAGATGAGGTTTTCATTGTAAGGTTGATATGTGCAGAGATGTTTGAGAACATGGTACATGTGGCAAAATCTGTGGCCAGGATTGGGAAGAAGTGCAGTGATCCTAGTTTGAAGAATTTTGAGCATGCTTTTGAGGTTCTAATCAACAGCGGCAATGACACGTGTGGGTGGGAATTTTCATCGAGGAAGATGGAAAAGAAAGTCAAGAAGATGGAAAGGTTTGTTGCAGCAAATGCAAACTTGTATCAGGAAATGGAGATTTTTTCAGATCTAGAACAGACTCTAAGGAGAATGAAGGCTAATGATGACTCAGATGGTGTACATTTGCTTGAATATCAGAAGAAGGTTGCATGGAAACGGCAGGAGGTGAAAAATTTGCAACATATCTCTCTGTGGAACAAGACTTACGATTACACGGTTCATCTTTTGGCAGGATCTATTTTCACAATATTCAAAAGGATCAAACATGTCTTTGGAATTCAACAGATGGCAGATCTTGATGTCCAACATTCAAGAGATCTGAATTCTGATTATATCCCACGCAGCCAATCAGTTTCTGGACTGTTGCAATCTTCAGTTCATCTTTCCAAGAATGGTCGTTCTAAATTTGCATCAGGTCCCCTTGGGGTGTTTATGGCTAAATCAGGACCAATTTCAAGAAAAAATAAAACCAACTATTTCTACTCAGGCCCTCTTGGTGGCCCAACCACAAAGTCAGGTCCTATTTCTGGAAAGAATAAAAATGTCAGCTTCTATTCAGGCCCTCTTGCAAGTGGAGGGATGACAAAATCAGGTCCAATTACTGGATCAGATAAAATCAACCAGAAGAAGTGGCAGAGTCATGTGCAGTCACCTGCGACTCATGGAAGGAAACCAACTTCAAAACCAAACCGACTTACTCAAGTTGGACCTTTTAAAGGATGCATGGCGGGAAATAGCTCTCCTGTTGCCAATTGTTATTTAAGTCCGAACGATGTTCAGTCAGGAAATCTGAATGGAGCCAAAGATAGTGATGCAGACATTCTTGCTCCCGGAATAATTGATTGTTCTAATCTACCAGTCTTCAATTCCAAGCGCAAGTTGTTGGATGCTCCACCTGAAACCCTTGGCGGTGTTGCTTTAGCATTGCACTATGCAAATGTTATTATCATTATTGAGAAACTAGCAGCATCTCCACACTTGATTGGTCTTGATGCAAGAGATGACCTGTACAATATGTTACCCATAAGTGTGAGAGCAGCCATTAGAGCAAAGCTGAAGCCAATCTCCAAGAATTTGACTTCATCAGTTTGTGATACAGTTCTTGCAGGAGAGTGGAGCGATGCCATGTCGGCGATATTAGAATGGTTGGCGCCACTTGCTCATAACATGATAAGATGGCAATCTGAGAGGAGTTTTGAGCAGCAGAACTTGGTTTCGAGGACCAACGTTCTTCTGGTACAAACCCTTTACTTTGCAAATCAAGAGAAGACAGAAGCATTAATCACTGAGCTTCTTGTTGGTCTGAATTACGTATGGAGATGCGGTAGAGAAATCAATGCAAAAGCTCTACTGGAGTGTGCTAGCAGTAGAAAATTTGATGAATTTTTGGATATGGATAAGTAGCATCATTTCCAGCTCGTGGCAATTAACAACTGAATTCAGAGTCCCTTGCAACTGGCTGGCTTCCAGAGTTACATTGGCAAAGATGGAACTGACTGGCTAGTCCATATGAGGCTTCTCAGGTGTACTGAAAAAACGCTTGATCATTTGCTTGGTGCAGGAGAGAGCCTACCCTTCTATACATAGTTTAATACCAAAAGGTATTCTTAGCTAGTTAAGGTATTGTTTGAGCCTCCAAACATTCTTTTCCTTTGGTGAGAATTCCTAGCAGCCAAAAAATGGGCTCCTCTATTTACCATAAAGCATAGTTTGTTATTGGTTAAGTCTGAAAGGTGTATTTACTAGAAATACTCTTTTATAGTAATATTGTAAGAGTACATATAAATGGTGTCTTCCTTAGGTAAGACCTCTCAAGGTCAGGCATGTTTCCTTTTTGAGTGGCTATCTGTATTGGTGTAATTACTGATGGTGAGTTGTTTATCCCACATTGCAAATTAAGAGTATTTTACGCAATGTCAGATTCAAATTTTTGCTTGCTATAAGCTAGCCCTGTATGTTACCTGGTCAACAAGAAGCAGATTGACTAACAAAGCATAGAACTACATTGAATAAGCGTGTTATTTAGGCAGGCTTTTGTTGATACAAGCTGTCTGTTTCCAATATCATAAGATACCTAGATATATACTATACATGTGTTTAACGTTATACATAATTATAGCCAATATATGGTCAAAATTCATGGTGTGGCAAAACAATGCTTCTTGACACTATATCACTTTCATGTTCTGAAGTATTGGGGTTCCTTTCTTCTTGGGAAAGATGGGAGGTCAATTAGCTTGATCATAGTTCTTTGTTATTTATGATTACAAGTTCTTACCCTGTGAGCCTTATCCACACTTTCTTCTTCTCTCAATTACATTAAAAAAGGATTACTAGTATTACCTTTACCTTCTTATTTTTTTCTTTTTCTTTTTTTTTTTTTTGGTGATCCAGATAGCGTTAATGAACTGAATCAACAATAACAGAATTTAGAGGACTACGCTCTCATAATATAGACCCATAGTGTCATAAAACAAAAGCAAATATAAGTTCACAAGCGGACTATCAAAATACATAATATCATGATTTAGGTTTAGACTTTTCTGGCTAAAGCATCAGCACACTTGTTTGCTTCATAGAAGCAGTGGCTCATCATCACTTGAGGAATCTGGTTGGCAAGAGTCTTGTATTCTAGTATTACCTTTACATTCACCTTTACCTGTTTATTTGAAAAAGTTTCATTTTATTGCTTGAATTTGAACAATCGACTTTGACACAAACAATCAACTAGTGCTTTGAACGATCAACTAGTGCTTTGAACGATCAACTAGTGCTACCAATTGGCCCTCTACCATTCATACATTCAATCATGTATGGTGACGGATTGCAACTTGAAAGAAATAGCAAGAATATCTCTCAATCACAATACACAAGTCATTGTATTGTATGGACCAGCTAAACAATACTCCAACCATAATAGTGTGTGACGACTGATGTTTGCTTTCTTCTATGATAATATTCTTCAAAACTATTCGTGTGTATGAGGTGATTTATGGTATATCTTGGACTTTTCAACATTAATTTTTATCACACATTACAGATTCAATTAGATTACTATGCCATGTAATTTTCCAATCTCAATCTAAATTGAAAAACATAAGGCACTATCAATTAATTTATTAATTTATGTAAGGTGGCGTTTAGTACAAGATAATCCATATTATTCAAATTCCTAGGAATGTAATGCCTAGAAATCTGAATTCTTGGGAATATAATTATTTCTATGTTTGGTTTAATTAGAATTTAATAAAAATTTTGAGAATATGATATGCTAATATTTGGTTTATTTCTAAGAAATTTATAAGAACTAATGTATAACTCTGTGCATATGCACGATATATTTATAAACAATCACAACACATGGCGTAAAATTAAACTCTAATTAAAATTCAATTTAGAATTTAATTAAATTTAGACTCTTTGATTTTTGTATCTAATAACTCACTTAACACACAAATTTAAAAATTAGAGGAGACACGTGGCGCAAAATTAGACTCCAATTTAGAATTTAATTAGATTTTCTCTCAGCTTTGACTATTAATATATATATACTAGTATTATGCCCGTGCGATGTATGGCTCAATAAAAGAATTATATATAAATTTTAAAAAATATATATTTTTGATAATATAATTAAATTTAATAACAAATAACATAGTAAAAATATTTTAAAAATTACGGTAATTTTTAAATTTCTAAAAGCTTTTAGTAGTAAACAGGTCGGGCTTTGCATGGTTTTAGTCATAAACTTATAACATGAATAATTTTATTGAGAAACATTAATTAATGATTGAAGAGAAATGCTATACCTAGTCGGACTAAGAGATAACTTTTACTTATTCAAATGACATTTAAGGTGAAGTAGGGTGAGGAACAACAAATAATAATTCTAACATACCGGCATAATAACATTTATATTTAATTATAATGAAGCGTTTGCATCTCAAATTGTCAAATTAATATCAACACTAAACATGCTAAGATGTTTATATTAATTCATGTAAATAAGCATAAAATTAATATCAACATCTAACACCCTACTATTGCATGAATTATGATTAAAATTGACCTAATATTTTTACTTTAACCCCAACCAATCATCCCAAATTTACAAATTAAAACTACGCAAATGTAAGGTCACAATTTGGGTCCCTAGCCCAAGTGATGAATGAACTTAGGTCTAAAAAGCCCAATACAATGAATTTGTAGAAAGTGGGTTGAAAAACTGGGCTTTAAAGAGTTGAATAAAAAGAATGATAGATTCAGGTGACAAGAAAAAGGAAAATAAACTGATTTAAGCTAAATAAAATCGTCCTCGACACAGTCCGAGGAGATCAGTTCTAATATATTTCTTTTAAGTTTGATTACAAAGTCTGATCTTGATGCTTACATTGTTTTTCTCTTTCTTCTAATCTCCTTCTCTCTAGGTACCTCTTCTCTTTTATACTATCTTCTCCTCTCTCATCTTTACCTTCCACATGCAGGACAGATGGTTGGTGCTGATACTTGTTCCATCAGCACCTTCCTGAAGTCTTTGTGTGGTAGCTGTATGGCTGAAAAACACTGTTCAGGTATCATCTCCACATTAATGCGGCTAGAGGATTAGTTGCCGAGCATTCAATGCGGTAGTAACAGCTTTCTCCTTAGATATTTTAGGACTTCCCCCCTACCCTATGTTTTCGTAATGCTTATCCGTATCAACAAAATTTCCTGGAACATCCCCCTAGACGGCAAACCACCCCTTCAGACCTTGGCTTTTGGTTAGCTGAGGAGGCATTCCTCCTCGGACCACCCTCACGGGCCCTTATAACCAAAATTGACCTCTTCATTTACTAACACAAACTCCCCTAACAACGTCTACTTCTCCTCAGACTACTTCACATCTTCATATTGGGCCCCAGGCCCAATGTATACATAGATTATGCGCCCCTGGGCCCAATACCCCTACACCAAATTTATAAATTAAAAAAAAAAATTGAAAGAAAAATTCACAATAACACACACATAAATATATAGACACAAAGAAACTTTGAATTCAATAATTACAAACAACATTAATTTCTAAACATTAAAAAAAAATCTAGAATTAGAGTTGAAGTAAAGATACTCACATGAAAATTGAATTAACTTTGACAGCAAGGAGGAGGCAGCGAAGTCATGGAGATTTCACATCACCTTAAATATCCATTATTTTTACATCACCCTTTTTATGTATAATCAATTTTCTGTCTCCATTCTTTGTGGAGTGATGTTCATTATTATAGTTTTGAATGCTCAAATCTTGGTCTCATGGTTACCCATGGGATCTACACATTAGAAAACAGATCTTTCAAAAAGTGAATAAGATTTTTGTTAAAATTAATTTGTTAGTTTTCATGGAAGATATAAAATTGATTCTAAAGACTAAAATAAGCATATAAATTAGGTCAAAGTTAACAAAAATAACTTAAACAAAAAGCAACCTGTACACAAAACATATTCAATTTTATGAAAAAAAAAAAAAAAGAAAAGAAAATAAAAGAAAGGAATTTTATGAAAAAACAAAAGGGAATACATCAAGTAAGTATGAGAAGGAAAGAATACATCAAGAAACCGTACAGTAAGAAAAGGGAAAAATATACCAAACAATATATATACCCCCACTTTTATATTAGATAATTTTAAGTTGTGAAGAAGTTGATAACTTGATATGAACAAAAAGAAAAAAGAATTTACGTAATTAAGAAGTTTATGTTAATTACATATTAGTTTTTTTTTTTTTACTTTATCCCAAAAAAATAGTTAATGTTATTAGATTGTTATTAGAATTTTTTTTTTAGTTTATGTCAAAGTTAATAAATATTAGCTATTTTTTTGTTATTTATTTCAAAAGAAAAAAAATTTTGAGAAGAAAATATAATACTTTTAAATTTGTTACTTTATTATTAGGATATAAATGATGTAGGATAAATGTTTATTTCAAAAATAAAATAAAACAATACTAACGTAAGCCAATAAAATTATTACTTTATAATTTTTTATTAAATAACATAAATACACTTTTGATTCTCACATTTTAAGCTGTTTTTCAATTTGATCTTTAAATTGATTTTGCTTCTAGATGAGTCTTTTTTTTTTTTTTTATGGTCGATTTTAAAATAGATTCTATCGTGAATTTAATTACGAATTACGAAAAATGCTAAAGGAAGAAACAAAATGAACTATTTCTTAACATGACTAATAAAATAAAAATATATATAACATTTTTTAAATATCATACCAGCATTTAAATTAAAACAAAAAGTCAGCTACGAAAATTTAAAAAAAAAAAATTAATTTTTTTTAAAAAAAAACCTCAAATCTACAGTTCGAGATCCAACTGGGAAGTACCAGGGAGACTCAGATCTACAGCTCAAGAGAATCAACGTTTACTACAATGAAGCAAGCTGCGGTCGCTATGTTCCTCGTGCTGTTCTCATGGATCTGGAACCTGGTACCATGGACAGCATCAGATCTGGTACCTACGGCCAGATCTTGAGGCCCGACAACTTCGTTTTCGGCCAATCTGGCGCTGGAAACAACTGGGCCAAGGGGCATTACACTGAAGGAGCTGAACTCATCGATTCGGTTCTCGATGTGGTTCGTAAACAAGCTGAGAACTGTGATTGCTTGCAAGTCTGGTTTTTGTTTGTCTCTGTCTTTTTAAGAATATTCAGTTTTGTTTGTTTGTTTTTATGTTTGGTTTGTGGTTTTGGGTTCTAGGCTTTGCAGGGTTTCAAAGTGTGACACTCACTAGGTAGACGAACTGGGCCTGGAATGGGTACCCTGTTGATCTCAAAGATCAGAGAAGAATACCCAGATCGGATGATTCGGTGCTGTTGATGGCGAGTTGATGGTGGATTTGGGTTTGTTGATGGCGGATTTGGTGTTGTTGATCGGCGGGGTGTTGTTGTTGATGGCGATTCTGGGTTTGTTTGTTTGTTTTTTTTTTTTTTTTTTTTGCCCTTGATGTTCTGGTTTTGTATGTATTCTGAGTTTGTTTGTGTTCTGAGATTTTGCACAAACTGTTCTGGTTTTTTTTTTTTTTTTAATGCAGATTTGTTTATTTTTCTGGATTTATGAGTTTGATTTTCTAGAGGTTTCAATGTTGATTGTGTTGGAATTTTTTGTTCTGAGATTGATTTTGAGTGGGTTAGTCAATCGGGTTTGTCTTGATTTGGAGAAGAACATGAAGAATGAAGTTCAGTTTGAGGTTTCTGGGTTTGACATATTTCTAAGTTGGAGATTTGATGATTTTTCGGGGTTGGTTTTCACATGTGGGTTTGGGTTTGATGATTGTTTTATGTTTTGGAGGTTTTGGTAGAGGATAAAGATTTTGTATGAAATTTTGCATTGTTCTGGGTTTGATTGTTCTTGGATCCGGGAAGAACATGTAGAATAAATTCTTGTGTTCTTACCTAAAAAATAATGAAAGCAATAATAATAATAAAATTAGATTTAAAAGTTTTTTTTTATAATTTAGTTTGAATTAAATTGAAATTGAAAAATATAAATTATTTTTATTTTATTAATTAAACTGACATGACTTTTTTTTATTTTAAAAAATGTTGACATGTTATTTAAAAAATATCAAATAAAATATTTTATTATTATTTTATTAATCATGTCAGCGATTAACACGTGCATTTCGTTTGTGCTAATTTGTTGCCTGATTAATCTTTTTTGGTTGACCTTTTAGCTGAATCAGGGGATATATGAATTGGGTTGTTTTTTTTTTTTTTTTTTAAGCTAAATTATGGGGATATACGAATTGTGTTGGTTGCAAATCTGGTTTTTTAGCTGAATTATGGGGATATACGAATTGGGTTGTTTGCAAAATCTTTTCTTTTTCAAGTTTGTAATTTTTGGTTTATGAAGACTTGTGATGATCAGAGGGTGGAACTTTGTTTTGGTTGATGTTTTGAGTACTATGTTTGAATTGATGAATTGGGTTGTCTGGAATAATTAGTGCTGCCCTTCGAAAGTTTGAGATAACAAAGTGTTCCTTTAACTAAGAAAGATGAAATTGAAGGATCGTGCTGTTGGGTAGCTACACCTTTTGGCAAATTTCAGCTACCACTTATTGTGGTTCATATTTGCTGCCACTTATTATTAGTTAATACCTAGGTCAACTCTGGAGTAGTTAGTATAAATAAATAAATATATATATATATATATATATATATATATATATATATATCCTACTTGAGTTAACGAAACAGGTTGAGGAAGACCAAAAATCACATTAATAGAAGTAATAAAAAAATGACATGTTAATTAAAGGAGTAATAGAAAATATGACTTTCTATAGAGTAGAATAGAGGCAAAGAATACATATGATTGATCCTAACTAATATGTTGATGATTTATTGCTGACCTCAAAATTTTGGGACTAAGACTTTGTTTGTAGTTGTTGTATTTAGTTGCTTTTTAGACCAAAGCATTTATAGGATTGAACATAGGAATTGTAGAGATTATTGGTAGAAAAGCAATGAGTCTGACATAAAGCAAGCATGTAAATTGCAACATAAGCAAAATCACAATCCAATAGGATGAGTTAGTGGCAAAGATTGTTCAAAGAGAACCACAATGGTGATGTGAGATGATAGTTCATGGTCTTGACAGCAAAGCAAGTCCAGAGAATATTCACTAAATTTGATCAATGATAAATACTTTTAAGAATCCATTGCCAATAGCTCTAAACTTATTCTTAGGATAAATTGATGAGATTGTTCATGGAGTTAAAACAGTTGGGTTTCATGGGGATATGCTTATGGGTGTTAGGTCAGTTACTGGCATGTTCAGTTGAACTTATGATATTTTACGGATAGAGTAAGGGGTTGGGTTTGCCTTATAAAGCAAATTTTGCTAGCTTAGAAATCTTTTATTGGTAAGAACTAAGATGAGGATGATGCAATGGACAGTTGAAGGTTTAATAGTAGAGAATTTCCATTCTTAAGTTATGGAGGTAGAGCCATTGCAGTGTTTGGGATGTGTGGATCAAGATTTCCACACAAAGTTATTTTCTTCTCTAGCTGATGATTAGCTTCACAAGTTTTCAAGTTTTAAACCTTACAGTTGTATGCTTAAGTTTTATAATTTGCATACACTGGACTAGTTCTTGAGTTCCCTCCAGGGTTGCTGCTGCTTCGATGCTGCTGCTTCTAGAAGTGTTGGCTTCTTGTTGGGGAGTTGAGTTAGAGCATCCACACCAGTCCATGTAAACCTTTGCAAAATACAAAAAGCAACCATTTTTACACATTTTACCCCAAAAAACTTCTACATCAGTCCTTCTAAAGTTGTGCAAATTTACATATTTGCTACAGTAGCCGTGCATATAACATATTTTATTAATTTCACGTTTTGTGCCTTATTTTCTCTCTCCTCTTTGTGCAAAACAAACTGACTTCTCTCCTCAATCCTCATCATCTTCTTCCTCAGATATACACAAACACACCCACACACAAACACAAACACAAAGACAAATCATCACAGAGGGTGCCTCGTCTCGGTTGATCGGTGATTTGGGTTTGATCGGTGATGTGGGTTTGATGGTTGTGGTGTTGATGGTGCTTCTGGGTTTTGACTGTGAGAGAAAGAGGAAGAAAAGAAAGAGGAAACGACAGAGACAAGGAAAAAGAAAGAAAAAGAAAGAAAGAAGAAAAAGATCGGAGCTTGAATCGGAATGATCGGAGCTTGAATCGGAATGATCGGTGCTCGAATGGAACGATCGGAGCTCGTGGGTCTTGCTTGATCGGAGCTCGTGGGTCTTGCCTGATCGGATCTAGGGAGATCTGACTAAGATGGGTGAGAGTTGAACGGTGCTTGACCGAGCTAGGGGAGGGTTAATCTGTGCTCAGAAATGGGTATAGAGATGGGTATAGAGAGAGAGAGAGCAACAAAAAATGGATAGAGACGAAGAAAGACGGAGAAGGAAAAGAAAAAGAAAGAAGAAGAAAAAATGGAAAAGAAGAAGAAAAAATGGAGAAGAGGAAAGACGAAGACGCTGAGAAAAATGGAGAAGAAGAAAGACAAAGAGAAAGAAAGACGCTGGGAGAAGGAAAAGAGAAAAAGAAGAAAGTGAGAAAGAAAAAGAAAGAGATAAAGATCAGATATAGTGTGTGTATTAAAGTTGGTGGGACCTGGTAGTTGTGAATAATAAAAAAATATGTGAAAAATATTATTTAAATAAAAGAATGTGTAGAATAGACAAACTGATACGGGTGTTTTATAAAAATGAGTGTGTAAAATAGAAAAAGTAGGTTTTTTGGTGTAAAATAAAAGGAAAATTTGAGTGGATGCTCTTAGGGAGAGGTCATGGGAAGGTCACTTTTATAACTTGCCATATCATTAAGTAACTTAGATGTTTTGTACGTTGATTTTGAAATAGTGTATGTGTTGAATCATGATTTGACATCTTCATTGGCTTATGGAGTTTAATAATTCTTGTAGGAACTCGCAGGATGGATAGAGATAGATTCTTTGTTTGGATTCTTGGCCATGTGATAAAATTGTGGGGGTTGACGGAGAAGTGACCAGGGATCATTGCAAAGCAGGATTAGGCTACTTATTTACTCACTTTTATGGTCATTGCAGGGTAACAAGGAAACTTTTTCCCAGTATGATAATATAGAGGACCCCACTTATTTTTAAACTCTTTCTCTTTGTATAACAGCAGTTGTGAAGTCTTAGATCTTTGCATCTGATTACTTTATCTATAGAGGTTTTTATATTCATAGCAGGGTGATATATGTGACTTCGATAACACTTGCATAACATGAATACGTAAAGTAGCCTAAAATAATACAATGTATATATGGTTGGTCTTTGTTTTCTTGCCTAGTAGCTGCTACATATACTTTCTTGGTATTGACAAAAGGCCTTTTACTCTTAAGATTATTTTAAAAACCCTTCATCTTGCATTCTTTGTACAACAATAGCTTTAGAGAGTCTTAGATCCTTACAAGTGATTATTTGATGATATTAGGAATCACAATTTTCCTGCTTGGGTTGATGTTTACGAGTCACGTCACATTTGCAAAAATTTAATCAGCCTCATCATCATCACTAATATACAATGGACATTAAAAAAAGCAAGAAAATCGAGTTCCTCCTAGGATTTCATTTTAGGTCAGGGTATAAGGAACTAACTGTGGTTATTTGGTTCACAATTTTGACACAGAAAAGGTAAAGAAATAGAGAAATATTAACCAGACATATGTATAATAACAGTGATGGGGAACATAATTGGCAGCCTCTTTTATGGCATGTTTGGAAGTTTAGAGAGGGAGGGGAGTAGAGGGAAGTAAAGGAAAGGAGAGTAATGGAGAAAAGAGTAAAGGGGAATGGTTCCCCTCTACATTATTTGGATATTTTTAAAATTAGTAAGAGGAAAGGTAAAGAAAGAGAGAAATATTAACCAGACATATGTATAATAACAGTGATGAGGAACATAACTGGTGTTGAGGCTCATTTTCCGGAGCCCAGTAAGAAGAAGCAGCCCAACAACACCAACAGAAAAGAATTAAAAAATAGGTAGAAAGCTCATTAAGCCCAAGTGGCAAGAATAATGAATTATAGGTCCATAAAGCAAATAAATGGATTTTGAAGAAGTAAATAGGCCTGAAAAGGCTCGGAAAGAGAGAAACAGCGAACCGTGGGCCACGAATGTAGAAAAGTGAGAATAGGTCACGTCTATTGTGGCAGGCCCAAAGTAAAGCAAATACAGGGCTATAGAAAAACCTATGAGCTCTAAGGATGAAGTATAGAGTAGTTGGGCTAAGGAAGCCCAACGAATTAGTAAAGGCTCATGGAAAGCACGGAATTAGAAAGGGTTAAGGACGCCCAAAGGAAAGTAAATGGGATACGAGAGCCCGCAGGCAGACATGGTAAGAGGGCCCAGTGGGGCTTATTAAGCCCTTAGAAAAGAAAAACAAACAGCAGGCCCAAAGAGGCCCAATGGTACTGCATTATATCGCCGTAACATGAACGTCAAAATAGTGCGGCAAGAAGCAATAGCAAAGCTGCGAAGATTAAAACACGAGAGGATGCAAATAAGCTAAAGCCCACAATCGAGCAAAAGCCCAGACCACAAAAGGCAAGTCAGTAAAGAAGTAGCCCACGTCACAAGAAGTTAGAGGTGAACGACAGGATGAACAGACAGTCGCCCAGACCGCGACAAGCGCATGAACGGTGGGCAGATTTTGGATCGACATGAAAAACAGAGTATGCGCAAGGCTCAAGTCTCGCCAGCCTATACCCAGCCAATACGGGAAGAGGTGGGTCATGGGTCAGAGGTAAGGGGGGACGTGGTCTGGTGGAGAAGAAAGGGAAAGAACCTATTTCAAGGATCCTGCTCAGGCTACTTTTGGGTGAGTGTCCTGCTGGGATGACATGCCACCCGAAAATAGCAAAACTGAGTTGGAACTGTTCGGTGCATAACATGAGGCAAGAGAGAGAGAGAACACCTTACCGTGGCAGGTAAGAATGCCACGTCAAACTAATAGACAAACATTTTTTTTGTCCCCACCTGGTGATATGGTCTGGCGCGGCCAACGCAGGTAAGTTGTGCTGGTCAGGCACCTGACCAATCAGTAATGGTTGGCAAGGACACACACCAGACAAAAGGCGGTTAGAGGGTAAAAAGGTAATAGCCAAGCCACGGTAGGCACTATATAAGAACACTTACTGTGCGCAGGAAAAGAGAAGGAACCAAAGGGAAAAGAAAAACAGAGTAAGAAAAAGGAAAACTGAGGAAAGGCTAATACTAGCTAAAAAAAGAAAAAAAGAAAGGAAAAAGATTGAGAAAAGAAATAAGAAGATAAAACTGAGGGAAGAAAGATGGCGGATATACACCAAAATGGGTTGTTTTCCCTCTCTCCCTCTCAAACTCATGCTCTTTATTGTTACTGACCTGGGCACGAGTCATTTAGGATCGTCCCTTCAAAGCCGTTAATCTCTCCTTTGAGAAATTATTTGTATTAAAGGATTGTTATCTCCTTCTAGACTTGAAACCTTTTAACATATTGCGGCAGACTAACTGTTTTATAAGTTTGTCTTCATTTCCTCTTTCTTTCCTTCCGCATTTACTTTCATGCTAATATTCATTTTTTTGTTACTATTTCATTGGAATATGTATTCTTTGCAATGTATCATCATTTAAGTTTAGTAAGCAAACCTCTTTAATATTACGTTATATCTGCCAGCTGCAATTACCTCAAGAAGGTCTGCCTGCCACGGTCACATAATATAAACTACGATAGAACTGGGCATGGCTTGCGCACAAGCCGGGCCAAGGTGAGTTGCAATTGGACGGGTCTCAACTCTCCAATCCAGAATATTTTTCGGGCTTAGCACGGCAGGAAGGAGCAATCCAACCTAACATTGTACGAAAAGCCTATAACACCCGTTGCAACTGGTAGCCTCTTTTATAGCATGTTTGGAAGTTTAAAGAGGAAGGAGAAAAGAGGGGAGAACATGGAAGGAGAGTAGTGGAAAGGAGAGTAGAGGGGAATGGCTCCCTTCTACATTGTTTGGATATTTTTAAAATTAGTAAGGGGAAAGGGAATAATTAGCCCTTTAGAAATGATAATTTTCTTAATTTAGAAATGGTAAATTAGGAAATTCATTTGGCCAATAATTTATCCACTCTACTATCCCTCCAAATCTCTCCAATTTGGAGAAATTAAAAATGAGGGGTTAGCGGTAGTTAAAACCCCTCCAAACCCCTTCCCCTTCCCCTTCCCCTTCCCCTTCCCCTTCTTCCTTAAAAAACTTTCAAACAAAGTAATTGAATTACTCTCTCTCCCTCTACTCTACTCCCCCTCCTTTTTTTAACTCCCAAACAGGCTATTAAAGACTTACAAGAGGTGGGGATAGTAGGTTCTAATGCTCAAGCACTAGTTTGGAATGTTGTAGATGATGGAGAGCTCTCTTGGATTCTTGAATGCCACTGAAGTCATCACCAGTTATGATCATATCATCCATATACAGGAGAAGTAAAATAGTGCCTTTGTCATGTAACGAAGAAATAAGACAGAATCATAATGACTAGCCATGTAACCCGAGCGAGAGATGGTAGAGTTGAATTTGGCAAACTAAGCTCGTGGAGCTTGTTTAAGGCAATAAAGTGCACGTCGAAGGTGACAAACCTTATTTGATTCAACAAAGAGACCAGGAGGAGGTTGCATATAAACTTCTTCACTTAAACCCCCATTAAGAAATGCATTTTTGACATCCATCTGAAAAATGTCCCATTTACTGGCAACAGCAACAGCTAAGAGGGCATGAACTGATGAGATACGAGCAACCAGAGCAAAGGTCTCTTCATAATTAATCCCATACTTCGGTGTAAAACCTTTTGTAATAAGACGAGTTTTGTAGCGCTCAATGGACCCATCAGAGCGAGTCTTAATCTTGTAGATCCACTTACAATCAACCACAGATTTCCCAGGAAGGAGTGTCACCAAATCCCAAGTATAGTTTTTAGACAATGCATCAAGTTCTTCCTTCATTGCAATCTGCCATAAAGGGTCAATGAAAACCTCACAATAGGTGTGAGGCTCATGCAATGTAGCAAGGGCAATATAACAATGATAGTCAAGTAAATGCGCAACAATGGATTTTACCCGAGTTTAGTAACGAGGTGGAATGTCTTGTGCAAGATCTTCAGGCGGAGCAGGAGCGGGGGACCCAAGCTTAAGGTTGGGGTTGGGTTGCTCGTCTTCAATCTGGTGGTTACACAGAAAAGTCTACAGGAGAATCATGAGCAACTACAGGAGGATTAAGAGCAGATGCAGAAGGAATATGTGTCTCATCTGGAAAAGATCTAAGTCAGAGAAGGAAGATAGGGAAGCACGGAAGTGAGTGAGCTCGACAAAGAGGCGATGTTCCCAAAAGATAACATTGCGGGAGATACGAAGACGGTGAGAAACAGCATTATAACACCGATATCCCTTTTGAGTTTCACCATATCCAAGAAAACAACAAAGTCTTGACCGAGGCTCAAGTTTGTTATGCTCATGTGGTTGAAGAAGAACGAAACAGACAGAACCGAAGGAGCGAAGGTGATGATAATCTGGAGATGACCCAAAAAGGCGCTCATATGGAGTTTGATTTTGGATGATAGGACTGGGAATGCGATTAATAGTATGAACAGCAGCTTCACTCCAAAAAGGAGCAGGAATTTTAGCTGAGAGAAGGAGAGTACAAACAGTGTCAAGAATATGACGAAGTTTTCATTCGACTCTACCATTTTGCTGAGAGGTACCTAGACAAGTTAGTTGATGAACAGTGCCATAGGAATGCAAAATAGCTTGGAAAGCATATTGAGTGTATTCAAAAGCATTATCAGATCTAAAAATTTTGATGCGTTTGGAAAACTGAGTTTCAACCATTTTTGCAAAATTACAATATATTTCCAATAATTCAGAACGATGTTTCATTTGAAAAATCCAGCTATAGCGAGAGTAATCATCAACAAAGACAACAAAATATCGAGATCCACCAATACTAGAGACAGAAGAAGGCCCTCAAACATCAGAATGAATAAGCTCAAAGATATCAGTGGATATTGATTCACTAGTATTGAAAGGCAAAGCTGGTTGTTTTCTTAACTGACATGAAACACAATCAAAATTTTTAGTAGATGCTGATCCTAACAAACCTCTAAAAGCCAATTTTTGAACCCGCGAGGAAGATGCGTGACCAAGTCGGGTATACCAAAGTGCAAGGGAAGGAATAGAAGAAACAACAGTAGCTGCAGCAACAGAAATAGGAGCAACAAGTGAAAGACGAAGGCTGTCCACGGGAAACATTCGCCCAACTCTGGGATCGGTCCCAAGCTCCTGTCCCGTCCTCGGATCCTACATAATACACACAGAATAATCAAAGATAATGCGATAACCCAACTAAGTTAATTGTCCCACAGAAAATAGATTGTAAGAAAGGTCAGGAGCGTTAAAGACCCTAGGAACCGAGAGGTTAGAGGTCAAAATGGAACCTATATTATGACCAGACATTGTGCAACCATTTGCTATGCAAATATTAAGAGGGTGTGGCACAGGTTGAAGTTCAAAAAATAAGGATGAGTGAGGTGTCATATGATTACAACAAGCAGAATCCATAAGCCAAGAGGAATGAGACATACCAGGTAAAGCTGAGAAAGAAGAGGAATAAAATGCATTATCAACCATACAAATGACATTAGCGATGATCTTTATAAGGTCATCTCTGAAAATAGTGAAGTGGATCCAGAAGATTGAGATTGTGCAGAGACGGAAGCCATTGGTTGGACACTCTCAGTGTTAGCAACTATAGCAGCAGAAATGGAAACAGCTGATTTGTTGCGTTAATAGCAAGTCTCAATATTATGGTCAAAACGTTTGCAAAAATTGCAAAAATGTTTGTTGGATTGTTGGTGACGATTGTTGCAAAAGAAAGAAGACTTGTCCTTATTCTTCAAATAGAAGCAAAATATGAAAAAATATACTGTAAAAATGAAATCTACGTGAAAAACTGGGTAAGGAGCACCTAGACTGCAAAAAGTCAACTCTAGAAAAAAGTAAACAGTCAACCCTGCAGAAAAGTCAACGGTCAAACCTCCAAAAGTCAAACAATGCTGTCAGCGGCTGACGCAAGCAAATGACGTCAACGATGACACAACTAGAGCTGATGTGGCAGAATGACGTCAGCAAAAGTGTTGAGGCGGGTGAGGGCACGCGACCTGAAGATGCGGCGCATGGAGTATAACCTAGATGTGCAACGGCGCATGTGGCATCAGCAGAAGTGTTGAGGTGCGTAAGGGCGCGTGGCCTGAAGAGGCGGCGCGTGGAGTATAACCTAGATGTGCAACGGCGTGTGTGGCGCATGAGCTATGGAGCAGAACCTTTGAGCAACGCGTGGGGGCGCTTGCAATCTCTGATGGCTTCGAGGTTTCCACGATTGTGTAGATCAGCAGAAGACGATCTCAGCTGTACTTGTAGAAAATTAATCGGAGCAATATTCGGGGCAATGATGAAAAAGGCAGTGGTCTTTGCAGTGTGAAACTCCTCAACGATAGCAGCTGCAGGTCCGGAACCCAAGGACGATGGCTGGAAGATGTCGGAGGTTCAACGGTGAAAGGATGCGGCAGCTGCTGTGACGGTGGAAGCAATGTTGAGAATGGAGTAACACCAATAAAGACAAGACTGCTAAGAAAGGGTCAGAGTAGTGGCTCTGATACTATGTTAGAAATACTGAATAATTGTATTGTATTTCTCAATGAAAGAATATACATGAGTGCCTTTATATAGAAAGCATATGAGTGTAGTACAAGTAAGAGTGTAGTACAAGAATGTGTGCTATACAAGTAATCTAGTTGGGCCTAAAGCCCACAACACTATACTCGTTAACTTTATATAAACGAAATTGTTACTATTATTATGCAAGATTAACAAAGAATTGCATTCAAGAAACTATCTATATATAAAGATTGGTAAGACAAAAGCTAATACTCACAACTCTTTCTGGTGGACCGATAGCGTTACCAATGTAATATGTAATCACTCCAGCAATGACTCTAGCAATGACATTTATGTCAAAAATCATAATCCAAGAGCTGTAATTTTGACAAACCAAAGAAAAAAATTTGGATAGTACAGAGGGTGTGGGTGGTGGGGTGGTAGGGGTGGTGGTAGGGGTGGTGTTGAGGGTGGTGGTGAGGGTGGTGGTGTCTTGTGGTTAACTTCTAGGATGGGTGTCCTAAAAATATTAGCTAAAGTATTCCACATTCTTTTCGAGTGTTTGATTGGTGTCTTTTTCTTTTTGGCGCTAAAACTATAACCGTAAAATCAATTTATATGTAGAGAATCCAGCTGGCCTTATTTATTTATTTATTTTTTTTTTTGAGAAACAACATTTTTCATAGCTCACAAAATTTTTAACCGTGTTTGTATGTGTATTATATGGTTTTACAGTAGGTGGCCATAGTGTAATGGATGGGATTCATTGTTGGCTTCTTATATAAATATATATATATATATATATATATTTTGTAGGTTTGTATAAATGAGTTTCCTTGTTTATGTATAAATTATACAACAATGAAATTAGTATTTGATGGGTGCTAATTTATAGGAAATTATCATTTTAGGAAATCTTCTATGGAAATAATAATTTCATCCAAACACAACCTAGGGCTTTCTTGGATGGGAACTTTGACCTTATCTGATAGAAAATTATCATTACAGGCCTTCTCTATGAGCATTTGATTTGGCAAATATAATGACAGCTAGTAGAGACTATTAAAAAATGGTGATATATTTTGAGAACCTAATTCAGTGGTTTCTTGTATCATCTTTGTTGTGCAGTTGTAGAAGATATATATTAGCGAAAAGTTGGTTTTTCTTTCCAAAGCAGGAGAGAAAGCCCGAAGATCTTCGACTGTATGTCCTATGCTCACTCAACTGACTAGCTTATTGACTCAATGTAACCATTGTAGTTTTTTCTTTTTTTGACAAACGAGGGTATTTGGATTTCTTCTAGTATCTGACTATTTACTTGGGTGTATTGTAGCTTAAATTGAAACAAATGGTGCTCCCATTTCTCATTTTTTGGAGCAACCGCTTACATCAATGTACTTTTTAGTTTTTGCTTTACTACAAATCAATTGCTAATTATCAAAGCTTTTTCTGGTAGCTCGATTAGTATGTGCCCCATATTCACTTGGGTGTATTGTAGCTTTGAATTGAAACAATGGTGCTCCCATTTCTCCTTTTTTGGAGCAACCCTTTACATCAATGTATTTTTTAGTTTTTGCTTTACTGCAAATCAATTACTGATTATCAAGATTTTGTTTGATAGCTCGATCAGTAAGTGCCCCATATTTTAACTCTTATTTGATAGTTCCAACCCTTGGATGGGTCTTGTGAACTACCTTAACTGGAGATGTAAATATGTGAGGCCTGATGGTGGCCTTATTTTTGTGGTTTAGTTCAAAATGATAGAACTTAAGTGCTATGCAATCAACTAATCATAATTCTTTTTCAATTTTTTTTGTCATTTTCTTGTGTTATGCTATGCAAGACTTGAAAGTAACGTGGCTAGATAAACCCCACAGCTGCACCCTTCTATTGAATTTTTTTGGAAGTTGTGTACCTGTACCATATATTGAACCTAAACCTAAAGAAAAAGTTTCACTTGGTGTAAACCCTTGAAGATACGACAACTTATGTTGGGATAACTTGTGTTTGGGATAACATTTATTATCAATGTTCATCTATATTGTTAACCATTATTTTGTTTTGTATTAAATAGAAGATTCTTGTGTGACTATGAATTCATAAGCCTAAAATCAGTGTTCATAGACAATAAACAATGCCAGACGTGCGTCCAGGAAAAAAAAAACAGACGCAGAAGACGCCACTCACCAAAAGCCAGATCAAAATGAAGACTTTATATCATTAACACAATGTATTCTATATTTTCTTTCGTTTTACTTTTACAATCCAACTTTGTATTTGATATGAGGGTAAATTATTATAATCCAACTTTATATATATATATATTACGACTAGATAATTTTTCTTTGGTAAAAAATTACAGCTAGATGATAATTCTCGAATTTGCCAATGGATCACTGTTCAAGTAAATATTTTTATCAAATGCAACGCCAAAATCGAATGAATTGATCAAAAGTAATTATGGTAGGGAATAGTTTAAAAGTGAAAAACAAACGAGTAAGATCTAAAAAAGAAAAAGTATCTTTTGTAACATTCTAAACAAACAAGTAAGATCTAAAAAAAAAAAAAAGGGTATCTTTTGTAACATTTTATGCATATAGTCTGAGTATTTAAATCAACACAAATTTAGAAAAAAGAAAAAACGAGAAAAGAGAAAAGAGAAAAGGAAAAAGAAAAAAGAAAAAGAAAGCAAATAATGAACTAACAAAATTCTTACAAAAAGCAATTTTAACAAAACATGCAACTTACATTAAAAAATAAGTGTTTTAACAAAACATGCAACCTACATTCAGCAAAAAGTAAAATTTTAAAAAGAGATCAAATTTAGTTGGTTTTCTTCTTTGAGAAGTAAATTTAGTTCGTTGGTGCCATACAACTACAACCTACAATTGTGTTTATCTAAATATTATCAACAAAGCCTAAAATAATAGGATAGAAAGAAAAAAAAAATCGAAGCATAAAATATTAAAATGTGTATTTGTGTAAGTAGAAGTATAGCCAATCCCGTGAAAAAAAAAAAAAAAAAAAAAAAAAAAAAAAAAAAAAAAACCACTTTCATTGGGAGGATATACACATGGGGAGGAATTAATAATAAATTTGTTATCTATTTTTTTTCAAATATATATTGTTTTCACTTTTTTTTTTGTGTGGATAAATATCAAATTTTTGGATAACAAAAAAAAGAAGAAGTTAATAACGTTAACAACTTGATCTTTACCGTATAATTAGGAAAAAACTGTAATTAACGTTAACAACTTGATTTTATGGTATTTGATTTTAAATAAATTTAGGTTCTAGTGCTCAAGCACTAGTTTGGAATGTTGCAGATGATGGAGAGCTCTCTTGGACCTTCCTCCAAATAATATTGTTGGCTCAACAAACAACTCTGGAGCAAGAGACTGCACAACTGTGAATGAATTATGTTTCCAATTCAAAGGTTACATATGTTTCGCATCTATGAATTATGGCAACTATTCAGACTTGCATTCTATCAGCAGAACATTTCCACTGAAATCGTGCTGAACTATGTTGACTTTTCACTGGCACGCTTTATCTGAAGCGCAACTCTAACAACATTTCCCCATGCTATGATTACAACCTTCCACATTTAACAACATGCCATTCAAAAACTACCCACTGCTGCCAAGCATCTAAAATGAAATTTCAACAGAAAAGCATGAGAGTAAAAGTCTTACCAGCTTACCATCACCATCTACTATAGGCAATTGACGATATATTGTTTCAAGCAGCAACCTGGAATTGGAAACAAAATTTTAGAGCCTTTAGGATTACAATTTTTTAGATAGACGGGAAAATGACCTACACCATGTCAAACTGCACATTTCAGCACATCAACAATTTCATACTAAACATGTGGCTTGTGGTGACAATTTGTAGAAAACATAATTAAGCATAACAATGATAAGACCACAAATTTTTAAGTACAGTAAGTCCCATCCCTACTACAGTTCAAAGAATGTTTGAGAAAGTGCAAAAAATGGTGTTGTGCAAGCAGTGGCAGCTCTAGGATTACTTTTTAGGGGGTTCAATATATGAAACATATATTTTACAAAATTTTAAACAAAAGATAAATTAAATATATCGACATCACAAAAAAAAAAATCTTTAATACATAAAGTTTTACAATTTCCTTCTATGATATTTCATATTTGAAATTGTTACATGATATCTTCATTATCAATCCTACTAACTACATCTATTTCAATATACATAGTCAAGCAATCATTCATCCACTTATTTCCCATTTGATTGATTTATTCAATATTTCTTAAGATCTAAATGAGCTTTTTCTAAGGTTTAAGATTTAGCAAATCTACTTTTGTTGTTGGGCTCATTAAAATTATTTTTCCCAGATTTTAGATCAAATTGATTTGTTATTGAGATTTTTCTTTGTGTTTAAAAATGTCAAGATATTATTAAATGATTATATTTAAGTTTATTTCAGTTGGGCTTAAGGTAAGGGTGTTCAAATTTTTATTTTAAGTGTCAAAATAGGAAAAATAAAATAAAAAATATTACAATAATAATTTTTTGGTTCAATTCAGGGGGTTCATTTGAATCCCCTGGGCCCCAAGTGGAGCCGCCCTTGTGTGCAAGTGAATTGTCAAATAAAAAATATAATGTGACAGAGAACTAAACATATACACTCACAAATTCACAGAAAATTCTCTTTAAAAACATTAAAAAAAGAAAGAAAATACATTATAAAATTAACAATATATAGCAATAGTGATACCTAACAGCATCTTCCAAATTGGTGGATTCACGAACAGCAAGTGGAGCAAGAGTTATCAAGTCTCCGACAACCTTACCATTAGTCTTACCAAACAGTGCCAGACACGCATCCAAGAAAAAAAAAAAAAAAAAAAACAGACGCAGAAGACGCCACGCACCAAACGCCAGATCAAAATAGACTTTATATCATTAACACAATGTATTCTATATTTTCTTTCGTTTTACTTTTACAATCCAACTTTGTATTTGATATGAGGGTAAATTATTATAATCCAACTTTATATATATATATATATATATATATATATTACGACTAGATAATTTTTCTTTGGTAAAAATTTACAGCTAGATAATAATTCTCGAATTTGCCGATGGATCACTGTTGAAGTAAATATTTTTATCAAATGCAACGCCAAAATTAAATGAATTGATCAAAAGTAATTATGGTAGGGAATAGTTTAAAAGTGAAAAACAAACGAGTAAGATCTAAAAAAGAAAAAGTATCTTTTGCAACATTCTAAACAAACAAATAAGATCTTAAAGAAAAAAAAAGTATCTTTTGTAACATTTTATGCATATAGTCAGAGTATTTAAATCAGCACAAATTTAGAAAAAAGAAAAAAGAAAAAAGAAAAAAGAAAAAAGAAAAAAGAAAAAGAAAGCAAATAATGAGCTAACAAAATTCTGATATAGGATTCCTGTGAATCGAATCCATTAGAAAAAGAAATAACCACTATAAAAATATTATTATTCATGAAATTTTGAACCTCAATTTTCATTTTGCATATTGTAGGCATATTTAAAGTCTCCAAAAAATACTTATTTTTCAAGTAAAAATGTTCTAGAAGGATCCGAATTGATATCCTAATTTGGCTAGAAAAGCACTAAATATTCCTAAAATTCGAGGAGATAAAAACCCTAAACCTAGGGTTATGAAAATCACATAAAATTGAAAAAAATACAATTAAAATTATTCCCATGTTCAATCCTACATAAGTAAATTTTAACTAGTTTTTCTACTTGATATTGATGTTGTAGCGTATCAATAAGTTGGAACTTCTTCTAGTAATTCTAGTTGTGGTATAGTTGTGGTAGTGTATCCAGAGATTGAACATGACCATATGGGATGTATCTAATTCCATTCAATGTATTGAAAAATAAGGAATATTTTAGAAGACAAGTTAACAAATAAGGAAAATTTTAGAAGATAAGTCAGCTTGTAATCCAAGGAATAAAAGATTCATAGGAGAACGCTGTAGCAAAATAATTTTTAAATGTGTGAATAGTACCGTAGGACCTATTTTTAATGAAAAAGTTGTTGAATTGTGATATTTGTGGGTCCGTGAACAGCGCACGGATGCACTGTTCATGGTTGAAAAGTCAACCTTTGCAGGCTGTTAAAAAAAAAAAGGCAGAAAACGCGGAACCCAAACGCATACCGTATCATACAAGGAAAGGGCTTTCCGTATTTGACCCTCTCAAACTGTGTTTTGGTTCTTATCACTATCCTCCTAGTGTTGAAAGTCTATTTCCATCCATTTAGTTTATTTACTGTAACTCTACATTGAAAAAGAGGTTTAAACAACAAAATGTAAATTCTATTGAAAGATGAAAATAAGTTCATTCAAAATTATATCAATTCATTTCAATTAACATAATTTTTTTTGTTTCATAATGTAGGGGTCAAAGGCCCAATTTGAGATGCTGGGCCGTGGGCCTGTTCGAGGAGACACGTTGGCCCGAGGACAGTAAATTACGAAGAAGGTACGTAGCTTAACCCCTCGTTAAGGTATAGCCAATAAGAGGGCGAAGAAGAGTGGTCTGAGGAGTGTTACCTCTTCGGATGATCAGAGAGGCAGCCAAGATGAACGCACCAGCATTTATCTAGATATTCCAGGGGACTCTTCTGGTATATGTAAGCAAATAAGACAGGTGGAAGCAATAAGATATTATGTAAAAAGTTGTTACTACCGCATTTATTATATTGCAGCTAACCCAATGGTCACATTAATGAGGAAGGGATGTCTGGAACAGTAACTCCCAACCTTTACAGCTGCCATGTGAAGACTTTAAGAAAAGGCTGATGGGACAAGTGTCAGGAAAGATGATCTAACTGACACGTGAGAGGAACTGATTTATAAATAGAAGAGGAGGCAAAGGAGAAAGAAAAAAGAAAAAAAGGAGAGGATCTAGAGGAGAAAAGGAGAAGCGATTAAAAAAGAAAGAGAGAAACAAAGCAAAAATAACTGTAATACATTACTCCTTGGATTAAGCTGAGGACAGCTTTGTAATAAGATATCAGCTTTCTATTTCTATTGATTTGTTCTTTACCTTATCCTGATCATTGTTAATCAAACTCTAAACCTAGTTTCTCGGACCCACTCTCTACGAATTCATTACAAGGGTTTTGGTTTTGTCTTGGGCTTGAGCCCATCTCACTTAGAGCCCAATCCATTAAAACCGTGTCCCCTACACATAAGTTTGAATTAGTTTTTCATAGTTAAAGTTTGGACAATTTTGCATGTTACGGTAGTGCAATTGACCTGTTACTTTCTTTTTTTTTTCTTTTTTTCTTTTTTTGAGACAAATCAAATAAACTAGTAACCTAGGATATTATTAGGTTGAGTAGGTAAAAAAAATAAATTTAGGTTAGCTAAATTGGTGTTGGAAAAAATAATTGTGCTTAAGAGAATTAAGAAAGAGTTAAAAAAAAAACAGTCGGCCCTCCAAGAACCAAGTTTGTCGCCCATAATTCATTCTTCTCGACGAGCAGTTTGATTTGATTTGATTTTTTTTTATTAAAAAAAAAAAAAAAAAAAAAAAAAAAAAAAAAAAAACCAGAAGTGCAGAACTATCAGTAGGTTATCAAACATAACAGAGAATTGGGTTGTAATATGAGTAATTTATTGTCAAACAATTATTAACCTAAGTAATAATTCTAAGTTCAATATAATCCACAATTATCAAAGACAAGAAAAATCCATGTAGGATTATACAACAAAAGTGAAAAAGAAAAAAAGAATAATGAAGAAAATAATATTACCAAGAACACACTGCTCAAGGCTCGATCTCGCTAATGACGAGTGCATGTGCAGAACATCTTAGGCTGATTTTTATCGCTGTTGCAATAGTACTTTAAAGTACTATTGCAACAGCGACTGGGATGGCGAGTACCATTAAAATGCAATTAATCAAAATGGAGCAAACAGTGGTATTCCACCAAGATATGGCTGAACTGTTGTCTGGCGGTGGCGGTGGCTGTGGATTGGGGATTCTCACGACGTGTGGCTGGGGCTGCGGCTGGGTAAACGTACTTGCTTTCTTGGATGGATGAGGGATTTTCTAGGTTTCCTGGGAAGCAAGGAAAGTTGTCACCTTTGATAGTGGGAGCTAGAGAAGAGGAGTTGGTTTTATATAGGGGATGAGAAGGGCGGATGAATATTGATGTTATATACAATTACAATGCAGAGTCCAAGCTCAAATCAACCCCGTTGAAGATAAAGATAATATTAATTAAGTCTTTTCTTTTATCAACACAAATATAAAAATATAATTTCCATTTGATGAATTTTATATCTATTTAATTTCAAATTCTCTGCTGTACATGACTTTATAAAAAAGTATTATATAATTACAAAGAGCTCTACGGGAAGATAGAGCAAATATTACAAGATTCATATCCTCTAGAGTTTTTAAGATATTCTACTAGGTAGAGTTCTTTACATCCCCACCACTCTTTAAAAATATACAGAGACATCATCAATTCACTAGTAGTCTGGTACATCTTAAATTACTATTTCAAAAGAAAAAAAAAGGTACTCCATTCCACGTTAGAATACAAAACAACGTCTAACTAGAATTATTTTTCTTTAAAAATCATCGACACAAAAGCTCTTCGACGGTCCTTATACCTAATTGATTTAATTTCCCTTATTTTGATTTTCTTGAAATCAAGAGTGTGGATTGAGAGGAACTCTTGAATCTTGAGAACCAAGTTTTTCAAAGCAACAACTACCATCCATGGATGATTTTATTTTAAAGAGATTAATTTTGATGGATCTTGATTCAGATAGGATACTACCATCAATAGTACTATAGATATATTTTTATTTCTATTCAAAGAAGAGATTGATATATTATTATTAATTTATTAAGTTTTTGTGTTCATCAAATAAAAATCTAAATTATCCTTTACTAAAAAAAACGTAATAGATTAACAAAAATCATATACTATATAATAAAAGTTGGACTTAGAAACTATGGTTACACTAATAGCATGTTTGGGAGTTAAAAAAAGAAGGGGGAGTAGAGTAGAGGGAGGGAGAGTAATTCAATTACTTTGTTTGGAAGTTTTTTAAGGAAGGAGGGGGAGGGATTTGGAGGGGTTTGGACTCCCTCTAACCCCTCATTTTTAATTCCTCCAAATTGGAGAGATTTGGAGGGAGAGTAGAATAGATAAGTTATTGGCCAAATGAATTCCCTAATTTATCCTTTCTAAATTAACAAAATTACCATTTCTAAAGGGCTAATTACCCCATTCTCCCTCCCTAATTTTAAAAACATCCAAACAATGTAGAGGGGAATCATTCTCCTCTACTCTCCTCTCCACTACTCTCCTTCCCTCTACTCCCCTCTACTCTCCTCCCTCTCTAAACTTCCAAACAAGCCATAAGTGACTTCACCAAATTGCAGGATTTTTTTTTTAGATTTTAAAATATTATATATATATATATGTGTGTGTGTGTGTTCTTATCTTCTTCTCCTATAATTTCTAAGTTAACAAAAATTTCGATTTTATTACAATCCAAATTCTTCAACTAATCCTTATCTTATTATAATTTATAAGTCAATAAGTAGAACACTTAAAACAAAATTCAGCTTCACACTTCCATAAATTTTTTACTACACGTAAAAAATTGTAGAATTTTTTTTAAAGATTTTAAAAAAATAGATATATATTTAGATTTTAAATATATATATATATATATATATAATTTTTCTTCTCCTATAATTTCTAAGTTGATAAAAATCTTAATTTGATTACAATCCAAATTCTTCATCTAATCCATCTAATCCTTATTTTTACATGTAGTGTATTATAAAAAAAAGCAATTTTAACAAAACATGCAATTTACATTTAAAAATAAGTGTTTTAACAAAACATGCAACCTACATTCAACAAAAAGTAAAATTTTAAAAAGTGATCAAATTTAGTTGGTTTTCTTCTTTGAGAAGTAAATTTAGTTCGTTGTTGCCATACAATTACAACCTACAATTGTGTTTATCTAAATATTATCAACAAAGCCTAAAATAATAGGATAGAAAGAAAAAAAAAATCCAAGCATAAAATATTAAAATGTGTATTTGTGTAAGTAGAAGTATAGCTATTCCCATGGAAAAAAAAAAAAAAAAAAAAAACCACTTTCATTGGGAGGATATACACATTGGGAGGAATTAATAATAAATTTGTTATCTATTTTTTTTCAAATATATTTTGTTTTAACTTATTTATTTTTTGGATACATATCAAATTTTTGGATAACAAAAAAAAGAAGAAGCTAATAACGTTAACAACTTGATCTTTACCATATAATTAGGAAAAAATTGTAATTAACGTTAATAACTTGATTTTATGGTATTTGATTTTAAATAAATTCCTTCTCTTTTTTGCTTATAACAAATTCTTCACAACTTAAAATTAATTTTTTAAATAGAAACAATTTCTTATCAACTTTTTTTTTTGGGGTTGAAGTTTAGTTGAAATTTTGTTTGTTAGATAAATATAGAAATG
The DNA here is from genome assembly GCA_033629205.1 of Lithocarpus polystachyus. Lineage (NCBI taxonomy): Eukaryota > Viridiplantae > Streptophyta > Magnoliopsida > Fagales > Fagaceae > Lithocarpus > Lithocarpus polystachyus. The sequence goes on along the minus strand of CM066165.1, from coordinate 42,802,177 downwards.
ATTATGAATAATAGTTTTATCATACCATGACTCTCATTTTTAGATTTTCAGGTCACTATAAATAATAAGGCCAGGATTCATGATTTCTTTCATTAATATTTTGAACGTCCAAGTATCTATCATTTTTTAGGGTTATTTGTTATTTTTTTTCTCTCAAATTCAGTCCCTCTTTGCTTCAAAAAATAAATTCCCAATTTTTTTTTATTCATGTTGTTTTTATTTTTTTCCAAGGAGTTTCATTGAGGTTCCGAAGCACTTGATCAAAATTTTTTCTCAAAAAATTTTATTAAAATTTATATTTACACATTTTGTTTTGATAGGGTGAAATTTGGCTTAAAATACAAAAATTCAATTCTTACATAAGTTTATCTACTTTTATTTTTTAATGTTTAGTAATTTGGGTTGTTCATAATTTTTAACTATTACATTGAGGTTACCACTTAAATATGCTTTCAATTTTTATTTTTTAATTATTGAATTCAAGGGTTTTCATTTAAATATGCACTTGAGTTTTAATTATGCAAACTCTCTTTATATTTTTCAGACATCTCCTTTTATATTAGTTGCATAGTTATCTATCATATTCCATTCAATTAATTTTGGATTTATATATGATTTTTTTAATAAAAACTTAATCTTATACAATATGCATTTATTATATAACTTAAAATAAAAGGTTACTTCTATTTTTTAAAATATAGAGTAAAAGATTACTCTATTTTTATTATCTATTTAATTTTAATAAATATAAAAATTATTAGTTATTATTTTCATTAATTTACACATGATTCTTAATTAAGCTGTGTGATGCACGGCTTAATAAAAAAATTATATATAAATTTTAAAAAATATATTTTTTGATAATACAGCCAAATCTAATAACAAATAAGATAGTAAAAATATTTTTAAAAATTAAGTTACACGGAAAATGTATATTATGTAAGTTTTTTTTTTTTTTTGCAAAAAAATATATTATAAAATATTTTTAAAAATTATGGCAAGTTTTAAATTTCTAAAAGGTCTAAGTAGTAAGATTGTAATTTAATTATATATATTAAATATTTTTAAAATATTGCTGTAATTTAAGATGTATTAGACCCCTTTTTTTTTTAAAGAGATGCTACGTCCACAACATTTTCACAACAAATCATAGGTGGTTAGTTGTTATTGGTTCAAATTTGAACCTAACACTTAGATTACTTTTTTGCCCCAACAATAACAACCAGTAACAACTTGCCACTTAAGATTTATTGTAAAAATGTTGTGAAAATATTGTGAACATATCATTTCTCTTTTTTTTAGTGTAGTATATGGTTGCTACAATTTAAGATGTATTAGACTTTTTTTGTTAGTGGAGTAATTAAAAGATAAGAAGAATTAGATTACACTAGGCGAAAATCACTTTTTCGTCCCTACATTTTCACGCGATTCTCATTTTGGTCCTTACATTTTATTTTTACCGCTTTTAGTCCCTGTTTAGAAAAACGCCTTCCACTTTAATCCTTTCCGTCAGTGCCCTAACGGCACTGACCAACGTGACAAACAAAATTATTAAAATAATAATAAAAATTTTTACTTTATTTTTAAAAAATGACACGTCAGCATATAAATTAAAAAAATAATTTATTAATTTTAACTAAATCAAAAAAATCAAAAACAAAAATAAAAATAAAAAATCACAATAATTGAGATCAAAGTGTGTCTTGGACAAGAACAACAAGAACACAAACTCAAATTTAAGAACACAAAATTAAAATCCAAAAATTACAAACTCAAAAAATAAGAACAAAAAAATTAACCTATAGATCCCCGTCAATTTAAACATGAACAAGGAATTAAACATGAAAACAAACACAAAACACAAACCCAAAAAATTAAAATAAAACCAACACAACACTCCCACTCTCATTTTCCACTTCTTTTTCTTTGTTCTTTCCAAATCCATTTCTTCATTCTTTCCAGATCCATTACTTGCTCTGTGTTTGTATCTTTGTTTTTCTTCTTTCTTTTCAGATCCATGACTCTCTCTTTCTCTCTCTTTCTTTTCCGATCTCGAAAAGTTCGCCGGAAAATCGAGTTTCACTAGGAAACTCTGCTTGAAAATCTCGATCTACATCGGTTGGGTTTGTGTTTCTAGGTTTGGGTTTGTGTTTCAAGAACACAAACCAACACGGGCCGGAGATCTGGGTTTGGGTTTGTGTTTCAAGAACACAAACCTAGATCAACGCCAGTCGAAGATCTGGGTTTGTGTTTTTGGGTTTGGGTTTCTGGGTTTGTGTTTGTGGAAATCCGTTTATGTTTGTATTTGTGTTTGTGTTTGTTCTTCTGCATCTCACGGATTTGTGTTTGTGTTTGTGTTTGTTCTTCTGCATCTCACGGTTTGTGTTTTTGGGTTTGTGTTTGTGTTTGTGTTTGTGTTTGTGTTCCTCTGCACCTCATGGATTTGTGTTTTGTGTTTGCGTTTGTTCTTGCTGGAAATCCGTTTGTGTTTTGTGTTTGGGTTTGTGTTTGGTTCAACTGGATTTTAATTTTGTTTTTCTTTTAATTTTGTTTTCATGTTTAATTTCTTGTTCATGTTTAATTTGACTGGATCTATGTTTAATTTTGTGTTCTCATTTTTTGAGTTATTAGTGGTTTTTGGTTTTTAATTTTAAGTTCTTAAATCTGGGTTGATGTTCTTGTTTAAGATCCTTTTAGATCTAAATTAACGTGTATTTTGATTTTTAATTCTGTTTTTAATTTTTTTTATTTAGTTAAAATTAATAAATTAATTCTTTTAATTCTTTTGCTGATGTGTATAATATGTAGAGGCATTTTCTCCTACTGCTGTGTGCTTTGAAGGAGAACAAAACCGTGAGGGGTTTGAGGCCCAAAGTGGACAATATCTACATAGTTGGGGTGGAGCCGTTACAGATGGTATCAGAGCCGGCCCCGGTAATCCCGTGTGGGCTCGAATACACTACCCCACAAAATGGGCCCTAACGAGGACGTTAGGGATTTAAGTATGGGAGATTGTGATACCCTAATTTGATTGATTGTGTGATGTGTGTGGATGTGTGATGAGTCCTACATCAGGTATTTACTGGGTAGATCTGGGTTTTATTAACAACTACAAGGAGTTTCAATTGCGACTAATCCTTTTGAGGTATAGCACAAATGTGGCTAGCGCTTTTCCTTGAGTCGTTACATATGAAAAGGGCGCTGTGGAGTTTAGAACTTGAGACTTATGCCTTATTTAAGAATCAAGTCCAGCATCATGACCAACGCACCACACGTGTTACTTGTAACGACCCAAGGAAAAGCGCTAGCCACATCTGCGCTATACCTCAAAAGGACTAGTCACAATTGAGGCTCCTTGTAGTTGTTAATAAAGCCTAGATCTACCAGTATATACCCGATGTGGGACTAATCACACATTCACATACATCACACAATCAATCAAATTGGGGTATCACAATCTCCCATACTTAAATCCCTAACGTCTTCATTAGGGCTCACTTTGTGAGGTAGTGTCTTCAAGCTCACACTGGGTTACCGGGCCGGCTTTGATACCATATGTAATGACCCAAGGAAAAGCGCTAGCCACATCTGCACTATACTTTAAAAAGACTAGTCACAATTGAGGCTCTTTGTAGATGTTAATAAAGCCCAGATCTACCCAGTAAATACCCGATGTGAGACTCATCATGTTAGTAAATCTGGTTTTGTATCTTATACAAAACACACAGCGGAAGCAACAAAAATTGATCTATTTCACTTATGATTGATAACATGCACTATATAAATTTCAGAATTTAAGAACTAGATTGCGTACCTTGGTGCGGTGAAATCCAAAACAAAATATTCGAAGTACTTGAGAAAACTTTTAATCTTCACTTCAATTTCACTTTATGCCTAAGAAGTGTGGTCTCTCAATCAGTTTCTAAGGGAGAATAATTGAGTGGCTTCACTCGTACATACACACCACTTCACAATGATGTCTCTTTTTCTCTTATGAAAAAATTTTGTATGTTTCTCCTTTTATAACTAACTGATTATCTAATTGGGCTGGCCTATTGAGCCTTTTTAATTGGGCTTTAGTGTGGGGCTTGGAGTGGGACCAAAAGAGACCAATAAGACACTAGCTCCAATGGGCCTTGGACTTTTTTATCAACTCTTGACAAGCCCAAAGTTACCATTGATTATATTTAATATCACTATATAAATATAATTGCACTCTAGGTCTTATTAATAAATTATATCCCAAGACTTTATTATACATGCAACCCTTTCATAAAATATTCGTAGTAATACAAAATCATGAATATAGATTGCCACTTTGTTAATTACTACAGTTTAATCATTGAGTGCTCGGTTTAATCCTTTAAGTTATTCATCATATCTCCCCCACTTAAATCCCTAACGTCCTCGTTAGGGCCCACTTTGTGGGGTTGTATCTCTGAGCCCACACGAGATTATCAGGCCGGCTCTGATAACATATGTAACGACCCAAGGAAAAGCGCTAGTCACATCTGCGCTATACCTTAAAAGGACTAGTTACAATTGAAACTCCTTGTAATTATTAATAATGCCCACACGAGGTTACCGGGCCGACTCTGATACTATTTGTAACAGCCCTACCCCAACTATGTAGATATTGTCCGTTTTGGGGGCCATACCCCTTACGGTTTTGTTCTCCCTCAAAGCACACAGCAGTGGGGGAAAAGACATTTACACATTAAAGGGAGGTCATTCCTTAAAAGCACATTTCCATGTGCTTTCTTAGGCGATGTGGGATTCTATGGAATGCAAGACCCCCTTTTTAGGTCACTACAACTATGTTTACGTTGCTGCAATCTAAGATACATTAGACCTTTTTTTTATGTAAATGTTTTATTTTTAAAATTTAAAAATTCCTACAATTCGGTGCTGCCACTTGGCGTAACCATGAATTTTAAGTCCAATTTTTATTATATAATATATGATATGATATATATATATATATATATCTAGATTATTTATTTTTCCCCAAATATAATTTGATTCGTAAATACAGCATCAAGCTTTTTTTTTTTTTTTTTTTATAATAATCTTCCTCCAAATAAATTATGAGACACAAAATATAAACTATAAATCGTGGAAAATACAAAAAAACTATAGTATAACATTTTTTTAATGGCATATATAATACAAAAATAATTAATTAAATTGTTAATTTATAATAGTAATATTTTTTTTTAAAAAAATTTATTGGTTAAAAGGATAGAGAGAACGAGTAAAATTGTCAATTTATATAAAATGTAACTTTATCTAGCATGGGAATGTGGATACCAACCTTTTTCAAAAGGAATTCACATTCCCATAGAAGGGGGCATGAGAGGAAATCTAGATATCTTGACATCAGATTTCATTGTATGATTTGTAACCAAACGTAACAATCTTTTAACATTTTCAAAAATCATAAAACATTACTGAAAACGCAGCCTTAATGTCAAAATGTGCTCACGTATATTAAGTCACTAGTTGATGCTGATCTATAAGTTATCGCAAATGAAAGTTAGCATTGGGACAAAAATATTGGTACCAATATAAAATGGTGACTATAGCAAATTGCCTATGTTATTATGTAAACCCTCTCACACTTTATTCCATCTATAATTTATGTTTGTTTGTTTCATGTAGGATAATATTAAGGTTTTGTTTAGTGACGTTGATCGTGACTCATCGCGAAAAGGAAGATGTACATATAGTTTGAAACAGTATTTACAATCTAATATTTCAACATTTTTGTAAGACTAAATTCATTCACAGACTTCATCTTTAGAAGAAATTCATACGTACTGCTTTATTTAAACCATTCATTCCAATCCATGATTTGGATTGCTTCCAACCAATGGAACACTAATTTAAATTGACTAACACATTCTTTTCTCTCTCTTTTAAAATTTGTTCTTTGCTAGGTAAGAACAAACAACTTATCGAATCAATTATTAATTAGATAATTTTTTTTGAGAAACATCAATTAAATAATTTTGATTAATTGACCATTAACTTTAAACAACTTATAATTTCGAATAGCTGAAAAATTAGTCTTCAACTCTCCACACTAGTTGATGTTTAATATATAATATAAAAAATTGTTAAGTTAGAAGAACCTTCTTATATTTTGGAGTGGTTTCTTTCTTTTTTCTTTACTTTTTTAAAATTCCTTTTTTCCCATGAATAATATGATTCACTTTCGATAATAACAGTTAGAATTTCTAATGGTGAATTAGTGATAAGTTATTTCTAATTTTCTATTATTGGAAATCAAATAATTCTTGTTTACAAATATATATATATATATATATATATATATGAGGAATCATTGGCAGATGAATACAATTTCTATTTTACATTTATATATTTTTTGCATTAGGTTTAAGTATTTTTTTTTTTCGTTAAATGAATTATGTTTCATGTTAAACAGTGTGATGAACTTAAAAAAATATTTTATGTTTTTTAGATTAAAAGCCATATCATTTATAATTATTTAAATTTTAGTATGAAATTTGATTAACATAAAATTTAACATACAAATTAAGTATAAATTATAAAGAGAATAAGTGATTGGTGGCCCAATAGAGAAAAGTTATCAAAATTTTAATTCAATAGATATACTAAATTAGGTGTGACTTTATTTAAGTAAGAGTTTTGTAATTCAATTGACACTTCAAGTCAATGAGCTTATTACCGAGTAATGCTATAAATAATATAATTTTCACGACAATTGAATTGACAAACTTTTACTAATACTGATTTACGTCTACCGTTGACATCACTTTTTTAATCTATAACATCTTTTCCATAACGTCAGACCAAGACACTAATTTGATTTTGATCAATTCGAACCTCAAATATCCTATTTCACTACACAGAGGACTTAACTAGTTTTTATTTTTATTTTTTATTTTATAGAAGAAATATGATGAACTTTTATTATGGACAACTATTCAAGTCAACTTGTAAAACAAGTTTAACGTGTGATGACTTTACTTTTATTATGGACAACTATTCAAGTCCGTGTGATTACATTTCTTCCATCTAGGCTAATATGTTTGGTGATAAAAATAACTGTGGAGCATTCATAGCAAAGTTGCCACAATTCATACAACAGATTTTGGTTTTAAACAACATTACACGTATTTTTACACACTTTTTCGCTAACACATATTTCTAAAAAATACAAACAACGATATTAGAACGACGTTATCAAACAGGAATGAACTTATCTTTCTAAGCAACAAGTTAAGTTAACTAGACTTACAACTATTATTTTTGAGAGATGCTACGTCCACAACATTTTTACAACATTTTCACAATAAATCATAGGTGGTTAGTTGTTATTAGTTTAAATTTGAACATAACACTAAGATTACTTTTTTGCCCTAACAATAACAACCAGTAACAACCTGTCACTTAGAATTTGTTATAAAAATATTGTAAAAAATATTATGGACATATCATTTCTCATTATTTTTAGTCACATGCGTAACTTTATTACGCTAAAGTTTTGTATTTCTAAAAGAGAGATGTTGCATCTACAGTATTTTTAAAATATTTTTACAACAAATCACATGTGATTAGTTATTATTGATTCAAATTTGAATCTAACACTAAGATTATCTTTTTATCCTAACAATAACAACCAGTAATAACTTACCACTTAAAATTTATTGTAAATATATTGCAAAAAATATTATGAAGATAAAATTTCCCGTCTCCAAAAATGTGTTGCACATGCTGTGAAAGAACACATACTTGCTGGGAAGGTAAATATATGAATCGTCTACGCCATACGATGAGTATATTGTGAGTATTATTGTTGGCAAACCTCCACCTGTCCCTGTTTGAACGGCAGGTGAGGAAAGAAAAGAGGGAGTGAGAATCCTCCAAGTTCAAAGGTTTCAACAACGCCCAAGTCCCTTTCTCTGACTTTCTCTCTCTCTCTGTTAAGATTCAAAAACAACAATTCAAACTCGACTCGCCGCATGGCCACACCGCCAAGACAGCGCAGCGGCGGTGGTCGAACGACGTCGCTTGGCGGCGACACCTCCGAGTCCGATAAATTTGAATCCACCGCTAGCTGGGACGCCCTCGAATGGACCAAAATCGAGGTCCCCTCCCAATTCCCATCCAATTCTAGGGTTTCTTCTTCTTTCTCTCTCTCTCTCTCATCTCTCTAATTCCCTATATTTTGGGCTTTTGTTCTTAATCGAATTCTCTTCCTTTTTCTTCCAATTCGTGTTTTTTTTCTTTCTTTTCACAGCCCGATTCGCGGTACGTTTCGCATGTGCAATTCGATTTCCTGCTCGAAGCCGAACAAGTCATAGTCGAGGTGCGTCCAGTTTATGCTTCAATTGCTTGTTATATCTATAATTTTAGAACCTCAATTAGTATGTTTTTTGAACAACCTAGTTACATTTTCATTGCAGTTTTGGATTGCTTTAGCTTTAGATTAAATATGCGTCAAATGTTAATGTCACGTCCAATTAGTGCATTGAGAAAACTGTGCAAAATTAGATTGTAGCAACTTTTATTGTATCAAAATTGGATATTCAGTGAACAAAAGAATTTGATTTCCGGCATTCTATTAGCTTCTCATGTTGATTTGATTGTAATTTGTTCTAGATACTTACTAAAAAAAAAATTTGGAAGTTGTGATGGCTGTGCTTTGAATTTAATCAATAAATAGTGGACGAGGGATTAATGACGTCTTTTTTTAGATTGATGATAAGTGTTTTTGCAGTACTTAATATATAAGTAATAGTGGCTCAATTTTTGTTCTACTCATTTTTCTGGTTGTCTGCTATCTAAATGCATTGCTAAGATATATTCGGTATATGGACTTTGCTTTCAGGGATACGGTGTTGTTCTTGTTAATACAGATGAGGCGGGTACCTTGATAGTAACCAATTTTCGTCTAATTTTTCTAGTAAGTATGAGTTAATATTTTTTGCATTTTAATTTTTTTTTCTTGATATGACTATATTGCTAGCCTCAATGTGCATTGCATTCCAAATCTAAGTTCTGGTACTTGTCCATCTTTATACTATGGTGTGCCTCATAAAAAACACGATAGAATGTACCTAAGGCCTAAGGGTCATCAAATAGCCCAATTCCCATGGGCTGGTCCAGTAGCCCGCCAACCCACCAGGCTAATGGGTGGCCCGGCCTGGTACTGTTGAGGCCCATGGGTAGCCCAGTGAGGCAGGCCATTGGCTGATTTTCTGCCCATGGGTTCCCACTGGGCTGCCCGTTATAACAAAATAATTTGGGTGGGGTCGGGGGTTGAACATAAGACATGAGATAATAATTTAAGACCAGATACCTTAGGTAATGTTGTAGCAGCACCTAGGAAGCATGAACATTGACACGGATATGGGTACGACACAACAACACGAGAAATTTCTGAAAAACTATAACATGAAACGGCCGGTACGACATGGGTATGGCACCCTAAATGAAGTGTTCGGGCTTCCTAGAGCAGCCCCAAAATTTAGAATTTTTTCTTTTGGGTTTGGGGGGGCGGGGGGGGGGGGGGGGGGGTGTTGTTGTGCAGTTGATAAGATGTTTTTTTTTTTGATAAGTAATAAAGATATATATTAAAGAACACTACCTTATGCGGGAAAACATAAGGCAGAGATAAAAGTACAAGAGAAAAAAAAACAAGAAAGAAAAGAAGAAAGGAAAAAGAAACTAATTACAAAAGGAGAGAATTAAGAAATAAAGGGAGAGATTCACTAGAGGTGAGTCCCCAAGCCCTAGACCAGTCAAATAGAGTGCCACTGAAAGAGGCCAAAAGTTGGTCATCCGAACTTTCCATGTCCTCAAAAGTCCTCCCATTTCGCTCCCTCCAAAGACACCACATTAAGCACAAAGGAGCTAAATTCCAAATGCTAGACGAAAGTTTTCCAGGCCAATTCCACCAACCCAAGAGAGTATCTGCAGCCGTTCTTGGCAAAACCCAAGAAATCCCAAAAGATCTAAACACCAAACTCCACAACTTATGAGCCTTACTACACTGAAGTAGCAAATGATCCACCGTCTCCCCATCCCCACGGCACATAATGCACCAGTCTACAAAAACCATCCCTCTACCCCTCAAATTATCACCTGTGAGGATCTTATTCCAGACAACAGTCCACACAAAGAAAGAGACACGCCGAGGAGCCTTAACCTTCCATACACCTTTCCAAGGAAAGATAATGGGCAACGGTCTTCTTAACTTATTGTAGAACGATCGGACATTAAAATCTCCATTCTTTGACAACTTCCACCACATACGGTCTCCATTCCCAGTGGGAGGAAGATTTGAATCCAAGGTGCGGAGAAAATCGTCCACACCACCCATTTCCCAATCATTAGGACTCCGAAAGAAATGAACATCCCAACTTCTCCACTCCTCTAACCCCATCCGCTCAAGAGAAGAGGCCACCGATGCCTCTTTATTGGAAGCCATCCCGTACACACTCGGAAAGGTCAAGTGAAGTGAAGACTCCCCACACCAATGATCTGTCCAAAGTTTAACTCTATTACCCACTCCTACCTCAAACCGAGTATTTTTGCTAAAATCCTCCCAACCCATACGGATGCTTCTCCACAAGCCACACCCATGAACCCCTCTACCTAACTTGGATGTCCACCCCCCCCATTCTTCCCCAAACTTTAGGGCTACAACCCTCCTCCAAAGCCTTGACTCTTCGGACCCAAACCGCCATAACCACTTTCCTAGTAAGGCTTTGTTAAAAGTAGTTAATTTCCTTACCCCTAACCCACCATATTCCAAAGGTGCACAGACCTTGTCCCAACCCACCAAGTGATTCTTGGAATCCCCCCATAAGAAATCCCTTTGCAACCTCTCAATTTTATTGGCCACATGCGTAGGGATGGTAAAAAGAGATAAGTAATAAGTAGGAAGACCAGATAGAGTGCTCTTGAGCAACGTTAGCCTTCCACCTTTTGACAAATACATCTTCTTCCATCCGGCCAGCTTACGCTCAAATTTTTCCAAGATAGGATTCCAAACAGTAGGGGACTTGAAGGATGCTCCCAAAGGCATACCAAGATAGGTCATAGGCAAAGAACCAATCTTGCAACCCAAAAGCTCTGCCAACACATGGACATTAGGCACCTCCCCAATGGGGACCATCTCACTCTTTAGCGTATTAACCTTTAAACCTGTCACTGCCTGGAAACAAAGAAGAAACATCCGAACATGAAGAATCTGCTCCTCATCTGCATCGCAAAACAAAATCGTGTCATCCGCAAACAAAAGATGCGAGACATAAACCCCTCCACCCCGATTGCTAGCAGCTCTAAAACCTTGGAGCAAACCAGCCCCTTCAGCTCTTCTCATCATCTTACTGAAAACCTCCATTATAACCAGAAACAACAAAGGAGATAGCGGGTCCCCTTGTCTCAATCCCCTCGAACTCCCAAAAAAATCAGCTGGAGACCCATTGAACAAGACAGAGAATTGGACAGTAGAAATGCAAGTGCGGATCCACTTACACCATCTCATACCAAACCCCATTCTCTTCAACAAATCTAAAAGAGCCTCCCAATTCACATGATCATAAGCTTTCTCAATATCTAATTTGCAAATAACTCCCGGAGTCTTACTCTTTACCCTGCTATCAACGCACTCATTAGCTATAAGAACTGAATCCAGAATCTGTCTACCACCCACAAAACTGTTCTGAGTCTCAGAAATCAACTGATTCAAAACCTCTTTCATGCGGTTCACCAAAACCTTAGCCAAAATCTTGTAAACACTTCCCACCAAACTAATAGGTCTAAAGTCTCGGATATTGGAAGCACCATTCTTTTTAGGGATTAAGGCTATAAACGTTGCATTGAGAGATTTTTCAAACTTACTGTGATGATAGAACTCTTCAAACACAGCTAAGACATCTCTTTCCACAACTTCCCAACAATGGTGAAAGAAAGCCATAGAGAAACCATCAGGACCAAGGGCTTTATCTCCTTCCAAATCTTTGACAACTTGAAGAACCTCCTCCTTTTCAAACCTCCGTTCAAGCCAGTCCCTCTCCAAACCCTCCAACTGATCAAACTCCAGACCTTCCACAACAGGCCTCCACTCCTCAGTCTCCTTGTACAAATTTTTATAAAACAGAGCAGCTTGGTCTGCCATCTCAGATTCGTCTTCATAAAAAACCCCATTCACCCCCAACATACTTATGTGATTATATCTTCTCCGAGAGTTGGCCACCTTGTGGAAGAATTTGGTATTGTTATCGCCTTCCTTAATGCAAAGCATCCGCGAATTCTGTCTCCACGAAACCTCCTCCAAAGAGAGAAGGTTCTGTGTTTGAGATCTCAATGAATCCCTCTCACCAATCTCCACTTCAGAAAGGCCAAACTCCCCTTCCGTTGCATCCAATAATTTCAAAGCCTCCAACAATATTTTTTTCCGACGCTCTACATTTCCAAACTCCCTACGATTCCACTGAATAATATCATCCTTCAATGCCTTCAGCTTCTTGGCAAGAACAAAACTGGGATTGCCTGAGAAAGAATAACGGTTCCACCAAGCATGAACCCTATCTTTGAACTCATCCGTCTTAAGCCACATGTTCTCGAATCTAAAAGGGCTTTTTCCCCTAAATAACCTTCCTGCCTCCATTAAAATGGGGAAATGGTCTGAAATAGGACGAGGTAAAACACGCTGAATCACATCTGGAAAATGATCCTCCCAGTCATGAGAAACCAAGGCCCTATCTATCCTAGACATCGAAGGCGGATCCGAACCACTGGACCAAGTATAACTCCCTCCTTCCAACGGCAAATCTATCAAACTCAGGTCTTCAATGAATTCTGAAAACATCTCCATAGCCGGGGTAAGGCGAGATCCCCCCAACCGTTCACTAGGAAAGCGAACAATGTTAAAATCCCCTATGAAACACCAAGGAACTTCCCATAGTTGCTGAATTCCAATCAGCTCATCCCACATCTGCCTCCTCATGCTATTGTGATTCGGGCCATACACCCCAGAACAAGCCCAAATAAAACCGTCCCTCGTACCCTGCCACTGCACTGATACAGAAAATTTACCCACCATTACCTCCACCTTTTCTAAAGACCTCCTATCCCACATCATCAAGACCCCACCAGCTGTCCGTTCCGCATCCAAAGCTACCCAATCTACATAGGGGCAACTCCATAAACTACTAATCAACTGTCTATCTAAGCCTGCCAGCTTAGTCTCTTGAAGACAAACTACATCACAATTCCATTCCTGTAATAAATTTCTGACTACCAAATGTTTCCGCACGTCATTCAATCCTCGAACATTCCATGACACTATTTTCAACTTCATTGAAACTGTAAACACCCTACCACAACCACAACAATGCAACCAAAAGGATTATCTCCCATCATAATTAACCGAGGAAATCAAATTCCTCAGCTCCCTCTTTCCTTTATCCTTGGAGACAGCTTTCCGGTGGGCAGCATCTTTCTTGTGCATCAAATTGGCTGCCTCCATCTCCATCTCAAGCTTTTGTAATAACATAATACACATCTTCTCATGTCGACCCAAAGAAAGCCCCAACAACTTACTGAAATCGGAAATTCTATGTTTCACCCAGTTAGAGACATTCAGAGTATTACCAAGACTCAACACCTCTGTATTCCGGTTCACTTCTGCCGGCACAACTAGCCCCAGAGGATTAATAGTCGTCAGGGGGAAAAGGCTATCCTCGTCACCTAAGCCCACCTCAGTACAAACATTTTCTACCTCAACCACTTCCAACACTTCCTGGATAGCCTGGTGGGAGGTATCTATTCCTTGAGTATCACTTGCACAATCTTCACTCTGAGTACCCAACAACTCAGACCCCATTCTCGGTGGATTTAGAACAAAGTTGGATAACACAAGGCCTTTTAAAGCCCCTTCACCCTCTATTTCTGTCTTACCCAGTGGAGTCAGAGGCTCACCGGCGTGAAAACCCTCAGAAAAAACACCCCCAGTCTCCGCCGAGATCACCGGAAAGCAACCCACCTCCACCGGAGTTGCCGGTGAGACCTCGGCGCGAAACCCAACGAAGGAGGGCTCGGTACCGGCCTTTGCCAGCGGCGCCGTAGACGCCGGTGACTCCACGGCGTGGTTACCGTCAGTTTCGGTGAGTGCCGATGTGTCCTTCTGTGCAACCAACTGATCGAAGGGGGCGATGTACGTCTCCGATGTGTGGGCTTCATGAAACTGGGACTTCTGAGCATTCGAAGAGGGGTTCTCATCCTTTTCCATTTTAGATGGGCCGGCGGGCTTAGGAAAATGATGAGATGGAAGGCCCATATGAGAGTTACACTCTTGGGCTAAGCCCAAGGCAGAGAGGTGCTGAGCCCGTGAATTAGATCTCCTCAAATTATCTTTACGCACCTCAGAATCTTGAGCAACCCGTGACCCCTTTGAAGGACCCCTGACATGCTCCTTTTGGTTACTATTGACCCAAAAAGAATGCCTCAGTCCACCTTTATTAGAGTTCCAAGCTACATGCCTAATACCTTCCTCATTCACCTCTACAGTCAGGCCTTTACCTGTCCAGTCAGTATACCTCAGATCACGCTCTTTTCCATAAGCATGTTTATTCCAGTTTGAATGAGTTTTCAACGGAGCTCTCCACTTTATTTTTACCGTATTAGTCTCTCCAGATTCAAACTCCTCAATAATGCACCGGGAACCTCCCTCTCTTCCTCCAAGGATCATCGGACCAGAAGAGCTCACCGGCCTCTGTTCCAAAACTGGGTTTTGCTTCTCCTTATTGTTATCCTCTAATAGCAATGTCCCTTTCTCATGGGCACTGACCAGGTTTGGCTGATACCTGCGCCTATCTTGCATCTGAGACCCACGCAGCGTATCAGCATAGGTTTTAAATGGTTGAACCCCATAGCTAACCTTGTGATGCTGCGCAAAGAACTTCGAAGAACCCGACCCACCATTCACATAGTTTTCAGGTTCTAATAGCTTCCTTAGTTCTAACCCAAACATCCTCCATCCATTCCTAGCTCTGCCTTCGGGAATAAAGATGGACCTCCTAGACCCGCCAACTCTAAACTCAGTCAAGAGAAGGAACTTACCAAAAGAGTTGGAGCACCGTTGGAGGGTATAGGCTAAATCACCTTCCCTGATCGAAAAAAAATTCTTCAGACTGCTTCCAACAACACTCTGTTCTATACTCTTCATCAGCCATTGTGCCACATTCTTACCCATGAAGACCGATTTCATAAAGTACCTGCTCCTTTCAAAAATCCTTAACAAAAAATACCGTCCCCCTTCCTCTACTACCAGACGAAAAGATTTGGATTCAAGAAAAAAACTGCGAAAACCACCCATTTCTGTGCTAAACTGCTCAAGGGAACTTCTAAGCCTTGTTAAGACATAAGTATATCAAGGGAACTGCTCAAGGGAACTTCTAAGCCTTGTTAAGACATAAGTATAGGACTTCAATGATTTTCTATCTGCTTGAATTAAATACTTTTCATAAGTTGCAATTTTAAACACTAAAACAAAGAAAAGAATTGCATGGAACATAAAGCGACATCAGATTCCGTTAGCAGTCAATTTCATATAGTATTGGTCTCTGATGTAATCAAATAATCATCTCTGGTAGCAAGTTGTAGTGTATAATGAATGCTTATAATTAGAAGCAAAAAGAAGAAGAATAAGAAGAGGAGAAGAAAACTGGTATGGTATCCCAGGAGAGATTAATGATTCCCTCCTATTATATTTAATATAAAGGATAATGACATTAGTGCCCTTACAAGTTGTTGATAATTAGCCCAATGAGCTCTAGCTCAACTGGCACCTCCTCCTCTTTGTAAGAGTTAGGCATAGGGTGAGATTATGGGTTCAAGACCCACGGAGTGCATGTGTAAACTGACCAATTAAAAAAAAAACTTGTTGATAATTAGAATTACTGTGATTGCATGTTTGTATGACTTGATCCCCTATGCTCTATACGTTTTAGCTCAATACTATTATCAGCCAATGTGGTCTGCAGAAGCTTAAAATAGATATTACATCTATTAGAATCAAATATACTCCACCAACGTATCTATACAAGCATCTCCATATGTATGCATGTGAGTTGTGTATGTGCATGGATGTATGTATGCAATTGTGAGTGTGCCCATGTGGATGGGTGTATGTATTTATGTACAAATAGACGCGTGTGTATGTTTATATATTTTGTATGTTGTGCGTCATTGCCTCCACTTTTTTCTAATATTCTTTCTTTTCTTTTCTAAGAGTGAGGGAACAGGGAATATCATTGCACTTGGCACAATTCCACTGACCACTATAGAAAAGTTCAGCAAAATGGTAAGTTCTCATTTCTGTAGGGTTCCCCCCCCCCCCCCCCCCCCCTTTTTCTGCATTTCTCTTATTGTGTTCATGTCACGGTAATGTTATGTGGAAAATTCGATTTGGTTCTCCAGGCTGGAGTATACATATATCTATAGATTACAAGGTTACATTTTTGAGACAGGACTGATTAAATTTTAAGGGAGCGTTTGGAAATTCCTTTCTGCTGAGTTTGATTTATTTATTTATTTATTTTATGATTGTGTAAATAAATTGCTAAGATGCATATTTTAGTTGCTTTTGGCATATAAAACCTACAATGTATAGTTTCTTTCTTCCTATACCAGCTCTCCTCTTTCATGATTTCCAACTGCCTGTCAACTTCTATCACCACCTACATCTTGATTGCTGTTCTCTTGTCAACATTTGTGCCATTTATTTCTTTTCATTTCACTTTGCATTCCTTATCACTGTTTTATCTATCTTATATTGCATCTTTGGTCTATATTAGTTACATTTACTGCCATTGGCAATCTTCATGGACCGTCTTGCAAATAAGAGTCGTGTTTTGATAGGAAATCATGGCAGAACTTTTGAGTTGGCTTTAATCTCTTATAACTTAAAGGAACATGTGCCGTTGACAGGAGAGTTGAGGAGGGAATGACAAGAAGTTTGGGATGATTAAATATAAGATGAATGGAAGACATAGAATTAAGAAAAAAAGGGATAATTTGAGGATTTTCTTTTTATCGGGGTTTTGTTAAATTTTTCTTCTTCTTCTTCTTCTTTGGCAAACTTAGGTAAGAGGCACAACACATATACATGGGATGCATACAAGAGGTACCCCAACATTGAGCTCTATTGCTTTTCTCGTCAGGGGTGAAAAGCCCCTGGATTACCCGGTAACTGGTTCTGGCGGGTGGGGTCAGTTGCCCGTTGGAGTTTGATTAACAGTGAGGATTGTTGTACAGCATGTTCTGCGACGTGTAACTAATCTAAGTGAAGTTCTCCTATGTCATAAAAAAAAAAAAATTTACCATTTTCAAGCATCTCAAGTTAACTTGCAAAGGAGAATAGACCTGAAGCATTTACCCACTCAAGTAAAGATATGGGGAGTCAAAGTTTTAGGTCTAAGACAATTTTCAAATTCTTCAAAACTTTTAGCATTTCTCTCTCTCCAAATACACCACATGAGATAGTGAGGGACTGTGTTCCAGATCTCTATATTGCTGCATCTACCAAATCGGCCAGCCAACTCGTTAACAGCCCACTAGACCACATGGTATAAGCCAATGAAGCCCAATTGTTTCAAGTGCAGTGGGTTTACTATCGGGTTTACTATCATAAACACACTACTTTTCTAATCAATAAAACTTCAATTACCTATCAAATAAAAAAAAAAAACCCAATGAAGCCCAAAGAGACTGAAAACCATGCTCCAAAGCAATGGAGAAGTAGGTGATCTGCAGGTTCCCCCTAAGAAGCACTGATACGGGTATGGTGCGGTGATGTGGCAATTCTTAAAAAATTAGGATACAGGTACTGCAGGGATACGTGTATTAGTTAATTATTAAATATATCTTTATTTAAAATTTTTATATATTGTTAAGCATTTATTTTAATATATTGTTAAAGATATTATAAATTTAAGCTAAAAAATGATGTATTTATCTTTTTTTTTTTTTTTTTTGGATTTCCTATCTGGAGTTTTGATTTTATGTAGAAATAATAATAATAATAGTAGTAGTAGACAAGTTTGGACAGCTCAAAACTCACGTGAAGGCCTTGAAGGGTCAAACTTGGCACACAAAAAAAAAAAAAAAAAGGAAAAAAAGAAAAAGAAAAAAAAGCAGATTAAACAAAATGAAAGGAAAAAGTTGGTCTGGGTGAAGCGAACGAAGAAGAAGATCAACAACATGACGGCCGCGGCAGTGCAGATCATATGTATATATATTTCAATACCTAGTTCTGACCATGTCCCTGCTATATCCCAATTAAAAAATAATTTTTTTGGTTTGGATACATTTCAGATGCACATGCGCAGCTCTGTCCAAGGCGTATCCATGTCCAATACATGTCTGACACGGGTATGCTGCCCCTTTTGCTGTGTCTGTGCTTCCTAGCTCCCCAGCCCACTTACACATACAACATTGGTCTACAACAATCAATCACTATTTTCTGAGATTGTCAACAATTAAGATTCTTCCTATACCAAGTGCTACTGTTATCCAAAGGAAAAGTGCCACTTTAGTTGTGACTATAGGCTTCCATAAGTTCTTTCAAGGAAAATACTGCTATAGGGTGTAACTTTTTGTAGAATGATTTCACTTTGGACACTTTTGTTAGAATTATAGTTAAATTTACCATCTTCTAATAGCTTAAGCTTTTGGGATAATTAGTAATTTATCATGTATTAGAGCAAGTGGACCTAAGATCAAACTTTGTCTCTGCTCTACCTCCTATTTAAAATTAAAAATCTTACTTTTAGGGTCCTAATTATTAATGGGGAGTCTAGGCCAACACATGAGGAGTGTTAGAACTTAGAAGTATGGTTAAAAGATTTTATTTACCATTTCTTAATAGTTTAAGCTTTTGGGACATTTGGTAATTTATTAGCGTTCATTCTAGATGGATTCGAACATGGTTTATCTACTCCAGTTCTTACTCAAGTAAATAGTGTTTATAAAAGATACTACAGGCTCCAACTTCGATCATTTATCAGTCGAACAAAGCTAACATCCCAGTGGAAAGTATTCTCATAAAATCTCAAGTATTTTTCCACTGAAGCCTTGAAGCCTCTCCTTATTACACACAATACGAAATAGTTCTGGATGAATCTCCTTTAGTGGTTTACTGCCACACCACTGAATCAAACCAAAACTTCATACTTGAGCCCACACCCACCTTGAAGCTAGTGACATGATAGAATTTGTCGCACTATATTCTTACATAGGCGGACTCCATAAGGCCCATGAACCTTTTTGGAACACCAACCTCACATTCTACCTTATTTTTGGTCCACCACTCGTCTCCATAAGGCCTCTCTCTCCAAGGGAATACCACCAAAGATCCCTAGTAAGACCTGATTGAACAAGACTAAGTCCCTGATGCCTAGCCCCCCAGCATTGAATTGGTTCACAAACTTTTTCCCAATTTACCTCTCTTTTTCTCTAAAATTTTCCATATAGGGCGAAGAGGAGCTACATTTCATAAGACTATTTTTGAAGTTGACCAAAGGCAGAAACTATAAAAGACCACAGTTTGCTCCCAAAGGAGTTATATATAGCAACAGATTATCAACTGATTGACTATTAGTATTACACTTACACATGCCACACCAATTTACAAGGATAATATGCTATTTAATAAAATTATCCACAGTTAAAAAGTGCACCCAAAGCCGCTGTCCACACAAAACAAAGCAACATCTTGGGAATTTTACCATACCAAATACTCTTTCAAGGACATTGCCCCCATAAGATACTCTTAAAGCTTCATGATAAGAGTGAGCACTGAATTTTCCATTATGGTTCAACTTCTTACAATGAATCGTGAAGTTTGCATTGAAATGTTTTTGGCATTTTATTGTCAATGTAAATGATCTTTGTGAATTTAGTTTATACATGACTTTACCCTCATATGTGTTGATAAGATCTTGTTTAACATCCTTTTGCCATAACCACTGCCTCTAGGGTGTTGCATTACCCATGTGCCCTCCAAAGGCCATTAACCTTTCTAGGTTGTTAACCTGATCTCTTTAATTTCTTTGAACTTCTTTATTCCGGTCATTGTAGTGTGCGCTTGGCATCAGCTTTTTCGTTCAACTTTTAGCCTTTATGCACAGCTTTTTAAAACCTTACTTTTTCAAAGTACAAGCATATTTTAGCGTACTTACAACAAAAAGCTAAATTAATTGATGCCAAATGGCACACGAAGTATGATACATCTATTTGTTTAGCTGTTTTAAGATACCCTCTTTTAATTGCTTTCTAATTTATCATCCCTTCAATTTATATTATACATATTAGAGTTCTGCACTAGCTGTCAAGCTCCTCTATCTCTGATCTTCTGTTGGTTGTGGCAAGATTCAAGAATAAAATATGAAGTATATTCAAAGTAAAATCATGACTTGCTAGGCAAGTATGAGAGGTGCTGTAATCTTTGCAAATTTCTGGTCCACCATCATCATGCTGGTGCGTAAGTTGTCTTAGGAGATGACACATTCAACTTATTGCATGATATCAATTCCCTTAGTTTTATTCTTTTGACTGGATTGACATATTGAGTTGTTTATCAGCCATGTAGTTAGACCTTTGGATGTTGGTACTGCCCTAATGTTTGTGATTTTTTTTGAGTATAAGTAGTTGCATGTCTAATTTACTATTTTAAGTGAATGCAGGTCATAAAGGCTCAATCAGCGCCTCGTCAATCTGACAAGACACCATCACGACGACTTCTTCAGGTCATTGGTATGGATTTTGATAATTTCTCTCTGGTATTTTGATATTTCTATTTTTGATATGTTAATCCCAAGGGGTAGCAACATTGGCTAGGGACCATGCCACATGAAGTGGAGATCGTACTTTGAATCTCTCCTTTCGGCTTTCCCCTCCCCTTGGGGCCAAAACTTATTAAAAAATAAGATATTCCTATTTTTGAATGTTAAATGAATTGACATGTATTGTTTCTACTATCATTCTAAGGCTATGTTATGGTTTCTACTTTCATTTTGAGGCTATGTTTGGAAGAGAATTTGTTATTTACTTGAGGATTTATTGGAAATTAATTTCAATGCCAATTTCATTTGACAAGATTCTATTTGGATGACATTGAATTCTAAAGGATGGATGGATGTGCTGGCGGTGGATGTTTTATTCAAGTTGGTAATGTGGATGTTGCCTTGGTAGTGGTCGTGGTGTGAGCAAGAGAGGGTGGTTGTGGTTAAAATAAGGCTTTCCCTTTATCTGAAGAAAGCATCATGATGTAGGACAAGGGGAAACAACAAAAATCTGATTTAGAACATCAAGGGCAGATCTGGTACAGCTTGGGTTTTGAAGAATTAGGGTTAGGTTTTGGTGGGGAATAGGCTAGAAAATAAAAGGGATAATAGGGTTTCCAAAGGGGACAAGGATTAGTAGGATGAAACAAAGGAAAAGAATGAAGGCTTGGGTGGCTGTTCCTGTGCTGTGAACAGTGATCCGTGAGCAGTAACCGTGAATAGTAAAATTAAAGAAAATAGATAAATTCTAGGAATCACACCTAGACTTCCTAAACATCACACCTAGGATTCCTTGGAGACTTCCTAAGCATCACAACTAGGATTCCTTGGCATCACACCTTGGAGAAGGTTGCATCACACAAACCATAAAAGAAAGTATAGCTCTTAAATTTTGTAAACATTCATTAATAATCAACTCAATAGAAAGTACTACAACTCTTTAAATAGAAAATTAATACCTAATCCTAGTTGAACTAGGATTTCTTAACTCCCAAATAAGACTTGGACTTGGAATCAGGCTTTTACTACTAAGCCCAACTAAATAACCAAAATTAAAATAAAGCCCAAAAGAAGATCTAATGGATTGTTAGCATAGCCCATCTCAGAGTATTATGAAATTACAAAATTGCCCTTGATACTTAAAATCAAATAAAATATAGGTTGAGTTTGGATTGCATCTGGTGTCTTTGCGTCTGGTGTTTAAACAGTAGGTCCCGTGTACTGTTCACAAGATCCACAAGTACTTTTTTTTCAACAAAAACAACTTTAAAACTGGGTTTCACGGCACTATTCACACATATAAAAATTATTTTGCTATAATGTTTTCAATTTTTAGCAATAAGCGGTATCCAAACAGACCTATAATAAATCTGTCTTCTCATTGCCTCCTGCATCACATCAGAAAAGGGTTTTGAGGCTATATGTTGAAAGGTTCCAGTGAGCCCTAGCTCAAATGACTCATCCCTTGTAAACACAAGTGTTTATCAGTATATGTATGAAATTAGGCAAAATTTGCCAAACAGTATAATATTGGGAAAATTTTAGGCGGATGGCATGCGTTCAAAGTTTATCAGTTAGTTGGATTTTTTTTTGGAAATTGAGTATAGCAAAATCGACTTCCAGCCAAAATCCCAGCCAAAATCGAGTTTACTATACTCGACTTCCGAGTTTATTATACTCTTCTTTCTTTTTTATCCATGTCCGAGCTAATTTTCGGTAGGAAGTCGAGTATATTATACTCGATTTTGGTGATTTTGGCTGGAAGTCGATTTTGCTATACTCAATTTCCAAAAAACAGTCCAACTAACTAATAAACTTTGAACGCATGCCATCCGCCTAAATTTTTTTCAAAATCATACTGTTTGGCAAATTTTGCCATGAAATCATCATATGATACCATCAGAACACTTGTGAGTGGGACACACGTTTTTTAGATATTATTATGTACATATTCTTAATATCATATGTTTATATTGTTATGTTAGCTTTTCTTTGCACTTTGGCTCCTCATATTATTGAACAAAATTTTAAAAGTTGTTGCTGATACAAATGATATGACAGTTTAGAAGTCTAGGAAGTCCTTTTTCTCCTTAAAATTTTTTTTTTTAATAATATTTTTTATAAATCGTCCTCCAATGAATTTAAAGCAATTCTGTTTTTCATCCCCAATAGTTATTACTGGAATGGTGGCTACTTGCATTGCTACTTGGCTATGTTATTTCTTTGGCCTAGTTAGTCATGTAAACCCTATACAATCTAGTTAGATAGTCTAGATTTACTTGGTGTTTCTTTGTGAATATCGTAACAAATTATGGTTACTCTTATATTTTGCAGGCAAAGATATGAGAATTATTGTCTTTGGTTTCCGTCCTAGAACGAAGCAGGTAAATTTCACTCTGTTGCTTTTGTTTCAGTTTTCTATGTTTAATGTTCTAACAATGTAGGCTTCAATATATTTGCATATGTTTTAAAGCTTGTTGTTAAGTGTATAGTAATATTTTGATTATCTATACAATAAGGAATGAGCATAGAATTTGTAAGAGGTCTCCACAATGGGTTCCTGAAGTGAACACGATTTAATGACATTTTTAAAGACAAGTAGGTAGCGGGAAGTAAAGATTCATTAGCTTAGGAAATAATTTTTGGGCTTAAATGTTACCAGATATTTGGAAAGGAACTCGGTTGTGTCCCAAAATAATTCAGTTCTTCTGAATCTAAATCAAATGAATTCCTTAAATTCTAGAATTTGCTTATGCCTGATAATTTTTCTTCTAACAGTTATTCTTTAAATTGGGAAAAACTTCATTCCAGCTCAAAATGTAATTACACCTTTGGTAGTTTGGTTAGAAAAGTATGCGTGTGGGGGTAATATTGGTAATGTGAGTTACAGAAGATGTTAGCTGCAGGTGGATCGGTGTTGACCTAAGATTATATGTATTGTATTGTTTGTTACAAAAGTAATTGGGAGGTTTATGACCTGCTAATTTTAATCGCAGCTTTTCTTTTCTTTTTTGTCTGTACTTGTAATTTTCATTTTTCAGTTATAAATTTATAATTTAGAATAGTTAATTACGCTTGCATTTGGCATTGTACTATGCTAATTAGTATAATTATTCATTAATGTAGAATGCTGTAAGTCGCTTCTTGCATGTGGTATGATTTTTTAATCTTACAGAGACGTGCAGTGTTTGATGCATTACTAAGGTGTACTAAGCCAGCAAGCCTATGGGATCTCTACGCTTTTACTTCTGGACCTTCCAAATTCAAAAATAGTAACCCAAAGCTGCGATTACTAAACGAGTATTTTCGGCTTCTTGGAAAAGGCTCCTTCGGCCCGTCAATGAGTATGATTGAGAATGATTCATTCACATTTTCCAATGACTTGTGGAGAATAAGTAGCGTAAACTCCAATTATGCAATGTGCCAGAGTTATCCATTTGCCTTGATTGTGCCAAAAGGCATCAGGTAAGAAAGATTAATCTATACTTTCTGACTTTTGTCCTAAAATTTCCAATGTTAATAAAGTTTACTTCATTTTGATGCTGGAATTGTGCATGTAATAACTTTATATGGCTGTTGATGCTAGTGATGAAGAAGTGCTTCAGGCTTCAACCTTTCGTGCAAGAGGCCGATTACCTGTAGTTTCCTGGTGTCATCCTGGTATGTGACACATGTTATTTTTGTTGCTTTTGTCATCCTGGTATGTGGCACATCTTATTTTTGTTGCTTTTTTTTTTTTTGTCATGACTTGTGCTTTGCTATACATTATGATTTATAGGAAGTGGAGCTGTCCTTGCACGTTCATCTCAACCATTAGTTGGTCTCATGATGAATATGAGGAGGTACAGATAAGAGAAAACATTGCAGAAAAAAATGAAACGTTCTATACATGGATTTGAAGTGTTAAAATTTTTCTTTGATCCATATGGCTCATTGAAATTACATGATTGACTTCTGTGCATTTGTCTGCAGCAACACTGATGAAAAGCTTGTAGCCGCACTTTGCACTCAACCTGCTAGTGTGAGGGGGGCTCGGAGGTAGGCGTGTAAAGCTATTCACTTTCTGTTATTTATTACTAGCCTCATCGCAAGCGCATGTTTAGTGGGTTTTATTTTTACTTTTTTACTTTTAAATTCCATTACTGTTCGGACATGGAAGAATTTCAAAATTTTCGGTGGTTATATATTTTATCAGCATTTTAAAATATTAGCAATTACAACTATAAATAAAATGTGGGGAAGGAATCAAATATATATAAGGGATTTTTTAAATTTGACTATTTTACCCCTTGCTGTTTTATTTTATTCCAAATTTTGTTTTAACTGTAAGTCAAAATACCTTTATTGTCCTAAATTTGTGTTTTTGAGAAAGCCAATTTGAAAAGTTTCTATTTAAAAAGTCTATCAAAATAATTCTTCCATCTCTCCTTAATCTCGCTTCCTTTACAAACAATTTTTTTTCTTCATCTTTAATGCACTTGAGACAATTCAAGTCTCTTGCTTTCCTTTCCTTTGCCTTAGGAAGTTCATTGATATTCTTTTTATCATCCTTCATCCCCAAATTGCTTTATAATTCATTGTTTCCTTAAATCTAGCCTTTTGGGCCCCCTTTTTTAATTTCCTCTTCGCTATTTTATAATTTTCATAAGCAACATTGTCTCTATGTTTGGGCAGGTTTCTATAGCTTTTTATCTATAATCTTTGCTTGAACCTCCTCATTCCACCACCATGTCTTCTTAATCAGTAGCTTACATCGTTTAGATTCTACAAGTACTTCCTTAGACACTCTTTTAATACAACTAGCCATTTCATTCCAAATCTGTTCAAAATCTTCACCGGGGCCTTACTTGTCTTCTTGGATTATTTCATCTTTAAACACAATTTATTTCTCTCCCTGCAATCCCCACCATCTAATCCTTGGGTTTCTCTGTCTACTATCTCTTCTTTTCATCTTTCAACACCAAATATCTAGTAACATCAACCTATCTTGAGTGGTTGCGCTCTCTCAGTATTATTACTTTGCAATCTTTACAAATTCATCTATCAACTTTAGGAGTAAGGATGAAATCTATTTGGCTAATGTTTGCCCCACTTTTGAAGATAATAATTGAATTCCTCTTCTTGAACTAAGTGATTTTTAAGATCATATCATATGCCATTCTGAAATCTAAAATATCATCTCTTGGCTCATTCCTTGCTCCATATCCCCTCCAACATTAACTCTTTCAAATCCCCTATTCTCTTTTCCGACAGGACCATTCAGGTTTCCTCCAATAAAAGTCTTTTTCCCGTTTGGTAACTCTTGAATCAATTTATTCATGCACTCCCAATTATTAAAAAAAAAAAAAAAAAAAAAAAAAAAAAAAAAAAATCATTCGTGCACTCCCAAAATTTTTGCTTGATGGATTCTTCCAACCCTATTTGCGTAGTGTGTGCACTAATTATGTTAATTGTCTCTTCTCCTAAAACAAGTGTTATTGATGAAGTTCTATACTTTATTTTCCTAACCTCAACAACTAATTCTTGAAGAATATATATCTATGATTATGCCTACCCCATTTTTATTTTAATCTTTTCCTATATACCATAGCTTATATCCTGTTTGTTCAATTTTTTCTCTTAATTTCTCATCTTTCTATGGTATGCATTTTTTTTAAATATATATTATTCTACTTTATATTTATATAAAAAAGATTATTAATCATAGTTGTCCACACTTGTTGCTAATTTAGGTAATTTTCTTTGAAACTCTCTGTTACATATGTTGTTGTGGGTTATTTTTTTTCTTTCAGGAAGCTATATATTGCTGATGCAAGACCAAGGAAAAATGCTTTAGCAAATGGGGCCATGGGAGGTGGCTCAGAGTCATCGTCAAATTATTTTCAATCTGAGGTCTGTTTTTGGTTTAAACTGTCATTTATTAATATCTTGGCCATAAACTTAAGGTCTTATTATTTGACAGTCTCATTTTCCTTTTGTGTTTGTTTTATTTATCAGATAGTTTTCTTTGGGATAGACAACATACATGCGATGAGGGATAGTCTTGCTCGACTTAGGGACTACTTAGACACTTATGGCGCTACTTCTTCGGATGGAATGTCATCATTCTTGGTTAGTTCAGAATCTTATATAGATCTGGCTGCTTACCAGTGATACACTATATTAATTAATTAGTTTGTTGGGAAAAAGTCCATTTCCTGAGATATGAAATGATGTTACTTCTAGTATTATATGATTTCTATTCTCTTTAGTTTTGTGAATGTCAATATTGAAGCTAGACAATATGGTCAAAATTTGAAAGTTGACCTCGGAATTTGCATTGCAGCTTAGGTGTGGTTCTTCACATCTTCAAAGTCATAAAAACTAACACAGTTGTGAAACTTTTCCTTACAATAATATATGGTAGATAATTACTTTCATAATGCTGTGTTTTTATGATCCACTATTATTTCCCTTTCTTCATGTAAGGTTGAGTAAAACTTTTTATTTTTTTAATAAGTAGTGATAACCATGGCTCAGATTAAACTTTTGAGTATATTTCTTTTGAGGTTCCTTTTAAGTCAATGCATAGTGTCCATTAAGCCTAGCTTGCTTATGTTTTCATGCATGTGAGCCAATTTTGAAAGGGTTTCTGATGCCTAAAAGTCCTAAAATGTTCTTGAGGCACCTTGTATTGCTTTTACCTATCAATTCAAAAAAAAAAAAAAAAAAGTTCTCAAGGCCTGCAAAACGGGGATAATCTCAGAATTCATTTTTGTTGAGTTTTTTATGGACGTTAATTTTTGCATTTTTAATCTACTTCTAAAATGTCTTGTTTGTAACGGGTGAGAGTCTCTGATACTAATACTATTGACAGAGACATGGTGGATGGACTTGGGGTGGAGGCAACCTGAGCAGTATGTCTGCTTCAGTATCAACCCTTGGCGACAGTGGTTGGTTAATACATGTTCAGAATGTTTTGGCTGGTTCGGCTTGGATTGCTGCACGTGTTGCTTTGGAATCGGCATCAGTGCTTGTGCATTGCAGGTTACAACTCTTTTAGTTAATCATTGTGGCAATTAATCAGAGATCATTCAATTTGTTGATTGCATGAGGCCAATGAGCTGTAGCTCAAATGACACCTCGGGTTGTGCCGTGGTGGGTGAGGTTACAGATTCAAGATCTGTTAGGTGTGTGTAACTTACTAATAAAAAAAATGTTGACTGCATGTGAAGTTTGCAGTCAACTTTCTGTAATCTTCTACGTTTTATTCATCACTTTTTTTGTTGTTTTAGAATCTATATTTTCTATTGTTTTGTGTAGTGATGGATGGGATAGAACAACTCAGTTGGTTTCACTTGCTAGTCTGCTACTTGATCCATACTATCGGACATTCGCAGGGTTTCAGGTATTAGCTGAATTTTACTGGACTATGTCCTTTGTTTTTTTTAGAGCAATAGTATTCTATTAAAAAACTTAAGGGATTAGCCTTAGGACACATTCGTGTGTGTTTGACAACCGATTATAAGTTAGCTTTTTTGCTTAAATTATCCACTATTTGCAGGTCCCACGTTACTTTTGTCTCAGCTTTATTTGAAGTAATATAAGTTTAAGCTTTTTAAAAATAAACTAGCTTTTTGTTTCACATGTGGATTCCAATTAGCTTAACTGATAAAGTCTCTTGTCCTTAAATAGGAGGTCTGGGGTTCAATTCCCACCTACTCCAAAAAACCAATTGGTATCTCACAGTATGCCAACAAGCTACTGAAAATAAGCAATTCCACACAGAAAGAAATAAAGAAAAAAGCCACAATATATATATATATATATATATATATATATTACAACTATCTATCAGTGCCAAGATGAAACAGCAAAACCCTCAAATCACTTTGATCCAATCAAAATGATTTAAATTTAAATAATGATATTTCAGCTCTGCCAAAAGTCTTCAAAAATTCTCTTCCTCGTCCGCATCATGCACAAGGGTACAACAATTCATACATCCCTACTTTGACGTCTATTAAAGCTACCTTTCCAACATGCCAAAAACTCTCACTGAATTAAGCATAGCCAAGAGATTCTGATAAGGAGAAAACTAACAACTGAACTTCCTAGCAACAATACACTGAAGAAGAATGTGATTAATTCTCTCCACTTACTTTTCACATATGGCACCAATCGACAAAGATTCTCTTACACTGTAGGTTAGCCATTGTCAAGATTTTTACCTTGGGCCACTGTCCAAGTTTAAAAAGCCATTTTTGTTGGAACCTATGCTGTCCTTATAAACAGCGTGTCATGGGAAATCAGCCATCTAATCTCGCAACGCCCTAAATAATCTCACAGTAAGGCAACTTTTGTTTCAGTGTAAACTTTTTTTTTTTTTGCTTAAAGGTGTTAGGTTCAACTGAAAATGTTAGTCTACAGAAAATGTTTTCCTGGTCAATGGAAAATTACACCACAATGATTGCTGGGAAAAGCCTTTAAAAATAGAATGCTAGAAGCCTCATTGCTTGATTTGGTGCATTTGGCGTGAAAGGAATGCTAGAAGCTTTGAAGGTTGTGAACGTTCCTTGCTAGAGATTAAGTCTCTTTTTCTTGCACACTCTCTTTGAATGGAGTGTGGTCTTTTCTCATTTTTATTGTTCTTCTTTTTCTATTTTTCTTGATCGTTGTACTTTGGTTACCTGATTTGTGCCCCCATAGTACATCCCCAATGTACTTGGCTTGGCACTTTTTCTATTATTAATAATATCCTTATTTTACTTATCAGGAAAAAAAAAAAAAAAAAGACTTCATCTCCACCCTCCATACCCCTTGCAATTCCTCTATGCTGCTACAACCACTCCTCTCCTCCATCACTGATAGCCATTGTTACCCACTTGCCCATTGTTGCCAGGACAGTCCCTGCTACCCATTGCCACCAGCTTTCAATTGCCTGCCTCCATTGACAACCAATTGCCAGCTTTTGTCGCCACCAATGCTGAACCATTGCCTAACACTCAGTCTGCGGCTGCCTGGCCTCCACCCCCCCCCCCCCCCCCCCCCGCCCCCCCAAAATCGCCAACTGCGGGTTACCACTGATTGCTGGCCTTTACAATCTCCGTTGATCAACCCCCGCCTGTTGTTGCCGCTGTCATTGTCACCTGCTACTATTGCACTTTCCTTCCAACTGGCAGCACCGGCAAAATTTTCAGTGCAATCAAATGCTAAAAAATTATTTTCCAGGTCATAACCAAACAATAAAAATCATTTTCCTCTGAATTCTGACGATAATTTCTGTAGGAAAACATTTTAGGCCGACCAATGGAGCCTGAAACTCTGCTTTTTAAAACAATTTCCAGCCCTGCCCACCCTACCCATCCCTCATTCCTTAATTTCAGGCCGCATAATGCCATAAAAATTATCAACATATTCAAGCTCCAAACCTACAGTGCCCGTTAACTCTACGTATATACTACGTATAGTACATCCTTATCCACTGCAACGTTAAACAATTTAGGGAAAAGGAGTTTCAAGGGCACCTCTCTACACGAAAAATCTTGTCAAAATCAGATGCAATTTCCATCCCTAACATTAGATCTTCTAATGTGCTTCCACAAACTTACCTCTGCCAATCCATCCACATCTTTCTCCCCACAACTGGAACCAAGTTTCTCTTACCCAAGTTCTTCTTTGAACCCAAGACTGACATAACTGGTGTGACTTATAAATTTTGTTTCTTTTTATCTTTATCCAGGCACTTGTTGAGAAAGATTGGCTGGGGTTCGGTCATCCATTTTCAGATAGAACAGGCATGCCAACAGTATCTGGTAGTGGCAATGTTCCTTATGAGTTATCTAGGCAGACTTCTACAGGGAGCTTTTCAACATCACCTATGCGCCAGCCATCAGGATCATTTACATCTCAGGGTCCAAGTTCAACTCATGCACAGACTTCAAACAACTATTCCCCCATATTTATGCAGGTGTGTACCTTGATCATATATTTAGGGAAAACATACTCACATCCTTTCACATGGCTGAGTCACTAGCAATGATCTTCCTGCTGCTTCTCATGTCATTGGTGTTGGCATAAAAAAATATTGATCAGTGCTTCTTACAGGCCCTGCATTAAGCACAAAAACTAGGACTAGGTGCAGAAATGGCTGCTGAACCATAACCGGCCCTGGTTGTGACTAAATGATCTAATCAAGATTGAAAGGGGGCCGCAAGCCTCAATGTTTACCATTTTATTGTTGTTAATGCATTGTATATTTTTATTGGCAGAGAAGTATGGGCCTTCTTCAGGCCTCAATAAACCCTGCCAATTCCCAAAATGGTTAATAAGGCTCAAAAAGGGCTGCCTAGGACCTGGAAAGACCCCAGTAAGCCCTGAACTGAGACTAAAAAGTTCAGATGGACCCCAAATGAGCTAGCAATGCAGGGAGTGGCAAGCCTTTTAACTCTCAAAAAAAAAAAAAAAAAAAGCCAGGGAAAGTTTATTAATTCTCTCCCATAAATTACGTAGCCAATGTGGGAGAGAACTTATGGATGGCACTTCGAACATATAGAAGGATGTTGCAATTACTGAGAAGTTCCCTTTGAACAAGGGGATTTAAAAGTTTAATATATTTCTGCACTCTAAAAGGGACAGGTTGAAATAGGAATTAGGACAGTTTGGGAAACATGTCTGCAGATGCTTATGTGGTGGAGTTTGGGATTTGAAACTTGAGGTATTCAGGGTTACTGTTTCAAATTTAGAAACCCTAGCCAGGAAGGGTGGTTATGTGATAAAATGACAAGAATATGGCAGTGGTTATTTGATAAAATGACAAGAACATGGCATGTATTGTGGCACTTGAAAACTTAAGCTTATGGCACTAATGTTTTTCAACATCTAGTAGTACTAAACTATTACTGTCATTTTTGTGTATGTCCTAACCCTACAGTCCATTGTCAAAACTCTCCCTTCCCATTTGAGTGTCTATGGTTTGTCCACTTGAGGTCATGTTAAGAGTTGATGTCAAGCATTTCATGAGTTGAGTTTAAAATGAGAATTTCTTGTATGTCCTTTCTTTTATCTTTTTGCTTGATAATTTGGTATTATTAGTTAATGATCTTGTATTTATATCTATTTTGTAGTGGATTGATTGTGTTTCACAATTGTTGCGGATGTATCCTTCTGCTTTTGAGTTCTCTATGGTATGCATCCTTCTTCAATATGAAACACTGGGTTTCCTTGTTTTCATGACAATTTGAATGTGTTCATCCCTTTTCATTTTGCCTCTTTGGTCAGAAAATAATTGCTTGCTGACATGTATACTATTTGATGATTCAGGTTTTCCTGGTGGATTTCTTGGACTGTTTGCTCTCCTGTCGTTTTGGAAATTTCTTCTGTAACAGGTAATTTGCTTTTGTTAGTATTGGCCTTGATATAGTGTGATGAATCATCACTTGTCCCAAAAGTTTAAGCTGTTAGGAAATGGTAAATAAATCATCTAATCAATACTCATACACTTCCTCTCACGCGTGGGCCCAGATCCTCATTATTTTTTGGGCCCAACATGTGGAATTTTTAACTTTTTTTTTTTTTACGTGGGAGGTAAAGTGGGACAGGGTTTGAATTTAAGATCACTTTCCTAATACCATGATAAATTACCAATTGCCTAAAAGTGTAAACTATTAGGAAATTGTGAATTTAATCATTTAACCAATGTTCTTGTGCCCTTACTATTTAGATCAGAATGTAGGATTAGTGACGTAGGACAATCAGAACAAAACTGAAATAACAATAAAAATAAAGGAGTATGACCTAGGAGTTAACACCTGGGCCTTGCTTGGAGTCAGCACCGCGGGGAAACTACTAGGAGTCGGCACCAGACCAAAGAAAGACCAAACGGCCATTTTTTTCATTCATCAAAATATTAACTATCTCCTCAAGGAGTACAATAGGTTGTTTATAAAAGATTGCTAAACCCTAGTTCTAATTGGCTGGGAAACCCTAATTTCCTTATTACAAAAATACCCTTACATCTAAATTAAAATACTAATAGCCCAATAAACTAATAAGACCTAAAATATAAAAATACAATTGGCTTGCAAACATAAATAATACTAAATAATAATTTTCTTGCGTCTCCCACATCAATTAGATATCTTCTTCTTCTTCTTCTTCTTCTTCCATTTTCTTAAATTAAAAAAAAAAAAAAAAATTGTATAAGGGAAACCATCATTAGAATGCAGGATGAGATATCTCAACTAATAACTAGTTAATTATTTGAAAGAAACTTGTTCTTGTGTCTATCTTGAGGTCAATGGCCTGACTTCATGCATAGAGCTAAAAACATAAAGGGTGTACATTGTGATCATTGTGTAACTGTCATGCAGTATACATAATAATTCTTCAACAATTGGTCCTTATAGTGATTGTATATATATCATGGTATTAAGAGTACATTGAATGGAAGTTTAGTAAAGTAGAAACAAAGATGAAGGAGTTGTAAGGGTTTAAATAAAAAGCTATCATCCAAATAATAAAAGCAAAAAAAAAAAAAAAGGGTTTGCTTTATTGCTCAAAACATGTAGGAAAGGAATAGGCAATACAACTTCCCAATTCATTTGCTGTGTGCTTTGATCTGGTGCTGCTTGAGCCTATGAGCCTATGATGCTTTAACCTTTTATTGTGTGCAAGAGAGGCCTGGCTACCTCGAATTAGCCACAAAATCTGTAGTTCTT
Organism: Lithocarpus polystachyus; assembly: GCA_033629205.1. NCBI lineage: Eukaryota > Viridiplantae > Streptophyta > Magnoliopsida > Fagales > Fagaceae > Lithocarpus > Lithocarpus polystachyus. Next base: position 42,768,636 of record CM066165.1, on the reverse strand, counting down.
CTCTGTTGTTATGGGAGGTTCAATTTTCTTTTTCGTAGAATCTAAGACCTTCGAATTCTCAGTTGAGGAGGGAGGTACGTATTTCATGTTACGCATTTTTGAGCGAAGTCGGGATTCCCTCCGATCGGTTTTCATGTGCAGAGAAAGTGCTAAGTGTTTGCTAGCTATTGTGGAGGATCTAATATCTACTAAAACTGTGGGTAACTTTGCAAGAACCTTTAGGGATGATGAGAAAGTTTTTATTTTGCAATTGGGTTCCAATTCACACGGCAGTTTTTTGATGATCTCGGAACTTACCCATGGCCGTCGGAAAGGATTTCTCGTGGTGCCAGAAGGGAAATCTGGCAGTGGGTGGCGAGGTTTTGGATTTTATCTTAGGAAAGCAATTACACCGGGGATACCTGCCACCAAACAGCCTTTTAACTCTGTCCTGAAACCGGTACTGGAGAACTCCAAAACTTTTCTGCAGGCAGCGGCGAAGGGTGATCGGAGAGAGGATAGTGGTAGCAGAAAAGGAAAGCAATTAATGCCAGAATTTCAAATTTCAACTGAATCAAATTTGAGCAATAACAGCCACAATATCCGCGACTTCAATGCTGGGCAGAAATTAGCAAAGTCAAAGGCTAAATTGTCGGTTGAGATTACAGAGGACACCAGCACTGTTTCTGATCTACTATTAACGTTGGATGTTGGTTTGAGATTGAAGCGAGGGCCAAGTGGTGAGTGGGAGGTAACATGGTCTAAAGTCAAAGAAGTGGGCCGCATAGTTAAGCCCAAAGACAAAAACTTTAAGCCCGAAGTTAAAAGACATTTTAAATCCACAGCTCCCTTCAATGCAAAGCCCAAATTTAATCCCAAGCCCATCACAGTCTGGCGGCCCAAACCAAAACAACCACATCTAAATGGCGATACCCACCCAGGTTACTTGCCTTCTGCTTCGACGAGCTCTGTCCGTGATCCTCGCAAAGGCGATGTGGGTTCTACTTCGGACCTACCTCATGCTGACTCCCAATGTTTGTTGAGGCTAGCCCAGTCGACGACAGTCTCTGACGGTGCCGATACTGACCTTATCGGCGTCGAGGAGCCCGATAAGGAGATTCTCGGCTCCGACAAGCCCGATACAGAGTTGCCCAGCAGCTCCGATGAGCCCGATGAATCAGCAACCACCTCCGATGGTGAAGAGACCTTGCAACGAGACATCCGTTTGTTGCTTCAGGAGAATTCTGGCAATGTTAGCAAAAAGTGGGGGAATTCAGAACAGTGGGTGCTTGAACTTCGAGATGGAAGAAGAGTGGCGGTTCCGATTCAAATTTCTTTGCCTCCAGGTGAAATCACAAAGGTTTTGGAAGAGCAAACCCAATTGGCTTTGGTCCCTTTGAAGTGTTCAGATGTTGTGGAGGTGTCCTCAGCCCAAGTTGATGAGAATGAGGTTCTTGTGGAGGATTGGAGCTCAGACACTTATTCAGAATCTGCTGAGCTACCAAATGTAGGGGGTTTGTCGCCTCTAACTGTGGAACCACTGGCTTTTTCTCTTCCCTTGGCAATGGAAGGGCAGGAAGTGCTAGGTGTGGAGAATCCAGCAAGGGGAGACGCTTACTCTGAGTGGTTCCAAAGCAGATTTAAAGGTTTTGATAATTTCCTGGGCATGTCCCTAAAAGGTTTGGAAAATCAAGCAACCACCTTTTTATTGGCTGTTGAGGCTGAATTACACCGTAGGGCTGCTTTGGAAAATAAAGCACGTGATTTGAAGAGTTCTGGAGTGAAAGGTATAAGAGAGCTAAAAGGTCTTTTTAGCTCGATTAATTATGGTTCTACATCAACTAGGCGCAGTGGTATTAACAGGGAGCGGGCTCTTTCTATTTCTAAATGAATCTGAAGATGATTTCCTGGAATGTTAGAGGATTGAATGAGGTTAGGAAAAGACTTCAAATTCGTAATTTGTTGCGTGCATGGAGACCTGATATTGTATGTTTGCAAGCGACTAAACTTGAATGGATTACTAGGGGAATTGTGAGAAGTATATGGAGCTGTCCGTATGTAGACTGGTTGTACTTAGGTTCAGAAGGTGCTTCGGGAGGTATTGTACTGATGTGGGATCGGAGGGCAGTGGAAAAAGTGGAAGAAGCAGTAGGGTACTTCTCTGTCTCATGCAGATTTAAAAATGTAGGCGATCAATTTGAGTGGGCTTTTACAGGTTTATATGGGCCAAATTCGAACAAAAGGCGTAGGATGATGTGGGAGGAACTGACTGGGTTGATTAGTTGGTGGGATGTGCCATGGTGCCTAGGAGGTGACTTTAATATAATCCGCTTCCCATCAGAAAGGTTAAGGGCTACAATTTGTTCTCGGGCTATGTATGAATTTTCGGATTTTATCTCTCTTCATGGGCTGATGGATATACCTATGGAAGGAGGCCTTTATACTTGGTCCAACAATTCCTCTGCCTCTAGAATAGACCGGTTTCTTTTCTCTCCGCTTTTGGCGGACCACTTCACTTCATTTGCACAGAGAAGGTTGTCTAGGGTACTCTCAGACCACTACCCAATTATGTTGGAAGGGGGGAGTCATCAGAGAGGTAGAACTCCTTTTCGTTTTGAAAATATGTGGTTGAAGGCGGAGAATTTTGTTGATAAAGTGAAAGCCTGGTGGGCTTCCTATTCGTTCCAAGGCAACCCTAGTTTATACTAGTTAAGAAGTTGGCAGCTTTGAAGTTGGATCTAAAAAAATGGAACGAAGCGGAGTTTGGCAATGTTACTTTAAAAAAACAGCAGTTATGGAACAATTTGAATGATTTGGATGTTAGAGAGGAGACTCAACCGTTAACAGTTGAGGAGAAGTTAGAATAAGTTAATCTCCGTACAGAGATTGAAAAGCTTACTCTCTTAGAAGAGATTAGTTGGAGGCAGAAGTCTAGGGTGTTACACTTGAGGGAGGGGGACGCATGTACCAAATTTTTTCATAGAATGGCTAATTCCAATAGAAGACATAACGGTATTGAGAGCCTTATGGTTGATGGAACTTTGTGTTCTGATAAAGGTATGATTGCTGATTGCATTACTCAATTTTTTATGAATTTATACTCGGAGCAGCAAGTTCTTCGTCCTTTTCCAGAAGTCTTGGTATTTCCTAGGATTTCCGGTGATAATGCTGATTGGCTAGATAGACCCTTTGAGGAGGCAGAAATTTTTGATGTCATACAGAATTTTAATGGTGACAAAGCACCTGGACCAGATGGGTTTCCAATGGCCTTCTTCCAAGCATGTTGGGGTATTCTTAAAACTGATCTTATGGCTGTATTTCACCATTTTTTTGCTAAAGGTCAGTTTGAAAAAAGCTTAAATGCAACTTTCATCACTCTTATCCCTAAAAAAAATCCAGCAATTGAAGTCAAGGATTTTCGCCCCATTAGTCTTGTTGGGGGGGTTTATAAAATCATTGCTAAGGTCTTAGCCACCAGACTTCGCACGGTTATGGAAGATATAATTTCTTCTTCTCAAAATGCTTTTGTGAGGAATAGGCAGATACTTGACCCTGTGCTTATTGCTAACGAATGCCTCGACAGTAGAGTGACATCTGGTTTGCCAGGGATACTTTGCAAATTAGATGTGGAGAAGGCTTTTGATCATGTAAATTGGGGTTTTCTTATGCAGTTACTAGAACGGAGTGGGTTCTCTACTAAATGGCGGCGGTGGATTTTCTTTTGTATATCTACTGTTCGCTTCTCTATCTTGATAAATGGCACTCCTTGTGGGTTCTTTGAGAGTGCCAGGGGGTTGAGACAAGGTGACCCTTTGTCCCCTTTGTTGTTTGTCTTGGTGATGGAAGCCCTTGGGAGAATGTTGGATAAGGCTGTCCATGATGGTCACATGTCAGGCTTTGGGGTAGGTAGTTTAGAGGGAAGATCTCTGGAGGTGTCTCATTTGCTCTTTGCGGACGACACTTTGATTTTTTGTGATGCTGATTTGGATCAGGTTTTATTTCTCCGTATGATTCTCATTTGGTTTGAGGCGGTTTCTGGTCTAAAGATAAATTTGGGTAAGTCAGAGCTGGTTCCTATTGGTATGGTGCATAATCTCGACTTATTGTTGAATGTCCTTGGTTGTAAACAAGGTACCATTCCAATGAAATATTTAGGCCTTCCTTTGGGAGCTAAATGCAAGGATAAGACAATTTGGAACCCAATTCTGGAGAAGATAGAACGGCGATTAGCAGGATGGAAACGTTTGTACTTATCCAAGGGAGGTAGAGTCACTTTAATTAAAAGCACTCTCTCTAATTTACCCACTTATTTTCTATCTTTATTCCCTATTCCTGCTTCTGTGGCTAACCGAATTGAGAAACTTCAGAGGGATTTCTTATGGGGTGGCATTGGTGATGAACCAAAATTTCATTTGGTTAAATGGGCTACTGTCTGCACTCCCATTGCTTCGGGTGGTTTGGGGATAAGAAAGGTAAGACTTTTTAATGAAGCTCTGCTTGGGAAGTGGCTATGGAGATTTGGGATGGAGAGGGCTGCCCTTTGGAGGCAAGTGATAGCCGTGAAATATGGATGTGGATGGGGTAATTGGTGTACTAGGGCCACTAATGGTCCATATGGTGTTGGCTTGTGGAAAAATATTAGTCGGGGTTGGCCTTCTTTCTCTTGTCACATTCTATATGATATTGGGGATGGGGCTAGGGTCAAGTTTTGGCAAGACCGTTGGTGTGGTGAAACCTCTCTTGCAGTTATCTATCCTGACTTGTTCAGTTTTTGCCGTGATCAGGAGGTTAGTGTGGCTGAGGTTATGAAGTTTGATAACGGAATCTTGTTTTGGGATGTAAGTTTCTTTAGGGGTGTATATGTTCGGGAATTAGAGGCACTAGCTGGTTTCATGGATACCATATATGGTGCATCGGTGGGAGGGCTTGGTGAGGATAAGATGTGCTGGAAATCTGATAAAGGAAAGGGCTTCACGGTTAAGGATTACTACAATCTTTTGGCGGGCTCTAATGATTGTTGCTTTCCTTGGAAAAGCATTTGGAAGCGGAAGATTCCTTCTCGAGTAGCTTTCTTTGTTTGGACTGCTGCTTTAGGGAAATGCTTAACGATTGATAATTTACGAAAAAGGAAGATTTGGATTTTGGACTGGTGCTATATGTGCAAATGTAATGGTGAATCGGTTGATCATCTTTTTCTTCATTGTCCGGTTGCAATGGATATGTGGGCTATGGTGTTCGGGTTGTTTGGAGTAAGCTGGGTTATGCCGCAATCTGTTGTGGGGCTTCTAGCATGTTGGAAAGGTAGTTTTGGCCATCATCGAAACGGGTACATATGGCTCATGATTCCTCATTGCTTATTGTGGTGCCCATGGAGGGAGAGAAATAGTCGGTGCTTTGAAGATAAGGAGAGTTCCATTGCAGACTTGAAGCTATTTTTCTTTACAACTTTAATGGATTGGTTGGCTGCCTTGCGGAACCAATCTTTTCCATCCTTTCTTGATTTCTTAGATTCTTGCAATTTCTGTTCTTGATTGTTTGGCCCCTTGTACACTCCCTGTGTACTTGGGTGTTTCTACTTTTTTGATATCAATAAAACTTTTTACTTATCAAAAAAAAAATCATGGTATTAAAAATGGAAAAAAAATATTTTTGAAATGCATCAAAATTTGATCATAAGCTTGAAATGGAATGAAATTTGCGAAAGATGTAAATATGCTAAATAGAAAGCTGAGAAGTTGGTCTGCAAGCATATTAAGTGGTTGAATGGAAATATTTCTCAGGTCAATAAACTAATTTTATTTTTTAAGTTCATCGATGAGGTTACCATTACAACTTCTTAAAACATACAGTGATACAAAACAAAGAAATTAGATTTTTTTTTTATTTATTTATTTTTTATAATAGTAGAAGTACATTCTTTTCTTTTCATTGTGTACTTTATATTTTCAGTGAAAAGGAGAGGCAGCAATGTGGCATCTCTGAGGATTGTGGATGTTTATGGGCATATTTGGCTGATTTGCGTGCTTCAGAGGGAAGCTGTCATGTGCATTACAACTTCTTTTATGATCCGGTAAAACATGCTAAAGCACTATTACCACCAGCAGCTGCCTTAGCCCCAACTCTCTGGCCCCAATTTCATCTCCGTTGGGCTTGTCCTTCAGAAGCTCAAGCTGGGGAGCTTGAAGCTCAATTTAGGAAAATGGCTGTAAAATTCTCTGGACTGCAGAAGGTAACAATAGTACTTCTGTCTCAGGCTAATAAATATTTCCCAAATGAACTATTCCCTCCCCCTTTCCCCCCTCCCTTTTCTTTGCTCCAGAGGATAAAAGTTAAGTGAAAAGTCTGCCTTTTAAATTCTTTCTTGTGAAGTTTTTATTTTTTAAGTGTAGTGTTGGCTTTCCCCTACTGATCATGAGCAATTTTGAGCTTCAGCTTTACCTTCAAGAGTCTTTGTTAAAGATAACAACAGTAGCAGTGAGGTTAGGTGTGGGTGTTTCAGGTTAGGACAAAGTATGTTTTACTCTAAGATGGGGCTATAGATGAATTGGAGTTATCTGATAATATTCTTGTTCACCTATCATGTTTGCAGAAGCCAATCATATATAGGTTGGCATGTTTTTCTTTTCTGCTTTCAAATGTTCCCTCCCTCAACAACACCCCCCCCCCCCCCCCCCCCCCTCCCCCATGAAAAAAGAAAAGAAAAACAAAGGATGTGGTTTTACTAATTTTTTTCCATGTTGATATTTAACTGTAATTAATGTGTTAACAGGCAAAAGAGGCGGCAGAAAGGAAAGCTAAAGAGATTACAACTGCTATGGAATCATTAAGTGCAGAGTTACGAAATGAGAAGCAGCTCAGCAGCTGGGCTATGATCCAGGCGAAGAGAGCCAGCAAGGAAAATGTGGCCATTAAGAGAGCAGTACAGTCTCTGGGGTGCAATGTTCACTTCTCAACCACTGCTGATTGTACTGTTGGCATTGAAAGCAACCCAACAAAAATTCCACAGAATTTCATTAATTCTTCTTCAAAAAGAGATGGTACTGTGCAGAATGATGAGAAATCAGATCTCTCTGTTTCTATTACGGTAATGGCTGACAATGTTATTCCGCAAAATCCAATTGATCGAGTATGTGAAACTTTATGTCCATTACACACTCGAGATGGAGTCTGCAGGTGGCCAGATGCTGGTTGTGCACAGCTCAGTAGCCAATTTGTTGGACTAAAGGCAAATTTTGATGCATTTGACCAGCTTTCTATTTACGATAGTTATTTTCAATCAGAAGAATAATTATGGGTTTGGAGCCAAGCATGCAATCCAGCCAGCACCAAAATTTTGTCACAGTAGCTTCTCCCTTTGGGGAAAGGATTCAAGTAGATTTATATTTAAAGCTTCATCAGAATAGATACAAGATTCTTTCTAAGCTCACCATCAAAGGAAATGGATGTACTAAAATGGACCCTCACATTTTGGATGGGTCCCAGGACGGTTTGTACAAACTATAGAGTTTAGCTGAGGACCGGCTTCATATAGACAATGTAGAAACACAAAAGGCAAGCTGGAAATTATACATGCTAGAGCTAATGTATATTAGAGTGGTCCAAATCTTTGTAGGTTTTGTCAAGGTGTTGTCTGGCTAGTTTAGTTTTAGTGTCATTCATTTCTTGAATAAGATTAGTGTTTGTACAGGCTTCTAGTTATTTATTGTAATATTTTTTATTTTATGGGCAATCTATATGCCAGAAGTGTAATCTAATAAATTTTGTTACTAGTGGAAGCATTTCCCTTTCACGAATCCATTATCTTGTTATTCTGTGTGCATTTTGGTGACGCTCCTGTACTATAGTTACAACATTGAGTGTGGGGGATTTTAACCCTAAGTCTCTCATACTAAAAGAGAGAATGTTATGCCATTAAGCTACAAGACTCTTGGGGTTTTCCATAACAATCTAACCATTGGTTTCTGATGGCAGGTGAAGTGAGACCATTTTTGGCATGACCTGTAGTGTGCAAATGAGACGGATTCAAGTCATTATTCTCTGAACTCTTTCAGGTTGGTGCTGATATGAATTGGCTCGTATCCTTATGGAGTTTGCAGCTTCTGAGAGCAACTTTTCCTCAAGTGCTTCCAGGTCGAAGTGATTCAAAGCCATGCACCTCACGGACTTATGGATGTGAGAAACCTTATGATAGTATCCTTTTGTTTAGAGAGCTTGGCAAATGTGTCCAAATAAAATGATTCAAACAATTTACCATGTTTCTAAAATATGAATGCTTCACATATTGTTTGCCTTGCAACTCAGCGCCTTATTACACTCAGCTTAGCCTTTATAGGGAAAAATAGCCTCAAAAGCCGTGTCTTGATGGACCTCTCTCATGTGATCTGCATAATCTCTTCACAAATGCTTGAATTCGGCCCCAAATGGGTACGACCGGACTTAAGCACTAAGCGGACCACATCATACTATGTTTAAGGAGTTAGTTTATCCATTTTATTCATCACACTGTTTTTCTTAAGGAGTTTATTGAATTACAACCAATAAATTTGATGAATTGTTATTTTAATCCATTAAATTTAAATATTACCATTTTAGTCTGTTAAATAACTTAAACAATCTTATCATTTTGGGTTTGACTAATTTTTAGTACTTTTTTAAATTAAAATATATTTTTTTGTTTCAATAAAAAATTATCACATCACTCTATTGACTAAATAAAAAATGAAAATAAATATTCGTTGTCTCATTATTTTATATCTTATCTCATCGAATAATTCTAGAGCCACAATTTGTGACACAACTTGTGGCATAACTCGCCCATGTGAAGAGTTGTGGTTGGTTGAGAGGTGTCCTTAGATGGACCCACTATCACCCCTCCACCAACCATAACTCGCCACATAGACGAGTTGTAGCATAAATTGTGCCACAAATTGTGGCTTGTTTAATAAAAAAAATAGGAGATAGAGAATTAAATATTATTATTTAAGTTTAGAATTGTGCTACGGTACAATTCTAAAATTTTTTGCAATTCTACATTTTTACAATCCCTATTGCTGAGGCTTTTTGGGCTTAAAATGCCAAAATCACCTTACATATTGCATATACAATTGCAGGTGCGGATGATCTAATAACTTAAACAATCTTATTATTTTGGGTTTGACTAATTTTTAGTACTTTTTTAAATTAAAATATTTTTTTGTTTCAATAAAAAATTATCACATCACTCTATTGACTAAATAAAAAATGAAAATAAAAATTTGTTGTCTCATCATTTTATATCTTATCTCATCGAATAAGTCTAGAGCCACAATTTGTGACACAACTTGTGGCATAACTCGCCCATGTGAGGAGTTGTGGTTGGTTGAGAGATATCCTCACATGGACCCACTGTCACCTCTCCACCAACCATAACTCGCCACATAGACGAGTTGTAGCATAAATTGTGCCACAAATTGTGGTTTGTTTAATAAAAAAATAGGAGAGAGAGAATTAAAAATGATTATTTAAGTTTAGAATTATGCTATAGTACAATTCTAAAGGTAGAATTGTACTGTAGCACAATTCTAAAATTTTTTGCAATTCTACCTTTTTACAATCCTTGATGCTGAGGCTTTTTGAGCTTAAAATGCCAAAATCACCTTACATATGGCATATACAATTGCAGGTGCGGATGCTCTAATAACTTAAACAATCTTATCATTTTGGGTTTGACTAATTTTTAGTACTTTTTAAATTAAAATATTTTTTTGTTTCAATAAAAAATTATCACATCACACTATTGACTAAATAAAAAATAAAAATAAAAATTCGTTATCTCATCATTTTATATCTTATCTCATCGAATAAGTCTAGAGCTACAATTTGTGACACAACTTGTGGCAAAACTCGCCCATGTGACAAGTTATGGTTGGTTGAGAGGTGTCTTCACATAGACCTACTATCACCCTTCCACCAACCATAACTCGCTACATAGACAAGTTGTAGTATAAATTGTGCCACAAATTGTGGCTTGTTTAATAAAAAAATAGGAGAGAGAGAATTAAATATTATTATTTAAGTTTAGAATTGTGCGACGGTATAATTCTAAAGGGAGAATTGTACTGTAGCACAATTCTAAATTTTTTTGCAATTCTACATTTTTACAATCCCTGATGTTGAGGCTTTTTGGGCTTAAAATGCCAAAAGCACCTTACATATGGCATATACAATTGCAGATGCAGATGCTCTAATAACTTAAACAATCTTATCATTTTGGGTTTGACTAATTTTTAGTACTTTTTTAAATTAAAATATTTTTTTGTTTCAATAAAAAATTATCACACCACCCTATTGACTAAATAAAAAATGAAAATAAAAGTTCGTTATCTTATCATTTTTTATCTTATCTCATTGAATAAATCTAGCACCATAATTTGTTACATAAGTTGTGACATAACTCGTTGATGTGATGAGTTGTAATTGGTTGAGAGTTGTCCTCACATGAACCCACCATCACTTTTTCATCCACCATAACACGTCACGTAGACGAGTTATAGCATAAATTGTGTCACAAATTGTGGGATTGGACTTATTCTATCTCATCATTCTATCTTTCAAAGTCACAACTTTCAAATCTTGTGTGTTTGTTTCTCTTTTTGATCACCTGGGACGGTGTGTCTGATTTTCGAAGAAAAAGCTCAGCCATAACTTTAAAGTGTTGTACAGCACTCTAGTCTTTAGGTCAGTAACTTTACTTTGTATCAACAAAGGTAGTAAAATAGAAAGTTACAGTACTGAAAGCAATGGAGGAAGAGAAAAGAGAGATAGTCAGATACAGGAGGTTGTCGACTTAGACTCGAGCACAGCCTAGAGAGACGGACTCACAGCAGGGCAACTGGCACTGCGATCGGGGGCAAACGCACAGTAATTGTAAGATAGTAGACAGATCTGTTTTGTTTTATTTTTTGTTTTTTGTTTTTTTGTTTTTGTTTTTTTTTTTTGTTTTTTTGTAATTTGGAAAAAGATTTTAAAGGAGAAATGGGATTTATTATTACTTGTAGACTTTGGAGAGCCACGGCCTCAATAATGGGCCAGATTTTGGTTATTTTTTTGGGTTATTTTTTTAAAATTTTTTTATACCAAATTTAGTTTTTATTTATTGGATTAATTCCAAAATTTGAGGGAATTTTAATTTTGAGAGGGAAAATTTTTGAAAGTTGAGGGGGTTTCATTGAAAAAAAAAAAAAAAAGTTAATTAGAATTCTAAGTTCTAATAGAAAATTCAAAAAGTCAAGGGGGCCTTAACTCGCTCCAACCCTTTTTAGCTTCACGATAAGGAAAAACTAGCTAGAAATTCATTTAAAAAAATACTAGAAGTAAGCCAAACCTTATCATTTAATTTTAGTCTTTTCGTTTAATGCTGTTTGTCTGAAAAATAGCATTAAGCTGTTTAAAAAGTAGTCTTCCTGTGTATTGTTATTTTAATCCATTAATTTTCTTAAAACGATTCCATTTTAAGTTGTATTTATTTTTTAATGATACAATTGTGAAATGATAGTGTTTAAGGAGGTTTAAAGCTATTTTTCAAATAGGAACGGACGTAATGACTAAAAGTGACAAAGTAGTTAAGGTTAACATACTAAAATGATGTGATTCAAACTTAGTGGACAAAAATAGCAAAAGATATATAAAGATTTTTTTTTTTTTTTGGGGGGTTGGAAATTTTGAAGACTTTGTTAGGAATTTATGGGTAGGACTCACCCTTGACACATAATTAAGCTTATATTTAATCCATGAGAGATACTAAAGATCATTACAAACATTCAATGTTGAAATCTGGGATTACATCGTGAGCTAAAAAAAGATCATTACAAACATTCAATGTTGAAATCTGGGATTACATCGTGAGCTAAAAAAGCAGGCTCAATAAAGATTTATTTGCATAGTTAATGACAATTTTTAGAAAGAATGGCATCTTTCATGATCTTTTGACTTACAATTTTCAATGAATATATTTCAATTGCAAGAGCTAATGCCATTTCAATAGTAAGAGCATGTTAAGTTGTTAATTGTTATTTTCCCTATTTGGCTTTATTTTGTGTCAATTTTTTACTTGTAATTCTTTTAAGTATATATCTTTATTTATGTGGGGAATTATTGTACTGGGTTTAGTCTTAAGATGATAAAGTTTTGTTCAAGACAGTAGCTCTGGTGATTGGTTGGTGACTATACCAAGCTGCCAGATGACACGTGATCAACATATGGGAGATTTGAATTTTAGTTATGCTAGGGTGGTTGGCAACTGGCTTGCAAGTAGGCTAGCCCGTTAGTGAGTCGCAAGGCACTCTAACATCTCGTTTTTGTATGATTCTTCCTCTCCTGCACTCACACTATGTATACTTTTATTACTCACGAAATTGTAAGAAGAGTTTTCTAAGAGAAAACCCTAGAAACATCATTTGAGAGTTAGTGATTGTCATCCATCAATATCCACTGCACATTTTTCTTAGTTTTCTCTACTCTCTTCCCTTTCCGATTTACATACCATGAGAGGAGCTTAGCTTAAACATAACCTATACACAATTTGAGTGTTGAGTGTTGATTTAGAGCATTTGGAAAGCATTGGGTCTATACCAATATTTGGTGGTGCAATTGGGCATAATTGCAAGATCCAGAAAGTTAGTGAAGACAAGACTTCGCGAAGTCCATTGATAGTAGGAGCTCAAAGGGTTTAAATACTTTGGGTAGCTTAGGTTTGAAGGGTTTTTGTGTATTCATGTACTCCAACTGATTTACCGGTGGATTAATTCGGATTGTCGGGCTGAGGAAAGGCTTTTCTGCTGGGTTCTCTAGCTTTCCTCTTCGATAATACTTTTGTTATCTTCTGTTTGCATCCTCTTCTCCCTACTACTCTTTGTTTAAATTGCTAGTCAATTATGTATGTCCATGCTTTTGCTATTGGTTTGGGTTGACTAATTTTTTAATCAATCACTTAAATTCTGCATTAAGTGAGTTTAGATTAAAATTAGTCTAGTTGTAATAAAAATTTTGGGGTCTTAATTAGCATCTTGTAATTAGAATAGTGCACTTTCAGAGCATTCCCATCAAATTCAGGCAAAAATTCATGTCTATTTTAGTATAAGAATGTACTTTAAATTATTTTTTTAAATTACACAACCAATTTAAAAAAAACACTTATATCAAATTATCTATTATATATTTTATTTTATTTAAATAATCATTTTTCATTCATTTTTATTATTGTTTTTATAAAGAGAGAGTTTGATGAGACATGAGAGCAAGAGGCAAAAAAAAAAAAATTTAAAATACCAAGATTCAAAGTAATAGTAAGAGCATTCACATAAGTGCTTGTATAATAGAATAAATACCACATTTTAGTCAACAAAACTCAAAATTCACCCAAATCAGACCATGCAAAGTTGTGTAAAAATATATGGTTATTATAGTAATCATGTAATATACATACTTAAAAGGCAGGTACATTATTCTAGCTTGTAGGTGTTATATATTGTGATCCACTTTTGTTAACTAATGTACTAAGTGTAGTGGTTAAGGTGCATTAACTTCATTTTTTAATATATTTTTCAAAAACTAAAATTAATTTGTACACAAATATTCAAAAAAGCATACATAACCACAATGAATTTGTGCATGTAAGTCAATGAATCATTAACAAGAGTATTTTCTTTAAAAAAAAAGGATCATGCTAACGAGTGTCCTTAGAGCATTGGTTAAGGATCATTTTTATGGGAAATGAAAAAAGTTGTCAAAATATTAATTGTTTTTCTTTCTTTCCCTATAAAAACTTTATTTAAATGGATTATTAAACAATACCCTAAAGGCATTCGCTTGCATTTCTTAAAAAAAAATATGCATTACAACTCATAATTGAGCATTTATTAATCTTTGACTTGTACTCTTAGGTCACTTGTTAACAAAATTGTGATCAAGATACAGTTCTTAGGAATTGTATTTTATTTACTTCTTTAAAAAGGGTTTTATTAATTGAGCACTTATAATACAATTCTTTAAGAATTGTTTTCCTAATCAATCAATCATCTATATATATATATATATATATATATATATAAGTAGAGACTTCACAAGGGAGAGCATGAGGCTCTACCATGTGGCGCACTCTATGAAGAGAATTGAAATACTCTTACGCCACATAAGAGATAAGAACAAATTAATTATTGACTTTTTGTTTTATTTGATTCAATGTTTTAAGACTTTTCTAATTAAAAAATAAATATTCTTTGTATCATTTGGTTCAACGTTTCCAGACTTTTCATCTCTCGCACATATACACAAAACTCTTTGTATTTTAATTCATTATTTTCACCGCTTGCATTTCTATCCTTTTATATATATCTACCCATAGCCCTTTATGTCATTCCATGTCAAATACACAGACAAAAAATGATTTCATTTACCTTTAATTTTTTGGCGACACCTACCTAGCCCTAGCATTGTTGTTTCATCTAATTTTATCCCGTTTGAGTTGGCTACAATCAAGGAAGGAGGGCTTGCATTGTATATTGAGTGACCACGGTGATTACGATTTTGATGTCAAGGTCGGACGTTGTGGATTTGTGAGTTTTGTAAATGATGTGATTAACCGTGGTTGTTTGGGATGTTTATTTTATTTTAGAATTAAGGAGAAAGAGAGAGACACATTTTCTATCAACTTTTATTCTATAATTTTTCTCCAAAGTTTTTTTTTTCTTTCTCATTACTTCAATTGAATAATTATAATGGATATGTGTATGCAATTTATAATTGTTACTTTTCATGATGAACTCATTACTAATAAAGTTCTATAACAATTATGCTATGATATATATACAACATTCTCCAAAACTATATAACATAAAACATTACAATATTATCCATGCATGACACGGGTAACTTACTAGTATATATATAAAAAAGCAGAGATCTCATGTGAGAGAATATGAGGTTTCGCAATGTGGCGCTCTCTTTGACAAAGAATTTGTTCACATAAATTCTTTACTCAAGTGTCACATAAGAGATAAAGACTAATTAATTCAAATAATAATTCCCTTGAAAAAAATATTCAAAAGGTAAGAAATTTATTTTCTTAGATTTATTGTATCAAGACATTTCTCAAGTGCCACATTATAGATAAAGACTCTTTATTTTTTTGAGTTCATTGTTTCAAGACTTTCCTCTCTCTCACAAAGCACAAAACTTTTCATGTTTTCACTCACCCCTTTTCACCTCTTGCACTTCTACTATTTTATATACGCCTACCTATAGTCTTTCATCTTCATGCCATAAGTTATGTGCTTTTTGATTTTGTTTTAGCCCTCACAATTTCTTGGTATTTTTGTCATTTTTTTACTACTATTTAGTATGGTATTGGTATGATCCTCAACCATAAAAGTAAAAAACGATGATTATTATGGAGTGTTCTTTGTTGTGAATCAAGATTATCTCAACTTTAGTTGCAACCCTAAGTTTAGTTGCAGCTATTCAGGAATAGTGTGAAACGGTGTACAAATCACAATCATATTGTTAGTTCTCTCCATCAAAGCTACAATTAGGTAGTTCTTCACATAATTTTTATGTTCTTTTTCATGTATCTTTCACATATAATACTTATTCACCTATATTTTTTTGATTACGTTTGTTAGTGTTGTAAATTATAATTGTTGTGGTTTATTAAGATTAGTTTCAAATGATCTAATTTGTTGTTATGGTTTTGATGTATGATTGTAAGTTAGTTAGCGTGCTCTACTTCTCTATATAAAGACAAAGCTCATGTGTAAAATTAATAATACAAGATTAGTTCTCCCATTTTTAACTTATACTTTTCTTGAATTTTAGAATTCTCTTTATTTTTTGTTTTTGTTTTTTAAGAATATAAAAGCCATATTAGAGGCGATTAAATATTGATAAATGGAAGTGTATTTAGCCAATTTTTCTTTATTTGATTCCGTTCTCTATATGTTGGTATACAAATAATTTTGTTTCATTTAGATTACGAACAAAGTGTTTGAGATTAGGGTCTTGGGATTTAGTGGTGAGAATGAAGTGGTTGAGTAAGTGTTCAGTTTTAGAAATAAAGTTTACCTTTTATCTAGATGTTATTTTATTATTTTAAATATTAAATTTATAATATGGTGTAAACTCTTAGAAATTTCTAATAACTATGTAATTACAATAAATATATATATATATATATATATATATATATATATATTAGTAAAGAAAATCCATTCAATAGTTGGAAACTACTTCTAGGATAAGGAAAACTAAATTATAAAATATGAACTAAGAAAATTAAGTTTCAAGGCATTCAACAATATTATGGGAAACATCATTAATACTATATAACAAAATGATTATTATATATGGGTCTTAAAAAGTAAAAATTATTTTCAAATGAAATTACCAAGTGCCCGCCCGTCGCGCGGGAAATTATTTTGTTAAATATAAAAAGCCTTGTAGCTCAACTTGTTAGCACTTTCTAGTGTTTTTTTTTTTTTTTTTTGGAGGTATTTAAGGTTCAAATCAGCCTATTACCCCAAAAATCAATGTATCAAAAAAAAAAAAAAAATCTCCAATTAAATTTACTAATGTGATTGTATTGATCAATGCTACATAAAATGTTATCTTTTTCTAAGAATAATTAAATCCAGCTATGCAAGAGTCTAGGAAACATAAGGTACATTATTTGAAAAATTATACCTAACTATATGTTCCTGTCTTATGTATTTCTCTATATAAATAAGAGCTAGGCAAGCCATTATCAACACAAACATAAAAAGAGAGAGTAAAAGCCATGGACTTGTCATTGCTTCTTCTCAAGGTCATGATCACAATTTCGCTGCTTGTCTTTTTTAGCAAGTTAATACAGATTTGTGATGCTCTAATATTAAAGCCAGAAAGGCTTAGATCAAAACTGCGAAAGCAAGGGATCAGAGGCCCTCCACCCTCATTTTTGCTCGGAAACATTAATGACATAAAGAAGATGAAATCCACGGCCTCAAAGACTCAACCAGGAGAGCTAGCATTAACCCACAATTGCTCTTCCACAGTTTTTCCGTTCTTCGGCCTATGGAGAAAACAATATGGTAATTAAGAACATCAATCTTAGTACATGATTTTTTAAGTTTCAATTCTCATATAGTTGAAGTATAAGAAAGGTTTTTCATTTATTTATTTTTTAACTGCTTTTGTTATTCTAATTCTCTGACAGGTTCTACGTTCATGTTCTCACTTGGTAACATACAAATATTGCACCTGAACCATCCTGATGTGGTAAAGGAAATAAGCATATGCACTTCCTTAGACTTGGGAAAGCCTTCCTATCAACACAAAGAGCGAGGTCCTCTACTTGGCCATGGGATTTTGACTTCAAATGGAGCAACATGGGCTCACCAAAGGAAAATCCTTGCTCCAGAACTATACATGGAAAAGGTCAAGGTATGCTTCAAATCAAATATATATCTTTTTAGTACGAGAGATACCTTTCCAAACACAAGAATAATAAAAAAAATAAAAAAGATATGATTTTCTATCAATTATCTCTCTAAACAAACCCCCCACAAACTTTTAACGACACATGTTCAATCAAGATATAAGTTTTGATCATACCTATTTTCTTAATAATAGTCCTATTCCGAGCTTCTGATTTGTAAAAATGCATATAGTGATTGGATACTGGTGCAATTTGTAGGATATGATGAGCTTAATGGTGGAGTCCTCAATTACACTAGTGAACTCATGGACTAATCTGATTGAGAGTG
Source organism: Lithocarpus polystachyus (assembly GCA_033629205.1). Taxonomy (NCBI): domain Eukaryota; kingdom Viridiplantae; phylum Streptophyta; class Magnoliopsida; order Fagales; family Fagaceae; genus Lithocarpus; species Lithocarpus polystachyus. Next base: position 42,750,883 of record CM066165.1, on the reverse strand, counting down.
AGGGTGGAGTTGCAGATGTTCACGTTGATGAATATATGAGAAGCTTTTCTGGAGATGTGATCTCAAGAGCTTGTTTTGGCAGCAATTTACTCTAAAGGGGAAGAGATATTTTCAAAGCTTAATGAACTTCAAGAGCTCCTGTCTAAAAAAGTTTTTTCCAGTGGCATTCCTGTACTAAGGTTTGATTTTTATTTATTTTTTTATTTTTTATTTTTTTTTGTCCCTACATAAAGCATTTTTTATATCATTATAATTACCTTCGTTTGTGGGTGTCACAATTTTCAGACATCTTCCAACGAAGAGCAGAAGAGAAACATGGAGGCTAGAAAAAGAGGTCCACTCTTTGATTATGAAGGTAGTGAAGGAAAGAAAGGAGGGAGCATCACAGAATGATTTGCTGCAAATGATAATTGAAGGTGCAACCAATACTGATTTTGGTCAAGATGAGACTGATCGCTTCATTGTTGACAATTGCAAGAACATATACTTAGCTGGGTATGAGACAACTGCAGTGTCTGCAACATGGACCTTGATGCTGTTGGCCTCAAATCCAGAGTGGCAACAACGAGTTCGTACTGAAGTCCTTGAAATTTGTGCTGAACAGATGCCTGACGCTGACATGGTTCGCAAGATGAAGACAGTAAGTATATATATAGATTTCTGTGAGTAATGTATAAGACACAATTTTCACAATTTTTTTGTTCACATCGTTAGTTGAACTACAAGACAGTAAGTATATATATATTTTAAGTGTTTTTGATTTTAATATTGATTATATTAAAGGTTCCCAAAACACTATCCCTGATTTCCTCGTGAATTTCTGCAGAATTCTCCAATGGCAAGTAGGCAGTTGAAAGACAAAGGCCATGCTAATGAAAACCAAATTGTTAAACGAGAACCTACATCCTCCTTGAAAACTATTAACCATTTTACGACTTTGGGAACCATACCTAAACCCAACTGCTCCTCTGTCCTGGCCTCCTCTTATGATCCCTATTCCATAACCCCTGTGCACCAACCAGTCAAGACCACTTTTCCCAGAAATACTTCCCAATATGTAAGGAAACAATATTTCCAAAACCTGTTTTCTATTGAACCCAATAGGTCTTCTATTGTTAATCCATATATATATATATATATATATATATATATATATATATATAGTTCGCAAGATGATCTAGATGTCTCCATTAGGAAATACTAGGAGATGTTAAGATTCAAGCAACATTTTGTCAAACTACTCACCAATCTTTGCTTGGTTTAATGAATTTGACAGTTGACTATGGTAATTTACGAATCATTGTGACTTTACCCTCCAGTGCCAGTGGTGTCAAGGGAGGCATTTCAAGACATGAAATTTGGAGACATAAACGTACCTAAAGGTGTAATTGTGTGGACCTTGATGGTATCCTTACAACAAGACCCTGATATTTGGGGACCCGATGCCAACATCTTCAAGCCCGAAAGGTTTGCCAATGGTGTCAGTGGTGCATGCAAGCTTCCTTACGCGTACATGCCATTTGGAGTTGGACCTCGCATCTGTGCGGGGCAACACTTTGCCATGGCAGAGCTCAAAATTCTTCTAGCTTTGATTGTGTCCAACTTCTCCTTTTCCTTGTCACCCAAATACAGGCACTCCCCGGCAATGAGCTTGCTTATAGAGCCTGAACATGGTGTCAATCTTCTTATTAAGAAGCTCTGAGGTATGAGCCAACTATCATACTATAGTTGGTATTGCAGAAAGTTTTCTTATTTAATGATGAAGTTATTAATTAAGTCAGTTCTTAATGATCTGTGCTGAAAGCCTGAAACTTGTTTTATGACAAGGTCAATGCATATGTAGAAGTACATGCAGGGGATTATGCATGACCAGCTGTTCTAGGCACGAGTCTTGCGACCTAGTATCTTGGCTGGACACATTTCTCTTTCTTAAGTTGAAGTTAAATGTAATAATTGATGTATAATAAACATGATATAAGTGATATGTTTGGATGGATATCAATCAAAATTTGTACTTGGCCATTTTTTGTGTATATTGCATTGTTTGTGTAAATTTTTTGTTGTTGTTTATTTTATCGTAAAAATCTACTTATTTACTATTTTACATAACCAATTTTTAAAAATATTTGCGTCAAATTATCTATTTTTATTAAAATATCATTTTTTTTCTTGATTTTTTAAATTATATTTCTTTCTTCACATACAACAACTATCATCCACTTTCTTCTTTTATCATTGGAATACGTAAAAAAAAAATTAAATGCAAAATGAATGGTGTCAAGTGTAAGTTTACCCAATTATTGTAGCAATTTTGCAAATGTACACATCTTTAGTGTGATTGATGTGGGTAACTTTGGAACTTAGATGTATACAATTGAGCCATCTATTTCTATTCTGGATTGTCTCAGCAAAAGAAGCATCTCAACCAAAGAAAAAAAAAGAACAATTTTTATTTTTGAGAATAAAAAAAGAACATATTTGTACATGTGTATTATTTGGATATAGTTCCCTAGGTATAATACATTAAGTTTCCCCAATACAATACAAATTAGGGATAAACCTAAGAGGGAGCCCAAAGGAGCCCGACTCCCCTAGACTTATGAAAAAAAAAAGTAGGTATAATAAGACTACATTGAATAAGTTGAGTAAAAATGGCCAAATACCACTGTTGACCAAAATTATCACTGTTTGAGAAATATTTAGCCATGTACTATTTTTTTAAAACTCAAGTTTAAAAAACTTAAGTTTGACATGGAACTCGAGTTTTAAAAACTCAAGTTCCATAAAAAATTTCCGTTGACATGGATTATTTGAATTAAAAAATGCCACAAGGAATTTGAGTTTAAGAAACTCGAGTTCCTAGCAATGGTACTCGAGTTTGTAACTCGAGTACCATGTAAGAATGTATTCTGTATACGTACTTCAAGTTTTGTAAAGAATATTTTAACTGTTTGGCATTGGAAATCCAACTACACTTGCTCAAGCCAGTCAACACAAAAAAAGAGATGCAGATTTATGTGAAAGGCTAGAAACAAAGCAGGCACAAATCATACCATCTACACTATGCCTAATCAACCAACAATCCAAAAGAATGAAAAAATGGTCTAGCACTTGTTAAGTCTGCATAGGCACTGTTTAAGTCAGCATTATTTTACTAAATTAGCCCTACTTTAATTGGCACATCAAGAAAAACAACATCACCTTAATGATGTGTGTCAGGGGCATAGAAAATAACAAAAGTTGCATGCTTTTACTTAAATACAGTAAATGATCATTGTATAATTTTCCATTACATGAAGGTGCACGATGTAACATATCAATATATGGAAGCAGTTCTTATAGGGTACTCGAGTTTACAAAACTCGTGTACAACAAAGAACTTGAATTTTTTAAAGTTGAGTTCCGTATGATATTTTTAATTAAAATAATCCATGTCAGCAGCATTTTTTTTATAGAACTCGAGTTTTTGAAACTCGATTTCTATGTCAAACTCGACTTTCTCAAACTTAAGTTTTAAAAAAGTGGTTAATTACTAAACATTTCTCAAACAATGGTAAAACACTAATAATTTTGGCTGTGGTATTTGACCATTTTAGCCGAATAAGTTGAGCTGGACTGAGAAAGAGAGGGAGAGGAACTTTTCAAGATTAGAAGTGGGATTTGGCCACAACAATAGTAATTATACAGAAAAGATAAAGAATTATGAATATTGCGTCTCCAAAAGATTGTGTCAAAAGTCTTAAGTTAAAGAAAGAGAATTATGATTTATGTTAAAAAATTATGTATTTTAGGGTTTATGTTAAAAAAGGAAAGAAGAAAAAAAAGTCTTAAGTATTTTGGGTTTTATTACATGTGTCAAACAAAAGAGGAAATAAAATAAAACAAGGCAGAAAAAAAAAATAAAGACAAATAGAATTAATAAGGAAAGAAAAAAAAATGGCATTAAAGACAAGATAAAACAGAAAATGAAAAGAAATCTGGAATCTGCTCAAGTTGGCTTATGCAATGAGAAAGATGCATACGCATCATTCTATAGGTGTACGCAACTGGGCTTCAAACACCTAGCAGACAGAAAGGACATTGAGAAAAAAGAGAGTGATAATGAGGAAGGACAAGAAAAATGAAGGGAAAGAAAAATACACAGAGAGGGATAATAATAGGGGGTTTGCACTATGCAAGGAGGGCGGAGTGGCCAAAGTTCAATTGTTAAAGTAGAAGAAAACCAAAGAAAATAGACTAATTTTATTTAGAATATTTTATAATAATTTTCGGGAAGTAATTTTTTGCCAATTAATCAAGTTGGAACATATTTTATTTCAGTTAATTCCTTTAATGTGACACATAGGCATCCGACAACGACATCAACAAATAACAGTCCAGATGACATTGAAACGTCAAACGTGTTTAAAAAGAAGAAACTTTTTAAGAATTATTGGTAAGATGTTTGAATCTTGTGTATAACAGAGGACTAAATTGACTCCAAAGATTTGTTGAGGACCACAAAGAAACTGACTCTAAAAGTTAATGAACAAAATTAGATACATAGAGAAGTGCTATGTTAACAACATTTTTACAATATTTTTACAATAAATTATAGGTGATTAGTTATTACAACTGAAATTATTTTTTACCTCACCAATAACAACCCGTAACAACTTGCCACGTTAGATTTATAAACAATAACCTGTGCATTGCTCAGGTAACAAGCTAGAAAAATTCAACAAAGAGGAAGAACGGTGCTTTAAATTGGCATCAACAGCATTCAAGATCCAGCCTGATCCAACCTCCCCAGAATCTAAACCCACAAACTGGAATAAAATCTGTAAAAAAACTTTACAACAATTGTAAACAAATCTTGCAGGGTGCAGAGACGAGGTTATTTCTATATTCTATACCAAATTCCCATTCATCTCTGGGGGAAAAAGAAGAAAAATGGAGGAAGTAATACAAATGGAGGAAGTAAAAAGTAAACTGTAAAACTACGAGGACAAAACTTTCCAATATCACCATGAGGCCTAATTTGCTCCTAATTTTCTATTTAAATACTTCTAGCAAGGACTAATGACACTAACAGATTAAACTTATACTAGACTTTAAAAGAATCAGGTTAGACATGGCTCCAAATGCATTAACTAATACTTCCAGCTTGATCAATCAAAGTGCCAACTTGGTCTCCGCATAATGCTCTCGAGATATTCCCAGGCTCAAGCAGATTAAAAACCACAACTATAGAGAAAGTATATATACCTTTTAGACAAAAGAGAAGGATAAAATATGGCATTGAAAATTTAGAAGAATGAAATAAGACCAACCAGGAATTCCATTCTCTTCACAGTATGTTATCGCCATCAGGTCCATAGAGGTTATGGTGCTAGAAATAGCATTGCGATAGGAAATGTGATCAAGTATCACATTGCTGTTACCAGAATGAAAGTCATAGACACCATTTACACTGGTACCTTTAAGAACTGCATCTGCATTAACTGAGACCCAAAAAACAAATACACAACATCACAATGTCCTCCAAGACAATGTTCCTCTATACATACATACATACATACATATATATATATATATATATATATATATATAAAGATGGTGAACCAGAAATGTAGAGGAAAATATTGGTTTGTTGGAAAGGGGTAGGGTCATACGCTCAGAGGCTCTCAGAGCTGCAGCTGTATCAGTAGTGAAGAGTGGATTTCCAGTGCCAGCACCAACACCACCAAATATGACAACTCTTCCTTTCTCAAGATGCCGGATGGCCCGTTGCCTGCTATAGGGTTCAGCAATCTCTGGCATAGCAAATGCACTTTGCACACGTGTCTGAACGCCCAGCTTCTCTAGTGCTGATTGGAGCAGAATAGAATTCATAACTGTTGCCATCATACTGCAACAGATCAAAAATGGCCAAATGGTCAGCATGAAAGCAACAACTGAAGTTTAAGATGAGAACATAAATTACTTAATCCGTATACATTGGAGTTTGAGAAAATTATATGGAAATAAAGAAGCAAATCAAGGAAATAGACCATCAGGAATTATAAAATTTGACATAACAAACATGTCTGTACTATGAGAGTACAAACAAGTTTTCCTTTTCAAACCTGTTTACATAGCAGCACAAAGGGCTGAGAACTGCCAAAATATCTATTTAGTACCAGAAAACCTAGTAACTTCACTACACCTAAATTTGCATCAAAGATCCTGACAAACTAGTAAAACAGCAAAAATCTGTAACAAAGGAAAAGAAACAGTATGAAAACAATTCTAACTATGCTGACTTCTGAATCACTATGTTTCTCAGTCTCATTCTAGTTCTGCACACAGCATCAAAAAAATGTAGCAAATAGAAGTGGCCGAATACATTGTAATTTAAAAGTAAAAATGATACCATAGGGATAACGCCAATGTACTTCAATTTGGGCAATGAAATAAAACCAACAACATAATGACGAGGACAGTAAAGATAAAACTTCAATTATTTTTTTCAGAAAATAAATCATTAACAAAAGAGTATGCCCAAGTACATGGGACACGTACAAGAACTGCTCTTACAAATTACCATCTAGAATTGAAAGGGTCAATGAATTCTTAAATAGAAGTGGAATAGACACTGGCTAGAATGGTCATCCAATCAAACAAAGATCTCAAAAACAATGATTAACTGAATTTCAAAGGAACTCAGCACCATTATATGTCAGACATTCCCTTTTCTCCAAATCATCCACATTAGGAACAGTAGAACAGCATTACAAAATTTACTGCTCTTATGAATTCCTCAAAAAACAGAGCTGACTAGCTATTGCTGATTGACCTTTTAAACATCAATAAAGTGATAATATTAAACCACAGCCTGGTGCAGAAGTTTTACTGCAAGATAGAAGTTGTAATGTCAGTTAAAGGCCATTACCCAATTTGGTAAGCTGTAGGTCTATCTAAGCCAGTAGCAGATACCCATGTGTCTCCGCAAAAGAAATTGCGACCTCCAACAACAATTGCCACCTATACAATAATTTGAATCACAAAAAGAAGAAAATTAACATTGAAAGCACAAAACTTAAGACATTTGTTAAAAATGAAAAATGAAAAAAAAAAAAAATTAGGGAAGTTTGGTATACCTCCACCCCAATGCGGCAGGCAGATGCAACTTCCTTAGCAACCTGCATCGCCACCTAATGACAGAAGAAAGCAGTTCAGGTTGAATTTTTCATTCAAAAACTGCTAGTAGGATGAAATAATTCATTCATTCAAATTTTCCAAAAGTCATAACAGATCCAATTGCAAATCAATGATAACATGTAGAGAGAACATGCACCTTGGGATCAATACTCTGGCAGTTCCCAGCTAATGCAGTTCCGCTGATTTTAAACACTACTCTACGCCATTTTAAATTTGATATCGGTTTGGATTTCAGATTGTTTGTCAAGGCAGCATTGCTCGACATATATCTGTCCATAAAAATATCAGACATTTGATTAGATGAATATGAAAGTCTTCTATGCCATGACATGCTATGAACTGACTAACTTGGCAACAAAAATGTTTGGTCTAAACATCTACTATGCATGCTGCACCTCCCCTTTAGCAAGACAAACCGTCTATCAGCTGATACAACTGTACCCCTAAAAACTTCATTTTAGCAACACAATTTAAAAACAACCCAATTAATCATAAATTCTCGTAAATGTCACACACATCATCTACCATAATAGTATTAACTTATAACATATAAGCTCAACCAGAATGTCTGCAGTAGAATAAAGATACACAGTCAAGCAACATTCCTCATATCTCACATCCCTTCCAAGATAAACCAAGAAGTCATTCTCATCAACAACACAAAATTTCGGTCACAATGCACATACCACCGCAAAAATTTCACCTTTGAAAATTTTACAAAACTAAAATGATTTTAGATTTGCCAATGTGCTTATCCTCAAACTATGTCATGAATTCAACAAAATATTTGAACTATTATACATAACAAGCACTTTAAAAAAAAAATTCAGTCCCCAAAACTAAATCCGTAACCAATTTAATCCAAAACTCGATAAATTAACAAAAAAAAATTAAACAACAACAATGACAAAGAACAAAAATTAGAATATTTTACATAACTCAAATGCTAATAAAAAACTCATTACTAATGAGCTCACCCTCAAACTACATCATGAATTCAAGAGTAGCTCGTTGCATGTGTAAACATAACAATAAAAAATAGTACCCTTAAATACATTGTCAGTCCCCCAAAGTTTAGCAAATGGATGATTTTAGTATCTGAAGTTTAAAGAGATCGCTTTTAAAACTAGTCATTTTAAATTTAGGAAGCACGGATATGGGTATGAAATAGTAACTCGAGCAATTTTTGAAAAATTATAACATAACACATAACACATGCAGTTATGACACCGGTATGACACGGGTACACCTTAAAAATTATAGTGATTAAAATTGCTAATGACTTAAATTTAAGAACAAAAAATAAATAAATTTTGGTTAAAAACTTGAAACTAAAAAACCTCTTAGATTGGCGAGGCGATCTAGCGTGAGAAATGGACCGGTCCTCGTCGGAACCGCCGCCTTTGTTGGTGGTTCCGGAATTTCCGACAATAGCCTCAATCTTCTTGAACCAATGCCAATGCGAGTGCGTGGTGGGGGTACTACCCGTAGCAGCGCTCATTCTCTGCAGCTCCACCTTGTACCTTTTCTTCAAATTATCGATCTTGTTCTTACACTGCTCCACACTCTTGAACGTCGCCTTGCTCTTATCGCCGCCGCCGCCGCCGCAGCGATCAGTCACAGCCTCCGCCACTTCCTCCCAATCCCTCCCGCGAAGGTTCCCGCGGTTCAGCTCGTTGTACTTCTCCGTGTACGCCTCCAGGAGACACGCGATCGCCGTGTCCGACCACTCCTCGCGGTCCTTCCGGTACGACTCGTTCTCCGACTCGCCCGAGTTGCTGCACTTGTGCTTCTTGTAGTAGTTGTAAGGAGAGGCGGTCCGCTTCGGCGGAGTCGGGGCTCCGGGCGGCCCGCCGGGCCTGCTGTTCGGGTCGGACTCGGCGTCGTTGAATGGGGCTTCGGTGGAGTAGTACGCGGAGGCGTCGTGGCGCGTGTGCGCGTGGAGGTGGGAGTGGGCGTGGGCGTGGGCGTGGGGGTTGGGAGAGGAGGAGGAAGAGTCGATGAGAGGAAAGTCATCGGAAGAGGCCATAGCGGTTAGGGTTTGGGGAAAAGGAGTGACGGCAGCGTTTAGACGGTTCTGAAAGGAGTTAGAGGGATGTGCCGTCACGTCATGTAACGGTTCCGTCTAACTTCTTGTTCTTGTGCGTTGTTGTTGTTGTTTGGTTTTGACACTTTTTGCATCTCTTCAAATTCTTAATTGTATAATGAAAGAAAAAAAAAATTATTCCATATTTTATGGTACTTATATAAGGAAATTTAAAAAAAAAATTCTTAAAATGTTATTTACTTTAGATGAAGTGTCTCATGATTTTTAATAAGAATTTTATAATTTTTTTGATTTTAGAAAAGAAAATGTGGGAGGATAATATAGAAACATAAAGTTTTTTTTTTAATAGTTTTTTGGATATTTAAAAATGAAAAATGGTTATCTATTGGGAAAGATAGCATAGAAAATATCCAAAGATTATAATTATGTTCTATAAATAAATAAAAAAAAGTGAAATGAAAAAATGTCTATTTTAATTTAAACTAATAGTATATGAGAATAAAAAATTAATTATAATGAAAAAATTGTGAAAAAGCGGTGGTTTTGGGGTGGGGGGATAAATATAATGAAATTAATAAAAATTGAAGTTTCACATAAAACAAAAGGCTTAAATTGAAGTGAAACAATAACTACATGGTATTGTTTTGTTTAAGGGCAACACTCAGGTACAGTATTTAGGTGTTGTTCTTTAGGTTCCACTTTTAAGATTTTGTCATTAGGTACAGTACTTAGATGTTGTTTCTTAGTTCCCCTCTTAAAATTCTACCATGTGGATTTTTTCTCATGAAATGAAACTTTATTTTTTAGTTAAGTATCCACGTGTCATAATCTTAAGAAAGAAACTTAAGGAACTGCACTTAAGGTATTGTACCTAAATTTTGTTCTTTGTTAAAACATTTTTCGCTAATAATGTCAATGTGTGCAATGAAGAAAATATTCAATCCTCTTGTTAGATCATCCACTTGGTCTTCTCCCACCAATAAAACAAAATAAGTTTTAATTACTATGTGAACTCCTTGAATTCTAAATGTGATTGTCATCCTGTGGGACTGAATAAATTCTAAATGAGCTTGTGCACAAGGTTTTGAAACCCAAACCGTTCATTGAACCGTAAAAGGGAGAGATTCAAGGTTTTTGAGGTCCAACCGAGGTTGAACTAGGGTCGAACCGTGATGATGTCATAATTAATTTAATAATTAATTAAAATACAAATAAAGGTATTTTAAATATATAAATAGTAGCAAAATTGACTAAAAATAATTGAAACAGAATTTAAAATAAAATTTATTGATATTATAAGGTTAATATAAAATAGTACAACATAAATAAGCATTAAAAAAATATTTCATAATAATCCTACAAGTCTAAATTATTTTGATTAAATAAAAAAAATTACTTTTGATTATTTTAGTAAATTCACATGCAAATGCATTATTCTTTAATCAAAATTGAATTAATCAAAGGAAATAAATTTAGTAATATTTAATAAATTGAGAGAGAGGTGATAGAATAAGTTAAAAAATTAAAACTGACATAAATCTATTATAAATATAATACACTTCATAATTGTTCACAAACAGCATGTGTAGTGCGTTGGTTCTGATGCTGGACATAAGTCTTAAATAAGACATAGCTCTCAAGTTCTAAACTCCACAGCTCCCTTTTCTCTATTTTTAAGAAATAAAAAGTCAACACTTTGACCGGTTGAACCGGCCCACGGTTCGGTCGGTTTTTCCGGTTGAACCCCGGTTCAAGAGGTTCACTGAAAATATTTAAATGCCCAGTTTTCACACATGAAAAACCAAATTTATGACCGGTTCACGGGTTTTTCAGTCCGACCGGCCCGTCCGGTCCGGTTTTGAGAACCTTGCTTGTGCAATGCACGGCTTGATGAAAATTCATATATAAGCTCAAAAAAATTTTAAATAATTAAAACTAAATTATTAAATAAATATTAAATAGTAATAATAAATTATAAAATAAGTAAATAATTTTAATAAAAAAATTATTTTAAGTTCTGATTGTTTAGAGTTTAGATTTTATTAGTGTTTATTCATTTTTATATTTTAAAATTCTCTTTGTACTTTGTGTTAATTTCTTAATATGAGAAATAAAATGAGTTTGATCATTTCTATTTGGATTATGTTTAATCTATGCCCTAGCCAACACAAACAGTAATAAACAAAAAAAGTTCTTCAATATCGATTTTTTTCCTACTAATAGTCTAATTGAAAAAATCAACACACTCACAAATTAAATATAATAACCTAAACTAAAAATCAAAAGAGTTCAAAAATTTAGAATATAAAAATAAATAAATAAATAAATAAAAACTTACATAAGAGAACCAAGAACTTAAATGGGTGTCCATTGTTTTTCTTCTTTATAGTAAACTTCATTTGGCATAATATCTTGCACACAAATTAAGAAGCAAAGGACAATAAGTAAGATGAATTTATTACATTAAAACATAAGCATAAGTTGCCTTTAAAATATATATATATATATATATATATATATATATATATATATATATATAGACACACACAACAACATGGTGTGTATTGTGTGGGGTTTTAATTACACAAGGATGACATATTGGTTAAGAGGGATTGTATCGTTAGTGAATATATATAAGTTTTGAAAAATTTGATAATAGACTTTTAGTTTGAGTAGAATTTAAATTTATAAAACTTAGATGATAAATATTTATCTAAATTAAATTTTATCCCTTAGTCAAGAGCTTTGTAGCTTAATATCCTAATAGAATATTAATTTAATAAGATGCAACTTGAAGAAAAAAACAAAACAAAAAATGTGGGTCATGTCATGTGTAGGATTTAAGTTTTGAAACTTTTAATAATAGACTTTTAGTCTGAATAAAAATTTTAATTTTTTTTTTAATTATTGTTAAATCATGCAACTTGAGGAAAGAAAAAAGAAACGAGGGTTGTGTGAGATTTAAGTTTAGATATTTTTTATAATAGACTTTTAGTTTGAATAGCATTTAAATTTGTTTTAAATTATTGTTAAATCTTATCCCTTAGTCAAATCATGAGTTTTTTTTTTTAATAAAGAAAACATAGGTTGTTGTGTGAGGTTTTCGTTTGGAAATTTTTTATAATAGACTTTTAATTTGAATAGAATTTAAATTTGTTGAAATTTAATTGATAAAATTTTACTTAAATTAAATTGTTGTTAAATTTTATACCTTAATTTAGGAAATATATCCTAACAAAAAATATATAATTAACTAGTTGAAGGCTCGTGCATTGCACGGTTTTATGTTAAAACTTGTCGAATATATATAATAATTATAATGAAAGGAATGAATTGCATTGGTATAACAACCATCAAATATAAAATGATAGCACCTTAATACAAAACTAAAGAGAGAAAAATAGATGTGAAGTAGTTTTTTATTTTTATTTTTTTTAAAGAGATAAACTACTTAATGATAAAAATGAATTAGAATCTTGATAGTATACTGTATGGGTGATAGGCCCAAGAGCCCATATCTATGTGTATATTAGGCCAGGAAACCAATCCGAGGACGTTAACCAATTCGAGGACAGGTAAATACTTTCATAAGGACTGGTGTTAGTAAGTGAGGAAGTGAAATCTGAATAAAACCATCTGGAAGGGTGGTCCAAGAAGGAATCCTTCCTCAGCTGAGCAAGGCCGAGGTCAGAGAGTATGATCTGCCAGCAAGGGTAGCATTTGGGGTCATTCCATAGATGATGATATGTATCAGGAAGGAACAGGACAAGGGGGAGCCATGAAATATCTCCTGAGAAAGCTGCTACCATCGCATTGAATACTCTGCAGCTAACTCTCTGGCCACATTTATGAGGAAGTGATACCTAAACAGTAACTTTCAGCCTTATAGTTATTGTCCAAAGACTTCAGGAAGATGTCAATGGGACAAAGATCAATACCAACAATCGGATCTGCACGTGGAAGGTAGGGATGAAAAGGGAAGGTAGTATAAAATAGAAGAGATACCCTAAGATAAAGAGATCAAGAAAGTGAATGAAAAACACTGTAGCAATCCAAAATTGAACTTGTAATCAAACCTGAGAGTAATATATAAGAACTAATCTCCTCGGATTGAGCCGAGGACGACTTTCCTTAGATAAAACAAGTCTATGTTTACCTTTTGGTCATATGGATCCAATATACTTGTTCTCTAACTCATTATAGCCAAATTTTTTCAACCCACTCTCTATAAATTCATTGTATTGGGCTTTTTAGGCCTAAGTTCATTCATCCATTGGGCTAGGGACTCAAATCTGGTTCTTACAATTGGTACCGTCTGTGGGAATTTCTGGTGTTGTAGTGAGTCTAACGTTCAGTGATGGTAGGTCCAGGTCCAAACCCGGCGAAATTTAGGGGGTCCCAACGTCAAGATCACTTTCTCCATCTTGAACGAGAAAAGGACCGCGAGGGAAGTGTGCACACCACTCATACTAGTAGGAGCCAGTCTCGAGATAGGGGCCACATCTCTCATGAAGAAAATACTCGGAACATGCAACAGGAGATAGATCATTTACGGAGAAAGTTGCGTCGTAAACAGCGGAGGAAGACTCTTCCAAGCTCAGAATCTCCCTTTAATAGTGATGATAGTTAAAAGCCCAGGTCAAGGACTCCCCCCAGTGAGTCTTTCTCCTATGATGAAAACTACCACCATGAATGCAGAAACAAGAGCTCATCCTCCAAAGGCTTAGGAAATGATGCGATGAGTAAGGCGCTCAACCAAATTTCCAAGTCACCTTTCACTCGTAGGATTGAGGGAGGAACACTTCCTCGGTATTTCACTCAGCCAACGTTTACCATGTACAATGGTTGTACAGACCTTGTGGAGCATGTAAGCCACTTTAACCAGAGGATGGCAGTGCACTCCAAAAACGAGACCCTAATGTATAAGGTATTCCCATCCAGCTTAGGGCCTGTGGCGATAAGGTAATTTGATGGCCTGGGTGCAGGTTCCATCGATTCGTTTAAGGAGCTCACCCGAGCGTTTGGATCTCGTTTCATTACATGCAGTAGGGTTCCTCGGCCCTTGGATTCCCTGTTTTCTATATCCATGTGAGAAGGAGAGACCCTAAAAACGTATTCGAATAGATACTGGGAGATGTTTAACGAGATCGTTGGGGATTTTGACGATGTGGCCATCAGGACTTTCAAGGTCGGATTGCTTGTCGAGCATGATTTGAAAAAGTCTTTGACCAAGAAACCGATAAGGAGTATGCGTCGGCTTATGGATCGTATCGACGAATACAAACGGGTGGAGGAAGATCAGTAGCAAGGGAAAGGAAAAACTAAGGTTATTTCTCAAGAAATGAGAAATTTCAAGTTAGACCGTTACAACAATAACAAACCCCGAAGGGATTTTGCTGGGCAATCTAGGCCTACGGCTCCTCAAGTGGTTAACACGGTGTTCTGAGAGCCGGTACATCAAGTTTTAAAGAAGATTGAGAATGAGCCATACTTCAAATGGCCAAACAAGATGGAAGGAGACCCCATGAGGCGTAACCAGAGCTTTCATTGCCAATACCACCAAGAACGAGGACATACCATGAAGACTGTAGAACTTTATGGAATCATCTAGAGCAGCTGATCCGAGATGGCAGGTTAAAGCAATTTTTGTATCAACCCAACAAGCAGGGAAACCAAGCAGGGTTGGGAGCTCAGGGGAATGCTTTTGCAAGGCCCTCTGTGGGCACAATCCACATCATCCTCGCCACTTCGGGGAGAACTGGTTCTCATCCATCTAGGGTGATGTTTGTCGCTCAGCCATTTATCGAGGATTCTGAACACAAGCCGAAAAGGGCTAAAGTAGGGATCCAATCAGCGTTAAGCTTCTCGGATGATGATAAGGCCGGGATCATACAACCACATGATGACGCCCTGGTGATCACCCTCAGGATTAGGAGGTATGATGTAAAGAGGGTGCTAGTAGACCAAGATAGTGGGGCTGAGATTATGTATCCAGATTTGTATAAAGGGCTAAATTTGAAGCCGGAAGATTTGACGAGTTATGATTCACCTCTGGTGGGCATTGATGGAAAGGTTGTTATTCCAAGGGGTCAGATCAAACTACCCGTGCAAGTCAGCTCAGAGGTGGTGGAGGTGGATTCTATTGTGGTAGATGCTTTTTCTCCGTACACGACCATTGTGGCATGACCTTGGCTTTATGCCCTGGGGGCTATTTCCTCCACCTTTCATTTGAAAGTGAAGTATCCATCCAAGGATCGGATTGAAGAATTGGTTGGGAGACAATTTGTGGCTAGAAAATACTTGGTGGCTGCAATTATGCATTAGCTTGAGACCGGTTCCTCAGCCTTTACTGATAGGGGTTTATAGCAATCAAGGACTCCGGTATTATCCTTGGATGGGATAGCTGAGGAGGCGAAGTGTGAGGGTTTAGAGAAAGCTGTTATAGGTGACGATCCAAAGAAGTTTTTCCAAGTCAGAGCTCAGCTGCTTCCTCAAGAAAAAGAAGAGTTAATAGAGTTTCTCAGGAGGAACATTGACGTGTTCGCATGGAATGCTTACGAAGCTCCTGGAGTAGATCCGAGCTTCATCTGTCATCATTTGAATGTCAATCCCTCTGTCACCCCCAAAAAGCAACCACCTCAGCGCTCATCTAAGGACCATTCTGATGCTGTCAAAGACGAGGTGATGAAACTTAAGCAAGCCGGGGCTATTAAAGAGGTGTCTTATCTTGAATGGCTGGTCAACACTGTGATGGTGAAAAAGAAAAATGGGAAGTAGCGAGTATGCGTGGACTTCACAGATTTAAATAAGGCATGTCCAAAAGACCCTTTTCTTATGCCTCGGAATGTTGGTGCATGCAACCGTAGGCCATCCTCGGATGAGTTTTTTAAATGCCTTCTAGAGATACCACCAAAAACCGCTGGCCTTGGACAATTAGGAAAAGACAATTTTTGCCACTCCTACCGGAAATTACCACTACAAGGTAATGCCTTTTGGTTTGAAGAACATATGATCTACTTATTAGAGGATGATGACTAAGATGTTTGAACCGCAGCTAGGAAAGAACATTAATATTTATACAGATGACATAGTGGTTAAGAGTAAGTTGGAATCCGAGCATATCAATGATCTTGGGAATATCTTTGAGATCTTAAGGAGACACAAGCTGTGACTTAATGCTTCTAAGTGCTCTTCTGGTGTCAGATCAAGGAAGTTCTTGGGGTACATGGTTACACATCGCAGAATTGAAGTCAATCCATACTAGATTAGAGCAATTAACAATTTACAGCCACCTCAGAATCCCAAAGAAGTCTAGAAGTTAACAGGAATGACTGCTGCCCTAAACTGATTCATTTCTTGATCAGCAGATAGGTGTAAGCCATTCTTCTAGTTGTTGAACAAGTGGAAGGGATTTGATTAGATCGAGGAGTGCGTCCTAGCCTTCCAACAGTTGAAGGAATACCTATCTCGACCACCCATTATGTCCAGGCCCGAGGTGGATGAGGTTTTGTTTGCTTATATTGTTATGGCTCCCCATACGGTAAGCCTGGTTGTCACAACCCAAATCCATAGAACATGAATTTAGATGCATGACTAACTTGCTAAACTTACATAACTCAATAAACATAATTCAATAAAACTCCAAATAAACAATGATTTTAATAAATCTTTTACAATACTAAAATCCTCAATTTAAAGTAATCTCCAAATTACTGTGAAATCTAAAGCAGAATAAAGAAAAATAACTAATAATCCTTTAAGGCCTCAAGTATTATTGATTTTGCCTAAAAACTCTCACGCTTTACCTTGCACCTTACGAAGCAATCCAATGGTTCAGTTGCCCAATTAAACTTTAATCTAAAAATAGTAAATGATGAGGTGAGCCACACATCTAGTAAGTAATTATACATAATACACAACGGAATAGAGTCAAGCAAAGCACGAGTATTTTAATTTTTCACAAACTCATTCAATGATATCAAAATAATTTTTCCAAAACATATAATGAATCACTTAATACATATGTAATCACATTTTAAAATCATTAGAAAACACATACATATAATTGATCAAAGCACAGTGTCACATATACACATCACATATTCTCACATACAATCCTATAAGCGGATACCAACATCTAACCCCTGCTGATAAGGGATCAACACATATTCTCACATACAATCCTGTGAGCGGATTTACACATTTATCTTATCAATTCTAAAAACATTCATTTTAAGTCATATATCTCAAAACAAAATATATACAAAATAGAATAATTTTCTTAATATTAACAGTTATTCCAACAATAAAAGCATACTGAATATCACAATATCAAATTAAAACATAAATCAAAGGATGCTTGACTCTCCTAGGGAATGAATAAGAACTAAAAATTTTATATAAATATTTTTATAATTCTTGAGTAAGTTTAAAAACCCAATTTGCTTAAAGAAACGTCTTAAATACTATTTGAAAAATAAAATATGACTTTGAAATCACTTAGTTTTAAACAAACTTAAAGAAGAAGAATCTTTTTAGAAAACTTACTTTGAAACTCAATTATTTTCTGAAAATAGTTTAGTTTAGAAATCATCTTTTAAAATGAGATTTAGATGTTCAAAACTTTATTTAAAATCCAAAGTTTCTCCTTAAAACATTATTTAGAAGATGAGATTTCTCTTTCAATGGTGAAAAAATGCTTTTTGATAAACTTTTGAAAAAGTAAGCCTAAAAACATAACTTTTGAAAACTTTTGACTTCTAGGAATCTAAAGAACAAAACTTATGCATATTATGCATAATTACTTACAGCACTTGAATCACTCTAAAAGTCCAGCTGAAACACCTTCCAAATAATCTCAAAATACTCTTAAATAAAACCTATAATCAATCATGAAAATTACTTATCATCCTCCACAAAGTATAAAGCTTATCGAATTATACAAACTGACTCACTAAGATTATACTTTGCTGAACTAATACACTTTTAACACTAAAATAAAGTTTCTCTAAGCAATAATGTTTCCTTGCTTTTATCAAAACTCCGAGGTAGCAGCTAATACTTTAGGATTTAAGTTAATATACATAACCCCAAAAAACGTTAAAGCCACCTAATATATATAACTACAGTAGAAAACCTTACAGCCATCCTAATATATATATATATATATATATATATATATATATATATATATATATATATATAACCACAATTGAAAAGGTGAAGCCTCATGATTGAAGATTTGATCCATGACTTGTTCATGGATATACACGGTAGCCCAATCTAAAACTTAGTCTATATATAAACCAATGAAAACGTAAAGCTATATAAATGAATTGAGTTTCGTAATCCATGGCTTTGTTCTAAAATACTCATAATGGCTACCTACGATTTAATATACATATAACCAAAAGGAGATGTAAAGCCATATACATAACCTTTCTCAATTCACGGCTTGTCCTAGAATGCACACAGTGGGCAACTTGGAGTTTAATACATATTAAACCTAATGAAAACGTGAAAGTCCTCTACATATATTAAGATTGTAATCCTTGATAAAATTCTAAATCTTTGATTCTAACAATTGAATAATCATACCTAGAATCCTTTGGTTGCCTCTATAATTAACTCCAAGGAAAAATAAACCTTCTAAACTCCTTAGTGATGAAACCCTTCTTATCAAAACCCTAATTATCTTTTCTTCTACCTTATATTCAACACATCAAAGATGTGGGCTTAGTGGGTAGTGGCCTGGACTTTGAAACCCACTTGAACTTATCTCTTCAATCTCCAAGAGGCCTATAAAACATCTTTCTCTTTTATTTATTTATTTATTTATTTATTATGTAAACAACCACACTAATTGTATGCACTGAAACTTTAATTTTTCTCACCTATTTTGGTAACACCACAAAATTGTCTACTCCCCTCTTTCTATGCACACACATATAGTACCTCAACTCTATATTAATAATGACGATGACGGTGATGATCATAAAAACAAAATTGGGATATTACATTGGTGCTTATACGGGTTGATAGTGGTGTACAAAGACCAATTTACTATGTGACTAAGTCACTACATGAGGCTGAGGTCCGCTACCTACCACTGAAGAAAGACATTTTGGCAGTGGTGCATGCTACGCGTAAGCTCCCCTACTACTTCCAATCACACACAGTTATTGTCCTAACCCAACTTCCGCTTAGATCTCTAATGCGGAGTGCTGATTACACAGGGAGGATTGCCAAGTGGGATACGATCCTAGAGGCTTTTGATATCAAATACATGCCTTGCACCTCTATCAAGGGTCAAGTCCTCACTAACCTAGTGGCTGAGTTTATTGAAACCCCATTTGAAGAAAAACTTGAAGGACAGAACATGGATGGAAAATCAGTTGGCATGGTCTCACTACAAAACCCTTTATCTTGAAGGGTGTACGTGGATGGTGCAGCAAATCAAAGGGGATCCGAAGTGGGGCTAGTTCTACTATCTCCTAAGAAGATCACTATTGAGAAATACTAAAGGTTGGGATTTTCGGCCACAAACAACGAGGCTGAGTATGAGGCTCTTTTGGTAGGGATGGCTATGGTCCAAAAAATGGGCAAAAAGATAGTGGAGATATTCTCGGATTCACGGTTGGTCGTAGGCCAAGTTAAAGAGGAGTTAAAGGCTAGGGATGTGAGAATGCAAGAATATTTGAACCAAGTTAAGCACCTGCAATCAGGATTTGAGTCTTTCAGCTTACTACATATCCCTAGGAGTGGAAACACATGCTAACTCTCTGGCTACTCTTGCAACCTCCTCGGCACAGGGATAACCTCAGGTCATCCTTGTTGAAGACTTGTGCAAACCTACTGAAGTGAAGAGAGAGATGGCTTGTATCCATCAAATTAGGGTGGGGCCCAGCTGGATGGATCCTATAGTGCTATTCCTTAAAGAATATATCTTGCCCAAGGAGAAATCAAAAGCTAATAAGGTACGGAGAAATGCTCCTTGATTTTGGTTATTTGAGGACCAAAAATTGTACAAGCGCTTTTTTTCTGGGTCATACTTGCTATGCATACACCCTGAAGCATCGGAGTTGCTTCTCGAGGAGTTGCACGAAGAGATTTATGGAAGCTACACAGAAGGCAAATCTCTGTCTCATAAGGCCTTCACTCAAGGGTATTGGTTGCCAAACATGTAGAAGGAAGCACAGAAGTATGTGAAGAAATGTGATCAATGCCAAAGATTTGCACCAAACATTCACAAACCGGGGGAAGTCTTTAATCCTCTGTCCAACCCCTGGCCATTTGCTCAATGGGGTTTGGACATTACAGGTCTTTTCCCTAAGACAGCTGGGAATAAGAGATATTTGCTAGTCGGCACAGATTACTTCACCAAGTGGGTTAAAGCTGAGCCATTGGCAAACATCAGGGACATGGATGCGAGGAGATTTGTTTGGAAAAATATTGTCACTTGGTTTGGAGTCCCTCGTATACTCATTTCGGACAATGGTCTCCAGTTTAATAGCAAAGCCCTTAGGAGGTATTACTGCGACCTCAATATAACAAATAGATTTTCCACCCCGGCATATCCACAGGGGAATGGACAGGCTAAGACTATCAATAAGGTCATAGTGAGTGGGCTCAAAAAGAGGCTAGATGATGTAAAGGGAAAATAGGTGGAAGAGTTGCTACACGTCTTCTAGACATATCGGACTACACCTCGTCGGTCCATTGGGGAGACGCCCTTTTCAATGACTTGTGAAGCCAAGGCTATCATCCCCCTGGAAACTAGATTCTCAACGCTGAGAACGAGTTCTTTTACCCCGAGCAACAATGATGGATTGTTAGGAAAAATCTTAGACTAAATTGATGAGCGAAGAGAAAATGTCACGGTCCAGTTGGCTTATTATCAACATAAGCTCAAGCAAGGCTACGATGCCAACGTGAAGCTAAGTCCATTAGCGCCTGGAGACTTGGTATTGAGAAAGGTTGTGGATACTGCAAAAAACCCAGCATGGGGAAAGTTAGGGCCCAACTGGAAAGAACCGTATCGCATCACCTCAGTGTCTGGAATAGGTGTATATTATCTTGAAGATCTAGATGGAAATGGTGTACCACGCCCCTAGAATGTAAACAATCTGAGAAGATATTATTATTAATGAAAGTGTTCTTTGTCATGTTCTTGTTTATTACGTTATGCGTTGTATTTCTTATTATTTATTTGAATATCAAACAGAACCTCAGTCGTACTTGGTTCCTCGGACCATACACTTTGGGTAAATTGATATTTTCATGACATTCTTCTAAGTATTAAACAGGACCTTAGTCATGCTTGGCTCCCCGGACCACAAGCTTTGGGTAAACTAATACTTAATGACATCTTTCTAAGCGTTAAATAGAACCTTGGTTATGCCTGACTTCTCGGACCACATGCCTTGGGTAAATTAACACTCCCTATTCATTCTTCTAAGTATTAAACAGAACTTTAGTCATGCCTGGCTCCCTAGACCACATGCTTTGAGTAAATTAATACTCAATAACATTTTTCTAAGTATTAAACAGAACATTGGTCGTGCCTGGTTTCTCGGACCATACACTTTGGGTAAATTAATACTTCATATTATTTTTCTAAGTATTAAACAAAATCTTGGCCATGCCTGGCTCCTCGAACTACATACCTTGGGTAAATTGATATGGTAAATCATTCTTCTAAATATTAAACAGAACCTTAGTTATGCCTGACTCCTCGGACCACATGCTTTAGGTAAATTAATACTTTCTGACATCTATCTACGCGTTAAACAGAACCTTAGCTATGCCTAATTCCTCGAACCACATGCTTTGTGTAAATTAATACTTCTTAACATCTATCTACGTGTTAAACAAAATCTTAGCTATGCTTGGATCCTCGGACCACATGCTTTGGGTAAATCAATAAATACTTCCTATCATTTTCCTAAGTATCAAACAGAACATTGGTCATGTCTGACTCCTCGGACCACATACTTTGGGTAAATTGATATTTCAAGCTATTCACCTAAGTATCAAAATGAACCCTAATTATATCTAGTTCCTCGGACCACATACATTGGGCAAGTTCACATTTTCTGTTATTTATCTAAGCATAAAGTAGAACCAACCATGCTAAGTGGCAAAAGTCTTTGTTATAATAACATGATCAAATGAACACTCATAAGCATCAATTAAAGCATTTGAAAGTATGTCCATGATTCAGTTTAAAAATTGATCATCACCCCCAGTTCCTTAGACTTACTAATAAATGGAAAACTAAGCCTAATCTGCAATTATGTATGTTTTTTAGCTTATGATTATACTTTGCTGGGATTATGGACTTAGCAGATTTAACTTATCTTGCTGCTAATCATTTAAGATGAGCTAACTATGCTGCCACTTATACAGATAACTAAATGGGGCTTTATCTCAATTTCATTTAGTTAAGTGTTAGAAAAAACATAAACTATGTTAGAATCAACATCAGTATCACAAATATGAAGGAAAAACTTGTAAATTATCATTAATCTGAGCCTTAGAAAAGGGCAAATTGCTTACAAAAGGTCAACTGGATTACAAGTTTTGAAAATAAAAACAACAATTTAAAACAAATAAGAGAGATACAATAAAAGCTATTTCTTTTTTATTACAATTTTCTCTTTGAGGGGGGCCTTGAGGGGCTAAGTAGATGTTGTTTCTGAGGCCTCAGGGCCCTTCCTCACAAGATCACCTTTGGCGGGAAGGGGAAAAGTGGCCAGGACTATCTCCATTCTGTGAGGAACTTCTTTCTCAGCAAGGAGGTCCTGTGTGATAATTGAGGGCTTCATGGCATCAGTCACCACTCCTTTGTCTGCGTTCACATCCTTCTCAATTACCCCAAGCTGCTTGGCCACCTCGAAGGGGTTGTTAGAAGGGGTTAGGACCTTGGATGGACTGGTCATGCCCACTTCTGACACCTCGAGGGTGGTGTTAGTTCTCGAGCTGGCAGGGACAGATGCTCGGATGGCAAGAGGGTAGTATACACTCTCTGCCTTCCTAAGTATAGAAGAAGCCTCAACCCCAGCTTGGTTGAGAGCTTCATTCCATACTTGGAGGTAGTAGTTCCTACATGCCCTCGAGACCTCATCCCTAAGGGCTTCTTCGGTCTTTGCCACTTCTACATCATACCCTTCCTGCTTGGCTTGGTCCTTGGCCTTCTCTGCCTGATCCTTTGCCTTTTCAGCCTCCTCCAACTTCTTCTTTAATGCAATAATCTATTCTTTAAAGGCAGCCAGCTGGTCCTCGGCCTGGCAAAGGAGCACACGCTGACCTTCAGCCTGCCTCTCAGTGTTGTCCAAGGCAGCTTTTACACTTCTCTTGCCCTTCTCTGCCTCAGATAGTTTATTCTTTAGCTCCTGATTGCTTTTTTCAGCCACCTTAAAGGCCTCAACAGCAGCTACTCGCCTGCCCTCCTCGTCCTTCATTTGTCTGTGGGAAATGTCCACCAACTCCTCAACTCTAAAAGCGACTTAAACAGCCTACAAGGGAAACTAGGCAGCAAGTATTTAAAAGAGAGAGAGAGAGAGAGAGAGAGAGAGAGAGAGAAAGAAGCTTAGCTAGAAAGGCTTACCATAGCCAGGTCTCTTTTTAAACTTAGAAACGCCTCGTGTTTCTTCATGTTCCTCAAGTCGACCATGTCCTCGGGCAATAGCAGAGCTTACTCTACGGCGTTTGCAACATACCCAGTCCCTGATTGATAAGTTTGTAGGGAGAGGGGATCCATCAAGCACCAGAGCGAGGTTCCAGTTTGGAACCCTGGCGCGAAGATCTCGTCCCTTATCTCTGGGCACCCCGTCACTCAAGGACTTTGTCTGGGTATTCTTGGCTACCTTGGCCCTTTTTTGGGGCTCATTTTCTTTAGAGAGGGCACCTCGGCCCTCTTCCACTACTTCCTTCCCTTTCTGCTCTCGCTTCCTCTTTTTGTCTGCAAACTCTTGCTAGGGATCTTGAGGAGCAGAAAGGGGAGGGAATTTAGTTTGAGCAGCCACCTCGGGCGCCTTACCCCCAACTTGGGACTCCATCACCTCCAAGAGGCTGGCCCTGGGTTTGCGTTGGATCCCCATGTCTTCTGGAATAGGGGATTCTCCTTGTATCTGACTTGTTTGTGCGGGAGGGTGGCCGAGATCACCAGATGGAACTTTAGGGGATGAAGGTCTGTTGAAGACTTCAAAGTCATCTTCGGAATCGGACACCTCAACGATCTCTTCCTCTTCCTAGATTATAGGCTAGAACGAGGTCACCTCCTCCTTGATAGCGTGTTGAGATGTGAAGGTTGTTTTTGGTATGCCTTCAGGGATTGGATCGATGGTGAATGCGCCTTTGGAGACAAGACCGATGATGAGGAAGCTTGGACCCGCAACACTGATCCGATGCAGATAAGGATCCCTTGCTTTGATTACGCACTTCGGCACCTAGAAACTTGTGGAGATGGGGATGTAGTCCAAGATTATGTAAGCCGCCCTCAGTTGGCCGTCTGTGTGGACGAACACCTCGACCTTCAAGATCTTGTCCAAGCTCGGCTGATTCACGAGCTTAAAGTTGGGAATAGCAGTGTTCTTATCTGCAAAACCATTAAGAGAAACAAAAAAAATCATTAGCAAAGAATAACACAAATCAAAGGAAATTTCATGTACAAACACAAACAAAAGAAAAAGAAAGGAGGGTAACTATGAAATTATAAACCTAAACCAAGGACCCCACCTAGTTTCCCCTCTCTCGTCAGACAGGGAAGGCCATCGTGCACTCCCCTGATACGATCAAGAAGTCTTTTTTCAGGCTTTTGTTGGAATTGGGGAGGCATTGGATGAGCCTGACCTCGGGGTACCTAGATTTTAGATAATACCCCTACCCGTTAAGTGATGGAGATTGTAAATCCAATTGATGTCATGGTGAGTGAGGTTTAAGCCTATTCTCTCGTTAAGGGCATCTACAATACCTAAGATTCTAAACATTTTTGGGGGACATTGGTTGGGAGCTAACCTGGGAGCCCTGAGATAGTCCCTGGTGACGGTGTCCATGGGAATCCTCATCCCACTCTCTATGAAGGCAATCATTGAGATTACCACTTCTCCCTCTTGCCTTTTTTCATGCCACTCTCCCTCCTTACAGTAACTAATGGCTACTCCAAGAGTGATCCTATACTGAGTTCTAAAGTTTTCTAAGCCATCCTCTAAGTTTACCAGATGGGCGAATCTACCCATTCCTAAGAAAGTTTTTGAGAAACTAAGAAGATTGAGAGAAGTAAGTGGAGCCGAGGAGGAAAAGACAAAGAAAAGAAAAGTATATGGAAAAATAAAGTGAAGAGGTTTATGAAAACTTACAGAAAGAAGGAAATTCTCCTCGGACATTCTCTTGGTATTTGTGAGGGCACGAGTGAGTTGGGTAAATTTGCAGGTTTAGTATATGAGCTCTAGAGTGAAGTGAATGCTAAAGTGAGATGAGTGATTGATTTGTGTAATATTTATATCAAAGAAAGAGTTACAAGTGGGAAAATTCCCGCCCGATTTTCAGCAAAATACTCAGCCGCTGGATCCGCATCGCGCCATAGAACGTGGGGAATATGGAGCCACAAAAATTTAATGAAGGCATATCTAGGATGCCAAAGCGTCAGGAGCATGTCTTGGGCAATTGAAAAGGCATCTGTACAGTTAAAGGTGATGTAAAATAGGCACTGAGGAATTATAATTACATCGAAATTCTCCTTTCCTCCCGAGGAGCCAGAAAGAAGAATCTCGAGGGGTTACTGTAGGGGTGATAGGCCCAAAAGCCCATATCTATATGTATATTGGGCTTAGGGCCCAATCCGAGGATGTTAACTAATCCGAGGACGGGTAAACACTTTCATAAGGACTGGTGTTAGTAAGTGAGGAAGTGAAATCTAATTAAAACCATCTGGAAAGGTTGTTCGAGGAGGAATCCTTCCTCGGCTGAGCAAGGCCGAGGTCAGAGGGTGTGGTCTACCATTAAGGATAGCATTCTGGGTCATTCCATGGGTAAGGATAAGTATCAAGAAGGAACAGGACAAGGGGGAGCCATGAAATATCTCCTGAGAAAGCTGCTACCACCACATCTAAGAAAGCTGCTACTACTGCATTGAATGTTCTGCAGCTAACTCTTTGGCTGCATTTATGAGAAAGTGATACCTGAACAGTAACTTTCAGCCTTACAGCTATTGTCCAAAGATTTTAGGAAGATACTAATGGAACAAGGATCAATACCAGCTATCTGATCTGCACGTGGAAGGTGGGGATGAAAGGCGAATGTAGTATAAAATAGAAGAGATACTCTGAGAGAAAGAGATCGAGAAAGTGAAACAAAAACACTGTAGCAATCCAGAATTGAACTTGTAATCAAACTTGAGAGTAATATATAAGAACTAGTCTCCTCGGATTGAGCTGAAGACGATTTACCTTAGATAAAACAAGTCTATCTTTACCTTTTGGTCATCTGGATCCAATATACTTGTTCTCTAACTCATTAGAGCCCAGTTTTTCCAACACACTCTATAAATTCATTATATTGGGCTTTTTGGGCCTAAGTTCATTCATCAATTGGGCTAGGGACTCAAATCTGGTCCTTATATATACTATTCATTTTTAGTTCTTTAAAAATCTAAAAATTTAATAAAATTATCAAGTGTAAATAAATTCAATAAAGATAAAAGAAAAAATTATCAAGTGTAAATAATTATCTCACTAAAATAAAGGGTAAGATTTCTTCCTAAAACTAAATTAAATTGATAATTTCAAATTGAATTTTAAATCGATAATTATTTTTTAAAAAAAAAGTACTAAACAATTGATAAATCTAAAATTAATATAATCTTGATAATATTATAAATTAAAATTAAAGTTGATAATTCAAGAATACACGTGCAGAACATCTTGATAATTTGATGTAACATAAAAATTAAATAAGAAAATTGTTAAAATTAATCTGTTAATTCTAACCATATTTAATTATTAATTCTAAGACCCTAACCCTAAGCATATAAATTAGATCAAAGCTAAGAAAATTATTTTAAACAAAAGGCAACTAATATACATAACCTAATCAATTTAATAAAAACAAAATAAAAAAACAAAGAAGGAGCCTTTAGAAAGTTGACAATGTTTTCGAATATTTTAAATTCATTAATTAAAATCACATGAAGACAAAAAACCAATAATAACACTGAAGAAAATAAAAAAAAATGAAAATAATAATAATAAAAGAAGAAAGAATGCATACATGCATTGTCATGGGATTTAGGCATTCACATATTGAAATAAGCTTCACTCCAAAAAGGATATATAAGGTTATATATATATATATATATATATATATATATATATTGGTAGAGTTCAATTTGTAATATAATTCATTTAAATCTTATTGAAATTAAAGATATCTAATCAATGTGTTTGTTTTTATCCCATAAAAATTGGAATTAAAAAAAGGTTATATGAATAGAATGGGGGGAAAAAAAAGTTGATTCAACATAACATAACATATAAAAAAATTAAAAAAAAAAGAGAGAGAGAGAGAAAGAGAACATGGTTGATAACTATAAGGAATTTTGATATATATATATATATATATATATTAAATGTCATCAACGTATAAATTATCAAATTAATGGAGATATATCTGTTTTTTGGAATAGATAAAGATTATCAAATTATTGGAGATATATACTCTTTCTTGGAATAGATCTATATTAATCACCTCTTGAAGAATTTGGATTGTGCTTATCCCTTAATAATCAAGTTTTGTAGCTTAATATTATGATAAAATAATATTAATTTAATAATATTAAAATTTTGAAAATTTAGATTATAAATATTATCTAAATTAAATTTTTGTATATTAAATATTATCCCCTAATTTAAGAAATACATCCTAACAAATAAAAATAATAATGTTAATTAGATGATAAATATTATCTAAATTAAATTTTTGTATGTTAAATATTATCTCTTAATTTAAGAAATATATCCTAACAAATAAAAAAATAATTTTAATCTAATTTTATTTAATGATAAAATTGAATTAGAGTCCTAGTAGTATACTATTCCTTTTTAATTCTTTAAAAATCTAAAAATTTAATAAAATTTCTGCAATTTGGTGAAGCCACGTGGTGCAACTACGACGTCTAAGTCCAACTTTTATTATATACTAGTATTATGCCCGTGCGATGCACAGCTTAATAAAAAATATTTTGATAATATAATTAAATTTAATAACAAATTAAATGAAAAAAGAATTAATTCAAAATTTAAGATTAAAAAATAAATTGTACTTGTAAACTTAAAAGAAATTTTATTTTTATTTCTTATTTTGATATTTAAATCATTTGTTTTAGTGTTGATTTCATTCAAATGGTTATAAGTTATATCAACCTTAAACCAGCATAAGTATCTATATGTAACATTCTAAATTAATAATAAATAAAAATATAATACTCTAACTTAATTGTAACATTCTAACTTATTAATAAATAAATATAACACCCTAACTTAAAGTAATGTTTGTAATTGTATTGTGTTTTAGCCTTGAAGAACACATATATTATTTTTTTATCATAGAAAAAACACAGATATTAATATTACACATGAAAAAATAATGAAGTCAATAATTGGAACGGTTGAAAACAAAATTAAGCGAAAACCTCAATTTATTAATGAAAAAATATCCAAAATTTTGAACTTAAAAAAAAAAAAAAAAAACAAACAAACAGAGTTTAGTAAAGATAGACTTATATAGAAATTTGGACAGATGGATTCTATCATATCCAATTTCATGTTTGACAGCAAATTTTGCTTTTAATTAAAGAATATAGATTACATGGAACAAAGCACCAAACAAAAGCCATAACAAATTAAATCCATTATAAAATATTGATGTCAACAACAAATAATCGTGTAATAAGAAATTAAAAAATACAAATATATTGCTTGCTATATTGACTTCTAAAAAAAAACACTAAAAGGTATGATCAAACATAGAATTTGAGCCTATCTATAAAACATGTTGATAAAAATCATATTATATATAATAAAAAGGCAACAAATACACAAAATCTATTCAATTTGATGAAAGAAAAAAAAATTACCTGCAAGGTTGAAGGTAGGGTAAAGAGGAGAAAGGAAGAATATAGCAAATAATTGTAAAGTACAGTAGAAATAATGAAACACCAAAAAACTGTGTGTATATAAAGTGAGAATTTTAGATTGTGAAGAAGATGAAATGAACAAAAAGAAGTAATTTAAGTGAAACTCAAATAATTTTTTTAAAAAAATTTTATTATTAGGAAAAAGATGATATAAGATGCAAATTTATCCACTGAAAAAAAAACGTAGAAAAAAAAATGCAAGTTCTATTTGTGAGGAAGACTAAAATAATTTTATAAAATCTTAAATTGATTAAGAAACTACACCATTGCATGATTTGCTCTTGTATGACTTCAATTTGTGTTATAATTGGATAAAGAAGTCATTGCTTGAATGTGCAATGAGTTACAAAAAATTTGTCATATAGTTTCAGATACTGCAAAAAAATAACTCAAAAATTCAAATATTAAATCTTTTGAAAGACCAAAAAATATTAAAAAAATCAAATGATATTGAAAAAAAATAACACAAAAATTCTAATATTAAAACTTCTAAAAGACCAAAAAATATTAAAGAAACAGATGATTCACAGCTTATAAATTATTGAAACAAAACAAAATATTTATAACCCTAAAAAAAAAACAAAATATATATGACTAAACAATAAAATAATATAAGAGAAAGATGAGTTATATTCAAAAGAATAATCCATGACTATAGCTATTGAAAGGAATCAAAAGATTTAAAGCCTACAAATTATATGTATGTGTGTGACTACATAACAGAGAAATATAAGAGAAAGATGTATTATCATCAAAAGAATAATTCAGATGTTAAAACTTTTGAAAAACCAAAAAATATTAAGGAATCATAAGATTTACTTCCTATAAATTTTTGAAACAAAACTAAATGTATATGGTTACACAATAAAGAAGTATAAAAGAAAAATTGATTACCTTTAAACGTATAGTCATTGAATTTCGCAAAACATGTTCAAATATTGCAAAAACTAACATAAATTCAGATGTCAAAACTTTCAAAATGCAAAATATATATATATATATATATATATATATAATTAAAGAATAAGTTATTGAAACAATTCAAAAAATATGACTATTCAAAAGAGAAATATAAGAAAAAGAAAAAAGTACACAAACCCATAAAGTAATAGGTTTTAAATTTTAACAGGTCTAAACTTTAAACGATGGAAAAAAAAATCATATATTCTCACAAAACCCAAACTCCAAATACACACCCAAAAGAGCTCTCTCACCACAAGGAGAAACCTTAATTTTCCCGCAGTAAGTTGCCTCAACTTGAACTCTATTACAAAACCAATGTTGAGGCACAAAACATGTATGTATGTGTGTGTGTGTGTGTGTGTGTGTATATATATATAGCTAAGGCTAATTTGTGCCGTGGAGCATAATTACTGAATCCAAATAGGACTCTTTTGATAAGCATCCAAGTAGGACTTGGATTGCTTAAGTCGGCAAAATTTTTTTTTTCTTTTACATTTTTTAATCTCTCTTTTTTATTTAAATTCTATCCTTAGTAATTATATTCTATTGATTTTAGGCTTTATTGATAACATTTTAGATAGACACAACTGTTAACGTTGTAAATCAAATACTACTTTCTTTTATTATTTGATTTGTAATATTTATCCAAAAAATAAGTATATATCTATTCTTAAAATCTAAAAATTTATTAAAATTTCTGCAATTTGGTGAAGCCACATGGCGTAACCACGGCGTCAAAGCCCAACTTTTATTATATATAATACTAGTCGCTAACCCGTGCAATGCACGGGATAGTTAAATAAAAATTAAAAGTACTTATTTTACTTAAAGGTACATGACTTAAATTTTAAAAATGTATAATTTGAAAATAAATGAAAATAACTAATTTCTTCAATATAATGATTTAGAAAAATTATTTTTCTTTCATATCATTGGTTTCACATAACACATTTATTTATTTTATAATTAGGTTATAATTAAAAAAAAAAAAAACATATCCTATTTCCTTACAGATCAATCACGTTTTTTTTTTTTTTTTTGGTTTTTTCCTTTCATTCTATTCATAATTTCATATGACCTTTCTTTTTTTTATTTATTCTATTTTTTTTTTTTTAGTTTGGTAATATAACGCATTGATTAACAATTCTATTTTCAATAGGATTTAAATTTTACATCAAATGGGACCATAACAATATATATCCTTAAAGAAAAGAATTTGGATTGTAGTTAAATTAAGATTTTTATCAACTTAGAAATAATCGGAGAAGAAGATAAGGAAAAAAATTATATCCATTTAGTTGACTTAGAGTTTTAGTTTACAAATTTAGATCTACGAATTGCATTCTTGTATTCTTAGAACTTGCCACATTATTGTTATTATCTATATATAATATAAAACTGAAAATTTTAACTTTTTAAAAGACTTACATTAGAATTAGGATTAAAAAATAAAATTTTTTTTTAAATTAGATCTCACGTTAGTTTTTTTTTTTTTTTTTTTAAGGGCTCACTTTAGGTTAAAAAAAAAAAAGACTCACGTGAAAAAAAAAAAAGAGACTCCTATTAGGATTAAGGAAAAAAGAGAGAGACTCCTATTAGGACTCTCTCATTATTTAGTTTAACAAATTAAAATTTTTTATAAATTAAAATGATGAGGAAAAAAGAGGGAAAGAGACTCCTGTTAGGACTCTCTCACTAATTAGTTTTAAAAATTAAAAAAAAATTATAAATTAAAATGATGATGTGGAAAATTGTGAGAGTTTCAGAGGCTTCGGTTATATATATATAGATAATAATATCTATATATAATATAAAACTAAAAATTTTAACTTTTTGAAAGACTTAAGTTAGAATTAGGATTAAAAAAAATAAATTTTTTTTTTTAAATTAGACCTCACGTTAGTTTTTTTTTTTTTTTAAGGGCTCACTTTAGGTTAAAAAAGAAAGACTCACGTGAAATGAAAAAAAAAAAAAAAAAAGAAAAAAAAAAAGAGACTCCTATTAGGATTAAGGAAAAAAGAGAGAGATTCCTATTAGGACTCTCTCACTATTTAGTTTAACAAATTAAAATTTTTTATAAATTAAAATGATGAGGAAAAAAAAGGGAATGAGACTCCTATTAGGACTCTCTCACTATTTAGTTTTAAAAATTAAAAAAAATTATAAATTAAAATGATGATGTGAAAAATTGTGGGAGCTTCAGGAGCTTCGGTTTTTAATATATATATATATATATAGATAATATGATATAATATAATTTACTAATTAGTAAGAGTAGCCATTTGGCGCAACCACTACTTCTAAGCTCAAAAACAAAAACAAAAAAGCAAAACAAAAAAAAAAACCCCCCCCCCCATTAATAGGCTTAATTTCAAGCTTATTTTTATTGTCAATTTTTCAAAATCCTCTTTTTTTCCCCCCTCTCTTCTAAATATAACCCTTAGTTTATTTATAATTTTTTATATAAAAAAAAAATTGGTTTTCTTTGTCATGGTTGGACTTAATAACCCTTCAGGAATAGCATTTCACTTGGCAATATCTCATCAAAAATGTCGAAATGCCCATTGGTGGAATTGCAATTAAATGAGTTTTTTCTTTCTTCTACAATTGGTGCACCCTCAAAAGTAATTCAAAATTTCAAAACCAAATTCTTCCCCCATGGGAGCATTAGACAAGATTACTAAACCACAAGACCTTTGCCATCCTATAATCTTTTTCTAAGAGTGGAATTCTACATAGAAACATCCGTGGCTCTTATTATCTTGTTTGAGCTAATTATGCAATTATAAATTGCATCACGGAAGGGGAAAGTCTCAAAACAGGATTTGCGTATTCATCACCATTCAACAGGTCATGGAATAATAGGAAAATGCTTTTCATGCAAATATAAGCTGCATTGTGCCTATCTCATGCGATTGGTTAGTCTGTACCTCAGAAAGCTTTTCAATGAATAATAACAAACAACTCTCTACATCTGTGTACGTGTGCGCACTAGTATAGTTGTTTATTGATTGGAACTCCAGAAGCTTGAGTGATTCAAATCCTCCTGTTATACTTCTAGTTTTACTTTCAGCATCTGCAGCTGCATGCAACTCCTACACAACAGTATCTTGAGTTCTATGCTATTACCACAATGCTGAACTTTGTACTTACACCCGAAGTGTAACTATGCAATTGGCAAATCTAGAGCTCTGGCCTCTGAGCTGCAGTATACAGCAGCTTGGTAAGAAGAAAGAATTTGGGTTTGCAGAAGGTAGAAAATTGAATGAGGCATGAATCCTAATATATTGCCTTCATCTACCAACTGAACACACTCACAAGGCCTGAAGGCCATAACCCTTTTTTTTCCCAGTCACAAGGCAGGATAACTCCAACGATAGTTAAGTGGTCCGCTGAAAATCAGTTGTATGGATTGCAACCATTGCCATGTAAATGGATAACACGAGGACCAACTGAACTAAAGTTTGTATTTCAGAATTAAACATCAGAAGCAATTGGAGAGCTTGAAACCCAATGAGAGAGATAACAATTATCTGCCTGATATACTGCATCACCTGATTCACCCGTAATAAAAAAATACATTCATTTCTTTGTAAGTGTAATAAAAAAACATTCATGAGGCGAAAACTCTATTTTTAACCCGGTATGAGCCTTATGAGGATTTTGTTTACAACCAAGTGACAGGAAAATGCAATAAGGATAGAACAAGTACGTGATTTGAGAAGCAAACCAGAAAGGCAATTAAAGAACTTGAATCCCTGTATGAATTAAAAGTGATTATCTGCTAGTTCAGTGGCCAACTAATTTTTACATTCACAGCAAAAGAACCCCAAATATTAGAAACACTATTCCAATATTTTCACACATTGAGGATTAGTGAGATCAGATGATAAACCTATTCAGCATCTGAAGATTCATCATTATTATCATCATCATCAGGACCCTTTTGGGCCTTCCTCTCCTGCCATCTTCCCCATATCCACTTCAATACAATGAATCCTCCCAGAGCATAAACCTACAAGTATACAAAGTATATTCATTATTATATATAAATAAAGGAGGTGGAGGAGGGGAATTACAACTCAGTTGAGTGGGAACTTAAGTTTACAACCATCCTTGTGTTTATGGTCTGAGAACACACAAAAAGACTGTTACAAAGTGCAATAAACGCCCAAATTAGGTCACTTGAGTGCAATGCCAAAATTTAGCTAAATCTAGCTAGGGTAAGACTATGTACCTTCAAAGTATTGAGACCAACAACATTAGCCACCAAATAAAATCTGAGAGTTAGCTTTGATTGAACAGAAAATGAAGGAGAATATCTCATTGAAAATTGTTATTATTATTACTATAGACTTGACTGATAGTGGACAGGATTTGAGTAAAACTATTGAATAGTTTGCAGTAACACCGTTTATTGATTGTGGACAGGACTTAAGTAAAACTGCTAATTGGTTTGCAGGACATGAAAGTTGAAAGGAATGATTCCTCAGCTGGAGAAGACGAGAATAAGATGGAGTGAGAAGATGCTCCATCAACTATTGTGGATGGCATTCAGTTAATAAGAAGCATGCAGTTAGAACAACATCGCTCCAAAACGGTTTGGATACATTCATTTGAAACAAAAGGTCTCAGGCAATATCAAGGAGGTGTCTAAATTTGCACTCAGTGAAACCATTTTGTTGTGGTGTGTGAGGACAAGTGGTATGGTGTACAATTCCTTTGTCAGATAAATAAGTAGCAAATGAAGTTTTTTAGAAATTTTTTGGCATTGTCAGAACACAGTTTCAGATTTTTTTTTTGGCAAAATTGGGTTCCGATTTCTTTGCAAAAAATTTGAAAAATTAACATTTACTCAGAACAATTTCACATTAAAAATAGACAACACTCAAGTCATTCAGGAGTAATCGTCAACAAAAGTAACAGTATATTAAGATCCAGTTGACGAAACAAGGAAATGACCTCATATATTGAAATGGACTAATTCAAATGGGTTAGAAACCAAAATAACAGAACTAGAAGGGAAAGACACACAATTGTGTTTACTAAATTGACATAATTCATGGGATAAAGAAGAAACGTGACTAAGACTCTGGACTTCATGCTTCAATATAGCTAGAGATGAGTGACCAAGTTCACAATGCCACTTGCAAAGGAGAGATAGGTGCAAAGTTCAAATAGTTGAAAGCACCAAACTTATGTCCCACACCAATTATCTGCTTAAGCTGGAGCACCAAACTTATGTCCCACACCAATCATCCGCTTAAGCTGGAGATCTTGAAAGATACATCTTGGGGGGGGGGGTGGCGGCCGCAAAAACTAACACAACACTTAAGGTTTGTCTTTGGTTACATTACTAATGGACAACAAATTAAAGGGAAAACAAGGAATGAGTAAAATAGATAAACACATAAGGTGAGTGGTTTTAGAGCCCTGAACTTTGGTTAAGGAACCATTAGTAATGTAACACTTTAAGGTGATGTAACAATATGATAACTAAAAATTTAGTAGACGCACCAATCATTTGCTCAATGACACCAGAATTGATGACCCATAGATAAGAGTTAGAGAGAAAAGATAGTAGGACACTATGCGTGACTAAGCTAGAGTGGTGGTGGAGGAAGAAGCTACCCACTTTTCCACTTTTGATGCAAAGCATGCTCGTCCTTGGATATAGAGATCAATTCTATTATTGGGCATAGTGGATGGTCTTGATGCTAAAGGAGACTCGTCCTGATAGAATTTCTAAATGGCAAACCCAAGGATTTTCCATGGAGATCCCAACAGTAGTCTATGGTATGATTGTTGCACCCACAATGCATACACTTATTATGTTCTTGGTTTCCAGAGCAGCAGCCTCCCCTTGAGTCACATCCACCATGTACACTATGATCACCCGGACTACTACAACCTCAACCTCTTAGTGATACATCAGAACTGCCACAAGAGGCAACATGTACAGAGTGCTCACATGAACCAGTGTTTGTGATAGAAATTATAAAGCATTGGGGGAATAAACCTCATGTAAAGAGGGAAGGTCAGAGTTACACAAGATCTAGGCACGAATTGGCTCATACTCAGATTTCAGACCATTGAAAAATCGCACTACATCCATATGCTGGCGTTGCTTTTCTTTTTTCTTATTTGATAAGTAAGAAGAAAATATTAAAGAAAATCCATAAGGGTAGAACAATCCGAGAGACCCCAACACCAAGACAAATCAAAGAGGGTCCGTTGGCATAAATCTAATAAGTGAACCATTGTTTTTCCCTTATCCTCAAAAGAACGCCGATTCCGTTTAGTCCAAATAGTCCACATTAAACAGCCTGGAACCAAATGTCAAATATCAAAACTATGCTTCCCAAGCCAATGATACCAACAAAATAACAAGTCTACAACTGAACCTGGCATGACTCAATTGATCTCAAACAACCGGAGCATATATGTCCACAAAGAATGAGCTATCGGACAAAAAAGTAATAGGTGATCCACTAATTCCGCATTATAACAGCGCATACAACGACAATTCACCAAAAGGCAACCACGAAGCATAAGGTTATCCAAAGTTAGAATCTAACCATGAGCTGTTGTCCACATAAAAAATGCCACCCTTTTAGGAACCTTAACTTTCCAAATGCCCTTCCAAGGGAAAGTAGAAGAAGCTGCATTTCAAATCTTATGATAAAAAGACCGAATATCAAACTTCCCACTTCCATTAAGACCCCAACAAAGCCTGTCACACCCTCCCCCCCTAGGAATCCGAGTTTGGATGAAATGAAGTAGGGAGTAGGAAGCAGCTAACTCCCAATCATTGAATTCCTTGTAAAATCTTAAACTCCACACTCTGTCATTATCACCCACTGGAGGGCTTAACACTTCAGAAATACAAGCTTCCTTATTGGCTGAACACATAAATAGCTCAGGATAAAGAATTTTAAGAGGATCATCCCTAGTCACTTATCATGCCAAAAAAGAATATGAGAACCATCCCCCACCACAAAAGACAAATGCTTAGCAAAACTTTCCCACCCTTCACTAATACTCTGCCATAAACCACAACCATGAACCCTTCTACAAACTCTAGTGCACCAAGCCCTTTCCCCTCCCCATATTTCATAGCTATGACCCTCCACCACAAATGAGTGATTTCATGGCCAAACCTCCAAAGCGATTTCCCTAATAGGGCTTGATTAAAAGACGCCACATCCCGAATTCCCAAACCACCCAACTCACGTGGTAAGCAAACCTTTTCCCAAGCCACCAATGGATATTTGAAACACTCAACTGAAGAACCCCACAAAAAATTCCTCTGAATTCGTTCCAATCTAATCGCCACAGCTTTAGGGATGGTAAAAAGGGAAAGGTAATAAGTCGGAAGGCTTGAAAGGGTACTTTTCAACAAAGTGAGTCTACCACCCTTTGACAAATAAAGCCGCTTTCAACCTGAAAGCTTCTTTTCCATCCTCTCAAGAATCGGATTCCAAATAGAGGCTATTTTATACAAAGTTCCCAATGGCATACCCAAGTAAATCAAAGACAAACTACCCATCCTGCATTGAAGAATATTAGCCAAAGTCTGAATGTTGCTCACCTCCCCAATAGGGACAATTTCACTTTTTCCCACATTCACCTTCAAACCAATTAAAGCTTGAAAACAAGTCAAAACCAGCCTAATGGAAAGGATTTGCTCTCTAGAGGCATCACAAAAAAGAATGGTATCATCAGCAAATAATAGGTGAGAAATAAGGATACTAGTAGAATTAATAGGACTCGCATGAAAACCCTGAATGAGACCACCTTCCTCAGTTTTCTTCAGGATAAGACTTAAAACCTCCATGATCAAAAGAAAGAGAAGGGGAGACAATGGATCACCTTGTCTTAGACCTCTAGAGCTACCAAAGAAACCAGCAGGAGATCCATTAACCAAAACTGAGAGATGAACATTAGTGACACAAGTCTTTAGCCATCTCCTCCATCTACCCCCAAAGCCCATCCTCTCCAACAGATAAAACAAAGTGTCTCAAATCACATGATCATATGCTTTCTCAATGTCTAACTTACACACTACCCCTGGAGTACGACACTTCAGTCTACTGTCTAAACATTCATTAGCAATAAGCTTGAAAACAAGTCAAAACCAGCCTAATGGAAAGGATCTGCTCTCTAGAGGCATCACAGAAAAGAATGGTATCATCAGCAAATAATAGGTGAGAAATACGGATACCTATAGAATTAATAGGACCCACATGAAAACCCTGAATGAGACCACCTTCCTTAGTTTTCTTCAGGATGAGACTTAAAACCTCCATGATCAAAAGAAAGAGAAGGGGAGACAATGGATCACCTTTTTTTAGACCTCTAGAGCTACCAAAGAAACCAGAAGGAGATCCATTAACCAAAACTGAGAGATGAACGGTAGTGACGCAAGTCTTTAGCCATCTCCTCCATCTACCCCTAAAGCCCATCCCCTCCAA
Source organism: Lithocarpus polystachyus (assembly GCA_033629205.1). Lineage (NCBI taxonomy): Eukaryota > Viridiplantae > Streptophyta > Magnoliopsida > Fagales > Fagaceae > Lithocarpus > Lithocarpus polystachyus. Next base: position 42,712,026 of record CM066165.1, on the reverse strand, counting down.
CAGATAAAACAAAGTGTCTCAAATCACATGATCATATGCTTTCTCAATGTCTAACTTATACACCACCCTTGGAGTATGACACTTCAGTCTACTGTCTAAACATTCATTAGCAATAAGCACTGAATCCAAAATCTGTCTGCCACCAACAAAAGAATTTTGCGACTCTGAAATGAGTTTATCCAGCACCAGCCTCAATCTGTTAGCCAAAACCTTAGACAATAGCTTATACACAATGCCCACTAAGCTGATAGGCTTATATTCAATGCATTATTTTTCTTGGGAATCAAAGATAGAAAAGAAGCATTCAGAGACCGTTCAAACTCTAAGCTCCTATGGAAATGATCGAAAAAGACCATAACATCTTTTATCACTACACTCCAGCATTTTTGAAAAAATGCCATAGTGAAACCGTCAGGACCTGGGACTTTATCACCCTCCATCTCTTAAAGAACCTTTACCACTTCCTCCTTAGAAAAATCCCTCTCTAGATCATGCCGCTCATCCTCCTCAATTCTAGCAAACTCTAATCCATCCATAGAAAGGCACCAAGTATCTGACTCAATGTACAAACTTTGTTAAAAATGAACCACCTTAGACCGCACATCTTCCTCATCCTCATAGAGGACACCATCCACCTCTATACCCCGAATATGATTAGTTCTTCTATGGGAGTTTGCTACCCGATGAAAAAAGCGAGTATTATTATCCCCCTCCTTCACAAATAATATCCGGGACTTTTGTCTCCAAGAAATCTCCACCAAAGAGGCAAGATGTGCAATCTCACCTTTAATCTAAATACAACAAGTTTGTTCCTCATGTGAAAGACCTGACAAGTCCTACCTAGCATCTAAACCCAACAATTCAGATAAAAGACATTTCTTCCTAAGAACCAAATCCCCAAATTCCTCCTTATTCCACTTTTTCAAGACTTCTTTAAGAGCTTTTAATTTACGAGCCAAAATAAAGCTTGGAGAACCCGAAAAACAATACCCATTCCACCATTGTCGAACCCTCTCTACAAAACCCTCTTCTTTCAACTACATATTCTCAAACTTAAAGGCACTTCGACCTTTATTAGCACTACCAGCCACCACCAAAAGTAGGCAATGATCAATAACTACACAAGAGAGTACCCTTTGAGGCATGTTTCCAAAATTATCTACCCAATCCACCGATGCCAAGGTTTCATCAATTCTTGACATACAATCTGTCCCCGAATCTCTAAACCAAGTAAACGAAGCCCCTTCATGAGGTAAGTCCACATGGTAATTAGCCTCGATGAAGTCTAAAAAAGCAAACATAGCTGGACTAAAAGCCCCACAAACATAGTGTTGTTTTTCCATATGGAGTAGATCAGTTGTGAGTAGTTGATACAAGTTTCTCTACACAAGGACCCCCAAGACCTAATAATAATATTCTGCCAAGCTCTGATTGCCTTGCTCAAGATTGAAATACTGCTTACAAACATTATTCAGACCTAAAATAAACATGCTGCAAGTGCTCCCAAATGGCCTTCGCAGATTGGAGGTAAAAAAAAAAAAAGTGACTCCTATATTGGGTTTGATAATAGAGAGCATTAGTGACATGATCAGATTGTTTTCTTGATCCCAAAGGCTTGTTGAGGTAGCAGTAGTACGAAGGGTAGTTGACCCATCTAAGCTAGTTGTATCACTAAGACACACAGAGGATGATGGTTTGTCATACAATAGATGGTCAAATAATTCCTTTCCTCTTAAGAATATTTCAAATGAGCTGGCCCAACAAATGTAGTTCCAGCCATCAAGCTTAAATGATGTCATGGGAGAACTCATAGTAGTTGGGGGAGGATTTAAGCTCATGTCTAGTATACATTGTGCAAGGAAAACAAATCAGTTCGAGCACAAAAGATGAACAACTATAGAAACCCACTGAGTAGCTGAACAATGGTTGAAACAGCTGAAGCTGACTAAAAATGGTACTGAACCAGCCTAGCCAACATGTGCTCTGTTTTGGCCAAAATATGCTTACTCTCTCTCTCTCACACACACCACGTGCGAAAAGTCTACTTAACCCAAATATCATATCATAAACTTCATCCTTATCTAGTTTGGGGAAGGAAAAAAAACTAAGGTCCCTTTGCCTATGCCTTGAATTGAATCAACTTTGCTGATATGTTTCTCTGCATTTTGCAACTTTTCCAGACACAAATGGTGACAAAAATTAAATAAAGGCCCATCTCAACTCACAAAGACAAAGTGTAGACTCAATCATCCAAACACAATTTTCAAAACCCCAATTTCAAAATCTCACTACAACTTTATCATGCCATACTCAACTCAACCTGAAAAACGCCATCATCCAAAGAGCAAACAACACAAATTACAATTTATCACATTCAAACTCTCTCTATCTCATTTTCCTCCACATGCCCAACAACCAAACACAATTTACCACAACACACAAAAAGAACAAGGAATTTAAACAAATATATAAATAAAAAAGTAAACCTGCCACAGGATAAAAGGATTGGAAGTCTTAGCAGAACTCTCTTCAGCCTCAACCGCCAAAGGAGGTGGAATCAGCGGTTTCCTCTCTGCAAACTTCACAACATCCGGTTTCTTAGTCGAGTCTTCTTTACCTTCATCGCCACCAACCACTATTTCTCCTTTCACTTCCTTTTTCACAACAGCCTCTTCCTTCGGTCCTCCATGCTTCAGAAATGGGATTTCAAGCTTAAACTTTGGGAACAGCGAAAACAGGTTCTGGGGTCCTTTTGGGTCTTCTTTACTGGTAGAGATTTCAGTGTTTTCAGCCATTTTTGTTGTTGAGAGAAAATGGGTTGTACTTCGAATGTGGGTATTTTTACTCTAGCGGCGGAAAAACAGAGTGAGAGATTTGAGAGTGAGATGCAGGTGGGTTCTGTTCTGGTTCTTGGCCCCAAGGTTTTGGGTTTCTTTCTTGAAGTTATCGAGTCTTGTCTGGAAGGTTTTAGGTGCACAAATCCACTAGTATGGGCTAAAGATTTGACACGTCAGGAGCGGATTAAAAAAAAAATAAATAAATAAAAACATATATTTTTTTAATTTATTTAATAATTAAAAAATAAATTGCAAATTCTTCGCAAAACTTTTATTTTAGTTTAAAATGCAAATTGCAACTTCTATGTTGGACTAATATTCATTTTATTAATATAACTTTTCTTTTATTTAATTGAGTTTTCTAAATTTTAAATATATTAAATTTAGACATCTCGTCTAATTCCATTAAAATTGTCATTAAGTGTACAATTAACTAATGAAAAATTATTACATGAAAAAAGATATAAAATATTTTTGTTAAATTTTATAGATTTTTTTTCATGTGAGAAAAATATTTTTGTTAATTGAACTAAAGTGTTTTTTTTTTTTTTTTGAGAGAGAGAGTTTCAATATATAGCGTCCACTTTTGATGATAACTCTTTATCAATAGACTAAAACATCAATCAGATTTTAATGTAGGCAAAAATTAAGCCTTAAATCTCTTATTTAACTATCAGAAATTTTATCAGTTAAACAAAAATAAAATTAAAATATTGAAATGAATTTGAGTTAAACTTAAAGAGAGCAATTTGCATTTTACCTTTTATTTTTTTGAACATGAAGAAAAATCATTTTTAATAATGCCAGAAACATGACAAATTTTACAGCTACTAAATATTCGTTTGGATACTGCTTATTTTACTGAAAACTGAAAAAAATATATATAAATATTTTTTTTACTATTTACTACCGTGTTTGTCACTGTTTATTAGTCTAAAATCACTGTTTAAGACCAATAAACAATGACAAACACGCTGACGTCACATGAAATCATCCATGACACCGCTTTTTGGATATCATACACTATCTACATTCCACAACTTGCCGTTTCAGTCGCTGTGAATTTATTGTAATTTTAGATTTACCTCTTTCTAGGGAAGAACTGACATCAGACACACCAACTGCAACCTACCATTTCAAATTTTCAACCATAGCGCGCACACACACACATATATATCATACACTAAGCACAAACTGTGTGTAGTTTTGAACTTACCTTTATGAAAAAATTGATAACAAAAGTTATAGGTAAATCTTAATCAATTTTCGTAACTACTAAGGCAATAAATTCTTAATCAATTTATGTGAAAATCAATAAAAACTTACAACTTTAACAAGTTATTATGAAAAAGACTGCGTTGGTAAGATCCCTCAAGCTTTTCATGTACTTCAAAAAACAATTTTTAAAACATTATTTTTACTTATCGAAAGAGAAAAAGAATCATATAATTTTTCATATTGTATGGTATTGGTAGGTCAACAAGTAAATTTATTACCAAATCAACGTATTATAAATATAAATACTATTCCAAACGAAGATGATTTGTTTTATGGTCAATACCTAATTTTACCAAATTAAACATATTCGTATCATCTTATCTAAAACTTAATTTCTTAGATTAAGAAATATAAGCTGATTTTAAATTATGTGAATATATCAACTGTGGGGTACAAGAATTCCAATAAGGAAATTGCGCCACGTGTCATACCCACGTGTCACACCCAAGGCCGAGAGGGGCCATTATCATGCCGAGGATGCCACACCTTCAGACAGTAAGGCCACATCAGTAACACGTCACTAAAAAAGGTCGTACTGTAAAGAAAGAGTTTCGAGGAAAGGAATCAGCACTGACATGACTGAAGGGATGATGGCTGCCACCACATTAAATATATCCCGCCAAACCTCCTAGCTGCATTTATGTGGAGAAAACCCCTAAATAATGTTGCATTGGCTGCCGCAACTCACAAGGGGTATAGGAAGGTGTCTGATGGGATAAGCACTCCAATAGTGGCCTGGATGATCAACAAATGGAGGGTCAAGATCATTTAAAGGGAGCTATATAGTGTAAGAGACCCTCCAGGGACAAAGGATCGAAGAATCTGTAAAGAAAACACTATAGCAACAAGAACTGTAATAATATCCAACCTAAAAGAAATATATTATAGGATCATTCTCCTCGAACTTCGCTGAGGAAGGTTTTCTTTTACATAAAGCTAGATCTTCTTTACTTTCTTGCTGTCTTCGATTCAATATATGCGTCATGGGATCCATTGAAACCTAGCTTTTGAGCCCACTCTCTACAAATTCATTTTATTGGGCTCTTTGGGCCTTAATCCATTCATCTTTTAGGCTAAGGAACCAAAGCCCACCTCTATAACTGGCGTCGTCTGTGGGGATAGCTTGACCTTTACTGGGATTAACGTTCAGCCATGGTAGGTTCAAGGCCTAACCAGGAAGAATCTGCGGGTTCCCTACCCCACGACCATTTTCTCAACCTTAAACAAAGAAGGGATCGTGAGGTTAGCATGTACATGACACAAACAAGTAGGAGCCAATCTTGGGGTAAGAGTCACGTCTCTCGTGAAGAAAGTTCCATAGGCCTGTAGTTGGAGATTGACCGTCTTTGCAGGAGGCTACGCCGCAATCAATGGAGAAGGACTCCCTCAGATTCTGACCCTTCTTCTAGCGACAATGAAAATGGTAGCTACAGGCCTAGGTCCAGGACTCCTCCCAGTGAGTCTTTTTCATACGATGAGGACCGTCGTTACCAGCGAAGGTGTATGAGTCCATCCCGCAAAGGTCAGGGCAATGATGCTATGAATAGGGCTCTTAACCAAATCTCTAAGTCACCGTTTACGTAGAATTGAAGAGGGAGGCCTTCCTTGGCGTTTCACTCAGCCAACATTCACCTTGTATAATGGCAGAACAAACCCTGTGGAGCACATCAGCCACTTCAACCAGAGAATGGCCGTTCACTCCTGGAATGAAGCCTTGATGTGCAAAGTATTCCCGTCTAGTTTGGGGCCCATGGTGATGAGATGGTTCGACGGCCTGAGAGAAAGCTCTATTAGCTCCTTTCAAGGAGCTTACTAAGGCCTTTGGGGCTCATTTTGTGACTTGCAGTAGGGTTCCTTGGCCCTTGGATTCCCTACTGTCTATGACCATGCAAGAAGGGGAGACCCTGAAAACGTATTTTGATAGGTACTAGGAGATTGTCAATGAGATAAATAGGAACTTCGATGATGTGGCTATAAGGACTTTCAAGGTCGGCTTGCCCACCAAGCATGATCTAAGAAAGTCTTTAACTAGGAAACCAGTTAAGAGTATGCGTCAGCTCATGGACCGTGTCAATGAGTATAAGCAGGTCGAGGAGGATCAGCAACAAAGGAAGGGGAAAGCTAAAATGGTCCCTTAAGATAGAAGGGATTTCAGGTCGGATAGATACAATAACAACCGACCTCGGAGGGATTTTACGGGACATTCTAGGTCTACTACCCCTCAGGTAGTCAATACAATGTTCCGAAAGCCAGTACACCAAATCTTGGAGAAAATTAAGAATGAGCCATACTTTCAATGGCCGAACAAGATGGGAGGAGACCCCACGAGGCACAACTAAAGCCTTCACTGCCAATACCGCCAAGAGCGGGGGCACAATACTGAAGATTGCAGGACGTTGTGGGGCCACTTGGAGCAATTAGTTAAAATAAGGAAGTTAAAGCAATTTCTGTACCAGCTTAGTGGGCAAGGCAGTCAAGCCGAGTCAAGAGCCCAAAGAGATGCTTCTTCAAGACCCCTGCTAGGTACGATTAGCATGATCCTTACTACCTTAGGAAGGACTGGCTCCTTTCCATCTAGGGTGATGCCCATAGAATCGCCATTAACTGAGAACCTGATTCCTGATCCCAAGAAAAGCAAATTAAAGGTCTGACCAACCTTGTGCTTTTCCGACGAGGATAAAGTTAGAACCTCACAACCTCATGATGATTCCCTAGTGGTTACCCTGAAGATTGGGGGATATAATGTGAAGAGGGTGCTAGTAGATCAGGGCAGTAGTGTAGAAATCATATACCCTGATTTATATAGAGGACTCAGATTGAGACCGGAGGACTTAACCTCCTATAGCTCCCTTTTGGTAGGTTTCGACGGGAAGATTGTTATTCCAAAGGGTTAAATCAGGGTACCTGTACAGGCAGGCTCAGAAGTGGTGGAGGTGGATTTTATCGTGGTAGACGCGTACTCACCTTACACTGCCATTGTCGCAAGGCCCTAGCTTCATGCTATAAGGGCTGTCTCTTCCACCCTACATTTGAAGGTGAAGTATCCATCTAGAGGCCAGGTTAAGGAGCTTGTGGGGAGCCAGTCTATGGCCAGGCAGTGCTTGGTGGCCATAATTAGACATCAGACTGAGGGCGAGTCCTCGGCCCCTACTGGGCGGGATTTATAGCAATCAAAGGAGCCGGTATTGTCCACGGACGTAGTAGTGGAAGGGGCAAAATGTGAACAATTGGAAAGAATTGTCATTGGTGACAATGAGGAGAAATTCTTTCAAGTGCCTCCTCGGGAGAAAGAAGAGCTGATAGATTTTCTTAGAAAAAATATTGATGTATTTGCATGGAGCACTTACGAGGCCCCTGGGATGGATCCGAACTTCATCTGTCACCATTTAAACGTTAATCCATCTGTCGTCCCCAGAAGGCAACCACCTCGGTGATCATCCAAGGAACATTCTGATGTTATCAAGGATGAAGTGCTCAAACTTAAGCGGGCTAAGGCCATAAAGGACGTGTTCTACCCAAAATGGTTGGCCAACACGGTGGTGGTGAAGAAGAAAAGTGAAAAATGGCAGGTATGTGTGAACTTCATGGATTTAAATAAGGCTTGCCCTAAGAATCCTTTTCCCCTGTCTTGGATAGATCAGTTGGTGGATGCAACCATGGGCCATCCTTGAATGAGCTTCTTGGACGCCTTCTAGGGATATCACTAGATTCTGTTGGCTCTGAGCGATCAGGAGAAGACTTCCTTCATTATGCCCATGGGGAACTATCATAACAAAGTGATGCTTTTTGGGCTGAAGAATGCAGGGTCTACTTATCAAAGGATAATAACCAGGATGTTCGAACCGCAATTAGGCAAAAATATTGAGGTCTACATAGACGATATGGTGGTAAAGAGTAAGATGGAGTCCGAGCACATAAACAAACTTGGAGATATTTTTGGAATACTGAGGAAACACAAACTGTGCCTTAATGCTTCTAAGTGTTTTTGTGGCGTAGGCTCTAGCAAATTTTTGGGTTATATGGTTACCCACCGTGGAATTGAAGTTGGCCCAAATCAAATTAAAGCCATTAATGACTTACAGCCTCCTCGGAACCCCAAAGAGGTCCAAAAGTTGACGAGAATGATTGCCTCTTTGAATCGATTCATTTCTAGGTCAGCGGACAGGTGTAGGCCCTTCTTCTAGTTGTTACATAAGTAAAAGGGATTTGAATGGACAGAGGAGTGTTCCTCGGCCTTCTAGCAACTAAAGGAATATCTCACCCATCCACCTATTATGTCCAAGCCCAAGGACGAGGAGGTTTTATTCGCTTGCATTGCTGTGGCCTTACACGTGGTGAGTCTGGTACTAGAACGAATTGATGACGGAGTGCAGAGACCAGTTTATTTGTGAGCAAATCACTACATGAGGCAAAGATTTGCTATTTACCCTTGGAGAAGGCCATCTTGGCAGTAGTGCATGCTACACGGAAGCTCCCACATTACTTTCAAGCTCACATTGTTGTGATTCTAACCCAACTCCCTATCTGATCACTGCTTCGGAAAGCCGATTATACGGGGAAGGTCACAAAATGGGCAACGATCCTAGGAGCCTTTAATATTAAATACATCCCTCGTACCTTTATAAAGGGTTAGGTCCTTACCGATTTGGTGGCTGAATTCGCTAAGCCTTCGTTAGATGGAATTGGGCAAAAAGCCGAGCATGGATAGAAGATCAGTTGGCATGATTGCCTTGTAGGAACCGCCATCTTGGAAGGTATATGTCGATGGCATAGCCAACCAAAGGGGATCAGGAGTAGGGCTAGTTATGGTATCTCCCAAAAGGATCATCATTAAGAAATCCTTAAGACTGGGCTTCTTGGCCACAAACAATGAGGTCGAGTACGAGACTTTGTTAGTAGGAATGGCCATGGTTCAGAAAATAGGAAGAAGAATAGTGGAGATGTTTTCAAATTTGAGGTAGGTTGTAGGCCAAGTAAAGAGAGAACTAGAATCTAGGGATGTGAGAATGCAAGAGTACCTGAACCAGGCTAGGCACTTGCAATCATGATTTAACTCCTTTTCCTTACATCAAATCCTTAGAAGCAGAAATACGCATGCCGACTCCCTTGCCACTCTTGCAATTTCCTTGGCACAAAGTCTACCTCAAGTTATCCTGGTCAAGGATCTATGTAATCCTACTGAGGTGAAGAGGGAGAAGGTCCAAATTCATTAACTTAGGGTGGGACCCAGTTAGATGGACCCTATTGTTCTGTTCCTTAAGGACGACATCTTGCCCGAGGAGAAGGGTGAGGCTGACAAAATGCAAAGAAAGGCTTCACAGTTTTGGCTGTCCGAGAACCAAAGGTTATACAAACGCTTTTTTTCGGGGTCATATTTGCTATGCATCCATCCTAAAGCAGTGGAGCCATTCTTGGAGGAGTTACACTAGGGGATTTGTGGAAGCCATGCAGGAGGCAGATCCTTATCTCACAGGGCTCTCACTAAAGGATATTGGTGGCCCAATATGCAAAGGAAAGCACAGGAATACGTGAAGTAGTGTGACCAATGCTAGAGGTTTGCTCCTAATATTCATCAACTAGGGGGTGTCCTCAATCCTTTGTCCAACACCTGGCCTTTCGCCCAATGGGGCTTAGACATTGTGGGATCCTTCCCTAAAGAAGGCGAAAATTAGAGGTGGTTGTTGGTCGGCACGGATTACTTCACTAAGTGGGTAAAAGCTGAGCCCCGAGCCAACATTGGAGATATGGACTCCAAGAGATTCGTGTAGAAGAATATTGTCACTCGGTTTAGGATCCTTTACACCCTCATCTCAGACAATGGTCTTTAGTTTGATAGCAAAGCCTTCAGAAGGTACTGCTGTAATTTAGGCATTAAGAGTAGGTACTCCACCTCTGCTTATTCGCAGGAAAATGAATAGGTTGAGGCTGTCAATAAGGTCATAGTGAGTGGACTCAAAAAGTGACTGGATGATGCAAAAGGTAGATGGGTGGAAGAGCTGCCACATGTTCTTTGGACATATCGGACTACCCCTCGTAGGTCAACAGGAGAGACCCCTTTTTCAATGACCTATAAGGCTGAGGCTGTGATTCCTCTAGAGTCTGGATTCCTAACACTAAGGACAAGCTCATTCACCTCAAACAGCAATGACAGCCTATTAGAGAAGAGTTTGGACTTGATTGAGGAACGGAAGGAAAATGTCATGGTTCAACTGGCATGTTATCAGCAAAAGCTTAAACAGGGGTATGACTCGAGCGTGAAGTTAAGGCCATTATCCCTGGGGACTTGGTATTGAGAAAGGTTGTGCGCACTACAAAAAACCCAGCATAAGGAAAGTTACAGCCCAATTGGGAAAGGTTATACCGTATCACCTTGGTAGCTAGGATAGGGGCATACTTCTTAGAGAACTTGGACAAAAAGGTTGTACCACGCCCTTAGAATGTAAATAACCTGTGAAGGTATTATTATTAATGAAAGACAGCTCTGCCATGTTTTTCTTTCTTGCATTATATGTTATTATTTATGTGAATATTGAACAGAACTTTGGTTATGCCTGGATCCTCGGACCACATGCCTTGGGTAAATTAATATTCTGGATTATTTGTTTAAGTGTTAAACAGAACCTTGGTTATATCTAGTCCCTCAGACCACATGCCTTGGGTAAATTAACACTCTTCATTACTTATGTGAATATTAAACAAAACCTTGGTTATGCCTGACTCCTCGGACCACATGCCTTGGGAAAATTAATATTCTGGATTATTGGTTTAAGTGTTAAACAGAACCTTGGTTATATATGGTCCCTCGGACCACATGCCTTGGGTAAATTAACACTCTTCATTACTTATGTGAATATTAAACAGAACAATGGTTATGCCTGGCTCCTCGGACCACATGTCCTAGGTAAATTAATATTCTGGATTATTGTTTAAGTGTTAAATAGAACCTTGATTATGTTTGGTTCCTCAGACCACACGCCTTAGGTAAATTAACACTCTTTATTACTTATATGAATATTGAACAAAATCTTAGTTATGCTTAGCTTCTCAGACCACATGCCTTGAGTAAATTAATATTTTGGATTATTTGTTTAAGTATTAAATAGAATCTTGGTTATGTCTGGTTCTTCAAACCACATGCCATGGGTAAATTAACACTCTTCATTACTTATGTGAATGTTAAACAAAACCTTGGTTATGCTTGGCTCCTCGGACCACATGCCTTAGGTAAATTAATATTCTTGGTTGTTTGTTTAAATATCTAACAGAACTTAGGAAATGTCTGGTTCCTCGAATCACATGCTTTGGGGAAATTAACACTTGGAGAACTCACCAAGGATAGGACCCCAGCATATGCATCATCTCATGAAAGCAATGGCTTACCCTAGGTCTTGGTTAAAGGAATCTGAGGGTACATTAGTAAGGTACTCTTAAAATGAGAGACCTCGGACACCCTCTTCTTCTACTAAGTATTTTGTTGTCTTTAAGGACGTAGCAATTTTTCCCACCATTTACACAGGTCTAATTTATTTAAGTTAACAACGAATTATCACCGCTAGTTTTTGTTAAAGTGTGGATGTTCACCTTTGGAAACATCATCAACCAATAAGTCTCAGCAAAGGGCAAAAATTACGGCCAACCAAAGATAAATATTGCAAGAAAAATAGAGATTCATAAAGCAAAAGTTTATATCTTTTCATTGGGCAAAAGAAAAATACATTATGAACAATGGTAAAACTGCCACAACAAAAGAAAAAGAAAGTCAAATCCTAGACTATGCCTTGGCAGTTGGGGGGGTCTTCTTTGTTGGGTGGCTTAGAGGCATGAAGATCAGCAACCTTAGAAGTAGTTTCCTTAGCCTTAGGAGCAGCATCTAGGCCCTGGGTCTCAGGATGAGTTTTGACTTCTTTGCCCTTACCTTTGTCCTCAGGCCGAGCTTTTTCCAAGCCAACTTCCTTGTCTTTGGCCACCCCACCCCCCCCCCCCATCCTTGGTCACCAGCCTTGGTAGGCCCTTTGGGAGTCTTAGGAAGGGGAAGAGGGACTTGAGGGCTAGGCAGCTACCTAGTCACAGTTGCTGCAACGGTAGCATCAACTTCAGGGCCCAAAGGTGCTGTAGGAACTTCTCTGAGGTCTTTAGGGTAGTAGACGTTCTCGTCCTTCCTCAGATCTGAGGTGGCAGGAACTCTAGTCAGGTTCAGGGCCTCGACCTATACCTCCTGGTAGTATTCCATACAAACCCCAGCAAGCTCCTCTATTAGGCAGGCCTCAGTCTCCTGGATGTTGAGGTCATAAGACCTCTGCTTTGAGGCCTTCGCCGCTACATGGGCCACCCTAGCCACCTCCTTGGCCTTCTCTAACTCTGTCTTCAGCTCCAGGACCTGCTGTTTGGCTGTGGCCACCTCTATTTCAACGTAATGAAGCTTTTTGCGCTGCTCCTTAGCTTGGTCCTGGGCGTTCTTCAGACCGGCCTCGACGTTCTTTCGCCCCGTTTCCTCAGCAATCAGCTTTGCAGTAAGCTCTTGGGTCTTCTGCTCGGCTACACCCAAGGCCTTGCTAGCCTCGACATAAAGGTTGGCCTCTACCCTTGCCTCGTTTCGGGTGTCCTTCACCCATTCCTCAACTATAAAAACCTCCTAGATGGCTTGCAAAATAGAAAAGTAAATAGAAGAATATGTTACCGGATAAGGAAAAGTGACTTAGCATGAAATAGGGAAGGCATGATAAGAGGCTTACCAAGGCTAAGTCTCTCTTCAAGGACTAACAAAAAATGATCTAGTTGCCTCATAGTCTGCAATGCAGCCATGTCTTTAGGCAGCAATAAAGGCTGCTTTAGGGCCTTGGCCAGGTAGTGGGCATGCCCTTTCTGGAACTCCCCGATGGAGGAGCTCCGTGGTATGGCCGCCCTATCTAGCTTAAGCTGAGGCTCCCACGAGGGGTTTTAGAGGCGCACCTCGACCACACTCCGGTCCTCCTTTTTTTCAATGGAGGACGCTCGAACAGCCCCGTTGCCCTTAGCTGTCTTCTACTGCTTAGGAGGAGCTTCCTCCTTGTGAGGGACCAACTTCCCCTCCTTTTCCACCTCTTTCTCCTTCTTCCTCTTCCTCAGGCTCACAGGAAGGAATGGGTTGACTGTAGGAAGAAGAGGGGGAGGAGCGAAGGAAGGCTGAGACCCCGAGGCATCCTTAGGCCCCACCTCCTAGCCTTGAGGAGCTCACGCAAGCCTTTTTTCTTGTTGTCTAATGGCATCTTGTCCTCCTCGTCCGAGCTGCTATCTATGCGTGCAACCATGAGTCGGGGGGAATGAATGACAGAAGACCTATCGAGCTTACCCTTTGAGTCCGAGACTTGGATTAAGGGCCCTCCTAGCACCTTTTTGCCTTCTTCTAGCTGGAACTGGTTTATATCTACCTCGAGTGACAGCTACAATGAAGCTGTCTCTTCTCTTAAGATTGCAGCTTCGCAGGGAGTGTGACAAGCGGGCAAGTCAACATTCACAATGTCCTCTCGTGCAAGGAATCTAGGCACCGATACGTCTATCCTAGCTAAACGTGGATCGCCTACTCGGATCGCGTGGCCCACGTCTTGAAATTTGTTTGTTAGGGGCTCAAAGTTGAGAATGAGGTGAGCAGCTCTCAATTGCCTGTCTTCGCTGACAAACACTTCAGATCTCAGCACCTTGTTGAGGTCCTCGACGTTGACAAGGTTGAGGTTAGGAGCTACGTGTCTTTTATCTACAAAAATATCCGAGAAGCGAAATCTTGGTCAGATTAATGAAGCCATCCATCAAAAATAAATGAAATACTAAAGGAAAGGAGAAAGTAGTAAAACTACAGAGCTAATACCCATGTAGAAAAGAAAGAAGAGACCTAAACCTAGGGTACCCCACTTGGCTCTCCTTCCCAGACTAGGCAGTGAAAACCGTCATCCAAGACTATCAAGAAGTTGTCCTTCATGCCCTTGTTGGACTTGGGGAGGCACGAGACAAGCCTAACAATGGAGGATCTAAACTTAAGGTAATACCTGAGTCTGCGAGCAGGTGGCACTCATTCATCCAAACGACATCATTCCAAGTAAGATTTAACCTCATTTGCTCATTGAGAGCGTCCACGCTACCAAGGATCTTAAACAGATTAGGCGCGCATTGGTGGGGGCATAGCCTATGGGCGATCAGGTAGTCCTTAGTTACTCTACCCATGGGAAGCGTCATTCCCCCTTCTATGAAGGCAATCATAGGAATGACGACCTCCCCTTTCCCTCTATGTGTAAGCCGTTGGCCCGGGGCACAATACCGTGGGGAAACTTCCTGGGGAATGTGATACTTAGCCCTAAAGCCCTCTATACTAGCGAGAGACTCTACAAGGTGAGTAAATCTACCCATCTAAGCAAACTAAAGGGAAGTGAAGGAAATGTTTTTGAAAAGGGAGTAAAGAGTAAAAGGCCGAGAAGACTGGCCGAGAAGAAAAGAACCTAAGAGCGTAAAAACTTACGAAAAGAAGGACGCAGTCTACTTCAGGGGCTTCTTGAAGGTTTGGAGATTTAGGAAGTCTTGAAAAGTTTGAGAGTTTGGGAAGTCTTAAGAGTTCGAAGATTTGTAAAGTGGAAAAAATAAACTCTCCAGGCACCTTATATAGGAGGTGGAATTGGGTGGGAGTTATCCCGCCTAAAATTCGAAGAGAAATGCCAGTCATAGGATCTCCATCTCACCGTAGGATGTGGGGAACAAAGCGCCGCCTAGAGCATTTAATGAGACATCGCGAGTTTCGAAGCGCCAGGAACAGTTACAGGACACGCGAAGCGATATTCTCATGTGTGGAAGTCAAAGAAATGTGTTAAATTAATTATCCAAAGTCAAAACCCCATTTTTCTCCTCGTATAGGAGGAAGAAAACCGGAGTCTTGAGGGGCTATTATGGAGTACAGGACAGTACAATAAGGGAATTGTGCCACATATCATACCCATGGTCGAGAGGGGTCATTATCATGCCGAGTAAGCCCACCCTTAGACAGTAAGGCCACATCAGTAGCACGTCACCAGAAGAGGTCGTACTGTAGAGAAAGAGCTTCGGGAAAAGGGTCAACACTGACATAACTAAAGGGATGGTGGCTGCTACCACATTAAATGCATCCTGCCAAACCTCGTGACCGCATTTATGTGGAGAAGACCTTTAAACAGTGTTGTCTTAGCTGTCGCAAATCACAAGGGGTATGAGAAGGTGTCTGATGGGACAAGCACTCTAGTAGTGGCTTGAATGATCAACAAATGGAGGGCCAAGATCATTTAAAGGGAGCTATATAGTGTAAGAGACCCTCTAAGGACAAAGGATCGGAGAATTTATAAAGAAAACACTATAGCAACAAGAACTGTAATAATATCCAACCTAAAAGAAATATATTGTAGGATCATTCTCCTCGGACTTCGCCGAGGAAGGTTTTCTTTTGCGTAAAGCTGGATCTTCTTTACTTTCCTGCTATCTTCAATTCAATATATGCGTCCTTGGATCCATTGAAGCCTAGCATTTGAACCCACTCTCTACAAATTTATTGTATTGGGCTCTTTGGGCCTTAATCCATTCATCTTTTAGGCTAAGGAACCAAAGCCCACCCCTACATCAACAATTGTCTTAGGATGTAGCCTCGTTTTCACAGCAATAAAAGTTTCTATTTTCCTTTTAAAAAAACAAATGTCCTCAAGCATATGATTAAAACAAAACAAAGCCTTATTGGAGAGCACAACTCTTCTGAACAAGACCACCCACCAATTTGTTTGCTTTCTTATATCCATGCTTCTTGCTCTTGGAAGGACTAGAGTCACCAAGGTCATGACTCATTAGGAATCTGTTAGTTTGTGATTATTTTTTTTTTCTTGATACTGTGATTAAATTATTAGTCCTAGGTAAGAGTCACAGACACCTCAAATTTTTATCTTAATTTATGATTGTCAGGTTCGAACCATTTGTCAAAATTCGTCTACACCTTTGATGAGTGAATATTGAATAATATCCAAAGGAGGTTCTTTCATCAAATGACATGCTTACTTTTCGGAGAAATTACACTTTACCACCTTAAACTATAACTCATATTACACTTCACACCATATACTTTTTGAATGTATGTCTTGCACCCTAAACTATGATCCTTTATTACACTTTACACCCCAATGTTAAATTTGCTATTAACTTTGATGGAAATTTAAAGTTTAGGGTGCAAAATGTAATCAGGAGTATAGCTTAGGATGGTTAAGTGTAATTTATCTTCTGTTTTTAAAAATTTAAGAAAAGGGGCAATTAGGTCTTTTCAAGTAGTGCTATATTTTTCCATCCAAGTTAACAGTAAACTTGATGTTGGGATGCAAAGTGTAACAAAGTCATAGTTTATGGTGCAAAATGTGCATTCCAAAAGTTTAAGGTGCAAAGTGTAATCCGAGATATAATTTAGGGTGGTAAAAAGTAATTTTCCCTCACCTTTCCCTAACAAAGAGCCATCCTACAAGTCTCATGATGTGCATTGAGCTCAAGAAATATTCTTTATTAGTTTTAAATTTTTAATCCCATCATTCTCTACACTACAAAGTACAAACTACCAGTTTATTTTTTTTCATAATTTATTGTATTTCCCTTCATGCTTTAATAATATAAACATAACGGTCATTATCCTTTGGTTTGTGAATGGATTAAACATCACTAAGTTTACAAACATATCTAATTTTACACTCATCTAATGTATCAAATTGTGATTGGTACATATTTTTTTTTAATAATACTAAAAAAAAGTTGTGATCAGTACATAAAAATAGAAGTGTAAAGTGTAAAGTGTATAATATCATTAGTGGACTCATATGAAAGTGACGTTACTTTCATAAATTGACAACTTCATAGTATGTGATATGTACATAAAATGAAAATTGGCTTTAAATTATGTTATTTCAATTTTTAGGATTATTGATTAAACATTGCACTAGCAAAGGCTCTAGTTGTTTCAATTAGGGGTGTTTGCGGTGCCGTTCGGTGTGGTTTTAGGCCAATTTAAGCATCGCACTTTGTGGTGCGATTTGGCCAAAACTATAACCACACCACACCTCAATTTTGCGGTTATATGTGTGGTGTGGTATACAAGATACGGTTTGGTCGGTTTTTGGGTGATATTTTGTCCAAGATGTGATGGTTAATTTCTAGTTTACTATTAATAATCATGAAAATATGATAGTAAGTTTATATATATATATATATATATATATATAGGGTTAGATTCAAGTTACACCTGGTGTAACTCTAAACAATATTACATCATTCAATATTTTTTAATTGGATGCAAATTTTGACAAATCCACTGTTAGATTACATTATCTTCATATATTCTTCATGCTTGCAAAATTTTAAGGTGATCAAAAATTAATAGCCATGTCATCAATCAATTGTTAAAATTCAAGTTTTTGTAGTTTAAAATAATGCACAAAATATGAGTTTACAGATCAAATGGTAAATAACATCTGATTGATATGAAAATTGGCTTGCATGTTAAGTACATATAGAACATGTAATTCAACGGTTGGATTTTCAAAATATTAATTTAATAAAAAGTTATTGAGTGGTGTAACATTGCTTAGCGTTACACCAGGCATAACTTGTCAAGTTACACCTAGTGTAACTCTACAAAAGTTACACATTTTTTAGACTGTAGATTTCTAAAAAATCTAACGGATAAAAAAAACATCATTAAATACGATTGCTTCCACCTTATTTCCTAATTAATACTCGCACTCTCTCTCTCTCTCTCTCTCTCTCTCTCTCTCTCTCTCTCTCTCTCTCTCTCTCTCTCTCTCTCTCTCTCTCTCTCTCTCTCTCTCTCCATATTTATTGCTTTCCAAGAGATAATATTTTGTTCAACACAACCTAAACAAAAAATCTAATTTTCTGGTTAGACTGCGTTGAAGCAGTAGATAATTTTTTATTTATAAATAAATAAAAAATTCCATTTGGTCCTTAAAAAAATAAACCAAAAACAAAACAAAACAAGTCTGAGCCTATCATACACTAAACAGAATATGACCTTTTTTTTTTAATTGAATTCTACATTATCAATGTTTTAATAGATACATATAAACAAAAAACATTTACATAATCAAAATTTTTAGCAAACCTACACAATTATTATATGGTGTGATATATGATTTTTTTTTTTTCTTTTTTGGTAAGACTGCGTTGAAGCAGCAAGTCCAGAAGGTCTACCTTTCAAAATTTCAATTGCTTGGTAATGAAAACGTGGGAGGTTTGCTTGTTTAGTGTATAATAGGCTCAAAATTGAAGTTTTGTTTTGTTCTGTTTTTTGTTTTTTCAAGGAGCAATTGAAAGTTATTTTTATTTGACTCTTGTTTTTAATTGGTAGTTGTTGTGAAATTAGAGAAAATAGATTTTTTTTTTTATATTATCTAGTGGAAACTAGGTAACACGTATGTAATGACACTCACACCCTTAAACTAGATAACACCAAGCAATAAATAGTTAAATACGTTTTGTTCACGTAACAACGTATTATAATGTCTACAGAATTTTTTGCTTCACCATTAATCTATTTAGCTAATCATTGCATATATATGTCCAACAATTTAGTTGACAATGATGGCGTTTGATTGAGCAAATTGCAATTCACAACAAGAATCAGTATGCCCTTAAATTAACTCCTGGTATTTCCAAAAACTCGTCAGTCACTCCAAAAATCATCATCTCTGTACCTTTTCCACTGACTGATAATTATGGTCCGTGAGAAATAAAATATGCAACTCAAGAACGTTAAGAATGGGCACTTGCGCAAGGTCAAGGATAAATTAATTAGAAGAGAAAAAAAAAGTAGAAAAGAAAATAATATAATATTCTCTCAAATTAATTAGGTTAGCTAATATGGAAAACAATTAATTTTGAAGATGACATTGATTATAGTAATTTTTTAACCATTAGATTTTTTAGAAATCTACGGTTTAAAAAATGTGTAACTCGAACCCATCTTATATATATATATATATATAGAGAGAGAGAGAGAGAGAGAGAGAGAGAGAGAGAGATGGATTCAAGTTACACCTGGTGTAACTTGACAAGAGTTACACCATTTGTAAACTGTAGATTTGTAATTGATCTACTTGTTAAAAAAATAGCATTAAATGTTAATTGACTTACACCTCATTCACTTAATTAATAGCAATTTTGTTTCTCTTTCCTTATTTATTATTTAAAACCTTTTACATATATATATATATTCCTTTTTTAGCCAATGACTTTACAAATATATTATTTGTGTTTTGCTTCCGGTTTCAATTTGAAGGTATAGAGGACAGGCAAGGAATTTGGGACTTGATTATTCTGTGGTATCGTGCCATTGATAATCATATTGTGAGGTTTCCTCAACCTCCATGGGATGCAAAGCAATTAGGAAAATCTTATGTGGGAAATCCTGATTGAAGACCATAAAATTTAACATCTTAAGACACTTAATACAGTAGAGAAAGCTTTCATTTTTTTGCTCATTTTAGGCAATAAAGTAGTTCAATGCTGATTTATCTCTCTTCATTCAAGGCCAATCCTAGCCAACTAACACTTCCAATTCAGCAATATATTGTTCTATAACCTCATAATTACAATCTTATTCTTCCTTTAAATTTGTTCTTTGAAATAATGGTTTTTGAACTCTTTAAAACTTGCTTGTTCAACTTTTTGACACGAGACCAAAAATTATCAATAATCATGTTCATAAGGACTTAGGCAAAGGACGAGGATCCCAGGTAACGTAGTGATATAGTTTGATGCAACTCTAAGAACTCTTCATTGGTAATCTGAGTACATAAGTGTTGTAGTAGTGCCTTTTCCCACAGAGTTGTAGATTTTAAGCAAACTGTTTTTAATCAAAAGGAACTATGTATTTAATTCTTCATTTGTTGTAATTACTTCTTCTTCTTTGTTTCCTCCATTTATTAAAAACCTCATTAAACAACACTTAGCCATTAATTTATTTTTAAGGAGATAGGATATATATTCACAATTGATAAGACTATAAGAGTATGACCGGCTTAAAAGAAGAAGAAAAAAAAAAAAGAGTAGTACGAACTCAACAAAAAACAAACAAAAAAAAGTATTGCAAATATATTTGTAAAGTCATTAGCAAAAAAAGAATATATGTAACAGGTTTCAAATAATAAATAAGTAGAGAAAAAAAAATTGCTATTAATTAAGTGAATGAGGTGTAAGTCAATTAACATTTAATGCTATTTTTTTAACCATTAGATCAATTACAAATATATGGTCTACAGATGGTGTAACTCTTGTCAAGTTACACCAGGTGTAACTTGAACTTATCTCTAAAAAATGTTACACTACCCAATATTTTGTTATTGAATTAATATTTTAAAAATCCAACTGTTGAATTACATGTTCTATATGTTCTTAACATGCATACCAATTTTCATATCAATCAGATTCTATTTACCATTTGATCTATAAACTCATCTTTAATGCATTATTTTAAACTACAAAAATTTGAATTTTAACAATTGATTGATGACATGACTATTAATTTTTGATCACCTCGAAATTTTACAAGCATGAAGAATATACGAAGATAATGTAATCTAACGGTGGATTTATTAATATTCGCATTCAATTAAAAAATATTGAGTGGTGTAACATTGCTTAGACTTACATCAGGTGTAACAGTTACATATTTTATAGACTATTAATTATTATTAGAGCTAAGGGCCAAAAAACACTCATAGTAATGTCATTATTACTCTCTAAAAATTAGTAATTTAGGCATTAACTCTTATTACTAAAGGAAAAAAAAAAAAAAAACGACATCATTGTGAAGCAATCTAAACAAGAAGTTTCCAGATCCCTTCCTTTTAATGTGACCATGTGAGAATTTAAACGCATAAATAAAACCAGTTTTTTTGTCATACTAATTTTTCTTTTTCTTTTTTGGGGGGGGGGGGGGGGGGGGGGAGATATAACTTTGACATCAAAATTAAAGATGAATATAGGGGGTAAGATAAATAAACAGAAGTATTCACTCATTTCATAAGTCAACTCTCCTGAAACAGTATCCCTTGGTATCAAAATGTGGCTACATAGGCCGATTGGAACTTCAGCCTTCAATCCCAAATAATGGGTATGACTTCAAGCTTGAAAACTTCCAAGAAGGATCAAAAACATTTGAAATCATTTTAAAAATTCTGTTATGGTCTCCTAGTGGACTTAAATTCTGTTAGAGAACGATTGTTATTTTGTTTATTAAAACAAAATAAAGACAGCTTGTATTAACAATTTAATCTTGAGCATTTTATGAATGGAGGAGGCCTAACAGTATAGTGCAAAAAGAAATATAGAGGAAGAAGATGATGATATGGAAAAAAAAAAAAAAGAGTTAATGCTATGGTTTTTTTTTCCCTTTAATAATAAGAGTTAATGCCTAAATCACTAATTTCTAAGGAGTAATAATGACATTACTATGAGTGTTTTTTTGACCTTTAGATCAAATAGTAACCAACTGTCTATAGAAGGTGTAACTCTTATAAAGTTACATTACACCATGTATAATTTGAAGCCATCTTAACAAAACAAAAAAAAAAGTCATATAAATATATACAAGACAAAAAAAAAAAAAAAATTCATGATAGATTGACAGTTAGGGGTGTTCGCGGTGCGGTGCAGTTTTGGGCCATTTTTAGCACTACACTTTGCGGTGCAGTTTAGCTAAAACCATAACTGCACCGCATCTTATTTTTGCGGTCACATGTGCGGTGTGGTGCAGTTTAGAGTTTAACCAAAACCATAACCGCATTGCACCGCACCTCATTTTTGCGATCACATGTTCTATATATAAGATGTAGTTTGAAGTCGGTTTCCTATTCAGCTTAAAACTAATTTTTCCCTTTTTTTGGGCCAAATTTTAAATTATTGAGCTAGTTTTTCTTTATTTTAGATTGGCTTTTCTAGTCAACACTTGTTAGGGTTATTAAACTTTTTTTTTAAACTAGGATTATTAAACTATTAATAATATATTTAATATTAAAAATAAATAAATAAATTAATATATAGAGAGGATGCGGTGCAGTTTGTGTGGTTTTTTTTATTATAAAATGGCAAATTGCATTGCACCATGCAGTGTGATGCGGTGCGATGCGATGCATTATTACTTGCGGTGCGGTACGGTGCGGTTATGCCATTTTGCAGGCAGTTTTGGTACGATTTTTGCGGTTTGGTAAACACCCCTATTGACAGTAAACTAAAAGTACTACAAATATATACATAAAATTAAACTTTTGAACTTTTATTTTTGTGAGCGTGTGAGATAGAGTATTTAACCAAAACAAAGTAGTTTTTAATGTGAAACTGGAATGTACTAATACTAAGCTGACTACTTACTTTATATAATATTAAATTATTAATATAAATTTAACATCAAATATATATATATATATATATATATATATAACGGTGCGGTGTGGTGCAGTTTTCTTATCATAAAGTTGCACACTATGACGCAGTGTGGTTCAATACTACTTATGGTGTGATTCGCTACTACTTGCGGTGCAGAGTGATGTGGTGCAATTACTTCATTTTGTAGGCAACGTTAGTCGATCTAGGTGCAATCGTGCGGTGGGTTATGCCCATTGGAAAAGAAAAGGTCATAGTTACACATAAAACAGAATAAAGAAGGAAAAGTTTTTTCTTTTGTAAAATTTGGCTGAAGGTTGTCATTGATAAAAACTAGTATTTGCTTTCTTGGTAATTAGATCTATACAGGGTATTGAACCCACAGACTAGCAAACCCTCGTGCTTGCTTCTAAATAATCATCCCTCTTTATCAAAAGCATTGCATATAGTGTTAACCTTTTCTTGGACAGCAGAATCCATATTAGTGTATGAAAATCTGAACCGTTCATACAACGTGATCCAAGGAATTAGGATCTTTGTGTTTAGTTCTTGAAAATACTTTTTTGTTTTTGCTAATATCTTAAAATATTATTCATCTATTATGAAACAAGTAATTTTATCACACTTTTAATTAAATGACATTCAAGATTCAAATACTCCCACACCAATTATCAAATTATCATAAAAATAAAATTAACATTATTTTAATAATTATAGAAATTATTAATAATATAGAAATAGTTTGACTCACTCATTTAAAAATAAAATGGATAGTTAGGATTTTTTTTTAAAAGAAAAGAAATGTTTAATAACACTTTAGGTGCGTTTGGTATGTGAGAATCCACCCCGGCATTCAGATTCCTTAAAATGTGATGTCTTGCAATCTAGAAGCCTTGAAATGGAACTATTCTTATGTTTGTTTTATTCCTAGAAATTTTAAAGGAATTATTTATTTTATCCATACTATCCTTAGATTTATAAACCCAATATCAATTTTTGAATCTTCCTCTAAATAAATAATAACAAAAAAAATA
Source organism: Lithocarpus polystachyus (assembly GCA_033629205.1). Taxonomy (NCBI): domain Eukaryota; kingdom Viridiplantae; phylum Streptophyta; class Magnoliopsida; order Fagales; family Fagaceae; genus Lithocarpus; species Lithocarpus polystachyus. The sequence continues at coordinate 42,688,463 of CM066165.1, read as the reverse complement.
TAAAATTAAGACAAATTCATTAAAACTATAGTCTAACATTTCAAAATGACATATATATAATACAAAAATAACTACTTAAATTCTTGTTCTTTACGAAAATCACAACATCCTACTTTGTTAATAAAAATAAATATTTTATTTTATTTTATCAAATAACCAATCCCAAATAGGAGATATAAATATTTTATTTTATTTTAGCATTTATGTTGTTGTGGCAAGAAGAGATAAAAATAAAGAAATGGATATTGATGATTTGTTTTATGTTTTATCTCCAATTTTTTTTTTGATAAGTATGTTTTATCTCCATTGGTTAAATTATAAGTAAAATTTGGTAAAATTGTTAATTTATAACAAATGTAATTTTTTTAAGCTTGGAAATTTGAATACCCACCTATTTCAAAGGAAATTCACATTCTTAAAAGAAGAGCGTTAAGTGGGAAACCAGATACTTGTGTGATTTGCAACCAAATGTAAAAATCTCTCAACATTTTCAAGAATTCTAAACAATTGCTCCGTACCAAACTACCCTTGGAGTTTAGAGAATGTTAATACTCAACCCAATGCACTGGAAAGTGAACACCAAGTATCGTACAATTTCTCCTGCAATTATCTTATATGATAAATTATGATTGACTTTTTAGCATAGACTTGTCATCTTTTTTTACTACTCACAGTTTGTTACGTCAAAATTGTTGCAGCACAAAACGCGTGATCCTAAATTTTTTTTTTCCCAACCGGACAGGGTTAAAATTTTTTTAACGTTTGGTAAGCATATTCCTGTTTTTCAACAGTGAATCCTTTGTTTTACCACCCATAGTTTTCGTGTCTCCTTCGTTTCACAAATATTTTTTTCTTCCTTTTTTTGACTTTTTATCGACGACCACGTTGTCTTTGGGTCCACATAACATGACTCTTGACTCTACTGTGTACCACCACCGCTCTCGCTTTCTATAAAATAAACAAGAAAACTATGACAATAATAACAGAGAATAGATAACAAAGAAACTCTCTGCTGACGCGACCTTTGATGATAGAATTTTTCATTATTCACATTCCTCATCTTCCCACTGTGTCAGTTTCAATCAGATCAGTCTCCGTGTCTCTCTCTTGATCATCAGAAAATGCATTCCAATCACTTGCTCCTTGAGGAGCCCATAAGAATGGCCTCAATTCTCGAGCCATCAAAGCCTGTAAGTGTTTCACTTTCCACTCTCTGTGACACTGATTAATTCAAACCGAAAGTTAAGGAAAAGGGTTATTTTTCTTTTCAGAGTTTACTTTTCTTTGTTTGTTTGTTACTCGAGCAAACAAAAACATAGTTTTTTTTTTTTTGTTTTTTTTTTAATCTTCTTTGGTCCCCCACCATGTCCTTTTCTGCTTGTTATCGATCCGTTTGGGTGCTGGGAAAATGTTTGAGAAAATATTTTTTTTTTTAAAAATGGTAAATTGAAATGTGATTGATATATGGGAGACCTTTAAACAACATAATTTCACCTCTCAGAAGTGCTTAATACTAGCATTTGCCTATGATAAATAACTACTTGTGCCAAAAAGCCTAAAATATTAGGATACTTGTGAATTTGTTTGTATTATTAGGATATTAGGATACTGGTGAATTTGTTTACTTTATTCATGAGACGGATAAGTGGAATTACACAAAGATATGATTTGAAATAAGATAATTCTCTTATAGATGATGAAAAAATGAGGAGAGTCGCATTAGATGATTTGATCATTGATCAGAAGCGAGCGATTAATGCACTAATGAAAAAGAGTGAGTTGATTCAAGTTGAGGGAACGGAAAAAAGTAGAGGAAGAGCAAAAATAATATTAGTAGAATTAGTAAAAAAAGACAAGTTAAGTAAGGAAGTAATTGAGAGTATGAGTTTGGACAGAACAGAATGGCAGAAAATAATACATTTGACTGACGCAGACTAGCATGTTGAGGATAAAACTTTTGGATTAAGGCGTGGTTGTTGTTCTATTGTTTACTTAATTCACCTGGTAATGAAACTGAAAAAAAAATTTTGGGATAGGAAAAATTGTGGTGTTCCTGTATTGATTATCTGTGGAATCTTTGCTTAGGATTGACACAAGTTTATGTTTTGTCATTCATGTTTTTAATGAGATGTTCTCTGCAGAGTTTCTTTCCTGCAATGACGAAGATTGTTGGAACGCTCGGTCCAAATTCACGATCTGTTGAGATCATTTCTGGTTGTTTGCAGGCGGGAATGTCTGGTATTTCTGGACCTGTTGCCTTTATAATTCTTTATCTCTTCTATTTTGCTTTATCCATGGTTGATAGTTGAGACTTGAGAGAGCATATTATACGTTATATGAGTTTTCATGTCATTGTTTTTGTGGGTTTTGAGAATATGGAATAACTTGTTTAACGGAACTCACTAAGTTCTCTTGCTCAGTTGTTTGGAGGTTTGTATTTACTTGGTCACAAATATAGAGAAATACATCTTAAAAACTCTACTTTCTTTTGCATCTATATGTTTTTCACACAGACTAAAACAAGTCATCAAGTTAACATGTACTTTTTGTTTTTACTTTTCTTGTACAGTGGGTTTCCCCTTACTAAGTTCTACTGTCAGATATGGACTTATTTTTGGGGTTAAATTTAATGTACTTATTTTCATATTTATTTTTTTTTGGTATATGTTAGTGGCAAGGTTCGATTTCTCATTGGGTGATACTCAATTTCACCAAGAGACACTGGAAAACTTAAGGACAGCTGTCAAGAATACCAAGAAGCTCTGTGCAGTAAGCCTGACATTCTTGTGTTCAATACTTTTCATAGTTTATGTTCATATTAACTGTTTGTGGTCAATTTTGGCTAATAATGTGATTTCCCCCCTGAAATGACTTGCTACCCCAATTTACTCTTTGAATTCTATGCCTTGCAAAGATGGATAATGTGAACTTAATTTTTTATCCCTTCTAATTCAGGTAATGCTAGATACCGGGGGTCCGGAACTGCAAGTTGTCAACAAAACTGAGCACCCCATACCCCTTCAAGCTGATACATTGGTCATCCTGACACCTGATCAAGAAAAAGAAGCTACTTCAAATCTCTTACCCATAAACTTTAGTGGGTTATCAAAGGTAAGCATTTTATTGTTTTGTTTTCTTTATAATCTATATTCATTTTTGGCATAATATAAAATTGACATTCTGACAAGGGTTAGGCCATTTCTGTAAGATATATGTTAAGGTCCAAATGCTACAAGCTGTTTTGCCTTGCTGAAAACCATCGTATTATTGGCATAATTCTGCTGCATATTTCTATTTGTTTAAAACAGAATATGAATTACAGTTTTACACCTATTCAACGCTTTACAAAAAACTGGCTACATATATTCAGCTGACTGACTTTTGGTTTCCTTGACAGTCTCTAGATCATACTAATCATTAGGTATTTGTTCAGATTGTCACTATTCAAAGGGAAAAAGTTACTATAATCAATTTGTCTAATGGAATTTTTCATATGGTGGGAGTGCATGTTCTTCTTTATTATGGACTTCTTCACAATTTTACCCTGATTTACTGCAACTTTTTGAATGTCCTAGAAGTAATTGCAACTTATGTATGCACTGGTTTTTTTTTTTTTTTTTTTTTTTTTTTTCAAACTTGATTGTTTGAGTATTATTTCTGACCAGGAGGCTCGTTCTTGCTGTAGGTCTTCACTATCATGTATAAAAAAGGAATCACTCATTTTTTGGAATCTCAAATTGGCTTTAGAGTAAATTAAGGAGTAATATCACTCAGTGAAGATTTCTGAGTACTGTTATTTTAGAAATTGAAAATAAAAGTAGTGAAGACGAAAAACATTAAATTCAAAATCTTTAAACTGAAGGAAAGTTTTTGTCTTTAATCCTTGCTGCTTATTCCTTTCTTTAGGGCTTTTGCGCTTAATCAGATGTTTGCACTTGTCTACAAAGTTAGTACACTGCTAAGAATGATTTTCTGCTCTGCCATGTCTTTTTTTTTTTTTGAGATAGTAAGCTGGAATTCCTCATGAGATTGTATCTTCTTTCGAAGAGTTTTCTTTTTCCACCTATTGTTTTTTCTGGCTCCCTCTCCTACATCTATGATGAACATAAGGAGAATTGTAGAATTATATTCTAGTTATTTGTATATTTATCATATTACATTTGATTCATTGCAGCTACATGTTTGGTGGCACTATTTCTGTATTTGAATTTAATTTATTCTTTGCAGGCAGTGAAGAAGGGAGACACTATATTTATTGGTCAATACCTCTTTACAGGGAATGAAACTACCTCAGTATGGCTGGAGGTAAGGCAACAGTGAAAAAATGAATTTAATTATCAGGTACATGCTGATTGGACATGATATGTAACTTATGAAATTAGGCATGTTGAATCACCTATTTGCCTAGTCAGAGATTATCTGTCATGATCGCATTTTTAAGAATGAGACAGAAGTAACTAGGTTGCTACTAGGCTGCCCATCTCAATTATGCTTATTCTTACAAGCAATGCCGAGGATCTGTACTTAGACAAATAAAAGGCCGTATAAATTCAAAAAACTTCAAAAATTGGATTTTATATGGTTGTCTGCAATTCAAGAATTTCACGAATTCCAATTTCACTATGCAGGTCTCTGAGGTGAATGGTGATGATGTGGTTTGCTTGATAAAGAATTCCGCTACCTTGTCTGGGTCGCTGTACACTTTGCATGTCTCCCAAATTCGTATTGATCTACCTACACTCACTGATAAAGATAAGGAGGTAAGTTCTCTGTTTGCGCCAGACACTATGAGCACACAAAATCAGCCATGAAAGGTGTTAATAAATTTCTTATCGCTCATTAATGTTTGCAAAGGGATGGCTGTCTTTTAATCCTAGAATTTTCCAACAGGAACCTTTACTATGGTGTTTCTTTTTTTTGAAAAATATTAACTTTTGGTGACATTGCTTAATTGTCATCCCTTCTGATATCCACCAAAAAGTTTTATAGTCATATATATTAGGCTTATGTTCCTCATAATTCCACTAATAGTGTCATTGGGCCCTGCTTTATTGACATTACTTAAAATGATATGATTAATGAATACTTCTGATAATCCATTGATATATTATGATTGTCTTTCACATTATAAAGATTATGTATGTCTTGATTATGCAAAATTGGTTTTGGGGCCAACTATATGAAATAGATTGGTGCAGTTTCCCCTCTAACAGATTGATTTGTTCTTATTAACTTCTTTCATGCATTTTGTTGATTGAAATCAGGTTATAAGGACGTGGGGTGCTAGAAACAATATAGACTTCCTCTCGTTGTCGTATACACGGCATGCAGAAGATATTCGCCATGTAAGAACTATTCCTGCTGGGAATTCTTGTCTACTTCATTTTTCTTAAGTCAATTATATTATCAAACTTCTCCCCATCTTATTTGTTCTTGTTCTCTTATATTAGCTTCCGTCTTTATCCTTGCTCTTTTTTATTGGCTCTTAACTTAATGATGGGTTGGCTTAAATTTATACTTTACTGCAATAAGTTTTTTTTCTTTTAATTAATTCTTACAATCAGCTGTGATTGTTCTTGCCATTGTGCAGGCCCGGGAATTTATTTCTAAATTTGGCCTCCATCAAACTCAAATTTTTGCAAAGATTGAAAACGTAGAGGTGAGGTGCACTAACAAAAGTTATATTCTTTTAACCATCTCCTAACCGCCATATTTACCACTAAGACACAAATGGTATGCTTAGCCCCACTTGTTGTGGGTATAATCATGTGTGTCTAATTGCTGAAGTGATGGTAAGGAATGACAGTAAGAATGGGAGTCATACATAAACTGTCAACAATCTTTCCCTTTCAAATTTATTGTGCTTGAATTTAATTTTGAATATGCATTTTCTTCTTTCTCATGTATTCTGGCAGGGGTTGACTCATTTTGATGAGATCCTAAAAGAAGCAGATGGTATCATTCTCTCGCGTGGGAACTTGGGGATAGATCTCCCACCAGAGAAGGTCAGTTTTCAAATCTGAACATGTTATCAATTTGATGTTGCTAGGCAATGGGCCTTGGATTCAGGATGAGGTTACAGGCTTTATGTTACACTCTGGATGTTGGATTACCACTTGTGTTTTTTTAACTGTTAGGTTGGTTTATGTTTGTGCACCATCTGTAATGACATGCTGGTAATTCCTCTGAAATTTTCAGGTGTTTCTATTTCAAAAGGCTGCTGTTTACAAGTGCAACATGGCTGGAAAGGCAGCAGTGGTTACTCGTGTTGTGGACAGTATGACTGACAACCTGAGACCTACTCGTGCTGAAGCAACAGATGTTGCCAATGCAGTATTGGATGGTAAATTTCAGAGTTCTGTCATTGAAAATGTTGTACTTATTTCTTTTGGTGGATTTCCATTGTATCAGTGTTTTCTGGATGTCTTTTCTATCTTTTAATGTGAGAGAATATACCTCTGCTCTTGTTTTAGCACTCATTGATATTGTATTTTCTTGAGAATTGCTGACATCTTCAAATAATAATATAGGTGCGACCAGTCTGGAATCTTATATTTTTTGGGCTCTTTGTTTTTCAGGGAGTGATGCGATTCTTCTAGGTGCAGAGACCCTGCGGGGATTGTACCCAGTGGAGACCATTTCTATTGTTGGAAAGATTTCTGCAGAGGTAAATGTTGCTATTTTTCTTTTGTAGTTTCTCTCTCAACCCCCACCTTGTACAGACACTAGGGGAATTTTAATTCTGAAAAAATTGGGGTCTTTATCCCAATTAGCGTCACTGTTATCTTATTTCCATCTAAAGCTCCTTATGAGTCATAACACTGGAGCAGTCTTCATAAGATTTTGTTTTTCTTTCAAATAGTGCCTCAGCAGCACTCATAAAAATTAAAAATAGAGCCTCAGCATGCAAGTGGACATTCGTACTCTTAAGTCCAACTGGTAAAATGCCTTACATGGGTTTTCGAAGTGGTGACTACCCTAGCTTTTTGTTCCTTGATGCAGAAGACTTTAAATCCAGTCTTTTTATCTAAAAATGATTAGACTTATTATTCCTCATCAGTAAAAATTTTATGTCTCCAGCTTAATTGCACTGTCTTTTGTTGGAATAAACATTTTATTGGTAGAGTCTCATCTCAGTAGGGACTTCCTATTAATTATACATATATTCTTCTCAAAAGTTTGCAGGACTTTTTGTGGTTAGATATAGATATTCTGTTTCTTCTTGTTCCCCGCTTTATAAATTTTTTCCTCAAATGAATTAAGTATATTTTCTTCTCTCTATCTTTATCAATCTTTGGGGTTACTTCTGTCACATGCTGGCCTTGGCTGCTGATCATTTGCACAGGTCTTGTTTGACAGTGATACAAATTTCAAAATTTGAAGAGAATGAAATAATCTTTGTTGTTATTATGGCACATATGCCATGGTCTGGATCATCAAAAGTTTATTCAACAGAGAAAATAATGGCCCTGAACTTTGTGTCTCCTCAATGTGTACATTTTAGATTAAAGGTTATTAACTAAAATTCTGACTGCAGGCAGAGAAGGTTTTCAATCACGACCTATACTACAAGAATACTGTCAAATATGTTGGAGAACCAATGACTCACTTGGAATCTATTGCTTCCTCTGCGGTACTTGTGACGTTCCTGTGTTAAATTTATTCTATTGTTACCATCATATAGATTGCTGACGAAGAAGAGGTTTTTATTTGATAAATGAAAGATATTCAGTCCCTGCTAAAACATTTTCTTTTTCCCTTGTGTAGGTTCGTGCAGCCATCAAGGTGAAGGCCTCTGTAATTATTTGCTTCACTTCATCTGGAAGAGCTGCAAGGTCTTCCCCCTTTCTTTTTATATTTTTTTACCTCTTTATTTGTGGTTATGCACATGGGTATCTTGGGACATTGAGTTTTCATAAAAATTAGTTTTATTCTCTTTTTATTCAGGTTAATTGCAAAATACAGGCCAACAATGCCTGTCTTGTCTGTTGTCATCCCTCGGCTTCAAACAAATCAACTCTGCTGGACTTTTACTGGTGCTTTTGAGGTACATAATTTTTATTTTATTTTTTTATTTTAAGGCTTCTGTTGCGGCAACTTTATCGTTCTCTCTCTGGCAGACACTAGATTGAAGCATTTTATTGTTCTTGACTTGTTGGGAAGTAGTTCTACCTTAAACCAAGGAACCGGACCCGGTAAAAGTGGGGTTAAAGTGGCCCACTTTGACACAAATTTATTAACACTAAAAACTAACCTGCAAAAAATCGTGTCCTGTTTGCGAGTCATGTCAAACTTTGCCACCCTTGCCTCCAAGCCCTATAAAGTTAGGAGCTCAATTCCAGATCTGAAGCAGCAGCAGCCACTAAAGAAGCAAACATTATCTTATTTCATTTTTTTCCAAAGTAGTTCTTGCATTAGGCATTGCATCATATGACTGCAACTGATGCTTATTATTGATACCTTTTTCTTTTGATGATTTTCTGGCAGGCAAGGCAATCACTAATTGTTAGAGGCCTTTTTCCCATGCTTGCAGATCCTCGACATCCGGTAAGAATTACATTTTGTTGATTGAGATACTTTTTACTCAAATACAAAATTGGAGGTGTATTATCATCGCTCTCTCTAAATTGTATAACTTAATTATCTTGTCCTCCCATTCTCCCCCACCACCACCCCCCCGCCTTCTCCTCTTAAAAGTGTAGAAGATAGAAGTCATACAATTGGAATTTCATTGAGCTAATGCACCCACTCTAATAGATTTCTCATTTTACAACAAGATAGTATGTTTTACTGAACTAAAATTCATTGACATTAGTATCTTGCTATTGTCCACAATCTTTATTTTATTTTATTTTTTTCTTTTGACTTTAATGATATAAGATTTCAGCTAAAAGAAAAATTGATATAAGTTATTCTCAATCTTAATGACCGGTATTGTTACTTACAATCTTAGGTATAATGACAGTTTTGGTTTTGACCTTAACCTTTGCTTGGATGAATTTTCTAGCCACCCCTTACCCTCTCCTCTCCACCAATCTCAAACGTACCCCTAAGGTTAAGTTTGACATAATTACTTTCTTTCTTATCAAAAAAATAGAAAAAGTTTCACATAATTACTAGAATCCTATTATTTTTATTCCCTAGTCATCAATTGCAGATATGCTATTTCACACGAGTAAAACAATGAGGGTTAGTTTGGCTAGACATGTTGGTGAAAAAATGCAAATTGTAAGTGTTTTTTAGGAATAGAAGTAAAAAATGTAGAATCTTCAAATTGTGCCTATGATGCAAATTTGGGGTGTCAACCAACAAGACTCCACACCATCTAGAAGTTTTTGGGGGAGGGGGGATTTGAACCTTGGACATCTCCATTAAAAAAACCAAGAGGTGCCAGTTGAGTTACAAGGGCTCTTGGTTCAGAAGTTAATATTACCATTCTTGATCCAATCCTGTTGACCCTGTCCAAGCCTACTGAATTCAGAACAACTGAATTGTGGACTTAGTTTGGTTTCTCAGGCCTTTTGCCGAAACTTTGTCGAGATATAGAGGTATGGTATAGAAGTGATTGGTAGAAATGTCTAGAAATATTTGTGTAGCTAAGGATGCATGTACTAAGTACTATATAATGCGGAATATTCATTTCTTCTGATAATATCATAGAATATCAATGATGATGATTTGTCTATCGTCAGCTGATATTTCCGTTTCCTAAGTTTTGCTTTACTACCCCATTAGATGAAAGAAAACATGATCGGTTTTTGCAGGCTGAGTCAACAAATGCAGCAAACGAATCGATTCTAAAAGTTGCTTTGGATCATGGCAAGGCGTCTGGTGTCATAAAGCCTCATGATCGTGTGGTTGTCTTCCAGAAAGTTGGTGATGCGTCTCTTGTGAAGATCATTGAGCTTGAAGATTAGAACTGCTCTGGCATTTTTTTTCGAGTATATTTTTATTTGGAGTTCTCTACTGCTTGCCATTTCGTGTTCAAAAAATAAGCAAAAGATATGTGCAAGAGGTTGTACACTAAGACAGACGGCAGTTCTTACTCTTTTGCTCAACTTAGTTGAAGTCATCAAACCTTTTCTTTTCTGTGTAGTACACATATCTGCATGTTCTTGAAGGAAGCTGTTGTGAATACAACTCTTTTATTTTGGGTTGCTATGTAAAAGTTGTAGGGGGCGACCAGTCTGTATAAGACCATAGTAGCACCCATCTGTTGAGTGCTGGGAATTCATCTCTTTTTACATGCAGATTTTATTCCATGGTTACCAATGCTAGTGCCTATATAGTTGGAGTTGCCATCATATACAGTTTTGAGCGCATAAAAATTGTTCTGAGGATTATTGTTTAAGCATGAATGACAGGTTGACCTAAGTCAGTGATATTGTGCTTCAGTTTGGAGACCTTACACCAACATAGTTGTTCATGGAGTGTTTTATTGTGTCTAGAGTATCAAGATGTTCAAAGATTAATAACATCATCACAGAACAATAGAACATGAATTTGTAGCAATTGAAAAGGCCAACTCATGAGGGGTGAATTATTTCTCAACAAAAATACAAAATTTGCTAATTTGGACAGGATCTTAATAATTTAATTTTTATTCAAACTTTAGGTGGGGTAAATGTAGGGATTAAAAGTTTGCGGGCCAAATTGTGATGATAGCAAACCAAAAGTGGTACTTATTAATCATACATATATAAAGCAGTACTCAAGGATTAAACTTGAGCTACTCCTCAACCATGTGCAACCCAAAATGGCTTTGCATAATTGTGAGTTCATATGCTAGTGATGGGATCATGGGAGTTTCTTATGCATGGGTGTGTTCGTTGTGCGGTGCAGTTTTGGACTATTTTAGCAATGCATTTTGCAGTGCGATTTAGCCAAAATCATAACTGTACCACACCTCAATTTTGCGGTCATATGTGCGGTGCAATGCTGTTTAGAGTTTAGCTAAAATTATAACTGCACTGCACCTTAGCACCTCATTTTTGTAGTCATATGTGCAGTGCATGTATAAGATACGGTTTGAAGTTGGTATATTTTTCAAATTTTGGGTTTTTTCTGCCCAATCCAAAATTGATTTTTCCGTTTATTTTCGGCCAAGTTTTAAATTATTGAGCTAGTTTTTCTTTATTTTATGCTGGCTTTCCTAATCAACACTTGTTAGGATTATTAAATTTTTTGTTTTTGTTTTAAAAACTAGGGCTATTAAACTATTAATAATATATTTAATATTTAAAAAATAAATATATTAATATATAGAGAGAGTGCGGCTTGTGCGGTTTTCTTATTATAAAACCACAAATTGCAATGCTCCATGCGGTTATGGGCAGTTTTGGTGTGGTTTGGTGAGTATCCCTACTTGCTCTTCAGTAAGAAATAGGGATTTTTTTTTTTTTTTTTTGCTAGATACTAGAGAGAATGATATCGCTGGCATTGAACTTGGATTCTGGGAAGCCAAAAATATGAAAATTTACAAGATTCAAATTGCTGTTCTCAACTATTTGCCGGAGGACAAGTATTATCTTTTTAGTCCATTCTAATTTCCAAAAATTAGGCAAAATATAAAAATTTTAAATTAAAATGGCCATGTTTTCTCAATAACATACCCCAACATTATTTTTAATTTAAAGGAAAAACCAAATTATTGTTTGAGAAATGGTAAATTCACAGCACTTTCATAATATTATCACAAGAAATTTTTAAGTAGCAAACAATTACTGTTAGGTAAAAAAATAATGTCAATGATGAGCTTAACTTATAACTAGTAATAGTATGCATTACTTTTGTTTGTTCATCGAAATTTACTTTCCAAGGCTAAAATTTAATTCATCCAAGTGGTTGGTTTGATAAATTAGGCAACATGTTGCCTTATTGATAAATTGATTTTCTATCCGTTTTCAGCTAGGAAAAGTTCTTCTCACATAAAAAAAAAAGGAAAAAACTAGGAAAAGGTAAATCAGAATCCATCATAACTTCTTTCATGAATATATAATTGTTAAGCACCACATATAATAAGAAGCGCCCATGGCCTAATGGATAAGGCGTCTGACTTCTAATCAGGCGATTGTGGGTTCGAGTCCCACTGGGCGTGCTTTTGAATTTTTTAAATTTATTTTTTGGGCTCATATATTTTCAAGTCTCTGAGCAGCCTCAATTTAATTAGTAATCAATCTGATTGAGTAAGAACGGTCTAAGATTTCAATGAAAAAACCAATAGGTTCTGGCATCGACAAGAGATACCTCATTTCTTTCACTACTGATTTTCCCTCTCCTCTAGTCAGTTATCACAAATCACTATGGTTATTGGCCATTAAAATGACACCCAGTTAATAGGATCACTCATGCAAGTGTTGACGTTAACTCAAACAAGTGGGTTGGAGTAAGAGGGGAAGTTCCAAAAGGCTAACGATCGATGTTACAACATACTATTTTACACCTGTACACATGTAAAAAAAAAAAAAAAAAAAACCTGAGTTGTGGAAACAACGCTCTAAGACTTGCTGTTTTATCAGGTTGCAACTCTCGGGTTAGAAGTCTGAAATCCGAAATTAATGACTTGCTGGATAAGGAAAATAGGTTGTGGAGACAACGCTCTAAGACTTTTTGGCTTGTTGGAGGGGGTAAGAATTCCAAATATTTCCATAGTAGGGCGACTCAGAGACACAGACGGAATAAAATTACAGGTATTTATAACTCTTCGGGACAGTGGTGTACAAAACCTGATGAAGTGGCTGAATTCTCTAATGGCTTTCTATCAAGATTTGTTCACCTCTTCTAATCCGGTCAGTAATGGAGAGGCCCTAAGCCCAGTTGAAAAAATTGTTACTGATGAGATGAACATTCAGCTTTCTCATGAGTTCACAGCTTTGGAAGTTCAAATTGCTTTAAAGCAAAAGGCTCCTCTTCCAAGTCCAAAAGGTATGCCCCCTATTTTTTACCAAAATTATTGGGATTTAATTGGTAGTGATGTCTCTCAAACTATCTTGTCTTAATCTCAATTCAGCATCTCTCCCTCACCCTCTTAATCATACTTTTATTACCCTTATCTCCAAGGTTAAGAGCCTGTGTCGATTATTGAATATCGACCTATCAGTTTATACAATGTGCTCTATAAAATTTTTTCTAAGGTTTTAGCTAACAGGCTTAAGAAAACTTTGCCATCCATTATTACTGAACATCAGAGTGCTTTCACAAAGAATTTTTTTATTTCTGATTACATTCTTGTAGCATTTGAGACCATTCATAGCATGCATAATCACAAAAGTGGTAAAACGGGATATATGGCTCTTAAACTTGATATGAGTAAAGACTATGCTAAGGTGGAGTGGGGTTTCTTGGAGGATATTATGAGGAAGTTAGGATTCAATGAAAAAGGGATCACTCTTATGATGACGTGTTAAATCTGTTTCTTACTCTATTTTGTTCAATGGGGAACCCAAGGGTTTGATTAAACCTACTAGAGGGATCCGTCAGGGATATCCACTTTCTCCTTTTCTTTTCCTCCTTTGCACTGAGGGTTTGCATAGCTTAATTACTCAAGTTGGTTTGGATGGTTCTATTCAGGGTTTCTCACTTTGTAGAAGAAGTCCTAGACTAACTCATTTGCTTTTTTGCAAATGACAATCTTCTTTTTTGTAGAGATAATAGTAATGATTGTCAAAAGGTGCTGGATATTTTGGCAAACTATGAGGCAATATCAGGACAGCAAGTTAATAGAGGGAAAACTTCTTTGTTCTTCGGCAAATCCACTTTTGATGAGATGAAACTAGAGATTAAAAACTCTTTAGATGTCCCTAAAATTGTGCACTATGATAAATATTTGGGGGTTGCCCTTTCTTGTGGGCATACGAAAGAAAGCGAGTTTTGATTACATCAAAGAAAGAGTATGAAGGAAACTTCAAGGTTGGGAAGAGAAGCTATTATCACAGGCAGGTAGAGAAGTGTCGATTAAAGCTGTGGTGCAAACCATCCCAACTTATTTTATGAGCTGCTTCAAGTTGCCTCTGGGTCTTTGCCATGAACCTGAAAGTCTGATCCGTAAATTTTGGTGGGGACAGCGTGGAGATCGTTGGAAAATTCATTGGGTTAAATGGGAGGATATGTGTAAATCCAAATCAGAAGGAGGCATGGATTTTTAGAATTTATCTCTTCTTAATGATGCTCTATTGGCCAAGCAGACTTGGTGACTGTTACATAATAAGAACTCATTATTCTATTGAGTTTTTAAATTGAGGTTTTTTCTAGATTGTTCTATTATGGAAGCAAAGGAGTCGAGGTCAGGTTCTTATGCTTGGAAAAGCATTTACAAGGCAGAAATGTTATTAAAAAAGGTGCAAAGTGGAGAATAGGTAACGGTGCTTCAACCAAGATTTAGTCTAACAATTGGCTTCCCTCAAGCACTTCTCCAAGAATCCAATCTCCCATGGTGGCCGAACTTGAAGAAGCCATTGTTAGTTACCTTATTGATTCGTCTTCTCACCACTGGAATATGGACATTCTACCAACAATTCTAAACTTGGAGGAAGTTGAGATTGTTAGGAAAATTCCCTTGAGTCAAGTTGATGCTGAGGACTCCCTCTTCTGGCCTTTTGTGCAATCAGGTGTTTATTTGGTTAGGTCTGGCTATTTTTTTTCTCAAGAATGATAGCCAAAACCTTTCCCCAAACTCCTCAGCTCAAGTCACGCGGTCTAGTTCCTTTTGGAAAAAAAATTGGAGTATCTCTGCACCTAATAAGGACCGCAATTTTCTAAGGAGCGCTTGTCGGAATGCAATTCCTACTAAAGCTAATCTGGCTTGTAGGACGGTATTTGATTCAGCTATCTGTGATCACTGCAATCACGACTCTGAAGATGTTTTGCACTTGCTATGGTCTTGTTCACATCTTACTTCGGTCTGGGATAAGGACAGCCAGTGGAGTTTTCGACCAAGCCTACAATTCTCAGATTTTCCCAACTGGTTCTTTATGTTATGGAGACAAAATTGGATTTAGATTTGTTTGCTTTAATGGTTTGGACGATCTGGTTTAGGAGAAGTTCGATCAGGTCCTCTCCCCTAGCTTTTTAGATTCAGATGGTGGTTCAGCGAGCCTGTGATTCTTTGGATGAATATCAAGCTGAACAACCCCAGCCACAGCCAGTTCTACCCCGCCATCTTCGATAGCCAGTTTTGTGGTCTCCACCTCTAGCAACTGTTTTCAAAATAAATTTTGATGGGCCTGTTTTTAAAGAAGGTACTGTTGGTATTGGAGTCATTATTTGAGATAACAAAGATTTGGTTATTGCTTCCATGTTCGAGAATTTTGCTCTTCCCCCATCAGTGACAGCTCCAAGAATTTTTTCTAGGGTGTTCCTCAACAAATATAAATTACATGATCTATTAAAAAAATTTATTAATTATTGTTGTTTAGTTGTTTCATTAATTTATTTGTCTTTTATAAACTATAATTTGTTATATTATTGTTTCATTAATTATAAAATTATTAATTGTTGTTTAGCCTAACATAATTCAATTTGTTTGTCTTTTATAATGTATTGGTTTATTAATTATTATACTGCTTTAATTATTGTTGTTTAGCCTAACAATAAACTATATTGCTTTAATTTGTTTGTCATTAATTATACTGCTCTAATTTGTTATATTGTTTAGCCCCATGTGCACATTACACTAAAATTACTAAAAGAGCCATTGATGTGCACATTATTTACACATCACATGTGTAGCACAATAATTAAAGCACTAAAACGGTGTAATGTGCACTCGTGCAGCTCGACCCCATCCCATATGGCCATGTGCCCATCCACCCCGACCCCACTCAACACACAAGCACGCCTCATGATGCCCCTGCCAATCAGAAAATTTCACAATCACACATAACACATTACACTAAAAGACAAGTATACTTCACCAACACCAACACACTACACACACCAATACCAACACCAACAGATAAGATAAACTGATAAAGCCAAACTCAATTTTCAAAAAGTAAAAAATAGAAAAAATTTAATAAAGCTAAAGACTAAAGTTTAGTTCGGCCAATCAAAAGAGAGAGAAAGAGAGTTACTGAGTCTGAGTTGGTCTTATTAAAGAATAAAGACAGAGAGAGAGAGTGAGACTCATTGACTTATTTCATTATTTTCATCTTTTCAGTTCAAATAAAGTAGAGTCAGAGAGAGAGGGAGAGACTGAGAGAAAGTCAGAGAGAAAAAGAGAGAGACTGAGAGAAGTTAGCTTAGAAAAAAAAATGAAATACCTTGAGGGAGGGTTGGAGGGAGCACTGGAGCAGCGAGCAGAGAGGCGGTCAGGCCGAAACTGGACTGGGCACGAGCGGACGAGCCGGCGGGCTTGCGATCTGCCGATCTAGCACTGGAATGGCGATCTCCGTCCTTCGATTCAATGAGCGACGATGAGCGGAGCGGCGTTGGCTATTTGGCTTGGATGAGCCTCCCTCAATAAGCGGCGTTGCTCAACAGCTCAATACTCTCTGACCTCTCTGTCTTTAGGTTAGGCGTTAGCTTAGTGATTTCTTATTTTTTTGATAAAGCCTTTAGTGACTAGACTAGTGAGGATCTGTGGGTTTGAGGCGCTGCGTTGCTCTGTTTTTTTTTTTTTTTTTTTTTGTGAGAATCTGTGGGTAAGTGGGTTTGTCTGTAATCTGTTGGGCACTTGGGTTTGCCGTGGGCTTTCTGTGGGTTTGCCTCTATTATAATTTTTTTTTGTTTGAAAGTAGAACAAATTTTTTTTTTTTTTTTAATTTGAGGGTGTTCCTAATTTTGTGTTAAGGGTGTTCCTCATATAGAGTAAATATAAATTTTTTTTTCTTCAGGTCAGGGTGTTCCTGGGAACACCCTGAGTTGTACGTGGCACCGCCAGTACTGTCCCCCATTCTATTGTGGATCTTGAAGCTGTTGCTGCTGGTAGAGCTTTGGCTTTCTCTCTTGAGGTTGGCATTTATTCAGCTATTCTTGAAAGAGATTCTGCTATAGTGATTAATGCATTGAAGGATTCCTCTCCCTCGGTAGCTTCTTTTGGTCTTTTGATTCAGGATATTTGCCTCTATGCAAAGCATTTTCATTGTATTAGTTTTTCTCATGTTTGTACGTAGAAATGGAAACTCTATAACTCATAACCTTGCTAAGCATGCACGTCATGTCATAGGTTCTCTTGTGTGGATGGAAGATGTACCTCCATAAGTTTTGCCCTTTTATCTTGCAGATTTGGCTTCTGTTTCTTATTAATATTTCAGGTTTTCTTTCTCAAAAAAAAAAAACTAGAATAAATAATTGGAAGAAAATCCAATAGGATTTTGGAGTCATAAATACTTGAAACAAGCCTCCAAAATAAGCCAAGGCTCTCACATCCTTAACAACAAATTAAAATAAGAACCAATGTTAAACAACTAAGTACGTGAAAACCAAAGCTAAGCTAACATTCAAGTATGAAAGTCCTAATCTTCTCAAAAAAAAAAAAAAAAAAAAAAAATGGAAGTCGTAATCTTCAAGATTAGCTAATCTAAATCATGGCATTCATGTTCATCATATTAAACTGGCTGATATCATATAACTCATTCACTTGAAAACCAGGCATTTCAGATGAAATATTTGGCAACATCGGGTACTGCACATATTGTGGAGTACTGAATTGTCTGGTCAGGTCATAGTAGTTCATGGAGGCACTAGGATTGTTCAAGATTGTGTTCTCCAACATGCCATGTATCATATTGTAATTAGACGGATCATTCAATGGAGCATATTGAACAATATTGTTGGAAGACACTGCATCAAATTGAGTCCAATCCTCACCATACAAAAGATTCAGGAAAGAATTGTCCATATGATCACCATAATGACTTGTATCAATTGGTACCATGTGAGATCCTTGGGTGGTTTGGAACTGAGTTGCCCACTGAATATCAAGTGTCTTTATTGTTGAGTCTTGACACTGTAAGGCTTGCATTTGCATGTTATCAAAATGGTTTTTGGTTAATTCAGGGTTATGAGAAACATTACCACCTACCATAAGCTGCTTTCCTTGCAACATCTTCATCCTCCTTGTCATAGCTTCAAATTTTGCATCCAAAACATCAAGAACAGCCATTAGTTGATCCTGAGGCAAAGTTTCAATGCGATCATCCCATGTAGGGTACTTTGCCTTGAAAATGTTCTGTCGTAATCTTGAAATCTCAATGTCTACCTTCTTGTTCCTCTCTTGAAAAAAGTCGGACAAAGTAGTGCTTCCCCCAGAACGTTTATGCCTAATATTGACCTTGTACTTGTTGATCATTTTGATAACGTCTTCATGGTTTTGGGGCCAAGTTTCAAGCTCCATTGGTCGAATCTGAAGTTTAGGACCATAGATGATCATACAGGTTTCAACTCCACAGAGGGTGGAGAACTCATAAGCCTTCTTCATTAGGCCCTTCTTTCTCTTCTGAAAAGTCACTTTACGAGATTTCTCACTCTCCATGAGTTTCATGGTCAGTTTTCCACGACCCATTTTCTAAACTAACAAAATAGAGATCGATGTAGTTAGAATATAGAAATATATTTGGACAAAAAGAATTGATGAGAGAGAGAGAGTGCGCGCGCGCGCACACACACACACACACACATATATATATATATATATATATCAGTTCTTAATTTTAGACAATTAAAGAGCTAAACATGATCTACTTGAAACATTAAATGGCCTAAAATTGTAAACTTAAGTGAAAGAATAAAACTCATAATATAATTGGCTTAGACAGTGTTCGATTGACATGATTTCTGATTCTTGAGAATTTAAAATTCTTGTGATTTAAATTCATAGCTGTCTGAATTCCGGAGAAATTAAACCTTAGTGTTTGGTAAGTCTTGCGAATTGATTTATGAAAACCCAAGAGTTTAATGTGCGTTGGTCGGTTAACATATATTCTTTTTTTTTCTTTTTTCTTTTTTTTACAAGATAAAAATTTTATTTTAGCCTAATTTAAGTGTATATGTATGTAAAGCTATCTTCTGAAGACTTGAACTCCGGCTTTTGCCTCTCACATATATTCTAATAAAATGAAACAGCTTTAGCATATTTCTCTCTCTCTCTCTCTCTCTCTCTCTCTCTCTCTCTCTCTCTCAGTTTCAGTGAATATTATAAATTCATTAAGACATTCTTATATACTAAGTATATGTTCAGATTGGGCTTATTCCCTGCGCGTCTGCGTTTTCAACGTTTTCCTCTTTTTTTTTTATGCACACGTTTGAGACAAAGTGTATTGTTCATGCACTGTTCACACATTGTCTATATACTGTTCACGCACGGATCACGGGACTCACAACCACTTTATTTAGAAAAAATAATAAAAATAAGTCCCATGGTACTATTCACACATTTAAAATTTGTTTTGCTAAAGTGTTTTCAGTTTCCAGTTTTTAACAAAATAAGTTGTATCCACGAAAAAAGAAGAAGAGAGGATGTTATGTTTACAAAGATTGAAGCATGTATATATAACACCCAAAAAGTTTTATTATCAGAGTTAAAAAGGTATATATTAGTTTAAAACCAAAGCCTATATCTATTGGTAATAGGGTATAGGAGTTGAAACAAAACTCTATAATTATGATTTTAAAAAAAAAAATCTTTAATTACGGGCTAATTTGCCTATCAACAAATAATAGATAGATATAGAAGTGGAGATGCTCATCAAACCCCTTGCTAAAACCATGGCTCGAAATTTTCTTTTTGGGAAACATTAGTACCAATCTTCTTTTTTTTTTTTTTGGGTCTCTATTTATATCAGTTTTTTTTAATTTTGCACTTAATTTTAAATTATTGACATTTTAAAGTGTACTTAATTTAGTAAATATGAATTATTTGAAAAAAATTCTGACCTCAAGAATATAAGTCTAATGTGAAAATCCCATGAAGACAACACTCTAGAAGCGTTTTGCTATTATACGGTATACCATGTGGAACTAACGCTCCGTTTGTTTCGAACTAAAATATTTTTTGTAAAATATTTTCCCTTTTTCAAATGTTTATTTACATGTAAAATATAGTCAAAGTTGTAAAATATTTTCAGTTTGACCAAAGTTTGTGCATAAAAACTTGTAAAATATTTACCAAAAAATCAATGGTAAAACATTTTACAAAACACTCATTCCCTCTCACCCGATCCTATCTCTTTACCATTTTACAAAACGCTCAGTCCCTCTCACACGATCCTTTCTCCCTCTTCTTCTCAGTTCTTCTCTCCCTCTCTCAAACTCTCTTCCCAGCCAAATCAGTGAGACTAGCGCCAAACACCCTACCAAATCTGACCCAGTTCTTCACCAGTGACAGACCACTGGTGGCACCACTCCCTACCGAATCCGACCCAGTTCTTCAGCTTCGAAAATCGCCCTTCAAGACCCAGATTGAAGAGATTAAAACCATTCATCTAAGATTGTTGAGTTGTGTTTCTGGAGGTCGGATTGTGGTGGAGCCGCTTTTGGTGGGTCGGATTACGGTGGATTTGGTGAGTGGATGATTTTTGTGCTGATGGATTTTGGGTATGATTTGTGTTTGTCGACAGTGGCGGAGGCGTAGTGATGGTGCCTTGACGGACGGCATGGGTTGTTTGATGGGTTTTGGGTATGGGTTTCATTTGTCACGGTGGTGGGTTGACGGTGGCTTCACGGATGACTTGGGTTGTTTGATGGGTTTCATGTATACTATGTAGCTTGGTGGGATCTGACGATTGTTGCAGTTTTTGTACTAGGTTGTGATTTTGGATCTGCTGGTGATGCTTCAATAGCTACAACTAGACAAAATTTTGCTTTGATTTGCTCTATTCTAGTTGGACTTTGCAGTGACCCAGTGGGTTGTGTGATTAGAAAATTTTTACATAAGGATTTCCTGAACATTTTCACAAATGCTACCAAACACGGTAAAATGAAAATATTTTCAATGTAAAATATTTTACATCTGAAAATATTTTACATCGAAACAAACAGAGCGTAAGACTCCACTTTTCTGCTACGAATGAGTTAGACGTACTAGAATCTATTTTGATCTAGTTTGGAAGGCAATCATGCTAAATAGCCAATGCCTACTACTACTTTTTTTTTTAATTTTATTTTATTATGCAAGATAGAATGTAAATGTATACGAAACTCCCTCCTATAGACTTGAATCCCGACCCTTACCTCCCACCCCAGAAGAACTATGTACTTATGGATCATCACACCAAGGGTGGTCGATGGTCAATGCTTACTACTAGCAAGGGCAAGGCTTTCTTGCTCTATATCTGCATTTATGATTTGACCCTAAAATTTCAAATAATTTCCTACTCTAAGTCTTGATTTAAGGGTTAATACAATTTTCAGCCAACTCTACTCTACTCTCTCTCAATCCAAACTAGATATAAGATTCTTTGTACTAAATTCATTAGAACAAGACAAGAGTCAAGAGGTTTATTTTCCTGATTTTTCACAAATAAGTAAATAACCTTCTATTTCGTGGGTAACCGGAGTTCATATCATCATACGCAATTAATTAATTGAGGGTTGAGTGGTTCTTCTTTTCTCAATTAAAAAGAATTGCAAATGTTAAGCAAACAATATGTGAGAAGAAGGGTAAAATAAAAATAAAAATAAAAACCAAAACCAAAACGAGACAAAACCCTACAAAAGACTAAGGAAATTCTCCCAAACACCGAACTCACCACTACTTCTCTCTTTCTCCCCCTTTCCACACCACAATTCTGTCAGCCCAGTTTAATTTAAACATATAATAATATGTCTTATTTTGGCATATAGAAGCCTAAGAACTCAAAAAATTGTTTAACATAAAACCAGACAAGAAAAATAGAAAAATTAATTCATAGAAAGAGAAAAGATAACGGTTTCTACGAATTAATTAAGAGTGAAGCATTGAAAATTAATGACAAAAATAATGAAAAACCTATAGTTTTTATTGCATACAGAAGAGCATAATAAATAAATAAAAGGAGACAAAAGAAGTACA
Organism: Lithocarpus polystachyus; assembly: GCA_033629205.1. Classification (NCBI taxonomy): domain Eukaryota; kingdom Viridiplantae; phylum Streptophyta; class Magnoliopsida; order Fagales; family Fagaceae; genus Lithocarpus; species Lithocarpus polystachyus. The sequence continues at coordinate 42,666,475 of CM066165.1, read as the reverse complement.
TACCTAATTAACTTGAAGTTGAATGGCTTCTTACAGCTTTTTCTGAAAATGTAACGTACAGACAAATAATGGAGTTCTCCATGCATGGTCTTGAATGCTTGATATATAAAAAGGAGTTCAAGCTAATTTCAAATACTAATCTTTATTCTCAGAGATCTACAGTAATAATTGCATTATTAATACAAAATCTTAGATTTTACTTGCCCCAATTTTTTTTTCCTATATGCCTTCCACGTTGATTTCCAAAATCTTAGATTTATTCCGCCAAAACAATTACTTTGTGCCCATCAAAAGAAGTTATTTATTAAGCACGCAATGTCAAATCCTTTTTTTTTTAATTAATAAAAGCAATGTCAAACTCTTTTTTTTTTTTTTTTTTGAGAATGAGCAATGTAACTCTTGATTATACTACATTCAAATTTAAATAATAACTGAACATTTCGAGCGACAAGATCTTCTTTTTATAATAATGCATATTATTAGTTTTAAGATATCTTTTCTGATAATTAATAAAAATTGCTGATTTTTTTTTTATTGACAAATTTCAGAATTTTATTGCAGGCCAAGTAATTGGTATCATTGGATGACATGATAGTTGCAGTGCCATTTTTTTTAGGACGAAATTTAGTTATAAACTTGGTTGTAGCTTGATAAGGAGTATTTTTAACTCTTAGAAATTTTCACTAACGCCCTTAACTCTTCAGCCTAGTATTAGCCTTCAGCCTTTAAAGCACCGTCGGTCACTAAGATCTCTTTGGGATTGTGTTGTGTTGACATAGTTAGGCTCTGCTTGTGTCATTGGGGTTATCAGCATCGTCGAATGCCTAAGGGGTCTTCATGCCCCTCATACCATGAGATCCGTGTTGAATAGGACTCATGGTGACACAACATGTCACGACGAGCATCTCTATACCAACTACGAATTGTACCTGGTCCTACGCAACTTACATGTACTCTACACCTGCATCCCCATATAGAAAGAACTTGTGCACCACACCCAAAAATTCTTCTACACATTCGTATCTTCAAAATATGGGAATTAAGCCCAAAGATCTTGAAACATTAACTATGTGTCTTCCCCACAAGGGAAGATCCTATATTTATGAGATCTTGGTCAGCCCTATGCCACTATATAAGCATCAAGCATCCTCTTCACCAAAGTATGTGCAATTTCCTAATTGTAGAAACTCGATTTTGCACCCATAATTTAATCAAGGAAGATTGCTAGAATGACCATTCATATATCCAAAATTCATGATTGCATTACATGCATTAATTCATTCATTGCATGTCATAAAAATAATCTTGAGATTCTCACGATCACGACGGTGTGCCCAATTTCCAAATTGGACTGTCGGATTGAAAGATATCGCATGATTAAGTTTGCACGGTTTACGTGCGTTTTGTTTGGGTGGAACCAATCACACATGATTAATTTAAATTAATTCTGAATGGTCGAGCAATTAAAATTAATTAAATAATTTTTTGATTGGTTGTTAATTAGTGTCAAAAATAGTCTTGCTTGCATGGGAATAAAAGAGGATGATCAGATAACTACAAAATTATGGATAATCAAGACCTTTTGGAGTATTTATCTACAAGATAATAATTGCTAAAAAGACCTGAATTATAAAAAAAAAAAAGAGTTTAATTTTTAGAATGTGTATTAAAAGCGCGTCTAAGTGCAAGTCCCAACTCAAAAAACCTCAAAAAAAGAGTTTAAAATAGACCAAAACTCGAACACGGGACCGGCACCTAAAAGGGCCATTTGGCACTTTTGGATTGCTGATTGGCACAAATGCAGGCCCCAGCTTGAGGGCACTTGGATTGAGATAAACCTTACCATTTTCGATTTTTTAGAGATAAGAACGTGTCACAATTCGTATTCTGATCATTTAGCTAAATTTTCGAACATCCCAGCCTCTATAAATAGAGGGGGTCTCTCAAAATTCAGCATACTTTTTCACGCTCTCTGACTCCTCTCTTTCTGACTCTTCTCTTCTTTTATTTTCCCTCTTGCGTTAAAGATGTTCTGGAGGCTCTGACCTTAAGAATTTCTTTTCTGTAAGCAAAATATTTTAGGTTTCAAAGAGAATTGAATAAATTTCTTTGAACCCTAAAATATTCTTGCACTACTAAGAAAAGCACGCTCATGCAAGAGGTAGTTTTTCTTTTCTTTTTTCTGTTCCTTTTTATTAATTCTACTTGATGATGCATGAATAGGTTTAGGTTGTTTTTATTATTTTGATTTCTGATGTTGTTACCATGTGTTGTTAAACTTTTCTTTAAGCATGTTTTGTTGTTATGATTTTTCTTTTGAGTCTCAAAAATCTGCTATCAAAGATTCTTTTTTTTTTTTTAACACATAAAACAGATCTAAATTTTTCAGATTTGATTTTTTTTTTTTTTAACTCCAAAAACTAATCTACATTTTCATTAAATGCAGATATGATTTTTTTTAACACATAAAACATATCTGAATTTTTCGGATCTGATTTTTTAACTGCAAAAACAGATTTGTATTTTCATTAAATACAGATTTGATTTTTTTTAACACTTAAAACCGATTTATATTTTCATTAAATACAGACCTGATTTTTTTTAACACATAAAACAGATCTGATTTTTTAACTCCAAAAACTAATCTATAATAAAACTGATCTGTATTTTCATTAAATAAATATCTGATTTTTTTATAACACATAAAACTGATCTGTATTTTCATTAAATATAGATCTGATTTTTTTAACACTTAAAACTTATCTATATTTTCATTAAATAAAAATCTAATTTTTTTAACACTTATAACTGATCTGTATTTTTATTAAATTCAGATATGATTTTCTTAGAAAAAAGTTTTCTTTGACTCAATTGCAGATTTTGGAATTTAAAAGAAGAAATTAAAAATTAGATTGAAGTCTTTTCTTTTTCATAACATGTGATGCATGTAAAATAATTTCATCTCATGGGTGTGAGTCTCCTTTCAAAAAGTTTTTTTTTTTTAATTTTATGTTCAACAATAGATCTGATTTTTTTTACATATAAACCAAAAATCAATTTTTTACTATTCAAAACGGATATGATTTTTCTTAATAAAATCACTTTTTTTTTTTTAATTTTGTTCAAAGATAGATCTGATTTTCTTTACAAAAACTTTCTTTTTGTTTGACAAAAACAGATCTAGTTTTCTTTACAAAACTATTTTTTTTATCCACACAAAAACAGATCTGGTTTTTTTTTTAAAATAAATCAAATAATTTTTAATTCACAAAAAAAATATTTGAATTTTTCTAAAGAGAGGATACATTCATAAGATAAATTTATTTGAGTTAATGTTAGTCAAGTGTTTGTCATATATGCAACATATCTCACATCATGCAAAAAGGGTATATTAGTCATTAGAGTCTAGAAGACCAGACTCTATCTGGGCGGAATGGGTGCCTAACACCTTCCCATTCCGTAACCTAGCCTCCGAATTTAGTTCTCTTGGATAGGTAGATCTATGCCTTGTCTTTCTTTTATTATTGGGTAGATTGTAACTAGGACAAAAAGCCATGTATTCTTTTAGTAGATTGTAACTAGGACCCAAAGCCTTGTAAGATTCAATTTATCAAACTTGTATTTATTTTTATTTAATCAATGGCAATGAAGCATTTCAATCATGTAAATTTGTATTTTTTTTTCTTATTTTTTTGTATAAAAAAATAAGGGGCGACTCCACACCACTTACCCAAAAAGAGAGGTGCCTTAAAGCACCCGAATCTCTTTTTTGAGAGCACCCAATTTTGGCAGTCTCTCACACTAACTCTCACACTTTTAGAGTTATTAGAAATTCTTCTATCACTAACTTAACTTTCGAAGGATCTTTGTCAGCACCCCATCAGTGCTCTCTTCAAATACCTTTAAGCGCCGCACGTGTGGATGATCAACTCACTGATGATTTTATGCATCATTAGTTGGCACCGTTTGTGGAAACGTGACTAGCCATATCATCTCTCCTAAGATAAAGATTTGCATGGTCCAAACGTGATCAATGACTACCCCCAAACTTGAAACCAGAAACCTCTCCAACACTTTGGAGAGGCAAGTGCAAACCCTTGCCATTGTTGTCGAGCGACTCACCCAGCGAAACTAGGAGCTCAAGCAATAGATGAAACTAATGCATGAGCACCATGCTCAAACTGACGACCAACATGATGACGAGCACGATGACAGCCACCTCCCAACAGGTGACCAAAAAGAGAAGGAAGACTAAGAAGAAAACAATGTTGCTAGTAGGTGCAATACAAGGGAAGATGCTGATTGTCAGTTAGAGTTGGAGAGTAGTACACTTCACATGGCACAAGACAAGCAGACGATGAAGGACAAGATGGACATGATGATGAACACCATGAGATGGTGAGTGGCTACCAATTTGGACAATCTAGTCCATCACACCGACTCTCCCTTCACGACTTAGGTTACGTCTTGTCCCCTTCCACCCAAATTTCAGATGCCACAAGTAGAGACTTATGATGGGTCGAAGGATTCACTCGGCCACCTAGAGTCCTTCACAACTCTTATGCCCTTGTAGGGTGTGCCAAATGAGAGAATATGCATAACTTTTCCAACCACACTCAAGGGACCAGCCAGGGTATGGTTCAACAAGATCGCTCTAAACTTCGTCTCAACCTTCAAAGAACTGAGTGGTCATTTCATCACACACTTCATTGGCAGGCAGAGAGACAAGCGGTCCTCAGCAAGTTTGAAAGTTTGGAGTGTATAGTAATTTTTTTTTTTTAATTCTAAGTGAAATTATGGTTTTCTGGATTAATTACTGCATTAAAAAAATAGATTAATAACCAACATATTGCTATACAGTTTCCAATAGATAGTTAGACACTGTGTTATAGCATATTTAAAAATTATTTACTAAATATGGTTGTATGTCTCTCTTTCATCTTTCTCTCCTGTAATTTAAAAAAACTTTCTTACCCTATCATTTTGTTGTAATTCAGATTTGCAATTCTCTATCAAGTACGAAACTTGGGTAATTTGCAAGAAAGAGTTGCTAGAACAGATTGATAGGTTATGAAATCCTAATTTTTCCTTTATTTATCTCATACTTTGCAATAGATTCTGTCCATTATGTATTTGTGTTTGAATTGCCTCCGTTTTTGCATATTTTAGACAGCTTTTACTACAAATAAAAAAAATGCATTCAATGAATTATTTTTCAACTAACTTGTAAAACCGTTATGTTTTTTTTTTTTTTTCTTTGGTGTTATGCTTTGTGATCAACTTCCTTACAATGATTACTTCAGCTTCTTTTTGTAATCTCTCTTTCACCTTTTGCCCTATATTTTTTTAAAAATATATTTTTCTGTCCTTTTGTTTAGACGGATTTATAACGTTCACCAGGTGTTTTGCAAGAAATGTTGCTAGATAAAATTGGCAGGTTAGGATGGCCTAACTAACCCTCTATTTATCTCAATTTTGGATTACATTTTGTCGATTAATGTATTTGGGTTAGTGCTCAACAAAATTATATTTTTAGAGTTCTCTTTGGTTTAAATTTTTTTTTAAAATAAAACTACCTTTTTAGGTTTTACGTGTCAGTCTACCTCAAAGATTACATTTTCTTGATTCTAAGGGATTTCAGTTGCAATTTGTGATGATTCTCTTAATGAAACTTTCAATTTCAAATAGAGCTCCTATGTATGGTTTGTGATCTCTAGCATTTTTTCCCCTCCTATGTTTGTAAGATTTGAGTTGCGATAGTAGTAGATTATTAATACAAGTTTGGGTATCTTATATTAGTATCTATTTAATTGTTAGTCTCTATCTTTCATACTGTACTTTGTTTTGTTAAATTATTTTGGAACTCTGTGCATCCATCTTAATTTCACTAATTTTTGCATATAGGCTCAAGTTGTTTTTCCTATTAAATAAGTAGTGTTGTACTCAAAGTTGTTGGTTTGTAAGTGAATGGTTTGATTTAGGTGTTCATTTGAAAATTTTGTCGATTAAGATAAATCAAGATGTTTTTTCATAATTAGGTGTGGGTAGACTCATTACATGAATTTGAGTGTCCATGTGTTGAATTAGCAACATGTGTGCACCTTGAGGCAATATCTTTACGCAAGATAATATTGGAGAAGACTAGGACTTGGTGACATTTTCTGGCTGTAATAATGGTGTGGAGGATTTTTTTTTTATATATATATAATATTTTTAAATGTATTTGAACAATGGTAATTTGCACCATCTGTTTAGTGCACATTTTTTTTATAACTTTGGATTTTTTTTCTTACGTGTTTGCTTTTCATTTCCTTTAAAAGGTTGGATGGAATGCCATGTTTTCTTTGGCAAGATGCCGTATGGGATGGATGTTGTCTACACAAGTGAAGCAAAAGGATTTGTTCCTTATTTTTTTTTAATGTTATTCTGTTTGGTCAAATATTTATAAATTTTACCATTTATCTAGGGATGCTGTGTTTTGGAAAAGTCTTCAAAAATCTCATCCACAGTCCATCTGTTTCTAAGTAATTTTTTTAGAACAATGCTTACTCCTAAATCCGTGTATATTTATTCTTTACTCTTGATATGAAAAGTATTAACAAATTTAATATTTTTTAAATGGATAACATTAGAAATACATTTTGAACCAGTTTAGTCTTGGTGTCCTATGAGCATTCAATGGTACTATGGGATCAATCTTGCACATTTTTTCAATTCAAATCAGATTACAACTTCTTTTTATTTTCTATAATTTATGAAACTTTCTTTTCTCATCCCTTAGTTGAAGCACAAATTTACAAAGTTCTCTTTCAGATAAGACATCTAGGTGTTTTCCAAGAAGAGTTAATGAATCAAACTGTAAGGTTAGGATAGCCTAATTTTTCCTCTGTTTATCTCATATTTTTCGGTTAAATTTTGTCAATTGATGTATTTGGGTTTGAATAGGTTTTTGTTATGGATTCAATTGACCTATAACATTATTATGATTCCATTAATCTTTTTCAATCTTCTTCCGATAGGCAAATAGATAGTTAGAGTTCTCTTTGATTTTTTTTTTCCGCTATGTTTTGTAATCAAGTTAACTTATTTGTGTTTGTGAGGTTTTCCAATTTAGTCTAACTCAATGATTACATTGTTTTGCTTTTGAGGTTCTTGAGTACTATTAGTGATTATTCTGTAAGTGTTGAAAATGCATGATTTATGCTTTATGAAAAAATTTAGTAATTAGGGTAATTAGACTTAATCCACCTGTAGTTGGGCTAGTTTAACATTGCCTACCTGTGTTTTGGAGCTTGTCACTTAACCCACCTTGAGAACATCCTGTCAGCCCTTCATAACCCACCTAACCCATTCAGTTTGTAAACATCATTTACTATATAATCCAACTTTTAGAACACCCTCTCAAGACTCAAGACATTGCTCAAACAAAAACCCACGAAGAAGAACACGAGAGAACAACAAAATATGAGATCCAACCACTAGTATTGATTTCGAGCAAGGGGATACAAGTTTTGACCATAATTGTCCTCTCACACCAGTAAGTTAGTGTTACAGGGTTCAAAACATTTTTCGAAAAATCTGGTTTGAGTTTTAGCATTTTTTTTTTAATGTTTATATTAGTAGGAATCAAAGATCCCCTTGCATCATTTCTTCCTCAAGTGATTTTTACTCGAGTTCTAGCCAACACTTTTGTTCTAGACAGAGATGTGCAATAAGGACCTCTTTGACACTATCTAACTTTGGGAGGAGGATTTTTGGATGCTACTTGTACAATGATTTAAGTTATGATGGAAAACAATTTTATTTTCAACATATGCAATAGTGTAAAAAATTGAGTAATTATTATTTATACATTGTTTGTAAGAAGAAGTAAAGGCTTGCAAGTACTTTAAGTGGGCTAAAGGAAAAAACATTTGTTGAAGAAGGTTGGAGAAGGAGGTAAAGACTACGTGTCCGTTTTGCAAAAATTATTTTTGCCAACTTATTTTACTATTCAATTTATTTTTGCTACTATTCATGAGTCTCACTTTACTTTTTCAACTAACTTTTACCTTTATCTATAATACTTTCAACAAAAAGTTTTCAGTTTCAGCAAAATAAGCGGATCCCAAACGGACCCTACTAGTGATAGGAAGAACCTAGCTTGTGATATGGAAGAAAAAGCAAAGGAGAGGGAAAGATTAGCTAAGAGAAGAGAAGAAAAGGCAGGGTTGAGAAAAATAGTTTCCTAAGAAAGAGCAAGAAAATATGAAGTTGCCTTGATTGTGTCATGAGTTTTTATTTTATGTTATTCCTTGTGTTTTGTGATTGGTCTAGGGATGTTGAAGTGAAGCCATTGAGGTTGTCATAATTTCTAAGTTTATGTGAGTAGTGGGTAAGTGTTATCTAAGTTGTTAGTAATAAATGTTGCTAGTTGGAATTTGAAATGAATGTTGTTAGTGGACAACAATTTGAAATGAAATGGGTTTTTGGAACTTTTTGTATCCATAATTAGCCATTTTAGACACAATTGGTCATTGTATAGAGAATTGGTCATTGTAGACACAACTGGACATTTGAGACATAATTGATACAATTGACAATTTTAGACACAATTTGTCAGTTAGACATAGTTTGCAAACTTAGACACAAGGAAAAGTAACACAACAAATGTGAATAACAGTAATGGCTGGCCACAAAATTTAAATATTTAATTTTCACAACTGTATTACTGCACTATGCACACAAAACCATGGTACCATAAAAGTATGGAAAATGCCCACAATACAAACACTTTTTCTAACTTCAACTTGATTTGTACATATGATAACGCAAAAGTATGGACCATCTAATAACAATGACATATAATGCCAAATACAATAGTAACTTGTTTGCCATTTACACAAATCTACCAAACACATAATAACTTGTCTACAACACACATTTCAATACCCTAAACCCAACACAATAAAGATTGTCCACACCTACTTTAGTGCATTATTATGCACAAACAAAAAGTTAACAAAAAGTGAGTAAATCACATTCTTGCAATCAACATTTTTCTTTGCCTTTACCCTCGCTCCCAACAGGTGTATGTACTAATGATACATCCCTTGCAACCCTTACACCTTTCATGCCTAATGATACACCCCTTGCACCAGTCCTTCCTCCTAACACCCTTGCACCAATCCTCCCTCCTACACCTCTTGAACCAAACGTTCCTACAACACCACTTGATCCATCATTTCCTTTGACCCTCTTAGAAGCCCTTAAACCTTCAGGCTAAAATAATATACAAGGCTATTGGTTAGGTAGTTGCAACATACTAAGTTAGAAGTCACATCTCATAGAGGTTGAATCATACTTGAGTTATTGATTCTCTTGAATCCTATGTCGCTTTAGGTTGATGGGTACAAGGTTGGCTGCTTAAAAACCATGATGCCACTCTTGTTACTGGTGCTCCAGTGTGGGATGTTGGCTGATTATATGGGGGTTGATTGCTTGAACTTGTCTGAGCATATGGCTGATATGCTGGAGATGGTATATTAGTATGCTGGCTTGGCTGAGGTGGTTGTCTTATGGGTTAAGAAACGTTTTCACTGCTGCTGCCTTGTGCCTATAAAAAAAAGTACACAGTATCAGTTTCATATGTTAGTTTTAAAGCTCAAATTATACCCAAGGAAGGGTCACTTATTGATCTTCCTTTTTGAAGCCTCACTCTCCTTTCCCATGAGGTCTCACCTGTTTTGCTAGCCTTGCATCCCCTTGAGTTATGGCCCACCATTTTACAATTACCACATCTAATAGATTTATACATCTTAGACACCTTGTTTGGATTTCTTGGCTCATAAGCACCCTTCTTCTTCAACACTAGTGGCCTGCTTGGTGGTTTGCATACAATTGGGGCAATAATAGCAAACAAACCAGTCTCAATCCACTCACTCTGTCCAAGCATTGGGGGAATAATCCCCTTGTAAGCAGCCTTGTATTCATCCTTCAAATAACATGGATGTACATTTTCTTTTGGTCGCTCAAGGTTCTTGTAAATTGCTGTCACAGCATGCTTACATGGAATTCCAATTAAATCCCATACTCTACATGAACATACCTTTCTTGGCAAATCCACTACATGTCTCTCATACTCATTATCAACTTCATAAATGAATCTACCAGATGGTGTAGCACAAAAACCCCTACTTTCTAACTTCAAGTTCTCAAGCTTATCTCTAATGTTTGGACATATGTCATGTTTATATCTCTCAATGCCAACTCTCTTAATGTACAATCTACTCATCAACCTAGTCCTAATCCATTCTAGCATTGATACAATGGGCTTATCCCTTGCATGTAGAAACATTGAATTAAAAAACTCACTCAAGTTGTTCACATAACAATCCGATAAAGCTCTGCTGCTAAAATGAGACTCGCTCCATTGGGCTGGGTCTATGTTGGCTAAGTACTTTCAAGCTCCATGGTCTTAACTCTTTTATCTCCTCCATCCTCTGCTCAAATTCTCTAATAGTTGTAGCTGCAGTACACTTCCACATAACAGACTTCAACTCTAGTCCCTTAAAGTCTATCTTGAAGTTGTTGTAAATATGTTTAACACAAAACCTATGCTCAACTCTTGGCAACAAAAACTGCATAGCAGGAATTAGTCCCTGCATTTCATACCAAAAAAAAAAAAAAGTTATTGAGAATGGTACCATATTTCCCACCATAGACATTAAAAGAAAACGAAAAAATGTTGAAGTTTTCATACATTTTGTTTGTCAGAAATGAAAACCATATTCATTTCATCTGGATTGCCAATATCATCTGTAAATTGCTGCAAAAACCACAGCCATGACTCTTTACTCTCTTTTTCAACCACAGCCAAAGCAATTGGGAAGATGTTATCATTCCCATCTTTCCCAGTGGCTGATAAGAGCTGACCACCAAACCTCCCCTTCAGGTGGCACCCATCTAATCCTATTAGTGGTCTACAGCCACTCAGAAACCCTACCTTTTGTGCATTATACCTCACATACATTCTCTTGAACCTTGGCTGTGAGTTCTCATTATCCATTTCAGTCTGAAGTATCACCTTACTACCTATATCAGTTATACAAATCATTTTTGCATAATCCCTCAACCAAGTGTATTGCGTAGCATCATCCCCGCTAAGGAAACTTCTATCCATTTGCTTTGGCCTATACACTTGGTTCACAAATATGTCAACTGTTAGATGCTTCCTAACATTGTGTTGTACAACTTCAACAGACCACTTATCATTTTTATTGAAACCATTGAGGCATTTCTTAGCCACATAAGTTGATGTGCACTGGCTATTTTTGAATGTCTTACCACATGTACAATTTGGAAATAAGGTCTTGATCTGAAAAGTAGCTTCACCGGTGATTGTGGATGCATACACCTTCCACCCACACTCATTCTTGCAATGCACAGATATCTTGTTTGAAGTCTACTAGATGGCTCAGCATGGTCTGCATTATTTCTCTCAGTCTACTTAGGTTGGGGACCATTATCCCTCTCATGAACTGACGATTGTGCATGTTTAGCATTATCACTTCCTACTCCAAACACGTAATCCTCAAAATCTTGTCTCTTAAACCCCTCATCTAACCAATCAGCTCCCTCATTTTGGTCAACATTCTCCTGTTCACCTTTATTTTTTCCATCATTATCCCTCTCAGTTTGCTCATGGTGGGGTGCATGTTACCCATCACCATTGTATACAGAAACTTCATCATACCCATAAAAGTGGTGCCTATCATCCTCCTCCAACTCCACATCAACATTAGTCAACACATCTTCTTCCACCACATCTTCTACCGCAACAGGCTCTCCATTATCCACCTCAGGTAACTTAACACTAATAGGTTGAACCCCTGCTTCTATGTACAAAGTAATTGTATCGGTTGGTCATTCTTTGTGTATTTTACACATATGCATAACTTCATCATCACTATCTTCTGGAAGCAACCTTAAACCATGCTCTAAGTCACCAGTTGGTATTAAGTAATGCAGCTTACAACCAACTGGTGCTCCAGCCTTCACACATAGATTGTGTATTTCAAACCTACTTAAATAGTCATGATTTACCTCAAACATTACACCCATTTGGCCACCTAAACACTACAACCATGGGTTGCACTCAAATTTCTCACCACAATGTATTTTTAATGTGAAAACAAAATCACCCATTAGCATAAAGTCAAACACAAGCAAACAAATATGATTTTTTTTTTTCCAAAACAGTCTGATAAAGGGAGACAGAGCACATAGGGAAGAATATTGTTGTCTCCTTAGGGACCACAAAGAACACATAGTATAGAAAACAATCTATTACAACAGAGTCCCAAAAAATCCCTAAGGACCACAACAAACACAACTGAAACCCTATAGTAGATCACAAGATGACATTTTCGTGAACATTACAATACAAAATTGTTATTGCCTTTGATAATCTACAATATTTGACTAAACTTCTAGATTAATTAACACATTTCAGATATATCTATCAATTGATTCAAAAATATGAACCCTTGTTTAGAAACATACCTTTGATGTGTCTCAAAATAAGAACTAGGTAGAGTCCATGACGAGATCAACTTCAAATCCCAAAATAAGAACCAACTAAAACGATTACTACTTTGATTTGAGTCTTATGATTTCAGATTTTATCGTAAACGATTACTAATCTAGGGTTTTCGTTCTAGTAGTGTCTTGAGTCTTGAGAAGGTGTTCTAAAAGTTGGATTGTATAGGGTTACGGAAAGCTGATGGAGGGTTCCACAGGTGGGTTAAGTGACAAACTCCAAAACATAGGTAGGCAATGTTGAAACTAGCCTAACCACAGGTGGGTTAAGTCTAATTACCCCTTAGTAATTCCCATACATGAAGTGCTTTATACCTAAATTTAAGGGGTAATTAGAATTAACCCATCTGTGGTTATGTCCGTTTTGACTTTATCATCTGTGGTTTTGAAAATTGTCGCTTAAGACACCTGAGATAGTGTTTGTTAGACGAGCATTACCCACCTCTCCCCTTGCCGTTAGAAAAACAAATTTTAACACAAAAATATAAAAGAAAATGGATCAAACACCTCTCAAGGAAAACCCTCACACCATTTTTCTCTCCAAGATCATCATCCAAAATACTGCATATTAGAGGAAAGTTCCCACCCAATTTCATTGGTCTTCATCTCTTCATAGCACTACTCTTTCTCATACACGAAGAAATGAAACAAAGAAAATCTCAGGTTTCTCATTCCAACCTAGGTTTTGAACCAAACTTTCAGCATTGATCTATTGGGTCTAATAGTTGAGTTTGTGGCTTATACGTATAAAATGATTTTTGTTATGAACCTTTTGTTTATTGAGAAACTTTATCAAACACCACAAAGGCAGCAAACATTTCATGCTAGCAACAACCCAAAAAATTAGCAATTACAACCAAAAATTACATTACACAATTTTTTAATGGAAAATTGCAGCAATTACAACGACCTAAACAGTAACAACCCAAAATCAGAGGACGACCTTAGTGAAACTGAAACTAGGTCTTTAATGGAGAAACAAATTGATACCATTTTGTTCAACGAGTTGACGTTGAGTTGGTTTTTAAGTCTAAGAGAATCATCTAGGTCCATTAACACGAGATCTTCGATTCTTTATAGAAGCTTCCAGAGCCGTTCAATTAAGTAACAATTGCTCGCGGCTTTGAACTTTCAATTCGTCCATGGTGTATACAGTTTGATTCTCGTCAATGGTGGTGGCAAGTGGCTGAGATGGGCGATGAGAACTAGGGACTTTCGGCCATGAAGGCCAAATCTGAGTCTTTAGAGAGAGAGGCAAAATAAATTGTGAGACAAAGAAATAGTGAGTTCAATGAATTGCATTTTTGGGTAAGTTGGCCTCTCTATATTGGTTACTTTTGTGATGTATTGGTGGTGGATTTGGTCAGATGTTGATGAAGGTTGGCCGGTGGAGATTAAGGATTACGGGCTATTTTGGTTTGGGTGGCGGAGAGGTAACGCCGGTCTAATGGAGACTACTTCAGGTGGGATAAGTGACAATTTTCAAACCACATATGACAAAGTCAAAATGAGCCTAAAGTGGGTTAAGTCTAATTACTCCTAAATTTAAGAGAAATGCTATGTCCACAACATTTTCACAACAAACCATATGTGACGGGTTGTTACTGGCTGTTATTGTTAGGGCAAAAAAGTAATCTCAGTCGTAAGTTCAAATTTGAACCAATAAAAACTAACCACCTATGATTTGTTATGAAAATGTTGTGAACGAAACACTTCTCTAAATTTAATGTCTTGAAGTTCACATTACAGCTATAATTAAAAAAGACAATACTTTATGAGCTTATGATTGCCAAATGTTATAATTACGTTCTTGAATTTAATTATTGTTATTGGATTAACATATTTTGAACTCTTGATTTCTACATCTAAATATGGTAGAGATAATTTTCAATTCTTAAGACTCAATTTGGTTAGTGACTTATCATGTTTTAATTAGAAAAAAAAATGCTTTGGCTTCCCATTGGCCACTTATCTTTGAAATTTTGTAAAACATTTCTAGGAGTCAATATGAAGGAAAATGGATAATAAGAAGGGCTCATCGATGTGGCTTTACGTTTTGTACAAGCAATATTATGTTTGTCATATTTGCTAACTGCAACATAAGAACATGCTTAAACACATTAAATTCATTTACTTTGGAAGTGATATTCAGAAAGCCTTTTAATTCTCCATTGTTGAGGAATTACGCCAATTGAAAATGTTTCTACTTTAATGTTTAAAAAAAATAAAAAACTTGACACAGTCTCTTTGAGAGAACTTTAAAATCCTTCATTATCAGTGAGATTTGTAGAATATACATATATATGTTTTACTATGGTTAAAAAGAGGTTAATTGACGCATTTTCTTAGAGATTATTATTATTGTGGATGTTTAATTGAAGAAGAGCATGAACACTGACTGAGAAGAGATGGGATTGCGCAACAGTTGGGATATGGTAAAAAATAGGAAGAGAAAAGAGCAAATTGATGTGGCACTTAATATTAAGAGTCTTATCAGAAAGATAGTAGAGAGAGTCTTTCAAAGTATGTGCCCTAATTTATGATGCCAACCTATATTTTGGAGAATGTGGGAATTAATTAATGTGGAAGGGTCACACTTGGGTCATAATATATAAAGTAATAAGCAGGCTTGGACTTTTCATAAGGTTTGGCCTGATTTTAATTTAATTTTGAACTACAGCCCATCTTTTAGATAAGGTAAAAAAAAAAAAAATGTGATCTTTTGGATAACAGTAAAAAAAAATACAAAAATAACAAAAAGAGGTTAAAAAGGCTAAATGAAATATTAGAGCGCCTCATGGTAGGAGCTCATGCACCCCTGCATGAGGTCTCTGCTTATATTTATATATATATATATATATATATATATATTGATTGATGTTAACTATTGTCTATCCAATTTTATACATAGTCTGTAATTTCAAAGTTTTCTCTATTTACATTTTTCCTTATATATGGATCGGATATGCCAATTGAAGAGTGGTTAATAGTATTGCTAACATATAATTTATAAGATTTCCAATTGAAAATCAGTATTTTAAAGAAAATTTGACTATGATGAGAACTATTTTGGTACTTATTTATTTTTTCTACCTATGATCACACATGTTTGGATAGTGGGTCATCTTTGCTTACTATAGGTTTCGTTCCTCCACAATGCATGTCACTACCATGTAAAATATTCTTTACATCATTTTGAAGTTGTGAGCAAATTTAGGACTCCAACGATATTGAGTTTTTGAAATTCTTAAGATACCCTATAATGCTAAAGTAGGTATCTTAATTCTTAAATTTTTAGGTGGTAGTTCTAAATAAGTTGGCTTCTTGTCAAAATGATTGGATATGGAGTTTTATGGTTTTTTTTTTTTTTTAATTCGTTCATCAAGATAGTGTTTAGTTTCATTTTCATTGTCCAAGCATATATACTCTATTTTGTGACTTCAGTATTCCACTCTAATATGAATGGACTTTATTAAAACCACTGTGTTCCATTTTATTGATCACATATCTACGAAACAAAACAAAAAATATTAAATTAAATAGTTAAAACTAAGTTTGGTGTTAAACAAAGTTCAAAAAGTGTTTTTATGGTTCATTTGTTTAAACACAATAAGCTTTCCTGGATTTTAGATAATTATAATTGTTAAGCTGGTATATAGACAGCAAATGAAATTCAGTTTCTAGAGCCTCATGCATTCTAAATAACTTTTTCTTTCCATATGTTTTTGTAAAAGCACAAAGGCAGATAGGACATATATGATGATTTGTACAAAACAAATAAAGGGTCATTCATTGTAATAGTTACTTCAACTATTGTGAAAACTTATAGAGGTAACATTTCGCTAAAAAATTTAAAAAGTAGATGATGCCTGAACATCAATAAGCCTAATCCATTGTTTAGAATCTTTTGTAGGTGACTATCAACTATTTCCATAATAGAAAAATAGTTGCTAAAATAGAAGACTTGGAATGGAACCCAGACACGAAGGTATCTGTTTTATAATAACCTTTACTTCTAAAATAAAAATATATCCTTTATATTGCAGGACATATTGGTGACATGCAAAGCCAAGATTGTTAATGTCAACAATAGATATGGGGTATTATATTACATGTAAGCATTAGTATTGGTGGTGCAAAAAAGCTATATTGTTATTTTTAGTTCCACCAAATACAAATTTATGGCTACATTGGTGAAGGCAAAGCCAAATAATTTGGCTCCACAGCTATAGTGCACAGCCAAAAGTGACTGTGCACAGTTGCTCATAGGTAAAAAATATATATTATTAAATTGCGTTTTCACATTGCTTTATATTAAATATATTATTTTATTCACGTGTTCACACTGCTTTGTAGTGAATATATTATTTTATTGTAGTAGATATATCATTTTATTGTGTTATTTATATTATTTTATTGTGTTGAAAGCTAAAATAAAACCGCTAATATTGGGTGTTTTATAAAGTGAGAAAGTAAAATAGATAAAATAATTTTTTGTGGAGTCAAATCCCTAAATTTATGGCTCCAACCAACATGGATGCTCTTATATACAAGACAAAGGTCAAACCTATCAAAGGAGTTTCATGGTGTGCGCACTGTAAAGTTGAGCCTAAATCATAAAATGATCCCAGGTATTGCATGGGTTTAAACAATAGTAGTACATAGAAGTGGAAGAGTATTATGTTTAGAGTCATTTAAAACGAAATGAGCCAACATAGCTGTGTATGATGCGCAATGATTGGATTTTTTCTAATAACATTTTCTTTGCTTTTGATTGAGAAGAGAGGTCTCCTCCCTTTCCTCCTTTCATACAAAACGAACCCCTTCTTCATGTCATATCTTTCATGAATGTGAAATAAGTGAATTGCAATGCTGTTGTTGCTTCTTTTGAAGACACTTGATCAATAGTAAGGCATGGTATAAAAAAATAATAATAAAATAAAATATATAAATAAATAAATAAATCCGCCTGCTAAACTTGGTTCAAATCATGATTGGAAAGAGAAAGTGTGTAGGTAGGTAACCTAAAAAACTTAGATGGATCTACTTAACGCTGACTTCCTGTGCATGCTTACCAAACCTATTCAAATAACTAGTGAGCGGAACCAGGGGGGGCAAGTGCCCCCCCTGACCTCCCCAAAACTCCTTTAATATAGGAGTAACGTCTAGCTTGCCCCCTTTAACATATTTTTGGATAAGTTTGTGATAGGCCAAAAATGTATTGACCCTTTGTGATGAATTAATTGATTAATTAGCCAAATTTATTAATTAATCAAATTAACATGCAAAGCGCGTAGTAGCACAAACAAATCACCAAATAACTAAATGCAGCGGAAATTAAATTTGACACGGGTGATTTGTTTACGAATGGGGAAAACCACCGAGGCAAAACCCCACCAGGTGATTTTAAAGGTCACCACTTCCGAGAATCCACTATTATCAAAACAAGAGGTTATAAGTAAAGGAATCTCAGTACTTTATACCAACCTACAGTTGAACCCTTACCTCAATACCCAATTGGACTTATTCTGTAGTGACAATCTCTCCTTTTGATGCACGGCTCCCAATACGTGACTAACCAATTTGATGCGCGGATCCCAGTACGCGGCTTACTCCTTTGCACGAATCCAAGTACATGACTAACCCCACAACAACCCTTTGATTGTTGTAGTTGATTTGCAGCAGCTTCACATAGAAACACCAATAAGATCTTCAATGTTGGTGCAATAGGCTTTGCTTGGTTATAGAACCCAAAGGCGTACAAGAAACACAGCAAGAACTCTTTCTTCTGTAGAAGGAGGCTAGGGTTTTAAAAAGAATACCTTATGAAGCTCTCTAGGGTTAGGGTTTTTCTTTTTCCACCTCCTTTAAATAGAAGCTTAATGAGCTCTCCTATTCCAAATAGGTTTTCACAAACCTTGGGCTTTCCTAGTCCAATAAGGATTATACAAACCCATAAACAAATAACCTTTTAGAATAAAAACGTTGCTGGCTATAGTCTGAATTCTATAAGCTTGATAGATCGAGACATGTGTCAAACTTTAATGAATCTCAACAAATCGAGCTTCTGTCGAGGAGGTATCGAGACTTGCATATTGCACTTTTCTTAAGCAATTCTTGAGTAATCTTCATGTCTTCAATTTAACCACTTGTAATGATCATCTTGAACCTACTTAGATTTACCCAAATACAAGTAAAGTGTGTTTTGTTAAAGGATATTCCAATTACATAAAATATGGCCCTAATAGTTTGCCCTCCCTTAGTAAGAGATGAGTTGAGAAGAACTAGCAAATAACTTAATAACGGATTCACAAGAGTGTTTTCTTTTTTGATAAAATATTATGACTCACGGAACTTTGATCTTTAACAATAATTAATTAGAATTCAATTATATGAGAGACTCTTGTTGACTGATCCATTGGTTCCTAAGAGTTTGTTATTGCTGCATAGTTTTAGAAGTTGAGAAACAATTTGTTTCAAAGCCGTGTAACACGGGTGCTTTCAAGTTGGCATCCCTAGTTATTCAAAGCATTGAATGTGAAGTAAATTTAGAGGATACCCCTGCTAGCTTGAGAGATATGCTCTAACCCTCTAGATCTTATGTATTAGCTTCATATTCAAAGGTAATTCCCTTGGTTTTAGCCCAAGTCATCTATGGCCAAAATTCCATCAGTTGAGAGCTTATTCGGTTGAAGATGTTATGAGTGTTATATCCAAGTTTTATTAAACTAGCAATGTTTTTATTTTTTTATTTTCATTCCATAAAGTCTTACTATTTTTATCAACAAAAAAAAAAACGCTCAGTAGGTCCTATTTTTAAACTATTGTTTGATATAATTCATAGTTTACAATGAGAAGAATGGAATTTGAACTTGAGATGTCTTTGAAAAATTTTGCTTCTAATCTTATGTTTTCAATCTTGCCCTCCCTAAACTCAAATTCGGACTCCGCCACTGATCATGCGGCATGCCATCTGCATTTGAAAGATACTAAGCTACACTTCGTCTTACTCATGCCAAATCCCTCTTTACTCTAAGCCACCAATGTTTGACATAAAGAAGTTGATTAGACATGTTAGTTTGTTAAGAATTCCATCACTTGTTCGTCAGTGTATAACCCCCTCAATGAGTCTTTCTCCCATGAAATAAATTAGCAGAACTTCACAACTCCAAGTATCAGTCTTTTTTAATCAAACAAAAACTTCAATGTGAAGCACAAAAAAAAAAAAAAATCAATTTCAATATTTTTTTTTTCCGAAAAGAAGTTACAAGTGATAAATAAACTAAAAACATCTGAATAGGAGGGCCAAAACTAAATGCTCAAGATCTCCCCCTTAGTTAGGATTTGGTTCTTTCACACCAATTGTGATGCCCCAGATTTATTGGATATAGATTGAATGTGAGTTTGTCAAGTCCCACATTGGGTATATAGTGGATTGATTTGGCCTTTATTAATAACTCCAAGAAGCCTCAATTGTGACTAGACCGTTGCCTTTGCGTTATTGTGCAGATGTGGCTAGCGATTTTTCTTGAGTCATTACAAAATGGTATCAAATACAACTGGAAACTTCATGTGTGCCCACCGACATTGCCCCACATTATGGGACCTAATGTTGATGTTAGAGATTTAATTACGGTAGATTGTGACGCCCCAAAAATTTGATTGGATTGAATATTGATTAAGTTTGTGTGTGTGTGTGTGTGTGTTGAGTCCCACATTCAGCATATACTCAAGTGATTTGGGCTTGATTAAGAATTGCAAGGGGCCTCAATTGTGACTAGACTAATCTTTTTGGGTTCTAATGCAGATGTAGCTATCACTTTTCTTTAGGTCATTACATGGTAACTTTAAACAAAGAGCGGTGAAAGTTATACTACTCACAATACACTCTCATAAGCAATGTGAAATAATTACTAATTTTTTGAACAAACACAACATAGACACAAGGGAGAGGAAATAAGATTCTAACATAAAGGCATAACACAAACTCCACTCAAAAGCCATGGTAATGTTTGAGGGGAGATAGGACAAGTTATACTATGTACAATACACTCATTCAAGCAATGTGGAATAATAACTTTTTTATTAAAAAAAATTAAAAAAAAAAACACAAACACACACACACACACACACACACACGAAAGAGAGAGGAAATGAGATTCTAACACAAAAGCGCTATGACTAATAGATTTAAAATCATTTGTTCACTTTGGAAATATTTTGCACAACCATGAGGATAAAATGTCACCTTATGCCTTTAAAAACAAAATAAAACAAATTTAATCTCCTTGTATCATTCTCGTGCACGAAACACAACAAACCAAAATGGTTAGTGTAAGGGAGGGCGAGGGGGAGAATGTTAACTTGATTGGATGACATTAATTCAATGGAAGTGAATTATGGACATATAGCAACCTCTTCAAAATTTATGTCATTTAAAAGGAAATTTTGAAAAAAAAAATTATTTATGTAAAAAAGCCATTCCTTTGGAAAAGGATTTTTATT
This sequence comes from Lithocarpus polystachyus, assembly GCA_033629205.1. Classification (NCBI taxonomy): domain Eukaryota; kingdom Viridiplantae; phylum Streptophyta; class Magnoliopsida; order Fagales; family Fagaceae; genus Lithocarpus; species Lithocarpus polystachyus. The sequence continues at coordinate 42,645,391 of CM066165.1, read as the reverse complement.
GCTTTAAAATATGTGAATACTTCTTATATCTTTTAAAAAGAAAATCATTTTTACATTTGAAAAGATTAGTATTTTCTCTTTGAAAATCTCATGACTTTTTGGGAATGCTTATTTCTAAAAAATAGTATCGCATGAGTTTTTAAGAAAGGGGGTTTTGAAAAAGGCTATCTCATGAGTTTTGATGAAAAAGAGTTTTTGATGGGAAATATTAAAGATAGACCAATTTTATTTTTGCAAAAAGGGATTTTTTATGCACCTTGAAAAACCATTTTCAAGATTAAAATCCAAGCCTTTTTAAAGAGGGTTTTATTCAAAGAAAAGGGTTTTCATGGTTTTCTATGAAAAAAAAATTGTTTTTAATTGAGGATGAACTTGAAATGTTCTCTTTTTATTCATTTGAAAAAACCATTTTGGAAAAGGGATGGCTTTGGAAGCCTTTTGAAAAACAATTTATTAGATCTTTAAAAAAAAAAAATTAGTGAGTTTTCCTATATCAAGCCTTTCATCATTTTGTGGGGTAGGGTTTTATGGTGCTAACTAAAAAGCTGGCACCTTTAAACATTTTTCCAAGTCATGCTATATAATAGAATAACATTATATTATTATATACTATATTTATAATTATTAAATAGGATTACACCTAACATTCAAAGATTAAAAAAAAGATAATAGCTTAAAAACACAACCAAATTAGATCAACTTAAAGTATAGTTTAAAATAGGGATGCAAGATTGAATTAAAAATCCACCAAAAGAAAAGAAAAGATTAAAAAAACACACACACATACATATATATATATATATATATATATATATGAAGAGAGAGAGAGAGAGTAATCACATTTTTTGGGTTAGAGAAGAGTTTAAAATAAAAATTCATTAACCTAAAGTAGAGATGTAAGAAAGAATTATAAATCCACCAAAAGGAAAAAAAAATAGAGAGAGAGTAATCACCTTCTTGTGTGGGAAAAATATGGATTGAAAAATAAGAATTTATATGGATTGGCCCCTCTCCAATGAAACCTCAACACCTTTGATGGACCTTCAACACATGTCACCTCTCACCTCGTTGGTTATGTTCAGATCAGTTTTGTTCATGTATTCTTCTCAACCATTGCAAGCTTAGCTTATAAAATTAAAGGTTGAAGCTGTAAAAATTTCAAGTTGGAAAAGCCATTGCACTTCAGATAAGAGAAGGGAAGAAAGTAGTAACGTTGAGTTAAATTGGAAAGTTGAATAGATGGGAAAGCGTTAAATGTTACCAAGAAAAAGAAATGTGAGAATGATTCTTGGTTGAATTCAATCAGCAAATTTTAATTTCCGAGAGAGGAAAAGACAAAACATGTAAAGAAATAGACTAGGAAAATGGCCGAATTACTAGTGATTTGAATTTAATGTGGAAACGTTAGGCAATTGTGCTGTTGAGCATACGAGGAGTCCAGAATCTAGATGCAAAATGTTTTAGCTTTCATTGAAGTGGATAAAAGAGATATGAATGGACTAAATTGTACCGAACTGGATCAAAGTAACTCAACAAAAGCGTAACAATAAAAAATGTTATGTTACAACTTTTAGATATTATATGGGTCCGATTAACCATCCATTTTTGAAAACTGTTTATGGAATTTTGAAAAGGCTCAAAAAAGTTTATAACTTTTTTATTTTTTCCATAAAAAATTTCCTTAAATAGTTTACATTAGTAAAATCTATATATATATATATATATATATAAATAATTAGAACTCATGATCATTTTTTTTTTTTTACTTCAAATTTTTAATCTATAACTATAATTAGCTCTTTGAAAATGGACAGCTAGAAAAAAGTTTATACCTAAAAAAAAAAAAAAAAAAAAACAAAGAGTTTTCAAAAAGTGTACTTTGAAAAATTGCGATTTCAAAATGGGCATGGGAAACGGCGAAGTTTTATAGTTCCACCTGATATCTACAAGCTTAAAATGTTCAAGAAAAGAATAGAGTTTATTGGCACCAAAGTAAACATATTAAAGTAAATAATAAACATAGCCCACCACCCTTCCCAAATAAAAAACACCCAAAAAAATAACTAAATGAAGCCTACGAAATGAAATGGACCACTCCAATATCCACATTCATTACAACTACATGCACAAAGTTAGTTCGCAATTGCAACCCTGTATCTGGGTTCTTCCCTTTGCCATCCTCATTCCTCTTGCTTGTTTCCAACCCGGTCATAGTGCCTCGGGAAAACGTAAATCCGCAGGGCCTGGACCCAGAATCCCTTTCTGGTCGTTAATCTTGGGGATTACAAGAGGTGGCTCTGTATGTCCATCTTTTTCATCATCTCTCCAGCCAGGGGCTGGCCAATCTCTCTATAACATCAAGAGAAAAATAAATGAACTACTACAGAAAATAGAGAATATTATGCGCGTCAAGCAGAGAAAATGATCATTTCTTCTTGAGAAAAGAAAAAACTATATAGAGGGACCATCATGGAAAGAAGTATTACGAGTCCATCACCACAATCAGATTGAAGTAACCTCAACATTTACTTCTTATTTTTAAAAATAGTTATTATCGCCTTATAATTGATTGTGCCTTATAAATGATGCTCTTATTATCGTTTTTGCTAATGTTAGAAATACTTGCCTCATCATGAGTGTAACTTGTGTCCTGCAATATAGGGGTCATTATTGGGGGAGCAATATCTGGGTCTGGTTTTTGAAATATAAATGTGGTGTAAAGACCTGTGGAAGGAAAACGCCAAAGAACCTATTAGTAAACTGCTGAACTGGGCAAGTTGCAAGCAAAAATGGTAGAAAGAATAGGCTCCGAAGCAGGCAATGAAATGTAAATGAATCACCTAACACATCATAAGATCGAGGAAGAAGTCTCCCTCTGGGATCAACAAGGTTTGGAACAGAATTCGTGATCATGCCTGCAAATTGGGCTCTTTCGGCAACACCAAATATGGAGAATGAATAATAAGCCTCACTAAATCAAACAATGTTAATCACATGCAAATACATTACATAAAATCAAAAGCAGAACCCTGGGGTTGTTTGGAATTTTAAGATTTTAATAATTAATTCATTTCAGAACTTTGTTAAGGCATTAAAGAAGAAAGCATAAATTCACAAACCTGTTATCATCATAAAATTCAGTTAAGTTTTGAATCTCGACATACTCAAGACCTGCTTCCCTTGCCAACCTGAGTCATATCAGAGAAGTTAATTGTTACGACATTTCAAAGCCAACATCTAAGCTAGAGAGCACTTTAAAACTATAAAACCATTCCATTAATAGCAACCCAAAGAAATATGAGAACGCCAAACAAAAGAACTAAACTTGAGGTCATTGAACCAAAAACATAGTGTGAATCGTTGGCAATCCAGTGTGGGCCATAATTAGCACTGCAATTTTTAACATTATCATTTCTATTCCAACTGCAGTTAAAAACTTCAATTCTCACTAATCTGCAGTCACTTTGGAGGCAGAATGGATTTATGGCAGTTTATAGGATTGAACAAAGTCTAGAACCAAGATATAAGATAGAATATAAATGAACCTGATGAAACTTGGGAAATGAACCAGGCAATGGGTTTCGGCAGATGGATCACTAGCAAATTTCAGCTGATATTTCTTTCCAAATAATGGGAACCTGGAAATATACAGTTTATTCAATTGAATTAGAATGAAAATATAGAACAAGGAAACATGCTTCTTATTGAAAATTCATACATACTTTTCTTCCTCAACTGCAAACGTGATCATGTAGCTTTCTGATCGAATGCAATTGGGTACAATGTTTGGCTTCATGCTGCTGCCTTTGTTGTGGTATGCTTCAACATTCTTTTGGTACTTTGCCCTGTATGGCCAAAATGTTAATATCTATAGACTGGCACTCCTTTTATGAGAAGAAAGATCTCATGCAGCATTAATCACAAAGATCAAAGATCAAGCAATGTCATGAATAGAAGAAAATAGCATTGAAACCTGGGCTGAAAGCTGGAAGAGAGCTGGAAAAAACAAACAACATAAATGATGGAGTTAACTCCCAGACAGAGAAGCTCTTAACAACTGCGAAGAAAGCTTTGTTTTCATTCAAAGAAGTATATGGTTGACATTCTTAGACTTAAGTTGCTTGACCTTAACATTGCCTCTATACCTGATATGTTAAATAATATGGAAGTACAAACATTGGTAATCTAAAATGACTTTTTAATTCAAATTTAACATGACTGTCGCTCAAGGGAAACTGAAATCAACTTAAGTTCTCCATGTTTTTGTTAAAGCATCAGCCTTGGCCCTATGGAAACTAGCAGGGACAAAGAATCACTAACAAATATTTATACTTGATGATGGAAGGTGAATGATAACCCTGAGTAATCTAAAGAATTTAGAATCTGATCACAATGCAAGATCTTTCTATTAGATCAAGCAGGGAAAAAGGATAAAAGTCTACCAAATCAACTGAGAGAGATGGAGAGCAGCATATGGATAAGGGCCCTGTTATCTTAGTTTTAGAACCAAGAAAAGCCACCAATATGGATCAACAATTAATTAAATCACCAAATTGCAATCAAATACTGAAAGCACTAATTAGCTCAAATTTTTGAACTGATTTCTTTAAATACACACAAACAAAACAAGTATACAAAGTAAATCCAATGCAATCAACTAAGCAACTCCATAAACAATAGGTCTTAACAATCACTATTTCATACCATATCGTAGATGAGTCAGGAGTAATACCGAAAAAATAACCCCCCGGTTTCAGCAAACATGACACATTTTGTAGAAGTTTCCTTGCTCTCTCCTCGGTTTCAAAGCACAACTGCAAGTAGAAATGCTTTTCAGATTTGGAACCTGATACTCTGAAGGGAGATACAGGACTGTTTTTATGTGTGTGTGTGCGCGCGCATGCGTGCAAGCATGCGTGTGTGCACATGAGAGAGAGGGGAAAACATATATGAAACCTGTAAATGCTGCAAGCAGCATACTACATCAGCCTGATTGGTCTTCTCCTTTAAATGAATCTCCATATTTTCCTATCAAGGCATACACTGTCAGAAAAGGAGGAAAATGTAAAACAAAGACTGTCTGGAAGCAACTTTTGTTCCAATATATATATAATGACATTTTATACAAATTATCGATGGATCCAATGAGACAAAGACAACTTTAAGTTCTATTTTCTTTGTTGTTGTTTGTTGTTTTTTCATGTGTTCACCATCATGAACACCTTATATTTTCATTCTATATTTTTCTTCATCTTGATTAATATTACTCTTATTACCTATCAAAAAAAATGACCATTTAAGAAGAAACTATAAAAAATTCTTAGAAAAAGGGATCTTTTGTCCCCATATGAGGTTGAATTAAGTAAAAACATAAGACACTAAATAATACAGAAACTTGTCACAAACTGCAAGATCCCAATGAAGACCAAAGTCAGTGACAACAGTTTTCAGGACATGTAGAAAAGGAGGCAAAAAAAAGAAATGATTCTGAACCCCTTTAAAAGCAATGTATAAAGGCTTCTGGAGCAGATGGAAAGTCCTTTAAAAAATGAGGTTCAACATTGTCTAAATGACTTCAACCTATACAATGGGTTAAGCTCATTAGTTAATCTCCTAGGCAATTGCAAGGCCAACTTAGCTGCATTCATACTTCTGAAATCAGCATGGGTACACCTATTTAAAATCTTTGCATAGTGACAATTAAGGTACCAGAAGATGTCTCACTCACTACCATTATTCTAGAGGCAAACTCAAAAGTAACCCCCCCCCCCCCCCCACCCTTTTTATTTATTTAAAAAAAAAATTACACCCTCAAGAGTATCAAAAAGAAAAATTTGTATTATCATCATCTTAATTATATTAGTAGACCCAAGCAAGATCGAACCTGAGACCGCTCAGAACCACTACAACTGGTGGATTAAGCGTATAATCATTACTATAATTTTAGCTAGCAAATGGCACAGCATAAATTGCACATAGGCAGACAGCTGAAATCCAAAAAAGTAACGATTTTCAAGGTATGAGGATCATTATCCCAAGTCTTGTGACAGAACTCTGCCACCGAAATAATTGTCTTAGCTTTTTACATATGTACAAAAGCACTCGAAAGCTGGAGTGAGTAGGTTTTAAGGTCAAACCTTTTTCCTTAAAGATCTACTTCGAATTGCTTACTAAAAACATGTAATATATGCAAATGTTCTTCAATGGCCCCAAAACACTACAACAATCCCCTAATCAGGAAGTAACACAGAAATCGGTAGGGTACAAACTAAAATATTGGCAGGTTCTGCCAACTAGGTACAAAATTCCCAATGCATAACAACACCTATCAAGATAACTAGACACCCACCTGGATCAAAATTTGAGAAGTATAGTCAAGGCACCTGCATTGAGGGACTAGAATCACATACAACATTTAATTTTAAATCCGGTGATCAATAATTTGACATTGACAAATCAGCTTTTAAGCCATGTGAATCATAGGCGTTGAAATGTGCTTTGGTGTTCAACATGAATGCGAATTACTATATACACGAAACCAGAAAACTAAATTGCACTGAAGCACAGATAGCAGACTGAAGACAACAAGGTTTCTGAATCATACATTAGTATCTATATCGAAACTGGTCAGTTTTCAAAAAAAAAAAAAAAACCTGTGACCCTTGTTAGCCTATTTTGTTCCATTTCATGAAATACAATAAAGTACAAAACTTGTCACAACAAGATATCTGACCATCTTAGTCATATTATCCTCCAAAACCCACAAGCCAAAATCCAAACTTGAACAGACCCAGAAGTTGTATACTCAAAAAACAAGGCTCCCACAATGCAAAACACTGACTTTATGAAATATAAATAAGCTTTGCAAAGCCAACACAAACACTAAAACCCAATAACCAAAACTAATAGCAAAAGAGAAAGAGAAAGAGAAAGAGAGAAAAAGAAGAAGACAGACCAAGCAAGGGTCAAAATGAAAGAAGTCAGAAGGGTAAGGCTTCTTCTGACTCAGGCTCTCCCAGGCTTCTCTTAATTGGGCTATTCCAGTCGAAGATACATCGATTCCGATGTAGTGACCAATATGGGCATCGTTGTCGATGCCAAGTCCTCCTCCTCCACAGCAATACAAGTCACACACAGTCGCATATGGGTGCGCGAATATCTTTATCAGCGCCATTTTTGCGAACTCGTACAGCTTTTGGTGACTCGACTCGCTCCGATTTGGGAGCCCCACTACTTGGGAACTCATCTCTGAGTTTGTTAGCTCACTGGCGGTGGAACTGGAATAAGCATAGTTTGCAATTGCATTGCATTAGAATGAACAAGTGTTGGGCCTAGGCCTAGGCCTAAATGGGCTAAACACTTAAACTAGTGCCCCATTACTTATAGATTTTCCCCCCAAAAAAATGTATGGGCAAAGGTTGGATCAAGGAAAATTTCTAAGACCATATAAAATGACACAGTTTATGCTACAATTGTTTGAAGAAAAAGTTGTAGGTCCATATGAAAGTTTTATAATCTGACCTATAAGAAAGTTATGATAAAAGTTGTGGTACTAAAACTATTCCGAATCCAATGCTCCAATGCACTAAATCCGTTAGATCATAATATGTGTCACCATTTCAAAGAGCCCAATGCCCTATAGGCACCGAATCCAAGCCAAGTTCAAGATCTATATAAAATTTATATGGGCTTATTGCCTTTTGTTTTTAAGATGGATTATATATTTTTAAGTTGAGTTTTTTAATACACTGAAACCAAACACCGAAACAAATAGTAAGGGTGGTTATGTTTGACGCATCCATTGATCACCACACTTTTTTAGGGATTAGTAGGGGTGTCCAACAACCCATGAAACTCAACCAAACTAATCAACCCAAAACCCCCAACCTCATGATTGATGTTCTCAATTCCTTCGATTGACAACGAGTTTCATGTCTTAAAACCCAACCTTTTTCAATTGAATAGCAAGTGGAGTTGGTGGGTAATCAAATATCAACTGATCACTTAAACGTATTGATTCTTTGTCAGAGATCTGTTGTCACCAACTACCTCCTTAGCAAGAAGTACCAGATCGGGCCATGAGAGGCTGTAGTCTTAAAGAAAAAACCATATTTGGTTGTGAAATGCTGAGATCGTCATCAAAAAAAAGTCTAGATATGGCCATTAGAGGCTAAGATCTTCACCTCTCTCCCTACCCCTTGCCATCAAGTTCTTGTCTTTGTCTTCAACAAACCACACCAATGAAATCGACCATATCCGACTGATTATTATAGGAGTACTAACAGTCAAATAACTTAGACTCAGCGCTCAATGGTGGTTTCTAGATTATCCCACCTAAACAAGGTAGGTCTAGTGACGAGTGGAGTATAAATCCAACCGAACTCAACCCATGGGCACCTCTAAGAATTAGTGTTTAGTGTAAATGATTTTGTGTTCAAACAAGTTGACCTAATTTGACACAATTAATAGTTGGATCAATTCAATGCTAATCTACTTAACCCATAATAAACTCAAAATGGCTCTATGCATATAAATAAAGATTATTTTTTATGTAACATAAATTTTGAATATCATATATAAAGAACTAAGACATGGAAAGAATATTTTGTTACATTACAAAATCTTCAATTTGGAGCACTTTTTATTTATTTTATAATTTGATAATTACAACGAGCAAAGGGAAACTTAAATCATGTATGTCTTTGTTAGAAATACCATGAGGGCTAACTACCAAACAATTTGGAATACTTTCAAATTAGTCTTGTAGCTCAATTTAAATCCTCAATTTTCTATTGTAATTACAAAATTATCCGAAAAGAGAGAGAGAGAGAGAGAGAGAGAGTAATAGGACATCTTAACACAAATTATCCATATGTTATTGCTAATTTTTTTTTTTTTGGTAAATTAAAATAGGAGTTCACTAGATTAAGCTAACTCTCGGACAGAGCGCTAAGGCTAAAGTCCTTAGGCCAGCCTTTATAGATGCCCACTAATAAATTTCTGTTGGCAGCAGGACTCAAATATAGCTGGATTAGACGAAGAATCCGAGCCCTTAATAGCTCAACCAAACCCCATTGGCTACCGCTAAATTATTAAACAATGGCATTTCGTTTTTAAATGGCTAAAAGCTCATCATTTGTTTTTGGAATCTTTTACTAATTGCAAAGCAGAAAAGAAAACACAGAGAGCAAACAGGAAAGCAAAACATGAGCCCACAGCAGCAAGATGGTGAGGAGACCTTAGTGGAAGCAGCATTACGAGTGCTGAACACAGCCGACCCATACGAGAAGGCTCGACTCGGCGACTCCGTGGCATCCCAATGGCTACAAGGGACAATCACTCAGCCCTACGACCCTTCCCTGGACCTGCCCGTGCCAGACCGCCCCGCCCGGCTCGCCAACGTACATTTTTTTTCAAATTCAATGCCCATTTGCTACTTTGCATTCCAACCGTTCAATGAAATGCCTCAATGAAACTTTTTTTGTGTTTGTATTTTTTGGGTGCAGGTTAAGTTGGTGTCGCCGAGTCTAATGCCGAAACTGGGAAAAGCAGGTAGCTTGCAGAGTAGACAGGCAATTGTGCATAGCCTGGTGCACACTGAGAGCTGGGCTATTGACTTGTCTTGGGTACTATTTTGATGTAGAAAATAAGATCAAATTCCAAAAACCAATGTGGGACTGAACAGGAACTGAATGAATGAATAGGGAAACACAGAGAATGGGTTCCACTTTGAAGGGTCACTTAAAAAAAAAAAGACTAATTTATGAAACTTCTTGTACTATTCAGTTGGTTGAATGATAAATTTTCTTATTAAATTAATGAATAAACTAATGATGAGAAGGACAAGGATGATATCTATATTGTTTTTCAAACACCCCCCCCCCCCCACCCCCCATTTGTTTTGTATTTATTTGAATCATGTTTGTTTTTATCTTTGTTTTTAGTCACACATTATTGATTGGCTCTATTTTACCATTTTTGTGGTACTAATTTAGACCATCTAATATGAAATAAAGCATATAGACATTGATAACCTTTTGCCAGTTTTTCCATTCATTAATTCTAGAATTTTGAGGGACTATGGCATGATATATGGTGTGTAAATCATTCATTAGAAGAACTATTTCCATACTTGTACTTAATTATAGTGGATAAGGAGCTAAGCTCTGGCTCAACTAGCATCTGACTTTATAAGTTCTAAGGGGAGGGTGGGGTCACGAGTTGAAGACTTATTGGTACATGTGTAACTTACCAATCATATATATATATATATATATATGGTGTGTGTGCGCGCGCTTGTATGTATGTATGTATGTTTGTGTTGTAGTAGACAAGGATGCTTGTATTCATTCTTTGTTGGGTGCCTCATGGACCATCAGATTTGTTTATGATTTCAATGATTGGAATCTAGAGTTAGTTGACTCTATGTTGGACTTCTTGTATTCCAACATCCTGATGACAGAGGGTTTAGATTGCTTGAAGTGGAGATTGAAGAGTAATGGCAAGTTTGATTTGTTCTTATTACAAGACTCTAGGAGGATACAGTGATGCCAGTTTCCCAAAGGAAGAGTATCTGGAGTAATAAGGTATTGGAATAAGCTGGATTTTTTTGTGTGTGCACAGCAGCATGGGGAAAACTTATATTGTGACAACCTCAACAAGAGATGTATCACTTTGGTAGACTAGTGTTTTATGTGCAGAGTTAGTGACAAAAATGTGATTCATTTATTACTGATCCACCATGTGGTAGCCTATGAATTGTGGTTTTTTTTTTTTTTTTTGTCTTTTCTTTGTCTGGGATTCATTAGGCAATGCCAAAGAGTGTAGCGGATCTTGTTTTTGAATGGAGAAATTGGTTTGAGAAACAAATATCTTCAGTGTAAAATATTGTTCCCCTATGCTTAATGTGGGTCATATGGAGGAACAATTGTTATGATGTGGAGGGATCAGTTTTGGAGCTGAAAAATAAGTTTGTGAGATTGTTGTTTTGATGGTCTATAATCCTTGGAGATATTGGTATGCATTTTATTGTAGACTTAGACTTCTTCTTGTAATTCTTTGTTGGGACATTGTTTTGTACTCATACTATGTACATGATATATCTCCTCATCTCAATAAAATTTTATTAATTATTGAAAAAAAAATTCTAGAAGTTTAGGGATCTTATGTATGTATTTTATTAAGAATTCTTTTTTGATAGGTATATTTTATTAGGGATTCTTTCACGTAACACTTCTTGTATTAATTGTTTTTGTAATAATCCAGAAGAGCATTACTGCGGAATATTATATTTAGAAGAAGCTTTCCGAACTTAGTTTCTTAAAATACATTAAAATATCTTCTTCTTCTTCTTCTTCTTCTTCTTTTCTCTCTTGCGTTATTTTTTATTTCGTACTTTCAAAAGAGAACCAATTCCAAATGTGAAGCAAGCATGCCTTAGTTATTCATATACTTGTTCATGTGCTCGATCTATTCTTTTTTGGATGCATTAATTTCTTGCTCTATGCATCTCATGTATGGCCTTCCATCTATCTATCATGTACTTTTGGATTATTGTAGGATATAATTGCTCGTTTCGGTAAGCAAGAGGCAATGCCAAGGGAGTTCTTCACTGATTTTGTCAAGGTGGCTCAAGATGAGGGCCGGCACTTCACTCTCCTTGCGGCACGGCTAGAGGAGATAGGTTCTTCTTATGGAGCTTTACCAGCTCATGATGGCCTTTGGGACTCTGCCATTGCTACTTCAAATGATCTCCTTGCACGCCTTGCAGTTGAGCATTGTGTCCATGAGGTGCTTTTTCCTTAAAAACTTTCCTGTTTTGAATGGATTCATTTGGACCAACACGGACCATGGAGTCATCAAATAATTGATTATGAATGTCAAATGGACACACTTTTCATTAAATTAATTAAAATATATGTGTATATTTCTGCTATTGTGACCTGGTGGGGACTAGCAGTGTCTTTCATTAGAATAATCTAGTGTTCTCAGGTTTGATCAAAAACAAAAATCTAGTTTTCTCAGGTTGGTAGGTTTGGGGGCAGGAATTGATTTTATATATATAGGTAAGTAGATCATCACAAATTTAGGGCACTTTTGATAAACTGTAATGGTGATTACCTGGGAAGATGAGGAGGAATCAAAACTAACTAGGAATACAAGAAGTTGGAATGCAATATTTAATCTGTTCAACTGTTTGGTAATGACACTGGAATAGATCAAGAATTATTATTGTATGAGCAAACTCATAGGTTCTCTTACAGAGTTTCCATCTACCATATTTAATGAAGATGCAAAGACCTGGACTTAGGAGTTATGTTATTCTTTCACCAAAAAAATATATGGCTTTGTCACTGACCATATATAAAGGGTTATATATAATTATTTTACTGGGAAAAGAAAAAGAAAAGAAGCTATGAGTCTATGACTTCATCACTGATCAGGGATCGCATATAATTAATAAAAGACAATATGTACTCATGCAATATACACCACTAACATATTGAAAAGAAAAAAACTAAAACAAAAAAACAGCCATTATTTTAATTTTTGGCATCTTGCTAGGGAAGAAATATGGATACTACATTACATAGGTGTAAAAGATCATAAAAAGACCTACAATGAGTATTCATATGTGCTTTTAAACCCATAGAAAACCTAATCTGGTCAGTATAGTACTTTCCTCCTACTTTTTTTTTTTTAATTTGACTAAAGAGTGTTCACAATCCAATGTGTTACGTTCTCCTCTAATGATGGATATCTTGGGACCTAAATTTCCACGGAGCACAAATGGAGCCAGGAGGATATGATATTGATTAACTATCAAGATGAGATTCCACTATGCTGCCAAATTATTAGTGACAGATTTTAGATGGTGCCACTTTGTTGCCTAAATGTCAATTCTAACACACCCCCACACAAATGAAGCCATGAGGATAAGATACGAATTAACTATCAAGGTTGGATTCCATTATGCTGCCAAATTATTAGAGTAATTTATTTTAGATAGTGCCACATTCTAGATAGCGATAGATCAGAGGAGAGTGGCAGCTAATAGTGGCTTTTTGGGACTTTTATTTTTTAGAACTATTATGTAAGTTAAGAAATAGCTATTAACCTTTTGGGAAAGAATAGTTATTCTAATAGCTGATCCTTGGTTTAAGTGAAATATAGCTATTCTATTACAAGATCTATTCTTTTATACCAAACTTGCCCTTAATTTCTAATGAAGCCAGCTATTAGACTTGCTATTTGAAATAAATGGAAATTGATTTTCTTCATACATATTGTAATAGCATCTGCTGGTAAAAATCCATCTAGATTGCAGGAATTGAAGAGAATGGAACCATAGTTCAAATCATGCAAATGATGGGCATCCTTTTTTTGAGATGAATTGAGTCCTATCATTTGTGAAGATGGCTCCATTTTCTTTAATTTCTGCAAATGATGGGTATTCTTTCATACAGTTTGCATGTAGAGAGGGCTCATTTTTTTGATACACCCTTTCAGTATGGTGCCCAAACATCCATTAGTGAATGATGTTTCCATAATCATAACCCTTTCGAGTTTGAACACAGGGCAGAGGACTTGACGTGCTGCCCATAACCATTTCTCGTTTTCGCAATGGAGGTGATAATGAGACAGCAGAATTACTTGAGAGAGTGGTTTACCCAGAGGAGATTACGCATTGTGCTGCAGGGGTTAAATGGTTTAAATATATTTGCCTGAGGTCTAGTAATCCTGCTCAGGATCAGGACAGCTTGACACCTCAAGGTGGGGCAGGAGAAAATGGAACTATGGAGGTTGAAAATGAAGTAATTCAGAAGTTTCACTCAATAGTGAGAACACACTTTAGGGGACCATTGAAACCACCTTTTAACGAGGAGGCAAGAAAAGCGGCTGGGTTTGGTCCTAGGTGGTATGAACCACTTGCTGTCAAAGAGGCCACTCCTGAATGATGACAGTATTTTATATAGCAAGAATACTCTGATAATTTTTGGTTGGGAATTGATAATTCCCCCCCCCCCCCCCCCCCCTTATTTAAAATGAGCCAACTTATACTTTGGATCATAGAAATCTTAAGAACTAGTATTTCAAGTGGCATATCTCTTCATCTGTTTTTGCATCATGGAACTTCTAAGTCTGGTCTTTTTGTTTTACTTGTTTCTTATTTGGTGAGCTTCTGTTGTTTATGATACTTGTTGCAGTTTGGACTCTCTTTGGTTCTATCTTGGTTGGCGGATATCTGACAGTATTAAACTACCTGGCAGAAAGTTGTCATGAAAACTCCAGTATATCACATTCTCCAAGTTTTAGAACTTTCAAGCAATGAATTTTTCGAAGACCAAGAGAACAATTAGCATATTAACTGAGTTGTTACCTAGTGTTATCAGAACCGGACCGAACCATCAGTTCAATTAGAAAATTCATGACCCCCCCAATAAAGTTGTCTGTACCTTTGTAATGCAAACAAGCCACTCACTGCTTGTGCTTGATGCCTCTGAACTGAAAGAAGACAATTGATGGCATTGAAAGAATGCAAGGGCACTATTTTCTAACAATAAGGCGGTGCAATTACACCATACCCACTCACATCAATTTTTACCACTTTCATTTTTTAACTTTAACTTTTTAACTTTTTATCAACTTTTCTTTTTACTTTTTGTTATTTAATGGTTGAGATTGAAAGTGTATTTTTTGAACTTTCCATCTTAACCGTATATTACTATTGCATCAGGTGCAATACCCTAGGTATTGCACCTGATATGAATCTAGTCTAGGGACACATCTAATTTCACCATCAACTAATATGTTATTATTGGTGTATAATAAAAATAGTTTTGTGATGAATCCTTGTAAAAATAATGTCGCTCCTATCGTAAATTGATAACTTAGCAAGGTGTGACAAGTTTGATCATAGGATTGTTGTTTACCTTTAACATACTTATAAATCTTGATGTTTTAGTTCCCCTAATGTGGGTTTCTAGAACTCTTTGAACATTTGAGTATTCTCCCAAATGTGTATAGGCCACTATCCCACACATACCAGAAAATTATAGGAGGGATCCCTCCCTCTTTCCCTCTTAACGTGGGTGTCCAGAACTCTTTAAACACTTGATTATTCTCCCATATGTGTAGGCCTCCCATCCCACTCACACACAAGAATTACATGGAGTAATTTCTTGAGGGTAAGGCTATAAATGGACCTTCTTTATGCACAGATCAAGCTAGACTCAAGAAAAGACTTGTTTATGTTCATTTATCTAGTAAATAAGTAAAGCTCAAAACCAAGTTTAGTCTCAATTATTAAATGAACAAAACTCAAACATAACAATATATTTGCGAACAAGCTTGTGAACATGAAGCTCAATTTAAGTATTATAATAATATATATTTGTCTAAAAATATACTTATATGTAGTCTTGAGATTGAATTGTGTAAGTTTGTAAATAAGTTTAGAGAATATCAAATTATAATTTGTAGTTTGTTGATTATTTATATAGTCCATTTCGTATTATATTTATATATCATTTTTAACAATAAAAGGTAGGTGAGTATAATTTTATAAGTTCATAAACGGAAACTATTATTTCTAATTAACTCAAATAATATAATTTTACTTTCTAAAAAAATATATATAATTTTAACTCTAATCTCGTTATTAGATATTAGCATAGATTTGAGAATGGGGAAATTTTAGTCATGGTATTATTATATACAAGAAAAAAATAAGTTAATCAAGTGACTTGTTTACAAGTTAGAATAAGAAAATGATCTAAACTTGAACATTTAATCTAGTTTAATGATGAACTCAAGTTCGTCTCATCTTCAAAATAAAATTAAAAAACAATCCTAAACTTTAAAACTCAGCTCAACTCGACTCGTTTATTATAATACTAGGTGGCCCCAAGATGCTAGATAGGAAGTTTTAACCCTAGAACTCATGGATCTCAGCTCACGAGGCCTTAAGAGTCAACAGCTGGAGTTTGTGTTTAAATCATTTAAATCTCAAAAGCACTCCCACTTACTAACTTCACGTATAAATATCAGTTTGCCAACAAGTTAATATGGGTTTTGGTATCTTGTCATTTAGTACAGGGTAATTTGTCTAGTACACAAAATATAACATCTTGATAATTCTATTATTTATGATTTGGTTTCATTTAATTTTTTAGTTTTCTTTTGGTTATAAAACAAAAATCTATTGTCTTGATTAGAAGTTCATATCTTTTTTTTTTTTTTTCTTTTGTGTTGATATTTTCTATTTTTTCTTGTTTGTAATAATTTTGGTATTTTAACCATTTTTAAATTAAGAAATATACTCATTACTTAAAATATTAAACTTATGGGCAACCAATGAACCGTTGATAAAACCAATAAATCATTCATTTAGTTCATTCGATCCACGTCTTGTTTCTGAACCTTTGTCACAAACGACTAATCAAACCTATGTGTCCCTATTCAATGCTCATAAATTGGGGTCTTTCTCCCCAGCTGCAGGTTGGTTGTATTTTCAGACATGTTTTATCTACGTGACAGTGCCTAGTTCATTACACCTTCTCTCTCATTTAACACTTCAAAATCACCAAAGAATTCCACTATCTTTGAGCCATCCTATTTATGACATCAAGGCTTCGGTCATCGGCTTCCCTATCATCAAGTCACTAACGTCTTGACCTTCCCGCACTGGGAAAGTAGCAGCCCGTCAATGGTCTTTCTCAAATTTGCAGCCATAGAATGCTTTGGTTAATATTATCTACATATGTAACCAAAACACTTAACACACTATCAAGAACAAAGATTAGGATCAAGCTTTGGCCTCATTTAGGAACTACTGGCACAAGCAACACAGTTAAAATTTCACCAAATCACTATCAATAATAATAAATAAGTAAAAAAAAGGTAGGGGAGGGGGGAGGGGGGGGGGGGGGGGGGGAGAGAGAGAGGGGGGGAGACTGAATACTGCACAAATAAGAATTAACTCATTGATATAGAAGTTCATTTTCTGTAGCTCTTTTATACATCGTTACTCCAAAAAATGGAATGTAAAGCTACAGAATTATGTTTGATGACGAAAAGCATCAAAACCTTGGAACATTTCTGTTGTTTTGTTGTTCAGAAAACCTCAGACATTTGAAACCTAAAATCATGCCAAACCTCATGGCTTATGCTCCTCAACAATTCAGTTCTCTATGGGGAAGTTGGATTCAAGGAACCAGCAAAAATCCTCTGACTGAGATGGTACAAGAAATGCAGAATATGTTTCAGGCTGGGGTATTCCAGGAAGAAAAATAACATGTTAATCCGAAGAAAAAAATTTTTTTTGACTAAATTACATCCGCCACTGTAGTTGATCTCTTGGAAGCCCCCATTAATTAATTTTATGGCTTTTCTCATGTTCTTACAAAAGAAGTCTTCGGACATCACTAAAGTTTGAACCCAAAGCTGAGAAGAATGATCCTGCAAGATAGAATAGCATTAACCTGATAAGTACTCAAAAAATATGAATAAGGATGAAACTTGTTATCATGACCTTCAATAGGTCCTTTTCAATTGCTTATATATCAAATCATCCCTAGGATAGCTAATGATCAAGACAATATAAGTGTAAACATTTAAACAAGAAGATAAATCAGAACCCTTTATCAGGTCTGAATTTGCCTGACAACAGCAATGAGAAATTGGTGCATATTTCAAGACTGGTTGTACCCAACAAAAAAAAAGTATGTCTTCAGGTTCACTGGTTGTCAATCTCAATAAGGTTTTAGTTACTATCTGCAAGGAGCCTCCCCAATTTGTCATTCACCCATAGCACCATGCCACATTCAAGGATATACATGATCTATTACCCAATACAGGGGCAATATAGTGGCTAACTTCTCCGATAAGTCAACTGTGGCCCCATGTCATGATTGGCGTGTCACATTGACTACAAAACCAGAAGGCTCAAGAAGAAGCCAAATAGTTTACTGTTGTCAATTGTGCTAAACAGAGTTTGTGCAAGATTAATCATTTATGAGGCAGCCTCCTAAATTAGAAGCAATGGATTGGTGATTGATGAAAAGATTCATGTCAAACACTAGCACACAGCCTCACAAAAAGGATAGCAAAGATTGTACCTCCAACTTTGCCATCAAAAACACGATGATCAGCTGATAGCGTTAAGTTCATTTTTGTGACAACTGCAGGCCTTTCAACTCCTGGGTAAAAAATAATTCACGTCATCTAACCTGTAACTAAAAGCATATAATATTCGGTGTGGAAAACAACAAATTTCTTACCATCACTTCCAATTACTACTTCAACAACTTTATTGCCTCTACCAACAGCAAGGATGCCAGCCTGCAGGAAGTCAACAAATTTATACAAGAGACATTTACAGCATGCAATGCCAACTAAATGTAGAATAGAGTACTCTAAGGGTCAATTTGGTTTCTTTTTGAAAGTCATTTTCTATTTTCTGAAAATGGAAAAGAAGAAGAAGATTATAAAAATAAATAAATAAATAAAACCGCAAGATTTGGCAGCACAAATTCTTGTCAATTGTTTCATGTATACAGGCTGCATTCAGCAAAAGGTCAAGAATTGTTTGCTGCGTATGAACATGAAGATTATTGAACTGACAGGAACCCAAAAACAATGTGCATTTAATCATTTGATATCTCAAAATGCCTCTTAGATCTTCCTCTATTAAATAAAAAAAAAAAAAAAAAAACCAGCTTTTCATTTTCTGAAACAAAAATAGCACTGTCATTTTTAACACAGATAAAATTAATTTTACCAATCACTTATTCTAGAGCTGATATCATCACTTGTGAAGTTAATAACCAAACAGAGAAATAAGTAAATTTAGGCTCACACAGACAGAGAGTGAGAGAGAACCTGTGGAGGATTTATAATTGCACAAAAATGATCCACTGGAAACATTCCCAAGTTTGAAATGCTGTATAAAGAATAGAACAATTTAAATTAACTATTTTAGAAAACGAAAGAGTAATTAGGTCCCTAGCATGATATATTCACCTAAAAGTTCCTCCTTGGAATTCATTTGGTGAAAGCTTCCCTGCCCTTGCCTTCTCAGCTAATTCCTTGATCTGAAGCCAAATATCAGCAGAGAAATTGACAATGACCCATATTAAATTTGAATGGATGATTAACAAGAAAAGGTGGGTCTAGAACAACTTTTTTCCTGTTGAGCAGTGGATTTAAATAACTCCAAATTCTATGTTTTTGTATCAATCATTGTCCTGCAGCAGATTCCACACTAATTTCTTTGGACATCATAGCAACAAAGAGGAAATAATAAATTGATGCATGCTTCCTAAGTGCAACTGCATTCAAGCAGATTTTTTCCCCCATTGGAGGAAAAAGAAAAACGCAGAGAAAGACTCGAATTGTAAAAGGAACCCAAATTGAAGTGATCAAACTAAAAACTACTCAAATTACAATAGAGTACCTCCAAGGCTATTGACGATAGGGTCTTCTGATCTGCATTCCTCACTATTGGAGTCATCAATCCCTAGGCAATACAATAGGATGACATTAGGCCCTGTTTAAAACTTCAAAGCCACAATTGTTGATATAATATTCATACCTTTTCTGTTGCCACTGCAATCGAAATGTCAACAGAATCGCATAAAATGACTTCTCCTTTCTCAGCATTCCAGTAAGCTGACATGCACCAAGAGAACAAAATTTCAGTATCAGAATATCACTGACTAAATTGCTGTTTTAGAGTCTAGAGTCAAAATGAACATAGATAAAAGACACGCATGTTTGTATATACGTATGCTTACTCAGTAGATCCTGCCAGCAGTAGAAAGAAATGAAGTTCCGAGTATTATACAACAATATAACATTGGGGAAATTTTTTTACCTTAAATTCATCAATCTGACCAATAATAATGCACAAGAAACATTGGGAAACAGATACTGGTGTGGAATTTAATGCAAGAAAATTGAAATACTCCTAAACTTCAGATGTATATCCATAACACATATTTCTTTTTTTTTTTTATATAGGTTTTAGAAAAGCAAACTAAATGAATTATTATTATTTTTTTTTTATACAAGATAGAAATTCTACTCTAGAGTAATCTAAGTGTATATATGTGTGAAGCTCCCTCCTGAAAACTTGAACCCTAGCCCTTACCCTTCACACCCCACAAGCACTTACACTTATGGAGCGACCATTGCACCAAAGGTGTGCGATGGTTACATATTTCAGAGAAGCTTGTTGTTAATGCAAGCCCATGTGGTGGAAAAGAGCATCCGTATTAATCATTGGGCTAATGACAAGTGAGAGGTTGCAGGAATGATAGAGAAAAATAGTTACAAACCATTAAAATGACAATCAGCAAACATGTACACGAAGAGAAAGTGTATTAGCTTTTATACATTCAGATATAACTAAAATGTAATCATTTTATTGTTTATTCATTAACAGCCTTCAAATCAACAAATACTGAGTATTCAATTAAAACATTTCAGATGCAACTAAAGCTAATCTTTTCATTGTTCATTGACCACCCTCAGATCAAGCTGACATCCCCTATCCAAAAAAAAAAATTCTTTTTTTTTTCCCTGAAACCTACAATAGTTGGAATTAAAAAAATGCACAAGCAAAGCACAAAAAACAACAATTATAAGTATTAGCAGGGCATGAAAATAGAGGAGAATCAGCTTTTCTCTATTTCTTAGTCAAGATATTGGGTTTTCTACTACCTTTAGGGCATAAAATACTCAAGAAAAATACGGGTTTATATATGTTTTGGCACAGCCTGTTTCCCTAAAGACTGACATCAAATATTTTCTCAATACTCCATTTTTCTTTATATAAAAGAAGTACAATTTGATTTAATTATCAAAAGTACAATTTGATTTTCTAGATGACTCTACCGTCTTTTTTAATAAGAATCACAATTTCCAGGATTGACTCTACTATCTGGCAACAAGAAACATCTGCCACCAATTATATTTATATGTGCATCAACAAATTTACTTGACCATTATATAACTGATATGTCTTTACCATTTGCTTCCGGTACATTTCTCAGTGCCACAGCTACAGCTTTGATGACGATGTCATTCACTGAAACTTTAACACCATGCTTCTCTGTAATTGAGGAAGTAAAATGAATGATCACAGAGAGTACATATATGCCCAAGAAACTGAATTAATAGATTTGAAACTTATTCCATACCTTTAAGTTCCTTTCTAAGAGAAAGAAGAGGATCCAGTATAACATCTGACAAACATCATTTTAATATTTTAGATATATCATTTTATATTAACAACCATGGAGTATTCACATTATCAACTGTAGAGCTTCAGAACCTGATGATAAATATAAATGTGGTGTTTTTTGTTTCGATTCCAATAGCCTTCTGGCTATTACCTGAAAAACAACAATGATATTACAGCACAATCACTACAAACTACTATTTAATCACCCAAAAACAAAAAAAAAAAAAAAAAAAAAAAAAAACAAAACAAAAGAGACGTTCTAAATAGTCTAAATATCAGAGATTTTGAAGCTCAAATGTTATGCTTTTGATGGCCTTTAATTAGGCTGACATTCAATTTAAACATTAAGTCCAAAATAATGCCCTAGACTAGTTGCTTTAGGTAATTAATTGTAGAACTAAACCTCTTCCTATATTTTTGATAGAATCATTTAATCATTATTCTAACACCTCCCCCTCACACGTAGGCCCAGACTCCCATTAATACATGGGTCCCGAGAAGTGGGACTTTTAATCTTTTAAAAGTTGAGGAAGAGTGGAGATCTAGTTCAAACTCGAGACCACCTACCCTGATACCAAGATAAACTACCACTTTTCCCAAAAGATTAAACTATTAGAAAATGGTAAATTGAATCTTTTAACCATTATTCTAACAAAATTTATCTCTTTATACAAATTCCCTGGCATATATACCAAGTTCCATGTAAATAAAAGTCAATGAATTCTCATTCCAACCACTAATAATCATTCGTAGAATCCTTTTTTATTGTTCTACGCTGCCTAAGGCAAGAATGTAAGGCCAGAATCTTTTCCTAATTGCCTTGACCGTGGTTCTTCTCGGCCCTAACCCTTGCCTTTGAGTTGCATGCACTTGAACCAAATTACTCCTGCTTCTAGTGCATAATCTTCTCCAGACCATCTTATCCAACTTTTCCCACAAAGTCCTCTATTAGTTGCCACCATGTACTTCTCATGAAAGCAATTTTTTTTAGTCAACTTATATTAAAATATATATATATATATATATATTAATTATTCCCTTCTCACAATTCTAATTTACGTTATTATCATGTAATTCTTAAATGCCCTGTACTCCAGGCCACCAGCAAGGCTAGCCTTGGAGTCATTTATGGATTTTCTTTTAATTTAATAAGTACTCATCAACTATGAAAATTATTTTAAACACTTGGATTATCAAATATATGAGACAGCAACAATGCGCCTGGGATGCTGTATTGTTGTCTCTTAAACTTCTCCAATCTTGGAATCCACAAAACACATATAAAAGGACATTCTAAACAGAAAATTTTGCTCAAATCTAATTACTAGTTCAACAAAACCAACCTTGCGTATTTGACTATTAGGCAGATCTTCAAAAGAATCTGACTGCTTTACGTGAGACCTTGAATCTGTTGACACAGCGGGAGAAGCTTTTTGAGGTGATGGGAGTGTCTTCTCTTTAGATGAAGATCCTTTTCCTGACTTAATTGCAGCTAAAACATCCCCCTTGAGCAGCGTACCATGAGAGCCTGATGCCTTTAATGATGATGAATCCAATCCATGTTCTGTAATTAGCAACTTTGCAGATGGACTGATCCTCGCAACACTTGTTTTCTGAGTTTTAGCTTCATTTCCATCATCACGATGCGTTGGCTTTGCCTCTTTGATTTCAGAACCACTGCTAACACTATTGTTTACTGTCTCAATATCAGCTGGATCCTCAACCTTGCAAAACAATAGGCAATGGTGTTTTCATAAAGTATAAGTGGCTAGTTTAAAGGATGACATTTCCATAAAGTAACGGTGCAGAAAGAAACTATAGCTATTCATCAATTTAACTGGCAATTAATAGCACCCTCTACATTTCTTTTTAGGGGGACAATAAAACATATTAAAATTTAGACTAGAACAATGTCAACCCTTGCAGGTGCAAGCTGGAACCATTAGCAAGCTTACAGATGCCCTACTACTCAGCTATAATATGGTAAATTTAATCATTTAACCACATAATTCTAACACTCTCTCTCGCGTGTAGGCTGAAGCTACCTTTTAATAGGTGAGGCCCAACATGTGGGAATTTAAATAGGAGGTAGAGTGGAAAAGACAATGATCGAACTCAGGATCTCATGCTTTGATACCATGTTAAATTACCGATTGTCCCAAAAGTTTAAGCTTTTGAAATATGGTAAATTTAATCATTTAACCACATAATTCTAACAAATAGCATTGGCTGAAAGTTGCTAAGGTCAAAAGCATGTTATACATTTGTACAAGCATTATCACACTTACTGTTATTGCAATAGGTTGACCCACAGCCACATCCTTTGAACCTTCAGGTGCTAGTATCTTAGCCAAGTACCTAAACCCAATATTCCATTTAAAAATGTAAGCAAACATGTTAAAAGTAACAAATAAAGGGCTTCATTATTATCGATTCAAATGCCTCCGTACCAATACAAAGAATCATTCCAAAAAAACTGGCATTAGCATTAAATTCAAAAGTTCTAAACTCAAAGATGGAACCATAGCAAGCTATTTTAAGGGAAAGATAGAGGGTGATAAAATAATATACATAAAGGCTTTGGTTCCCTGGCCTTTTCCTATTCTTTAAACTTTACAACTACCAGTTAAAAACAACTAGGACAACTTAACAAAGACATCCAACAAAGCCCTTTTATTCTGTGAAACGCATTCACACGTATGCCTACATGACCATGATTATATTGCATTTCAACTTTATTAAAGTCACAATCTGGACACAATGAATCAGTTTTTAACAACAATATCAATCACTTCCTCACACTGATCAGACATGCAAAATAAATGGAGTTCTATTCTACAAGTAACCAAATACCATGTTTTTTTTTATAAGATAACCAAATACCATGTTAAGACACAAATATTGAACATCAACCAAACTGCAACACAATAATCCTAACATAAGGAAAGAACATTACCCCTCTTCAAGACATTCAAATTCAAGGGTAGCTTTGTCTGTCTCTATCTCACATATAACATCACCCACGTTGATCTGTTAGTTTGAGTAAACAATCAAGAGGCATTTTAATGCAATTATTCTGTATCCCCTAAATGAGAAGCAAGAAGTAGTTCAACAGCAGATTTAAAATATATTATACACAACAAACCTTGTCTCCTTCTTTCTTTAGCCACTTCGCAATGTTTCCCTGATTCTGTGCATACATATAAAAGCAAACTTAAGCTTCACCCAGAAGAAAGAAAATTTAGCATGATAATCTGAGCAGAAACTAGCATCCAATGTTTCTTACCATAGTCGGGGATAATGCTGGCATTTCAACAAGAATATGAGGAGGAAGCGCAGATGCACTTGTCTTAATTGAACTTTTCTCTTGTACTTTGTTCTCATTTTTCACATTCTGATTCGTTGTTTCCTCTTTAATCTCAGATCCACCTGCCACAGTAGCAGGGACATTTTGGATATCATCTTGATCCTCAACCTAGTAAATGCACAAACGTTAGTTTTTTTCTTCTTTTACTGGTAAACTACACACACACCCAATAGATTCAAGACCTCACCCTCCAACCCATTATAAAGAAAGGAAGTACCAGTTGAGATATTGCTCATTAGCACGTGCCTTATTCAGTTTTTAAAATAATTAAATACTTGAATGGTTAACACAGAAACTATTAAAACAGCAGTGTCACATTAAAATGATATTAACTTTCCCAAAAAAATTTAATATCTTTACAAAGTAGATAAAATTTACTGCAGTAGGATTTCATGAAAAAGAAATGGCAATCTTTCATAAAGGATTATCATGAGTTACCGTTATTGCAATAGGTTGTCCAACAGGCACATCTTTTGAACCATCAGGCACCAGTATCTTAGCCAGAAACCTGCAGAATTTAACCCATTACCCATCCAAGAACAGATGTGGTAAGCATTTAGGATGGATCAGAATTTGCATCTTTAAGTAGTTCTGATCAACATAGGATACAAAAGAACTGAAGATCCAGGAAACAGATATGAAGCAAACTATTTACAAAGTAAACAGGAAGGGAACAGATGACCAATCTAGAAAGAAAACATTCTTATTGCCAATGCCAAATGAAACATCTAACGTGAAGAGTGGTTACTAAACAATTCCTTTCTTTAATAGCTGATTTGCAACACGCATTCAAGTATTATACATTTTCCAACATAGCAAATAAACATTACCCCTCCTCAAGACTTTCTAGCTCAAGAGTGGCTTTGTCAGTCTCAATTTCGCATAGTACATCACCCACTTCTATCTGTTAAATTAAATCAACAGTCAGGACAACACAAATTTAATATTGAAATAACTAAATTGATCCCCACTTCATTAAGAGGAAGGATTTATTTTTCAACAATTATCTTTAAGTATATTGAATTGAAAATAACTAAGCTTTAATCTTTCAAAACTATATGAAACTTTTGGTATAACTGACCCTATCTCCTTCTTTCTTCCTCCATTTTGCAATGTTGCCTTGGCTCTGCACAAAAGAGTAACAATTAAGATTGTGAAACTTCTTGGAAGCAACAAAAAGAACAACACACACGTGTGGATAACATCTAAAATCAACTCCTCGCATATCTTACCATTGTAGGAGACATAGCTGGCATCTGGAGTACTGTATGTGAAGGATCTGCAATAACAGTCCACTTGATGATGAAAGTCAGAATATAATTCACTTACACACATGATTAAGTATGCACACTAGAGTATTTTCATCATTAGATAATATTAATAGTTGGTAAAACCATACTGCAAGGAAAAAAAAAAAAAAAAAACTAACACTAATCTGGTATATGTCAGAACTACAATTAAGTTAAACAAAATCAAAACAAGAAGAAGACGCCATTGGATGAACATTCATACTAATAAATAAGAGAAAAGGTGATATGTGACGTTGCACCAACAATCATGTCACGGAACTTATGAGTCTCTAAAATGATAAACAAAATATTTAAAAAATTATTTTAAAGAATTAATTTGGGTTCTATGTGAGGGGGATTATAATGAAAAATTATGATACTTAGAAATTTATGGAAGTTTAAAGAGAAGAGAAGTAGTACTTGAGAGATATGAAGGATTTCTTTTCTTTTCTGATTTTTTGTTTTTGGATAATCTCCGTAATGGAAGAACATCAATCGAAAACATTGAGGACATATGAATAATTTGAAGAACGAAAAGCAATATTCTTATCAGAAGTATGCTTTTGTCAAGATTTGATAAGCCCTTTTTTTATGAATAATAAATTTTATTGAGTAAAGAAAATGGAGTGCACCAAGTAAATAGGACGTGTACTAAAGGTATATCATAATTAAACTCCAAAGTTACAATGATCAATGAAATCTAATAAGTTTGAAAACGAGAAACGTTTCAGAACTTTGTATGAAAAAAATTGATAAGTCCTTAATTTATTTTACATTGCTTACGGAGACATGTGCAAGACTTTTCCATGACAGACCGAGAGTAAGGTTAATTCTAAGTAAAAGCAACAGAGATACACTTTCAAATTTGAACAATTTAAGGTAATTTTTTTGATAGGTAATAAAACTTTTATTCAAAAATACAAAATACTAAGCATCATGTTCACGATGGTGAACATTCTGATCAGGAAAAAATACGGCAGGTTCAAAAATTTAATCCAATAGAGTGTAAGAAATTAGAAATAGAAATACAATTCGTAAAACCCAAAACACGCGCCCACTGAAACAAAGTACTGAAGAGAAGAGCTTTTAAAAGATCTAAGGTTCTCTCCTTGTCTTCAAAAATGCTTGTATTACGTTCCGTCCAAACCAGCCACATTAAACATGCCGGGACCATATTCCATATGGTTGACAAATGCTTTCCAAACCAATTTCTCCAAGCAAAGAGGAGAGAGCCAACTGTCTTCGGTATTACCCAATGGATCCCAAAAACCTCGGAAATTGCACTCCATAATGCATGAGAAAACTTACAGTAGAGAAAAAGATGATCCACAGTTTCCTCGTCACAAAAACACAAACAACACCTGTTAACCAAGAACTGACCTCTCTCAACTAGATTATCAATAGTGAGTATCCCATCCCTAGCTGTTGTCCATAAGTAGAAAGACACCCGTTTAAGAACCTTTGCACACCAAATACACTCCCAAGGAAAAACCTCATTGTAGGGACCAGACAACAACTTACAGTAACAGTGCACATCAAACACCCCCTTCTTAGTCAACTTCCAAGTCAAAGTATCACCCCCCTTACCCCTCAACATATGGAAATATAGAAACTCAATGAAAGAACAAACATTTTCCTGCTCCCAATCCTCTGGAGCTTGACAGAAATGAATATTGCAGCTCCTACTTCCCCCTTCTGAGGCAGATACAATGAGGTCAGAAATCCAAGCCTCTTTAGATCGAGAACGGGTAAACAAATCAGGAAAAAGGTCCTTTAAAGGATTACTCCCACACCAAGGATCATGCTAGAAACTAAAATGGTCACCCTCCCCCACATTATACACTACCTGTCCAAAGAACTTCTCTGCCCCTTCTCTAATGCTCTTCCACATCCCACCCATGGGTACCTCTTACAATTCTAGTGCACCAACCCCCTGTAGCCTCACCATACTTGGCTGCTATAACTTGACGCCATAACCTATTACCTTCCTTCCCAAAACGCCACAACCACTTACCAAGCAAAGCTTGGTTAAACAACCCAACCCTCCAAATCCCCAAGCCACCATCCTCCACCGGCAAACAAACCTTCTCCCAAGCAACCAACGGATATTTAAAAACATCCCTGGAGGCTCCCCAAAGGAAATTCCTCTGAATCCTTTCTAGTCTGTCTGCCACTGCTTGGGGAATAGTAAACAAGGATAAAAAATAGGTGGGAAGACTAGAGAGGGTACTCTTTAATAAAGTAAGCCTACCACCTTTCGATAGATATAGACGTTTCTAGCCAGAGAGCTGCCTCTCCATCTTTTCTATAATAGGGTTCCATATCGATGAGCCTTATAATGAGCCCCAAGTGGCATGCCCAAATAAGTCATGGGCAAGCTACCCACCCTGCAACATAAAACACGGGCCAAGACATTCAAATTCTCAACATCACCCACCGACACAATCTTACTCTTACCACCGTTGACTCTCAAGCCAGTAATAGCTTCAAAAAAAATCAATACCATCCAAATGTATAGTAACTGTTCTCTCGAGGCATCACAAAACAAAATGGTCTCATCAGCAAAAAGAATGTGAGAAATTTTCAAACCTCCTTGTCTATGAGACCCTGCCTGAAAACCACAAAGACAACCACCATCTTCCATTCTCTTCAACAACCTGCTCAACACCTCCATAATCAAGAGAAATAACAATGGAGACAGGGGGTCCCCTTGGCGGATACCACGAGAACTACCAAAAAACCCCACAGGAGACCCGTTCACTAGAACTGAGAATTTAATTGTGGAAATACAAGCCCTAATCCATCTCCCCCACCTCTCCCCAAAACCCATCCTCTCCATAAGATAAAATAAGGCATTCTAATTCATATGATCATATGCCTTCTCAATGTCTAGCTTAACAATGACCCCAGGGATGCCACTCTTCAATCTACTATCCAAGCATTCATTGGCAAGTAGAACCGAATCTAGGATTTGCCTCCCCCTAACAAAAGAATTCTGAGAAGCAAATATCAACTTATCCAAAACCCCACAAAGTCTATGTGCCAACACCTTAGCCAAAAGTTTATATAGGCTACCCACAAGACTTATAGGACGAAAGTCTTTAATATTGATTGCATTGACTTTCTTAGGGATCAAACATAGAAAAGTGGCATTGAGAGACATCTCAAAAATACACTAACTATGAAAATTCGCGAAAAAAGCCATAACATCCTGTTCTAGTACACTCCAACATTTTTGGAAGAATACCATAGTAAAACCATCTGGCCCAAGTGCCTTATCACCTTCCGCCTCCATAAGAGCCTCTAGAATCTTCTCCTTCTCAAGCTCCCTCTCCAAAGAGTACCTCTCATCTTCATCTAAACATGCAAAGTCTAAACCATCAATAGTAGGCCTCCAAGATTCCAACTCCTGATATAATTTCTTATAAAAATCCACTACTTGATTCGTAATTTCAGACTCATCCTCAGAGAGAACCCCCTCAACCTCCACCCCCCTAATCTGATTGGTTCGCCTACGAGAGTTGGTTAGTTTAAGGTTATGCACAAGACAAAATATAATTCAAACCATATTGCTCTCTGTCACAGTCAGTCATTCTTGGCCATTATATTGATTTAATATAAACAATGCCTTCCTTTATGGAGAACTTCAAGACGAAGTATACATGGATCAACCCCCTGGATATGTTGTTACTAGTACTGAACACATGTTTGTTGAATGCACAAGGATTTCTTTGGTTTGAAGTAGTCTACTCATCCATAATTAGATCCATTTAAAGTAATTGCACTTGGGGGTATGGTTTCCAATGTTCTACTTATGATTATTGTCTTTTTATTAATGAACTATTTTAACGATGTTGGTCAATACCGCTAATTGTTTGGGAAGTTATTTCCAACTATCAATTGCCTGACATTACTTGTTCGATTGGTGTGGTTAGACAATATATGCATGCTCCGTCCCAGCTCCACTAACACTATGAAGCTATTTTTCATATCTTGCATTATCTAAAGGATGATCCTAGAAGAAGACTATTGTACATGACCTTTACTTTTTTGTCTAACAGATTTTCCTGATACTAACTAGGCTGGTAGTCATTTTAGTCGGCAGTCCACTTTTGGCTATTATAGCTTTGTCAAAGGTAATCTTGTTACGTGGCACGGGGAAAAGCAAAATGCAATCACTCATTCTATTGCCGAAGCTAAATATCGAGCTATGGCTCATACTGCTTCCAAGATGTTATGGGTTTGCTCTCTCCTTCATGACATGGATATTGATGCTCCTACTCCTATGCAAATAGTCAATGACAATCAAGCTACTATCGTATTTTACATGAGCGTCCCGAACATATCAAATTCGACTATAACTTTATTTGAGATTTATTAATGTGGCAACAGATTGTCACTCCCTATGTTCTCTTAGATAATTATATGGGTAGCATTCTCACGAAGTCGTTAGCTTGTGCCTCATTGCAAACACCGTCTTGCAAACTAAGCACATTTGATGTGTACACTCCAGCTTGAGGGGGAATGTTAGAATTGCCCTTGTTATTTTTAATTTTTTGATAAGTGCCCTTGTTATTTTTAATATTAGCATAAAGGTGTTCTTTTGGTTATAATATAGGTAAGAATAATTTTATTGAAAAGAAACTACTACATGTATAAAAGACACAAACTTCTAAAGAATTACAACAAAAAGAATTATCCACAAAAA
This sequence comes from Lithocarpus polystachyus, assembly GCA_033629205.1. Lineage (NCBI taxonomy): Eukaryota > Viridiplantae > Streptophyta > Magnoliopsida > Fagales > Fagaceae > Lithocarpus > Lithocarpus polystachyus. The sequence continues at coordinate 42,614,780 of CM066165.1, read as the reverse complement.
GGTAATTACTCTATGAATGATGCAATGGAATCACTATTTCTAAGCCCCTTGCACGCAACCACTCATATAATGAACAAGTAAAAGTTGCCTCCCTATGCCTTCCAAATCTTCAAAAGTGCGCCAGTTTCTAAATAGGTGCTAAGGCAAGGGACTAATTAACAAAGCACTAAAACTTTTATCAAATGTCCCCCCCCCCTTCCCTCTCTCAAACCTAATGCCTCATATTTTACAATTTAATTACCATGATAAGCTACCACATGTCCCAAAAGTTTAAACTAATAAGAAATGATGATTTTAATCACTAAAGCATTATTCTATCAAAGACAAGCAGAGATTTGTAAACGAATAGAGAAGACATATACCTGTGGAAGAGAAGTGCTTGATACCACCAACCCACAGCTGAAAAAATTGTAATGGTATCAGAAGACATCCTTGGTATGAAGAGCTATTTACAAATACATTTCAAACACTAACCTTTAGTTTTAAAGAATTATTTTGAACTCCAGTGAGCAAAAGTAAAGATGCGGGCCTGATTAATTTCATTGTCAGCAAATAAGAAATTAAAAAAAAAAACAAAAAACAAAAAGAAAAGAAAGAAATATCTAGGAGTGACAGCTGAGTGAGTCTGACAAGACAAAGCCAAATAAACCCTGATTAAAATTTCAGGTTTTCCCTTACGAAAAAGGAAGGTTTGGATATTGGATTGGTGCTACATGTGCTAGTGTAATGGTGAATCGGTCAATCATCATTTTCTTCATTGTCCGGTTGCAATGGATATGTGGGCTATAGTGTTTGGTTTGTTTGGAGTGAGCTGGGTTATGCCGCAATCTGTAGTGGGGCTTCTAGCATGTTGGCAAGGCAGATTTGCCCGTCATCAAAATGGGTATATATGGTTGATGGTTCCCCATTGCTTATTATGGTGCCTTTGGAGGGAGAGAAATAGTCGGTGCTTTTAAGATAAGGAGAGATCCATATTAGATTTGAAGCTATTTTTCTTTAGAACTTTAATGGATTGGTTGACTGCTTTGCGGAACCAATCTTTTTTTATCTTTTCTTGATTTCTTAGATGCTTGTAATTTTTGTTCTTGCTTGTTTGACCCCTTGTACACTTCCTGTGTACTAGGGTGTCCCCCTTTTTTGATATCAATAAACTTTTACTTATCAAAAAAAAAAAAAAAAACATTTTTTTATTTTTTATAAGTAACATTGTTTTGGTTCTATGCTGAATGCCTTCAAGATATGCATACAGGCGTACAAATGAAAGATGGATAAAAAATTCATACAGGGTCACAAGACTAACAAAACATCTGTCATACCATGTGGACAATCTCTAACTACATCTGGAAAGGTAAGAGCTTGTTCAAGCTTATGCAATTGAGGTCACAAATGAAAAAACACATATAAAAAGAAAGATAAATTATTGGGGATAACAAATTTAACATAATCTTCTTTATACTGTAATTAACCACCTCAAGCTGTAATAGGAAACTTGGGTAAGGACCAGACAAGTTTATAGCTAGTCCTTTTGCCATCTCAGGTCTGTCCTTAATCTGTGTGCTTGGATTAAACTGGTTCCTAAGCTGATGATCCTAGCTTGGCTTAGTTTCAAGTATCAATGCAACTAAGTTTTGATGGCAATATGCCCAATCCAAAACAACTTTACCCTTTTGACTCTTTGAGTTGTAAAGACAAAATGCCCAATAAATTCTAAGCACGTTCATTGAAAAAGGGGTAACACCTTTACTCCTCAAGTTAAATAGCATGTGCTTCAAGACAGTCACTATTTCCAAGAGAAAGTGAATACGGGTTTTATGAATCATAAAACCATGTAAAGCAATTGTAATTGAATTTGCAAACTAATGATAAACAAAAAGCTGATGAATGCAAACCTTAATAGAGAGCCATGACCACCCACAAGAGAATTTTGCACAAAGGGAGGGCTGCACCAGCAGGATAAAACAGCACATTATAAGATCAATTATGCAGCTCTATACAGAAAAATACTGAGCAATATGCATTCAAAACAATAAGAGTGATATATATATATATATATATATATATTCCCTGATAGGTGAAAATATAAAGAATTCTTCTAGATTAGTTGAGAAGCGATCATTTAAATTGTTAGAAGAACATTGACGTGTAAAGGAAACACAGTCGCCATTGACACCTTATTTTTATGTATATTCAAGTCAAAGTCATCAAGTGTGGTAACATTAACCCATCATCCACTCTTAAAATTTTCGAAAGCACACTTTTTTACTGAGTTTTAGTACTACACATAATGATTTATTGGCAGCTTTGTTCGATTGACCAGCATTGTCCCAGTTCTGTTAGTGTCAAACGAAAAATTTGTCCTAATTCAATATAAATCCACTATAGTGCACTCATTAATTAGTTCTTTGATCATACTAGCAGCTCATTTCAAATATTTTCTCCTCCAAATCTAGTCATAAACCCTCTTCTCTGATTCCGTTCTTTTCATACACCAGTTTAGCAATTCATAATATAGACCATGTTCCGGCATTTCCCTCACCAGGTCAGTCTATGAAATGGCCTACGGAGTATCACACCTTTACTGGAATACAATTTGGTCTCCCTTCAACCTTTTTGTTCCGACGCGAAACAACGAGGCTGACATGATACCAAAACATATACAATAACAACAACCAAGCCTTAGTCCCAAAATTTTGGAGTCGCCTACAAATCCTCAACAAATTAGTCAAAATCAGCAGACCACAGTTTATTCTTTTCCGCCATTCTATTCTATACGAAATCACACTCTCTGTTTAATTGATACCGAAACTCGCCGCAGCACAAAATTCACCAAAATAAAATTTGCAGAACATTAAAATAAAAAAATGGCCAATTGTTGCCATAAGTCAAACTCAAAGCTTTCAACACTTTCCACAAACCAATAACAGATTCACAAAATTCTCATCATCTCAATAACAAGTTCGATCATATGCAATAATCCTCAACAACATTTCACCAATCCAAACCCTCCAAAAAAATAAATTTCAAGAGAGAGAGAGAGACAGAGAGAGAGAGAGTGCGTACCGAGAGAGGGATCTAGACGAAGAAGAAGAGAGAAAGCGAGCTCTTAAGAAAGAAGGAGCGTGAGACTTAGAGATCTCTTTCACTGGACCTCGAAGCCGTGAAAGCGCCATTTCCAATTTTTACTTCACTGTCTCTCTCTCTCTCTCTCTCTTCTCTTCAGAAAACGATCGAGTGAGTACGCTGTGGGAACCAAAAGCCGAACGGCAAACGAACAAAGGAAAGTTGAAATCGATCGTTAATATCGAGCGAGTGCGAATGCAGAAAGGTCCTCGTTGTCGTTCCACGACTCTCTAACAATTTCTTGTTCTCTGATTTAAATTAACTATTTATTATTAATGAGCACTAGCAGTCTAGCACTAGCGGCATGGGCAATTTGCGAAGGGAAAAGTAGCAGTAGCAGTCTAGCACTCCATTTTGGTAGCTTGCGCCAGCCAACTACTACTCTTCTCTTCTATTCACTATTTATTACCTACCAACCCTGGACTGGAGTACGGAAATTTCTTTCATTTTTATTATTTTTAATTTTAATGATTAATAATTCACTCTCAATACTTTTTTTTTTTTTTTTTTGAAAAAATGTTAGGAATATAAAAATTTTCTTAATTTTTGCTATACCTTGCTATGTAGACCGTTGCGATCAATGGAAGTAAAATAATGTATCTATGTTTAATTACTCATAACTCATCACGTGAGATGTGGCACAAATTGTGGAGTCTTTTGTCCCTAACATTCTTTTTTTATTACTATTATGCATCTTTGGTGTGAAGGTAAGAGACGGCGCCACCTTAAGGTTAGTTTTTTTTTTTATGCCAATAAAATTAAATTTTGCTCCATAATTTGTTTTACATTTAATGGATGAATGATTGTTTAGTTGTATACATTGAAAGAGATGTAATTTGTAGCATTGATAATGAGACTATCATGCAACGATTTCAAAATATGAAAACTCGTAAAAAGCAATTGTAAATTTTATGTATTTGCGTATTTTTTTTATTGTTGTTTTTGTCATCGATATATGAATTTCTCTTTTTATTAGATTGTATAATTTATGCTTCTTAAGGAACACCCTAAGAAAATTTCCTAAAGCCACTACTAGCGATGGTCATTCTATAAGTATAAGTGCTTGTGGGGTATAAAGTATGAGGGGTAATGGCTGGAATTTAAGTCTCTAGAAAAGAACTTCACACATATGACATATATATATATATATAAATATATATTTAAGTTAGACTAAAGTATAATTTCTATATTGTATAAAAGAAAAAAACATTGCTTTTTATTTTTTATTTTCGGGACAACACTCCCCAAGTACTTATGATCTCGACTCCCTACAAAAATACTTGCACTGTCAGCAGGAAGCATATATGTTAAAGGACATTTTGGAAGGAAATTGGCTTTTAAGTATTTTTACTATCTTTTTTTTTTTTTTTGGTCTGGAAAAAGTAGTATTTTTACTTTTTGGGTTATTCCTCAAATAAGGAGTTAAATAAATCATGAATAATTGTGGGTTACTTTTTTTATTTTCAGTGCATGGGCCGAGTTGGGTTATGTATGGGAAGTGGAGCCCAACACTCTCACAAAAAAGAAAAGAAAAGAAGGGTCTTTTGCCATTCTATAGGTACCAGCACATTTCGAAACTCGCTAGCTTAAAGCCCACGTCAACCATTTTAAGAAAAACTACAGAAAATAACAAACTACAAGTGAAGTGAGTACGTTGGTAGAAGAAGAAACCCAAAATGTTCTATCTATTCATAATAGTTGCTTGAAAAAAAAAAAAAAAGTGGAGGTTATTTTCTCTTTGTTGTAATTACTGGGACTGAGAGTTTGGGCCTTGCAGACCCCAGGCTTATAGTGTGTAATCCAAGTCTGCTGGGCTTGGAGACTTTTTTGTTCAAGACCGAGTGAGAGTGAAGCTCCCATGAGTTTAAGCCCGAGGAAAGATTGATGAATAAATTTGAGTGTGCACATTATGGATTGATGGGATTTTGAAGGGCTTTCTTTCAAGACCAGTGTTGAGGACTCTTTTTTCGGTCCACGTGGCACTACTTCATTGGCAACTCATACCACATCAACATATTATTGATTTTTTAGGAAAATCTACTTAAAGCCCAAAAAAACTCATATCTCATTCAACTACATGGATTGGGCCCGCATGGCCCGCGAGATCCTTACTTCAAGAGGCGGATGCATAGCCTATATTACCTCTCTTACACTCATGGCAAACAGCTTCTTCAACAAGAGCCCATATTTACACAAAATGACAACAAAACCCGAGGTACGTTATCTTTTCTTTGGCTTATGATCCAAGCACATAAGTCTCCTTGGGGAAACTTTGGGAGTCGTGGTTTGGAGGGCCAAGAGATATGTTCAGTAAAGCTCCAATGGTTTAAAGTTGATAAAAGAAACATGTTGCTTGGCGTGTCTTCTTCAACTACCTGAACTCTAACGAGTCCATGTGCAGCGGGTAACATATGGTAAGCATCTCCTATCACATAGCACTTAAAATGATATAATTCCCCATTACTCTTTTCCTAAAGCTTAATATGTATCATATGACAAATACTCAATATACCCAGCCATCTAACTGCTAGGAAAATAATTATTCATTCAACCCTCAGCTGTTGCTATACAAATTTAGAAACTTCATTATATTATTCTACCTAAACTTCATTACTACTTCCAGCTAAAATCTAACTCAAACACATGGCCTAATCTGATTGGCTATCTTTTATCTCTCTCTATATACAAAATATTCATGATATCCTTGATACCCAGCTGCTGTCTACCACAATCTGACCTTGTATTTTTCTGCCAGCTGCTAGAGTAAAGCTTTAAATACTTTTCCTGCTCACCAAGATTATGTCACAACATAATGAAACCTTGACAAAATCTCTAAAGCTTCATTAACCTTCAACCAACCCTTCTATTACTTGCTAGAAATGTGTTGTAATGGAACCTTGCACCAAAAACACAAACACCCAAGAAAGGAAACATTTTCAGCTGATCCCCAGCAATGTATTCAGCACTTGACACCTGACTGGAAGTGATATCATCAGCCATTTAATCCTAAAATCCCAGCAGCCAGCTGTTATACCAAAACTAGCAAGATACCCTTCAAAGAGATCTTACCATTTTTCAGCCAAATCCAAGAAATAAATGATGAATGACCTCTCTAGCAGTCAGAAATCACCCATCAGAATTCACTCATAGCTGTCACAGCTTTTCCTGACACTGGGACAGCTTTCTGTAACAGCTTTTCTTGACAGCTGGGACAGCTGACCCAGCAGCCTAAGCATTACCTTTTTTTCCTCGTTTTGCTAAAACCAAAACCAACTAAAGAAACTACATTTCTCTTGCTAAAATAATTTCCTTTTCAGCTACTCTTTCCCCAGCAGCTCTTACCTGAAATAGCAAAAATACCTTAAAGCTAAACATACTATTTTTGGGCCAAATCTTAAGATGGATTCTCTGAAGATTTGTTGCTATTTGAGACAGATTTTGGCTGAGATTCTTTGCCAAAATACCCCCTTTAACTCAGCTTTAAAGGACCTTTCATCAACACCTCAAAGGGGGAACCAATGGAGGAACAACTTTCTCATCACCTTATCTATTCTCTCTAAGCTCTAACTGGAGTTCTAAACTCCTGAGTTTTTAGTTTCAAGAGGAATAAAGCTCTCCAGCCCTTAGCTCACAAATACTCTTCATAAGCCTTCATACATCCTCTAACAGAAAATCCCAGTAGTAAATTCAGCAACACTACTAAACATACTACAACACTATTACCTTTCTTATACTCATTCTCTCATTCTCTATATTCAGAAAATATACCTATCTTACTGCTCCTATCTCCAAATACCAAAATTTATCTCCATGCTCTCGTCTTACAAAATCTTTCGTCTTGGAAAGCAACCTCTACAACTTCTCCAGCAGTCATAATCTCACATGTTTACTATCTTTAACCTCCATATCTCACATATTATCATATATCATACATACTACAAACACTACATCTCACAAAACATCTATATCTTTCATTATCCCCACATTTCTCAAGAGATGTCAAACATTCATACTAAAAGATCTTCTCATGGAAGGTATAAACTTCTAATGTTAAAGTCTTTCTCTTAGAGGGCACCAAAATCTCATATCAAAGCCCTTTTTTTAAAAGGCACAACTACTTCTTACAAAAGCCCTTCTCTTAGAAGGCATAACTAGTTCTTGCATAAAGTCCTTCCCTTAGAAAGCACAAATACTCCATACAAAAGCCCTTCTCATGGAAGGCAACACTATTTATAACATCACAACAACTAAAAGAGCATCGTTAAGGGGAAAAATCATTTAAGTGGATGATAAGAGGGGCAAGCTTAACAAGCCCCTACACATAGCTGGGCATACTCTCTCTCCCTCCAGTTGCACCCATTTTTCCTCCTTAATCTTGAAGTTATCATGGCAAACTGCCCCTCTACCTCTGGGGTCACTCTGCTAGGATATTATTAACTCACAGAAACTGTACCGCTAGGACTGCAAACCATCAGAGATAAGTAACTTCGCTTATATATCTTTAAATTTACTTCATCGAATACAAGATTATTTCACATTTAAATACATATTACTTCATTTCAACTACTACTACAACTACTACTACTATTAACCAAAGCTTAAACTCATTTAAATGCATGATAAGAGGAGCAAACTTAACCAGCCTCTACCGTTGGCATTCTGCTGAAATCTCATCAGCTCACTACTACACAGCTGGAGCTATAAACCGTACAAAGATAAGTGACTTTGCTCCCATATCCTTAAACTTACGTCATTAAGTACATGATCACTTTACCTCTAAATAAATACTACTTTATTTTAACTACTAATCAAAGCTATCATACCAAACGCATATTACATATTTATTCGACCATTATCGTGATTCTTAGACTTTGGTTTTAATGGCTTTGTAGGCTTAAAAGTACGCCGGTAGCCGTTGGATTACGTGGCCCAATGTTGAGTTCCAGACGCAACTCCCCAAAAAAAACCCTGGCCTAATAAGGTCACCCCTCTAAAGGACCACACGTGGCTAGGCAACCGAAAAAGGCCCCCGAACAACCAGTGATTGCTCTTTTTGTCATCAATTTGTTCATCTCTAATGGGCTTCCTTGTTCTTAGTTTGAGTTATGTTATTAGTTCATAGTTTTGGGCTTGTTATGGCCTGAGTCATGAACATTAGCCCTCCAAGCACATGTGTTGCATGTGCGGGCACTATGTGAGTGTCTTTAATCTTTTGCCTTTTTTTGACCTCGGCCTGTCCATGGGTCAGGTCGATTTAATTTTAAACCCAATCTGGACCCGACTTGCCAACATCGAGTGGAAGGCAGAGAGACCTGAAACTGACCATTAACATCAATTAGTTGAGTCGGTTTTAGGTTCGGGTGGTGGTCGATCAGTTTGGTCAGTGGTGAAGTTCGCGCGAAATCTATAAAACGTTGCCAAAATCTGCAAATTTTTGTTGAAATTTGCTAGGATTTGGTTTGATTTGGCTAAATCCCACCAGATCTGGTCGAGATCTCACCAAATCTAGCTTGATCTTACCGGATTTCTTATATATCATCAGTCGGGTCTAGAAGCTCAAGTTTTGGAGAAGGAAACTTGCCACTTGACTTGCCAGCTTCGGTTTTTGGAATCGGATACCCGTTGCCAACTGACTAGAGTTTTGGATCGGGCTCAAATCAGGTCGATGTTGGTGGTTTGGTTAGGTTTTTGGGCTCCGATTTGGTCTAAACACCCCTATGGTGGTGGTGTTGGTTGCAGCATGGAGGGTGTGGTCAAGAGCAAGGTCTCCATCCACCACTATGTATATCACTCTAATATTGTGTAGCTAGGTCCAAACCTTGACCAATGTATTTTTTGCCACTCTCATGTATCAAGTTATCTACTACCATGACCTTGATCCCAAACCTCTTGCTTGATGAGAACAATTATTTTAGGGTCTTGAATTTTGGTGATTGCCTCGTGCCCTTTCAGACTAGGTATGCTCTTTGTTTTTATGATGTGGGTGGCAATTATGGATTGCAATGACAAAAGAGCGCGAAATAAAAATGGTAAGAAAATAATATTTTAACAATATAAAAAATAATAATTATATATGTGGTGTAATGTATTTGATAGTGAGAGTAGCTAAAATATGAAATATAACTTTTTTGCTTTATTTTGATTTTTTTATATAAAAAAATAGGATAAATTGCAAATTACCCCCTAAAGTTTGGGGGTGTTTGGATTTACACCCCTAATTATAAAATTTTAGGATTTAAAATCCAAATACTCCCAAATTTTAGGGAGTAAATCCAAACACCCCTAAAATTTAGGGGATAAAATTCATATTTTGAAACTTCAAAATGTAAAATCCAAATACTCCCGAACTTTAGGGCGTAAAATCCAAATTTTGAAATTTCAGAGTGTAAAATTCAGACACTCCCAAAATTTAAGGGTATACTTTTTTAGGGATATAATTTTCAATTTACCGAAAAAAAAATATGCTAGCACTAAATTGCTAATACTCTTAGAGCAATAGTATTGGTGAAGGTAATTTGTTAAAATGCTAAATTTATCGATCAAATATAACAAAAATGGGCTACATTAGTGGAGGAAAATCCAACATTTTTGGTTGTTGAGCTACAATGCATAACCATCTTTGCATGTGCACAGGAGCATAAACGTTAAACAAAAAAACAATATTTAATTAGGTCCTCCACTGCATCTCAGATTATTAAATGATTATTGTAGTGGAGATATTATTTTATTGTGTTGTTTATAATATTTTATTGTGTTGAATGCTAAAATAAAACTAATGATGTTGGGTGTTTTGTAAAGTGAGCTGGTAAAATAAATAAAGTAGTTTTTTGTGGTGCCAAATTGTTAAATTTTTGCCACCACCAATATTGATGCTCTAAGGAACAAGTATAGCAAGTTAATTTATATTAAAAAGGCGAAACTATAATGCTAGTTCCTCAAGTTTACTTTATGTGTACAATTGGTCCCTCAAGTTTCAAGTGAACACAATTAGTTTATCAAGTTTTTAAAACTGAGTTGTATTAGTCTTTTTACTAACTGCCATTAGCGGTGTTACTTATGTGGCTAACGAAATAATGTCTTGACATTTTTTTAATGATGTGGTTTTTTTTTATATTAAAAATTACAAAATGAATTTACACATAAGAAATTCACAAACCAATACCAAATTAAAACCAAAATTTGCAGATGATTCACGAACCCATTGCTTCAAAAAAAAAAAAAAATCCCAAACCCACCCACAAGAGAGAGAAAGGGAAAGAGTAAAGAAATCCAAGCACGGATCCGCTGCCAGTAGTGACCCAAGCCTTAGTCGCCGTCGGTGACAACCCAAGCCCTAACCGCCAGTGGCGTCCCTGCTGCTCTCGCACAATGCCTAAACATTGTGATGTGAAAGAGTACATCAAAGTGTTTTTATTCATGGATTAATGTTTTTTTTTTTTTTTTTGTTGGGTCAGTGAACTATCTTGTGTTAGGACCAGTATCAAAATCTAATGCTTTATATGATATGTCACTGCTTCAAGGTTTTGGCTCTGTTTGCAATTGGGCTTACTGGTCCATGTATGCTCAAAGGTCACCTAGGTTATTTGCTTGTGGTTGATGCTGAATACTTATGGCCTGTTTGGATTTTTTTTTTATAACTCATCACTCCTCACTCAATTTTCATCACTCATCACTCCTCACCCATCACTTATCACTCATCACTCTAAAATATCGCATCCAAACAACATTATCACTCAGTTACCATCACTCAATATTTTTCACACTATTTGTGGACCCCATATCTGTCACTGTGCAGTTTTTTGCTTTTTCTTTTTTTCTTTTTTCTTCACTGGTTCGGTCTGCATTTGTTCTTCCTTCTTTTTGTTCTTTTTTTTTTTTTTTTTTTTTTTTTTTTTTTTTTTTTCAGGATGAGTGCAGACCGAACCCAACCCAGTGAAGAAGAAGAAAAAAAAAAGAAAAAAAAAGAAAGATGAAGACGTGAAGACCGAACCCAGAAAAAAAAAAAAAAAAAAAAAGGGAAGACCGAACCCAGTGAAGAAAAAGAAAAAAAAAAGATGGAAGACGTGAAGACCGAACCCAGAAAAGAAAAGAAAAGAAAAAAGCCCAGACCGAACTCAGGGGGAAAAAAAAAAAGAGGTTGACCGGTCAAAAGTTGCGGCTGAGTGGGTCCCCTATGTGTATTTAATTACAAAAATGCCCTTGAGTTATGAGTTATGGAAACTGAAAACAGCCAAAATGTGTTTTCAGTTTCCATAACTCATAACTCAAAAATCAGAGAATTGAGTGATGGAAACAGAGTTATGGTGCTCCCAAACGGATACTCAGTTATGGGTCCCACCATTTTTGAGTTATGAGTTATAAAAACAGAATTATGAGTTATGGAAATAAGAAATCCAAACGGCCCCTTAGGTATCAAAGACAATTTGATGCCACAAGAAGTTCATGCAATAATACATTCATAGCAACATTTGTCTGACATTTTTGATGATGTGAGATGTTGTCGTCTTAATACAACTATTCAAAAAGGGCTACTACTATTTAGCTCAAACAAAATAGTCCAATCATTAGCAAGGAGCGGCGACTAGGGTAAAAAATACTTATTTATTTATTATAATTTGGTTAGTAACATGTTGTGAATATCGTTTCCAAACTAAAATTTTTAATTAAAAACATGTCAGGTCATTAAAAAATGTTTAGTCATTATTTCGTTAGTCACATAAATGACACCATTAATCGCAATTAATAAAAAGACTAATACAACTTAGTTTTAAAACTTGAAGACCAATTATGATCGCTTTAAACTTAAGGGATCAATTACACTTACAAAATTATCTTTGAAGCCTAATAGTATAGTTTCGCCTATTAAAAAAAGTTCAGAAAAATTTGTCATTAACTCATTATTACAATAAAAATAAGGGCATAACATCTTTCATAATTCTGATTATGGATAAATATATTGTGATTGATTTGTTATAAAAATGACATTATTGATCAACTAGAACTAGATAGTTAGAGCATTCACAGCAGTGGTGCTAAATAGTTATATTGCTAAAAATATAGCTATTTAGCACCACTTATAACAAAAATGAAGGCTACAGCAGTGGAGCTATATTTAAAAAATATAGCTCCACAGCTACAGTGCACATCTAAAAATAGATGTGCACTGTAGCTCACATCTAAAAAAAAAAAAAAAATTTTATTCACGGTTCATGCGTTTCAGCCTTTTTTTTTCTTTTCTTTTTCTTCCTCCTCCCCCATTTCTACCCGTTGCTCCTCTCTCCCTCAGTCTATCTTCAAGCTCTCTTCCTCCTCTCTTCTGTTGCAATCTTCGTTCCTGCTTCCTCCACTCGCCGCCGACCCGACCCAAGTTCCTGCTTCCTCCACTCGCCCCTGCTCTACCCAGCGCCGATCCTGCCCAGCGCTAATTCAAGCCGCTGCTGGGTTCGTGGTTGAATTCGGCGCCGATCCAAGCTCCTGGGTTTTTTTTTTTTTTTTTTTCAAATGGTTGCTTTTTGGTTGAGCTGCTGGGTTCGTGGTTGAGTTCGGCGCCGATCCAAGCTCCCGGGTTTTTTTTTTTTTTTTTTTTTTTTTTTTTTCAACTGTTTGCTTTTTAAATGAGCTGCTGGGTTCGTGGTTGAGTTCGGCGCCGATCCAAGCTCCCGGGTTTTTTTTTTTTTTTTTTTTTTTTTTTTTTTTTTTTTTTCAACTGTTTGCTTTTTGGTTGAGCTTGAGGCTACTTTGATGGTGGTTGTGGTTTGGTTGTACCGCGGTGGAGGTGGATTTTGTTGTGCTATTGTGATTGTTGTTGCCGGGTTGTGCCGGGGGCTGACGGTAGAGGCAGAGAATATTGTGATTGTTGTTGAGGTTTTTATTATTATTTTAATCAAATAGCTAAAATTATAGATACATTGCTGTAGGGTGCAAAGAGCTAATAGTTAAAATTATAGATAAAATAACTTTTAGATGAGGCAAATAGCTAAAAATATGCCTTCACTGCTGTGAATGCTCTTAGAACCAATCTAATGTCGGTCCACTTGTGGAAAAAAAACTAGTTTGAAAAAAAAAAATGGTACTTTGAGATGGTGACTTCACTCATATCATATGTACGATAATACACAGATCTGACTGCCCTGCAGAATTTATATGGTGTGAATTTGAAGCCTCTAAATCACCGACTTCCCTTTTTCAAAGCTAAACAGTAAGCACACCCCATTCGGCAGTTTCCCATTACTCTCTCTCTCTCTCTCTCTTTCATAAATTCATATACATCCGGCAATGTTAACCGGCAAGGCAGCAGCAGCAACGACGTCGTTTTGCTCACTCCAAGCCTCCCTCCTCACGCTCGCAATCCTAACTCTCCTTTCCTTCACCTACTTCTCCCTCAACTCCTCCTCCATCCTCCGCCCCTCTCCTCTCTCTCCTCACCTCCACCACCTGCTTTCCGCCACCAACCCCAAAGATCACGTCAACACCACAACCACCGCCATTGATGACGACGACCACCACCAACAACTGTCCGATATTTACCATTCGCCCAAGGTTTTCGGGTTGAATTTCGCCGACATGGAGGCCAATTTCAAGGTCTACATATACCCGGATGGAGATCCCAACACTTTCTACCAAACCCCGAGGAAGCTCACCGGGAAGTATGCCAGCGAGGGCTATTTCTTCCAGAACATTCGGGAGAGCCGATTCCGGACCCTGGATCCCGATCAGGCTCACCTCTTCTTCATCCCCATTTCCTGCCACAAGATGCGAGGCAAGGTACTGCGCTTTTCGCCAATCTGAACTGTTCTTTATGCATCGATTGAAAATGTGAGAACAATTTGGAGTTTTTGTGAAATTTTTTTAGGGATTTTAGGAGTAATTGAGAGATAAAAGAGAAGATTTTCCAGCACTAGATGTTCTATGTTAGATTTTTTGTTACGAGTGGGTAACTATTGAATTATAAAAAATAAAATAAAATAAAATAAAAAATATTGAATTTCTTGTCATTGACTACAATAAAGCATTGGACTCTAAATGATCTATTCCTAAAAACACTAGTACTGTTAGTAATAACTAAGAAAAGTACTTAAGAATTTAATCAAAATACAAAATAAGACTCATGGGCATTTGGTGTAGGAGTTTGATTAACAGAATGCTTTGCGACGTGCAACTAATCTGAATGAAGTTCTCCTATGTAAAAAAAAAAAAAAAAAAAGACTCATATGGGCGTTTGGTACAGGTGCAATCCATTTCAAAAAAGAAAAAAAAAATCCGGAATTAACGAGATTGGCATTGTTATGTAAAATGTAATTAAAATTGATCCATCAACAAATAAACAATAAACTGAGACTCAATTCAACTTAACTAACAAAGCGGGTTCTAAGAGAGCTATACATCATCTGCCAAAGTAAATGCTTTTGCGCTACTTTTTGTGATGGAAAGAATTTGGTGAAAATTAGAGAGGTTGGATTTGTGCCTGTATTTTTAATGTTTGATTCTTAGTCTTCTTGAACTGTCCCCATTCTGGTTTCTTTAGTGGTCTGAGGGGGTCTAAGATATGATGGCCGCTATTCCCATTGTCTTTTGTTTTGGTCAAGGAGGTGTAGAACAAGATGCTGTAGAAAACTGAGGAAAGAGGCTTCATTAATGACTTCAGGGTGGGAACTGTTGCAGAAACTAGGCTTTGCATCTCTCACCTCTTATTTGCCAATGTTAGAATTTTATCTGTGATGCAAATGTTGAAAAATTTCTTTATATTAGAATGGTGCTGATTTGTTTTGAAGCTGTTTTAGGTCTAATAGTAATCTTGGGTAAGAGTGTCAGACTGAAATGGTTCCAATGGAAGAGTTTGGCAACTTGGTAGAGCTCATAGAGGTCCTATGTTGCAAGATTGGGAATTTTTTGATTGGGAATTCCATTGGGGCCATCCTTTAAAGTGAGAATGCTATGGAATCCACTTGTAGAGAAGATGGACTGTAGATTATTTGGTTAGAATAAGTTATGCTTGTCAAGGAGGAGGGGGGGAGGATAATGCTTTTGAAGAGTACACTTTTTAGATTACTTATGCTCTCTCTCTCTCTCTCTCTCTTTATCATCCCCACATGTGTGGCAAACCAATGGAGAGACTACAGAGTAACTTTTTGTGGGGTGGTTTAGGAGATGAGAGTTCAAATACCATTAGATGAGATGGGATACAATTTGCTTCCTTGTTGCTAATGGAGGATTAGATGTAACTTTGTAAGGAAGATTAATACCCTTAATCAGGCTTTATTGGAAATGGTTAGGGCACTTTGGGATGGAAAATACACATTTATGGTGGCAGGTGTTAGGCTATTGTTATGAAGTAAGGTGAGGAATGGGGTGGATGGGCAACGAAAGCTATTTGAGGGACTCATGGTTGTAGCTATGAAAAGCATTAGGGTGGAATGGGACATACCTCTACACCAATAGATGGAAGATGCGGAGCTGGAATGTCAGATTTCATAGAGGCTTTAATGATTGGGAGTTGGGAGTTGGGAGTTGGTGAACTCCTTTCTAAATCTTCTTTACTTACCCTAGGAGAATGGGATGTGATAGAATGAATTGGGGATTAAAAGGGAGTAGTGAATGTGATGTTCGCTCTTTTTACAATGCCTTAAGGGTACATGTGCAGTTTCTATCCCATGTAAGAGTATTAATGTGTTAAGTATCCAATGAAGGTCTCCTTTGTATGGACAATAACTTGGAGAAAATCCCTGAAATGTGATAATCTTATTAAGAGAGGCTATATGTTAGTAGGATGGTGCTGTATACATTGGTGCAGTGGGAAGACAGTGGATCATTTACTGGTACGTTGCATTGTTGCATATGATTTGTGGAGTTTTATTTTTAGATCTTTTGGGGTTTCAATGGGTGTTACTGAAAAAGGTCATTAGTCTTTTGTTTGGTTGGAGTTATTGGATTGGCAAACATTTATCGGATGTTTGGAATTTAGTCCCTTTATGTTTGGTGTGGACTTTGGGTAGAGAACAAAATTGTCGTACTCTTGAGGATGCAGAAAGTTTGGTGACTCAATTGAAAACAATATTTGTTAAATCTTTGTTTGATTGGTCTCTTGCTTGGGGCCTTACCAATAATAATTTTATTGTTGATTTTAAAGAGTTGCTACACGTTTGTATATAATACATTTTCATTGTAATTCTTTAGGCCTCTTTGTGTTCAGTATTTATGTTCATGAAGTAGTCTTTTTCCAATAAAATATCATTACTTTAAAAGTAAAAAATTAAACCTAGATTTCCCTTGCCCCTTATATCTTCAAAGGGGGGCTGCCAATTACTTTCCCCATCACAGAGTCTACATGAAATCTGAAAGTTCATTTGCCTTTCTAGGCATCCACAAATTGTTTATTCTAGTGTTGTGTTGTATAACTTCTCCAATTATCCAATTGGATATTACTATAAGTGATGTAGGTCCTGTATGTAGCAATGGCCTGAGAGATACTGCCATTCATATTCATAAACCTGTAATGGAGAAAATTTTCAACTCATAAAGGTGGAGAATTCTTTTTCCTTAATTATGGGAAGATCTTGCAGTATTTAACTTTTTGTTTTTTGCTTTAATTTTCTGGCCACATATTTATTATTTTTTCCAATGAAGGCTATTGACTCTCACTAACAGCCATATTATTTTTGTCGAGATAAAAGATGAATAAGTGTGTTACTTTATAGTATGGAACATATTGCAGTTGCTAGTTGTTTTGCTCGTGTCAGTTGTAATTTTGTAGGTTCATGTTCATGGAAAAAAAAAAAAATTAGTTTCTCAAGTAACAATTTAAACCATAAAAGTGTCGAAATTTAACAGATTATTCCTTGAGATTTCAAAGAGTAACAAATTAAACCTCACCCCATTTAAGTGGACTTTGTTTGGTGTTTGATATAATTTTAGGGTTTAATTTGTTACTTTTTAAAATCTCAGGGTTTAATATATTTTTTTTTGAAACTATAGGGTTTAATTTGTTACTTTAAATTTCAGGGTTTAATTTTTTACTATTAAAACTATAGGGTTTTAGATGTTATACCCCTGAACTCTAGGGTTTACACATGGTTCTTCCATTTTTGAGTTCCAAAACTCTTAGATTTTCTATTTGATATTCTTGTAATTTTTTAAGCTACTTTGTGTTCACCATTGCGACTGTAGAGTACTTTTCATATTCAATAAAAGTATAAAACTCTTATTGCTTATATAAAAAAAGAAAAAAAATTCTATAAATGAAATTTTCCCAAGAAAGTAATTGTTATGGGTTCTGTGAAGAAGAAATGGCTATAATGATTTCAAATGTGGATGGTTACATGTTACGGAAGGTTCTACCGTGCTGACTATGACAGCAAGTGCATCTTTTACACAGACACACGCACACAAATGAATGCATTGGGTTAGGTCTGACTGACATTTCCTTTCTATCTATAATTTGATATATTCTGCGCTGGTATGTGATGATTGCTTGATCATATGCAGGGTACTTCTTATGAGAATATGACCATTATTGTCCAGAATTATGTGGAGAGCTTAATTTCCAAGTATCCTTACTGGAATAGAACCTTGGGTGCAGATCATTTTTTTGTCACTTGTCATGACGTTGGCGTTAGGGCAACAGAAGGATTTCCACTTCTTGTAAAGAATTCAATTCGAGTTGTGTGCTCCCCAAGCTATGATGTTGGATTCATTCCACATAAAGATGTTGCTCTGCCTCAAGTATTGCAGCCATTTGCTCTCCCAGCTGGAGGAAATGATCTTGAAAATAGGTAAAATTGTGGGATGTGAACTTTTGATTCCTTGAATAACATTCTTTCACTTATTGACTTAGCTTATGAGTAGATGACAGATGGACAGTTTTGTGGGTTATTTTCCTGCTTTGATTATTTGTTGCTCTTTTTCCACAGCTACTCCTTCAAAAAATCAATTGGAAATAGTTTAGCTCCAAATTGGTTTGGAGCTATCTTTCTCCAACCCACTATGTTGCTATTGAAGATATCATCCGTATATAGTTTTAGTCACTTGACTTTTTTAATAAGTAATGTGACTTGTTTAAATAATACACCTGGATAATCTTATAAATTGTAACGTAGTGGGTTGGACTTTGTTGGGGTATATAGCTCCAAACCAGATTGGAGCTATAATTTTTCCAACTCAATTTGATTTACTTTACTTTATCTCAAAAGGAAATAGTCCATATTGGAAAAGAAGGCACACCCATGGTTTTAAAAACCAGACTGGACCGGCTAGTTCAACCGGTTTAATTGAGAACCGGACCTTAATCCGGTCCGGTTATTAGTTAAAACCGAAAATGAAAGAAAAACTGGATAAACAGTACAAATTGCTGGTTCAACCGGTATAACCGGAAACCGGTGCGGTTAAACCGGTTTTAGCACTTCTTCATACAAGGAAGTTAATACCGTACCGGCCGGTACAGCTAGTATTTCTCATTCTGGTGGATAAAATGGTATAGAAACACCCTTAAATTGTACCACTCAAAATACCGGTCTATACCGGATTATGCCAGGCGTACCGGCGAATATCAGCCATTTTGAGCTAAAAGAAAAAACTGGCCAGTACAAAAAGCTTCTTAAAAAAAAAAAAAAAAACCAAAATAAAACATAAAACTATAAAAGTATCAGATGGCTCACATCGCCTTCAAGCCCAGCACCACTTTGTTGGTCGTTGTTAACATTTAGCTGGTTATCTCTTTATCTTCCTCCTTTAGGTCTATTCACTTCCCTTCTTTTTTTTCTTCTTCTTATATGTTGTTTAGAGTCTTTAGACTACAGCTGCACCCCCTTGGTCCTTTTGTTTTGTGTGGTTCTTGTAATCTTATTTTGTGTACTGACACCACACGTGTAGACATTGATTTTTGAAACAAGTTTGAAATTTCAATTACATCTTTTATTTCAAATTTTCAACTACTGTCACTCACTAGTTTTATATTTTTATTAATAGGCTGATATGTGAGCTAGAGATAAACAATAAGTGAAATGTGTTGAGTGGTGTCTAAAAGTTGGTCAGTTAAAGTTTAATGTTTTACTATTATTTTATTTTTTAGTTAAAATGACCAGGTATAAAATTATTTATTTATTTTTATAGTTATTAATTTTATAATTATTAATTAATTTATTTATGATGTCACCGGTTTGACCATCGGGTCCGACCAAGAAAACCGGTAATCAGTCCATTTTCCGGTTCTTTCACCGTACCGGTTTTTAAAACCATGGGCACACCTCCCCCTCCTATTATAAACAATTTCTTGGTATTTGAACCACAATCTGATTGTTATCTTTAATGCAATGTGGTTACTGCTTTATGTTGTGGTGTGATGATGTGCTAAAGTCAAATGAGAGGGGAAGATTTTTATATTCACCTTTCAAATAAGGTTTGGATAAAACTGCAGAGAACAGTTAGATGCACACAATAAACACTTACTGTTGATGATCAATGGCATGGCTCGTTTGGAAGTTCCACCACGGAACTTGTCTGAAAGTCTACCGTAGTTGAAATTAATTATGCTGCTTTCTTCTGCAACTCTTTTTACATGTATAGAATTCTTTCCCTGAAAGTGGATTGATTTGTAGAGATGTTTGGAAATATGTGGAATTTGAACATATTTCAGTTCAGACCTCAGCTTGAGTAGTTTGGTGTATTGCTTCCCTTTCTTAAGATGGAGGTCAGGCCATCGATTTAACTCAGTAAGGGTGGGAACTTGTGGGGTTTGGACCTTTGGGTTGTTATTACCTTTGCAGTGGAAAGAAAAATTAAGAAAAGAAAGTCATCTTAGTGTATTGCTTCCCCTTCGTAAGATGGAGGTCAGGCCATCGGTTTAACTCAGTGAGGGTGGGAACTTGTGGGGTTTGGACCTTTGGGGTTGTTATTGCCTTTGCAGGGGAAAGAAAAACTAAGAAAAGAAAGTCATCTAATTAATTTTTTTATAAGGTGTGTCTCTTTTTATGGGAGGACTTGTTAAGTTGTTGTACGTAGCACAAGTCATCTTCTCTGTTTTCCCTAGCTGCTAAGAGTTGAGATGTATCACTTCATAAAATGAAATTGAGATTGGAAAGGCTGTCTATCCAATCTGTGAAGCATAATCTAGGAGCTTGGTTCACTTGATTTAGCTTTTGTCAACTTACCAACCCAAACATGTTCAATAATGTTGTCAAGCATTTATGAGAAAAATGAAATGCAAGAGTGGTAATATTTCACAATCCCCTGAACCTATCAAATTTTGCAAAGACCTTCAAATTTTGCAGAGACCTTTTGTTTTCATATATATATATATATATATATATATATATATATATTAAATATGAATTGTTATAAGACTCTCTCTCCTCATCTTGAATGGAATGTTGTTTTCATTTCATTAGAATGTCTCATGGTGTCGTCTTATTGCTTGTGGAGAGTTGTCAACTTGTTATAGGTTAAGACATGCCTTACATGGGTGGGTGATTATCATTTCTTTATATTAGCCACCTAAAGATCGCAGAAAGGTAGCTCATTGCTTATAAAAATAACAAAGATGCTTTGCAGGACAAAACTTGGATTTTGGGCTGGACATCGGAACTCGAAAATTAGAGTAATACTAGCACGAGTTTGGGAGAATGACACGGAACTTGACATTTCGAATAACAGAATTAATAGGGCTATTGGACCGCTTGTATATCAAAAGAGATTTTATAGTACTAAGTTCTGCATATGCCCTGGTGGTTCCCAGGTCAACAGTGCTCGCATAGCTGACTCAATCCATTATGGATGTGTTCCTGGTAAGATCTCAGTGCTTCTAGTCTGTTCATATGATTAAGGTATTGGATAGTTTTTGTTCCATTTTCTCTCGTTACATGCATGGTAAATGTGGATTGTGGAACCATATACCTGAATGATTAAGTAAGTAGAGATTAATTAAAGATCCATGGCCTGTTCCAAAATATGATCTTTATTCATTATTGATGCAAGGCAGACCAGAACGTGCATAATCAAATTGAAGAATAGGAAAAATAAAATCGAGAACCTAGGAATTAGCAGCTAGGCTTGCTTAGAGTTAGCACCAAGCATGAGAAAGCCTCTAGGAGTCAATACCTAATTCTACTGACATAGAAAACCCTAATTCTAATTGGCCTTGGAATATCCCAATTATTGAATTTCAAAAATGATCTTGATTCTTAAATAAAAATACTAATAAACCTAATTACATACTAGGACCTAAAATAAAATTCAATTGACCAATAATAAATATAATTGACTTGAAAATTAAATACAACCAAATTAAAATCAAAATATCTTTGCACTTCCTGAATCAACTATACTTTGGCCTAATAACTTGACTACATAATACCTAAACACAACAAGATCACTTCGACATTTTGCCTATGTAATGTTGGATATTTGATGATTTACCTTTGACTGAGATTATGGTTGACATGTCTTAATTGGAGCTGTCTCAAATTATAATTCAATTCTCTTAGTATGCGTTTGGATACCGCTTATTTTGTTGAAAACTTAAAACTGAAAAGAATAAAAAATATTTTTTTTTTGTCACTGTTTATATTACTGTGCTGCACTGTTTATTGGCCTATTTTCATTGTTCATGACCAATGAACAGTGCATGATGCGGAGTTGAAGGAAAAAAAAAAAAAAAACTCAAAACGCCAAACGTCCAGACGCCAACGTGATCCAAACTCACCCTAAACAACTTTTGAAACCTACCTGGCAATCACCATCGACCACTTTGAGAATATGGTTGAGCTAGAGGAGAAAATTGCAAACCTGAAAATAACCCAGGTGTCTAGTAGTAATGATTTCTGCTTTTGGATCATGATGGGAGCTGCCCCTGTAATACTGTAACTAGGAAACAGACCTGCTACTATTGAGTATGTTCCATGGAATTTATAGGAAATTATCTTTTGAATAACATCAAGACATGAGGATGCTTTTGTTATGGAAATGTACAGTGAAGCACTAAGGTTAGCTTTTTGGCATGAAGCAGATAGCTTTCTAATGAGGTGAATCCTTTGGTGTACTTCCTGTGTACTTGGGTTGTGTCCCTTTGTACTGTATTTTTTTACTTAACCAAATGAGAAGAAAATGAATAAAAGAGATATTCCATATGATAACACCCCCTCTCCCCACAAAGAAGTGTAAATACTTGTGACTAAAATTCATGACTTAGACTTCTGACCTGATTAAATAGTACTCTTAAATCTTAAACAACTTATGCTATTTTGGCTAATACAGTGTGGAAGTTTAATTAAGTTATTTAACAGATACCATGTGAACAATGGTGAAAGCCTGTGGCGTAGAACTTGACCTTATTAATAACATTAAGGAATTAATCGTAGATGTTAGTCTCAGTTTAATGTTTGGGTTTTTTCTTGTGAACTTAAATTTTTTTTAAAAAAAATTATTATTACTATTATAATAATGATTAAGTGCTTAAATTCAATTGTTCCTATATTAGCTTAAACTTTTGGAACTAGCGATAGTTTATCATACTATCAGAATAGATGGTCCTAATCATAAGAGGAAGAGTGTTAAAAAAAAGGCTTAAGTTATTTACATTTTCCTATTAGCTCAAGCTTTTGGGACTACCTGTGGTTTATCAATTTCTAAAGCCCTAAGTTCCTTATGTACTGGATCTCTTGCAGTGATATTGTCAAATTATTATGACTTGCCATTCAATGATATTCTTGATTGGCATAAATTTGCTGTTGTACTTAAGGAGCATGATGTGTACCGGCTAAAGCAAATTCTCAAGGACATAGCTGATGCTGAGTTTGTTGCTCTTCATAAGAACTTAGTTAAGGTAGAATATGACTTCCGATCTCAACTTGAAAATTCTAAGTAGTATATTTGATTTATATCACTTCTCATTTTCATATAATTGATTTGCTTCTACCCTTTATATATATATATATATATATATATGGCACCAGCATTGGTGGAGCTAAAATTTTTAGGTTTTAGCAACTCAAAAAACTAATTTATTTATTTTAACACTTCACTTTACAATTCACCCAACATCAATGGTTCTATTTTTTTTTTATCACTTCATTTAAATATTTTTTCTTTATTCTTTATTTATTTTTATTCTTTCTTTCTCTCTCTTCTTAATTTATCAATGTGGCCTACCTTTTTTACTTTCTTGTCCGGGCAGTTTCTTGGTCCCACTTGTCTGAGTTGAGAAAGAAATAAAATAAAATATTGTTTTTATTTTTAATAACTTGTAGCTACAGTGAGCTGCCATCTTTGGCAGCTCACTGTAGCTCATTGCCAAATTTTAACTATACCACCATCAATGTGGCCTACCTTTTAGTGTTTTGAGTGGTATAATAGCAATTTAGCTATTTTATACAACCATCAATGCTAATGCTAATATATGTATTGCTTGTGTATATATGTATCTGTGTCTGTTTTGTCCAGAGGGTCTCAACTTCCACAGGGGAAGAAGTTATAATGAATAAGTCACTGCTGTATTAAGTGCTGTTTTATTGTTTATCTTCCAAAAAATGGGCAAACTATGATTGTCAAGAATTTCCTTTTTGGATTGTCTTTTATCAGGTTCAGAAGCATTTCCAGTGGAACTCTCCCCCCATCAGATATGATGCATTCCATATGGTCATGTACGAGCTTTGGTTGCGCCGTCATGTTATCAAATACTAATTTATTCACAATTTCAATAGATTATACGTACATTTACTGGCTAGTTATCAAAAAATCCTGTAAATCATCATATACATTCTTTATCTGCCCTGATTGACTCTTGATGGGGAAGTAAACTTACAAGTGTTTTTGTTTAGGTGTTCCCCGGAGGTTTTGTAAAAATTATCTTCTTCTTCTTTTTTTTTTTTTTTTTTTTTTTTTAGAGATAATTTGTAAAAGTAGAATACATTTCAAATCATTTGGGGATCTAATGCAATTTTGAAATCATGTTGTGACATGATTTTTGTGCTCAATTTCAAAACCTCTAACCAATAATCCAAGCACTTCCAGAACTCTCAATCAAACCCACATCCTTAGGCCCTCAATGACTGTTGGAATCTCCATCACCACCGCATCACCAAAATTATACATACACTCAAATCACAACCAAACCCACATCTATGGCTTATGGCCAAGAAATCTCTGCCAGTACCTGTTGAAGCATGCCCCTGATATGGCCTAAGACAACCACACCCAAATCCATATAGCAAGATTTTGTTGTGAACAGCTGCTACTCCACTTTCAGACCCACGAGAGGGAGGTGAGATAGGAGGGCGTGAATGGGTGCTACTCTGTTGCCTCCTGCTGGCTCTATTAGCCCCACTTGACTTCTGCTCTTTGGTGTCTTGTCCTTTCATCTTGCTTTCCATCGAAATTTTGTGACAATGTTGCTTTCGTGCTTCATAGAAATGCTTTCATTTCATGGTGAATTTATACTTCGTTTGTGTCACTCACCGAACCCAATAATATAAATACGCACGTGACAACGGTTGCACTCTTATAAAGTTTTTACCTTACAAATGTGCAAAGCTTTCTTAGCAACTAAAAATTATCCTCAAAGAAAATTCCATCAATAAATCCACAATCATCCTTAATAATATAGTTGTCAAAAAATCTCCAAAGTACTAATAGAAACAACAATCCAAACTTCATGACAGTTAAACAAAAGATATATCAATTATTACAAGATCATCTTATTTCAAAAATTCTTAATCTCCATTTAAGTGTACACTCTCTGCAAAATTCCTAAAACTTGTTATTCTTCATAATCTAAAACTCAAGGGGAAAAAGAGGGTGAGTTGATAACTCAATAAGTAACCAAATACCAAACTAGTTGAAACAAGTATATAGATTGACAAAATAATATAAATTTATGAGATCAAAATACTTCACTTATGTCAAAGTTATAATATATTATGGGTTTTCAAAAAATAAACTAAAGAAGTTTCATAGACTTAAAATAATTCATAAATTTAAACATATTCACATTTTTAACAATCTTATATATTTATGACTATGGTCATGTTATATCTCCGTGACTAGGCATCAGATTCAGAAGAAACTAGTTCTGTGCTAATGTAAATCCCCCATTAGCTGAGTCCAAAAATATGATAGGCCCGTGATGGCCCCAAATGGAATTAGTTTCGATACTAATGAATAACCCCCGTTGGCTGGGTATCAGAGTCAAGACATAGTCATATTGTCCAAAATCATATATATAAATCAAAGTTCAAAAAAAAAAAAAAAAATCATTCAAATACATATATATAAAATCATATATTCAGTAATCGAATATGTTTGTGATAATTCTTTATTCTTAACTTTAAATCAGTAGTACAATTGAATAGAAATGTAACAATTATAAACAATATTCAGTAGCTAAAATATACAGTAGTATAAGCAAAATAAAATCAATTAGGATAAGGTTACTTACTTCAACTAGCTCACCATAAAAGAATTTTTCCCTAACACTTCCTCTAAAATCCTTAGATAACAGTACTCGACTAGAAGAGAAATTGCTAAAAATATCTAATGATTTTTGATGTCATTCAATTTTATATTGGAAATTGTAGTGTAGCTAAGGTTATCGTTCCACCGAGAAAAAGAAAACAAGATTATGTCAAAAGCACCAATAATATGTAGAAAAATATGATTAAAACTTAGGAAAAATAAAGTTTGGTAAAATTCAATAATTAAAATCACTAGGGCATTAGAACTTGTCTACCAATATTGTTAAGCATCCACTAATAATCCAATTTAGTACACAATCGAGTTAAGTAAACATATAAACTATCCGATTGGAAGATTTAGAAATAAGCTTTATTAATAAACTCTCTTTGGTTGATTATATTCATCAATTGTTCCAACAATTTAGTCTAGAAAATAATAACTTTGCTAGAAAAACTCAAGAACAACGCATACCCTAGAGGCAATACCATGACAAAAGTAATATCTAACAAGATTACCACATTTTACTAGAGAGATTATAAAACCTTATTCTAGCAATAAGAAGATTCAAGATTAGAATTATGAAAGAATTAGAAATCAAATATCAATCTAACAAAACAATTATAAAAAGAGAACAATTGATTTCAATAATCAAAATGTAAAAAACATTCTTGGATTGAATAGTGGACAACTTACAACATTGGGGATTCACCCCTAACTCTAACTTAAGTTTTTAAACTTCCATAGAAAATAAAAAATCTTCAAAATTGATGAAAAATAAGGTTTCCCAGCAGCCAAAAACGTGGCTGCCCTTGTATCCCTTTACTATTTATAACATTCAAAACCCTAAAACACATGCTTCCCAAATAGGAAAATATAAAATGTCAATTCCCGTTTTTCAACAGGGGGTCAACTTCCAAGTCGGTTTTGGCCTTTAGCACGACAGATTATGAAGTTTTGGTAAACTAAAAAGTTTTAGATGTTTAAGTCCTCTTTCTGTGGCTGCAAGAATCAAGTCAATCTGATATCAGAGTAAAAAGATATGGTCAAAATACCAAAACTAGTCAGAATATTTCCATGCTAGGATTTTTTTCCATCTTTGGCTCAAACGAATTTCTCTCTTTCCTTTTATGTTTCCACACATATTTGACTCACTAAATTCTTCAAAAGCCACTTCTCAATTGATCTTCACCCTTGGATTCTCTTGGTTTCATGTCTGCATGCTTAGCTCATTAGTTTAAATTTTTTACAAGAGAAAAATACACGTAATAAGTATATTTTAGAGAAAACTTGCAAACTCTCATATTTATGTGTAAGTGTGAAAATAAACACAAAATAAATGTGACAATGCCTACCAAAACTAAGATAATATTATACTTTTAAGCTATTATCAAATTCCCTCAATGTTTGTTTCTAAAAAAACAAAAAAACAAAAAAACTCTCTTCATAAATGACAAAATAGCATTACAAAGGACCTATTCATATTTTGGAATCATCAATAATATATATATATATATATATATATATATGTGGGGACTGGGTTTGGATTCCTGGCCCAATAGAGGGTGTGAACTCAAGCCCAAGAAACCCGAACAATAAATTTGTAGAAAAGTGGGTTGAAAAGCTGGGCCGTAATGAGTTGAATAATGGAACGGTGTTGTTAAGGCAGTAAGGAAAAGTAAATTGGGGACGTTCCCTTATAAAGAGTGTCCTCGGCAAAGTTCGAGGAGACCGATTCTTTCTCTATTGACTCTTTAGACTTGTTACAAATCTCTCTTTTTCTCTTTTTCTTCCCCCCACCCCATTCAGGGGTCCTTTACATTATATACCCCCTCTTTGGATGATCTTGAGCCTCCACTTGTTGGTCATCCAAGTCACCACTTGAGTACCTATCCCACCAACCACCTTACCTGGCTCCCTGTGAGTTGTAATAGCCAAGGCAATACTGTTTATGGTCTTTTCCACATAAATGCGGCCAGAAAAGTAGCTATAGCATCTTAAATGCAGAGGTAGTAGCTTGCCCTTAGGTACATCTTAGTTTCCGCTCGTTGCTGTGCTTCAAGTGCATGCATTTGCTGCTGAAGCCTTTTTGGGGACTCATTTAGGCTCGTGGGATCTGGATATGGCCCGTGCCTGAGCTGTCCGAGGAGGTCTCTCTCCTTGGACAGGCCCAAGGCCCAACACCAGGTCTGGGCTTTAGCCCCCACAATAGGGATGAGTTAACATTTAGGTAGTGACAGATAAAACTCGGGTCAACCCCTGGGGCCTTGTAAGCATCCCACGCAAATACGTCTAGATTTTCGCTGAGGAACTCGATCAGTTCCTCCTTCTCTTGAGGAGGTAGCTGAAAGCCGATTTGGAAGAATCTTTCAGGGTCATCACCGATTACCACCTTCTTTAAATCCTCGCACCTTGCCCCTTTGGCGGATGCCTCAGTAGGTGATCCCAGGTCCTTTGATTGCTATAAGCCTTTTTGGGCAGAGGCTGGAGGCTCCGCTTTGGGTCGATACGAAATGGCTGCCACCAAGCACTGTCTTGCCGTGGCTTGACACCCGACGAATTCCATGACTTGCTCCCCAGAGGGAAATTTCACCTTTTAGTGCAGAGTGGAGGCGACAGCTCTTAACATATAGAGCCAGGGTCTAGCGACGATGGCCGTGTAGGGTGAGTAAGTGTCCACCACAATAAAGTCTACTTCCACTACCTCTGGGCCCATTTGCATGGGTAACTTAATCTGGCCCTTCGGGATGACCATTTTACCGTTAAAGCTCACTAGAGGAGAGGTATAGGGTGTTAGATCCTCAGGCTTGAGGCCCAGCCCCTTGTAGAGGTCGGGGTACATAATCTCGGCGCCACTACCGCTGTCCACCATCACCCTCCTCACTTCGTACCCTCCAATCCTAAGTGTCACCACCAGAGCATCGTCGTGAGGCCGTATGGTTCCGATTTTGTCTTCCTCCGAAAAGCTCAGTATCAGCGGGCTATAAACCTTAGCCCTCTTCTGACTCGAACTGCCATCCTCGGCCGAAAATCGGGCCACAGATATTACTCTAGATGGGCAGGAGCCGGTCCTTCCTAGGGCTGCAAAGATGACGTTTATCGTGCCTATAGGGGGTCTTGTAGCTGTGTCTGTTCAGGGCTGGTTCTACACACCACTAGCATGATGTAGGAGGTGTCCTAGCCTTCCTTCTCAGACAAGCTGGTCTAGGTGGTTCCACAAGTTCCTACAATCCTCTATGGTGTGCCCCGGCTCTTGATGATATCGGCAATACAGGTTCCTATTGCGCTTCATGGGGTCCCCTGCCATCTTGGGCAGCCACTTGAAGAATGGCTCATGCTTGATTTTTTCCAAGACTTGGTGCACCGGCTCTCAGAACACGGTT
Source organism: Lithocarpus polystachyus (assembly GCA_033629205.1). Taxonomy (NCBI): domain Eukaryota; kingdom Viridiplantae; phylum Streptophyta; class Magnoliopsida; order Fagales; family Fagaceae; genus Lithocarpus; species Lithocarpus polystachyus. The sequence goes on along the minus strand of CM066165.1, from coordinate 42,585,843 downwards.
TTAACTGCCTGTACATTAGCACTCTCGAGCTGCCTAGCGAACTTTCTCCTTGGCCGACTATCATTGTATTGGTCCGACCTGAAATCCTTCCGCTCTTGGGGGATAACCTTAGCCTTTCCCTTCCCCTGCAGCTGGTCCTCCTCGACCCTCTTGTACTTATCGATCTGGTCCATAAGCTGGCGTACGTTGGTAATTGGCTTGCTTGTGAGGGATTTCCTCAATCCGTGCTCGGCTGGGAGGCCGAGCTTGAAAGTACCGATGGCGACATCATCGAGCTCCTCGTCTATTTCATTAAACATTTCCCAGTATTTATTCGAATATGCTTTTAGAGTTTCCCCTTCTCGCATGGACAGGGACAGTAGCGAGCCTAAGGGTCGTGGGACTCTGCTGCATGTGATGAAACGAGAGCCGAATGCCCTAGTCAGCTCTTGGAAGGAGTCTATGGACTCGGCCCTCAGGCCATCGAACCACCTTATTGCCACAAGTCCCAAGTTAGACGGGAAAACTTTGCATATTAGAGCCTCCTTCTTGGAATGGACTGCCATCCTTTGGTTGAAGTGGCTAACGTGCTCTACGGGGTCCGTTCGGCCATGATAAATGGTGAACGTGGGCTGGTGGAAACGCCGTGGAAGCCTCGCTGCCTCAATTTTACGCGTGAAAGGCGACTTGAAAATCTGGTGTAACGCTTTACTCATGGCGTCATTTCCCAAGCCTCCTTAAGACGAGCCCTCGCGCTTATGCCTGTGATGATACTCCTCTTCATGGGAAAAGGACTCGCTTGGGGGAGTTCTTGATCTTCGTTTGTAGTTGTGATCCCCATCGTCTCCGGAGGAGCTGGTAGAGCTAGAAGAGTCTCTCCTTCGCCCGAGGGTTGCGTAACTTTCTTTTTAGCTCATTGATTTGCAATTGCAAGGCCCTGTTGTCGTTGGATCTTCGGGAGGCATGGCTTTTCGCTCGAGGGCGACTTCTGTTTGCATGCATGGTATGTACACTCGCCTTACGACCTCTTTCACGTTCAAGATTCAAGAAACCATCTTGTTGTTGAGACTCTGCTGACTCTGCTTGACGTAGATTTGATCTCACCATGGTTGTCCGTCACACTCACTACTTTGCGAAGCCTTTCCTACAGACGGCACCAATTGTGGGGACTGGGTTTGGATTCCTGGCCCAATAGAGGGTGCGAACTCAAGCCCAAGAAACCCGAACAATAAATTTGTAGAGAAGTGGGTTGAAAAGTTGGGCCGTAATGAGTTGAATAATGGAACGGTGTTGTTAAGGCAGTAAGGAAAAGTAAATTAAGGACGTTCCCTTATAAAGAGTGTCCTCGGCAAAGTCCGAGGAGACTGATTCTTTCTCTATTGACTCTTTAGACTTGTTACAAATCTCTCTTTTTCTCTTTTTCTTCCCCCCACCCCATTCAGGGGTCCTTTACATTATATACCCCCTCTTTGGATGATCTTGAGCCTCCACTTGTTGGTCATCCAAGTCACCACTTGAGTACCTGTTCCATCAGCCACCCTACCTAGCTCCCTGTGAGTTGTAGTAGCCAAGACAACACTGTTCAGGGGTCTTCTCCACATAAATGCGGCTAGAAAAGTAGCTGCAGCATCTTAAATGCGGAGGTAGTAGCTTGCCCTTAGGTACATCCTAGTTTCTGCTCGTTGTTGTGCTTTAAGTTCATGCATTTGCTGCTGAAGCCTTTTTAGGGACTCATTTAGGCTCGTGGGATCTGGATATGGCCCGTGCCTGAGCTGTCCGAGGAGGTCCCTCTCCTCGGACAGGCCCAAGGCCCAACACCAGGTCTGGGCTTTGGCCCCCACAATATATATATATATATATATATATATTCCCCATTAGTTTCTGCCACTAATAGTTCTCTAGGAATAAAGCCTTTAGAATACATATAGTCATATATGGTCAAAAGTCAATTGTAAAAGACCACCACTTGGACTCAACTTCTTCTATACGAATGTACCTTCCCTTTTTCTTTTCTTTTCTTTTGTTTTTTTGTTTTTTGTTTTTTGTTTTGTTTTGTTTTTTTTTTTTTTTGTTACATCTGATTGCTTGTTAGACTTCAAGCTTACATTAGTAGACTTTTCCTATTCAACCAATCCAACATTTCAGAATAACTTCTTAAAGAGAAACCTGTGTAAAAACCAAACCTACCATGCTTAACAATCTGCAATTCTATACACCACGCAACAATGGGCATAGAATAAATATTAAATTACAGTAACACGTACTTTACAGAAAATCTAATTTAAATCTATTTTGTTTACATTATAAAACTCATTGGATATTTAGATAGTCTCACTACTAGCCAAAAATACCCACCTAAAAATATTCTAATTTCATATAAAGCTTAGATTTGATGAAGGATGAGATTTCTTAGGCTCCTACTTCAAGTGTGCCGTCAATCTTTCTCTACATCAATATATTGAGAAGTCCTCTTTAAAAAAATATATATAGTTAGACGTTAACTTAATTAGCTTATATATAGTTAGGGTTTCAACTTAATTTTCTAAAAATTCTCTTAATAATATTAGGGGTAAATTGCAAATTACACCTCTAAACTTTAAGGGTATTTGGATTTTACATTCTAAAATTTTAGAATTTAGATTTCACCCTTGAAGTTTTTGGTGTTTGGATTTTACTCCCAGACATTTCAGAATTTAGATTTTACCTCCTAAAATTTGGCAGTGTTTGGATTTAACACCTGAGAGGTGCTACGTCCACAATATTTTCACAATATTTTTACGACAAATTATAGGTGGTTAGTTGATATTGGTTCTAATTTGAAACTATCACTGAAATTACTTTTTTACCTCACAAATAACAACATGCCACATATGATTTGTTGTGAAAATATTGTAGATATAACATTTCTTTTTAACACCCCTAAATTTTGAAACTTTAGGGTATAAAATTCAAATATCCCCAAATTTTGGGAAATAAAATCCAAACACTCTTAAAATTTAAGGGACAAATTTCAAATTTTAAAACGTTAGAGTATTAAATCTAAACACTCTTAAACTTTAGGGGGGTAAAATCCAATTTTTGAAACTCTAGGGTGTAAAATCCAAACACCCCCAAAATTTAGAGGTGTAATTTGTAATTTACCCTAATATTAATTATAAAATTAACCCCACAAAAAGATTTACTTAAATACCCCATGTTTAACTCTCTCTCTCTCTCTCTCTTTTTTTTTTTTTTTTTTTTTTTTTTTTTTTTTTTCTGGGTATTACAGTTTGAAATTGAAATTTGTTTGTGCTTCATTTTTCACTTCTCTTTAAGAGGAAACAAAGTGAAGTTGGAATTTTGTTTGTGCTGTTAGAATTTTCTTTTGTTGCTTATGCTGTGTTCAAGCCTGGAAATATTTCTTGCTTCAAAATGCTCATTCAAACTTTTGATTGTAGATGGAGACACAAGTTTGGTTCTGATAGTGAAATTGACATGATTTCAATATCTATACCAAAATCATATTTTCAAGACATGATTTCTACATGTTGATGAGTTATTAAAATTTACCACATCAGTTGGGCTAGATCAGCAGGAAAATGCTGAAATCATGAACATTCAATTTCTAAACTACATTAGATACCAAAATGGAAAATTATTGTGTACTTCTGGAGTACCATAAATGCGTATTCCCTCCTCTCACATGAATAATGGGTTTTACTAATTAAATTTATGGTGGGACCCATCATTCATGTGAGAGAGGGGACTACACATTTATGGTACTCTGGGAGTACCTAATAATTTTTCATTATCTATGGTATTTTGGTTGCTATCCATGAGTTTCGTAAAGTTGAGATTTCTCATGTATGCAAACAAGATAATAGACTTACACATTAGCTTGCAAAACATGCTGTAAGTATTGTCAATTTTTCTACTTGGATTGAAGAGTCTTTATTTATTTATTTGTGAGTTCTAGTTAGCTTAACTGGTAAAGCCTCTGATAGTTGTATAAAATATCTGGAGTTCAATCCTCACCTACACTGATGATAAAGAGCTATTATCAGGAGCGGACGCCATAGGTTGAAATTCTCTATAAAAAAAAAAAAGTATTTATTTTTTAGAACAAGTTATTCTCTAGGATGTTATTGTCACTTTTCATTACTCCCATTATAAAAAAATTGAAGTATTGTGTTCACTTCATTAACAGCCACTTTAAATGGTTTTTCGTAATATAGTGAAAAAAGTGTTTAAATTATTGTACTTGTGTCTAACAACTTCCAACAGGCACCGCCTAAAACAACCATTGTGTCTTCTACTATTATACATAGTAGAGTAATAGATAATAGGAAATTTTGATACATATGATTTAGCCATATTCAATAGACATTTTTAGTAGTATTGTAATTGTAACGGTGCTGGGCTACCACTATGGTATTGGGTTGGACTATTTCATCCTGCCGTATTAAGCCCAAAATGTTCTGGATTGGAGAGTCGGGACCAGCCCAGTTGCAACTCACCCTGGCCCGGCTTGTGCGCAAGCTATGCCCTGACCTGTCACGATTTATGCTGCGTGGTTGTGGCAAGCAGATCCTTTTGAAACAATTACCGCAGACAGGTATCTCATGAATATAAGGGAAATGCGTTCACCATACATTAAATAAATAAATGTTGAAATAAACACATAATGAGAACAACAAAGAATTTAAAAGGAGCAAGTATAAAAAGAAATGAGCAAGAAATGACGGCAAGCTGGCAAAACTATTAGTCTGCCGTGATACGTTAAAGGAATCTAAGCCAAAAAGGAGATAACACTCCCTCAATGCAACTAATTTCTCGAAGAGGAAATTAATGGCTTTGAAGGAATGGTCCTAGATGACCTTCTGTTCCGAGTGTGAGCAAATGAAAAGTGTGGTTTTTCGAGAGGGAGAGAGGAAATAACTACCCACTTTGGTGCATGCTAGTTTTCTTATTTTTCTCCCATTCATTTCCTATTTCACTCTCTTTTCTAGATTATCTTCCCCTCCTTTCTTTTCCCGTAACTATTGCTCCCCTTACTTCTTTCTTTTTCTTACTCTATTTTCCTTTCTTTTTATTTTCTTCTTGCTCTGTTTTCCTTTCTTTTCCTTAATTCTTCCTCACTTCGCCCCCTTCCGTCCCCTGTTTCGTGTACAGGGAACATTATTATATAGTGCTTGCCAAAGCATTGCTTTTACTCTTTTGCCCCTTTAACCGTCTTTGTCTGATGTGTGTACTTGCCTGAGCATTACTGGTTGGTCAGGTACTCAGCCAGCGCTACATTCCTGCGCTGGCCGCGTCGCACCACATCACCAGATGAAGACAAGGGTATTTTGTCTGTTAGCTTGCCGTGGCATTCTCACTTGTAACGACAGAATACTCTCTCTCTCTCTCATGGCATGCACTGAAAGGTTCCAACTCAGCTTTGCCATTTTCGGGTGCTATGTCATCCCAGCAGGACACTCACCCGAAAATGGCCTGAGCAGGAGCCTTGAAATGGGTTCTTCCCTCTCCCCTCCGCCAAACCACACCCCCTTTACCTCTGACCCATGGCCCACCTCCACCCGTATTAGCTGGGTACAGGCTGGTGAGGCCTGGGCCTTGCGCGTGCCCTGTTCCCATGTCTATCCAAAGCCTGCCTGCCGGTCATACGTTTGCCGCGGCCTGGACGTTTGCCTTCTACCGTTCACTTCTAACTTCTTGTGGCGTGGATTATTTCTTTACTGGTTCGCGCCGTTTGTGGTTTAGGCTCGCCCTTAATTGCAGGCCTTTACTTCCTTTCATGTTCCATTTTTCATGGCTTTTCCATTTGTTTCTTACTGTGCCGTTTTAACAAGATGGCCATCCAATACAATTGGGCCTCTTTGGGTCCACCGCTTTCTCTCTTTCAATGGCTTAGTAAGCTCACTGGGCTTTTCTTGCCATACATGCCTGCGGGCTCCCGTGTCCCATTTATCCTTTTTTTGGGCGTCCTTGGCCCCTTACAACCTCGTGCTTTCCATGGGCCTTTACTACCTCGTCGGGCTTCCTCGGCCTAACTATTCCTCATTTCCTTTAGAGCCCATAGATTTCCTATAGCTCTATATACTTGCTTTACTTTGGGCCCGCCGCAATGGGTGTGGCCTATCCTTACTTTTCTACATCCGTGGCCCATGGTTTGCCATTTCTACCTTTCCGGGCCTTTTCAGGCCCACTTACTTCTTCAAGACCCGTTTATTTGCTCTACGGACCTATACTCTATTATTCCTGCCGCTCAGGTTTAATGAGCTTTTCCATTTATTTTTTGATTATTTCTTTATGATATTGCTGGGCTTGTTCTCCTTGCTGGGCTTTAAGAAATGAGCCTCAACAGTAATCAAAATAACAACTATGATATTTTATTGCTTTCCTTTTGTGCATTTGACATTGTTTTTAAATAATTTACTACCTACTGTGGGTTCTAGTTAGCTCAACTGGTAAAGTCTCTGATGGTTGTATAAGAGATATGGGGTTCAATCCCCGCCTACACCAAAAACTGATTGGTGTCTTGGTCTGATGAAAGAGCTATCATCAGGAGCGGACACCATAGATTGAAACTCTCTAAAAAAAAAAATTTACTACCTACTTATTTTACTATGGGCAAAATCATCTATATTCAATTATTTAATTACTTATGTTGCACCCTTTTAGTGTTATATGGTTTAAACACAATTGGAGGATGCTCAAAGTTGGTCCAAGAGTTAGACTTGCCATGTGAAACTTTTCAAGTTTCTCTCGTTTTAAAATGTGTTGGTTTGAATAACAACAGCAAAAATGTGTTGGTTTGAGTTTTGTAATAATATCATTTAGGGATATTATTTAACCAAAATTTTTACAATTATTATTATTATTATTTTTTTTTTTTGAGAAACGTTTACAATTATGTATTTGAGTAGTAAAAGTTAGGTTAATTTTGGCATTTCGAACCCAAAACTGATGTCATGTATTTCTGTATTAAATTATTAAGCACTTATTGTTACATTTTGTCTATTGTTTGTTTATTCTATGACTTTTGATGTTAGATACTATCAAGAAAGATATCACATTTTGTTTAAACTAATATTGTACAGTTAAATATTATACACTTATGTTAGAATTCTATTTTTCTTGTGACATTTTCCATATAGAATAGATGCAAGATGTTATTGATTAGGTGTCATTACAGTATTTTGACCCCTTAAGATTTGTCAGATTTATTTTTGTAAAAACCAAGACACCCAAAAACATATTTTCAAAAATGATTGGTTGGGTTCTACCAAATTTCAAAGATAAAAGGTTGATTTGTGTCAATCGGACTAAAAGACAAACCCTAACTCAAGATCATGACCAAATCCTAAAAACTGTGAATTTTGATCAAATTTGAACAAGGTCAAAATGCATCTTTTTATTTTTTTGGAATATGTTTAAAACGGAAAATTCTTATCGATTCATGGCCAAGCCTTAGAGTTGACTGAACTTGACCAACATTAACAAGGTTTGACCAAGCTTTAATTCAAAATCTAACTGTCGTATTGAAGAAATTTTTTTTGCAATATTGAAACACGAGGAAAAATCCTTCAAATTCATTATTCACGACCTGAAATCGATCCTTAGAAGAGTAAGATATCACTAATCAATGGAAAAATATTCAAAATAGCAAACTTTGCTAAGTGTGGAAGTCAAACCTTGGTCAAATGACTTTGGATCAATGAAAGCTCAATCATATTGAAGAAGTTATTGGAAGTCATTCTTTTTGAAGGATCTCAAGAACGAAAATTCCGAACAAGTAGATCAAAGTCATAAAATATGAAAACGTGATTTTTTTTTTTTTTTTTCAATACTTGTTCAAGGTGACTAATGCTCGTGAGCCTCTTCTCATCAAAAGAATCGAAGCACAAGCTTAGTAATGTTATAAAATTGGCACTACAAGCTTTCCAACAATATGTCAATTGGTATAAACCAATGTCGGGAAGGCCACACACTAAGTGCACAAAAGTGGAAACATTCATAGGAGAAACTGGAATATTTAGAGCCAAAATGTAATCAATGGCCAAACTTTGTGCACAAATGTACTCCAAACAATGACGTATTGATTCAAAAAGTTAGGAATTTCTTAAATTGGAAGAAATTCTCTATGGCCCAATTGTCCTAATTCGTCCCAAGAAATTATGGATTAATAGGAATTACGAGCGGCAAATGGGAAGCCGTTAGACTTCCAAAAATACAACTTTGATAAGCCTCTTTCTCAAGGGCATAACATTTTGAGTTCTGTTCCAAATGACATAAGGTCAATGGAATTTGAAAGTATGCTTCGCAAGTTTTCCAATGACTCCAAAATCACTCAAATCTAAGATTGGGATGACCTCCACCCAAACATTTGAAAATAATCCTTCAAAGGGAAAAAATTGTTAAAATCAAGCAAGGTGGGCACATATAATCAGTGTTTTAAAACCTGGACTGGACCGGCCAGTTCAACTGGGAACGTTCCTAGTCCTTGGACTGGCTCTATAAGAACCCGGTTCATCCATGCCATTATTTTGGTAAAAATTGATGAAATATGCTGCTGGCAGGACTTGAACAGCAAGTGAAATAACATGTCTAGTATGCAAACTATTAGGCCACGCACATCTTGTTGGTCAAGAATGAAAAATTAATAAATATAAACCAATTTAAGTATCAAATATATTAAAAAATTAAATGACATCATGGTTTGACCTCAGTTGAATCTCGATCCGACCTCAAAAATCTTAAACCTCTCCCTTTCTCGGTTCATTAAACGGTTTGGATTTCAAAACATGCATATAATGAGGGGAGGGGGGGGGGGGGGGGGTTAGGATGGTGCAGGGTCTTGCCAATCCCCCTAAATGTCTCTCACTTACCAGCTTTTTTGCTAGTAGTTTGGACAAATGATTGGCCAAGTTCCTTTCTGATATCAAAAAGTTTAAAGACATAACACCATTATTAATGAGAAATTATTGTGTACTCCCGGAATACTATAAATGCGTACTCCATTTTCTCACGTGAATAGTGGGTCTCACTAATTAAATTTATGGTGATTCACCATTCATCCATTCATGTGAGAGAGAGAAGTATGCATTTATGGTACTCCGAGAGTACCCAATAATTTTTCATTATTAATAATTTAATAAGCTGCCTCACATATTGTGTCTCAATCAAATATGTTGATTTTTACCATTATACATTTTGCTCTTACCATAGGAAAATTCTTAGGTAGTCTCGGAGTATAGTGAAATGGTACTCTCTCCTTTCACATTTATGATGGACCTTACCATGAATTTAATGAGCGGATCCCACCATAAATGTGAGAAGAGGGAGCACCATTCTCCGTGTTCCGAGAGTACCTAAGAATTACTCCTTACCATATGCTACGGCAACTTGACAATCACAATGAATGCTAAGATCATAAATACAAAACATAAAAATTTTCCTACAATAAAATAGCTCTATAAACGTCACAGCACATAAAAGAGTAGTATTCCTAGTTTGAGATGTCTAAGACTTGTGTCTAGGGTACCTAGACATGGTTCCTTTTACATGCAGAAGTGGATTATGCTATGGACACATGTAAGTGGTTTTGGGATTCAGCAAAAAAAAAAAAAAAAAAATGCGAGTGGTTTTGGGTGTGTTATGATATTTATGGCACCACTCACAAACCAACCAACAAACAACAAGGAGAGAATAATTAGGCAAGTACACTCATATCATGAAAATTTCCCTAAAACAAGTTAAAAAAAATCTAGGCCATCATATGATGAACCGCATTATCCTAATCGGGCGCCCATGAGAACAATGAGATCTAGAACATGCCCAAACAAAAACAAAAACCAAACCCTAATTCTAATGGGTAATATGTTGAATATTCTACAATTGACCCACCAAAAACCTTAAAAAAAAATACCATGATAGTAAAAAAAATGAAATTAGGTGTCTAAATTTGCTAATATTTGTTTCCTAACAAAACCAATGGTCCCCCTCAAAAAAAAAAACAAAAAAACAAAAAAACAAAAAACCAATGCAATGGCGTCATCCTTTGAACATTAGCTTGATGCATGCACGATCGACAACGTTGGGAGTAGACCTGACAAATGGGGTTGGGTCCGGATTAATCAAATCATCCTATACAAATTGCGAGCAAGTATAGTCGATCAAATTAAGAGTCGAGTTAATAGGTTACGTGGTACCCATATTTTTCACATGCAAAAATAATGATAATGATAAAAATAATATTATGATCAGATTTTCTTTATCTTCTTTTTAATACAAAATTACAAATGCGAGAACAAATAACAAAATACTTAAAAAAATTATATAATATATATATAAATTATTAAGTTTACACAATGGATATTAAGTTTACACAATACAAATTTCACGAATGATATCATCATCATAAATGAAATAAGGAAAAAAAAAAAAAAAAAAAACTCTTATGTAATACCTATATTTGGGGGTGGGGGGGGGGGGGGGGGGATCTATTCTAGATTTTTATATAATTTAGCTTGAGTAATTTCTTACAATTTTAAGAGGACGTTTAATTCGCCGTGATGTTACATTATATCGTAATATTACATTAATATAATCTCAATACAAAAATACAACATTACATTATTTAAGAATGTAATGAGATTGAGATGACATAATATATTTTGTAATTTTAGATTATGGTAATATTAAAAAATTTAAAAAAAATTAAAAACTTTAATATCACATCATCGTAATGTACATCACATCAAAATGAACCAGACGCTCTTGACATTTTGAAATCCACCCCCCATAATGTACTAAATTTTTTTTAATTAATCTAGATTTCAAAAATCTTTACTATTTATCTAGATTTTGCACATGCTTATTGCGTTTGTTTAGTCAGATGTTATGTACCAATTTCTTTTATGAATTCGTTCGTTTAAAACCACAATAAATAAATAGAACTTTCCCATGTCTTTTCTTTCATGGTTAATTATCATGCTCATTCGTTGTCCTCAAGTGAATAAAATTAAGCATATAATAGGAAAAATTGGGGACGTAAGTTTTGATTGTTCAAAATGATTGACAGTCATACAATCCTATTTATTAGTCACCGGAGAGAGCCACATCCAATTCATTCAGCGATGCTCCCTATATAAGACTGATTGTAATCTATAGTTTAGTTCATGAGTTTTCAAAACGATCCAAGATTTCGTATCCATATAAATTACCAGGAATTCAAAACAAAGCAATATAAAAAGGTCCTGACGAAAGCTTAAAACCTTGATACAAAGTGTATCTGCTCAAGTTCAATTTTAATAAAGCCACAAAGAAAACAAAACTGAAGAACAAGAACGTACTACGAAAACTTCCTCAACGGTACAACTAGCCCAATAGCTCCCTCTGACTAGTCTAAGTTGTCGGCTCAGCGCTTTCCACCGCCACCTCCCATTTTGGCCTTTGGTGCAGCACCCCTGGGCAGATTACCCTTGCTCTGAGTCTTCTGAGATTTGGCTGTCACTTCTGCTTTCTTTGCCTTCTTCTCATCCTTGGTTTTCTTGATTCTCTCCTTAATTTCACTGCATAATCATATTAAGGAAGCAATTTAATCACAGATAAGGGATAAACAACTTGGATGCACACTTCAGTATCCAAATATCTAAACCAAAACCCTTCAATCTAGCATTGGGTTCAAAAATGAGCAGTCGCGAACAATACAGTAGATAGAAAAAAATGGGTGGAAGAATGCATACCGGAGAGCAGCTTCACGTGCTGCATCTCGTACTTCTGGTTTTTCAGTTCTCCTTTTCTGGATAACTTCCAAGGTAGCTCCAACAATGGACCTAGAGTATGGCTTCTTGGCGGCCCGACGCCTCTTTTTCACAGACTCAGCAGCTATGTCCTGTGAGTCATGTAAAAGAGTAAGAATATAAGTCATACCAGTTACTGTAGCATCAAAACTAGATAATGGAAGGATATTCCACCTTTTTATGTTGCTTTCTATACATTGCTGTCCAAGTAAGCTTTGAGGGCTTCAATCTGTTGTGGAAGTACCTCTTGCATTTTGAGTTGACAAACAGGAAAACCTGAATTGACCAAACAAGAAGACAAACATCAATCTCAGTGCAAAAACAGGAAAACCAACACCCTCTTCTCAACCAAACCAAACCAAACCAAAAATAAATAAATAATAGAAAAGGATATAAAATGCAAAAACCCAAAGCTTTGCCATGGTTGTTTAAATAAAAACTAACCTGAGAATCTGATCTGATAAATCTGATACCCCTACCTGGGTATATCTTCGACCCACTGAAGCGGCAGAGTTCAGTCCTGAAACATCAGACAGTAATGAGCATGTACATTGAAATAATAATGATCGAAAACCAAGATTCCTCATCAGTTTGTGAATGTTTTGGTGAAAAGTAAGAACACTTTTATTCTATTATTTTTTTAAAAATTTGACATAAATATTCTCGCAGCAAAGAATTAGTGCATACTAAGAAAAGGAAGGTGAGACTGAGACTCGGTCAGAAATGAATAGTCATTCTAGACTTATTTGGTATTCTTTGAAGAAAATACAATACCTAATTGTAGTAGCGCAAATAGAAAAATGGAATACATGCAAAGAATCGATATGGTTGGAAAGCATACCAAAGAAACAAAAGAAAACAGAATGACAAGTTTTGTGCTATTTTATTAAATCTGAAAATTAGCAAAATTTGGTAGGCTTAAACACAAACTCATTTAAGGCTTGCTTGATTGAAGCATCTTGTTTACTTATAATACAAATAGTGTAAAAAAAAAAAAAAAACTCAATTTTTCTCAGCAACCAAAAAAACCATTATGGAAAAAATTCAATATAGTATGAAGACTGAAGCAGGATTTTCAAGTTATCTGTATAACCAGTGACAGTACGCAGTAAAAAATGTCCTGTAGCCAAGCCCGATTCCTTAGTTGAATCATTTGTTAAGTTGGATTAACTTACCAATTTCTGTCAGACTTGAAACTTAAAGTGAAAGGAATCATCTTGCCACAGATTGTCATGTACATGTTTAGGCAAAACAGATTAAGCTATTGCAAGTCCTACCAGATGAATATAAATTTAGACCCATATAACTTTTTCTATCTGTGCTTCATTTATTTTCATTAATTTCCACTCCATCTATTCCCAACCTACAAAATCACACCAATCTTCTAGGCATCTTTTTCTACAAAAGAACCAGACTCATTCCCAAGGAATTTTCAAGTTTTTTTTATACACCGATAGTTGGGGTGAGAGTATTAGAACCTTGGATGTCTCCGTTGGAAACTCCAAGAGGCACCAAGCAGTTGAGATACAAGACTCTTTAGCGAAATTTTCAAGTTAGCATATAAAACAAATGAAGTTACACGTGCATCCAGCAGGTCCTGAACCCACAACCTTACCCTCCATCCATATTATCAGATGAGGATATGCCATTTGGGCTAAAGCTCATTGGCATGAGTACTAAAAATCTATGCCACAATCCACAACTGTAATCTATAACAAATCTCTAGACCTTCATTGAAAAACCAAGCTCCCACACGGCTCAACCCAAGACCTCCAGTAAAGGCTCCAGTCAGCCAGAACCCATTTCTGGATTTCCAATACAACCTCAACCAAGTACTCAGATCAGCTTATTCACAATGCATTCACCTCAAAACAACAAAGCTAATTAAACATAAAATCAATCTGATGCAACAAAAAAAAAAAAAATTGGGCAGAACCCATCTTAAGAACAGATCCATAAAGCCATAATTCATAAACAAAAAAACAAAATATCAACAAATTGTATAAATCACAAGAATGCTGATTGGATAAAGACAAGGTTTTTTTTTTTTTTTTTTGAATAGCCCATCAAAAGCTCACAATACAAAATCCAGTCCAATATTATCATAATCTAATCCATTGTATCACAATCTAAAACCATCACACAAAAAATAAATATTATTCAATAAATTAACTGAAAATTGCACATCCAAAGAAGAAATGAACCCCTAAATAATAAGAAAAAGAATCCCAACATTTTCTCGGGAACCAAACAGAGTTTGATAGGAAAATTGAAAGGAAAAAAGTAACATACTTGAGAACCATTGGGTGTTGCTGCTGTTGTTGTCGCTGCTATACGGCCTTTTTTCACTTCGGAAGAAACCCTAATATGAAAAATGAAACCCTAAATAGGTTAAAGGCGTTGATTGAAATCGCAACTGAATAGCCCTTGGATTTTGTTCAAATTACGAGAAGGGCACTGTGTAATTTTAGTCGAAGCTGGGTCCAGGATTTGGACTGGCTCTCAGTGCCTAACAAAGGGGTGGGCTAGGCCCAACTGAGCACCAGCGGTAGAGTGGTCCATTAGGACCTACTAATGGCAGCCCTTTTTAAAATTCGGGAGGACAAAAATGACTCGCTCGGAATATTTTCATACGGATTTTTTTTCCGTCTCAGAAGGGTGACGAGCGGAAATAGGTTTTGCTTATTCCGCCCCATCCCAAAAAACACTTATCCCTCGTTTCTTCCCTTTATCTCATCAATGTCAATTCATTTCACTAGGATTAGTAAAATATCTTTAACTTGACTTGACTTGCTTTAGGGTGCGTTCGTTTGAAAGGAAAATAGGAATGATGAAAAATAGAGGATGGAAAATAAGGTGAAAAATGATGTTTTCTACTGTTCGTTTGGGGAAGGAAAATAGAGAGGATTATCCCTCATTTCTTCTCTTTATCTCATCAATGTCAATTCATTTCATTAGGATTAGTAAAATATCTTTAACTTGACTTGCTTTAGGGTGCGTTCGTTTAGAAGAAAAATAGGAATGATGGAAAATAGAGGATAGAAAATAGGGTGAAAAATGCTGTTTTTCACTGTTCGTTTGGGAAAGGAAAATAGAGAGGATGAAAAACTCGAGAAAAAGTTTTCTCTCTGGGCTCACTTTTTTTTCCCTTCCAAATCGGAAGAAAAATCTGGAGAAAAAAGTTCTATAATAGCACTTTTACAAAAATATCATCTTCCCACTTTTTTTTTCAACATTTTTTTTTCTTTTTTTTTTCTTTTTCTTTCAACGTTGACCTGAAAGTTGTTTTATTTTATTTTTTTTTCTTTTCAACTTTAACAACAACGTTTGTTGTTGTTGTTGTTTTTTTTTTTTTTTTTTTTTTCCTTTTCTTTTCAACGTTACTGAACAATGTTGGTTTTTTTTTTTTTCAACGTTACTGAACAACGTTATTTTTGTTTTCTTTTCTTTTCTTTTCAATTTTACTGAACAATGTTGTTTTTTTTTTTCTTTTTTCTTTTCAACATTACTGAATGTTTTTTTTTGACGTGACCTGATCTAATTTTTACATTATAATAATATAAATTTATATATATGATGTGATAAATTTTATATTATTTATGATTAGAAATAAATCTATTTCTTACATATTATGTAACAAAGGTATAATAGTCAATTTATATAAATTACATTTTTCATCCTTTCATTTTTCTCTTCAACCGAATACAAGAGTTTTCCATCCTCTCACTTTTCCACTCCCCCAACTGAACACACAAGAGGGAAAACTAACTATTTTCTATCCTCCCACTTTTCCATCCTCCCACAATTTTCCACTCCTCCAACCGAACGGACCCTTAATCTCATCTTACCTGAGTTTTCTCCTGTCTTAAATAGGAGACAGGTCGAAGATGGGACACCCATAATTTGATCTCATCCTAACTTGTCATCATCCCTACGTAAAACCCTTACTCTTGCTGTTCTACAGGCAAAATTTGATCACACAAATTTCTTGTTCAACTAGAAGAAACAATATAAGTTAAGCCATTATCACTCAAAAAAGAAGACTATCATTTTTTTTTTTATGGGCTATCATAATAAGTTAAGTAGTCAACTAAACTGCATAGATGATTGAAAATTAAAAGGATATGTAAAAAAGATAGTTTATTTGTGAAGTGTGAATGTAATACAATGTCATTTTTTGTCATAACATAATTAAAAAAAAATAAAAATTTATGATGAAATTGACTTAAAATATAATACTTTAAATAACTAACTTAGCTATATTTTTTTATAAAATGAAAATAAAAATTATGGGTCACGCAAGTAAAATGGTCAGATTGGAATGAAGAAAATAAAACTAATTAAAAATAGGTTGAACCAAACCAAAGTTAACCCTTGATGATGATAAAAATCGTCAGTTAGTCACACGGTGGCCACGTGTTCCGTTGATCAACCTGCACAACACAAAAGTCGAAGACCTTAAGAGGAGTACCAGTGTGGTACCGGCCAAAGATCCTCCGAAGGTTAAGTTAGTGGATATACACAACCCTAAAGTGCCAGAGTTGGGAGAGTAATGACTTACCTCCACTTGTGAGAACCTGGGGGTATTTATAGTAGTGTTGGATGGGTGTACGTGGCGTGTCTGAGAAGGTAGTCCCTTACCGAAACCGTCCTCCGTTGCGTGTTCCTTACGGGACTTCTCCTCTGACCGGAACCACTCTCCGTTGCATGTTCCTTATGGAGCCTTTTCCCTGACCGAACCCACTCTTTGTTGCGTGGAGTGCAAGGTATCTTTTTGTGCACCAGTAGTTAGTGCAAGTCTTGTTGACCCCGTCAGCTTTGGGCCTCTAGCGTCTTTTTCTGTCAGCATTAACTCGTCGGCTTCCTTTCAGTTTTGGGCCGCAGACCCTGACGGGCTCCTAGTGACGGCACGAGGATGAAGGGTTGGCCCGAATTACCTTTTCTTCTACGAGTGCATAGTCATGCCTCAATTTTATACCCGTTAGTTGCCCCCTACTCCATGGCGTCGTCAGCTTAAGTTGACGACCTATGGAGTAAGGTGTCGATATTTCTTGTGTCTTGGGGGAAGAGAGTCATTAATGGCTGCCTCGAGCAGTTTCTATTTATTGCACCGATACGTGTCACAACTTGGTTGGCTCCGCTTCTGGACGGGGGCTTCGCTTCGTCTTCCGTGCGCATTCCCCTCTATATATAAGCCACTTCTTCCTCACTTTTCCCTATTTCACGTTTATTGATTGTTAGAGCATACCCGTCGCTTGAAGAATTAGTCTGCGCCTCCTCATTCTAAGCGAGATCGTCACCTTCTAAGAGCCCGTCAATCCGACCTGGTAAGCTAATAATCCTTTCGTTATTTTTGCTTCATTTGCTTTCCATTCTTATCATGATTGATTTGTGAAAGGATTTCTTAGAGAGGTCGTCGACTTAGGTTCTTAGCATTGATCCGTTGCTTGTAGGTAGTCAGGTGTCTAACAGAGCGATGAGTGAACAGTCGTCAGTCCGCGATGGAGCGGGCTACGACGAGGTTTTTGGTTCGCACCATGAGCCTGAGGACTTCTCTTGGTCATCGGAGAGAGAGACGTCAGCCTAGTCCCCTGACGACGATGTCGAGAGTGACAAAGTGGACGGAGGGGTAATTAGCGAGGACATAGAGAAAGAGAGTGACGGGGAAGAGGAGGATGACAAGGAATCTTATGAAGGGACTTCAGGAAGTTCCGGAGGCAACCGTCCCTTCATCCTTCCCTAAGATTGGGCCGTCAATAAATTTTTGCCAAAGATGAGCGACAGGGTCTTTGGGGAGTTGCGTATCCGTTACCAGATCCCAGACCATATCCCCATCCGTCTCCCCAGGAAGGGCGAAAGATGCTATATGAGGAGGACTGCAGACGTCGGCATATATGATGCCATGTTTGCGGCAGGACTAAGGCTACCACTGACGGCCCTACACCGTCAGCTAGCTGACTTCATGGGACTGTCCGTCAGCCAGATCGCTCCGAATGCCTGGAGGATCTTTATAAGTGCTGAGATCTTATGGGTCGTCTCAGTGGTGGGAATCGTCAGCTTTCATTAGATGAGTTCTTCTACTGCTACCGTCCCCAGCATATCGTCTCTGCTAAGGGGACTTATCATTTTGCCCCCCGGGAGAAGGACTTAAGGCTTTCATCTGATATGCCGAACTCCAATAGAAATTGGAAAAGTAGGTTTTTCTTCATTGAGGGGACGGATTGGCTATGCCGTCCTGATGAATGGGTTACTATACCCCAGGGTTTTGACAACACTTGGGGAGTTATTAGAGCCTCAGGTTTTTCCCGTTAGCTATATTTAATTGCTTCTCGTCAGTTTTACTTTTTCAAGTGTTCTGACGTCGTCATCTTGTGATTCTTTTTTGCAGCCAACACTCGTCCACAAATAACTGACGAGCAATGGGACTTTATTCGCCGGGTTTTAGAAATTCCCATCGAGGAGAGGAAGTGTAGGGATTTGATTACCCTCGACGATTTTCACTTATACTGCGGAGGCCCCGAACCTTACCCGTCAGCTTTGATTTTCCGTCAGCTTTCCTAACGGCCCTTGGTTGATTTATGTAGAAATGGAAGAAGCCAGGCAAAGGGTGAGGGCGGCTGCTACAAGGAAGAAGGAGGAGGAGAGGAAGTCCAAGGGGGACGGCATCTCCTCATCGGCTCTTAAAAGCATCACAAAGGTCCCATCGAAGAGGAAACCTGACGGGAGGGATGATCGTCCACCTAAAAAGGTGGCCGTCAATCCTGGGGATGCACCCTCTAGGAAGTCTCCTTCCAGGCCTGGCCAAGGTGCGGGCAAGGGAGTGATAACCCCTTCGGGTCCTGTGGTTGAGGGGTCCCGTCGGCTTCTTACCCATAAGGATTATGCCGTCGAGGAGATAGAGTCCATTTTGAAGCCAACGGACCTGGAGCCTTGTGCTCAATTGGGGACAGAAGACCTAGGGGTGTCGGCCCTTTTTGACCTTACCCGGGTAAGCTCTCATATGCTTTAGCTTGTCTTTGTTTTGTCTCGTCAGTACTTTTTGACTGATGCCTATCCTTTTCAGGCTTTGGTGCGCGTCAAGGCGCTCAAGGACCGGTGTGTGGCTAAGGAAGGGGTTGTCACTTGGGTTTGCAAGCATAATAAGAACTCGATGGACCAGCAGGAGCAATATAAGGAGGCCGTCCGTACCTTAAATGGTGAGCTGAGGGAAGTGAGGGATAAGTTGGAGGAAGCAAGCCGTCGGGAGTAGGCGTTGAAAGGGGAGCTGACGTCCTTGGGCGAGCAGATGAAGAAGGCAGGGGCCGAAGAAGTTTAAGGAGTCACAGTTGTTCGTTGACTCGTGTGTCGAGTACTATGGCACAGGCTTCGAAGACTGCCTTAAACAAGTTGCGTTTGCCTATCCGGATGTGGACTTGTCCGTCATTACTTTGGACGATCCGGAGCCGATGACACCTGCTGCTGACCCCGTCACCGAGGAGAGCGACGACTCTACTGGGTCTGAGCTTCCGCGTAGGAATGACGACGTTGTTTTGGCTCAGCCCGCGGCGACTCCTTCCATCAGCACTTCCAATCCTCCCCTCGAGATCCCAGATTCGAAGGACCCTCCTGCTCAAGCCAAAGATGACGAGGCTCTTACTAACGTTCCTACCGTTTGATCCTGGCTTCTTTTTCTTTTGTAGTTTGTATATTTAATGTAATTCACAAACAATGTTTAGACGCCCTAGTGTTTTCTGGGCTTTGTAAAGACAATTTTATTTCTGGACGCCTTGCATTTGTTGCTCGTGGATGATTTTCTTAGTAGATTTAATGATTTTACTCCTTGGCTTTTTGTTGAGTCTGTCCGCTTTAGGACTTGATAAATATAATTTAGACCTGACGGCCTTTTTAACGTGATAAGATGAGGTCATCATCCTGGGATAAATTCTTTAGTAAGGTAGCCATTAATTTCTACTGAGGCCGTCAGTTATTGGCTTCGTACTTGAGTCGTCAGTCTCATGTTTTGCTTATTTATCACCTTGGGATTTTGACTGGCTTTATGCCCAAGCCGTCGGCTTTGAGCCGTCGGCCTTATGTTATGGCCGTCGGCCTTATGTTTCGCACATTTAACCTCTTTGGGATAGTGACCGGCTTTATGCTCGAGCATGCATATCTGCTTAGGATGGAGACTGGATTTCTGCCTTAGTCGTCGACTTTGTGCCGTTGGCTCAAACAAAAGTTCGGGCCGTCGGCTTTATGTTTAAGCCATCGGCTTTATGTTTGAGCCGTCGGCTTTATGTTTGAGCCGTTGGCTATATGTTTTTCACATCCTCTTGGGATAGTCATTGGTTGCGCTTAAACCGTCGGCTTTTTGTCTTACATTCTTAATCCTCTTGGGGTGAGGTCGTCGGCTTTTTGCCTTTTATTTTTAACCCTCTTGAGATGAGGTCGTCGGTTTTTTGCCTTTTGTTTTTGATCCTCTTGAGGTGAGGTCATCGGCTTTTTTGCCTTTTGTTTTTGATCCTCTTGGGGTGAGGTCGTTGGCTTTTTTGCCTTTTATTTTTGATCCTCTCGGGGTGAGGTCGTCGGCTTTTTTGCCTTTTATTTTTTATCTTTTCTACAGAACACTTAGCAAAGTAGGAAGGAGACCTGAATGAACTTTTGAATCTTGCAAAGTAGTTCCAAAAAGAGGGGAGACCTGCTCCTTAGGCTTTCAAAGAGCTATTTACAGCAAAAACTACAGTAGGAGAACCGAAAGAGTGTGTCTATGGTTAACAAGAATGCATTAAAAGTAAGAGTCATTGCCTTTCGTGTTACCCTTTTGATTGGTAGTATTTTCGTAAGTGTTCGACATTCCATGGATGGTGTAGCTTCTGTCCTTCCAACGTTTCTAGGTGGTAGGTGCCTTTTCTCCACCATGACGCGACTCGGTAAGGCCCTTCCCAGTTGGGGCCGAGCTTTCCTTGGGCTAGGTCTCTGGTTGCGCCCATGACTTTTCTTAGGACAAGATCTCCAACTTGGAAATCTCTGTGTCGGACTCGGGAGTTATAATACTTAGCCATATGGTCTTGATACTGTGCTAGCCTCTGTTCCGTCGCCGTTCTGACTTCATCGATTAGGTCTAGCTGTAGGCGCATGGCCTCGTCATTCCTGCTTTCGTCGTGGGCGTCCACCCTATAGCTTGTGAGCCCTACCTCGGCTGGGATGATGGCCTCACTTCCGTATGTTAGCCGAAACAGTGTTTCTCTTGTCGGGGTCCTTGCTGTCGTCCTGTACGCCCATAGTATGCTGGGTAATTCTTCCGGCCATATGCCCTTTGCCCTCTTGAGCTGAGTCTTGATGATTCTGAGCAAGGATCGGTTCGTTACCTCGACTTGGTCGTTGGCTTGGGGCTGGGCGGGGGAGGAGTAGTGATTCCTTATTCCTAGTTGCGAGCAAAATTCCCGGAAGGGGCCGTTGTCAAATTGCTTTCCATTGTCCTAGATTAGGA
Source organism: Lithocarpus polystachyus (assembly GCA_033629205.1). Taxonomy (NCBI): domain Eukaryota; kingdom Viridiplantae; phylum Streptophyta; class Magnoliopsida; order Fagales; family Fagaceae; genus Lithocarpus; species Lithocarpus polystachyus. The sequence goes on along the minus strand of CM066165.1, from coordinate 42,564,612 downwards.
CTCTAGGGATCCCGAATCTGCATATGATGGACCTCCAGACGAAATTTCGCACGTTTTTCTCTGTGATGGTGGCCAAGACTTCAGCTTCTACCCACTTCGTGAAGTAGTCTATGCCCACTATCAAGAACTTTAGCTGTCGTATAGCTGTTGGGAACAGACCCATTATATCTAGCCCCCATTGAGCAAATGACCATGGGGCTATTATGGGGGTCAGCTCTTTGGGCGGCTGTCTGATGATGTTGTTGAACCTTTGGCATTTGTCAGAGGCTTTGACATATGCCTGAGCGACTTTTTGCATTGTGGGCCAGTAGTATCCTGCTCGAATCAGCTTGTGTACTAACGATCGCGACCCTAAGTGGTTTCTGCAGATCCCTTCATGGACGTCTCTCATCACGTAGTTCGCCTCTTTAGGACCCAAGCACCTTAGGTAGGGGCGGGAGAAGCCTCTTTTGTACAAGACATCCTCTGTCAAAACGAACCGTGCTGCCTGGACCTTCAGCTTTCTCGCTGCCTCCTTTTTGTTTGGTAGACTGCCGTCTTTTAAGTAAGAAACTAATGGCGTGGTCCAACTGTTTTCGGAACCAATCTCCTACACATCGACCGAATCTATTAGCGAGGAACTCTGAACAAAAGATAACACATTGTCTAAGGTAGTCATGTGTTCGGATGAGGTAGCTTTGGCAAGACGGTTAACTTGCTCATTCTCTTCTCTGGGGATTTGGCGGATTTCGGTCTTCAGTTCGTTGGTTCTTCTCTTCACTTGATCTAGATACCTCCTCATTCTCTCGCCTCTACATTCAAAGTCCCGTTTACTTGAATGGCGACGACTTGGGAGTCACAGTAAACAGTCACACTCGCGGCCCCTGCTGCTTTGGCGAGATCAAGCCCTGTCACCAAAGCTTCGTATTCCGCTTCGTTGTTGGTGGTGGGGAAGTCGAGGCGGACCATACATTCGATCTGGTCCCCTTTAGGGGAAAGGAGCACGACGCTTATGCCCCCAGCCTGTCTGTTGGACGACTCGTCTGTATGCACGCTCCATGGGGGACGTTCGTCCACTCCCTAGTCTTCCCCGTTGGTGAATTCGGTTATGAAGTCAGCGACGACTTGTCCCTTGATGGTGGTGCACGGGCGGTACCGAATGTCAAATTCGCTCAACTTTATTGCCCACAATGCCAACCGCCCGGCAGCTTCGGGGTTGCTCATTGGCCGTCGCAGGGGCTTGTTCGTCAGGACGACCACTATATGAGCTTGAAAGTATGGCTTGAGTTTGCGGACCGCCGTGATCAAGGTGAAGGCGAGCTTTTCTATAGGTGGATACCTTTCCTCGGCACCTCAGAACGCTCTGTTGGCGTAGTACACGGGTCTTTGGACCTTGTCTTCTTTTTTGCCCAAGGCCGCGCTGACGGCTGCCGATGAAACAGCTAGGTAGAGGAAAAGTTCTTCTCCTGGCTGCAATGGACTTATCAGTCCGGGGCATCTTCGGGACATTGCCCATAGACTGGACATTTTAAACCGTTCTTAGGTAGGATTTTTGGGCCCTTTTGGACGAACTAGCGGTCGCCGTGCCCCCAATAATCATCCTTATATCTCCTAAGGTTGGTTTGAGGCGCTCGTTGTCTTGCCGAGGGGGGGGGGGGGCTACTTTTGGTGATGTATGTCTACTCTTTCTCGGCTGACAAACTTCTGCAACTTTCCTTGTCTGATCAAGGCCTCAACTTGTTGTTTTAAGTCATACCAATCGGCTGTGTCGTGGCCGTGGTCCCGGTGGAAACGGCTGTATTTGTCTCGGGGTCGTCTGTTGGGGTCTCCCTTCAACTTTCTTGGAAACGTCAGGGCCCCTTTGTCTTTGATCTGCATCAAGACTTGGTCGATCGAGGCCATCAGCGGGGTGAAGCTTGTGAACTTCTCGGCCGGGGGTTTTGGGCGTTTGTTGTCTCATCCCTCTCTCGTCCGGGCTACCTTCTGTGGCCTATCCTTCCGCACGTCTTCTTGTCTTTCCCTTTTACGGAAAGGCTTCTCTTCCTGGGCGTGTAGCGCGTCTTCCGCGTTCATGTACTTCGTCGCCCTGTAAAGCACATCCGACATTGTCTTCAGGTCATTTTTATATAGAGAGAATAAGAATTTACCCTTCCGCAGCTCGTTCGTGAATGCGGCGACAAGTATCTTATCATTCGCTTCATCGATTGAAAGTGTCTCTTTGTTAAAACGGGCTATGTAGGATCTCAGTGTCTCGTCCTCCCATTGCCGGATGTTCATTAGGCATGCAGTGGATTTCTTGTACCTGTGTCCTCCAATGAAGTGCGAGGTGAACTGAGTGCTCAGCTCTTTGAAAGTGCTGATGGAGCCGAGCGTCAGCCTGCTAAACCAGACTCTTGTGGATCCCCTTAATGGCGTTGGGAAGGTCTGGCACATGATTTCATCTGCCACCCCCTACAAGTGCATTAGTGTTTTGAAGGATTTCAGATGATCCAACGGGTCTTTAGATCTGTTGTAGCTTTCCATCTGTGGCATACGGAACTTTGGAGGAAGGGGGAACGAGTTAACGGTCGTGGTGAATAGGGAGTTTGTTCGATGGATGAGCTCGTTGAGGTCGTTGGATACTAGTCCTTTGAGGGCATTCATCATGAGATCCATGCGTTCCCTCATCTCCTGCATTTTTGTGACCACGTGAGATGGGGCTTGGTCCATGGCCGACGGACGGCCAGTGCCCTGTCTCTCTAGTCGGCTCAGGGCATTACTTCCCTCCAGACCTCTAGGATTCCTCTTCTCGGCACTGCTGGCCTCTTGATCTTCCCCCTGGTTGTTGAGTGCTGCCCCCTTCCTGCGTAGTTGCTCTTCCAAGTCGTGATTGCGCTCCGTGAGGCGTTCCACGGCGGCTGCTAGAGTCTGGACCTGCCTCTCGAGAGTTGTAGTATGCGGCTCGTCACCTTGATTGTTCGTGGTGGTTGCCATCGAATGCGTGAATACCATGCAACTTTTTGTCCAAAGAGCACGAGGCGCGGTTTCACCTTACGAATTGTCCCCACAGACGGCACCAACTGATGATGATAAAAATCGTCAGTTAGTCACATGATGGCCACGTGTTCCGATGATCAACTTGCACAACACAAAAGTTGAAGACCTTAAGAGAAGTACCGGTGTGGTACCGGCTAAGGATCCTCCGAAGGTTAAGTTAGTGGATATACACAACCCTAGAGTGCCAAAGTTGGGAGAGTAATGACTTACCTCCATTTGTGAGGACCTGGGGTATTTATAGTAGTGTAGGATGGGTGTGGGGGTATTTATAGTAGTGTAGGATGGGTGTACGTGGCGTGTTTGAGAAGGTAGTCCCTTACCAAAACCATCCTCCGTTGCGTGTTCCTTACGGGACTTCTCCTCTGATCGGAATCTCCGTTGTGTGTTCCTTATGGAGCCTTTTCCCTGATCGAACCCACTCTTTGTTGCGTGGAGTGCAAGGTATCTATTTGTGCACCAGCAGTTAGTGCAAGTCTTGTTGACCCCGTCATCTTTGGGCCTTCAGCGTCTTTTTCTGTTAGCATTAACTCGTCAGCTTCCCTTCAGTTTTGGGCCGCAGACCTTGACGAGCTCCTAGTGAAGGCGCGAGGCTGAAGGGTTGGCCCGAATTGCCTTTTCTTCTACGAGTGCATAGTCATGCCTCAATTTTATACCCGTCAACCCTCAAGATGTTCCAACCCAACTCATTACGAAGTAAAAATGTCTGATTGGAAAAGAAAATAAAAACTAATTAGAAATAGGTCATTTTGAACCGAACTTAAGTTGAGCTCTCAAGATGTTCCAACCCAATCCATTACGAAGTAAAAAAATATTGATTTTTATTTTTAATGCATTTTACTCTCCAATATATATCTTTTACCTGCTTAAATGGATGAAATGGGCCTTTCTAAATGAGTAATCTCTTTTACTATCCAATAAGTTTGTCCTGTGCAACTGTTAGAGCATTCTCATCAACATTTCTAAAAAATTTAGTATTTACCATCTCAAAAATTAATTTTATAATTTATAACACATCATTTTACAATATTCCTTCTATTAAAACTTCTATTTTTTTAACACTCCATTTAAATGTTCTTTCTTTATTCATTTTTTAATTTTTCTTCCCTCTCTCCTTTGTCTCTCTCTTTCTCTCCTCTGTCTCTCTTTATTAAACAAGTAATTTTTTTTTTTTTACAATCTTGCTACAGTGGGCTGCTATCTCTAGCAGCCCACTGTAGCTGGATTGCAAAATGAATGGGATTTAAGAGCTTTGATGAAGTTTTCTTTTTGATCTTTTAATGCTAAAATTTAGCATTCATAGCATTTGAGAGTGTTGATAAGAATGCTTTTAGGGTTCAAAGTTCAAACATGAGTCTTTTGCTTGCTTTCCTCATGTTAACGACCAAATGGTGCCTATTGAGTGTAGATAATGGCATTTAAAAATCCTTAGATGGAAATTTTGTTCATTCAATGGTAGCTGTTTGTTTCTATATCACTTGCAATGTCTTTGCTTAAGAATTTTTATCTTTTCTAATCACTAGTCGAATGTCTGTGCATTGCACGGTTTTGGTCAATAACTTATTAAATACAATATATAATAATGCATTTGACAAATAATAAATTAATGAAATATTTTTTTTTCCAGAAATCTCTTCAACAGTACCAATTGTCTAAGAAAACTAAACAATAAAAATTAATATCAGCATTTAACAAAATAATATGTCCATGTAAATTAATATCTAAGCATTAAATTAGTATCAAAGTAAAATTCACAAATTATAAGCTATCCAAATGTATAAGCATTATAAAAATTTCAGTTTTCTATATATATATATATATATATATATATAATAAGAGAATTGATTGAGCATCACAGCTCTTAACCTGCTCGATGATGTAGTTGAAATTCTTCATCGTATTATACTTAGGTGATGCATGACTTATTTAAAATTTATATGTAAATAAATTATAATCATATTGATAATAAGCCATGTGATAAAAATGATTCTACAATGATGACCCACCCCACCAACACTAGCATTGACAACAACAATGATCCTACAATGATGATGCTTGCAATCTGACTACAACGAGAGAGAGAGAGAGAGAGAGAGAGAGAGAGAGAGAGAGAGAGAGAGAGAGAGAGAGAGAGAGAGAGAGAGAGAGAGAGAGAGAGAGAGAGAGAGAGAGAGAGAGAGAGAGAGATAAAAGAAATCATATATATATATATATATACACACACACACATGTTGTTGTATAATATCATTTAAATATATATGATATTGTAGTAATATGTAAAAATTTGAAGAGTGGTGCATATTGAATGATTATTCATCATCTAAAATGAATTTATTTTTATATTGCATAACTCATTGAGAATGCTTTTATATTAATATATGCTAAAAACAGCATAGTGAATCACTCATAAAAACATCATTGGTGTGGTTGTCTTAGCTTTAATGAGACTTTTTTTTCATTTTATCCGTTATGTTTCATTATCTACTCACCGTTTCACATAAGATGTGTATATTAAAACAAAAAACTTCCATTGAGAAGAAAAGCATCGGTAAGGCATAAAGAAGAGATGAGAAATCTAAGAAGAAAAATGCCTGTAAAGCGTTTAAAGAAATCGTTTAGTATTATTGGTGTGGCTTGATTCCTAGACTTTTTCACTAATTGACCAAAAAAAAAAAAAAAAGACTTACAAAAAAATCAACTGCCCAAACTATTGGGAATTTAGAGAAGTAATATAAAGAAATTACAAAATGTTTCAGTACACAAATAGAAAATTTGATGTACAATTAAATGTTATTATTAGACAATATTTACCCCCACAAATTTATCCTTAGGATACAATCAAGTTTATTGGATTTTATAAATAGTAATTTTGGAGAAGACTCACAAGTTTCTTGTATTTCTAAGAAAGATGAAAGAAAAGAAGTTGAGAATAAGTTATCAAATGAATATAAACTACTATTTATACTTAAGGATTGTGACCTTTCAATAGACACATTTTCATTCAGTATGTACATTTTTTATCAATAGACACATTTTCATTTAATAAACACATTTTCGATCAATGGGCACATTTTCATTTAGTAGACACATTTTCAATTAATAGACACATTTTTCGTTTAATAGGCACAATTAATATATATCTAATACAAAAGGTTGTAACCTTTCAATAGGTATTTTTTGGTATATTCAATTTAAAGGGTTATAACATTTCAATAAACACGTGTTGATATATGTATATATATGTGTGTGTGTATATATATATATATATATTATAATCTATCTTGTATATACCTATATATACAACACAAACTAAACTCTAGACGCAAAATTTTGTTTCTCATTTCTTTCTAAAAAAAAAACTAATAAATAAAATAACATTGCTTTCTTATTTCTTTCAATATTAATATTTTATTTATTAATTTTTGCATTTTTGCTTGTTACTCTAACTCAAAAATAATAGTTTTTTTTTTTCCCTCGAAACTCGGCCAAAATGGCCAAATATCACCATTTTCAGAAATTTGTAGCCAAAAAGCATTGTTTCGAAACTAAATGGGAATCTACCACTTTTTATGTTCTCGAGCTCACTAAACTCGAGTTCCTAGTTTCATTTTGTGGTGATGCTGACCTGGAATTTGTGCAATAAAAAAAAATAATGTGGTACTCGAGCTTGGTAAACTCGAGTTCCTTGTAATATGGAACTCAAGCATACCAAGCTCGAGTTCTTTGTAAATAAAATGTTTGATATTGTTTTTCTAAGGTACTCGAGCTCACCAAGCTCGAGTTCCTTACAAATTTTTTTTATTTTTTTATTTGGATAATCAACAAATAAACTTAAACATAAAAATAAAAATAAAAATAAGTAATATGGAACTCGAGCTTGGTAAACTCGAGTTCCTTATAATTTTTTTTTGGATAATCAGAAAATAAACATAAACATAAACATAAAAATAAGTAGCATAAAATTATTTCTAGCATTCTCCATAAAATTATTTTCTGTTCAACATTATTTAAAAAATTGTTCACTCACTTTTCTGCATAAATTATTTTCTGTTCACTATTTAAAAAATTGTTCACTGTTTTCTCATAAAACACCTGCAATTGTGTTCTGTATTTCCTAATTATTATATTATATTATATTTATACTTTACACACAAATATCCACACACACATTATTCACACAAATAACATTATAACAAAAAGTAATGCACGCAATTAATATTAGATACACTCACACACATATAATATAAATTTATAGTAAAGAGTGACACTTGTAGGGTGCTTACTTTATAAGATTACAGTAGCTGTCACGTGACTATCTTTATAGTAGGGTTCGGGGCGTGACAGATTATTATGAAATTCAACCACGAAAAAGCATTTAGATTTGGCTTTTAAATTTAGAAAACACGATCTTACTAGGTGTTTATGAGAAAGTAGTGAACAATTTTTTAAATAGTAAATAGAAAATAATTTATGCTGAAAAAAGAGTAAACAATTTTTTAAATAATACTAAACAGAAAATAATTTTATGCAGAATGCTAGAAATAGTTTATGCAAAAAACAGTGAATTTTTACGAAAAAACAATGAACAATTTTAGTTAATGCAGAAAATAAATTTTATGAATGCAGTAAGCAAATTCGAATATATAGTAAACATGATGTGCGTACTCCCGGAGTATTCAATAATTTTCCATGTATGTATGTATGTATAAATAATTTATCTTTTGCCTTTTTTTCCATCTCTGCCCTTCAAATAAAATGGTTTCTTCAAACCAGACGCATTTGGAATTACGTTATGTATATAGCTAAAATAAATCACTAGAAAAATGTAGTGTTCTTTCCATATATTAAAAAACCCTATAAAAAAGTTATAGGTATATCAAATATAAAATTATTATTTTGAATACAACATTTAAATTAACAAAAATAAAAATGAACATTTTTTTAGAACCAAAATAAACATTAACATAAACATATATAGAAACATGAAAATAATTTTGTACTCATGAATATCTTTGTTTTGTAAAAATACAAACATTAGAAGACAAGAAATTTATTCTATTAACATTTGAATATATATTTTTTTTTAAATGATAGGCCTCTTTGGGATTCTATTTGAATATTTTATGACATCAAGATGTGAGAGGAAATAGTTGTTCCTATATTTGGCTATTTGGACCAGGGGTGGCTCTACCCTTTCTTCAGAGGTTCAAATGAACCACATGACTTAAATATATATATATATATATATATATATATATATATATCTATATATATATATTTATAATAATTTTTTTTGTTAGTTTAATACTTTATTCTTAAAAATATTTTTGCACACCCTAACTTAAATCTTATACACTCTTATTACAAGTATTTCCAACTCTAAGAGTATAAATGTTTGTGTACTGTAAGTGTCTTTCTTTACTATAAATTTATATTATATGTGTGTAAGTGTGTCTAATATTAATTGCGAGCATTACTTGTTGTTATAATGTTATTTGTGTGAATAATGTGTGTGTGGATATTTGTGTGTAAAGTATAAATATAATATAATTTAATAATTAGGAAATAGAGAGGATTTATTACATGTGTGTGTATTGTTATCATGTTATAATAACTTTTTGTTATAAATTAAGAAAAAGTCAAGAAGAAAAATTGTAAAGTTAGTGATTGTTCAAGAATTTAATTGGTTAAGTAGACACATAATGCATTATTTTATGGATGAATGGGTGTGGTTGTTTGCGTTAATAATTAATACAAAGCCAATGAGTTAAGTTTATTCATTTAGTTTAAAATTTTTTTATAAAAACAGTGACAAATTAATAGATAAAAAAAACTACTTATTTTTATGTTTATGTTTAATTGTCGATTATCCAAAAAAAAAAAAAAAAGAGTTATAAGGAATAGTTTTATGCAGAATATTAGAAATAATGCTGAACAAAAAAAAAAAAAAACTACTTATTTTAAATAGTAAACAAAAAATAATTTATGCAGAAAAGAGAGTGAACAATTTTTTAAATAATGTTGAAGAAAAAATAGTCTTATGCAGAATGCTAGAAATGGTTTATGCAAAAAATAGTGAACAATTTTTATGAGAAAACAATGAACAGTTTTAATTAATGCAGAAACAGATTTTATGAATGCAGTAAGCAGATTTAAATATACAGTAAATATGATGTGCAGAGAGCAAATTTTATTAATGTAGAAACAGATTTTATCAATGCAGAAAAACAAATTCGATTATTGTGAAATTTAAACATGAAAAAGCATACAGATTCGGCTTTTAAAAGCATATATATTTGGTTTTTAAATTTAGAGAACACAATTGCAGGAAGTGTTTTATGAGAAAACAGTGAATAATTTTTTAAACAGTGAACAGAAAATAATTTATGCAGAAAAGAGAGTGAACAATTTTTCAAATAATGCTAAACAGAAAATAATTTTATCGAGAATGCTAGAAATAATTTTATGCTACTTATTTTTATGTTTATGTTTATTTGTCGATTATCTAAAAAAAAAAATTTATAAGGAGCTCGAGTTTACCAAGCTCGATTTCCATATTACTTATTTTTATTTTTATGTTTATGTTTATTTATCGATTATACAAAAAAAAAAAATGTAAGGAACTCGAGCTTGGTGAGCTCGAGTACCTTAGAAAAACAATACCGAGCATTTTGTTTACAAAGAACTCGAGTTTACCAAGCTCGAGTACCACATTATTTTTTTTATTGCACAAATTTCAAGTTAGCAGCACTACAATGGAATGAAACTAAGAAACTCGAGTTTACTAAAATCGAGTACCATTTAGAACTCGAGTTTAGTGAGCTTGAGTACATAAAAATGGTAGATTCCCATTTAGTTCCAAAATAGTGTTTTTTTGCTACAAATTTTTGAAAATTGTGGTATTTGGCCATTTTGGCCCTTGAAACTCACCTAGTAATTGTTTTTACACTTTTTACTAACGTCTTTATGATGGTTTCTTCGTACATTGATCCCAAAAGGAAACCCAGTTCTCCAATTCTCCTCTTCTGCCCAATCAAAATAGGCATCAATCCGTTTCGTGTGTAAAGTGCCATGGCATTCTTGTGGGGGACAATCCTATCTATTACCCTATAAATAATGCAAATTAGATGGTAGTTTTTAAGAAAGTGATTTCTAGACAGTAAATACCAAAATCTGAAGTCATGGGAACCAAGGCCAACCTTGCCGATGAGCTCAGTATGTTCTCATTCCCTTCCCCTTTCCAAGATTATTATTTGACTCTATTATTTTTGTTTCTTATTTATTTCATTTAAATATTCTAATAAAACAAGATCAAGGTTGTCATACTCCCTAGACCCCGTGCGAACACATCAAACAAATGAATAATATTTCAAATTTGCTCTTGAAAAAAAAAAAGATATCTCAACTACAGCTAGCTCTTCGTTTGTTTCGACATCAAATTTTTCCTAGATTTTTACGCATTAATTTTTAAAAAATTCTAATACATCACTTTAAAATGGTTAATGTAGAACAAAAATCAACCTTAAACATAAGCACAATCAAACACCACACAGCTTCTGTCAAAAAAAAAAAAACACCACACAGCTACAAACACACACGGGGTAGCAAACCACCACACCCACACTCTACCACAACCAAAACCACCTCCACTGCCCCCACAATCACAATCACAATCACAATCACAATCAATCCAATAATATCAATCTCATAGCAAAAAAAAAAAAAAAAAAACTCACCCACAGCACAGCAGCCACCACCACCACCACCACCACCACCTGAAATCCAACACCATCACCACCACTGCGAAATCCATACCCACAAACCGAAACAGACCGGACTCCACCAAACAGACCAGACTCCACCACCTAATGACCCACCAAAACCCAAACCCACACAACCCAGCCACCGATTCCCACAACCCAACCACCGATTCATCGATTCCACAGCCCAGCAACCACCGTGACACACACCTCAACCTCGACCACAAACTCCGATGTCCACCACCACGCCGCTCTCCACAACCCACACCCTCCACGCCGATCTGAGAGAGATGGACCGAGACAGAGAAAGGAGAGAACAAAACAGAGAGTGGGGAGAGAGGAATAAACGAGAGAAAAAAGAGAGAGAGAGAGAGAGAGAGAGATATCAGACTTCAGAGAGTAAACTGAGACGTGGGCTCCGGTGAGAAATAAAAAATATTAAACAAGTTTGCAGCCCAGCTACAGTGAGGCTGTAGATTTTTACAACCTCTCTGTAACTGGGTTGCAATTTTTTTTTAGAAATAGCAACTTGGATGGAGCATGATTTTATGGGTTTGGTAACTAAAATAGCAACTGGGGAATTTTACACCCCAATACTAGTGCTCTAAGAGAGCTACAGGAAAAAAAAAAAAAATATATATATATATATATATAAACTAAAATAATTTTAAAAAACTAACAACAAAAAAAGAAACTACTATCAGCCTCTTTTTTCAGAAAGGAAGGGAAAAAAAAAAAACTATTTGAAAGTTTTTTTCCCCAATAAAGAAAGAAAGGAAAAAAAAAAAAAACTATATGAAAATTGTTTTTGAGCAAATTTTAAACTTTTGAAGGTGTTTTCCCATAATTTTGAGGCATATCATGGTTATTTGAATTTTTGAAGAGCTACTATTTTTATCATTTCAAATTTTTTTAGTTGGTGGTTTTAAGGACATTTCAATAATATTAGAAGTTTTTAAGATATTTTGGTCTTTAAAATTTTGAGGGAATTTTTATCACATTAGATATTTCCGTGGCATTTTGGTCATTTTTGAACTTATGAGAGAATTTTGATCATTATAAAGGTTTTAGGTGAGGGTTTAAAGGTATTTTAGTCGTCTTGAAAATGTTGGGAACGTTTTGAGAGTATTTTTGTTACTTTAGAAGTTTTTCTAAGGTATTTTGGTCATTATAGAAGTTTTGTGTGCATTTCAATCATTATAAATGTTTTGTGCAAGGTTTTGAATATATTTTAGCCATCTTATAAATTTTTAGGCAATTTTTATCATTTTGGAGGTTATTATGGAGCATTTATTATTATTATTTTAAAGGTTTTATAAGATATTTCAGTCATTTTCAACTTTTTAGTGGTATATTGATTTTGAAGTATTTCTCAATTTGGATGCTTTCATGGAGTTTTGTTCATTTGGAAGTTTTCAAGAATGTTTTCATGACTTTAGAGATTCGGAGTTATTGTTTTCTCCATGTAGGTTTTAAGAGGTTTGTTCTCTTAAGAGATAAGAGGGGCTTTAGATTCATGAGAAAGGAAGTTCTATTCTCCTAAGGTTGAAAACTTTGGCATGTAAAACAGCTTCAGCATTATCAACCTTAAAGATAGTGTATTTCTTGATGACCAAAAAATATTTTTGTTTAATCAACTTTCTCAACCAAAAATGAGGAAAATTTTTCCTTTTCCTTTTTTTTTTTTGTTTTTTTGTTTTTGATTATATTGGGTATCACTCTTTCTTAATGCTATATTATTTAATAGTAATATTTAAATTATCAACATTAGATTACAAGTTTTCTTATTTCTCAAAAAAAAGAAAAAGAAAAAAGATTACAAGTTTTCTTTATTATTATCAAACATGTCAAATTTTGTTTTGACTTATCAATGTTATTTACTGTTTGATAACGTATTTTATGTCTAATTTTAAAGTCCAAAAAACTTAAAGTCTATATTTTACAAACATGGGTAGACTAAAAGGACAACTGAATATATAATTTAAAATGGAATAAATAATTTAAAACGTGAGGAATAAATAACTTAAAATGTGAGAGATATAATAAGTGGCGGTTTTAGGAATTTTTTTTAAGGTAGTAATTAAAAAACTTAAATTAATTAAAATTTTAATAAAAATAAAATTTGAATATATTAACATCACAAAAAAAAGGGCCCAAATACATAAAGTATTAAAATTTCATTTACAAGTTTTCATATTTTGAAATCATTGTATGATATGATAGCTTCATTATCAATGTTTTTAGCTATATCTATTTCAATTTACACAATTAAGCAATTATTAAACTACTAATCTCTCGTTCAATTACCAACATACTGCCTAAATAAGTAACAATATATCACACAAATCCAACAAATTTGGCTAAAGACTAAAGCAAGGACTAATAGACTAACTATTTGAAAAGTGTGCATTTTTTAAATAAAAAATAGCAATTTTAAAAATGCATTTGAAAACACAATTTAAAAAATCACAATTAAATGTTTGATTTGGGCCTTTAGGCTAATTTGTTTGTTTGGGCAATTTTTTAAAAGTAATAGATCCACAACATTTTTGCAAAACTTACACAACAAAGCCTAAGTAGTAAGTTTTTACTAATTTTAATTTGAACATATCATTGAAATTATTTTTTTATCCATCAGTAGCAACCTACTACTTAAGATTTTTAATGAAAATAATACGAAAATATTGTGAACATAGCATTTCTTGCAATTTTTTTGGAGAGGTAGAGTTTAATTTTTAATGGGCTCAAATTGTTATTTAAGGTGTTTAAGCATTTTTTAATAGATACGTTTAAAAAAAATATTCAAGTCAAGGTAGTCATGTGACTGCCTTGAACTACACTTGGTGCCATCCCTGGAAATGTAATATGTCTTCAGTCATTGATTTTGTGATTAAAAAACTTTTATCATTTTTTTTTTCTTTTTTGTTTACAATTCATGATCAACAGTAAAATCGCTTTCTTATCTATGTGATTAATTTTATGGACAATTTGATAGGAATCTTGGTGGCGCTGAGAATATGAATTAAGTGCAAAAATGAAAATACAAAGTGTGCCTTTGGATGAGCTTAATTCATCAATTTATTCCTTTCAAAAAAAAAAGTCTTCAATATATTTAACTTCTTCTTTTTTTGAGAAGATCAATATATTTAACGTAGTTGTTTATTTGTAAAAATTCAATTAAATCTTGAAAAATATGACATTTGAAAAGCCACACGTTCCATTTTAGGATGAAAGCAATAACATGTCATGATGGGTGATACAAAGGAAATATGTTGTATCATCAATCATGACATATTGCTTATTCATTTTTTAAGTGTCATTGCCCTTAATTTATGATGATTATGCTTTAGCACTGCTTGATTGAAACTATTGCCAAACTTGACCCATATCTCATTGCCCAATTGTTATTAGACAGTGTATTTAAATATTCCTAATGTATTGCAGCAATCAAAACAACAAAAAGACATTTTCGTCCCGCGCATTACTTACTTAAAATACAGTCATACTCTTTACTATGTGATACTGGGGTGGAAAAGTATGACTCTGGTGTTTTTGAAGCCAATGGATACAAATGGTGAGCTCTAATATTATTCTAATTCTTGTTTTTTCTATTCAATTATAAATGTTTACTTCTAATGTAGTCAGTTTTATTTTGCAGGAGGTTGTCTATTTATCCAAAAGGAAACGAGAAAATGAATGGAAGTGGTCACATCTCAATTTACTTGGCAATTGTTGACACCGAAAGGTACACTCTTGGCTGGGAAATTTATGTCAGCTTCAAATTGTTCCTGTTCGATCAAATACAAGACAAGTTCTTGACCGTTCAAGGTTTGCTCCCTCATAGTGTGTGTGTATATATATATATATATATATATATATATATATATATATATATAAACATGCATATTCATCTTTTATGATTGTATTTTGGTATAAATTGTTAAATTACCGATTTTCTCAGAAACTTAAACTATAAGAGATGGTAACTTTATTCACGTGTTGAACACTTAAGCTACTATTGAGTAGGGACTTGATATGTGAAAATTTAAATAGAATGTGAGGAGGTCACAAGGAAAATTTAAACTTAGGACTTTTTTATCCTGATAGTATTTAAAATTTTCAATTCTCTCAAAACTAATCTAACATATCTTTTTTTGTGTGTGTAGATTATGATGGGGTAGTCAGAAGATTCCATGATATCAAGACTGAATGGGGTTTTCACAAATTTCTATCCCTTAAATCTTTCGAAGATCTTTCTCAAGGATATCTTGTCAATGATTGTTGCGTATTTGGTGCTGAGCTTTTTGTTCATGAACGCAATGCCAAACGGGAGTTTCTTACTATGATAAGAGAGCCCCTTAACCGTATTATGGCTTGGAAGATTGAAAACTTTTCATCACTAGATAAAGTGACAAATTATTCTCGAATATATCAAGTTGGCGATGTGAAATGGTATTAATTTTTATTATTGTAAGTTGAACTTTTATTGTTGTGAACAAAAAGGAAAGTTTCCTTTTTGAAACTTAAAACCTATTGTTTTTAACTCTTTTTATTGAATCCATGTAGGAAATTACTGGTTTATCCCAAAGGAATTTATAATGGAGAAATCAAATCAATATCTCTCTACCTCGTTTGTTGTGATTGTGTTCTACCTGAGCAAAAATTTTTTGCAGAATTCAAAATACGTATAATGGACCAAATTAACATGGAAAATCACGTGGAAAAAACAGGTATGTATGCTTATATGTGTGTGTGCACACACACATGCCTCCCGTTCTCTTTCACCTTGTTTTGATCCTGTGTAATTTTTGTCTCAATTTTTTTTGTCTTGTTTTGTTTCTTACAGGAAAACATTGGTTCACTACCTCTTCAAATGAATGGGGTTTCCCACACTTTATGCCTCTAAAGGATATCCGAGATGCATCCAAGGGACATCTTATGAATGATGCTTTAATTGTAGAAGGAGAAATAATAGTTATGTCTAATGTTAAGTGATTCCCTAAAATGGTTGTCTAGCTAAGAAATTATAGCAAAAACTATACTTTAAATATTGTAAAAACACATCTTTATCCCGGAATTGCATTTGGGGAGGTTATGGGATTATTATTATTATTATTGTAATTGCAAAGATGTCAATATTTAAAAAGTTTAAATTTGTCTTCTTTATTTTGTAGCTTGTGCATGCGCTCACATGTGCGCATTCGCTTTATATACATAATACACACATGTATGTATATAAATGTGTGTGTGCATATATATATATATATATATATATTTATATTATGTAATTATGTATGTATGTATGTATTCTCTAAATCATCTTAGTAGTATGTAATAACTAATAAGTGTGTATTGATAAAAGATAAGTTCATCTTTTATATGATATGATTTTATTTCAATGTAATACTATTTCATAAGTTATTATAGATTTAATATTTTATCATACTTATAATTGGTATACACTTTGACTCAAGTTATACCCGGTATTAATTTTGTCAAAATTAAATCTCTTAGTATCTTTATATTAAATTTTTAAATCAAATATTCTTTCAATATTTATCATACACATCAAATTTTATATCAATCAAATGTGTTTTACTATTCAATCAATAAATTATGCAATAATTCAATAAAAAAAAATAATCAATAATACATTTTTATAATGCAAAAATATAAAACCCGAACTCTATAAAATGAGATGATTTTTTATCTTCTTATTTTTTGAAGAGCTCCACAATATGTATAATTGAACTCCACGATGTATATGGAAGTACATCATCAGTGAAAGGGTAAGCCAAATGTCATGCCCTAACAAGCAATTTATAGGCAATTGGTTTATTATGGCTACCAAATCAACAATTAAGGAAATTTGGTCTTTAGCTAGCAACTTATATACATAAATACACACATGTATGTATATAGATGTGTGCGTGCATATATATATATATATATATATCTATATATTATGTAATTATGTATGTATACATGTATGCTCTAAATCATCTCAGTAGTACATATTAACTAATAAGTGTGTCTTTATAAAGTTAAGTTCATCTTTTATATGATATAATTTTATTTCAATGTAATAATATTTCATAATTTATTATAGATTTAATATTTTATCATACTCATAATTGGTATACGCTTTGACTCAAGTTATACCCAGTATTAATTTTGTTAAAATTAAATCTCTTAGTATCTTTATATTAAATTTTTAAATCAAATATTCTTTCAATATTTATCATACACATCAAATTTTATATCAATCAAATGTGTTTTACTATTAAATCAATAAATTATGCAATAATTCAATAAAAAAATTAATCAATAATATATTTTTATAATGCAAAAAATATAAAACTCGAACTATACATAAGTGAGATGATTTTTTTATCTTCTTATTTTTTGAAGAGCTCCACAATATGTATAATTGAACTCCACGATGTATATGGAAGTATATCATTAGTGAAAGGGTAAGCCAAATGTCATGTCCTAACAAGCAATTTATAGGTAATTGGTCTTTACCTAGCAATTTATATACATAAATACACACATGTATGTATATAAATGTGTGTGTGCATATATATATATATATATATATTATGTAATTATGTATGTAGACATGCATGCTCTAAATCATCTCAGTAGTACATAATAACTAATAAGTGTGTATTTATAAAAGCTAAGTTCATCTTTATATGATATAACTTTATTTCAATGTAATACTGTAAGGATTGGATTTGATCGTAGGCCCAAAACAATAAATTTGTAGAGAGTGGGTCGAAGAACTAGGCTTAAAGTGAATGAGATAACAATTATAATGAGTTTCCAAGACAATCAAATAGAAATGAACCAGATTTATACAAGAGAATGGGTCCTCGGCATGATCCAAAGAGCTCTGTTCTAATATATATTGGATGACAATGGTTACAGGAGTTGTTGAGATTGCTATAGTGCTTTCTCTATTCCTTCTCCATCCCCCTCTCCATGGTGGGTTTCTTCTATTATATATCTCCTTTAAATGATCTTGGCCTCCCACTTGTTGATCATTCAAGCCTATTCTTGAATGTCTGTCCTATCAGACATCCTCTCTGGCGTTTTGTGAGTTGCGGTACCCAAGGTAGCACTGTTCAGAGGTCTTGTCCACATAAATGCGGCAAGAAAATTAGTTACAGGACATTCAATGCGGTGGTAGCAGCTTTCCCTTAAATATTTTGAAGTTCCTATCCTTCTTGTACATTTGTGGTACACGTCTCTATTACTAGAGAATCTTGAAAGGTCACTTTAATTACTAGGATTCATACCTGATCTGTGTTTAGCTCATCCGAGAAGATATTCTTCCTCGAACTCGGACTACTCATGATCTCGGCTAAAGCCCATGCTATCGGCCAAAGCCCAAGACCCAATTGCATGATTTGGACCTATGACCCCACAAATACTATTTTATAATTTATTATAGATTTGATATTTTATCATACTCATAATTGGTATATGCTTTGAATCAAGTTATACCTGGTATTAATTTTGTTAAAATTAAATCTCTTAGTATCTTTATATTAAATTTTTAAATCAAATATTCTTTCAATATTTATCATACACATCAAATTTGATATCAATAAAATGTGTTTTGCTATTCAATCAATAAATTATGCAATAATTCAATAAAAAAAATGAAATAATACATTTTTATAATGTAAAAAATATATAAAACCAAAACTATATATAAATGAGATGATTTTTTATCTTCTTATTTTTTGAAGAGCTCCACAATATGTATAACTGAACTCTACGATATATATATGGAAGTATATCATTAGTGAAAGGGTAAGCCAAATGTCATGCCCTAACAAGCAATTTATAGGCAATTGGTTTATTTTGACTACCAAATCGACAATACTAGTTGTTAACCTATGCTTCACACGGTTCATATTTTTTTTTTAATTTTTTAATTTTTAAATATTATAAGTAGACGTAATTTTTTTAAAATTAATTATTCTAAATAGTATCATCTATTATTAAATAATTTTTTTTTAATTTCATGTAATCCTCTATTTAATTTGTAGCTAAACTTTTTTTTTTTTCTTGTGAGAAGAAGCTAAACTTGATTGCCTTTGAGAAGGTAAGTTGTAAATGTTAAAATGCGAGATATTATTAAGTACACTTAAAAGACCAAATTGGTGATACTTAGTGGTCTTCCCACTCAATCGTATAATGCATAGTAGTCAATATTGCTATATAATAAAATTTATTTTTATTTTTTCTTGTGCTACAAATATTAGTTTTGATCAATGTTGACGCCATAATAATAAGAGATTAAATTCTATAAGGATGTGATGTAAAACCCAAATTTTACCCCCCAATGCCAATATGCCATATCATCATATTACATATTAAAGAATATGCACAACCACACTCAATCAATTCTAATACCAGTTGAAAAATTCAACTTAACAATGAGTTTTTTAAGATATTATTATGTGTGGTAGGATGTATTGAGTTTTAAGTAAAAGCTGACGTGGAAATCACTTATTAGATGATGTAAAACATGAATTTTACATCTTATACTTACCAAATTCGGATTTTAATAATAAGAATTGTTTTGCTTAGTGCAAAACTTGATACAAATAAAGTTGGCAAGTTCTTTTCAACAATTATTTTCCTTTATTCAGTATTGCTATGTTCAATCACACAACAGATACGTAATTTTTTTTTTCTTTTTTCGCATTATATTTAAAATTGAACATTAGGAAATTACATATCAATTCAATATCTCGATCATTCATCTAAATATTGGCCTATCGTTAGTAAGTTCTTTTTACTAATTGTTTTCCTTTGGCAGAAATCATCATTCTCAATCATACAACCTACACATTACTTTAAATATTTAGATGAATGAATTCAAATTCAATTAAAAATCAACTGCTGAATCTACACCTAACAAAATGAATTTACACGAACCAAAATTTTAGATGAGAAAGGAAAATTACTATGTCTTTATCAAACAATATTAGATACAAATTGGAATCAAGGGTAAAAATAGAGAGAGAATAGCTTCAAAGCTTTGAATACAAAGCAAAAAAATTATGAATTTTGGAGTGAGAGAGATTAAAGAAGAAATTAAAGGGTTTTGATTGAATTTTTTTTTGGAGCATCCCTTGCTTCTTTAAATAGTAGGACATTAATTTGTACCAAATTGGTCTTTGTGTGCTGGCTCTTTCACCAATTGTCTTCATTTGGCGGGAATCATCATGCTTAAATCCTAATCACATAACCTGTGCATTAATAAAATAAAGGCCAAAATGGGCTTTTTCCCTTTCTTTTTAAAAAATCCAACAAAATGGCCCACGTCTGAAACTAATTAAAGAAATGCCCCTATTTTGAAACTCGATTTTTGGAACAGCGAGTTATAGCGAACGTGGAATTAGAAATTTTTTTTTTGAACTCAAGTTCCATGAACTCGAGTACCATGTGAAGTACTCGAGTTCATGTAACTTAAGTTCCACTTGAATTTTTTCAAGGAACTCGAGTACATCACATGGTACTCGTGTTCATGGAACTCGAGTAC
Source organism: Lithocarpus polystachyus (assembly GCA_033629205.1). Taxonomy (NCBI): domain Eukaryota; kingdom Viridiplantae; phylum Streptophyta; class Magnoliopsida; order Fagales; family Fagaceae; genus Lithocarpus; species Lithocarpus polystachyus. The sequence goes on along the minus strand of CM066165.1, from coordinate 42,544,275 downwards.
CAATTTTATTTTTTTTTTTCATTTTACTATAACTCGATTGTCTAAAAATTAAGTTCTAAATTGAAAGCTTGAAACTCGATTTTTAGAAAATCGAGTTTTAAAACAGGGGTATTTCCCTAATTAGTTTCAGATATGGGACATTTTGCTGAAAAATTTTGACAAAAGGGGCAAATGCCCATTTTCTCCATAAAATAAAGAAAAAACAATATTTAGATGAAAGATCTCAAATTCAAATTCAAATTCAAATCGCAATCTTTGAATCTTCACCTCGCATTACCAAAATTTTAGATAAGAAAGAAAATCATTACATCTTGATCAAACAATATTTGATATACCAATTTGAGATCGAGAGAGAATACCTTACATGGGAATTTATGTAGCTAATTGTGGATATTTAAGGGCATGTCAATTTGGGTGTGAGTAGCATAAAACTGATAGTAAATTATTTAATGTATTTTAAGAAGAAAATTCAGGGTTATGATTGAATTTTTCTCGAGTAACCCGTAGTTATCATTATTATAATTTAATTTTTTTAGGAAGTCACTTAATGCATGCTTGGACAATAATTTCTACCAAAAATGGTTCTTTTTTTTAAAAAAAGAAAAAAAATTAAAATAATAGTTACCAAATTGATCTTGGCAGGTTTATTTAGTATTTTCTTAATAACTATGAGTTTATGATTTTTTTTTTTGAGGAATTTTTTGAGAGAGTTTCAACTTATGGCATCTGCTCCTGATGATAACTTTTTATCATCAAACCAAGACACCAATCATTTTTTGGTGTTGGCGGGGATTAAACTCCAGATCTCTTATACAATCATCAAAGATTTTACTAGTTGAGCTAACTGGAACCCACATGAGGAGGGGTGTGTTAGTTTGGTTTTGGTATGTTTTCTAAGTGTTGGCCAACCGAAACCGAAATTTTCGGTTTGTGAAATTCTCAACCGAAACCGACCGAAGTAATTGGAAATCAATCAGTTGCTGTTGGATTTTGGTTTCGGTAGGTTTCGGTGGGTTTTTTCGGTTTCCTTATCATTTATTTTCTAAGAAAGCAAACAAAGAAAAAAAAATTAAGAAACCCAGAAACTTAGAAAATATTAACAAACCCAAAAAAAAAAATAACAAACCTAGAAAAAATTAACAAACCCAGAAAATCCCTTTGATTTCCCACATTTTCTCACCATCCAAACACCAAACACGATGCACCAAGCAAAGTAGCAAACACAAAACCAAAAAAAAAAAAAGAGAGAGAGAACGGCGAACAAAGAAAAAAAAATTAACAAACCCAGAAACCTAGAAAATATTAACAAACCCAAAAAAAATTAACAAACCTAGAAAAAATTAACAAACCTAGAAAATCCCTTTGATTTCCCACGTTTTCTCACCATCCAAACACCAAACACGACGCACCAAGCAAAGTAGCAAACACAAAACCCAAAAACAAAAAAAAGAGAGAGAGAGAACGGCGAACAAAGAAAAAAAAATTAACAAACCCAAAAAATATTAACAAACCCAGAAACCTAGAAAATATTAACAAACCTAAAAAAAAAATAACAAACCAAGAAAAAATTAACAAACCCAGAAAATCCCTTTGCTTTCCCACGTTTTCTCACCACCCAAACACCAAGCAAAGTAGCAAACACAAAACCAAAAAAGAAAAAAAGAAAAAAAGAGCTAACAACGAAGAAGCGTACCAGCGAAGAAGTGTACTGAAGCAGTGCGATAAAGAGAGAGAAACGACGGCGTGATGGAGAGAGAGAGAGAAACAGAGGCATGACACTATGACAGAAAGAGAGAGATGGGGAGGAAGAGAATGACTGGAGAGGGAAAGGGGAGAAGAGAAAGGCTGCTGTTGAAGACTTGAAGTGAGAGACAAATGCTGAAAATAGGATTAATAGGGTTATAAAGTAAACCCCAAAACGACGTAGTTCTGGCAATAAGGAGAGGAAAAATAAAAAGGCAATTACTGAGGGTCGAACTTGGGCTGACTGGAGACAAGTGCGTGTTCTTGCCGCTAGGATACCAAGAACTTTGTTGAAATAATTTGTACAAATTATTATTTAATATATTTCGGTTCGGCTCGGTCGGTTTGGTGTATTAAAATTTGCCACCGAAAACCGAATCGAAATTTTTGGTTTTTTATATAATAAAACCGAAATCGAACTGAACTGAAATTTTTGCATCGGTTCGGTCAGTTTGAAGCGGTTTTTTCAGTTCGTCAGTTTTTTGCACACCCTTACACATGAGTTTATGACTGTTGTTTCCAAATAAAAAAAATAGTTTTGCCATGGACAAATATGGATGCCTTAAAGCAGCTAAAAAGTCTTATTTAGAGGTTAGTACGTAGATCATTTAAGTTTGACATTAGTGCATAGGAATAGAGAGGGAAACAAAATTGGACTATCCTATGTGAAGCAAAGTTGGACTTACCCAAAAAAAAAAAGTGTCTTCCTACTATTTATTCCGACATGGAACCTCAAACTCATTGTCACACACCACCGTGAACTTGTTCTCCTCCTTTACCCTAATAAAAACCATCTCTCCTTCACTATTTTTTGTTTCCCTAACAACTTCACTTTGAATTTGATGGCAAAAGAAACGAGGATTTGAAGAAGGTATATATATATATTTTTGGTAAAAGGTATATATGTATATTCAATTGCAAGAATGCCTCTTTTAAATTTCTACTTGAGCTGGGTCTATTTATATAAAAATGAAAAGCATTGTGGAGAATATCAATGGTTTTTTTTTTCACAAAAATAATATCAATGGTTGGTTCTAAACTTCTAATAATTGTGGGTGAATATTTGATGTACTGTGGGTAGTGAGGATTAATTCCTAAAAAGCATCACCTTGATAAAGGAAGGGGAAATTGAAGAATCTATGGGTAACAGTCTATTAAATAAGAAATAAAACGGTTGAATTCCAAAAAAAAAAAAAAAGTCTAAAGAGTAGAGTAATTGTCATAAATGTTTTTACCAAAAACATTTTGTTTACTTGGACTGCCAAAAACTGTCATAAAATAAATTAATAGTCTTTACATAATTGTAATCCTCATTGCATCAATTCAATAATTCTGACAACAAAATGGATAACGAAATAGTGAGGAAAAAAAAAAAAAAGGAAAAGAAATGAATGGCATTTAAGTAGCCCATTGTGGATATTTAAGGGCATATCAATTTGGGCATAACTAGGATAAAACTGACAGTAAATTATTTAATGTATTTTAAGAAGAGCTATGCTAACGAGTGCCTTTAGGGCATTGGTTATCCATTTTAGGAAAGTTTTAACATCACTTTTATAGGAAATGAAAAAAAACTGTAAAACATTAATTGCTTTTTTTTCTTTTCCCATAAAAACTTTTTTTAAATGGATTATTAAGGGCATTCGTTAGCATTTGCCTTTTAAGAAATATATTTACATATGACAAACATATCATAAATGAAATTTATATGTACTAATTATAAATACTTGTGAAGTGTGAGGGGGCAGGGACCGAGGTTCAAGTCTCCAGGAGGAAGATTCACACACATATACATTTAGATTAGGTTAGAGTAGAAATTCTATAAATGACGTGTCATTGTCCGCTTTTATGATATTAGTATGTACATTGTTTTTTGAATAATGCTAGAGATATAAACTATTTTACAAAAAGTTTTATAAATTACGGATGTGGTGAGTGATTATTGGTAAATGAAAATATAATATTAATGATGAGCCTAGATGAAAACTAATAAGAGGTTAGTCACATCAACATTTTGTAAAAATATTGTAAAATAGTTTGTGCCTGTAGCATTACTTTTTTTTTTACTAATATCGTTGCAAATGCTTTGTTAAGAAAAGTTTTACAGCATCATCACTAATATGTTACTATCAAATTATCAATGAAAATAAAACTGTTGCTAAGGAGTGTTCGCGGTGCAGTGCGATTTTGGACCATATTTAGCACAGCACTTTGCGGTGTGGTTTAGCTAAAACTATAACTGTACTGTATCTTATATTTACAGTTACATGTGTGGTGCAGTGTGGTTTAGAGTTTAGCCAAAACCATAACTGTACCGCTTCTCATTTTTGCAGTCACATGAGTGATGTAGTCTATAAGATGCGGTTTGAACGGTTTGAAGTCGGTATATTTTTCAATTTTTAGGCTTTTCCTACCCAATGCAAAACTAATTTTTCCCTTTGTTTTGGGCCAAGTTTTAAACTATTGAACTAGTTTTTCTCGATTTTGGGCTAACTTTTCTAGTCAATACTTTCTAGGGTTATCAAAAAAAAAAATTATTAAAAACTAGGGTTATTAAACTATTTATAATATATTTAATATTAAAAAAAAATAAATACATTAATATATAGAGAGAGGGTCTGGTGCGGTTTGTGCGGTTTTCTTATAATAAAACCGCAAATCACACTGCACCATGCGGTGCGGTGTAATGCAGTGCACTATTACTTGCAGTGCGGTGCAGTTATGCTATTTTGTAGGCAATTTTGTGTGATTTGTGCAGTTTGGTGAACACCCCTTTTGCTAATAGTGATAATTTTTTCCATAGATAACTTAAGAACTTAATAAACCGACATAGGAAGCATTAGGAAAAATATGAGTGACCAGTAGGTGGACAAGTTAGGTCTAAATGGGTGACAAGTATATATGCCACAAATTAAAAGAGCTAATAGCCCAAATTAATGGTTTGCAATTGATTATTCAGCTTTGCACTTATTTTTTAGCCCAAATTAACAAGCTTGCAGCTACTAGTTTATGGGTAATTATTGAATACTCTCAAAGTACCATAATTGTGCATTCCTCCCTCTCACATAACTATGGGTTCTACTAATTAAATTTATGGTGGAACCTATAATTCATGTGAGATGGGCGAGTACGCATTTATGGTACTCCCGGAGTATTCAATAATTTTCCCTAGTTTAGTTTTTAGACCTTTTTTTTTAATATGATTAATTTTAGTACCAATTTACCATAAGCCCTAAATATGGGTTTGTTCTTTAAATATTTTTTAGCCAATTAATTGGATCCTAATTCAGGTTTTATTATTACTATTTAATTTTTTTAATAAATTAAAACTGTGAAAAATATTTTGGTCGCTATGTATGGTCCCTTTTTTTTTTTTTTTGAGAAACCAGTCAAGCTTTTTATTCAAATCATAGCAAAACTACTATCAATCAATACAAGAGAGTCAACATCACTAGGGATGTCCTCCGACCAAACTTGGAGAACAACAAGATACTTATCTAATTTGGCTAACTTATTAGCCACAGCATTACCCTTTTGGCGAACATGGGAGAACAAAGGACGAATATTAAAATTGAGTTAAAAATTGATATTGAGATAAATTGGGAATTTGCCTTACCAGCCAATACAACCTTTTTTTTACAACATTGAGATTAAGTATCAAGAGTCTTCAACTGTCTTAGAATCCATGGAATCTCCTATGACAATACTGAAAAAGAAAAGAAAAGAAAAGAAAATATAAAATAACATATATAGAGAAATAACTAAAATTGAAAATAAAAATCAGAAAAAAATTAAAATCTAAGTTAAAAAAATAGAATAACATAGATTACAACCTTTGAATTGTATGTCAATTTAGGAGTCTTCAACAATTTTATAGGATGCTTGCTTGGAATCACCTATGAAAAAATCAAAAATAAATTTTTTTAAATAAAGTATTACAACATATAACAAATGGAATGAAACATATACCAATAGCTAAAATTGAAAATATAAATCAGTAGGAAAATTAAACTAAATTAAAAATAGAATTGTATATTATACAACCTTTAAATTTAATGTCAATTGAAGAGTTTCCTATGACAAAATTGAAATAAAAATAAAATAATAGATCTAAAACTATATAAAAGAAATCGAATGGAACATTTATTTCATCAATCCTTTGAGAGATTTGATTCCCTAATGAAAAACAACAACATTTGACTCCATAATGAAAAGCAACACTATTTCAAAAGTACTAAGAATTAGTTTTCAATTCCTATTAAAAAAAATAAGTATGAGAATCACTACTGTGAGCACAGGGTTTGAGTTTTAAGCCCAATAAGGTGAATGGACTTAAGCCCAAGGAGCCCGAACAATAAATTTGTAGAGAAGTGAGTTGAAGAGCTTGGCTGAAGTGAGTTGAGTAATGGATTGGTGTTACTATGGTAACCAAAGAAGCAGAGCTATCTTCGGTTCCTGAAGAAAAGTGTCCTCGGCCAAGTCCGAGGAGATTGATTCTTTCACTGTTTCCTTCTCAGAATTATTACCCGTCCCTTTTTCATTCAGGGGTCCCTTCCATTATATACACTCTCTTTGGATGATCTTGAACCTCTACTTGTTGGTCATCCACATCACCACTTGAGTACTTGTCCCATCAGCCAGCTTACCAGGCTCTCTGTGAGTTGTAGTAGCCAAGGCAACACTGTTCAGGGGTCTTTTCTACATAAATGCAGTCAGAAAAGTAGCTGCAGCGTCTTAAATGCGGAGGTAATAGCTAGCCCTTAGGTACTTCCCAATTTTCACTCGTTACTGTGCTCCAATGCACGCATTTGCTGCTGAAACCTTTTTAGGGACTCATTCAGGCCAGTGGGGTCTGAATATGGCCCGTGTTTGGGATGTCCGAGGAGGCCTTGGTCCTCGGACAGGTCTAAGGCCCAACACCATATTTGTACTCTAGCCCCTACAATAGCCCCTCAAAAGCCCAATTCTACTCTCTCGTTCGAGGAGGGATTGGGGTTTTGATTTTGAAGAGATATGCTCATTTATTTTCCTTGTTCACATGTGCAAAATCCCTGCTTTGCCCGCCTTCTAATTGCGGCTGGCGCTTCGTAACTCGTGAATCGTCCTTAGTTATTCCAGGCGACGCATTGTCCCTCACTCCTATTGGTGGAGTGTTGATCCAACGGTAGGTATTTCCCTGGGGTTTTGAGTGGGGTAACTCCCACACGATCTCATCTACTATATAAAGCGCGGAGATAGAGAGAGAACATTTTCATTTTCTTTTTTCGCTAGCGCCTAAATCTCCCAGAGACCTCAAGCACCCCGACTCATTGCATCCCTCACAGCCTTGAGCTTCCTTCCCTTTTTCTCCCAAGAGATCACCAAAAGGTTCCTCAGGAGGGTGGAAGGTCTAACGTGTTAGTTTGATTTTGTAAGTATTGGTTTCTTTGAGTTTCCCTTTCTCCTCGGCCAGGTCGCTCGGCCTTTGTTTTTATTAGAAAGCCTCTCCTGTCACCTTTTCTTACTCAAATGGGTAGATTTAAGTACTTGGTGGACTCTCTGGCCGGGATGGAAGGTTTTAGGGCTAAGTACCACATCCTGTCAGGGGTAGGCTTGCAGTATTGCCCCCTGGATCAAGTTTGTACTGAGAAAGGGATGGGTGAGGTTGTCATCCAGATGATTGCATTCATAGAGGGAGGGATGACCCTTCTCATGGGTAGGATAACTAGGGATTACCTGCGCAACCACCGGTTATGCCCCCATCAATGCGCTCCCAATATGTTTAGAATTTTAGGGAGTATAGAGGCCCTAAATGAGCACCTACACCTTGGGCTTACGTGGCATGATGTCGCGCATATGTACGAGTGCCATTCTCTCTCCGAAGGATACTACCTTAAATCCCTATCCAAAGAGGTGAGGACAATATCTTGCCTTTCCAAGTCCAACAAAGGCTTGAAGGACGATTATCTGGTTGTCTCCGAAGAGTGGCACGACGGTTTTCACTGCCCAGTTAGGGCGGGGACACCAGGAGGCGTACCCTAGGATCAGGCCCAATAGTTGGGGCTTTAGTTTGCTAAGTCTTATATATATATATATATATATATATCTTTTTTTGAAACTATATTGTCACTCCTCGGCCAAGTCACTTGTCTAACCATGGTTTTTCTTCTCGGACATTTTGCAGACAAGAACCACGTTTCTTCAAAACTCAGCCTTGTCAACGTTCCGGCGCTCAACTTCCTGCTGAGGTCGGAGATATTCCAGAGTGAGGACGGACAGCTAAGGGTTGCACATCTGATCCTTGACTACGAGCCCTTGTCACGCGTGTTCCAGGATGTGGGACAAGCAATCAGAGCCTGTAGTTCTAGGCTTACACGGATAGACGTCTCCAAACTAGGGTTCCTGGCCAAAAGGGACCTTCCTCCAGTCGTGTTGCCACCTCCATCTGTCCACCAGTAGCCCGTCGGTCCGAGCGAGAAGTTGTTGCTGTCCCCCCAATCATTGGACGCCGAGATCGACCAGTTCGGATTTGAGGAAGAGGCAGGAGCAACAAAGAGGCCCGTAGAGCTTTTGGACTCTGACGCCGAGACCGAGAGACCTTCTACATTCTCCCAGCAGTGTTTGATTGTTGCCAGGCTAGATCCAAGCTTCGAGGAGGAAGAGAGCATGGATCTAAAGCAAAGATTCGGCCTGAAGGGCCTAATGGCCAATAGGAATAAAGGAGGGTCGACGTTGGGAGAACGTCCCAAGACCAAAGTCGCTCCCGCTTTGCCTCCTCCCCCGCCTCAGCTCCCTACAGACCCCGGACTGAAGGTTAACCAAAACCTCAAGAAGAAAAGGCCGATGGAAGTCCTTGAGGAAGGGGAAGTACCGCCCCCAAGGGGGGGATAGCAGCAGAAGAAGTCCAAAGACCCCCACGACAAGAGGGATCGGTCAATGGAGGGCTCTGAGGAGGCCGATTCGCATCGTGGTCAGCGTACCTGGGCCCCTTGGCTGGAAGTGGGTGGCGCTACTATACCCTGGGACGCCACTATCTGGGAGTCCCAAAGGGAGCATGCCAGCACTTTGGCTGAGGCTCTAGAGCAGCCTCTTCTCCTTCCTAGGGATATGGAAGGTCTCAGGCGTATCAAGCAGCCGGACCTCTTCTTGTCCTTGAAGAGGGATCTCGCAATGGTAAGCTTGCCAGCACCCCTTTGCTATATGCTAAGTTGTGTGCTCATGTAAATTTCTTATAATCTTTTTGTTGCCGATTTGCAGGTCACTTAGCAAGTCTTTGTGGTCGAGGAGTGGATTAAGAGGGCCAACGAGGATGTTAAAGCTAAGGTTCACTCCTGCCAGGAGGTTGAAAGGCAAGTTGGGGCACTAAGACAAGAGCGGGCCGACCTGTCCAGAAAGCTAAAGGAAGCCCAGAAGGCTCGTCTGAGTGCCCAGGCCAGTTTGAAGACTGCGAAGAGGCAAGCTGAGGACCAGCGTCAGCAGTTGCATGTAACTGAAATTAACCTGGCCACAGAGAAGCAGAGAGTTGTTGACCTAATGGCCGAGCTACAGAAGGCCAAGGAAGCAGCTCGGGTGGCTAGGGACGGCGCTGAGGTCGCGGTGGAAGCATCCTACGAGCATGGCGTGAATGACACGGAGAAGCGGCTTGCCGAGGAGGTGGCCGTAGTGTGCAGGGATTACTTCACCGAGTCCTACGGAGTAGCCATGGATCGGGCGGGGGTTCCTGTGGACTCCGAGCTGAGGAGGGCGGAGAGCATTTTCTTCCCGGAGGAGATTCGAGAAGTTCTTGACCCAGCCCCCCTTCTCGAGCAGCTCCCTGCCATGGAGACCCCACTTGCTGATGCCAAAATTCCCGAGGGGGTTAAAGTGGTTAGGGAGGCTCCACCTCCGCTGCAGGCCACGTCTCCCGAGGACGCGCTTACCATCAAGGACATGGTCTCCTAGGCCAAGGACGCGGAGGCTAAATCCAAAGTTGATGACGCCCCTCCTAAGGTTGCTGATCCCAAGGAGGACCCTCCTCAGTAGAAAGCCTAGGAGTAGGAATTTTTTCATAAGTGTTGACCTTTTTGTATGGGCAATTTGTCGGCTAGAACGATGTATTTGTCCTTTTTGTTTAATGGAAATGATTTTCTTCTCTCTCTTTCTTTTTTGAATTCTGCTTTGAATAGTTTGAATAGTTTGATTATGATGCGTTTATCACAGGATGCTTGTGTCATAGAGCGTGATTTTGTTCGAATACTTATAAAAATAGCTTAACGATTAATTTCCCCTAAGGACGTGATTTTTTAGGTTCTGTTTGAACACTTATAAAAATAACTCAGTGTCAATTTCCCCCAAGAATGTGGTCCGAGGATTCACCATTGACTTAGGTTCTGTTTGAACACGTATAAGAATAACTTAGTGTTAATTTCCCTTAAGAACGTGGTCTGAGGACTCATCATTGACTTAGGTTCTATTTAAACACTTATAAAAAGTAACGTAGTGTTAATTTCCCCTAAGAACGTGGTCCGAGGACTCATCATTGACTTAGGTTCTGTTTGAACACTTATAAAACGTAACATAGTGTTAATTTTCCATAAGAACGTGGTCTGAGGACTCATCATTGACTTAGGTTCTGTTTGAACACTTATAAAACGTAACATAGTGTTAATTTTCCATAAGAACGTGGTCTGAGGACTCATCATTGATTTAGGTTCTGTTTGAACACTTATAAAAGGTAACTTAGTGTTAATTTCTCCTAAAAACGTGGTTCGAGGACTCATCATTGACTTAGGTTCTGTTTGAACACTTATAAAACGAAAAGTAGTGTTAATTTCCCCTAAGAATGTGATTCGAGGACTCATCATAGACTTAGGTTCTGTTTAAACACTTATAAAAGGTAACTTAGTGTTAATTTCCCCTTAGAAAGTGGTCCGAGGACTTATCATTGACTTTAGTTCTGTTTGAACACTTTTAAAACATAACGTAGTGTTAATTTCCCCTAAGAACGTGGTCCGAGGACTCATCATTGATTTAGGTTCCATTTGAACACTTATAAAACATAATGTAGTGTTAATTTCCCCTAAAGACGTGGTCCGAGGACTCATCATTGACTTAGGTTCTATTTGAACACTTATAAAAGGTAACTTAGTGTCAATTTCCCCCAAGAATGTGGTCCGAGGACTCACCATTGACTTAGGTTCTATTTGAACACTTATAAGAATAACTTAGTGTTAATTTCCCCTAAGAACGTGGTCCGAGGACTCATCATTGACTTAGGTTCTGTTTGAACACTTATAAAACGTAACGTAGTGTTAATTTCCTCTAAGAACGTGGTCCGAGGACTCATCATTGACTTAGGTTCTGTTTGAACACTTATAATAGGTAACTTAGTGTTAATTTCCCCTAAGAACGTGGTCTGAGGACTCACCATTGACTTAAGTTCTGTTTGAACACTTATAAGAATAACTTAGTGTTAATTTTTCCTAAGAACGTGGTCCGAGGACTCATCATTGATTTAGGTTATGTTTGAACACTTATAAAACGTAACGTAGTGTTAATTTTCCCTAAGAACGTGGTCCGAGGACTTATCATTGACTTAGGTTCTGTTTGAACACTTATAAAACATAACGTAGTGTTAATTTCCCCTAAGAACGTGGTCCGAGGACTCATTATTGACTTAGGTTATGTTTGAACACTTTTAAAATGTAACTTAATGTTATGAATCAACTGAATGACAGTCAGGTAAGGAATCAAAGGGAATTTTCATTAATAATAGTACATTTTCAGGTTATTTACATTCCATGGGTGTGGTATGGTTTTTTCATCTAAGTCTTCAAGGGAGTACGCACCTATGCCTGCCACCGAAGTGATGCGATAAGGACCCTCCCAATTCAGTCCTAACTTTCCCCAGGCGGGGTTTCTGGTGTTGCCCACAACCTTCCTCAGCACTAGGTCTCCCGTTGCAAGGGGCCTTAACTTCATGTGGGCGTCATAACCTTGTTTGAGTTTGTTCTGGTAGTACGCCAGTTGGACCCTTACACTTTCCCTTCGCTCGTAGATTAGATCCAGACCCTTCTCCAACAACCTGTCGTTAGTGCTCGGATTGAAACAGGTGGTTTTTAATGTTGGGAAGCCGGTTTCTAACGGAATTACGGCTTCAGCCCCATAAGTCAACGAGAAAGGAGTTTCCCCCTTTGACCTTCGTGGTGTCGTCCGGTATGTCCAGAGGATGTGAGGCAGTTCTTCCACCCATTTTCCCTTCGCTTTGTCCAGCCTCTTCTTGAGTCCGTTTACTATGGCCTTCTTTACGGCCTCGGCTTGCCCGTTCCCCTGGGGGTAAGCGGGAGTGGAGTAACGATTTTTGATCTTAAGGCTGCAGCAATATCGTCTGAAGGCTTTGCTATCGAATTGAAGGCCGTTATCCGAGATGAGGGTATGAGGGACCCCAAATCGGGTGACGATGTTCCTCCAAACGAACTTCTTAACGTCTATATCTCTGATGTTTGCCAGTGGTTCAGCCTCTACCCACTTGGTGAAGTAATCCGTGCCGACAAAAAGGAATTTCTTGTTTCCGACAGCTTTGGGGAAAGGGCCTACGATGTCTAAGCCCTACTGAGCGAAGGGCCATGGACTGGATAGGGGATTAAGGACTCCGCCCGGCTGATGTATGTTTGGTGCGAACCTTTGGTATTGGTCACATTTCCTCACATATTCTTGTGCTTCCCTTTGCATATTGGGCCACTAATAACCTTGGGTAATGGCTCTGTGCGATAAGGATCTTATTCCGGTATGACTCCCACAGATTCCTTCATGCATCTCTTCCAGGAGTAACTCTATTGCCTCGGGGTGTATGCACAGCAAATATGGCCAGGAGAAAGAGCGTCTATATAGCCTCTGGACTTCCGACAACCAAAACCGTGTGGCCTTCCTTCGAATCTTGTCGGCCTCTCCCTTGTCCTCGGGGAGGATGTCGTCTTTCAAGAATAGTGTTACGAGGTCCATCCAGCTGGGCCCTACCCTGACTTGGTGGACGCAGGCTGCATCCTTCTTTATCTCTGTTGGCGCGTGCAAGTCCTCCACAAGTATGATCCGAGGAAGGCTTTGAGCCGAGGAGGTGGCTAGTGTGGCCAGAGAGTCGGCATGCGTGTTCCCGCTTCTAGGGATGTGCTGCAGGACGAAAGAATCGAAATGGGACTGTAGGAGTTTGGCTCGACTTAGGTATTCTTGCATTCTTCCATCTCTTGCTTCCAGCTCTCTGTTTATTTGGCCGACGACCAGCCTTGAGTCTGAGTATATGTTCACCTTCTTTCCGCCAAGTTTTTTGACCATGGACATCCCTATCAGTAGGGTCTCATACTCGGCCTCATTATTCGTGCGAGAAGCCCAGTCTCAGTGCTTTTTCGATAACGAGCCCTTCGGGAGAAGTCAGGACTAGCCCCACTCTAGAACCTCTTTGGTTCGACACCCCATCAATGCACACCTTCCAATAAGTGGGCCCTTAGAGAGAGACCATGTCGACTGACTTTTCATCAGTGTCAGATGCCTCGGCTATTCCTTCTAACGAGGGTTCGGCGAACTCGGCCACTAAATCCGCGAGGACTTGGCCTTTGACAGAGGTGCAAGGCATGTATTTGATGTCAAAAGCCCCGAGAATCGTTCCCCACTTAGCAATTCTCCTCGTATAGTCAGCGCTCCGAAGAACGGACCTAAGTGGGAGCTGCGTCAGAACGATAATCGTGTGGGCTTGAAAATAGTGGGGGAGCTTTCGTGTGGCGTGGACCACCGTCAAGATGGCCTTCTCCAAGGGTAAATAACGAATCTCGATTTCGTGCAAAGATTTGCTTATATAATAAACCGGTCGTTGTATGCCATCGTCCACATGTATCAGCACTAGGCTTACCGCATGTGGTGCCACAGCGATGTCAGCGAACAAGACCTCATCGGCCTCGGGGCTGGACATGATTGGTGGCCGAGAGAGGTACTCCTTGAGCTGTCGAAAGGCCAAGTTGCACTCCTCGGTCCACTCGAACCCTCTCCACTTGTTCATTAGGAGGAAGAATGGTCTGCACCTATTCGCCGACCTAGAAATAAACCGGTTCAGGGCGACAATCATTCCAGTGAGTTTCTGAACCTCTTTAGAATTCCGAGGTGGCTATAGGCTGTTAACAGCTCCGATTTGGTCGGGGTTGACTTCGATCCCCCTGTGGGTGACCATGTAGCCCAAGAATTTCCCTGATCCTACTCCAAATGAACACTTAGAGGCATTGAGGCGCAGTTTATGCCTCCTCAGAATTTCAAAGACGTCCCTGAGGTCTTCTACGTGGTCGGACACATTCTTACTCTTCACCACCATGTCGTCTATATATACTTCCACGTTCTTTCCCAATTGTGGCTCGAACATCCTGGTCATCATCCTTTGGTATGTGGATCTTACGTTCTTCAACCCGAAGGGCATCACCTTGTAGTGGTAGTTTCCGATGGGTGTGACGAAAGCAGTTTTCTCTTGATCTTCTGGGGCCAATGGGATCTGGTGATACCCTTGGAAGGCGTCTAAGAAGCTCATACGCGGATGGCCCACAGTCGCATCCACCAACTGGTCTATTCGAGGCATGGGAAAGGGATCTTTTGGACAAGCCTTATTCAGGTTTGTGAAGTCCACGCAGACTCGCTACTTTCCGCTTTTCTTCTTGACAACAACCGTGTTGGCTAATCACTCGGGATAGAAAACTTCCTTGATAGCCCCTACTTTCTTGAACTTTATCACTTCGGCCCTCACCGCGTCGGCATGTTCCTTGGACGGGCGCCGAGAGGGTTGCTTCTTCGGGGTGAGGGATGGGTTGACATTGAGGTAGTGACAGATGAAACTTGGGTCAACTCCTGGGGCCTTGTAAGCATCCCACACAAAGACGTCTAAATTTTCTCTGAGAACTCGGTCAGCTCCTTCTTCTCCTAAGGAGGTAGCTGAGAGCCGACTTAGAAGAATCTTTTAGGGTCATCACCGATTATCACCTTCTCTAAATCTTCGCACCTCGCCCCCTCGGTGAGTACACCAGTTAGTGATCCCGGGTCCTTTGATTGCTATAAGCCTTTTTGGACGTAGGCTAGAGGCTTTGCTTCGGGCCGATACGTTATGGCTACCACCAAGCACTGTCTTGCCATGGCTTGACACCCGACGATTTTCATGACCTGCCCCCTGAGGGAAATTTCACCTTTTGGTGCAGGGTGGAGTTGACGGCCCCTAACGTATGGAGCCAGGGTCTAGCAACGATGGCCGTGTAGGGTGAGTAAGTGTCCACCACAATAAAGTCCACTTCCACTACCTCCGAGCCCATCTGCACGGGTAATCTAATCTGGCCCTTTGAGACGACCATTTTCCCGTCAAAGCTCATTAGAGGAGAGGCATAGGGTGTCAGATCCTCGGGCTTAAGGCCCAGCCCCTTGTAGAGGTCGAGGTACATAATCTCGGCGCCATTACCGTCATCCAGCATCACTCTTTTCAGGTTATACCCATCGATCCTAAGTGTCACTACCAAAGCGTCATCATAAGGCTGTATGGTTCCGATTTTGTCTTCTTCCGAAAAGCTCAGGACTGGCATGCCGTCCACTTTGGCCCTCTTCTGACTCGAAGTGCTATCCTCGGCCGACAGCCGAGCCACAGACATCACCCTCGACAGGCATGAGCCGGTCCTTTCTGGGGCTGCGAAGATGACGTTTATCATGCCTATTGGAGGCCTTATGCTCGTGTCAGCTCGGGGCTGGTTCTACACACCACTGGTATGATGCAGGAGGTGTCTTAGTCGTCCTTCTCGAACAAGCTGGTCTAAATGGTTCCACAAGTTCCTGCAATCCTCTGTGGTGTGCCCCGACTCTTGATGATATTGGCAGTACAAGTTCCTGTTGTGCTTCATAGGGTCCCCCGCCATCTTGGGTGGCCACTTGAAGAATGGTTCGTGCTTAATTTTTTCCAGGACTTGGTGCACCGGCTCTTGGAACATGGTGTTAACTGCCTGCAAATTAGCATTTTCGAGTTGCCCAGCGAACTCTCTTCTCGGCCGACTGTCATTGTACCTGTCCGACCTAAAATCCCTCCGCTCTCGGGGGATAACCTTGGTCTTCCTCTTCCCTTACAACTGGTCCTCCTCGACCCTCTTGTACTTATCGATTCGGTCCATAAGCTGGCATACGCTGGTAACTAGCTTGCCTGTGAGGGATTTCCTCAACTCGTGCTCGGCTAGTAGGTCGAGCTTGAAGGTACCGACGGCGATGTCATCGAGTTCCACGTCTATCTTGTTAAACATTTCCTAGTATCTGTCTAAATAGGCTTTTAGGGTTTCCCCTTCTCGCATGGCTAGGGACAACAACGAGCCTAAAGGCCGGAGGACTCTGCTGCATGTGATGAAACGGGAGTCGAATGCCCTGGTCAGCTCTTGGAAGGAGTTTATGGACTCGGCCTTCAGGCCATCGAACCACCTCATTGCCACGGGTCCCAGGCTAGACGGAAAAACTTTGCATATTAGAGCCTCGTTCTTGGAATGGACTGCCATCCTCTAGTTGAAGTGACTAACGTGCTCCATGGGGTCCGTTCGACCATTATACATGGTGAATGTGGGCTGGTGGAAACGCCGCGAGAGCCTCGCTGCCTCAATCTTACGCGTGAAAGGCGACTTGGAGATCTGGTGCAATGCTTTACTCATGGTGTCATTTCTCGGGTCTCTATGAGACGAGCCCTCGTGCTTATGCCGACGATGGTACTCCTCTTCATGAGAAAAAGACTCGCTTGGGGGAGTTCTTAACCTCTGTCTGTAGTTATCGTCCCCCACGTCTTCGGAGGAGTTGTTGGAGTTGGATGAGCCTCGCCTTCGCCGAGCGTTACGTAACTTTCTTTTAGCTCGTTGATTTGCAGCTGCAAGGCCCTGTTGTCATTGGATCTCCGAGAGGCATGGCTTTTCGCTCGAGGACGACTTCTATTTGCATGCATGGTGTGTACACTCGCCTCACGATCCCTTTCACGTTCAAGGTTGAGGAAACCATCCTGTTGTTGAGACTCTGCTGACTCTGCTTGACGTGGGTCTGTCACACCATGGTTTTCTGTCACACTCACTACTTTGCGAAGCCCTCCCTACAGACAGCGCCAATTGTGAGCACAGGGTTTGAGTTTTAAGCCCAATATGGTGAAGGGACTCAAGCCCAAGGAACCCGAACGATAAATTTGTAGAGAAGTGGGTTGAAGAGCTGGGCTGAAGTGAGTTAAGTATGGATTGGTGTTACTATGGTAACCAAAGAAGTAGAGCTATCTTCGGTTCCTGAAGAAAAGTGTCCTCGGCCAAGTCTGAGGAGATTGATTCTTTCACTGTTTCCTTCTCAGAATTATTACCCGTCCCCTTTTCATTCAAGGGTCCCTTCCATTATATACACTCTCTTTGGATGATCTTGAACCTCCACTTGTTGGTCATCCATGTCACCACTTGAGTACCTGTCCCATCAGCCACCTTACCAGGCTCCCTGTGAGTTGTAGTAGCCAAGGCAACACTGTTCAGGGGTCTTTTCTACATAAATGCAGCCAGAAAAGTAGCTGCAGTGTCTTAAATGCAGAGGTAATAGCTAGCCCTTAGGTACTTCCCAGTTTTCGCTCGTTGCTGTGCTCCAAGTGCACGCATTTGCTGCTGAAACCTTTTTAGGGACTCATTCAGGCCGGTGGGGTCTGAATATGGCCCGTGTCTAGGATGTCTGAGGAGGCCTTGGTCCTCAGACAGGCCTAAGGCCCAGCACCAGATTTGGACTCTGGCCCCTACAACTACCTTTGTTGTTTATTGTTGGATTGAGATTGTGATATGGTGATAGACAAACCTATTAATAACACAAATTTCCTTACCTTTCCATCTTAATGTTGCAAATTGCATCTAGATTGTACCTACCTTTCGTGATAGCATAACATCTGTTATCTTATATTCATTGGTTACAATAAACGATTTTTGCCCATGCAGAGTAGATGGAACATAACCTAATTGATATAGGATTTTAAGATAGAGAAATCATACAATTTTTTTGGAAAAGATTATTACAAATTAGTTGTACTTTTCTTTAGTTGCTTTATAACTTCTATGGATAAAGTTACGTTGATAACAACTTCTTCTTCTTTGTGGGTTTTTTATTTTATTTTAATTATAATGATTTTTTAGATAAATGTAACATATTGTTTGTTCTTATCAACCTTTATTCTATTGTTTTATCACTTCTTAGGATAAATTTGTTTTGTTCTTTGTGGATTTTTTGATAATCATATCCTATTTCCTTACTGTAGGGGTAAAAGGCCCAACATCAGATCCTGGGCCATGGGCCCGTCCGAGGAGACCTATACATCCGAAGACTACACCTCATGAAGCATTTGCCCGGCCTAATTCGATGCTGAAGTGCGAATCTCGTGGGAGAAAGCCTTGTCTGAGGAGACCTTCTGCTCGGACTATTAAAAAGGTGTCCCAGATCAGTGCACCAGCCTCAATCTTATCTCTCCCAGATAATCCCCCGATTTGTGTTGACCGTAAGGACAGATGGCGAAAATCAGATATTAAGCAAAAAGGCTGCTGCCACCGCATTTATGACCCTGCAGCTAACATCATGGCCGCATTAATGAGAAAAGACTCCTGAACAGTGACCCCCTCCTTTACAGCTGCCCCAGGAAGGCTCGAGATGGGGGCGGATGGGATAAGGATGAAGAAAAGCCCATGCGATGGGGGAGGGCATATAAATAGAAGGAAAGAGAACAAAGAGAGGGGGATCGAGAAAAACAAAAGAGAGAGAGAGAGAGAGAGAAAGAAAAAAGAGAAAGGTCCAAACAATATTTGTATGAACACACTCCTCGGACAGCGCCGAAGAGAATATTGTGACCCTTGATCATCTTATCAATATACATCTGGACATCACCATACTTGGGCTTTCAACCCACTTATGTCTAATCCAGTGATCTTTAACCCACTCTCTTTACAAATTCATTGTTAGGATATTAAAGACAGTCTGGGCCTCCAGCTATCCTGTTAACAGGCCCAATCGCCTAATTTGTGTCCTTACACTTACATATTACTTTTTTTTTTCTTTTTTTTTTTTCTTTTTTTGCTTTCATTCTATTCATAATTTCATATGACTTTTTTTTTATTAATTCTATTTTTTTTTAGTATGGCAATACAACACGTTGATTAACAATTTTATTTTCAATAGGATTTAAATTTTATATCAAATGCGACTATAACAATATATATCCTTTTAAAAAAAAATCTATCTTATATCCTTATTGCCTCATTCACATGTTTTTTTTTTTTTTACATTATGTTGATATCAACATTTTTTTTTTCATTCTATCCATAAAAATATGACCTTTTTTATTCCATTTTTCTCAGATAATAACAAACACGTTAATCAGAAATTCTAATTATAATAGGATATAGTGATATACATAATATTTAATTTTTTCTTTTTTTTTTCAATTTTTTTCTTCAATTTTGTGCCGCCACTTGGCACAACTATGGCTTCTAACTCAACTTTTATTATTATTCTTTTTTTAAAAAAAAATTGGTGCCGCCATTTAGCGCAACTATGATTTCTAAGCCCAACTTTTATTATATAGTATATAATATGATATTTCAGTTGATAATTTTTTAAACAGTATGTCAAATAAAAAAGTAGTAATGGATAACAGAATTAGTAGTTCATCTAACCACTTATTTCATGATATGACACAAAACTTACAAGCATTATACACAGAATAATTGTGCTTGAATTATCAAAACATGATTAGCCAAACTTGATTGTCTTTAATAGCCTTTCCAAAGAAACTCGTGTAATAAATCTTATTTCGGACAACTTTTACAAATATTGTCCGCTCTCATGCACATTATTAAAAGGAAAAAGTTTACTTTCAAATGAGTTTGGAGAAAAATTCCACTAACCACGTTATTCAAATGCTGCTGCAAGTCGTACTATTACAACTCAAGAATTGAGAAATTACATCATTGTAATATCTTGATAAAATGAACAATAGCTTTGGCAGCATTATATGCTGCAAGGGATCCGAATTAGAATATGATAAACTGAACAACTAACACTATAATATCACAATTCGAAACATTTTAATCATTGGAACAGTACTATTGATCTACTGCTATAATCCTTGCAATATATATATATACCATTGTATTTTTACATTTGCAGTATGCAGTATCTTACTACCCAATTTATTCTGATTAATTAGGTCCATTATTTTGATGTAATGGGTGTTACAAGATTAATTATTAGATATTAATCTGATGGGCTGGAGTTACACAATTAATGGTGAGAGAAGGAGTTTCTGAAGAATGAAAAGGCCCAAACGGATAGTCCATTAAGTGGGTAAACGTCTCTTTATTTTTCATAGTAAAAATTGAGTATTAATTCGGGTCATTTATTCACCAACGGATATGGTAATTATTCTGAATGGGCTGTCAAGTAGGAGGATCCATGAGGCTGATTCATTTCCATTTTTGATACCTCCACCCTTCACATCCCCTTTGCGCACGTATCTAGCTTAATATCTGAGACAATTCACATTAGCCCATTAATCACCACAATTAAAAAGAATAAAATAGTCTCCCTCCTTTCCAATGTGAGATTAAACATTTTTACTAACTCCTCATCTTCCATATTCACTCTCACATTTTTACATTTATACTATAACATTTATTCATTTTAATTATTTAATATTAAAATGCTCCAACACAGTATCTTTTATTTTTGATAGGGCTAGTATTGAAAAGGAAAAGCAACTAAATGAGATCATCACTAAAAAACACTGTCTCACAGCTTCATCAAGCTCCCTGGCACCTATAATAGAAAATATTACCAAGATTGCTTTAATAGAAACTTTGATTCAAACGGTGATGTCTTTTTTTTGCCTCTTATTGTAGTTTCTTTCATCTAGATTATATTTATAAAAAAAAAAAAGGTCAACTAAACAATGAAAATGTGTAACAAAAAATTGATGCAACGATCCAATTTCTAGATAAATGCGACAATATACATTACAAAGTTGGACCAACATTTTTGGCACATGGCTTGCACTAAGTGTCACAAAGCCACTGGTGTTGACTATAATGAAGAATTTTCATGCTTATATTGCAAGGAAAAGGTTGTTGCAAATCCACGGTATGTAAACAGCTAAAAACCCTTGTAATACTAATGATATGGCTTTAAAAATTCAATTGATCTTAAATTGATCTTTGTATCTAATTGATTATTAATGTCATGTGCAACTTCTAAATGTCGAGTTGAAGTTAAGTTGGACGATACAACTGGACATTTAATGGCAACTCTATTTGGAGATGTTGCAAAGTTTTTATCATGCTTAGCAATTAAGTTAATGATGGAGACTACAGAGGTATTATAACTAATATTTAAATAAATAGTTTATTAACTTTCACATACAAACAAGACAAAAAATTTAAAAGCTAAAATTTATACTTTTTATAACATAATATAAGAAACTTCATATTTTTGATCTATGATCTGACCTTTTGGCACTTTATGAGAATAATAAGTTTTATGGACTAAGGGAATGGTATGCGATTTGGCCTTTTGGGTTTGTGTCAAATTAAGGATTTTTTTTGGGGGTTTATAGATTAGAGGAGTTTCTTGGAGAGTTGGAATTTTTGCCTCCTTAAAGATTTTTGTGGTTCTCTGAATGTAAATTTAGAATTTTGAAGCTTTTCCATTGGTATTTGGTGAATGACAATCTTTTGAACTCTTAGTTATTATTAACACAGTTTAATTGAAAATTATTCCAATAACAATTTGCGCAGTCAACAATTGTAAAAAAAAAAAAAAGAAAAAAAAACTATGAAAATTGTTGTGTTCTTAAGATTTCTGTAGTTCTTGTCCTTTGTATGATAAAAGTGTAAGAATCAGGACAAAATGGGCAAATGCCCTTTTCGTGCAAAAAAAGTGGCATTTTACTCCCTTTTCGAAACTAATTAGGAAAGTGCCCCTCTTTTGTAACTCAATTTTCTAAAAATCGAGTTTAAAAAAAAAAAATTTCTAGAGCCCTATAGCGGCATTTTAAGGAGCCTATAATGACGTTTTTAGGACCTATAGTGGCGTTTTGTAACTCGATCTCCATGAACTTGAGTTATAGGCAAATTTTTTTTTATTTTTTTTTACATATAACTCGAGTTCATGGAGATTGAGTTACAAAATGCCACTATAAGTCCTGAAAACGTCACTATAGGTTTCTTAAAACGTCGCTATAGGGCTTAACTCGATTTTGAAAAAATTGAGTATTAAAAGAGAGGTATTTCCCTAATTAGTTTGGAAAAGGGAGCAAAATGCTGGATTTTTTTAAAAAAAATGGCATAGGCCAATTTTGACTGTAAGAATCATCACCAACTTTAGCAATTGGACGGTGAATTGTCTTAACAACATTTTGCATATGTTATTTGCATATTTATTTTTTAAGCGTAAAACCCATTTTAGTCCTTACATTTTCACGCGATTTTCACTTTGATCCCTAACTTTTTTTTCCACCGCTTTTAGTCCTTCTTTTGAAAAAAGCGTTCCGTTTTAGTCATTGTCGTTACATTAGAGACGAAAATTGCACAGGTGGCAAACGGTCCAACAATAAATGCTGACGTGTCCATTAAAATAATATTAAAAAAATTATTTACATTTTAAAAAATGCCACGTCAGCAATTTAATTTTTTTTAAAAGCCACATCAGATATGTCTTCTGGCTCTTTGGACACAAAGCCGACGGTTTTGGTGGCGGAGAAGCTCGGCGAGGTTGGGCTGAAGCTTCTCAAAGAGTTTGCTAACGTGGATTGCTCTTACAATCTCAGTCACGAAGAGCTTTGCACCAAGATCTCACTCTGTGATGCGATTATCGTTCGGAGTAGAACGAAGGTTAGTCGTGAGGTGTTTGAATCGTTCAATGGGAGGCTTAAGGTGGTTGGAAGAGCCGGCATCGAGATCAACAATGTGGATCTGGCGGCGGCGACCGAGCACAGTTGCTTGGTAGTCAACGCGCCGACGGCTAACACTGTCGCCGCTGCCGAGCATGGTATTGCTCTCTTGGCTGCCATGGCTAGGAACGTTGCTCAAGCCGATGCTTCTGTGAAAGCTGGTTAGTGAATAATAATAATGTTTAAGAATATATTTCTTTGTGGCATTTCGTCTAATAGTTATTTTGGTGGAGTTTGGATCTGTGTTTGGTTTAAGTGCTTTTTTGCTCTGAAATGCAGGAAAAAAAGTACTTTTGAAAATAGTTTCTTATGCAGATCTGCTTTCTTTCCTTTTTATTTTAGATTCTGGAATTATTTTTTTATAGGTTTGATTTTATTGATGGTACAAAAAAGTTCAAAGATTTTATTGACGAAGAACACATATGTCTGAGTTCTTCATGTTCTTCCAAAAAAAAAAAAAATTAATTTAACTAATTTTTTTCTTTTTTAAAAAAATAATTAGGTTAGAAATGTTTATATTATTTTTATCTGACGTGGCTTTAAAAAAAATCAAATTGTTGATGTGGCATTTTTAAAAATGTAAATAATTTTTTTAATATTATTTTGATGGACACGTCAGCATTTATTGTTGAACCGTTTGCCACCTGTGCAATTTCCGTTTCTGATGTAACAGCAAGGACTAAAACGGAATGCGTTTTTCAAAAGAAGGACTAAAAGCGGTGGAAAAAAAAGTTAGGGACCAAAGTGAGAATCGCGTGAAAATATAGGGACTAAAATGGGTTTTACGCGTATTTTTTATTCTTCTTTGCTGAATATATATTTTTTCATGTTGATGAGTTGTCTTTCACATGTGAAGAACACTAACAACCAGAGATATGTTATAAACGTTAGGTTCCACATGTTTGAAAATGAGATAAACATGTGCTGCACTTTTCTTTTCTTTTCTTTTTCTTTATACGGAAATTCAATGCAATCTCTCAGTCAACTTTGAATTTGCTTCTCTCTCCTCCCTGTCGACACTTGAGCTATGTTGGAGCATTTTAATATTAATTAATTAAAATGAATAAATATTACAACATAAATGTAAAGATGTGAGAGTGAATATGAAAGATGAGGAGTTAGTAAAATTATTTAATCCCACGTTGAAAAGGAAAGAGACTATTTTATTCTTTTTAATTGTGGTTGTGAGGACACAATTTGAATGCTAGGCTCACAAGTTGAATGGACTAAGGCCCAAAAAGCCCTAATAATGAATTTATAAAGTGTGGATTGGAAAAACTGGGCACTTTTTTGTGAGTTAAATAATTATTGAAGCATATCCAAGAGACAGGAATAAAGAAATAGACTAGTTTACGCTATAGAAAGTCATCCTCGACTTTGTCCGAGGAGCATAGTTCTTGTATAATTCTCTAATATGATTACAACTTTTACTCTCTGTTAATGTTACTATAGTATTTCTCTCTGGGTTTCTCAATTCCCTTTCTCATTGCCTCCCCTTCTATTTATATCCCCTTTTTCCCAGATGGTTCATGTTGATACTTGTCCTATCATCCCTCTCTTGAATTCTTCAGATAGCAGCTGTAAGGTTAAAAACCACTGTTCAGACATCTTTTTCTCATCAATGCGGCCAGAGAGTTAGCTGCAGGGCATTTAATGTGGTAGTAGCAGCTTTCTGTAAGATATTTCTCGACTTCCACCTGTCTTGTATGTTCATACGGTGTACCCTTATCAACAGAATCTTTTGATATATCATCATAGATATTCAAACGCATGTTTTGATTTGCGTTCTGCTTATCCAAGGATATAACCTTCCTCGAATTACCTTCCTCAGCCTGTGCTATTGCCATCTATAGGTAAAGTCCACAGCTTTGCATTTTCAACATTGCTGACATGTCCTCAAACAGTTGTGTCTCCTCAGACAAGTCCAAGACCCAGCATATATGTATGGGCCTTTGGTCCCTACAGTGGTGATTAATAGGCTAATATGAATTGACTTAGATATTAGGCTAAATACATGCACAAGGGAAGATGAAGGGTGGAGGTCAAGGTTGTTATGCTTTCTCTTTGTCTAGATAACTAAGTAGTTCACAAGGTCTCATTTCCAGAGGCAAGCCAAAGCGGATAAAAATAGCCATATAGTAATATACATAATATTTTATTTTTTATTTATTTTATTTAATTTATTTTTTTCAATTTTGTGCCGCCACTTGGTGCAACTATAGTTTCTAAACCTAACTTTTTATTATATAGTATATGATATGATATTTCAGTTGATAATTTTTTAAACAATATGTCAAATAAAAAATAGTAAGGGGTAACAGAATTAGTGGTTCATCTGACCACTTATTTCATGATATGACACTAAACTTACAAGTATTATACACAAAATAATTGTGCTTAAATTATCAAAACATGATTAGCGAAACTTGATTGTCTTTAATAGCCTTTCCAAAGAAACTCGTGCAATAAATCTTATTTCGGACAACTTTTACAAATATTGTCCGCTCTCGTGCACTTTATTAAATGGAAAAAGTTTACTTTCAAACGAGTTCAGAGAAAAATTCCACCAACCACGTTATTCAAATTTTGCTGCAAGTCGTACTATTACAACTCAAGAATTGTGAAATTACATCATTGTAATATCTTGATAAACTGAACAACAGCTTTGGCAGCATTATATGCTGCAAGGGATCCGAATTTAGTATATGCATTCTCCCCTGATTGTTTTCCAGCTAAGTCTGATAGCCCTCTTAATGCTATCACTGGGATGCCATTTGACAAGGTTGTCTGAAAGAATTACCACTCTATATTAGTTATTTCTATTTATAGAATAAGCTACTATCAAATTATATATATATATATATATATATATTAAGAAATCAATTTGTAAATGATACAAGTTGAATTCGAGCTTTATAACTGGTAGTATATAGATTATAGTGTGATTAAGAAACTTGCCATAACTACAGCTGAACTCTCCATATCTGTGGATGAAACACCAAAAGTCTTAACTAGAAAGTTTCTGTAAGCTGCATTGTCCACAAAAGTGTTGGATGTTGCTCCCCTCAACCCAACTACCAGCTTTGGCTTTCGTGGGAGGCACAAGCTTGAATTCACACATTGTTTCAGTTCCATCCCCTGAAAGTACTTAAATTGAATATAAAATTAATAAAAGGTGAATATCCTACTAATTTGGTCCTCCAACTATTAGTTAAAGTTTTCTTTGGCCTGTCTATTATTAATTGTGTCAACTTAATCCATTAACTTTTCAACATCAAGTTCATCTTTAGGTATCCCCTTTGTTTGAATTTTAATAGATTAATAGTTGAACTTAATTTGATTTTAATTTTTTTTACACTTTATATAATAACCTATCAACTATTGTTCCATTCACCACACTAACTAATTTCATTAAAATTTAAATGGAGAGAAGATTCAACAATAAAATTGACTTGATTTAAGAGTTGTGGAACTAAATTGACACAATAAATAATTGGGAACTAAGTTTATACAATTAATAGTTGATGGGCCGGGGTTTAAGTCTCCAGGAATGAACTTCACACATATATACACTTAAATTATGTTAAAGTAGAATTTTTATCTTGTATAAAAAAAAATTAAAAAAAGTTGATGGGCCAAATTGAATTTTTAATGTTACCTTATAGTTGGAGACTTGGAGTACCAAATTAATAATTTAACCTAAAATTCTATTTGGTGTGTTTGGATACCGCTTATTTTGCTGAAAACTGAAAACTTATTGCTAAAAATAATAAAAAAATAATTTATGAGTTACTATTCACGTTGAAAATACTGTTCATTTGTCTTAATGCACTGCTCATGTCCTATGAACAGTGAAATAGGCACTGGTAAAAAGAAAAAAAAAATGTAAAAACGCAGACGTGAACGCGCCAAACTCAGTATCCAAACGGATTCAGCAAGACTAGACATTTCTTGATGAAGTCAATCATGTCCTAAAATTTCTATAATAAACTTACCTTACATGAACAATGTTATAATGTTACCGATTTAACAGTTTTGAATAAATTTCGTACTTGCTAAATTAGTAAGTTATTAATATTAATTCTCATGTGAGCCCATCACTATCTGTACTTTATTACCCATTATAAATAATTTGTCATCTCAAATAGGTGTGAAATTTGTTATCAATTTTGGTGGGTCTCTAGACTTATTGTACCTTACAGATATTTCACCTAACTTACTTTGATAACTTAATGGAAGAAAAGGTCAAAGGAGAAACTTTTAATTTTTCCTTGCTTTTATATAGCTTGTAGTAGTGATTGAAAACGGTCAAGAAGATACATTAGTTGGCACTTTCTTATAAATGGTCACTAGACATTTGCTGTTTTGGGGCTGTGTAAAACTGGCTTTTGGGTGTCAAGGCCTGGTGTGTCCCTCTACATTGTGGAAGTGTCGTGTCTGTAGTTCTATTTTCAATCAAAATTCCCTATCTATTCTATCTTCTTGTTGACTAGAAGGTACAATAAATTAATAACAAAACTAGTCCCAAAGAAGAAAAAGAAGCCTGAAGATTAGTCATACCTCCAAGTTGGCCGCAAGTTGAAGCCAATGCTTACTTGTTTGTACCCACAACAGCGACTGAGCTATATTAGGCTTCCCAAACTCAGAGTAGAATTCCTCCTCACTATACCCAACAAGTCCCAACAAATTTCCTTTACCTTTTGGTACATTGTAGCTTGCAACATTCAATTCAGCAACATGGTCAAGGTTCGATGTTCCATTGAGGTTCTGTCAACAAAAAGAATTTTCCAACACATAATATAAATTTGCAAATATAGAGATTGAAAGAGACTAAAGTCATAGAGTGAACTTAAATATATACCAGCCAGTCCCAAATGCCAGTGTGAGCAAATTGTTTGGGAATGACAACATCTCCAATGGACAAAGAATCATTTACATTCCCAGAAACTCCAAAATGGATTATGCCCTTTACGTCAAACAAATCCAGCATTTGTTGTGTTGCTGCAGCAGCATTTACCTGCATCCACCCAACACCAATCTGAGATAAAAACTATAAGGTGAACAAAAAAGCATATACATAATAAGAAATCGAAAAACATCCAATAAAAATCATCTATCTCAGTACTTCATAAGCTCAGTACTTTATAAGTAAATGATATATGAAAAATTGCGATTGATAGAGTAGAAAATGAACGCTAACAGTGGAACCGAGGATTTTTATTTGAAAATAATTAAGATAAATAACATGTTTTCATTACAAGATACCCTATACTATTTAGATTAAATATTACAAATTTGAAAGTGTTTTTTTACCATTCCAACTCCACATCTCACATAGAGGACTTTCTTATCATGGATCTTTCCCACCCGGAATCTTCGGCCTGCAATTTCAAGTTTTCTTTAAGTAAATTACTAAATACCAATAATTTCAACTTCAACTAACATTATAAAATTACCACCGCACACTCTTGGTGCGGTGGCCACTCTACAAGTATAAATGTTTGTGGGATGTGGGAGGCAAGAACAGGGGTTTAAATTTATAGGAATGAGTTTTACACACATATACACTTAAATTAAGTTAGAGTAAAATTTCTATATTGTATATATATATATATATATAAATTTAAAAAAAACTAACATTATAAAATAATAATAGATAAATATAAATAACCTGATAAATCTATAATTGGATGAGTCTTGTGAGGCTGAAAAGCCCCAGTAGCAAAAAAAGCAGAGTCTTCAGATGTAGTCACTGTGAGGAGACCTAAATAAGGCCCTTCGCGGTTTACTTCCTTTATTACTGTCAGAGATTTCAACCTTTTTAGTGGTAAAGCAAATGTAGCAGGAACAATGACCAGAAACAGAAAGGAAACTAAAACTTGAATAAGCAGTAAACATTTTCTATTAACTAGTTTTGCAGCCATGGTTAAGGTTCTGGTGAAAGAGACTGCTGCATGTACTTTCCTATATATAAAGAAATGACTTGTTCAGAGATGCCAACCATTAATGGCCAATGCCAACCCTACCATTTTATAGTGTTTTGTAATTTGCTATCATTGCCATTGATCATTTGATCTCTTCTATTTTGCTATCATGATGTTTGTTTAAAATTGTAAAAGCATGAGATATGTTAGGTAAGTGATATTATTCCAATAATAATTTGCGCGGTCAACAATTGTAAACAAAAAAAAAAAAAAAAAAAATCTATGAAAATTGTTTTCTTAAGATTTCTGTAGTTCTTGTTCTTTGTACGATAAAAGTGTAAGAATCATCACCTACTTTAGCAATTGGACGGTGATTTGTCTTTACAACATTTTGCATGTGTTATTTGCATTTTTATTTTTTATTCTTCTTTGCTGAATATATATATATATATATATATATATTTTTTTTTTTTTTTCATGTTGGTGAGTTGTCTTTCGCATTCAAAATGTGAAGAAGACTAACAACCAGAGATATGTTATAAACGTTAGGTTCCACGTGTTTGAAAATGAGATAAACATGTGCTGCACTTTTCTTTGCTTTTCTTTTTTTTATTTATACGGAATTCAATGCAATCTCTCAGCCAACTTTGAATTTGCTTCTCTCTCCTCCCTACCGACACTTGAGCTATACATATGTGTACACTCTCCTGGTAAAATGCAGAAGAGCTAATATAAACTACAAGAGATATATCATCAGATTTATTGTGTGGATGATCACTTCAGTTCTATAAATTTTATCTGATTCTCATGGTTCTTTCTCTTGTCTTGCTATATCCTTTATTTCATACATTATCAACACGAAGCTCTAGCCAAATTCTAAAAAGAAAGTTGTCCTCATTCTACCTTTCGAAATTAAAGGCTATTTATGAGATACTACAACCCATTGTAAGTTTTCCCTAAGAATTGGTAAATTTATCATCTAAGTCATTTGTTATCACAAGATTCATGCTTAAAATTTATGTACTTATTTATTAAATTTAAATGTAATGGATCTCATGCTAAACATATTTGTACGGGCAACAGTTATCGGCCTGTACTAAGCTCATGGCACGTTTCCTAGGTGGGCACATCTCGCCCTAATTACTAACCGAGCACCTAGCCCATTCCCTAGGCAGGGCTGGCCTGAGCTCATGGCTTGACTGAATATCTTCTATCATGCCGAGATCAAAAGACGATTCCTTGGGGGCAGGGCCGGCCCTTCCACTAGGCCAATTAAGCCATTACCTATGGCCCCCAAGTGAAAGGGGCCCCAAAATTTTGAAAAAGAAGGGTAGTAGAAAAAAAAATTAGTTTCAGATGATACTCCAAAAAAATCTAGTACATCCTTGTGATCGAAGAACAAAAAATCTGTTACATCTTGGTAAACATTGGTACCCAAAAAATTCTTTAGTCTAAACAAAATCAATTGTCTCAAAAATAACATCCTTAACCTCTTGACAAACCAAAATTCAACCAGATAAAATACAAATCCAATCTAAAAAATTACACACAAAACGGATACTTGTTATTGTTCAGATATTTAGAATAAATATATATAATTTTTATTAGTGTTAATTCATTGAATAATATAATGAATATGTCTTTATTTATGCAAATAGAGATTGCTAGATACTTGTTACTTGTTATTGTTCGGTGAAGCTACAATAGTATTTTTAATATACATCAAGTTCTATTGCTCTACACTTGGAAGTTATTTTTTATTCCCGTTATTATAAATATATTATAGATAGTCTTTATTTTATTTGTAAATATTGTTTGATTAGAAATGTCTATTAATAAATATGCATTTGGATATGAAAAACTTAAAAAAAAAAATAAAAAAGAAGAAAAATTAATTGAGTCTCAATGGATAAATTTGTTATTAGTAATAAACAAAATACAACACAAAAAGAGATGTTAATAAAATCATATCTAAGATTAACATGTCTCAAGAAAAATTAAGTAGATTAATTATATTATCAATTGAAAATAAGATATTAGAAGAACTTGAATACAAAATTTAATTAATCAATTTGAATCTCAAAAGGCAAGAAAAATAGATTTTAAATGAAATATATTATAATATAAAAATATTAAGTAAATATTAATTTAATTAATACATAAATATAAAAAAAATTTAAAAAAAATGCCACATTTTAGTTTTCGCCTTAGGCCCCAAAATGTCTAAGGTTGGCCTTGCCTGGGAGAATTCGCCCGCTAAGCATCAACTGGCACCTACTGCAAGTTCCAAAAGGGTCAAATTAGCCGTGAGTGGCGGTACCCATCTGGTCAAGAATATAGCACAGAGGGGCCCACCAATATGGGGAATAACCCTCTAATCATGACGACGCCACTGAGGAAAGTTTATAAATAGAGACTGATAGGTAGGGGGCAAGGGGTTGGGAAAATTGGAGAGAGAAACACGAGAGTGGTGAAGAGATATATGTCTCGGGGAGAAGGTAGTCCAGTCCAAATTTCATAAAAAGTGATCAGTTACACTGTTATGATCTCAGGGAAGGTAGGATTACGAGAAAGGAAGCAAAAAAGCCTTTGTTTGTCTCCTATAAAAACCTGCAACACCATCTTTGGGGCCTCCCATCGTTGGATATTCTTGACCCATAATACAAGTGAATTGGGAACCTCAGCCCAAAACCTTCATTCCATTGAGCCGTGCAACCACAATATTACATATGGTAATATTGTAAAATATCATCAGTGATAAATCAAGCAATTCTATAGCATTTATTTTTATCTTAAGCATATTAAAATTATATGTGACACATATCTAATAATTTTGGACTCAAATTGATAAAATAATTATTTATCAAGATCCTTGATGAGATCCACCTTGGTGTAATGAATTTTGGAGATATTATTTTGAATGGCTACCAAGCATCCCAATATGATTGCTTAAAAGTAAATGATCTTTATTTGACACATTTCCATGAAGAATTATAAAATGAATACATTATAGTAAAACGTCCCCTAAATTCATGAAATAATTTGAGGGAGAGATATGAGTTCCAGAAGAACTTAATCATCCCATAAGTTTATGCATCAAAAGCTGCACGATTTAAAGTTCCAAAAAAACTTAATGTCGCAAAAGCTCATGCATCAGAAGTTGCAAGATTTTAATGGTACACCTGAAGTTGCAATAATTTAAAAGTCTAAGATATGAAGTAGATGTTGTTTTAATTCCGCTGTGGATTTCATGTATAAGATGCATGTGTATTTCATCACCCAAATTGTGCGGATTTGATTGATAAAGTTGTTTGAGTGTATATTATGCAGTCGTATGTTACGTCCCAAATTAAGTGTTTTACTAACTAGATTTTAGCTTTATAAGTAATTGCAAGAAGTTCAAATCGCAATTTAACTAGTCCATTTAGGGTATGATATAGTTAGCACTTTCCTCGGGTCATTACATTGGTATTATGTAGGCATGGGTTGAGTTCTATATTAAGTGTTTACTATATGGATCTTAGGTTTATAAGATCTCAATTGCATTTTATTAGACCTTTTAAGTTATAAGGTTAAATGTAGTTAGCACTTTTTTCACATCGATATATTTGTATTGTGAGAATGGATAATTTTAATTATTTGAAAACTATAGGTATTGATGATGCGTGCATCAAAACCAATATTGTGCACGTGAGTTAGTATTATTAGAGATATATTAGCCCAATAGAAGGATTGGGCTTGGGCTTGGGCTTGCATACATAGAAGAATTGAACTTTGGTCTTGGACTAATATATCTCTAACAAGTATGATATGTGTTTGCATGTTTTTAGGATGCTAGAAAGCAATAAAGGGACAATGGGATTCTTTAGTTAATGAATGTTGTCTTTGAAATTTCATGTGTGAGAAAAAAAAAATAAAAACGTGGTATGGGTTTTTAAAGAAGATTCAACAATATCAACTCTTCTTCGAAGAAGAGTTGATATTGTTGAATCTTCTTTGCATGCAGTCAAACTTTCCAACTTGTAGGTGATAATTTTTAATTCGTCTCTTTGTCTTTGAAGTAAAGTATAGGTTGGTTTTTCTATATAAGACTTCCTACGGTATGTATCAAGCATCCAACGAGTGCAAGTACGAAAGCAAAATACAAGTGTATATAAGGAAATAAGAAAGCAAAGAGTGAAATAGTGAATAGTGGTGTGTGTTTAACACACTGTGTGTAATGTTTATCAATAAAACTTCTCTTTTATTGATTCCTCCTTTGTGTTTTCTACTTGAGCACAGTAAGATTGTGTTTGATAAGAAACTTTCTTCTTGATGTGACACAAAACTTACAAGCATTATACACAATAGAATTGAGTTTGACTTATCAAAACTTGATTAGAAATGAAACCTTCCTTTGAATACCCTTTCCAAAGAAATTTGTGCAATAAATCTTCTTTGACAAATCAGAAAACTTTTACAAATAGTGCCTGCTTTCATGCACTTTCTTCAATTCTTGCTACTCGTACTATTACAACTCAAGAATTGAGAAATTACACTTGAGTTCAATTCCAATATGAAAATCAACTAAATATACTCTTTCCTTTAGAGCTTAGTGGATTCATTGTTGAGAACTTACATATTTTATTCATTATGCATATAATTAACCTAACATGTCCGTATATAGCCTTTAAATGAACATCACTGGTTGACATCATCAAAGGTATGAGTTTACGAAAGCAATAACAAATAAAAATTACATCATTGTAATGTCTTGATAAATTGAACAACAGCTTTGGCAGTATTGAGTGCTGCAAGAGGTCCAAATTTTAAAATTGCATTTCCCCCTGATTGTCCTCCGGCTAAATCTGATAACCCTCTGAATACTATCACTGGGAAGCCATTTGACAAGCTTGTCTGAAAGAGGTACCATTTTGTATTAGCTATTTCTCTATATAAAATAAGTTCCTATTAGCTTATCGAAGTGCAAAATGCATAACCACTAATTTGGAACTAAATCCAACTCACATGAATAAATAAAAGCTTTTGTGTTTATCTTTAGGCTAACTTGGCTTCTTTTTTTTCTTTTTCTTTTTTTATAGATATATATGATAAGATTTAAAGTAATGCATTCGCTCCAAGATAATTATTTTTTACCATCAAGTTAAAACATTAATGTGTTCTTTTTTTTATGCAAGATAATTCAATTTCAAGTCTCTTATTGAACTATGAGGGTTTGTCAATTGAACTAACTAAACCTACGTTAGGTTAAATTAAACTTTTATATCTGAAGCTTTATAACTAAACCTACGTTTGCCTGCCAATCATTATTAAGCAATCAATTTGTAAATGATACAAGTTGAACTCAAGATTTAGAACTGGTATATAGAGTGATAAAGAAACTTACCATTACTACAGCTGCACTCTCCATATCTACGGAGGACACGTGAAAATTTCTAACCAAAAATTCCCTATAAGCTGCATTATCCACAAAAATGTTGGATGTTGATCCCCTTAGTCCAACTACTAGCTCGGGCTTGTGTGGGAGGCACAAGCTTGAATTCACGCACTGTTCCAATTTCATCCCCTGAAAAAGTACTCAAATTGAAAATACAATCAATAAAAAGAAAATACCCTACTTATTTGATCCTCAAACTATGAGATAAAGTTTAATTGAGTTTCTCAACTATTAATTGTATCAATATAATTGCTTAACCTTCAAAATCAATTCAATTTCACCTTACTCTCCTCTTTGTTTGAATTTTAATGAAATTAATAATTGAACTTAATTTGATTTTAATTTTTTAAAAACTTTATATTATAACCTTTTAATTTATATTAATTCCATTAGCCACACTAACTAATTTTGTTAAATTTTAAATGGAGAGAAGATTCAATGATAAAATTGAGTTGATTTCAAAAGGGGACTAAATTGATACAATTAATTGGAACTAAGTTTATATGATTAATTATCAAGGGACCAAACTAAATTTTTAATTTTATCTTTAATTTTGGGGTATTTGAGTTATTTTAGGGGTTTCTAAGTTTTTTTTTTTTGTCATTTTAGAAATTTCTTCAGTATTTTGGTCGTTTAGAGTGTACTTTAGTCATTTTGGTAGTTTTAAGAGTTTTTTGGTCTTTTTAATGGTTTTGGGATATTTCAGAGTTGAGTGATTTAGGTAAATGATACTTGGATCTAGTTGGGTAATTAGTTCTTATTTTAAAGGGTGGAAATAGGTTTGGGTAGATTTTGCCATCTATATTAAGTTGGAGTACCAAATTAAAAATTTAACCCAAAATAGATTTTGATTATCAACAAAATTGACTCACGCTCTGTTTGACTCAAGCTCTGTTTAATTTGATCAAATATGGCTTTCCTTTGACTCATCTTTTTTTATGCTATCAAACACTAGAAAACTACCTTTACACAAGGTTTACCATCGAAACAAACGGAGCGTCAGTCATTTCCTAAAATTTCGATCATCCAATTGCCTTACACATATTTTACCTAACTTAATTAATTTGACGACAGAATGGAAGAAAATGTCAAAGGAGAAACTTTGATTTTCCTTGTTTTTTTATTGGCTGTAGTACTATACCTAGTTGTCAATACTTGTCACTATCTTACATTTGGGCACTACACATTTGGTGTTTTGGGGCAATGCAAAATGACTTTTGGATGTTAAGGCATGCGGTAATAATGTTACATACAATTCCTTATCTATTATATTTTATATGAACTCAATTTGACTTGTCATTGCCTTACCTAACAATTTAAACTTCAAAGTCACCTACAAATTTCCTATCTGATCTATCTTTCTGTTGACTAAAAAAATACATAATAATAACAAAAATAATCCAAAAAGTAAGAAGAAGAAGAAGCTTGAATGTTAGTCATACCTCCAAGTTAGCAGCAAGATGAAGCCAATGCTTACTTGTTTCGGCCCAAAAAAGCGGCTGAGCAGTATTGGGCTTCCCCAACTCAGAGTAGAATTCCTCATCAGTATAGCCAATTTGTCCCAACAAATTAGTTCCCTCACCTTTTGGAACATTGTAGCTTGCAATATCCAAGTGAACAACATCGCTAAGGTTCGTTGTACTATTAAGGTTCTGTCAACAAAAAAGTTTTCCTCACATAAGCAGCACAGAACATAAGAGTACATAGAACAACCAAAGCAAAAAAAAAAAAAAATCATATAAAGATTAAAAGATACTAAAGTTATAGAGTTAAATATATACCACCCAGCCCCAAATGCCAGTGTTAGCAAATTGTTTGGGAATGATAACATCTCCAATGGACATAGAATCATTTGCATTCCCAGCAATGCCAAAATGGATTATGCCCTTTATGTCAAACAAATCCAGCATTTGTTGTGTTGCTGCTGCAGCATTTACCTGAATTACCCAAAACCAATCGGAATAACAACTATAAAGGTTAACAATAAGGCACATAGAGACTGATTATATATATTAGAAAATTGAAATATATAGGTAAACTGGTTGAAGCTGGTATTCTTGGTCATCAAAATTGCATTTAGTAAAATAACAACGCTATTCTTTGTGTTTCATTTTATGCTTTAGGGTATGTTTGGTAACTGTTTTTTCTCCTTATTTTTTGTTTCTAAAAATAATTTTTTATTTTTGAGACGAAAAAACTTGTTTGGCAATCTAAAATAGACAGAAAACAAAAACTGTTCTCAAAACTCAATTTGTGAAGGAAATCGAAAACACGCAAAAAACCATTTTCAAACTTTTCAATTTCTTATTTTCAAAAATTAATAAAAACACGCATCTAATTTGATGAATTTGCCTCATGTAATGAGTTAGTACTAGAGTTCAAACTATTTTTTTAATTTAAACTAACCAAACATGATTTTCATTTCAAAAATACAAAAAAAAAAAAAATAATTCTTTACATTCCCAAAAACAAGTTTTTAAAAATAGAGAATAAAAACTGTTATCAAATATAACCTTACTAACTATATTATTACGTATAGATTTCAGTTAACTCAACTAGTAAAGTTGGTTGAATAAGAGATCTGGGGTTCAATCTCCGCTTACACCAAAAACCGATTAGTATCTTGGTCTGAAAATAAAGAACTATCATCAAGAGTAGACATTATAGGTTGAAACTCTCCACAAAAAAACAAAAAACAAAAAAAAAAATCTTTAATATTATGTCCCGTAAAAAAAAGGTGACAAACTATGATTCATGAAACATTAAGTTTGACTGATGATTTTTATTCAAAAATAACATGACCACCATGGTGTATGCTATAGTACTTAGAATCTAGAGGTGTATTTAGTTACCATTCCAACCCCGCATCTCACGTAGATGACTTTCTCACCATGGATCTTTCCAACCCGGTACCGCCGGCCTGCAAATTTCAAGTCGTGTTTTTAACTATCTAATTTAATACCAATAAAACTACAACTTCAACAAGCCATAGATGGAGGAGAACAAAATTCACCTGATAAATCAACAAATGGGTGAGTCTCGTGAGGCTTAAAAGCCCCAGTAGCAAAGAAAGCGTTCTCTTCAGGTTCATACACTGTGATGAGACCAAGATAAGGCCCTCTGCGGTTTACCTCCTTGATTACAGTCAGAGATTTCAACCTGTTTAGTGGTAAAGCAAATGCATTTGGAACAACAGCCAGAAAGAAAACTAAAACCTGCATAAGCAGTGAACATCTTGTAATAAATTTTGCAGCCATGGTTAGGTTCTGGTGACAGAGACTACTTTATTTTCCAATATATAAGCATATGAGTCATATGACTTGTTCAGAGTCAAGAGATTCCAGCGAGGCATATTCTAAAATTATCTAAAATTTTTATTCGGCCGGTGTCATCACACGCATACTTGTTATGTCATGAGTAATGGTTATTACATACAGTTATTTGCGGCTTTACATACAAGCCAGGTGGTCAATGGACTATCCTAATTTTAAAAAAAAATTAAAAAAAAAAAAAAAAATATATATATATATATATATACTTGTCAAAAAAATATTATATACTAAACTAATCTATTGTGACTACCCTAATAAAAATTTTGAACACTCTTATTTCAGAATTACAAAAATTTGGGTTCAACAAAAATAAGAGTAGTGCTACTAAATTCACAACATTTTCACAATAATTTCATAACAAATATAAATGTGGTAAGTCGTTATTGATTCTAATTTGGGTCAAATATTAATAATATTTTTTACCCACTAATAACAGCTTTTTGCATAAAATTTATTGTATAAATGTAAAGGACGTAGCATTACTCCAAAATTAATTCTGCCCCAAACATAATTCTTAATCCCTTTTTTTTAAGCTTAAATAATAATAATAAATATTAGTCCAAATAACAAGCATAAACCAAACAAAAATACCAAACAACAACAAATGAAAAATTATTCAACAAAATACCTATTATAAAACAAAAAGATAAATTTGTAACTCATTCAACATATTCAATAAAAATAATTTCTAATTTCATTTTTCCTTAAAAAATGGTACTAAAAAAATATTGTGGTAATTTAAATTTCTTAGTGACTACCCTAAATTAAATTCCTAGAGCCACCACTCACCGTATATATACATTTTTTTTTTAACTAAAATCATAACTTCACATCGTAATTTCAGTTAAAAAGCAATATATGCATAGTGTGTAGCATGTAATAGTATTTTACCTTTTGGTATCATTGCATTAATCTCTTTCCTTTTCATATCTCAACGTAGCAATATGATGTTTAGGTTAAGTGGCAAAGCCAAGTAAGCAACAAAGAAATTATTTAATAGAGTTGGGTTTTTTTTATTTTTTTAAGTTTTTGGAGTGAACAATAGAATTGGGGTTAAGTGGCAAACCTACGGTATGTTGTAATACTAATCATCATTAATAAAAATAATACCAATGATGTGTTAATGTCAAAGTGATGTTATTTTAATTACAATTTATCATATTAGCCTTTATGAAAAAATTATAAAAAATTGATATGCTCTAGTACTATCGTTTTTCTTATCTTTATAGGATAAGAAAAGGTGATCTATTTTAATTGAAGAATTAAATTAGGATTCAATTTTCCAGTAAACAAGAGTAAGAAAACCATAACTATCAGTGGTCTTGGAAATAAAAATTAGAATTTTTGTTTTTTACTTGGGAGAGAAAACAGAATGAGCGAGAGAGAGAGAGAGAGACGACGACTCACGAGTTCTGACTTTCTTCAGAGGTTTGAACATTTTTTTTTTTTTTGAGATAAAAAAAAAAGTTTTTATTTCCAAAGGTTTGACTTCAATTTTTTTATTAGCTGCAATATATTAATCTAAGAGACAGAAACAAGGGGATAATCATAGGTTTGACTTTTTCAGAAAAAACCCAGGCAAACCTTTTTGAGATAAAACCTTTGACTTTCTTCGAAGGTTTGAACTTTGAATATCAAGAAGGATTTGTGGGACTTTGGCCGGTGAATTCCATCTTAATATTTGACTTTTTCAGCATTTTGACCTCTTAAAGTTTGTAGTTTTAATTTTTATGAGAAAATTGTGATGTAATTCTTATTGAGATATTTTTACTTGTTTTTTTTTTTTTTTTTTTTTTGCTAATATAGAGATATTTTTACTTGTATTATCTGTTACTAGCATATAGTCTGTGCTTACGCACGAAAATATTAACAATTATGATGATAAAATGTTCATCTTGGTAGATTTAGTTTCCACATTGAGCATTATGAATAGAGGTAACTTAACACCAACATTTAAAAATCAAACTGGATGCATAGCACAAAATTAAACTAGAATTAGAAATTGGATACATAGCACAAAATTCACGACAAGAACTAATCATTGAGCTTGGAATCTTCTTGGAAGTACTAATGAAGAGGTAATGTATGAGAGTGTGAAGCAAGGAAAAGTGGGATTGAACATTGTGTTTGAACTCGACCTTACTCTTAGAAATCCGAAAGGAGGAGGAGAGGGTGGTGTGTGGATCTAGTTGGTAGAGGTTGAGAGAGGAGGAGGAGACATGGGATGACGATATGGCATTAGGAGGAGATGATGTTTTACTTTTATAGTCTTTCTTGTTGAACTCCTTGGTTCTGGTAGTGGAATTAGAAGAGCTCCAAACTCTATTGAGTTCACCCATAAAAGTGTGCAGGTGAGATGTTCTTGCTTAGGCCAATGAGTATTATCATTGTGGTTTTCTTGGCTTCCGTGTTAAATGTTAATGTATCATTTATTTTGGTACAAAAATTAGAAAATTTAGATAAAATATATGACACAAAATT
Source organism: Lithocarpus polystachyus (assembly GCA_033629205.1). Taxonomy (NCBI): domain Eukaryota; kingdom Viridiplantae; phylum Streptophyta; class Magnoliopsida; order Fagales; family Fagaceae; genus Lithocarpus; species Lithocarpus polystachyus. The sequence continues at coordinate 42,504,423 of CM066165.1, read as the reverse complement.
AGAGTTCAATTTATAATCTAATTAGATTTTTTTTTTTTTTTTTTGAGTTTTGGTTAGGACAAGTGGCGCAAAATTGAGAATCCAAACCTAGACACATGGCACAAAATTGAAACTTTAATTTGAAATTCTATTTGAATTTCTCTCTACTTCACCTATTATTATATATATAGATTGGTATCAATCTTGTTTTTAAGGCATTAACTTGAGAATAAATAATTAATTTTATGATAGTGTTTAGAGTTGGAAGGTGGAGAAAAATATATGTCAATAACTCCAATTAGTCTATCGAGAATTCATAGTCAACATTCAACCCCAATTTGTTCCTATGATATTTCTCTTCAAATGGAAAGGGTTTTTATTTTCTTTTTTCTTTTTTACGTTAGTATTTTTGTATAGTTTATGTGCTGTGTGATTGAATTATGTTCTAGACTTAATAATTTTGGTTACAATATCTGTTGAGATTGTTTGAAATTATTTGTTAAATTTCTTAATTCACAAAAAAACTAGTTTTAACCCAATAAAGTGGTAAAAAAAAATTTTTTCTCTTCAAATGGAAAGGTTTTTTTTTTTTTTTTTTTTTACGTTAGTATTTTTGTATAGTTTATGTGCTGTGTGATTGAATTATGTTCTAGACTTAAGAATTTTGGTTACAATATCTGTTGAGATTGTTTGAAATTATTTGTTGAATTTCTTAATTCACAAAAAAACTAGTTTTAACCCAATAAAGTGGTAAATTTTTTTATTCACAAAAAAACTAGTTTTCCCGTGTGCGATCGCACACGAGAAGTGGTACACTCATGGCAACCCCGGAGGCATATAAACCATGAGTGGGGGTGTGCTTTAAGCGATGTGGGATTGTTGGAGTAAGTCCAAAAAACTGCCAACACCTCCCACCCCTTCAGCAAAAAACCGTGAGGACCTGACTCCCCAAAGCGGACAAAAACTGCTAATGTGGCCAGGAAAAATCCCCCACATTTATATTAGAAGATTGGCATGTAAAATTGTGAGTCCTTAATAGTTTATGTAATAAAGTACCATGAGATCAACCTAAAGTCAAAGGTTTTCATAAAACCCCACCTTAAACAATATATATCTCTCTCTTAATACCAAAATAAAAATAAATAAATAAATTACAACTTTACTTAATCATGTATTACCTTTTATCCACGATAAAGTAAACACCCTTTTAAAAAATAATGATTTTTCATTTCTTTTTGTTAAATTATGTGCTTGGACTATGATATTTAATTCTCTATATAAAATTACCCTTATTTTGGTTAGAATTAATTCATCAAATTAACATTGGTTTAATTAGTATTAAATATTTATTTAACCTATATTTAAATATAAACTCCCCCCCCCCCCCCCCTCCCCTCCCTCCCCAAATTATCCCCTCAAGCCTCAAACTATAACAAGCATTCAAGTTGGCCCTATAATCTAGTGTAATGAAAATGAGATCTTCATGTTATATTTACACTAGTTGTTAACTTGAGCAATATATAATAAAAAAAAAGTTTAAAAATAATATTAATTTTTTTCTTTTAGTTTTATCCAAAATATAAAATTTGATCATTATGGTAGTTTAATTTAAATATAGAATAGAATTTAAATTAATAATAACTTGAAAAAATGTGAGCTCTCAAAAACTTATGTGATGCAATATATTAAGCTCAACTAAAAGTCAAAATGATTTTTTTTATATATAGATTATAAATTATAGACGATGTAACTCATTGTAAGCATTATCTATTACATGACAAGTTGGCTCTCATATGCCATCCATAAATTCAACATAAATGTTATAGGTCATATAACATGCTTTTGTTATATTTCTCACTATAAGAGCACCCGTAGCAGCTGTGCCAAATGCCAAATATTTGGCACATTTGGCACATCAAACACCCAAAAACACTTAATAGCAGATATTGTAAATGTTGTAAAAATTTGGAATTGTGTCCGTACCATTGCAAATTTGCAACGGTACGGACAAAAATGCTAAAACAAAATAATATTTTTTTATTTGGTTTTCTCTCCCCTCTCACCTCTTTAATTAGTTTTTTATGCTAAAACAAATAATAATATATTATTTTAATGTGTAGTAAATATTATTTTAATGTATAGAATTGAATTATAAAACATCTGATAAATGAGATGTTGTAAAATGATGTGGTAAAATAATAAAGTAGGTTTTTGGTGTGGCAAAATGGCATTTTTTTTGCAACATCTGCTACGGATGCTCTAAGTATTATTAACATTATAATGATTTTAGGAATACTATAAATTTTACTACATAATTCTTACAAAACCAATATTTTTAATTTAAAAAAAATAAAAAAAAATAATTAATAATTAATAAATTTATTTATTATGTTGTTGATATGTCACCAATCATATCCATTGTCTTGTTTAGTTTGTAAACTGTTTGTAAAAAAATTGATATAATTTTTATTCTTAGTACAATAAGTAACACAATTTACTCTAAATAAAACACTATAACCAAGTTTCAAGAAATTTAAATATTTTTCCATTAAATTCTATTACTATAAGTTTCAAGAAGTTTACAAGAGCTTTTGTTATTCATTTTAAATTGGTTTAATCATCCACCATAATTTCTTTTAATGAAAATTGGGTCTTACTACACAATATGCTTCTGTCAAATAACTTAATATGTTATTACTATTTATTTTATTGTTGAAATTCAATAATATCAGTTTACTTTTTTGTTAAGTTGTACATGGCACAGACATATTGTTAATAATATATAATAAGCACAGCATCTTATATACCTTATTATGACTCATTATAAACACTATAAAACGACATGCTTAAATAATGTGCTTATTATCATTGAAACTAGTGTGTGACTCATGCATATGCATAAATGTATTTAAAAATAAGCACATTTTTTATCATAAAAATATAAATAATTATTAAATTTATTAGAAAAAATAAATGTAATTACTTATTTGTTAAAATTCTTGCATAAATTTAATACTAATTATGACAATTTCTTTTAATTTTTACTAAAATAGAACGCGCGGTGATCTTTGTTGTGTGATGATATTCATTGCTAGATACATGATTGGTTTTTAATTTTTATTTTATAGTTCATTAATATTAAATTCTTAATGAACTTATTAACTCACTTGACACAAAAATTAAAAAAATTTAGATTAGATAAGACACGTAGTGTAAAATTTAACTCTAATTGAAATTTAATTTTTACACTAAATAAACTCACTTGGCATAAAAATTTAAAAGCTTAGATTAAATGAAACACATTACGCAGAATTAAACTCTAATTGAAATCCAAATTAAAATCTAATTAAATTTTTTCTCAGTTTTGCCTAATAATATATATATATATAGACCATCAAAATTATTGTTCAATTTCAATGATATTAATGAATCGTTTCTCTAATTTGCATATACTTTTCAATTTATTCGTACATCACATACAAACTGCCAGTATATATAGACCATCAAAATTATTGTTCAATTTCAATGATATTAATGAATCGTTTCTCTAATTTGCATATACTTTTCAATTTATTCGTACATCACATACAAACTGCCAGTTTAATTCTCTATGCCTTAACCTAAGTTCTTTTTTATTTTTTCTTTTCTTTTTTTAAGAAGACATAACCGAGTTCATGTGATTTGTAATCTAACATGGAATATCTAAAAACATGGCATTTTGAGATGGCACCTGCACTTTAAAGAATCATAATGTAAATACAATCAATTAAAATTATGAGGATTTTCGTCTACTTTTAGATGGCATATTATTAGAGCTGTTTGCATATGATTACAGACTCATCAGTATAGGACCTATAGGTGCTCTGAAGTCTGAAACCATCACAAGAATATATCTCATCATAATATGAAATGCACTACCGGTGCTGTCACCTTTTTAAGCAATGGAGGATGACATAACAATAGGAGATGAAACTGAACGGTTTAGCTCAGTCCGTCAAAGTCTCAAGTAAACTGATGTAAACTCAAAAGGTAAGGCTAAGCACTCTTACACTTACAAACTGAGCACTTTTCTGTTTTTTAAATCTGTTAAGTTACACACACACCCAATGGATCTTTAATCCATGACATCGCCCTTCATCTAGAACTTATAATAGGAAAACGGGTCAGTCAAGTTAGAGCTCAATAGCTACTTTCCGTTTTGGAAGGGCCAAAACATGATGCCATTTTATGAAGGGCATGAACACCACTCACAGCAAATTGCATGCATATGAAATGCTAAGAAACCAAATGGAACAATCTCAAAATTGCTGTTATACAGTAATCGTTTTACAAAAAGAAAATTTCATTAAAGTAATGTCCTTTTCATACAGTATCAAGTGATTAACCCACCCCCCCTACAAACCCTACAGTTACAACTTCACATTGTACAGATTACCACACAATGCGTGAAAAAAGGATGGAAAAAAACCCTCATCACAAACTCAGATGAAAGCAGTGAGAGGAGGGTGAACAGCTTTGCACCTTGGAAGAGCCGAATGTGCAACTCAAATCTCTTTCATTGAATAAATAATTCTCAGGGGTGTCAAATGTTTGAGAATCTCCACGTTCCTCTACACTATTATAACATCCAAAGAATGTGTTGTCAAAACCACGAAACAAATTTTACCGGTTTTGAAGCCCTTCGATTGCCTTTTTCCACTGCCATGCTCTTTGTTTTGTATCCTCAAATGACATCACCTTTTTTGGCTGAACAATTACATAAATTAGAATCAGGAAACGAAGATCTAAAAAAGAAAAAGGAACAGAAGTAGGACCAAAACCCTATAAATTTAGTTTTGAATTCAATTTTTGCTGCAATAACTGGAATTATGAGGGGTTGCAGTTCTCAGTTTATTCACTTAAAAATTCTTGTGTTGCATGTTTCGATGTGTGCTTTTCATAGTGCTACTCTTCAACTTCTTTTGTTTCTTTCTTGAGTTTATGAAATTCAGATTCTTAAACTTTATGAAACACTCTTGTACAGATCTGGTCTACTAGACTGTTTTATTTTATTGATAAAATTTCTATCACTTATCAAAATAATTTTGCTGCATTAATCAATGAAAGTAATGCTTTCTAAATTCTCATGCTGGCTATATGAAGATAAAAATTACTAAAACTGCACATCATAACACTCAAGATTTATGTATTATATGACACATTATTGGAGAAAGATTATTGCGAATTCCAAATACAATGACAAGGCCCACTATGATTGGCTACTGCTAAATATTTTTTTTACTTGTTATTTACTTATTTATTTTGAAGCTTAGGTAGGGTAGAGGAGGGACAGAGTAAAATGGAAATATTCCCTTGATGATAATAGAGCAGGGAGCAAGGGGGACTTACTGTGCAAATCTTGAAATTTGAAGGACTTGAGACTTGGATGTTGAGGTCATTAGGATTGTCTGACCAAATTATGTTCCCCTTCACAATCAGCTTTGAAGGGTCCACATAAATCAATTTTGGCTTGTTAGTGAGGATAAGCTGCACCTTCTTGCTAGTTAATTTCTGCATTTTCTTCACCATTGAGATCATAAGAACAGATTCCCCTGGATCTAGGAACTGTTGCCTGTTAACATGGTTAGTATACAGATTAGATATGGGTCACCATGCGTACACAAACAAAAGAACACATGTTGATGGCCAAGCAAAACCTACAAACGTTACAGATTCAAAATCAATTTGAATTTCAGAAAGTATGACAGAAATGAAAGGATAATTATAGAGCTCCTTTTCCCTCATACTTCTCAAAAATCTAAAACATCAACAAAGAAAAATTATCTCAGCCCAAGTTCTAGAGATATTAGCCAAATGTCCTTTTTTAAGGTGAATTTGTTGGATAGCCCCAATGAGGACCTTTCTTGCAACACAGCAACTTGATCTTTACAACTTCTTTCCATGCATGTTTCTGGACAGAGCTCAACAGTTAAAACGCTAGAGCTTAGAGAGTAAAAGCTTGGAGTCCAAGTTCCTAATAAAATTAAAATCATGTGAATCTTCCTTATACTTGCCTTCTAGAAAAGTTTAAGCTTTATTACAAAACCTATGCAGATTTATATTTCATCTGCAACTTGCATCAAAATTTACAGGGCATCCTTCATGAGAACCACTAACAATGGAATGGATGGTGTAATTAAGATCAAGTCCAATCATGATCTTGGGCATGTGAACATTTGAGACACCTTCAAAGTAACAAGCACAACAACAATTTCCTCTGTCCCATTTTAATTGTCCAGTTCAGAAAATCTAAACTGTTAAGCAAACTTCATTTAATGCATCGTATCTCAAAGAAAACTGTAGAAGATTTCAAATTACCCTTATAAACTTCAAGAATTTTAAACATGAAAGAGCAGGGGAATATTAGTAAGTCAGTAAATTAATGACCATCGACTTCAAAAACTAGACAACCATTTGCAAACAGCAAGAAATGGAATACTGGACAAACAAAATGGGACAAAGGGAGTAATATCTATACTCTTAAAAATGTAGAGCTCGCAACAGATAGAATTGTTAGTCAAAGAAACACCAGATTTTCTTAACAGTAAAGCACAATTGATGCTAAGAATAAAGATAAAGATGTTGAACCAATACCATTTTGAATCAAATGAGTCAATTGAAGCAAGCCTAGTTATATGGCCAGACCCTTCAGATGATGAAGCAGCACCACAATTCCCATCTGCTTGTCTGTCTGAACCATCCCCAATGTGTGAAGGGTTCCATGATGAATCTTGAACATCCTCACCCTCACTTGAGGGAACCTAAAAAATTAGAGAAAACAATTATCAAAATTGAGGTAAAAAAAAAAACTTTTTTAGAATTATTCAATCAGTGAAGGCAAGGATTCTTAGAGGGAGTGAGATTTCTTTATAGATTGCAGTTTGAAACATAGCCAAAGCCATACCCCTCGTTCCAAAGCAAGTTTTGGAGGGGTGTGCCCTCTTAAGTTCTTCCAATCAATGCCCTTGAAAAAGGGATGCATCTTGAGTACCACATAACCATCAGGTCCAGCGCCAGGTCTCCTGCTGGGATCTAAATCCTGCATCATGGTTGTGGCTAATTTAGGGCAATTATTCACTTCATCAAGCAATATCAATTAAACATTCTATCACATGCAACAGAGATTAAGTAAGAAAAAATAAATCAACATATATTCAAAAATAGATCTGTAAATGCCTGCGTTGTTCCCTCACGAGAGGAAAATGAATTTAAAGACTTGAAAGATTTATTTTTGTTGATAAACAAAGATATTTTCCCCTAAAGAAACATTTTTTGGAAAACTAACAAAAGCACCTAACTATATTGACAATTACAAACTCTGATAATAATTGGAAATTTCTTGATTATTTACTGAAGGATGAAATTCAATCATTAGAACATGTTACCAAGCAGAGGAAAGGACCTTCCACTTTCCAGGAAAAACAAAATCGTAGATAAGTGGGATGGTTCTCTATAGTCTTCCTTAAAGATCAAAATGGCTCCTACTTGCTCTCATTGGAATCTTTGTCAATTTATGCACATCTTATACGTGGATTTTTTTATTTATCCCATCTGAATACCTTCCTACTTGAACATATATGGACAAAAAGTTATATTGTAGGCCATTATCGATGCATTGTATGTTAGGACCAAAAGATTATATGTAGTCCAGGATTACATCTGTTTTCTTTGCAGTTAATTTCAATGTCAGAAATTTATCAATCTGTGTTATTAATTTTAAGTCAGAACTGTAGGTAGTGCAAGATATATGATAGTTCACAAGTATGACAAGCTGTGAAAGTAAACAATTTAAAATTCACTAATGAATAAAGAAAATCAATAGGACTCTCAAGGAACTAGGCCTACTTCTATGCTTAGTGTCATATAGTTTGTCCGCAGCCAGTCCCAGCTTGAGAAAAGGATGAGGGTTGCTGTAGGTTGAATGCCAACGTAAAACTTAGTCACTCTATTATGAAGGAATTCACCGCAGATATTCATTGGAGCGTCCTATATGTACATGTGGCTGACCTTGATTAATCTGTTGAGGTCCTTAAGGAACCATACCATAGCAGACCCCAAAAAATTTGGAACTAAGGATTGGTTGTTGTTGAACTGGACTCTCAAGGGTGGTGATCCTACTGCTAGTCATGGTAGTCAACTAACCATTTTATGATGTTATATATTGGCTCTTAGTAGAGAAGGAATAAGAAATAGCTCAGGATAGCAACAGAACATAACAGTTAACGATTTAAAGGCCAATAATCAAAATGTAGATAAACAATACTCTCAAAGGTGGTGGTGGTTGTCATTATCTTTGTAATAGAACTAGAAGAAGCAGTGTACAACGAGGGGGAAGAGGAGAAGAAGTGGAAGCAAAACTGACAGCAGCTACACTATTCCCAAAAACCACCCTCCCTGTCTTCAACTGAATACAGTAGTTGCCTTCTTCAAAGTTTTCTTCCAACAAGAAGCACTATTTGTAAATCATGGGGATATATGGGTTTTCGCTTCCTAAAACAGAAAAATAAAACCACATGCCTTCAAACCAGTGCCAACATGAGCTTGCCCTATAGCACAGTCATTTCCTAAAGATTATAGCTGAAAAGCACACCATAATCACTTGGGAGTAATTCTACTTTATTCTTTTTCCCTGATAAAGATGTTTAAAAGAAACAGTAGGACCCTAACATATACAATCAGAGCATGCTTACAAGAACCCTCAAGCTAATAACTGCAGTTGTAGCTTACCAATAACCGGTCAATGAGATCTTTTGCCTCCTCTGAAAAGTGATCTGGAAATCTAATATCTCTGGCTATAATTCTCTGGAAAATAAGCCATTCACTTGCATCTTTGAAAGGAGAAGTTCCTGAAAGCATTTGGTACAAGGTGCAGCCAAGTGCCCAGAGGTCATTTCTGTTTTAATATGTTCAGAAAAAGCAGAGGAAGTTATCCTACGAAGGCAGTACAACATTAACAACTAAAAGAATGAACAAGGTGAAGTATAAGAACCAAGTATTGATTGAAGTGAATAATTCAATAAATATATATTTATGGTAGAAGCATTAAACTTAAGAATTTGTATTGATTGCAATAACAATGCATTCTAACTTATACATGCCTTGCTTAATCAAGGAAAGAAAGTCACTCACCCAAATGTTGCGGGAGAAGAATTGAGAACTTCTGGAGGGACATATGCAGCTGTCCCCACAAATGTACAGGCCTTATCATCTGGACAAGGCATTAACTAAAAAATTTTAACATATCACTCAAAAGTGGAATTAACAGCATCCACATGACAAGATTTACTCCAACCTGATGCAGCATTTGGAAGGACTGTAATTTGGCTATCCTGCATAGGCTTCACACTCCCAAAATCGGCAATTTTAATATGTCCATCCGAAGTAAGCAGCAAGTTCTCAGGCTGCCATGTGAAAAACTTTTAAAATCATTCATATACAAATGAAATAGAACAAGCCAACTTGGAAACTACCTTAATATCACGATGTATCAAGCCCAGACTATGTATGTATTCAAGTCCATCTACAACTTCTGCTGCATAGAAGCGAGCTTCATCCTCTGACAAACGACCTTTCTGCAAATACAACTAACCGATAGTGGATACTGTAGAATGACAAGCTAAAAGGCAGCAACAGATACTGGAAACATAACAACAGATTGGAATTCCTGATATTTTGACAAAGCAAATATTCAGAAAAGAGAGAGATTTTGGGCTTAACTGGTCTATGCCTAATACAGTGATGAACTTGGTGTCCAATAACAGAGGGAAGTTAGGAGAGGGGAAAAGTAGGATACTTTCCATTGTCACTGGTGAAGAATATTTCTTTGCAAAGAAATAAAAGGCTTTTGATGGCATGGTAGGGAAATTTTGACGAATGGAAAAGTTCCTCAGAATAAGTTTACAAGGACTTCAATTTCTTGGATGTGCATTACTACTTTTATATATATATATATATATAAGTAAAAATATGCATTACTCCTTTAATTAAGATTTCCTCCTCTTTAAATTTTATGGACAGCTCTTATTATAAAAGACGACTGGCCTTGCTTCCTCACCACCACCCCCCCTCTTTCCCCTCTCTTTGGTCACCCTCTTCCCACGTACTTCAACAGCACTACAATTGTTGGTGCCTTTTGAAAAAAGCTTCTTCTTTTTTTTTCACAAACAAGATGCAAATAACCATAAAACTTCCAAAAGTGGGATGAGTTGCGTCAAAGCTACATATTAAACAGAAAATCACCATCTTCTATTTTTCTATTTGCCTATACCAAACATGGAAAAAGTGGCCAATTAAGTTTTCTTTGGACAAATCAAAGATGATTCCACAATGGATGCATGCTATAAAATTTCTTACCCTGGTTATTTGATCAAACAGTTCTCCACCTTCACAGGATTCAAGTGCCATGTCTTCACGACATAATAAAAGAAATCAACATCAAATGATAATTCAAATAAGGAAAAACCAGAAAGGCATAACAAAGAACAAAGAGTACATAAAGAACACCAGTAAAAAAGTTGGGAAGCCGAAGCAGTATTCAAAAAATAAAATACTACTACAAAATTACAATAAGAATACCTACACAATGAAAAAGTATCTTGAAATGTGAAATATAGCCGCACAATGGCAGGATGATCCAATTGATCAAGTACAATGCGCTCCAACTTCACATAAGCTGTTTTATTTTCTTTGGTAATGAATTTTTTGTCCATGATCTTCAATGCATACACAATTCCCGTGTCCCTTTTCTTTGCCCTAACAACCTGCTAGTATCATTCATTCAATATTCAAAGAAGATCAATAGAAATATATCAATAATTACACATTTAACCCAGACAAGAAGAGATGATATGAGCCACACACCTATAAGAGTCACCAACGGTTTAAAGAAGAGAATAAGAGGTTGGAGACTAGAACAGATAATTATAACTATTATTTTCTTGCATGTAGAATCATGTGTATGATATTAGCTCTAAATACAGAAATGGAAAGCCTCAAATTTGGTCAACCTTGGCATGTCAAACAAACGAAAACCAAAGCAATGTGACTAAACTTTTCTGTCTGTGAAAAATAATAAATCATCCTCATAAAGCACACAACAGAAACCTTAAGGAAAAAAGGACAGGTGAAAGTTAATCAATCCATACGGCCAACCAATTGAAAAAATTACCATGGCATCTCACATCAGTTGTAATCGATCATTCACATGACAAGAGGAAAGTTGCATAAGAAAATAATTTGACATAGCATCCAAATTGGTCTTAGATAGCATCACAGACTAGCTAATCATCATAATTAATAGTCTACCCCTTATCACATCCTTACTCTTTTTTGTGTTTTGGTCCTTTTGGCTTTAAGCTTAAACCTATAAAAGCGCAGGTGAGAAGCTCCATAAATTCCAACAGGCCATGCTGTCTTAACAACCCACACGATGTACTCAGCTCATAAATTTTTTCTCTAAAATTCTCTTTTTTTTTTTTTTTTTTTGAAAAATATAATGTCCACAACACTTTCACAACAAATATCTTAAGTGACAAGTTGTTACTAGTTGTTATTGGTGGGTTCAAATTATAACCAATAACAACTTCTTCTTTTTTTAACAAGATAGAAATTCAATTATAGCCTAATCTATATATATGTGTGCGTGTGTGTGTGTGTGTGTGAAGCTCACTCCTGGAGACTTAAACTCTAGCCTTGCCCCCCACACCCCACAAGCACTTATACTTGTGAACCATCGCACCAAGAGTGTAAAATGGTAAACTAGTAACAACTTAACAAAAACTTATACTCGTGGAGTGACCATTGCACCCTTGAGTGACCAGTGCACCAAGGGTGTGCGATGGTGAACCAGTAACAACTTAACATCTATGATTTGTTGTGACAATATTGTGAACGTAGTACTTCTCCTTTTTTGGAGAGAGAGAGGTGTAAAAATTTGGTTTGAATCTTCTTTTTGTGGATGTGTGTGTGTGTGTGTGTGTGTGTTGTTTTGGAACTGAAAAGACGAAAAACCAGCATGCTATAAAACTAACTTCAACCATACAGCTTGGAAGAGCCGCATTTTCTGAGGGTAAAAAACAAGAAAAGGATCTTTGGTTCAGATTTCCCAGCAACCAATCAAAAGGGCACTGAAATCAAACCCCATGTTCCATCCATCACATCCATCTTCATTTCAGGGCCCAATTTATCAAAACTACCTTCCTTGTAAATGAAACCCCCCTATTGAGCAAGACCCACCTGGGTTTGCATTAATTCATAATTATACTTGCTCCACATATGAATATAATCCACAATAATATTGCCAACAACTCCCCCAACAGCTTTATTGGTCAAATACCCATTGACCATTACTGCCCATTAATAAACATACCAAGAAGAAAATAAATTTTGAACTTTTATCACATATTAAAAAAACTGATACAAATATACCATTCACACACAAACATTCAATCAAAAGCCAGCAATCTATAGCAAAAACAAAACAAACTAAAACAACCCAGAAAGCCAAAAATGAAGAAGAAGAAAATGAACAAAAATCTAAAAAATAAAAAAAGGAAGAATAGTTTCCAAAATAAAAACCTTGGAATAGGAACCAACGCCATAGATCTTGCCCAATTCAAAATCCTGAACAGTAAAATTTTCCTGGGGTGCCCTAAAAGCAAAGCTCTTGGATTTCTGGACATTCCCACCATTGGAAGAAGTGGCCTGAAGTTTCAACTTTGAATCAAAATCCTTCTCCATTGCCAACATCTCTTTTTTTCTCTTCACTCCCTTCAATATTCTCTACATATTCTCTGCACCCACATTTTTTTTTCTCTCTCCTGAGAATAAAATATGAAGATAAAAATGAAAACTTTGGGAGGAGAGCTTGACCAATTGGATCAGAGAGACTGTGTCTTTGATAATTGATAATATTCTCTGAAAAAGAAAAGGTAAGAGAGTTGGGGTTCCCTTATTGGGGGTATATGGGTATGTGTGTGAGTGTGGTGTTTAGAGGTGAAGGTGTGTGTGTGTGATCAGCTTTAAAGCTTTGGGCTTTGGCTTTGTTTTTGTTTTTCAATTTTCAAAACCCCTAGAAAGTACTCTCAAACTCCAATACTGGATGATGAGAGAGAGAGAGAGAGAGAGAGAGAGAGAGACACAGAGCTTTGTGTATTTGGGTTTGGTATTATATTTGATGGAGGAGAGGAAGGTATGGGGATTGAAGAGGAGAGAATGGCACATGGGATTGAATGATGGACATCTCCTCTTTCTGTTTCTCTCTCTACACCTAAAAAGGGAAATGAGAGTAGGGGGGTGATGCTGATGCTCCTTATGATTGGGAAACCATATCTAGCAAATTTATATATATTATGCCCTATATATGGATATTTTCCGTTTAAAACTCACAGTTAAATTCCAAGACTCTTAAATCTTGACAGCTTATAAAGACTTGATTTGTTATGATTATTGATTTAGAGAATGGCTTTTAACAAGGTATTTAAGACTCTCTTTAAGCATTTGACTATTCACTGAAATGCCGATAATTCATTATCTTAAAACGCTTGTTAAAGGCTTCAAACCATGAACCTCATGAACATCACGAAAACTTAGAAAAGTTATCCAAATTCAACCCAGACTTTATTTTGTGCTTAGATTACTAAAGTAATCCTATTATTAATTTTGTTTATACAAAGAGACTTAGGGTTTCTATAATAAAAGTAAGTGTGCCTCTATTTTCTCTCCTAAAACATTGTTTTTAATTTAATGTAAAAGTGCTTATAATGTTTAATTTTTGCTAGTAGTTTTTAAGATGTTCAATTTTAGGTCATCCCAACTCAATCCAACTTATTTGACCCGACTCGTGGTTGGATAACAGGTTAAGTCTTTCCAATATGAGTGTGAATGGTTTGGATTTGGAAAAGCAATTTCCATCCCAAACCCAACTCATGATCATTCCTTATTCCATAGAGTTTTTAGAGTAATTCTATGGAGTTTTTAAAATTTTATCCATTAATTATGAAATGAGTTGATCATTTTCATCACATTATCAATAATTTAAATAAATAAATAAATATAAATAATCAATTTTTTGTTTAAGTGTTGATAATCTGTTAATCACAATGATGAGCAAGATTTTTATCAATTTAAAAATTTTTTTTTTTTTTAAAAAGGCAACAACAGCAACAATGGTTGAACAGATTTTTAAAAAATCCATGGTAGAGTTACCCTATAAACTCTCTAGGATATTAATTCACCTAAGTCTAGGAGTGATTTTATTTGGGGGAAAAAAATCAAATGCTTCTCACATGTTTATCATATCATATGTATGGTATTTCCTATTTTGGTGTATTACTATTATGACCAAAATGCAAATGGAACCAAAGGGATGAGACGTGCAACAAATCATGGAGGACTGCCAAAAAAACAACATAGCATGGCTAACACGTAATGGATATTGTGGCAATCCCTTGCCAGAAATACTAGGGCCCGCTGGTTATTGTATTTATGATATTTTAAAAGAGAAGTTGACGCCTAATAATAACACAATAGACAAGGGTCCTAGAAGATCACTGATAATACTCCGTGTGGCACAAATTTCTGTCAATAACTATTGAGGCCTCACGAATAAATAGAGGCTCATATTATAAGCAAAATGACACATTCTCACGTTGATTACTCTCGTTATATTTGCTTAGTAATGTCTAGTATAGGGTATTGTGTAATTTTGTTAAGGCATTGATGCAAGTAACTTTATGTACTATAGTTACTTTATTCTATCAATGGTAGAGAGTAGATACTACAAAATCTAATCTCTCTTGATACGTTATTCTTTAGCAGAACATACCAAGAGAGATTAGATTGATAACGTTATTCCCTAACAAGTTGGTAACTTGATATTGATTGATATTGCATCATTTTAGCATATGTCTTTAGAGTACAAATTTGGTAAGGAATACGTGCATGTTTCACTTCATCCAATAAGTGATTATTACATCAATATTTTACTTAAAATTCACTACATCTTACTACACTTAATAACATCTCAATAAATTCTCAATTTAGTTGGATTTATATATAAGTATTAAAATTGATTGGGTATGATTTTACTTATTCTTAAATATGTGATAAAATGATGTGACATGTTGAGATTACAGAGGATAAAACATGAGTTTTACACCACATTCTTACCAAATTTAATCTCATTTCTTTATGGCTTAGTATTGACATAGTTGTTAGTTGTTACATTATATCACCGTCGCATTCCACCTAGTGTAGTTAACGTAACCAAAACATCGGTTCTTTTGGATAAAGATAAACAATAAACTCCTTTTTGTTGAGATAAGAATGGACCTATAACAATTTTTTTGTGTTTTTTTAAGAAGCAAATACCTATAACAAGAGAGAATAGAGACGAAACCATATTATGAAATCGACACTAACTATAACAATTTGCAACCAAATCGACACATAAATTAAAAATAGGCTAAAAAATCTTTTTGTGTTTTAGTTTTATAATAATTTAACTCTTTTTTTCTTGTGTATGACAGTATTTGAAATTTAAAGATAGTAATAAAATTGACATTCATAATTAAAATACTTAAACATCTAAAAAGACACTTGAAAAATGATGTAGTGAATTTTAAGTAAAACTCATGCGGTGTGGTGCGTTGCGGTTTTGGGCCATTTTTAGCACCGCACTTTACGGTGCAATTTAGCTAAATCCATAACTGCACCGCACCTTGTTTTTGAGGTCACATGTGTGGTGCAGTGCGGTGTGATGTGGTTTAGAGTTTAGCCAAAATCATAACCGCACCGCACCTCATTTTTGCGGTCACATGTGCAATACTATATATAAAATGCAGTTTGAAGTCGGTATATTTTTCTAATTTTGAGCTTTTCCTACTCAACCCAAAACTAATTTTTCCGTTTTAAATTATTGAGCTAGTTTTTCTTTATTTTGAGTTGACTTTTCTAGTCAACACTTGCTAGTGTTATTAAACTTTTTTTTTTAATAGTAGGGTTTTAAAACTATTAATAATATATTTAATATTAAAAATAAATAAATATATTAATATATAGAGAGAGTGCGGTGCGGTTTGTGCGGTTTTCTTATTATAAAACTGCAAACCACACTACACCATGCGGTGTGGTACGATGCAGTGCACTATTACTTGCGGTGCAATTATGCCATTTTGCGAGCGATTTTGGTACGGTTTTTGCGGTTTGTGCGGCTTGGTGAACACCCCTGTATTGATGCATATCATGTTCATTATGTGGATACTGGGAGGTATTTTTCTCATTTTGATGGTTTGGGGTATTTTATAATCATTATTATTTTGGTGGTTTAAAGGGGTATTTCAATCATATTAAAAGTCTTGGAGATTTCAACGTGTGAGAGTCGCAAATAGATTCTAATTTTAATGGGTAAATTATAAAATCACTCTATAGCAAATCTCAATGTGGAAATTCAACTTTTGATATCATCCCCGTATCCTAAGGAACTTACAATACTGAAATCACCACTTAATTTAATTAACCAAATTATACGGGTTCGATCTTAAATACAATATTTTGTTTCTTAATTATATTATTCTAAAATAAATCAAAATAAAATACAAAATAAAACCTAAACTAGGTCCATTAGACTAAATTTGGAGACTACGCTATAAAATGGAAAAGTGTTAGGCACATTTCGTCCAAACTAAAATTTATTTCCTTTGGTACAATCACCATTATTAACAAATTCACCTATCCATTGTACAATTGATTCAAAGCAATAACAAAATAGAAAAATAAGCACCCATTATATTCATTGTTCACATAATCAAAGGTTATGACTAATAAAGAAAAGGAAATAAAAGGTTAGTCACAATAACACATTAAACAAATGAATGAAAGCAAGATAAACATGCAATAAAATATTCCCTCCTAAATGCAGGGACAATTGATAAAATGAATGAAAGCGTGTGATTTTTTTTTTAAATAAAAATTTAAATGCACATCCTAGATGAAACATCTACATGATGTACATGAATATTGCACAAATATTTCCAAAAATAAAGATTTAATATCAAACCTGAAAATTTAATAATATAACCTACATTCCACTATTTTACGTGAATTTTATCATTTTTCATGTATTTAAAATACATGAGCCTATTTTGCATGTCATGCTAATGATAGGAAATCAAAGGATTTTTTTTTTTGATTTTTTATTATTTCATGCGATACAAGATTTAAAAAAAAAACATGTTGTAATTAATTAAATGATGCTTGGATAGAGTTATTTCATGTGAGAAACCTCATGATTATGATAGATCTACATCTTATCATTACCTTATAAACATAGATCTATAGATCTAACATGTTAACACATTTTACATGGTTTTCAAAAAAATAAAACACACGCACACACACACACACATTTTACATGGCATGATCTATCATTCTAACGCAAGTAATCATATGTCAATGTGATGTATGAACATGTGAATGCATGATGGTAATATAAATAGAATAGAATAGTAAATCTACCAACATTCTAAAGAGAAAAGCAGGATAAATGAAATAACATGTTTAATCATCATTTTATTTCATTTAATAAGCATTTTTTTTTTTTTTCAGATTTCATGAAACTAAAAGCATGTTGAATCCACACATAACAAATCAGTTGAAATTAAAAAAGATCCTAATCAACTAAAGGTAAAAATTGTTAGTTGCATGCACTCTCATTCACATAAATGTGATGTATGAGCTCCAAGATCTCACAAGCATGGACTTGATCGCCAAGTTCTCCTCCTTCCTCCCTTGAACTTCTTCAATGACAGTGCTCCTTCTCTTTATGGACTCTAACTCTTCTTAAGACTATGATGGACTAATTGTGCGGTTTGGTTAGGTGCTTCAATCTATTGATGATGATGATTGATCAATCCATCTAGAAAGGGCTTGAATTTGTGTGTTACAATGATTGGATTGAGGAATCAAGAAAGATTTTTATGGTGCTTATTGTACCTTTTAATGATATAGACACAAATAAGATGGTGAAATTTCGTATTTCTTAGTGATGGGTAGGGTTTTCTTAACAACAGAATTTTTTGTTTTTTGTTAGTCTTAACAATAGAACTTTAAAGTTGAGTGGTGGAAAGAAAATCTTGAACCTTATTCACTTCTAAGGTCTCACATAGTTATAGAAAAGTGTTTTTCTAGTATTTTTAAGACTTAGGAGGGAGTCATGCATTCACAAATAAAACCTTTCCTTTATCCCTTATATATGAAATTTAAAAAAAAAAATTATAAACAAAATCGAATTGAAAGTTAAAAAATTTTGGAAACATGAATCTAAAGTGCTAATCAACACTCAGATTGCCCAATCAGCACTCTAATTGCAACAAGAGTGCCAACCAACCTTGTGGGTCTCACTTTTCAGGTTTTTATATTTCCAATTTGATTATGAATCCTACTATTTTTAAAAGATAAACTAGGGTTTTGAGCTTAATTTGTTTTGAAAATGTTGTAAACGTAGTAATTCTCTTCCTGATTAGGTTATTCGGAATTAAAAGTTTTCTTTAAATTATCAAGATAATTGCATTACCAAAAAAGATAAAATAATTATTTTAAATAGTTCAAAAATTACACTTAATTTTTTTTTTTTTTTTTTGGGATTTTATTGTGTTTGCATATCTGTAGTTATTCATAACTTGGACTAATAGGGATTAATATTGTAGCTATATCTTAATTACTGTCTTACATGACCAATTGCAATTAATTAAGACGTTCCTATAACTACCACGCACCCTTGGTGCGGTGGTTGCTCCACAAATATAAGTATTTGTGGGGTGTGAGGGACAAGAGCTGAGGTTCAAGTCTTCGGGAGAGAGCTTCACATATATAGAATTTTTACTCTAGCCTAATCTAAGTGTATATGCGTACAAATATACACTTAGATTAGGTTAGAGTAGAAATTCTATTTGCATAAAAAAAAATTAAAAAAATTAAAACGTTCCAATATATGCATGTCTATGGTAAGATCATCTCTTAACCAATGAAAATTGCACTTTCATAATTGGTCAAAACACTATTTTAGACTTAGTGAAGAGCATTTTTCCCTTAATTCAATAATGAACTCATGTGATGTGAATTTTGACGCTAGGCCAATTACAAAGTTTTATACCCCATGTGAAATTGCCAATTTTCTAAAAACTGAAATTTTATGGGCAAAATCGGTTGTCCACACAATGTTATTTTAGTCCTTTTATACGTTTAGTGGTATTTCAGTCATTTTGGAAGATTTGAGTGTATTTTGATAATTTTGAATATTTAGGATATTTTTATTATTTTAGAGGTTTCTAAGCTATTTTGGTTATTTTAATGCTCCAGAGTATTTTTGTAATTTGAGAGGTTTTAAGGGTATTCTAGTCATTTTGAAGGTTTTAGGGATATTTGGAGACTCTAGGATATTTCAAGGATATTTCAGTTTTTTTTTTTTTAGAGTTATGTTCTTTGGAGCATAAAACATTTTTCAATCCTAATTAGGGTGTTTATCCTAGTCAATGGAAAATGATTTTGATTTAATTAATTTTTTTAGCTGCTCCCAAAATCTAAGAATGAGGAAAATATTTCCAATGAAATGTTTAACACCGATATGAAAGGGATTTCCATTGGGCTCGTTTTCCTTTGACTTATTTTTCTACGTACCAAGCATCAAAGAATATGAAATATATTTTTTTCGAAACAAACTGATTGTTAGTTTAGACTTTAGATGCCTTTAGTATTATATTGATAAATACTTAATAATTATCATATATCCTTATAAAAAAGAATATAAAAGTTGTGTCAATAATTAATAGCAAGTATACTATTTTTTTTGGTTTCGTTCAAAGTTTCCTCTTCAATTTTTCCTTTAATCGAAAGAAAAGCTTTCTTCTGTAAGAGCATCCGCATCTGGCATTGTATATGCCATAAGTAAGGTGAGTTTAGCATTTTAAGCTCAAAAAGCCACAGCATCAGAAATTGTAAATGTATACAATTGCAAAAAAATTTACAATTGAGCTACAGTGCAATTCTACTTGTAGAATTGCACTGTAGCTCAATTGTAAAAATAAAAATAGTATTTTATTCCTGACTCTCCCACTCTCTCACCTCTGTCTCCCAAGTCTCTCTCTCTTTTAGATTTCTCCCTCTCTCTTTGCTCTCCCTTAGGCCACCGTTGGCCACCATCGCTCAACAACCCCAAGCCCAAGCCGCGTTTTGATGTTTTGCTCCGATGTGGGTGTAGTTTACTCCAATATGGGTATGGGTTTGCTCCGATGTGGGTATGGATCGTGGAGATTAATTGGTGGGTTTGGATCGGTTGTGGCTGGTGGATTTGGATCGGTTGTGGTCGGTGGGTTTGGATCGTGGAGATTGGTGAGTTTCTGGGTTTGGATCGGTGCTGTGTGTGTGGATCGGCGCTATGGGTTTGGATCAGCGCTATGTGTGTGGATCGGCGCTATCGTGGTTCGGTGCTTTGGGTTTGGATCGATGTTGTTGTAGTTGTTGGTGGTTTTTTGAAATTTTGTGTGTTTATTTTCCTCTTGGTGACTATTTCTTGTGATTGTTGTTGGTGGTGAGTTTGGTTATGGTGGTGGTTGTTGGCCGGTGGCGTGGTTGTTCTTGCTATGGTTGGGGTTTGGGTTTGTTCACAATGGAGAGAGAGAGATGGGAGGAAGGAACAGACAAATGAGTGATTCTTTTATTTTTATTTTTTTTTTTTGTTATATATTTTATTGCATAAAAATATTATTTTAATGAGTAGAATAAGAAAATAAAATTTGGGATGCTAGAGGTATTGCAAAATGATATGATATAATAATAAAGTGGCTTTTTAAGATGGTAAAATAGAGTAGAATTGGAATTTTTCAATACTAATGCTCTAACTTCTCTATTGTGAAAAAGGGTCCCAAATTTTGGGGTCTTTTTGAAGTTTTCAATAATAACCCCATTATAAATCTATACCAATAATTTGGTACAACTTATTTTTTTTCATTCCTTTTTTAAAGGATTGTTAAAAATAAAAATAAATAAATAAGTAAATGTTCTTATAAAAAGTTGAGGTTTAAAATAAGGGAGATTTCAAAAATGGATACCAGAAAGTTAAAAACTATTTCTAAAGGAAAAAAAAAAAAGAGGACATATATATAAATTGAGCAATTTAAACTTATCTAGTATTCAAATAAATAATTTATAATCTCTTAAATTCAACACACCACCACTTGACTCTCAACACATGTTCCTTACTACCTGATGATGCACAAAATCATCAATGAGTTAATTGCCCTTGATCGCACCAATGACTACCTAAAGAATGAGAAACAAGAACCAAACAGAAGGCAGTAATATGGTACCGGCCAAAGACCCTCCGAAGATTAAGCCGGTAAATGAGAAATCTCCAAGAACTCTATAATGAGAGAGCTAAGGATTTTATGCGTACTTGGGAAAAAAAGAAGTCTGATACTTATATAGTGGTGAACAGCAAATCAAGATCCATTGGGTGTAAGATCTTTCCTTGTAGAGAAGATCTGGAATTAGGGTTTCCAAGATTTTAGAGTGTCTTTCCATTTAGAGAAAATATGAGCGTGTAGTAGGGTCTTTGGACGTAATGCGCAAGATAAAACCATGTGGGGGATTATGTGTGGTGATTACATAAAGAATAGTGAGACCTATTACCTTTGCCCGTCCGCCCAGCCATTCGTCCATCTAGATGCAAGTAAGGAGACGAGGACCCAGCGGTCCGTTAGTTTCCACCTGTCGGGCCTCTTCCCGCCACTACCGTGAGGTATCCGAAGGACACCGTTTGGCGACGGACGCATAGTTAGGAGGATTCATAGCCATATCCACCTGAACGAATACGACGTGGATGGAACTGTCAGCTCCTAATATCACTTTGGCTAGAGAGAGTCTTGGGTCCATCGAGATTGCTTAGGACGGATGAGCAACGAAATTTTCTGTTGGATGAAAATACCCTTATTACTACCAAATAGATATTTTAAACTTTCTTTCATCATTTCGTCATTTTTAGTTCCACATATATTCACTCTCTTTTTTAGAAGGAGAGAGGAAGGCAAGTCAAGCTTGCAACATAGAAATTGACGAGGGGGGATAAGTTCTTTTTGAGATAAAGATAGAAAGGGAAGGGGGGGGGGGGGGGGGGGGGGGGATTAAGTTCTAATTGGACATATCTTTTTAACATTTTATGTCTATTCATATAATTGCAAGTCGAACAAGCTCGTTGGCTATCATATTAAATTTTTGGTAAGGGATGAACATCAATCAAATTCCAAGCCCCTTTTTGGCTAAAATTCTATTTAGTCCCTTGACGTTTACTTCAATTGTCAAAGTACGCATATAAATTTAATTTTTGTCAATTTAAGCTCTGTCAAAATGAATCAATCTTTTCATCTAGTTTGATTTGCCAATTTAATATATATTGTTGTTTAAAAGTATTATTTAAACAGTTTCGTTGGCTAACGGAATTGGATATAAGGAACAAATTGACTCATTTTGACCAAGGGAAAGATTGAATCAACAATAATTAAATTTTAAAGATTAATTTGAAAATTGAAATAAAATTTAATTGACTAAATTGAATTTTAGCCTAAAGACTATATACGGACAAGTATTCAACAATTTCATTTTGTAGCCAAAGAAAAAAAAAAAACACCGACATTTTCCAATTTATTCATGGACAAATAATGATTTTTCATATTCTACGTGAAGCGGTATAGGTTGACCCAATACATCGTGCCATGTCTAGTAAGCACTATACCCAAACTTTGCCCTTATGAATGGGAGGGGAAGGGAGAGA
The DNA here is from genome assembly GCA_033629205.1 of Lithocarpus polystachyus. Lineage (NCBI taxonomy): Eukaryota > Viridiplantae > Streptophyta > Magnoliopsida > Fagales > Fagaceae > Lithocarpus > Lithocarpus polystachyus. The sequence continues at coordinate 42,481,583 of CM066165.1, read as the reverse complement.
AGTGTAATTATAATCGATTTGAAGTTGTGGGACCAAAAATGAGTGGACGTATTTGGGTCCTTTGTCTTGTGGAGGACTTTAAGCCAAGTGCACATAGGACTGGACCATCCTTTGGAGTGGTCCAATATACCCACAGTGACACTTTCGGTATATTATATATCTATCACACACATAGGCACAATTTCCTGTCAAATGGGTCCATAGCAAGAATATGGATAAACTATTAGTTGTTTAGGATTTAACCCATGCATATGGATAATCCCTCTCTCTCTCTCTCTCTTAAAAACATGCACGTGGATGAGGACCATAATGTGAAAAACAAGTTTGCAAATCGACCAAACATGGCCTCTGTATAGGGCCAAGATAGGAAACAGTTTGTCCTAATTGCTATTTGAGAACATAAAAATTACATCAAAAGAGGGTTGCTCAAAGAATCGCCCCACCCCCACCAAAGAGGTCACTCTTCCTTTCAAATTTTGTCCATTTCGCCTATTTTATAGTCTAAAATCTAAATTAGATTTTACAAATCTAAAAATATACACTGTTATCTCCATTTTAAATCTTTTTCATTTCAGTTAGCATGAATCGAATTAGGTTAATTTCGAGAGATCTTTCAGCCCAATTAAACATTCACATTGCAAAATCTCTAATCCACCCAAAACCCATAATAGCTTTAAAAACCTACCAAATCCATAAAGATTGATATGGATTGGATTGTCAAGTTTAGGCTATTTTGCCGAATTTATTTTATTTTCTCAATATGTTTTCTTTCAATAAATGATTAAAACTTACATAATTTGACTTTAATATTCCAATTTCATCCAACTAAATTTTAAAATAATAAAATAATTCAACTAAAAAAATTTACAAGTTGTTCCAAAATCCAAAATAAATCTAACTATTAATAAATTCAAGAAAAGATTTTTTTTTAAACTATTAATAATTTGTGTAGGGTCGAGTTACTCGGTGTTAAAGCTTTGTTAACCCAATCCAAACTTCAAAAGATATTAAAACATATACCATCCCATCAATCCACAAAAAACCAACTCAAGAAGATTGGACCAACTCCACCCATCCAGAAAATTTCAACTGCAATTCAATAAGCACATATTTAAATCTAAAAAAAAAAAGGGGGTTTTCAATTGGGGGAAAGAAATTTATTATTTTCACCTACCAAACCCTGACCCTTGTTACCTTTCTCTTTCCATCTCTCTCTCCCCCCCACTAATAGATCCATCACCACCAACTCATTGAGCAAGGCAACCTGATCTCCGACTATGAAATCAAAAGTGAGTTTAGAACAACATCAACCGATCAATCCGTCACTGTCCCGCGAGATAGTTCCCAACTCATGGAGTCGGTTCAAGTGGAGGATTGAGTGATAAAAACCCGAACCAACTCGAGTCATTAACACCCCTAATTAAAATCTTTCATTTCATGTAGTTGCAAACCAATGCTACAACAATTTTATCTTCTCAGACATGAATATTACACTATTACAAAACTTGCCATGATTCCTATATCCCAATGGAAAGATTGAAGATAAACATATTTTCCAATGAACTCATATTTGACCATTTTCTCAAAACTAAAAACTAAGACGGCTAAATTTAAAAAGCCAAAGCAAAACCAATATACATTTTGCAGACATAAGTTATCGATACCTAAAGTTCCCCGAACTAATTCACAACAGGGGGAAGTATGGACAGGAACAACAAAAATGAAACCAAACGAGAATAAAGGAAGAACAAAATGGAAGTCAGCGAGTTGCTGTTAAAATTCTCGTCGCTATAAATCCCAACCGTCCTTCCTCCCATCAAATTCCCACTTATGGCCAGCCAAACTTCCATACATCTCCGAAAATTTCAAAAGACAGTTGCTTCTTACCTGGTAATGCACTTTTGTGTTTCGGCTGATTGCTGCACCAGACAACTTTGATGTATCTATTGCCCATGCTGGTCTTACATATTCTACAGTCTTAGATGAGCTTGCATTGGCATACAAGTAATTTAGTAGCACATCCTCACAATTGAAAAACCTATCCACCAGTTCCCTGGCTTGCTCCGCTTCCTCACTCCAATATCTCCTGAAAGCTACTTGACTATCAATAAAAGCTGCCCCAGTAAGAATCATGTTATACCCTTTTTGTCTTCGGGCATATTTCTCACCCCTATACTTCAATGGGCTTCCATCAATAAGCCGGGGGTAGAACCCAACAATACGATCTGGGTGCTGACGCCATACCCTAAAACCCCGCTCAATATCATCACAAGTCATCATAATGTCATCATCAAGCTCAAGTACAGCACGGGTTTTTATCTTGGGATCTATTTTGAACCGATTATTCAACGAGTTTTCTTTCTCTACTCTGATCCTAACTGGCACTGCTGAGTCTAGATCACTCAATTCAGGAGGTATCCCCTTGTTCCACACCACAACAATTTCTCGCACTGAAGAACACCTTGAGTAATGCTTCACATACATCTTCAGATTCCAAAGTCTGGCGTCATATGTCATTGTTAATAAAGTGAACTGCGAGTAGTGACCTTTCCACAAGTAAGCTTCTTCAGCACCATTGCCCCCAAAAATATATTTAACCCCTGTGCACATTAGTGCAACTCCAACTACAAATATTATTACAATAACCAGTTTTCCAGTATGGGTATTAGGTTTTATCCATCCTCGGAGAAATGAAGGTACTCTATTTAAGCGACTGCAAAACCGTCTCACTTTGGAAGAAAACTGATTTGATCTTTCCCAAGCCAAGAAAGCATCGCTTCTCTTTCCCGAGTTGTAAATGCACCAGTTCAGGGGGATAATGCACTTCACAGCACCAAGTAGCACACCAAGCAGTAGAACAAGTACAGCAACAACTGCAACAGAAGCACAACCAAGAATAAATCGCTGGACCGGATCTCCTGAAGGTACACGGTCCCCATCCATAACTGCAATCCACTCCCCAGAACTTAGCTGCTGCACATCAAGATGATGATAGCGACCACCATTCCAAGAATTACGGCCTTTATTAGGCTCTATTAAGCCTAAGGGCAAGGGCACTTCAACTTCTTTATATTCATTTTCTGTAAGAACTTCTACCTTGAAGATGCGCACTGCTCTCCCATATGTTTCACCACAGTCTTGACCAATTCGATAAAGGTTTCCATCGTAGAAAAATGGTCTCCCTCCATTTCGAGCCCCCAAGCTCTTGTCAACATTATAGATAGGGTTCTTCTTGTGTGGTTTCCAAGGACCGAGAGGTGAACTGCCATACCAGATCTCCAGCTGTCCATTCTTGCTGGCACCAAAACCACTGTGATCTGAACCAAAAAGCCAATACTTCCCATCAAAATTGATGATTAAGGCATCAACAAGGGGCTTCTTAATGATGACCTTCTCCAGTGTCCATTGCAAAGGAAAATTGAGTGCGCGGTAAAGACGAAGTTCCCCTCTTTTACTGCTCTCAGGCATCATATAAATCTGTGGGAAAAAATAAAGAATGAAGCAATGAAATCAATGTAAAAATCCTTAACCGAAATCTTTGGGTCAGGGAACTATTAGATCTGCATTTATACCCCCATACAAGAGGCTGTAACTGTAAGCATTAGACTTCACATGTGAGGCATTGATGCCTAACATTTGATAGCCAATTCTGAAGAATTTTCTGGCCCCAAATGATAATTATTGGACCTTGAGCATGTGACCTTTAAACTATCTAAAGAACTTCCAAAGCACCCATCTAGGGTTTTCGGATAATCAGATTTTAAAGGAATTTGACATGTTAATGTGAAGCTTATTTAATTAGTCCATATTTTAGCCCGCAGGTGGTGCACAACAATGTTATAAGGTTGTTTAAGTAATTATTTGATGTGTATATGTGAGTCTGCATAGAAGACAGTGAAATCTTACTTGGCCAAGGTAATTGAAGACATATGGATAAGACAGATGCCAGTCCTCATTCAAGGCAATGCCCAATTGTTGCCATGTTGCTCCCTTATCAGTACTTTTTGAGACTCCAATGTCTCCTTGCATAGTCATTGGATTCTTAGTTTCATAGAAGAGGTAGAGAGTATCTCCCTGAAACGTGATACCAGAACAATTGAACATGACGTTTAAGTTAATTTCCCTAAAAACAACAAAGAAATTCACATCCTAGAATAACTCAAGAGCAAAATATTCAAAATCAAGCACAAAGATGTGCAATAAAATATATATAATCATAAAGATATGCAGAGAGAGAGAAAAGAGAAGTATGATAACTCTAGTAGCAGTCTCCAAATCAACTGGGAGAACACTCTTGTAACTTCTTCACAAAAATTAATGCATCTGCTCTAATGTATTTGATACTTATCCAAAAAAAATGTATTTGAAAAACCAGTATGTGATGTCTCTCTTGCGTCACAATAAACTCGAATAGAGAAGTATGATAACTCTAGTAGCAGTCTCCAAATCAACTGGGAGAACACTCTTGTAACTTCTTCACAAAAATTAATGCATCTGCTCTATTCGAGTTTATTGTGACGCAAGAGAGACATCACATACTGGTTTTTCAAATACATTTTTTTTTGGATAAGTATCAAATACATTTTTGTTATGGTGTTAAAGGCCTGATAACTGCAAATATTCCAAGCAACTATTATGGCCGAAAAAGCCTAACAACAATAATGTTCTTAAGTAAGAGGGGGGGAAATCACTATTTGAACATCTAAAACAAAAAATGCTATATCAAATAAGTCCATACACAGCCCACAAAAAATGCATATTTTCCTTATACGTGTATGTATAACAAAACAAGCATTTTATTTTCAAACACTAATCCCAACTTACATGGGCTTTCTTTCTCCCCCATTGTTAAGTCTAAAGGGAACAAAGTATGATCTAAACTTAGAGCTGGTATCAATATAACCTTAAAAAACTAACAATCTATTTAAAAAATTATGAACGCCAATTAGAATATTCATAAGAAAGAGAAATGGCTTAATGACAAACAAGTTTATACCCTTGGGTATCATTATTTTAATGTAACAATTACACCTTTCTTCATTCAGTGTATGACTCATGAAATATACAAAAACTCAGGGTTGCCACTTATTTAAATTTCAGATTCATCTTTTAAAGGCTACTAGAAAGTTTTTGGAGTTTTTAAAATTGCAAGTTTCTAACATGTAAGAAAAGAATTTATTCATTGTCAATTCTTTAAGTGAGCTGCACTTTTACTATTAAAAAAAAAAAAAAAGCAAGTTGTACAACAAAAAAAAATAATAAATTGTCCTTTCATCCACCCTCAATCTGTTATTAAGACAAGCAAAAAGATCCAAATAAATACCGAAATTCTATTTTATTGGGTCTTTCAAAAGGATGTAGCGTCCAAAAAAAATAATCAGTTGTCCTTTTATCCACTCTCCATCAAAAGCCATTTACTCAAGAGAGTTTTTGTCTTTTTCCTTTTGGATAGTTGATTAGGGGAAAGGGGCTGTTGGGGTTCAAACCCCAGTGCCCAAGCACCACAGGAGGTGCTGGAACCACCGCAGTATCCCTCGAACCCCTCTTCATAGCAACTTACAGAAAACAGATGGGGGGAGGTTTGGGGGGGGGGGGGGGGGAGATTTTGCTAAATTAAATATATATATATATATATATATACGTGTATATTATATGAGTTGGGTTCAAGTTACACTTAATGTAACTCTAAACAATGTTACACCACTCAATATTTTTAATTGGATGCAAATTTTGACAAATCCACCGATAAATTACATTATCTTCATATATTCTCCATGCTACAAAATTTCAAGGTGATCAAAGATTAATAACCATGTCATCAATCAATTGTTAAAATTCAAGTTTTTATAGTTTAAAATAATGCATAAAAGATGAGTTTATGAATTGAATCGTAAATAACATCTAATTGACATGAAAATTGGCATGAATGTTAAGATTATATAGAACATGTAATTCATTGGTGGAATTTTTAAAATATGAATTCTATAACAAGTTATTGGGTGGTATAACATTACTTAGAGTTATGCCAGGTGTAACTTAAAACCAACCCTATATATATATATATATATATATATCTTTCAAAAGAATAAAGGTTTTCCAAAGTACAACCATACTAGAACTTGACTAATATTTTGTTATCTAAAGCCTAATTGTTTGTAAGAATCCATTCCAAGCACAACTGTCTTGCACGGCAGCCTGCCAGAGGGAAAGGGACAACATTGTATTCTCCATGTATTTGATTTTTGACCATACAAGACAATTCTAAATCAACATAATTACTTAACTTGGTCAATATTAAGCAGGAAAGAAAGAAAGAAAGGTTGATTTTTTTGAAAAAAAAAAAAAAACGAAAAGAAAAAGAAACGTTTTGGTCATGCTTTATGTCAGCAGCATGGACCACAGAATTACTTTAGATGGACTTGCAAAATAAACGAACAGACTTTTATTATCAGATTGCTTAATTTTGGATGCAGAGTCAAAAAAAAACACCTCATGAACTGTAAAGGTAGTTTCAGGCCACAGAATTTCTTTGGCTTCAACATCATCTGTATGAACCATCTAGATTGTCCAGGAATGCCTCATAAAGCAGGACTTAGAAATATGAATTTTCTTCACCAGTACTCTAATTTTAGTCATACAGTTCACTCTTCTTATAGAAGGTTAATTTTAGGTTCTTAATCTAATAAATTACACATGTTATTATGGTGCCTCTATTATGGAATTTAAATTGCCTACATGATGTTGGCATGACCTACATACCATCTTTGGTAGAGTAGGTTCTCCCCCCCCTAGTATATAAGACAGATTCAGAGGAACATAACAGTAATTTATTTAACCATCTTGAGTGAATCAAAATATCTCTTTTAAACATTTATGAACAATATTCCTCAATGAACTGCTTTTTTGCACATGCTACCAATTCCCCTTTCCATTGCCCACCACCCATTTCTGCATATGTTTTATTTCTTCTGTGACAAGTTGAACATTTCATTTTCCATAATCAGGAAAAGTTTCAGTTGGGTCATCCATTTTATATGGAAATTGACAACACACCATTTATCTATTTCAAACCATTTGAAGATGCTTAGTGATTTTAATGCAAAATCCACCAAATACAGACAAAATAACCAAATAAGGATTATAAGCATAAGAATGGCAGAAAATAACAACAAATCCATCAACTTTTTCTACTCAGAAAAATAGATAAAAACTTAAATATACACAACACTAGAAAAGTTCATACAAAAGAGAGGCACTGTAATTTTTTTCTAAGAAAAAAACAAATATTTACAAGAAGACTCTTATACTCACAATTATTGATTTCAAATTAAAGAGGCCTCCGCTGGGTAAATCACACATCATGTTATTCCCTTTCTCCCTCTGGAAATTTTTTTGAACTATTTTCTCATCATCTTATCTTGTTTCGGTAGACCCCAGAATAACAAAACATCACAACTCCCTTATCAAAAAAACAAAACATCACAACTCCAAAAATTTTACAAAACTAAGTCCAAGTCAACCTTCAGTTGAAGAAAGTCTCAGAATCTACCAACTGAGCTGCAACCTTTTGGCCTTCAAAAATTTTAAGAGCCAACAAAAACACAGATATCATGTGAACTACTTCACAAATACTGAAAATCTTTCACCATGAAGAGCAACTGTTACCCTGCTTTTTGTAACAAAGCCCCATGAACTTCACCAAACTTTCAAATTGTAAGATAAAAACAAAAACATCTGACAGAAGAACCTAATAATAAATTCATCTCGTCAATTAAGAAAAACAAATTACCTATTAACAGGGACCACAAATCACAAGCTAATATGAATTAAAATAGCACAACAACAAACTTTGGAGCCAGTTATGCATCCTCAACATACTAGTTATGGCCAGCCATATGGTTGGACAAACTTCTTTGCTACTTGAATTCAAATAGTAAAACTTCAAAAAATCACATCAACTTAAGAGAGAAAGAACCGTGACATGTTCTGTTAAGAACGCACGCAAGAATTCAACAACTTAAAATTCTAGAATTTGTTTCCGCACCCTTCATTAGCCCTTAAATACTAAACAAACATTTAACAACTTTGCGTGTTATATTATACAACAACCAATTCATTTACAAAAAAACACACAGGAAATAAACAATACCACCACAAAGAAAAGAACACCAACAACACGGAAATCCAAAATGGAAAAAATAATATAAAATTTCAAAATCACAGAACAGGAAGAAATTGTACCTGTTCATAAAGAAAAGGATCAGCAACAAAATTGCTAGGATAACCAGCATCAGAGACAGAAGCACAAGTCACCACAGGGTTCGCCACTGGCCATGCTGCAACCTCATCCTTCCACACATTCGCCTGCACCCGATTTCAGACCCCACTTTTTAACACAAATTCTGAAATCCAACACTCTCATAGTCTCACCCACATCACAAAAATCCCAAAACCCACCAAACGAAATAACCTCAATAACCAAACAGAATTTTGAAAAAGAACTAAAGCCCATCTTTCAAAAACAAGAAAAACCAACAAAAATTGATTTTTTTTTTTTTTTTTAATGAAGAAAAGCAAAAGAGAGAGGCAATGAAAATGGAACACCAAAACCCACCAAACAAAGTAAACTCTACAATCAAACACAATTTTTTAACCCATATCTCAAAAACAAGAAAATCCACACAAAAAAAATTTAGATAAAAATTTGAAAAAGTCAAAAAGATAGGGAATGAAACCCAAAACAACAATATAACATCAAGAATTAAAAAAAAAAAAAAAAAAAAAAACCCATTTCTAAAATAAGAAAATCCAGCAAATAAATCATCTTTTTTTTTTAAATGAAAAAGAAAAATACAGAGAGGCAGGGCCATGAAATGAAAGTGATGAAACACACAACAACCCCAAAAAAAACCCACCAAACAAAATAAAATCACTAATCAAACATAATTCTCAAAAACCCATTTCTCAAAAACATTTTTCTCAAGAACCCATTTTTCTCAAAATCCACCAAAGAAAACATTTTTTTTTAAATGAAAAAAAAAAAAAAGAGAAAAATATAGGCAAGTAAAGGTACCTTTTCGATGGGTTTGAGAGAGAAGGGAGAGTCACCATAGAAAACACCAACCGACCAAGAACCCTCATTGTCTTGAAGGCAGCCAAGAGACGAACTAGACTCAGACTGAGCCAAGCCATGGACTCCGGGTGTGAAAGCAAGCCAAGCATAGAGAGTAGCCACCGATCCGTACAACACAAAACAACCGAAGAAGAAAACAAAGGCAGAGGAGAACAACCAACGAAGGTGCTGGTGTTGGTGGTCTCTACAGCGCCACCTACACCAACACCTCAAGCTCATGTCACAGCAGCTGTTGCTACTGCTCGCACCATTCGCACCACCGCCGCCACCGCCACCGCTATTTCCGCCTCCACCGCCGCCCACCGCCACTATCGTCGGACTCAACCCACCCATCTCGCCGCTAGTCTATAGCTACAATAATCAAAAGGGATCTCACTCAGGGTCCTTATGTGGCACCACGTGGCCCCGCTGTCCACTGCATTTTCTCTCTCACACACACAGACACAAACACAAACACACACTACAGTCTCTTTGAAACCTCCAAGTCTAAAAAAATGTCTATGCTTTTTTGCTTTTGCTTTTCTTTTTTCTTTTTTCTTTTTTTGCTTTTTCTTTTTCTTCCTGTTTTTTTTTTTTTTTTCCTCTCAGAGAGAAAAAAAGGTGACAGAAACGACTTCGAGTTTTGCAGGGAACTATGGGTTTAGGTGTGTGGGTGTGTGTAATTGTGTGTATATATAGGGGAACTATGGCTTAGGTGTTAACTGTTAAAGCCAGTAGCAGTTAAGCACTCTGTTTATTATTATTATTATTTTTTAATCTCTTTTTTGTTTTTTTTGTTACAAGAGACTGATAACGGAAGCCTTTAGGGTAATTTTTTTTTATGAACCATTTTAATACTATTTTTATAGAAAATATAAAAGGTTGTAACGTAAAAAGTTTCTAAAACAGTTTTTAAACTAATATTTTTAGGGTATCCGTTAAATTTTTTAAATTTTAAAGTGTACAATGAATTCAGAAAATAATTTATGAATCATTAAATGGAAAAAAATGCTGTTTTAAAATTAGAGATTAAATTATGTGGAAGTAAGTAAACATTAGATCTAGAAAATAAAAAGAAAATGCTAAAAATATTGTAAGTTTTATTGTATATAAAGTTTACAAACTGATGCAAAAATAATGTAATTAGTGAATTTCAACTACTAATAAATATAAATGTTTTGTTTATTAATAACACCTCAATTTATATGATTTTTGTAGCAAAATTATATAATATCTCTAGCATTACTAAATATAAAATTTGAACTACAAAATGAACGAAAACAGTTTCTAAAACCACAAAGATCTTATTTTGGTTGATAGAAATAGAAAGAGAGGTAAACTATTTTATTCCCTACCCATATAACATCCTAAATTTCTCACGAACCGATAGTGTAGTGGATGAAAGTTAGGATCTATCTATATTGACAGCACATCCTTTACATGTATTGTAACAAATTCTTTGTTTAAATTGTGTATTAGTAATTAGCAAGTGGAGGGAAAAGGAAATAAAAAATAGTTAAGTAAGTTTTGGTTTCTAATAAATATAAAAAATAAAAAAAAGAGAGTAAGTTTTGGGTTTTAAATGTCGTGTCGAGGACAAGTAGGAAAAAAACATTGGGAAAGTGATGTGTTGGGAAAGTGGAGATGTAAATAGTCTGAAAAAGGGTTTGGGAAATCCGAAATTTCGCAGCAATGGGGAATTGGGGAGTACTCGCGATTATTGGCAGCCAAGTTTGATGTGGAAAACGTGAGCCTTGACTAATGGGACGACTAGTTGGAGCGTAAGAAATGACGTTTCCGGGGAGTTCCCCAAGTTTGATGGATTTTTTTTTTTTTTTTTTTTTTTCAGTTTCAATGCAAAGTTGCAAACGGAACAGATTCACAAATTTCTACTATTCCCTCTCGTAGGATACTAGGATTGATCCTTTTTATAATTAAAAAAAATATATATATATATTTATATATATATATTCTAACTTTACAGAGGAAAATCACTTTATTTGTTTGATAAGGCATTAGTATCGCCAAAAATTTTAGGTTTTGGTGTCGTAAAAAATTATTTTATTTATTTTATCACCTTATTTTATAAAATATCTAATATTAATAGTTTTATTTTAGCATTTAATATATTAAAATAATATAAACAACATAATAAGATAATATATTCACTACAATAAACAACAACTACAACCACAACCAAAAGAAAATAATCATTGTAATAATATGAGAACAAATATAATATATTTTTTAAGTATAACATATGAGTTGCAATGAAAATTATACCTTTAGCTCCACTAATGTAGCCTTATTTTTCTTATATTAGTTGTTAAATTTGGCAATATGGCAATTTGACACTACCAATGATAATGCTCAAAAAGAAAAATCACTTATTTTAGAGGAAAAAAAAATTGAAAGTAGAAACCCCTTTTTTGGCCATTTTTTTCTCTTTACAATTATAACATGATTATTAACAAATAAGACTATTATCCTTATCCAACCAAAAAAAAAAAAAAAGCTCACTATCAATTTCCCTTAAAAAAAAAAAAGAATATATCATTAATATAGTGCCCTTTCAAAATTCAAATAAAATGATAGAGATTCTCAAAACTATAATACTTAATTTAAATTTTATTCAAATCATCAAAAATAAATTAAACTTTAGTCCAAATGGGTGTTGATTTTTTTAATAAATAATTAATAAATTAAAATTTTACCAATATTATATGAATTGACTTTTCAAATAAAATCTTGTTTTTCTTTTTCTTTAATAGAGTTTCAATCTATGGTGTCCGGATCTGATAGTTGCTCTCTTTATCATCAGACCAAGAAACCAATCAGTTTTTGGTGTAGGTGTAATTGAACTCTGTTAAGGGCTCTTTTTTCACCCCACGTGGCACTACTTTATTGGCAACCCATGCCACATCAATATATTATTGATTTTTTGGATAAATCTATTTAAAACCCAAAATAAGCTCATATTTCATTCAACTACATGGATTGGGCTCACACAGCCCGTAAAATCCTTACTTCAAGAGGCAGATCCATGGTCCACATTTCTTTTTCATCAATTGGGATCATAACTCATGATATCATCAACATCAACATATGGATCGGGCTCACACAATGAATCAAATATCACGACTCATATTACCTCTCTCATATTCATGGAAAGCGGCTTCTTCAACAAAAGCCCATGTTTACACAAAATGACAACAAAACTCAAGGTATGTCATCTCATCTTCGACTTATGATTCAAGCTCATGAGTCTCTTTGGAGAAATTTTGGGAGTCGTGGTTTGGAGGACCAAGAGGTATGTTCAGTAAAGTTCCAACGGTTTAAAGTTGATAAAAGAAACATGTTGCTTGGCATGTTTCCGTGTGTAGTGAGTAACATATGGTAAGCATCTCTTATCACATAGCATTTAAAATGATAAAATTCCCCATTGCTCTTTTCTTAAAACTTAATATTCATCATATGACATATACTTAATATCTCCAGCCATCTAAATGCTGAATAAATAATTATTCATTCAATCTCCAGCTGTTCCTATACAAATTTAGAAACTTTATTATATTATTCTACATAAATTTTATTACTACTTTTAGCTAAAATCCAACTCAAACACATGGCCTAATCTGATTGGCTATCTTCAATCTCTAAATATATAGAATAATCATGATATCTCTAATACTCAGCTGCTGTCTGCCACAATCAGACCAGATATCCCTTTGTCAGCCACTAGAGCAAAGCATTAAATGCTCTTTTTGCTCACCAAGATTAAGTCACAACACAATGAGGCCTTGACTAGATCTCTAAAACTTCATTAACTTTCAACTAATCCTTCTATTATTTACTAAAAACGTGTTGTAATAGAACCTTGGACCAAAAATACAAATATCCAAAAAAGGAAATATTTCCAGCAGAATCCCAGCAGTCAGCTACTATGCCTAAAATAGTAAGATACCCTTAAAAGAGATTTTACCATTTTTCAACCAAATCCATAAAATGACCTCTCTAGTAGTCTGAAATCACTAATCTGACCTCATTTGCTTCTACCCTAAGCAATAGCTGTCTTATGACAGATGTCACAGCTTTTCCTGATAGCTGGAACTACCTTTTCAAAATAGCTGTGACAATTGATCCAACAGCCTGAGTATTACTGATTTTTTCCTCATTTGGCTAAAACTAAAACCAACTAAAGAAACTACCTTTCTCTTACTAAAATACTTGCCTTTTCTACTACTCTTTCCCTAGTAGCTCTTACCAAAAACAGCAAGAATACCTTAAAGCTAAACATACCATTTTTGGCCAAATCTTAGGATGGATTTTCTGAAAATTCATTACTATTTAGGACAGATTTTGGCTAAGATCATTTGCTAAAAGCCCCCTTAAACTCAGCTAAATAGAACCCTTCATCAACACATAAGGGGGGACAACCAATAGAGAAGAACAACTCTTTCATAAGCTTTTCTACTCTCTCCCTCTAATTATCTTCTCAAGTTCTTAATGAAATTCTAAGCTTCTGAGTTTTTAGTTTCTAAATGAGAAACTAAACTTCTCAGCCCTTAGCTCATAAATGCCTTTATAAGCCCTCATCCATCCTCCAGCAGAATATCTCAGTAGTAAATCCCAACAATATTGCTAAATACACTACAGTACTATTATCCCTCTTATGCTCATTCTCTCACTCTTCATATTCAGAAAATACACCCATCTTACTGCTCCTATCTCCAAATACCTAAACATATCTCCATGCTCTTCTCTTACAAAATCTTTCCTCTTGAAAAGCAATCTCTACAACTTCTCCAACAGTTACAATCTCACATTTTTACTATCTTCAACCTTCATATCTCTCATACTTCCATATATCATACATATTACAAATACTACATCCCACAAAACATCTATATCTTTTACCATTTCCACACTTCTCAAGAGATATCAAACACTAATGCTAAAAGCCTTTCTCATGGAAGGCATAAACTTCTAATGTTAAGCCCTTCTCCTAGAAGGCACCAAGATCTCATATCAACGTTTTTCTCATTGAAAGTACAAATCCATCTTATATAAAGCCCTTCTCTTAGAAGGCATAAATACTCCATACAAAAGCCCTTTTCATGGAAGGCAACACTATTTACAACTTCACAACAACTAAAAGAGCACTGTCAAGGGGAAAACTCATTTAAGTGAATGATAAGAGGGGCAAGTTTAATCAGCCCCTACACACAGCTGGACATACTCTCTCTCTCTCTCTCCCTCCAATTGCACCCATTTTACCCCCCAATCTTGAAGTTATCATGACAAACTATCCCTCTACCACTAGGGTCACTATACTAAGATATTATCAATTTACAGAAGCTGTACAGCTGAGGCTACAAACCATACAAAGATAAGTGACTTTGCTTCCATATCTTTAAATATTCATCATTGAGTACATAATTACTTTACATTTAAATACATATTACTTTATTCCTACTATTATTACAACTATTAATCAAAGCTATTATATTAAACACATATTACATATTTATTCAACCATTATCGTGATTTTTAGACTTTGGCTTTACTAGTTTTGTAGGCTTAAAAGTATGTCGATAGCCGTTGGACCATGTGGCCCAATGTTGAGTTCCAGACGTAACTCCCCAAACGAACCTGAGTCTAGCAAGGTCACCCCCAACGGACCACATGTGGCCGAGCAACAGAAAAAGGCCCTTGAACAAACTCCATATCTCTTATTAAACACCAAAGATTATACTAATTGAGCTAACTAGAACACATAAATAATAAAATCTTGTTGAACCTAAATAAAGGACCAGATATCCATAATTTTTTTTTTATTGATAAATATGATAAATTTTCATTCTATAGACTATAGCCTATGCTCCATGAAAATTGTCTTTTATTATTAAACAAAAACACCAATTGGTTTTTGGTAATCTCTTATTTAACAACAATAGATTTTACCAATTGAACTAACTAGAACCCGCTAATAAAGATTTTTTTTAAAGACAACATTTTAAGGAAATTCTAAATGTGAATAGAGGACTGACAATTTGATACCAAATGAAGCATCTAACACTTAATTAGTTCAATTTTTATCTCTCTATCTAAGTAGAATAGGATTATTTGATGTTTACATTTTATTTCCAAAAGGGTTCTTCATCTATGGCCATGATAGAATCTCACAACAAGCTGAGGTGTCAAAAAGTGAATATATATTTTACGCTCAAACACGCAATAGCTAAAGACAAATTTGTTCTGAAAATGTTGTGAAATTTTATTATATCATAGACTTTCTCTTTATGATTCAAAAAAAAAAATCCTTACAATTTAATTCAAATTGATATTTTCCAAAGTATACTTACTATTAATTTAAAATGATCATTCCAAAAACACAGATTAAGAACAACATAGCCTTTTAGCAAGAGTTTAAATTCTATAAGAATATGGTGTAAAATCCAAGTTTTACACCATCCAATCTCAATATGCCACATCATCATATCAGATATTAAAGAATAGCTAAAATACCCAATCAATTCTAATATCCATCTAAAATCCAATCCAACTATGAGTTTATTGAGATGTTATTAGGTGTGGTAAGATATATAAAGTTTTAAGTAAAAAACTGATGTAACAATCTTTTATTGGATGACGAAAATATAGGTTTTACACCCAATCATTACCAAATTCGAACTCAACTAGCAAACCATTAAAATTCAAATTAGAAAAAAAAAAATGTAAGGTGTAAAATAGTCCAATTGAGTTACTTTAAGTATTTGTAACTCCTTAATAAAAAAAAAAAGTATTTGTAACTCCATATCTTTCCTTAATTAGACTTCTTATTTTGAATTCAACTGCAAAGTACACGTTTAGCCCTTAAAATTTGAAATTTTTTTCATTTTGGCTCTTTACATTTCAAAATTTCATTTAATCAACCTTTCATATTTGATTTCGTTTTCATATTGTTGTCCATTTTTTTAGCAATCTAATCCTCAATCAAAAAAAAAAAAAAAAAGTATTTGTAACTCCATATCTTTCCTTAATTAGACTTCTTATCTTTTGAATTCAACTACAAAGTACACGTTTAGCCCTTAAAATTTGAAATTGTTTTCATTTTGGCTCTTTACATTTCAAAATTTCATTTAATTAACCTTTCATATTTGATTTCGTTTTCATATTGTTGTCCATTTTTTTAGCAATCTAATCGTTAACTTTCATGTTTAATTATTTCATTAAATATTAGCTCTAAAATGTTGTGTATCATTGTTGTAGGAAGAAAAACATATCATAAACTAATAGACCATACCACCGCACACCCTTGGTGCGATAGTTACTTCATAGGTATAAATGCTTATGGGGTGTGGAGGGTAAGGGCTAGGGTTCAAATCTCCAAAAGAGAGTTTCACACACATATACACTTAGATTAGGTTAGAGTAGAATTTCTATCTTGTATAAAATTAAAAAAAAAAAAAAGAAAGAAAGATAGACCATCAAATAAACTAATAGAAATGAATATAATGGCTAATACAAAAAAATAAAATCAAACACAAGTGGCCTCACACACATATACATTTAAATTAGGTTAGAGTAGAATTTCTATCTTATATAAATTAAAATTAAAAAAATAAAGATAGACTGTCAAATAAATTATAGAAATGAATATCATGGCAAACAGGGAAAAAAAAAATTCAAACACGAGTGGCCAAAATAAACATTTAAAAATATAAAGAGCCAAAATAAAAATAACCCTAAAATTTAATGGCAAACAAATGTTTTAGACTTTGAGTTGTGAGGTTCAACACTCCCCCCCCCCCACAAAAAAAAAAAAAAAAAAAAAAAACTCTCTTGGTTGAATGTGGATAATAGCCAATTCAATCAAGGAATGGGTGCTTCTAGATAGGTCCTATAACATTGGTATTGTTGTCAAGTTTGTACTTTGTAGCGTCTCTTTAGATAATAATTATTGTGTTCTACTAAAAATTGAAAATTTTGTTGATAAATATATAAGGTAAATGTAACCTTTTGATTCTTTGAAATCGTAAAAATAAAAAACAACAAAGTTAGATAAAACTCCAAATGTTGTAAGTCTAATTATATAATAGACTTTATGATTTCAAAACTATCCTTGCTATTTAATTCAATTTTTTTGATAGGTATTTAATTCAAATTGATCATTCCAAAAATACTAATTAAGAACGGCATAGAATTTTGACGAACGGTTAAAAGTCAAATTAGAATAATAAATAAATAAAAGGTAAGGTGTAAAATAGTCCAATTGAGTTCCTTTAAGTATATGTAACTTCATATCTCACCTTAAATAGGTTTCATATATATATATATATATATATATTTTTTGAGTTAGATTATAAAAGACATTTTTGGCACTTAAAATTTGGGATTATTTTCATTTTGGCCTTTTACATTTCAAATATTCATTTAGCTTTTTATGTTTGATTTTGTTTTTATATTGCTATCCATTTTTGTTAGTAATCTAATTGTTAAATGTTTTTCATGTTTATTTATTTCATAAAATATTAGCTTTAAAATGTTGTGAAATGGAATTGCATTATTGTAGGTTGAAAAACATAAGAATGTAGACAATATATAATCCAACTATTGGATTTTCAAATTATTTATCCAATGAAAAATTATTAGATGGTATAACATTCTTTAAAGTTGCACTAGGTGTAATTTGAACCTATCGAAATATATATATATATATATATATTCAAATGTCTTATAACTCATCTAACATCTTTTATTTTTTTAACAGAAAAATCTAGGGTAGATTTGAACACCAAGAAGTGTCTACTAGTTGAACTACAAAGCCCTTGTCATTTTTATTTCATTTTTAATAATTCAACTATTGGGAGTGAGAGATTTGAACCTTAGATTTCTTGTTTAGCAACATGGAGGTGCCAACAAATTGAATTACAAGGCTCTTGGTATTACAAAAAAAATATTGAAATAACAAGGTTTTATGTTAGCCTATAAATATAAACATAAACAGTAATATAAAGAAAAATTGTATAATATATTTTTTATTTAAGAGTCGATTTTTTAAGAAAAGTAATTATGTTTTTTTTAATGTTTTAATTTTTATTATTATTTTAAAAAGTATCAAGATAACGGGTACTTTTAGAGTATTTATTAATAGACTATTTTTAGAAAGTTGTTAAACCACTTTCACTAGAAATATAAAAACGGTTAAAAAACAACTCAATTTCTTTTTTATTTTTCTATAAAACACTTTTAAAAATATTTCTTAAACTAATATTATTATGGTATCCGTTAATTTTTAACGTTAAAAATTATAATCAGAAACCTAAGATTAAACCCTTGAAATAAGCAATTGCAATCCTAGTGGATAGTATTGTTCACACTCTAGTGAAATATAAAACAACAATAATAATAAAGTCCGGGCATAAAAAGCAGTAGAGGCATCTTGTTGTCGTAATCACTTTTCAACGATATCTGGAACTTTTGGATTGGAAAGACTGAAAAGCCTCCCGACTTCAATAAATGAGTCTAGTCGTCCAAACTCCTTTATTAATTTTGCTAGAAAAGTATCGACCCAAAAGAATGGACAAATATGTTGACCAATTTAAATTTGTGTGAGTTTGGCTCAACAGGTGGGGTTTCAGTTACCTTAATTAGTAATAAATTTTTATGTTGTCGAATAAGAACAATTGATTTGTATTTTACTCTTCTCATTATAGAAAATACATTATAAATTAAAATTCTATCGTATTATTTAAGAAAAAAAAAAAAGTTTGGCTCACCATTGTTGGTGGGTGTAAGAGTATTCACATCGAGTCTTGTAGTGCTATATATTGGTAATATTTAGCATCAAGTCCCAAAACCCCCCATTACCATGTTTTGCAATTGCAAAAAAAAAAAAAAAAAAATTTGCAATTGTGCTACAGTGTCATCCTATTTTTATGATGGCGCTGTAGCAACTTGTAAAATGTTTATATTGTATTTTATGTTGGTGAGTGGGTATTTTTAATTATTTTTTTGTAAAGAGGAAGAGAGAGAAAGAGTTGGTGAAATTAGTATTTTAATGAATAGATGAGATAAATAAAAATTATGATGTTAGACGTGTTATAAAATTATATGGTATAATTGATGAAGTAGATTTTAAGATAATAAAATAGAATAGTTATGAGAAAGTGGACATAAATGTTTTAAGATCTTATTTTTATGAGTTTTCTAAAGAACAGAAAAGATAGATTTGACTGTTAAAAAATACTTAGTAAAAGGCAAAAGAAAGTTTGACAGTTAAAATCAGAACAAAATTATTCTGATAGTTTTTGATGGGGAAAATACCAAGTGAAGGTGCCGTCACCCTTCGCCTAGGTGACGACACAGTAGGGGTGACGGCCCCGCTTCTTTAGTCGTCCCCGACCGTCTCTCCAGACTGCCCCGACGCCGCCATCCACACCCCGACGGGGCGAATGGGTGACGGGACAGAGCTAACCGGACCGATATGTCTCGTCATGCACGCCAATCGCCGGGTTAGATATCTTGCACTCCACGCAATAGGGAATGGCTCCGGTGAGGAAAGGATTCCGTAAAGAACACGCGATAGGGAATGGCTCCGATCAGAGGTAATCTCCTCGGACACGCCAAGGTCCCGGTTCTACACCACTATAAATACCCCCGACCCTCATCAAAAAGGTACGCATGTTCTCTACCCCGACTCTAGCACTCTAGAGTTGTGAGCAATACTAACTTGACCGTCGGAGGGTCGTTGGCCGGTACCACACCGGTACTTCCCTTTGAGGTTCTTTCTACTTGTGTAGGTCTACCTAGAACGCGCGAAGACCCTACGACTCACTGAGGGTGATTTTCACCATCATCAGTTTTTTTTCTTCTCTCAAATGAATGAAGGAGAAGCTTCATTTTTATTTATTTTCTAAAATTCTAACGGGTTATTTGGGAGTTAGGCCCACGAGGCTAGTGCCTATTTTGTATTTGTGTTGATTAGGGCGTAAGTGGTGGGGCATGGTTTTGTTTGTCAATGATAGAAAGGTGATAAAGAGTTCGAAATTGGTGATAAATGATAGAAAGGTGGAATGTTGATTTTCAATACATCAAAAATAATTTTATGCTATAAAATTAATTACACCAAATGTCAGAATATTAATCGAATATATCAGATCATTCTAATTTTTTAAGATAATTTTTTTTGAGATAAAAAACTTTTTTTGAACTAGTTAGGACTTAATTAAAAATAATAAATAAATTATAGAAAATATTTCTATAATATTCTGTAATTGAAATGAAAAATAAAATAAATAGTACATACACACACGCACAAAAATCACTTAAAATTACTTGACTATAAGCACATGTTAAGACCAAGTGTTTATAATGAAAAATTATAATAGATGATTAAAAAAATTTTAAAAATAAATAATTAAATTAAAAAAATCTTTATAAAATTTTGATACATTTTTTTAGAAGAAGGTAAATAGAGTTTGAAAAAAAATTAGGTAATTGAGTTTAAACTAGAGTATTATTTAAATTTCCTTTAACTTTGGTAACAAAGGTTTACTAAACTAAAACTATGTTAATAATTTTAATATGCTTGATAGTGAGCCACTTGGCAAAATACATTATATGATAATTTAATCATGAACTAAAGAAGAAGGTTGTAGAAAAGTGAGCCACATAATAAAAACTCTAATCTAACTCTCACATCATAGAAAAGCGAGATATACGTAAGATTTAAAAAAGCTACAGAAAGATCTTAATAATCCTTTAAAAAGATGGGAATGATAGAGAACGAACATGAAGTAAAGGTTTTTTTTTTTTTTTTTTGGTCTATTCGGTAGGGACGATGGTGTAGTAGAAGCCTAGAACGATGGAAAAAGCATATAACTTAACTTTTTTGTTTGTTTGATTTATGGTTTGTTTGAGATTCGCTTATTTTATTGAAACAAAATTTTTTTTGCTAAAAGTACTATAGATTAAAGTAAAAGTTAGTTGAAATAGTACAATGGGACCTATAAATAGTACCAAAAAGTGCAGTGAGGCCCATGAATAGTAGCAAAAATAAGTTAAATAGTAAAATAAGCTGACTTTTTAATTTGGAGCTAAACGCATACTCAAAATGAAAGAAAGAGAAGATGAAAAAGATTGTTTGTATGAATTTATTATGGACAAAACAATGAAAGGACCCAAATATAAATACTATATAAAATTCATATCTCAATAATGAATATTGATGAAAAGACCCAAATCAAAACATTATATAAAACTAGCTTATAATTCTATGCATATGCATGGATATACTTAATATACAATAAGATGCATAATATAATTCATATATATATAATTGAAATACTATTGATAGTCATTTTTATATTTTGTTAACTCTTTAAAAAATTTTGTAAGGATATTATTAGGTATAAAATATAAATTGTGCATTTTTTTTTATTATTGTGATTTTTTTTTACGATTTATTTATTCTAAACTCTTTGGTTTTTGTACTTAATAATTCACTTGGATGAATATTCATGATATGGTCTCACATTTGATTCTAAAATTAAGAAATAAAACTTTTTGAGAATAAATAATTTAGGACACATGGCGCAAAATTAGAATTCTAATTTGGAATTCTAATTTGAGTTTCTCTCAGCTTTACTTATTATTTATATTATATATATATATATATATATTTTAGAGATTCAAATCAAAATCTTAAATTTTAGGGGACAAAATCAAAATGGCCCAAACCTTAAAGAGTATAATTTGCAATTTAATCTTTTTTTAATAGGAGGCAAGTATTTATTTATTTATTTAGGAAACTGTCCAAAGGTTATAGTTCATGAGTTTCCAAACTAAACACTCTATTTAAGCACATGCCCTTATGGTCCCAAACTAAAAGATTATACATAATGAGCGACATAGTAAATATTTTTGGGTTGGAACATGTTGTATTATTAATTTTTTTAGCATAAAAATCCTCTTACTAGTTTGCTTCATGATATGCGTGTTAAGGGATCACCCTCCACTGTCTATTTATCAATTCTCTACCATGCATGATTAGAGTAAACAAAAGACGGGAACAAAAGCGATTAGAGGATATCATAGAAATCATTGAAGTGGAGTATGATTCTATCACTATATTTTGATATCCTATACTCCAAGCAATTTGTGTTATGTGGTTCTGATGAGTGAGCAATTTGTGTTATGTGGTTTTGATGAGTGATCACACCGTAACATGATACATCCTCATACATGAATAACCCTACTTAGTGGAAGGTGTTGCTTCACATATGCAGTATTTATTTTAGTAGAAAAAAACTAGTATTTGGATTCGGTTGTAAATCTTGGGGGATAATCTTTATGTTCATACAAATGTGTCTATTCTCAAGTGGTGTAAGTTTGCCTACAAATACTTAGACATTCATTTGTGACAAGATACAATTTATTCTCTCTACAAACCCAAGACTTTAGTATGTGATCACCCTAACGGACCGCCATCCATTTTTAGGACCAACAATTTGGAGACCATATTGAACTACCTATACTCAAATTGATTAATTTCTAGTGGCTACTTCTAAATTTAAAGAGAATCTCATATCCATTCTCTCTCAATGTATCTAAGGAGACTTTCAAAAGGCCGTACCCAGTGCACAAAACTCTCATTTTTGCAAGATCTAGGAGAGGTCATAATAGGTATCTTCATCCCCAATTTTTTTGGAGAGACTGATTCTCGGATTTGAATTTGTGACCTATTACTTTCGATAGAAGACACTTGTCATCGCACTAACCTCTATAGTTAATCTTAGATTTCCTAGAGCCCTTCAAACAATATCATATGGGGAGGTGTCCATCTAACTCATTTTGAGGTTCCTTTGCAAAGAACCAACAGAAACTAGATAAAGATATTCTCTTGCAAGGTTTATAATATAAGCCCGTTTGGGATATTGATTTTTGTTATTATCTAAATATAAAGGCATAAAGGGCGAGCCATATTTTCTAAGCAGCAATGGAAAATATTAGTTTACAGGGTAACTCACTGGACGTAATGGAATTTGAGTGCATTAATTTTATATAAATTTAGTTCTTGTTTTTGAAAATAGGTGCATATGTGCTTGATGAATATGCACATTACTAATAGTTTTGTAACTCAATTGACATCTCTCTGGTATTTCTAACGGAAAACATTCAGTGTTAAATCTCCTTCCATCAACTATTGAATTATATGTATTAAAAAAAAGTCACATTAAGTTTATAATAAAAGTGAATAAAAAAAATGTATAATAATGTTTTTTTGGTAACTATATCTCTCTCACTCTTTCTCACGGGCTTTAAGATATTGATTGGTGGTTTGTGGTTGGATTGATTGCTAGTTGATTGAGAATTTTGGGTTTAATTATAATTTCCCATATTATGTTTTTTTTTTTTAGTTTTTTAGTTTTTTTTGTTGAGAATATCATATTTTTCAACTGTTCAGGGTGTTGCCTGAGAGTGAGTTAAGTCACACTAGATAAATATTATGTTGATTTTGGTTGTAAGCGATTATGAAGAGTGTGTTTAAGTGGAATTAATAAGTGTGTTTGAGTGGATTGTGTAGGGGTAGGACCGTAGGAGAGGGTATGATAGGAGGGAGGATGTGGGGGGTTTAATTAAACCTTATTTGGATGTTTTTTAAAAGAATGAGGGAAAGGTTTGAAGGGGTTTGGAACCCCTCATTTTTAATTCACCCAATTTAGGGTAATTTGGATGCAGAGAGGATGGGTTGGGAGGGCTTCCACTTTTTATATATATATAAATGAACAAAAGATATGTATAATGGTCAATTTATAGCTGTCTTATAATTTACTCTATTTCTCATATAATTTTTAAAATATCTAAATAAAATATTTCCCCCTCCCCCATTTAATTTTTAAAACATCCAAATAAGGGTAAGAGATAACTGTTCTTTTCCTCCCTCCTCTACTTTCCTCTCATACTCTCTATCTTCTCTCCCTCCAAACTTCTGTACATACTATTCTTACCATGGAGATCAATTCCAATGAGAAAAGTCCATGAGTGTGTTGGGTACTTCAGGGAAAATCATTCTATGGGTTAGGGTGGTGGAAGGAGAGAAAGGGGTGAGAAAGTTGGTAGTTGAGGGTGAGGGCTATAGAAAATTAGAAATCCGTGCTACAAAAATAGGAGAATTTTGTAGTGTTATTTATTTATTAACTTTAACTTTAAATTTTGTTTTTTGGTAATATGACAAAGTTACAATCAATTTGTTTCGACATTAACATTTTCTAAAAAATGAATTATTTTTTCAAAAATGTTTTCTAAAAAACTATTTTATTTTCCTATGATTATGGTAGCGATCTTAAAAAAAGTTAAAAAAACTCTCTTAC
This sequence comes from Lithocarpus polystachyus, assembly GCA_033629205.1. Classification (NCBI taxonomy): domain Eukaryota; kingdom Viridiplantae; phylum Streptophyta; class Magnoliopsida; order Fagales; family Fagaceae; genus Lithocarpus; species Lithocarpus polystachyus. The sequence continues at coordinate 42,457,094 of CM066165.1, read as the reverse complement.
CTTTCTTAATTTAACTTCACGTGAGATAGAGTTGTTTTTTTAAAATTTTAACGGAAAATAACTTTATCTCATATCAAGCTAAATAAGAGAAGTTAAAAAATAGTTTTCATTTGATTTATTTATTTTTTCTAATACTATCAAACTCAGGAAATGTAAAAAACTATTTTCACGTAAAGTTTTTCTTTGAAACAAAAGGAGAACACAAAAGAAAATGTCCATGCACAACATGGACGCATCCCTATTTGAGATGGAAAATAACATTTTTCTTTTGAAATAGCAATAAAAATTAAGGTAAATTGCAAATTACACTCCTAAAGTTTGAGGGTGATTAGATTTTATATCTTGAAGTTTTAAAATTTGGATTTTACCTCCTAATGTTTGGGGCTGTTTGGATTTTACACCTTGACGTTTCAGAATTTGGATTTTAAATCTTATATTTTAGAGATGTTTGGATTTTAACCCCTAAAGTTTGAGGGTGTTGAAATTTTACACCCTAAAGTTTCATAATTTTAGGGTGTAAAATCTAGACACTTACAAACTTTATGGAGTAAAATTTAAATTCTGAAACGTCATGGTGTAAAATCCAAGCACTCCAAACTTCAGGAGGTAAAATCCAAATTCTAAAATTTCATGATGTAAGATCTAATCACCTTCAAACTTTAGCGGTGCAATTTGCAACTTACTCTAAAAATTAAAATGGATTATCATGTAACAAAATCTCCGTTTTTGTTAAAGAAATCCAAATTCAAAACATTAACACGGAATAATGAAAAATTACAGTTAAATAAAAAATACATACATGCAAGTCTTTTTTTCGTTTTGTTTTGAATAAGTTTTTTTTTTCGTTTCTGATTTTATAATTTTATGGCTGCCAAAAGGGCTTTAGAATCGGCTAATTCATTATCTTATCACAAAGCATGATAAGATTTTTAAAGAAAAGAAAAGAAAAGAAAAAAAAAAAAAAAAGAGAGAGAGAGAGATGCAACTTCAGGCATAGTTTGTACAGAATCAATCATGTACTTCTTGTCCCACAGCATACGTAGCTATCCAATATTCATTATTCAGGTATTAAAAGATTTCTATCAATTCTCAGCAGTCATCCCTTCAAATTATTCATACTTATCTCTATCCATTTTTTTTTTTTAACTTTGAAAAATTCTCCATATTTTATTCAGTGGTTGCAGTATGCAACCAGAGGGGTTTTCGTACTAATTCAAAGTTTGAAGTACAATGTTCAATTCAAAGTATAATTGTTTTTTCCCTCTTGAATGAACATTTATTATGATTGTGGAACTACATATTCTATTATTAAGTATTTATTATAATTGTGTTTGTATATGAACTTATATAAGTACTATTTTGAAAAAATATGATTTATTAAGATTTAATGGATGGTTTATATGTAAAATAAAATAAAATTTTAATTTTAAAATAATTATGCCTAAATTTGTAAAAACCTCAAAACTTATGTGACATAATATTATAGGTCAACCAAAAATCAAACAATTTTAATTATATATATATATTATATAGATATAAGATACACACGGGTTTTTGGTCCAAATTTGAAAAATACACTTTTTATCATTGAAATTTGGTCAAAATTTGAGTCTTTTCTCTCAAACAGGTTTTATTTACCTACTACTAACAATCTATCACGTTAATACTCGTCAAATTTGTTGTGTCTATAAACTTTCTCAATGTTAAATTTATTTGAAGCGTACCTCAGCTTTTTAATAGGCCATGTTAACAATTTGTCCATCATATGTGTAGTTCTCTAGGTTTCTAGTTAATAGGTCATGTTGATAATTTAGCCATAATATGTGTAGTTTTAGATTCTAGTTCCCTTAACAACATATAAGTGGAACACCAAATTTAAAAATAAAACTTGAACTTTTTAAATTTAGAAGAATAAAAATTGAACTTTTACTGTTGTGTTTCTAACTTTCTATAATAATCAAATGTTATAAATTGCAAGGAGTAACATAATCGGTTAGAAACCATGTCTCATATAGTGGAGATCATCAGTTTGAATCTCCTCTTTACTTACTTCTTTTGGGAGTTTATAAAGGGATAATTATTGATTTATTATTAGTAATTTAGTACTATTAAAGACAAAAACACTAAAAGCAAATTGATCATGTTGATGACTTAAAAGTATAGTTAATTTCATGTAAAATAACAAGATTCATCTACATGATTCTGCTAAAGTAGGATAAATAATAAGAAACTTGTAAAATATAATATGGTATCATGAGTATTTTGATAAAAAAAAAGTTCATAATTCCATTCCAATTCTTTTTATTCTTCCCAATTTTAAGAATATTTTTTTACATATCCTCTTATCCAAACTTTTGCTATTAGGTAATATCATTTCGATTCTTTTTTAATTAAATTCCCAAATTACAGAATCAAAAGAATATTCTTAAAAGATTATTTCCATCCAATTCTTTTTACCTCTTTCCCTCCTCCCAAACATGTTGTTTGGATTAAAAAAAAACTAAAAGTCAAATGTGGATTACACTTAGGATCGAAGTTAACAGCTACTCCTGCTCAAAATGGTTGATTACTTCCTCTCATACAATAAAATAAGTAGTATGTATATTTTTTTTATTAAGTTATGATTGTGGAGACAGTGCAAAATGGTTGTTTAGTGATGAGAGGAAAATGGGAACCCCCCATCTAAGATTTGAAAATTGTGTCAATTGGGTTCAAATGGGGACTACTTTCCCTAGGGTTGTATTGGACTAGACAGTTCCATTTAGTGAAGGTTTTTCCAGCACTGCCAACTTTGTTTATTGGCACCCAAAAGAAAGAAAGAAAGAAAAAATAGGCCAAAATTTTAAAGTCTATGTTGACTTGATTCAATGCCACCTCAATTAAGATAACCAATACAAATTAAGAATCTTCTTCATGCTTCAAATAATGGAGATATTAGTCCTAGTTGCAAAGAGTATTATTTTTGGGTCTCAATGCAATCGTCCTAACCACTCTTCTTATCTTTAGTGGGATTTAAAATAAATAATAATAAAATAAAAAGCTAGTGGCACTTTAGGTTTACCTTTTTAGAACCAATTGTTTTTTGGTGGACAGCTTTTTATATTATTTGAATCTTTGTTGTGGTGCTTGTGGAGAGTTCTAAAATTCATAATTAAGAAATAGACTAATGAATGAGTAATCTAGAAAACAACAAGGTTTGTCTTCTGTGTCTTGTTCACTTACCAAAACCAAGTGTCTTATTAGGATGAATTCAGATCCATACTAAATTGATATTAATAAATTATTGCTATATCAACCTATCAAAATACCATACGAGGTATTAACCTAGTATGAATCTTCTTGTTAAAGGAAAACTTTTTAACTAGGTTATGATTTTTTTTCCCCCTTATTGAGTTATGACGTGGGTCTCCAAGAATATTAAAGTACCAGATTTAAATTAAAATAAAATCTTTTAGCTCTAGCATGAAAAAGTGGAAAAAATAAATTTTTTATCACCAGCTTCAACTAGGAGATCTATCCATATGTTCCTAAATTAGGCACCAATGCCAAACAATCTTACTTAATATTTTTTTTATTTAAAATGAATTTTGACAAATTCATCATTGGATTTTATTTTCTTCTTATATTCTTTATACTTGCAAAAATTTTCAGAAGATTAAAAATAAAAAACTATGTCATTAATAAATTATTTAAATTACAAGTTTTTGTAGTTTAAAACTATGTATAAAATATAAACTTATAGATCATATAATAAATAATATCCGATTGGCGCACACACTTTGACATGTGTATTAAAAGCGTAAAAAACATGTAATTTAATGGTTATATTTTTAAAATATGTAATAATATTAATTTTTTTAAAAGAAGTTGTAGGCTTACAATTAATTTTGTAACTAAATTTTTTTTTTAATCCAAAAATTTTCTTTGCGATTATTTATTTTTCTAACTTATTAATGAAATGATAACATTTTTGGGTGAACATTTGAGGACCCAGAAAATAAATAAATAAAAAAACGCATTTTTTTGGTGAACTATCAACATCTGTGATTTGGCTATATGCAAGACATATCGGCATGTCATGAATGTTATGTCCAGTTCATCATTTTTGTCCTATCTCAGATCATATTAGCCGCTAAGGTCTAATGCATGTGTTATAAAATAATCTTTTTTTTTTTAATACATTTTATATTTAGAAAAAAAAAGAAAAAGAAAAAGAAATACATATTATATGTATAGCTAGTCACCGAGGTCCAAGGTTGTACCACAACAAATCCTGCATGACTTGAGGGGATGGATCTTTGTATGGTTTCTTTAAAATAAAAGCTAGTCATCATTGCCCACTCTTGGTGTGATGGTTACTCCACAAGTATAAATGTTTGTGGGATGTGAGGGGCAAGGGCCGTGGTTCAACTTTCCAAGAGGGAGTTTCATACACATATACACTTAGATTAGACTAGAGTAGAATTCTATCTTGTATAAAAAAATAAAATAAATAAAAGCTAGTCACTGAGGTCCAAGGTTGTACCACAACAAATCCTACATGACTTGTGGAGATGGATCTTTGTATGGTTTCTTTAAAATAAAATGGTTTGTCTTACTTCCAGTACTTTTTTAGCTGAAAATGTTATTTTGTTTTAAATATACAATAATAAGTGGTAGTGGTTTTTAATCTTCAAATTTTATTTAGTTAGTGAGTGATGTGACAATCTCTCGTTAAAACAAAAAGAAACTCCTCTTAAAAAAGTACTGGAGCATGGAGATAAGTCAAACCCAAAATAAAATTCTATTGACATAAGTTTTTTTTAGGTTGCACAACTAATTACTTTACCAAATAAGATTTTTGAAGCTCATATTTTTTTTTTGTCATCTGTGTCTAAAGGATAAAGCAAAAGGGCTTTCGTTAGACCCGCAAACATAAAATAAAGGTAAAAATAAGATGAGCTTTTGAATGTAGGTGTGTTCTAATTAGTTCAACTGGTAAAGATTTTTTTGATTGAATAAAAGATGTGGAGTTCAATCCTCGCGTACACCAAAAAACCAATTGGTGTCTTGGTCTAATAATAGGTAAAAAACTATTATCAAGAGCGGACGCCATATATTGAAACTCTTAAAAAAAAAAGTTTATATATTTCCATGGTACATAAATTTCTATATAAAGTGTGTGCTAGGCGGGATAACAATATATAATAAAATGGTTCAATAATTCAAAATAATTTACCAAATTCACAACATATAATATGAATATTTCACTTATCATCTAAAGCATTTGAAAGATATAGACAATTAGACGTCATCGTTGTATGATTTACTTTTTTATCTTTTTTTTTTTTTTTTTTTTTTTTTTTTTTTTTTTTTTTTTTTTTTTTAAGAAAGTTGTATGATTTACTTGAGGCATGAATATCTCAAAACTCTTTTTAGGTGTTTTGTGCCACCACTGCAGAACACCCTAAACCGATTCAATTTATTGTGCACTTAAATTTTAGGAATTGCTTTTTAATTTTCTGCAATCATGATTTTCTTTGATGATATAGGATGAATGCAATATAAACGCAAACTTTAGATTAGAGTTTCAAACATACTCTAAAGATGATTTGGATTATGGAAATGAAATATGATTTTTTGTAAACCATAACATGCTAAATTTACTTTCCCTATTATCACGGACAAAATTGACTTATGTCTTTTTTTTAAAAAAATTCAGTATTTTGCCCTCTTTTCCAAATTAATTAGGAAAATACCCCTCTTTGAAACTCAATTTTCTCAAAATCGAATTAAGTCCTATAGTGACGTTTTTAAGGAGCCTATAGTGACGTTTTCAGGACCTATAGTGGCGTTTTGGAATTCGAGCTCTACGAACTCGAGTTATAGGTAAAAAAAATAAAAAAATTAGCCTATAATTCGAGTTCATAGAGCTCGAGTTCCAAAACGTCACTATAAGTCCTTAAAATCTCACTATAGGCTTCTTAAAACGCTGCTATAGAGCTCTAGAATTTTTTTTTTAAACTCGATTTTTAGAAAATCGAGTTACAAAAAAAGGACATTTTTCTAATTAGTTTGAGAAAGGGGGCAAAATGCCACTTTTTTTGCACGAAAAGGACATTTGCCCATTTTGTCCCTATTATCACATATACAATTTTTTTGTTAAAGACGTCTTTGGAATGCTATATTATGCTTATGTGTTTTTCATGACATGAATCCATGACCATTAAGTCATTGAAAACGCAATTAGCTCATGCCAAATGCATGTCTAATACCTTTTCATTTCCGCAATGTAACCGTGAAAATTTTAAATTGGTTCTAAATTAGTTCATTTTCAATGTAATTTTGCATATTTCAAAATGTAACTAAAAATCAAAACCATTTATTTTTCTTAGATAGAAAATAGGAAGTAATGCCTTTAAATTCTATTTTATGTTATAATACAATGTAAACTAAAACATTTCAATGAAATAAAGAGGGGTTTCATTATTTCAGGTTTTCTTGTTTTTATGTCTTAAAAAAATAAGTGGGAACTCCAAATATGAAACATTTGATCTAGTAGGTACAATATTGTCAATTGAGTTATCATTTTGATGAGCATTATACACAGCCTAACCTATTCAACTGGGATCATAACCCAAAGTTGGGATTTCTCATGGTGGCCATTGTATTCCAGGATGTGTCTAAAAATTTTTGCTATATCGATTGATAAAATTTCTCGCAAATAGCTCATATCGTCTTAAGAGCGCAATATGGTTACACCTTAACTTGATCAACCTCAATCTTAAAGAATTAACAGTAACAAATACTATATCATCAAATAAAATTTGGAAATTTTTTTTTTTTTTTGACTTTGGAGAAACTAACGAGGCAATATCCTTTTCTTTCTTTCTTTCTTTTTTCTTTTTTTTTTTTCTTTTCTATTTTTAGGTGAAATACAATTATCTTTTTATGAAATGTCATTATTTAAAATATAGTTTTTTTTTATATTATGAAAATTCATATTATTTATTAGTTTATGTTCATTGAAACTATTTGAGATTATTTTAATTTTTACTCTTTCAAAGTATTTAATGATAGGTGGTTTGATGCCTTTTACCAAGCTTTGAATTGAATGATTGAATTTTGAGATGGGCTATTTGACTTTATATTTAAGGGAATGTGGTTCGGTACTGTCTCAATTAGGAGACTTTTTGTGCTTGAAGGAGGAAATGAAAATAACAATGAACTATAGAAAGCAACTAAACTCAAATCATATAAAGATAATGCATTATGGATCAAACATGACCATCAACTAGGAGCTTGACTCAAATTAAAATAAACTTGTTGTATAAACAAGAATATTAAACTATGTAATAAGAATATAAGATTACAAAGACTAACGAAACACTTACAAGCTTGAACAACTTCTACAAAAGGGACAAAATGGGCAAATACTATTTTCGTGTAAAAAAAAGTGGCATTTTGCTTCATTTCCCAAATTAATTAGAAAAATGCCCCTCTTTTGTAACTCGATTTTTTAAAAATTCAGTTAAAAAAAAAAATTTCTGGAGCCCTATAGCGGCATTTTAAGAAGTCTATAGTGACGTTTTCAGGACTTATAGTGGCATTTTGGAACTCGAGCTCCATGAACTCGAGTTATAGGCAATTTTTTTACCTATAACTCGAGTTCATGGAGCTCGAGTTTCAAAACGCCACTATAGGTCCTGAAAACGTCACTATAAGCTCCTTAAAAACGCCACTATAAGCTCCTTAAAAACGCCACTATAGGGCTTAACTTGATTTTGATAAATCGAGTTTCAAAAGAGGGGTATTTTCCTAATTAGTTTAGGAAAGGAGGCAAAATACTGGATTGTTTTTCTAAAAAGGGCATAAGCCAATTTTGTCCTCTAAAAAAGCCTTGTGAACTAGAAGATAATCTCCAAAGGAAGTAAGATCTTAATGATCTCTATATAAGCATGTTTGTCAGCAGAGAGTGATATCTTTTTCTAGAGAGTGAGTCCTCTATTTATATTTAGAACTTTCCAAAGATTACCAGCAATTATTCATCTTGTGTCTTTTTTTACCTTGGGCTTAAATGACATTTGCTAAGGTGTTAATTAGAAGTTGTTTATAACTTCTTAAAATTGCTTCGATATCACTTGTTTCCAATTGCATGCACCTTAACTTGGATCAATAACCGCTATAAGAACTACCATATCCGTTCTTGAAGTTATTTTCCACGTTTTGACACCTTTATATATGTAATTTCCTATTGTGCTACGTGTCATATCTTTAATAATTTAGGAAATTTTGGTTTAACATCAATAGGAACATTACATATCAAATTTCAAAACCCTATAGAAAATTTGTAAACATAACTTTTGCCACCATTCTAATGTGGCTGACCGCGGGTCGTCAATCATAGTATGTTAAATCGAAATTGTGGTAAAAGTTGTGATTCTAGAAGAACTCGAACGCAAAATGTCTTCTTCCAAACCCCCAATTTTCACTCCCCCTAGTTGCTCCTAATTCTTCACTTACTCCAACGGAATCCCTCGTTGTCGCCATTGAAGGTGGTTGAAATGCATAGTCGGCTTTGACGCAAATAAGGTTGAGCAATGATGGAAATTTCATCGGAGAGACCAAAGAGAGAAATGAATAAGATAAAATTGGAGGTGGTGTAATTCAAGCTACATACAACCAATTGTCGCAATGTTACATAAAAATTATATATATATTTTTTATTTTTGTTCAGTCAGATTGTTGTAATGTTCTCAAACTGGCCAGTCGACCAAAAATCCTAATTTTTTTATTTAAAAAAAAAATCACAGCCCATTTGTTCACCGATCCATCTGGTTGAAATAATTTATATAATTTTGAGAGACAATGTATTAGATATAGTAATTTTAAATTGCATATTAGGAGGGTGCTGCATTTTAAACGACAGTTTTCAGTGTTTAAATAACATTATATGTATTTTCACACAGGCGTATTTTCAAAAAAAATACAAATAACGTTACTATAATAACATTACTAAACGGACCCAGAGATTTCCTAATTAAGACTAACTTTAAATTAAAAAAAAAAAAAAAAAAAAAAAACAACAACAACAACAACAACAACAACAACAACATAAACCAGACGTGCTTGCCAGTTGCCACTTCCCCAGAAAATATGTTAGGGGTACATCTAAAGCTGTACCTTGCACCATTGACAGTCAAACACCATTGTTTTTTTTTTTCCCCAAGTTGAGTACAAGAAAGTTTTACTTATTTATAGGCTTGAGTTTGAATAATGTGACCTAATTCAGCACCATCTTCATATCTAATGAAATATACAAAGAAAAAAGAAATGCATTGCCTTATAATTACTTGTATAAATAATAAGTTAAATGATTGACTCTAAACTGATTTAGAATTTCTTCTTTGAACCCACTAAGTCGTGTGACTTATGTAAATAATACACAGATATTCTTATAAATTAGAATGCAACTAATGAGTTGAAAAAATAGGTCCAAACTATTTTAAAACTAAACCTTGTTCTAAAAATAATATTATTGGTACACTGTTAATTAAAGATAAATAGAGCTAACACAAGGTGAGACAAATTGAATAAGATAAAATTTTTTAGACTAAAATTTGTGGTTTCCAAATTGATGTTATCCAAGAATTGCAAAAAGACACCTAAGTCGGCCCTGTTATCGAATATTGGACCAATTTGGAAGGAAATCACACTTCAGACAAAGAAGGGAATTTTTTTTTCTTTTTCTGTATTAGGGAATTTCTTAAATAAAAGGAATTAGTAAACTAGACATGACTCATGAGTGTAAAAAATGGAGAAGTTCATGCAATTATATGAACTATGTGAATAATTTGGAGCATCCCAAATAAATTAGATTTTAGTATCGAAACTAGATAAATTAATTAAGTAACATGCAATTATATACAAAAGTCCACTTCCTTAACTTAATTCTGTTATTTAAGCACAGATGATCTCTATTTAAATTAAAATATCCAGCAATTTTTTTTTTTTTTTTGCGATTTTTTATTCTTCCACTAAATATTACACAATGATATGACATGATTTTCATAATCAAGGTGCAAATTACAAATGCATCCAATAATTCAGGGTGGATAGGTGCTCATCAATCTATTATTTTAGAAATTGATTATATATATGTGCGCGCCCAAACCTTAGTTAATGGACGGATTGCTTTGTTGGGCTCACAATTTATTTGTTGTAGTGGGTATATGGATATCCTACAATGGTAAGCTCCTAAGGGCGAAAATCCTCACAGAGAATACACTTTGTTGAACCCTCTGAGCAGTCTTGCTCGTAGTCTTTCTCTTACTTGCTCTCAATCTCTAGTTTTTCTTCCTCTAGTGTTTAACCCCTCTCTCTCCCACTCTTTCCCTATTTATAGCCTTCCTTTAGTGGATCAACAATGATTGATTCTAACAGCTTTTGTGCGGGTGGGGCCCTTTAGGATTATTCCTAACAGATGGGAGCCCTACTTTGGAAACAGGGACCTCAGCCTTTGGGACTTGCAACAGACGTCGGATATTGCTTGGTGGCGATATCTCCCAAGGCACTACCGAGGCACCATGAAAGGGGCCTTGAGCAGTGTCGGAAATCACGAACTAAACAGTCCTCGGCCCATCTGCTGAGCACCATGGGTTGGGCCTACCAGGGATCTATTGTCCAACCTATAGCCCATGGGCCTTCTAATAATGGGTCGATAACCATACAATATATATATATATATATATATAGTGTAACTTTCAACATTGTTACATCACTTAATATTCTTTTATTGGATGTGAATTTTAATGAATTCATCCCAGTAAATTATATTATCTTTGTATATTCTCCATGGGGTTTGACTTGTCTCTAGTTTTTTTTTAACTGGATATGTTCTTTTGTTTTAAATATACAATGACAAATGGTAATGAGTTTTAATTCTCACATTTTATTTAGTTAGTGAATGATGTGACGGTCTTTCATTAAAACAAAAGTAGATTCATTTTAAAAAAGTACTAGAGGTAAGCCAAACCTTTCTCTATGCTTGCAAAATGTCAAGGTAATAAATAATCATATCATCAATTGATTGTTTAAATTCTAGTTTATGTAGTTTAAAATAATACATAAAAGATGAGTTTATGGATCAAATGCTATATAAATCCGATCAGCATAAAAATTGGTATGCATGTTAAGAACATATAAAATATATAATCTAACAATAAGATTTTCAAATATGATTGAATAAGAACGGTGGGACTTTATATATATGAACTATGAGTCTATGAGTGTGTGTGTGTGTGTATATATATATATATATATATATTAACTGGGGCGGTGTTATTTTCAAGGCAGGGGGTTCAAATGAACCCCCTAACTTGTCAAAAATTTATATATATATATATAAAATTCTTTTTAACTTTTGTTTTGATCCCCTAAAAAAAATTTGAACACCCTGACTCTAAATTTTATTTAAATCCAACTAAAATAAATTTGAATATGATCATTTTAATGCTACTTTCACAATATTTTTCACAATAAATATCATATGGCAAGTTGTAATTGGTTTTTATTTGGACTTACAATTAACATCATTTTTTACCTACCATTAACAACTTGCCACCTAGATTTGTTATAAAATTTTTGTGAAAGTATTTTTGTAAGGACACAAATTGCAGATTGGGCCTACAGGAGAGATTGACTCTGGCCCAACGAGTAAAAGGTATCCTCGCAATGAATTTGTAAGAGAGTGGGTCGAAGAGCTAGGTTTTAGTGGGTCCAACGAAGATGAACTGAGTGACAGAGCGTCCTCGGCACAGTCCGAGGAGCTTTGTTCTTAGTAAATGTGTTGAATCAGCATTGTTACAGGAGTTCTGGAGATTGTTCTCCCTCCTTTCCCATGATGGATTTCTCCTATTATATAGCCCCTTTCAGACAATCTGGACCTTCCATTTGTTGATCATCCAGGCCTATACTTGAGTGCCTGTCCCATCAGCCACCCTCTTTAGTATTCTGTGAGTTGCAGAAACCGAGATAGCACTGTTCAGGGGTCCTGTCCACATAAATGCGGTGTAAGCAGCCTTTTGTGAAATATCTCCTGGTTGCCACCTGTCCCCTTTGGCCCATATAAGTCAGGGGATTCCTCGGAAATATCAGGACCGGTGCTGGAACATTCATCTCGGCCGTTCCTTTGATGATCCGAGCAGTAAGTTCTCCTCGGACAAGTCCCTTTCTCCTTCGCGTAGCTAATACGACAGAGAGGAGTCAGGCCAGGTACTTTCCTCAGGAGGGAGTGTCCTCGGGATAATGGCCTCCCCGAGACGGGCCCATGGTCTCCTCGGACGGGCCCACGGCTATTATCTGACATTGGGCCTTTTACCCCCACAAATATTATAAGTTATTATTAATTTGACAAATATTTATGATTAATTATTTAATTATATTTGTTGTCAAATTGATCTTTAAACTATTAATAACATTTTTTTTCTCAGCAAAAAAAAAAACTTTTTAAGACTATTGTACATTAAAGTTGTATTGTATACTGAATTGTATTTAAAATACTAGTTAAAATTATTGTATATAATATAGAAGTTGTATAAAAAAAATAAAAATATATCATTTTATTTTTTACTTACCACATGACAAATTTTTAGTTCTGTCGTTGCTGACTCCCCTAGAAAATATTTTGGAGCTGCCATTAATTATATATATATATATATATTTTTTTTTCACAATTTTTTTTTTGGTTAATATATTTTTCACAACTTGACCGCGGTGAATGCTATATATATATATATATATATATATATATATTTTTTTTTTTTCCACAACTTGACCGCGATGCATGCTTTGATTGAGATTGCGTTTGGTAGGATAGGTTGTCTTTGTTTCACAGTAATATAAATATGTGTTAATAAAGATAGACAAGTGTTTGTTTAATCTTTAACTCCAAGGTCGTTGTTTTTGATAGAATGGACATGGTCGTTTTATATAAATATATATATATATATATATATGTATATTAATTCATAGAAAGGGTCGGTTTTCGAGAAAGTCATATACATAATACATGCATGTATACTAGTTTTTTTGGGGAGGGTCTTTCTGGGGGTGGTATTGGAAAGAGACCAACCTCACCACTGAAAAAAAAAAAAAAAAAACTTTAATTTGAACCTGAAACATTAAAAAAAACAAAGTGCTTTTATTTGTAAAGAACTTTATGCAGGTTAGAGGATCTAGAAGTTGATTTTTCTTTTCTTAACAAAGAAGAGAATAAAATTAGAAAGATATATATATATATATATATAGAGTTTTAACTCAAATAGCACCTATATTTCTTGTAAAAAAAATTGTAAGTAGTACATCTTTTTCTTATAAAAAAAATGTTTGGTCATAGATTCAAGATCCGTCAACTTAAGGAAAAAAACAAAGGTTTTGAATTGTTTTTTGTCAAAACTCAAATAGGAAACTATCACCAGCAAATTATTTTTATTATTTTATTTTTTGAAATTATTGAAGGGTTTTTTTTTTTTTTTCCCTAAGACAACATGAAGGAATTGTTGTTTGACAAGTCGATGAGTACTATGGGGATAAATAAAAAAATTTATTTATTTTTTGGTATACAGAGAGGAGTGAGAACCTAGGCTTAAGAACACACAACTCACAATATACAAAAACTAGTAACTCTTGAATGCTATGTGAAGGCTTTAAACAGCTAAAGAGACACACAACTAAGCGATGTGGGATAACCCACTTGTTTTATTTTTATTTTTGATAAACAAAGACTAACACACACACACACTGGAGAGTGAGAACCTAGGTTTAAGAACACACAACATATAAAAGCGGTTAACTCTTAAATGTTGTGTGAATTTATGAGATAAATAAATAAAATTTATGAGATAAATAACAAGGATATATTCTTCAATTTGAGTTGGGGCACTCCTCCAAAATGGCATTGACTTATTGACTTGGAGCCCAATCTGAACCACTAGTATTGCAACTTTTAATTGAAAGTGGACGACTGGACAAGCTTGACTTTAATTATTAAAAAAAAAATCCATAATAAAACAAGTAGGTCGATTATTAACTTGGAATTTCTATTCAAAGTTCAAACACTCTGCCAAGCTGTATCAGTATGACCCAATTCTAAGATTCCCAGCAAGGTCCCTTTGGTCAGCGTATTAGAGAGAGAGAAAGGAAAATAAAAATGTGCCTATTTTTTGGATTTGAGAAAATGAGAATACAAGTTTAGATGTATTTGATATTTTAATAGATAATTTTAATTTATTTATTTTTAAATAAAGCTTAATTCTTTTTTAATAGATATGAACAAAAAAATTTCAAGCTAAAAAAATCTAGTACCACAAATTTTGCCACGCACATTGTCATAACTCTTCTATGTAGTTGGCTGTGACTTGTAAAGAAAAAATCGTAGGTTTAAGTAAAAGTGATAAGCAGTTAGTGTCAATCACAGTGGCAAAAGTTGTGGCCCAACGCGTGATCTTGGGATTCCAAGTGCCGTGTGGCCTAGTAGATGATCTTGGGCCCCTGTGCACACAATATATAAAATATAATAAGTTATTATTAATTTGACAAATATTTATGATTAATTATTTAATTATATTTGTTGTCAAATTGATCTTTAAATTATTAATAACATTTTTTTTCTCAGCAAAAAAAAAAAAAAAAAAAAAACTTTTTAAGACTATTGTACATTAAGGTTGTATTGTATACTGAATTGTATTTAAAATACTAGTTAAAATTATTGTATATAATATAGAAGTTATATAAAAAAAATAAAAATATATCTTTTATTTTTTACTTACCACGTGACAAATTTTTAGTCCTGTCGTTGCTGACTCTCCTAGAAAATATTTTGGAGCTGCCATTAATTATATATATATATATATATATTTTTTTTTTCACAACTTTTTTTTTTGGTTAATATATTTTTCACAACTTGGCCGCGATGAATGCTATATATATATATATATATATATTTTTTTTTTTTTTTTCCACAAGTTGACCGCGATGCATGCTTTGATTGAGATTGCGTTTGATAGGATAGGTTGTCTTTGTTTCACAGTAATATAAATATGTGTTAATAAAGATAGACAAGTGTTTGTTTAATCTTTAACTCCAAGGTCGTTGTTTTTGATAGAATGGACATGGTCGTTTTATATAAATATATATATATATATATATGTATATTAATTCATAGAAAGGGTCGGTTTTCGAGAAAGTCAAATACATAATACATGCATGTATACTAGTTTTTTTGGGGAGGGTCTTTCTGGGGGTGGTATTGGAAAGAGACCAACCTCACCACTAAAAAAAAAAAAAAAAAACTTTAATTTGAAACTGAAACATTAAAAAAAAAGTGCTTTTATTTGTAAAGAACTTTATGCAGGTTAGAGGATCTAGAAGTTGATTTTTCTTTTCTTAACAAAGAAGAAAATAAAATTAGAAAGATATATATATATATATATATATAGAGTTTTAACTCAAATAGCACCTATATTTCTTGTAAAAAAAAAATTGTAAGTAGTACATCTTTTTCTTATAAAAAAAATGTTTGGTCATAGATTCAAGATCCGTCAACTTAAGGAAAAAAACAAAGGTTTTGAATTGTTTTTTTGTCAAAACTCAAATAGGAAACTATCACCAGCAAATTATTTTTATTATTTTATTTTTTGAAATTATTGAAGGGTTTTTTTTTTTTTTTTCCTAAGACAACATGAAGGAATTGTTGTTTGACAAGTCGATGAGTACTATGGGGTTAAATAAAAAAATTTATTTATTTTTTGGTATACAGAGGGGAGTGGGAACTTAGGCTTAAGAACACACAATTCACAATATACAAAAATTAGTAACTCTTGAATGCTATGTGAAGGCTTTAAACAGCTGAAGGGACGCACAATTAAGCGATGTGAGATAACCCACTTGTTTTATTTTTATTTTTGATAAACAAAGACTAACACATACACAGGGGAGTGAGAACCTAGGCTTAAGAACACACAACTCACAACATACAAAAGCGGTTAACTCTTAAATGTTGTGTGAATTTATGAGATAAATAAAAAAAATTTATGAGATAAATAACAAGGATATATTCTTCAATTTGAGTTGGGGCACTCCTCCAAAATGGCACTGACTTAATGATTACTTGGAGCCCAATCTGAACCAATAGTATTGCAACTTTTAATTGAAAGTGGACGACTGGACAAGCATGACTTTAATTATTAAAAAAAAAATCCATAATAAAACAAGTTGGTCGATTATTAACTTGGAATTTCTATTCAAAGTTCAAACAGTCTGCCAAGCTGTATCAGTGTGACCCAATTCTAAGGGGGTGTTTGGTGGAGTAGTTTGAAAATTGTTGTTTATTATTTTTTGAAATACGTGTGGGTGAAAAAGTGTGTTGAAATACGTAAAATGCTGTTTAAAAACTGAAAATTGTTGTTTAAAAACACAAACCAAACAGGGCCTAAGATTCCCAACAAGGTCCCTTTGGTCAGCGTATTAGAGAGAGAGAAAGGAAAATAAAAATGTGCCTATTTTTTGGATTTGAGAAAATGAGAATACAAGTTTAGATGTATTTGATATTTTAATAGATAATTTTTATTTATTTATTTTTAAATAAAGCTTAATTCTTTTTTGATAGATATGAACAAAAAAATTTCAAGCTCAAAAAATCTAGTACCACAAATTTTGCCACGCACATTGTCATAACTCTTCTATGTAGTTGGCTGTGACTTGTAAAGAAAAAATGGTAGGTTTAAGTAAAAGTGATAAGTAGTTAGTGTCAATCACAGTGGCAAAAGTTGTGGTCTTAGAATCACTCTTTCAATTTATATCATTTGCTCTATAATAATTGCTCTTTACCATCATACAAATATGCTATTTTTATTTTTATTTTATTTTTTGTAAACAGAGTTCGTACCCAGATCTTTTATTTGATGGCAAGAATCTTTACTGGATGAACTAATTAAAACCCACAATAAAGCTGAATTATACTTATATATATATTAAAAAAATATATATAACGTCATAAAATTATATAATGTAGAATAATGTTCCATCTTCTCAGATAATATAAGTAGATCATATTAATTATATTTATGGTGAGATCATTATTCATGTAAGATGAGGAACATTAACATTGAGATATTAATTGAATCATTTTTTCTTTGAATTTGTGTGTACAGCATGAATCATTGATAAAGGAATCATAAACTCAAAATTAGTCAAAAAGGCTTAACCCAAGCAATCACTCAAGAGAAGAAAGGAATTGTCCATAACAAAACTCCATTGAAAAGAAAAAGAAAGATAGCGAAATGAATAGATAAACGACTGTCTCCTTTGTCATTTTATTATCTACACGTAATTGTCCTAGCTAGAAATCAAATTATATTTTCTTTCACACTTGGCAAAAGTTATAGTCCTAGAATTACTCTTTAAATCTATATCACTCGCTCTATAATAATTGTTCTTTATCATCAGACCAATATATTAATTAGTTTTTTTTTTTTTGTTTGTGTAAACAGCGTTTTGGACCCAGATCTTTTATTCAACAGCAAGAATCTTTACTAGTTGGACTAATTAAAACCCACAATAAAGCCGAATTATACTTATATATATTAAGAAAATATATATAACCTCACAAAATTATATAGTATTTTGAAAATAATGTTCCATCATCTCAGATAATATAAGTAGATCATGTTAATTAGATTTATGGTGAGATCATTATTCATGTAAGATGAGGAACATTAACATTGAGATATTAATTGAATAATTTTTTTTCTTTGAATTTGTGTGTACAGCATGAATCATTGATAAAGGAATCATAAACTCAAAATTAGTCAAAAAGGCTTAACCCAAGCAATCACTCAAGAGAAGAAAGGAATTGTCCATAACAAAAATCCATTGAAAAGAAAAAGAAAGATAGCGAAATGAATAGATAAACGCATGTCTCCTTCGTCATTTTATTATCTACACGTAATTGTCCTAGCTAGAAATCAAATTATATTTTCTTTCACACTTGTCTAATAATATTCCCTAGTCCCACCTCCTAACATATATGAAACTTTATAAAATCACACACATTTTAATAAAACAAACTATATATAATATTTTTCTATAAATGATAAATTACCCACACTACTAACTGTCACTTGATTTTGTACATTTTACCAAAAACTATTATATATATTTTTTGCTTCATTGATATACATGTTGTAATAGCTATTTAAAAAAATAACGGGAAATCTATTTTTTTTAATATTTTAAGGAAAAACCTAAGTATAATTCTCTAAATACTGTATCTTATATTTCTCAATTAAATTTGACCAGATATTCATGTTATTAAAAAAATAATACTTCTTTGGCCAATGTAAAAATATTGAATTTAATTAGAGAATCAAAAATATAACACTTAAAAAGTTGTAACTATATTTTTTAAAGTAATTTATTATTTTCCAATAAAAAATTGTACCTACATGATAATCCTTCTATTATAAACTAATTAATAATTGCAGGCTTCTTGGGCATAAGCTATTGGAAGGTTCCTGTTGTTCTCTTCTTCTTTTCTTTTCTTTTTTTCTTCTTCTTCTTCTTCTTCTTTTTTTTTTTTTGTCATTGGTTCCAAACATTATCTGCTGTAACTGTCTTTTGTCAAAAATTTTTTAATGCAAAAATGAAAATAGATCGCTCTTCAGGATCTTAATATTCAGACAAAAATAAAATAAAATAAAATAAATAAGTACAAAAATTTTTGAAATTAAAAAAAATTAGGTCATTGTTTTTGAAATTTTGATTTCTTCATCTGCATAAGAAAGACGAGTTGGTGGTTAAGGATAAGAGGTTTTTTTTTTTTTTTTTTTTTTTTTGAGAAGTGGATAAGAGGTTATTTGATACGTAAGCACTGTCCATTTTTAGTTCGTCACAATATAATGTGAGCATTAATTAAGCTGGCGCCTGTGAAAGACTTTTCTTTCTTTGAAAGACTTTAGGAACGTTAAAAAGTAACTTTTTTGACCAATTGAAGGCCGACTTAATTAGAAAATGTGTGGTAGACTTGTTTTTTTTTTTTTTTTTTTTTTTTTTTTGTGAGAAGGAGTGTGGTAGACTTGTATATTACATTTTGGGTGCGGTTCCAGTGAAATTTATCATTGGACGCGTTAGATTATAGACATATGTCCACTTTTGAATACGTTTTTGAATTCTGACGTGTCTAATGATAACTTTCATTTGATACAGACCCTTTCTTTACATTTTCTTTTTTACCTACCGAGTAATTCTTAAGTATTCTCGGAAGGTTTAGACTTAGGTTTAGTGTCCAGTAACACTAGACCTGTTAAAATAATGACATATGTTCACTTTTAGACACGTGTCACCATCTGACCAGGTCCAGTGTACTGAATGCATTGGACCTAACCCAAGTCATTCTCGAAGTATGGAGAATAATGCTTCATTCTCTCACATTCATAGTGGAATCCATTTATTAAATTAATGGTGAGATCCATCATGAATGTGAGTGGAGGAGCATTATTTCTTCGGAGTACTTAAGAATTTTTCCTACTAATATATGTTGAACATCTTCCAAAAAAATAAATTATTAATAATATATTAACAATAATTTCTTTTTATTTCCTAATTACTAGTGTATTACTATGATTTTTTAACAGTTTTTTATATTTGGACATGACTTGTGTCCAGTGCACTTTTATATTTGGTATTAAAATTTTCTCAAAATAGTTTATTAACAAATATTTTAAAGACATCAGTTCATTGATTTTTTTTAGAATAATCAAATATATATATAAGGCACCATTCTTTCATAAACTATCTCAACTTAAAGTTATGTCAATGAACTATTTATTCAACATGGAATTTGAGTCTTGTGAAACCCTATCACTTTGCACAAACCATTGATTTATAGTCGGAATTTACATAAAACATAAATCAATTAATAATTCAATACCTACAAGCAATGCACTTTGCACCGAAATGTCTTTCCTTCGACAAAAGACTGAAAGAGAAGGATAAAGAATAAAGATCACAGCCAAAGTGGCTGCTCAAACGTTTTTCAAACACTAAGTTTATACATATCACAAACATAATAATTGGTCTTATCTTCTATGCTGATGGCTTGAATATGACATGCAACTTTCTTCTCCTTTCCTCCTCATAAAGTCATAATTACTTAACAAAAAAACAAAATTATAAATGAGGCACTACATAATATATATTTTTTAAAATGATTAATAGTCATAGTATATATTTCTTTTTGGTTGAGAAAATTAATAGTCATAATCAGATGCATTTTATGGGCCTCTAAATTATTCATATAGGATTATATGACGAAATGCTTGCATCCACACATTGCCATAACCAATATTTCTAATACAATAACACTATTATTTTGTGTGTGTTGTGGAAAACAACTACATAGATATCATTTATAATTCTTAGTAATGTTATTTCAATCACAACAAATTATATTAATAATTATAAAAAAGTTATAAAAAACATTGTTATAAAAAACATTGTTATCTTAATATTATTCTAATATATATATATATATATAATGGACATGTTAAAAGATTACTAATGTGTCAATATTCTTATAATTCAACTGGTTGGTATATCTCATTATATTTCTGACAGAGATATACCTAATGATCTTTCCCTAAAACTTTCGTATCAGTTTGTATAAAAAATTCTGTCTAATTTAGTATAAGAATTTTTTTTTTAATTTTAGTTTTACGTACTTACTTTCTAAAACGATCAACATCAAATTATATATTTTATACTACATTTCATTAAAATACCAAATTTTCTTAATTTTTAAAATTGTTTCGCTTTCTTCCGACATAACAACCGCCATTCACTTTTTTCCTTCATCCTAGTGATATCTAAATAAAGAATAAAAAACTAAATACAAAGCGAATAGTATCAGTGTAAATTTACACGATTATTGTAACAACTATGGATCTTTATATAATTTTGCATGACTTAGTATTTGTTTCCAAACGTGCGTTTCTTTCCTTTTTTTTTCTCAGCCGGATATTTTGACTTTTTAACAGTAAACAGTGCACATGTGCATTGTTTATGGACTCACAAATTTCACTTTTTAATAATTTTTTCATTAAAAATAGTTCATATGGTACTATTTACACGTTTAAAAATTATTTTGCTGCTGTGTTTTTAATTTTCAGTTTTAAACTAAATTGGTTAAAATGTGGTAATTTTCCTATAGTACCAAATAAAATAAACGGGCAAGACATGTAAATATCAACGTTTGATGGCCATGAATTTGTCACAAAATGGAAAGTTCTCATCAACTTGCTGAGGTTAATGAATAGAGCCATTGAGCCTCCTAAATATAAATGGTTTTCGAAGACAAATTGTTAAGTCCGGCAGGGCTGGGTAGATTCAACATTAATCCACATGGTTCTGTCAGGCAGACCAATAGACTAATACATTGATCAAAATTGTCTGGTTCTGACTTGTCTGCTTCTGTTTATGAGTCTATGACAGAGAATTCTTGATTGGACAGAATCAAAGTCAACAACAAAACCTTCATGTCGGAGTCACATCATTTTAATTAATTAATTTGCATTGTATTTTCCAAAGCCGTCGATCTCAACCACGCAAATCCTTTCATACTAAAAAAAAAAAAAAAAAAATTGTTGAGGTTGGTATATTGAAATTAAGTGAATTTATATGCCAAGTGATACTGTTTTAATTACTAAATAGACTTTAAATTCATTCATAAATAATTTGTATTCCATATTTATAGATAAAACTATAATTTTGTCGTCCGAGATTTATTAGTATTTATTTCTAGTAATTCTAGAAGGGTATCTAAGATTTTTTCTTTTGCTTTCTTTTCTAAGATGCTGTATTATTTTGTTAACATATCTTTGGCTTTTGGGGAAATTTTTTAAGAAAGTGATGTTATTTTTTTTTTTGAGGGAATTAATTAAGAAAGTGATGTTAGTATATATATTGTGTCATCAATCATAAAAAATAATGAAAAATATCAAAATGTTAAACCTATTACAAATTTTACTATAAAAAGTTATAACATGATAAGGTAATGAATGAAATATCAAAACTTTCTTAAAATGAATTTTATTTTATTTTATTTTTTTGACAATTTTTTTTATGTTTTTTTCGAAGGTGATATCAATTTTTTTTAAAAACTATTAATAAATATCTTAAGAGAACCCGTTAACCGAATCCTAAAATCTATAATAAATAGTCTTACCGTTTTCTATTGTAAAAAGAAAACCCTTTTTAAATTATCCATATTAGGCCACCATGCTGTGGTGCATATGAAGTTACGATTGGATTAGTCATATATATATATGGAGAAGGAATTAATGAATATTTCCATTACATTGTTGCTAACGGAAACGGTGATCCCAAACTCAAAGAGATGAGGATTGTCGAATTTGATTTGGAAAAACCAATGACGTAAAGGAAGAGGCAAGCATAAAAATTTAGAAAATTGACTCTGATCAAGGCTTTTGGATATCCACGAAGAAATCTTTTTATTAATTAATTTTGGCTTTTCAAAGCTCAAACGGAGGAAACTTTGGCCATGTCTACCATGCACGACTTTTAAAAATTGGCAACACGCCAACACATGATTTGCATGATCTTTATATTATTCAACTTTCTTAATCCAATTAGCCATCCTAACATGTCCAACTTCTAGAATAAGAAGAAGAAGAAGAAGAATCATCCTTGCTTAGCCACCAAGTTTTTATCTAACCTCATAAAAGTAGACGCATTAGAATATTATCACAGGATTTTTCTTGACGATGACAAAATTAAGAACAAGTTTCGTAGAAGAAATTAAAATCATCGGAGGCCCACAAATGGCAATTAATGGTCATCATATTTGTTCTCACTTGTTTGTTTGTATATACCATTTGTGTCATAGTCATGCTGGATTTTCTCTTATGGATAAATGAACTCTTCAACCCTTGTTATCGACGTAATTTTTGTTTAATAATTTTAATCTATATACTAGGTACCTGTGGCCTTTGGATGAGCTCAAAAAACATAGTAACATATATAAATGGTGTTAGGTGATTTATACCCATAGAAAACGCATTGGTCACTCACTATTGTCAATTAGTGGGGTCTCTATGTTTGTGTCTTCTCTAGATTTACACCCTATAGACCTTGTCAAGTCATAACTCAAATGTAGAATCTCTTTCAAAATATGTAAATTGAGCACAAATTTTGTGGATCACACATTTATGAGAATTGTTCAAGACGTCATGGCTACCTAATCTTGTGGAAAATGACCAATATGAAGAATCATCATCAGTCAACATAAGGGCCATGGTGAAGCATCAAGAGACTTAAGACTTAGGGGATTTCCAAGAAGTGCCTGTGGCTAAGAACTTCCGGAGTAATTGAATTGGAAGAAAATGTGGCCGAAAGCCAAAATGTCATAGACTTGGTTATCTTCACTCAAAGGGCAAAGACTAGAAATATAAAAGAGAAAAAGACTGGTGGAACTTTTTAGCTTCTTGGAAACTACCCTAGGTGTTCTGTCCAGGGCAGAGAATAAGAATAGCTATGAATGAGGAAAAGTTATTTACAAATAAACGAAAGAAATTTACTCGAGATGAGGGTGGCCTTTAAAGGGATAAGAGAAAAAGAGAGTAGACTTAAAGTGTAAACTTAGGTGCAGGAAGAAATACCAATTTTCTGTCTTATTTGAAAGATGAATACTTAGATACCATATCTTAAGTGCAATATATTAAATTCTTCCTTCTAAGATCGGGGGAAAAGACTCAAGTTTATCTGCTCTAATTCCTTCACTCGTACCCAAATACTGTAGTATTTCATGATGTTAGTGTCTAATAAAATGGTGTTGTACTTTTAGTTTTGCTAGATGAGATTCATTTGTTTTTTATTAGTCAATGCAATCAGTATTTGAATTTAATTTCCTTCTCAAAAAAAAGAAAAAAAAAAAAGAAAGTATTTGAATTTAATTTGTAAACATAATTTACTAGACCAAAGTTTAAATCATATGAAAATAAGTCTCTCACTTCTATTTGCTAGGAAAAAAAAAGAAGGAAAGAAAAAAATAGCGATCATTACAGTAATTTACTACTATAAGCTTATTATATAAGAAAAAAAAAATTTAACATTAGTTTTCAAAGGAAAGGTAAAATAGTAATTGTCTTCCCTCTCATATTTTCCTACCACTCTTCTTTTGGATTTTGGAGGGAATAAAATTTGTAACCTAAGAAAAAATGGGTAATTTTAGAATACTCTAAGAGTATAATAATTGTGTACTCACTCTTCTCACAAGTTTTACTAATTAAATTCATAATGTGATTCACTATTATATGAGAATAAGTGCTTGCTGAAATTGCAGAGCACTCTATAATTTTTCCCTAAGAAATCAACTCAATTTTTTATCCCCTCTTTTCTCACTTACTAAATTGGAGAAGATAATCTCTCTCTCTCTCTCTCTCTCTCTTAAAACTACTCCTACCAAATACATTTACAAATATTACGAAGGATAAATGAAAAAACAAGATTGATGGAATGCAAAAGATTTCCTCTCTTGATACATAAATTTAAACAACCACTCCACCATGGCCTCCTTCACTCACATATCAATGTCATCATATGGACTAGGAAAATTTTTGTGAAAATTGGTTGGAACTACTCGTTACTGCTATTAAGTGCCTTTGACATTTGTCGCACTCTAGTCTCTACTGTCAAGCCCTCTAGAATCTAGATACCTGCTCGTTTGTGTGTGATTTGAAATATGCATAATGCCACTGGACCTTCTCCAAGATGGCAATACATCCATTATCATGTATGCACGTCATACTTGGCCAATAAATGTGTTGAATTTCGTATTATAATGGCCATCAAAGAAATTGACTAATCAAGTCTTGGTCAGCTTGGAATTTTGGAGGATACAGTTTTTTTCAATCATTGTGTTTGTTAGAAAGTCCCTACTGTTAGTAGGACTGTGAATTGAGCTGCCCATGACTTGGACCTCCAGTTATAATAGAGTTTGGCCCATATTCTCTTGGACCTGCCTGTTTGTCCCTTTTTTTAATGGCTGAGTGATTTTGGCCCAACTCATATATAAATATATATATATATATATATATATATATAAATATGGTTCAGGGTAACATGTTTTTTGTAAACAACTTTGGGTGCAATCACATTGTGCTTATTACTTTTTTAATTCATTATAATAAATAAATAAATAGACTAAAATACTACTTACATCATCTAAATTTGATGTTACTTCTAAATTAACTTTAAATCAGTCAAGGGTATAAGTTGCAAATTTTGAAGATCACGATGGATGTTGCACTTTGACACCGATATTGCAAGTATTGAAATACGAGGGACCGATTTAAAAGTAACCTTAAACTATTTTGCTTTCGGTAGTTATTTCATCTTCTCATTACCTAAGACTACTGCCTAAAAAACATGACAGTCTAATAAGCAAAAGAGTTAGCCCAGTGGACATCTTGCTTGTCTACTGTCAAAATATGGGGGAAAAATGGTCTGGAATAACACCATTTGTATGAGCTGAAGCAATAAGAAACAGGCAGTATTCAAGAACACTAGAAAGAAAAGGTACAAATCAAACAGTCATATAGATAAGCTGTGCATGAAAATACAAAATCAAAAGGGTTATAAACAAACAAATGAACTCCACATGGTCAAGTCCAAATAGTTTGGAATAAGACTATTTTGTTGAATCATGCTGAAGCAAGGGTCCTTAAATCTGAAATAAAGCCATAGGATTCATTATTGAAACTCAAGACAGTGGAGTAATAATCTATATATGTGATCACTGGTTCATTGGGCTTAAGAATAAAAGAGATGCTTTGTATTTGTTTAATTAATTTCATTATATTAACACGTGTTTCGCAGAGGCATTGATTTAAAGGGCAATTAAGGAGACCGGCAATATACAAAAAATGAAATTTTAAACATATCGATAATGGGACTGATGGAAGGGGAAGAGAAAAAACAGGGGTGCAACAAGCTAATAACCAAACATTGAAAATGCCACTGCCATGCTTGCTAAAGGAACAGATATGTTGTCATCTACTACCTCTGTCGTTGGAAGGGACTCCACCACGGTTGCCACCAAAGAAACCAGAGCGACCTTTTGCACTGTTTGGACCCAATCCAATTGTAAATATCCCAGAACTGAATAGTATTGCAGCATCCTACATTATAAAGATAATTTTCATGTCAATGCCAAAATCCATACAAAGCAATTTAAATTTTTATAACCATATTTGCTTGACCACAATGATGGTTTCAAACTCACCCGATGGAAATCAGGAATCCAAAAACAAACATGGATATGCTACCCGCCCAACTCTTCTGCTGATTATACGGAATTTTCAAGGACCCAAATCTTCTACCTATGATATCGGCAATACCTATAAGTCACCAAGTTGAAAATTAGTAACTGGTAGGAGTCGGGGGCAGCTGAATTTGGACAATGGAGAGGTATTACCATCACCACCACACATCATTGCCAATGAGATCAATCCAACTGGAGACTCACGCCAAAAGATAAGAGCACATAAAATCAATATCAGAACATAATACAAAGGACCTCTAAGCAACTCCCTGCAAACATATTGATATTGAAGCAAAATTACTTATCTCTATTATCACAAAGAGATGAATCCAAATAGCTTTGTAATTATGACTGAAAAAATTACTCTGGTTTTCCTTCTCTAGTAACAGATTTTATGAGCCCTTCATCAGAAGCCAATGAGAGGCCGTGGATGACAAGCCTCAAACAATTCACAAGAGGAACTAAACAAGCAAAGTACCGCGCCTCTGTTGTGGTGCTATTCTAGGATTAAAATGACCAGCTCAAGTGGTTAAGGAAAACGGCAGTTCAAACCACTAGTATTTTTTTATGAATAAAACCTGTTAGGATTTCATATACAGAGGGAAGCAATACCTGAAAATTGGCCAAGAAACCATGAAAAGCAGCCCAGACAATATATGAACCAGCTTTCTGCTTAAACTCTGCTCCAATCAATAGAGATATGAAAATTTGTCAAAGAGAAGGCAAAGTTACGACAAAGGGAGTATATGCATATACTCATAAAAGCAACATACAACGCTTGATTTCTGCTTGATTAAGGTTTACTTGTCTATAGAAATACACCAAAACCTATTATATATCTTCTCTGCTAAATAAATGGCATCATTTTTAACAAGTAATGAATGTTGTTTCACCCAAAGCTTCTTTTTCCAAATTTCACTATAGTAGGCTACCACTATCAATTCCTTAATGCCCCTGGAACCTCTTTTTGGCTTATTGATCTGCACAACATATACTTTTTAACTGCTACAAGGAAATCACCTTACCACAATGACTCTTCCATAAACAATATATGCATTTGGAAGGCATTCTATGCTTGGAATCCAACACTAATTGGACACCAATTAATAAATCCAACTAAGATACTTCATGTTACAAAAGTTGTTGCAAAGTCCTTCAAACTAACTTTAAAACTAAAATGCAGGAAACATGGATTCTTGGTTTCCTTAGTGAAAAAATAGATATCTTCCTTAGTTTGGCTAGATGCAAGTATTTTGCCTCTAAAACCTAAAATTTGATGGATTCAAAAAAATTGCAACTTGCAAGCTCAATATTTTTGCATTTCTAACATTATAAGGATCTGATAGGCAAGCCCTAAATATGTAAGCGAGCAACCCTCTCTTGATTGTTTTTTTCTCTTTAAAAAGTTCCGCAGTGCAAAAATAATGGAGCTTCTGAGTAAATTTAAGGCTTTCAAGAAAACCATGATGTAAATTATATCCTACAAATTGGTGGACAAAGACACAAATGTCATGACATAACATAGTAACACGTATGTGGAGTTGACAAATTAGAACTTAAAAGCTTAACCTGATGGGACATGGTGAATTCAGTCACTCAATCAATATTCAGTCTCTCCCTTCGTAAGCAGGCTCAAAACATGGAATTTTTAACTTTAAACAAGAGGTACAAAGTGGAGAAAAGCCTCAAACTCAAGACTATCCTAAATGCCTAAGTCGAATCACACAATCAATTTAAAATAATAATGTTAAATAAGATAACTCCAAAAGAACAAGAGAGAGTAAACACGAATATGAAATCAATTTGTCATTGCCCCTCATCACACAAATATTAAGCCAAGTTCACATGTCTTTGTTTGTGCATGTGAAATAGCCAATTCTCCTAATATTAGAGATGAGATCATGATTTCACTTCAAAAGAGGCGAAATTCAAAAAATCAATTGATATGTGGATCGGCTATGAAATTAATTGATACAACAACAATGAGTAAGCCTAGTATCAAAATTTTTGGATTGGCTATGGATCCTCAACAAACTAATCAAGATGTTCTTATCTACCATTCTATGTTATCCAAAGTCATACTCACTATTACACTCTTATAATTAAGATGCCTTTTTTTTGTTCCTACGTCTATTGTTATTGTTGTTGTATGTTATAAGATATCGATTAATTTTGAATTGTCCCACCTCTAAGGCTTTGTTGTTATCGATTATATATGTTATAAGTTTCCTCCATGGTTTTATGCCAAAGTCACGTATCCAATCAGAATGTGAGTTTGTTTCCTTCTAATATCATTTCAAGGCCCACAATATATAACAACTCAAAGAAATTAGGGGGAAAATATTCCAATAGGCGCTAGGGGTTTACAAAAAGTCGCTTTGACCATACCAAACATGTAATATAATTATGGGCCAGACTCATTTACAGCCCTGTTGCTGTGCCGATCGGTGCTGCTAAAAAAAAAAAGTTCTCTTTTTTCTATCTCTCTCAAGTCTCCATAACTACGGTTTTTTTTTTTTTTTTTTAATCTCCACCACTATGTTCTATTCTCTTTTCCAATTTTCTTTTTTGGGTTTTTTTTTTTTTTTTTCAAAAATAGCAGTGTGCACTTTCCAAGCCTTTGTGACTTGCTAACGTGCTTTCTAAATTGAAAAGTTAATGATTAATGAATGCTCTAAGAATTGGTTTATAAAATATCGTAGAAAATTTTTATAAAAACGAAAAAAAATTTTTTTTTTGACTATTTTTCATTAAAGTAGGATTAAAATTATCTTAAAATACTAAGCCTAAGGCACCCATTAATATATATATATATATA
The DNA here is from genome assembly GCA_033629205.1 of Lithocarpus polystachyus. Lineage (NCBI taxonomy): Eukaryota > Viridiplantae > Streptophyta > Magnoliopsida > Fagales > Fagaceae > Lithocarpus > Lithocarpus polystachyus. Next base: position 42,427,902 of record CM066165.1, on the reverse strand, counting down.
TATATATATATATTGAGTAGTTGTTTTCTTTCGGTCACGTCTATTTCCTGTGCCCCACGAGTAGAAATTTCAAATTTTCACCTTTTTTTTTTTTTTTTTTCTTGGTAAGAAAATTTACACATGACTATTCACAAGTAAATCCCTTTTAAGAAATAATTTTCCCTTCTTTCTCTTATATATTAATATACAGATATATCATATATTGGCAACAAATGGTTTAGCTAAATCAGAGATTCCTAGAATGTAATAACTTACCAAACATACATACCTGCATGTAGATGTAGTTTCCAATTATTAATAAAGATCTACTGCTTTCTGTTTTAATAGTAACTCACTGTACTTATTTTTTTATACCTTAAAAACACACAGAAATATCGTATGCTCTTCTACTAAATAATGTACTAGATTCGGTACTAAACACAGTAGAGGGAGAAAGAGAAAAAAACACACACACACACACACACCTGTTGGATGAGGTTTCGCTGCGTGAGGAAGTCGAAGGCGGAGACGAGTGCGTATGCGCCGGCGAGTATGGCGGCGGTTGCTCCAGCGTCGTGCAAGATGGTATTTGCCGCGGCGCAGGAGGCGGCGCGTGGGGTGCACGGAGGAGCGTACGGCGCACGATGGAGAATATGGACACGTGGGGTTGGAAGAGGAGGCGGTTTGGGAGTGAGTGAAGCAGAGGAGAGAGGGAGGTTGGTGGTGGTGGTGGTGGGGCGGCGTAAGAGATAGACATTTGATCGGAAAGAGAGAGAGGGTCCGGTAAAAACTAAGAGGCTCATGACTTAGAGAGAGAGAGAGAGTGAAAGTGAGAGTGAGAGTTTAGACTAGAGTGGTTGCTAATCCGAATTAATATGGCAAAATTATGTCAAACTCAATGGAGTTGAAAGTGAGTGAGGTTGTTTGATAAAGCTGTGTGCTGTCCCTGTTCGGTGCCGTTGGTCATTACTCTCAGACGCTCCATTTGTCAAATCGAATAGATATCCAAGTGAGTGAGATTTTTTTTCCATTGTTTTGTTCCCTAAACTAAATAAGGCCAAAAAAAAAAAAAAATATAAAAAAAATATAAAAAATAAAACAAAGCAAAAGGAGAAAGACAAGGATGGGCTCCTCAAGCCACGTCATTTTAAAACACATTCACTGCTCTCCTTGAGTCTTCATTCCTTCCATCATCTCAGATTTTTGATACAGCCTCAACATCACTCTTGTATGGTATTTTTTACTTTTTCCTTTCTTTAATTTTTGAAATGGGAAGACCTAAGATAGGCATCCAATCTATTTGGGGAGACCCATCGCGTCGTGTATTCTTCTGAAAGGGTTAAATTTGATCAAAGAAGTCATCTCTTGCTAAAGCTTGGAGCTCTTTTTTCAGTTTGTGTTAAATTATTAATGATTTCCATAAAGAATGAAAAGATAGTTGTGGAGTACGTGTGGCAAAATTTTGAGTCTACTTATGACTTCTTTCATTTTGCATTACTATGTAACACAGCAATTGTATTGAAAGCTTCCTTTCTCTGTTTGAAATGTACTACCCTTGAGGACTAAGTTGAGCAACTTGTGAAGAGAAGCAGTAGTAACCTTTGAAATGCTGTGAAGGTGTTTGTGAAAGTACTTGTTATAGTGTTTTCAGTTTTCAGCAATAAGCGGTATCCAAATTAAAGCAAATTAAGTTGATAAAACAGTCAATGGTATAAAAATAAAACAAATAATAAGAAATTGAATGCCCATGTTTATTTGCTGCATTACTATATATTGAATTACTAGTATTGAACATATCCTTTTTTTTTCTGCACATTGACGAGAGCACTTTACCCCATGTCATGTCCATGCTTACTAGATATAATCACTTGAGCATGGTAGCAAGTAAAATAATTATGGACAAATATTTGATAGCACTAGATAAGGAAGTGAAATCAGATTTATGAATAATGATTGCAATTGTTTTGATTACTTAGGAAATAATTTTCAAAGTCTAAAAGCTAAAATAGTAGTGAAGCAAAGAGAAAAACAAATCCAAATCAAAAAGGGAATTCAATTATTTGTTAGGAGATTAGTTAAAGACTTAGCAAAAGAGTATAAAAACTACGGGAAAAAAAAACACAAATAAATAATGCAAAGAATGATTGAGCACCTAATGGAATTCAAAACTTTCAATTCCAGTCAAGTTGTTAAAATCAACAATGGTTCTGTTTTGTGGTCTAACTAGACAGGGGATTACTTTGTGGTCTCACTAGAGTTGGAATGATGTAAAGATTTTTATCTTGGGTACACTCAGTAGAAAGCAAATCTTTTTTGCTGGGCTAGAATTTGAATGACTAGAAAATTTTAGAATTGTTAGATATTTTAGCGGGTTGCTCAAAGGTTTTAGCGAAATGGCTTTTTGTGAAAATTTTGAGTGTGGGAATCAGAATTTTGTGCTAATCTCTATTAAATGAGATAAAATTTTGCTCATGTGACGTGGCTTAATGAATATCCTTAGATTATATAACTGCCAGATGTCATGCATTCATTTAAAAACTGAAGAGAACAGGAGAAAAAGAAACGGGAGAGGAGCCCATCCTGAAAGCAATGATCCCCCATACACAAGACAACCACTCACAAGTCTTATCTTGGGTCTATTGTCTAAGGTAAATTATACCAATGTTGTTTGGGTTTTACAAATAAGTAATGCTTGGTCCACAAAGGGTTTATTTGAATACCGCTTATTACTGAAAACTGAAAACACTATAGCAAAATAATTTTTAAATGTGTTAATGGTGTCGTGGGACCCAATTTTAAAGTTGTTTTTGCTGAAAAAAGTACTTGCAGGTTCCAAACAGTGCACGAGACTCACACAAAAAATGCAGCCACCAGTGGAAATGCGCAAACGCTCTATCCAAACTCACACTGTATTCAACATTCTAGTTTAATATTGAAATTACTTTTTTTTCTTATTAATAAATGTTCACTATATTAATAATATGTAAAAGCAATTATAAAATAGTTTGATACTCTAATATTTTCTTTTACAAATTACCCTCCGTTTTCACTCCTTCCAAACTAAAGTACTAAATAATTTAGATTTCAATATATATGCTTGTGTCTCAGCTTTGTTTGGTTGGGAGAATACAAAACGTTGAGGGGTAAAAAAGTGGAGGGACAAAAGTGGATTTAGATTTCTCTCATATATGTTTGGTTGATACGATGAAAATGTTGAGAAATGGAAAAAACTTTTTGTTTTTTTTGAGAAGAAAAATGAAAGGATAAAAAGTATAATTCTTATAAATTTACTTTCATACCCTTATTTGATAAAAAAATTAACAATAAGTTTGAAAAAAAAAAGCTTGAAATTTGGACATGTGGGGAGGGAAGAAAGGGGTACATGAATAATTTACCATCCAAACCCCTCTCCACCCCCTAATTTCTCCCCAGTTCAAAGGGACATGATTTCGGTGAGTTTGAGGAAAAAACACTTGAGCCAACCATTTTTCTCTCTTATTTTCCCCTCTTAACCAAACACTTCACTTCTCCATTTTTTATCCCCCAATTTTCACTCCAATCAAATGCACCGTAAGGGTGAGAGTGTCATTTATCAACAAATCTTAAGAAAGGAAGTTGTCATGCTGTCCATAGTATGGATAAGAATCTTTAATGAGACGTCATATACTTAATTGTCACATTTATACAAACTTCAAGGAATGGGTATCATTTTATAAATCGTTTTGGAGAGTATAAGTTTATAACCTCAAAGGAAAATGGTGTAATTTATCCTTAAAATTAATATGGGATTGGCATTTAGAAGGTTATCTATTATTTGATGTGTTATAGTGCTTGTGAACTAATTTTTCTTTTTCCTATTTTTACTACCATTTTGGGACCAAATTACTTGTAATGTCTTAATCTGTGATCCCAATAATATGACTTAGGTGGCCTAATTAGAAGTCGCCACTTCAATTGAAAATATAACTAAGATCCACCTTAACCAATTAACCCAAACTCTCTCAGAACTCTCTCTCTCTCTCTCTCGCTTTCAACTGGACTTATTCTTTTGTCCTTGGACGAAGCCCATGTCACTAGTTTGGATCAGAAGTGAAGTGGACCATTTTCTTCTAGATTTGCAACTTTTGCTCTGTTTATTTCGCTCTAAAATATTTTATAGAAGATATTTTCAGCATTTTATTGCATTTTATATTTTATTGTAAAATTTGGTCAAACTTAAAAACATTTTGCGTTGATCATAAAATGTTGTACTTTTATATTTAAAAAACTTGGTAAAACATTTTACAAAAATACAGATTGCGGCTCTTTCCCTCCATTTAGTGGTTGGATCACCAATCCGATAGCTGGTGTTGATCGTTCGGTCTGGTAACTATTGCTAACTATACGGTTACTGAAACTGCTAGTCCAGTCACCAAACCTCTAGCACCAGTGGCTGAGCCATTGATTTTGGTGGGAAAAATTTTATATATCATAATAAAAACTTGAAAATATTTGACTAAAAATTTGTTTTTTCATATCTGAAAATGTTTTACATCAAAATAACCAAATCATCAACTTTCCTAGCACTAAAATTTTTTGTTATTCCAAAAATAATAAGGGTAAAAACTAATAAGAAGAAGAAAAGAGAGTGTGGGGCCTGAAAGTTTGAAGAGGACCACTAATTTGACGCGGCAAAGAAAGCTAGATAACAATGAACGAGGAGTGAAGACGAAAGAGTGCACAAGTCATGGCTCAATAATTCCAAACAAAAATGGTACTTTCTTTATTTGAGCTTTCTCTCTTTGAAAATAACCAAATACATCTTTTGCACGGTAATTCTACTGTACCTCCATTTTTTGTTTACGGCACTTATTAGCAGGCAACCTGCTATATTAGGTTACCCCATATTTGATTATACCACTCTCAAATTGTGTAGTATTAATATCACATGTGACTATACCTTTGTCACATTTGGTGATTCTCTTATGTTTTCTCACATTCGATGGGACCATTCTCACATTGTGCAGTATCAACATCACATGTAACTGTACTTTTGTCACATTCGGTGGTTCCCTTCTTCTTTTTTCTCATATTTGATAGTACTATCTTCACATTGTGCAGTACCAACATCACATGTGACTGTACTTTTGTCACATTGTGATTATCTTATTTTCTTTTTCACATATATGGTACCATCCTCACATTATGCAGTACCAACGTCACATGTGACTGTACTTTTATCACATTTGATGATTTTCTTTTTTTTTTCCCCCTCACATTTGATGGTACCATCTCACATTGTGCAGTATTAACATCACATGTGACTGTACTTTTGTCACATTCAATGGTTCCCTTTTTTTTTTTTCTCACATTTGATTGTACCATCCTCACATTGTGTAGTACCAACACCACATTTAACTGTATTTTTGTCATATTTAGTGGTTCCCTTATCATTGTGTAGTACCAACATTACATTTGACTGTACTTTTGTCATATTCAGTAGTTTCCTTATTTTTTCTCACATTTAATTGTACAATCCTCACATTGTGTAATACCAATGTTGATGTCCAATTTTGCAAATCCATAGGCAAAAGCCCATGAGGAAGAAAGCCCAATGAAAAACAGCGGCCCAAAGACCCACCAAGAAGATTGAAAGAAATGCAAGGGAAAATGATCTGCAGCAGAATACAAATTTGCAGCAGGATACAGCTTTGCCGCAAAATGCAGTTCTCTGGCAGAATGGCTTCGGTAGATGAAGACAAATTGGGCCCAAGACCCTTTTAATCCAATCAACATTATCTGGCTCACAAAGGCCCAAATCTTTTCGTATAAAAGGATAGGCATGAAAAACTTATATGAAAAAGCACGATGAAAAGAAACAAGGAATGACAGGAAGTGTCAGCAGCAGAAAACGCGTGAATGAAAGAAAAGCCAAACTAAAGGAAATGACAAACGTAACAGGAAACGCATGAAGGAACAAGACAAAAACACGCAACAGAACAAAACAAAGGTTTGGTGGTGGGGGGAAAAGGGGGTCTATATTTGGTTTCCTGCCGTGATTTCTTTTGGAAAGATATCCTGCTGGGATGATATCTTACCCAAAAGAAGTAATAAATAGTTGGGACCATTTGATGCATGCCATAGAGCTAGGTAGTGAGGTAATCCAATTCTTATCCATTTAAACCAAGAGGTAGAGGTATACTGCAGGAATAAACAAAAGAGAATTTTGTCGTGAAATAGTGGTGTAGCAAACATGTATTGAGCAATAGCAGTGGTCGAGGCAACCAATGGTTTAGTGGGTAGTTCTAAAGAGATGCCCACAACAAACCAAAAACAGTTGGTGAAGCCCTAGGGGTAAACGGGAGAAATCCCATTGAATTAGCTCATTATAAAAGGAGAGACAGACCCAACGGGAGAGAAAGAAAGAAATAAATTTGTAAAACGAAAAGAGAAAACACGGCAGGAATAGGGGCATGCATCAATAGACCATTTTTTCCCTTCCTCTTAGCAAACCCACTCTTTGAAGTCTCTAAAAATAATAGCTAGTAGCCATTTAGGCATATTCTCCAAAATGCACAACTTTTATGGTAGAAGCCTATGACAAGGTTGTTCAAGTTGGGGTTTAGGTTCCTTCTTGGTTTACTTATTCTATGAGAAGATTCAAAATTTGTTTCGGTTGCAAATATGTTTGATTTCTCTCATTATAACTTATATCTGCCGTATTTAGTCATTCTGCCGTAGTACGTTTTTTATCACGTTTGCTGCATCAGTTGTCCTGCTGTGGTATCTTTGCTTGCTGTACTAGTTATTCTGCTATAGCACCCTTTTATTACATTCACCCTGTTCAACCTTTTCTGCCGAAACTTTCTTCTTTATTTGTTATTACGTGTTTTACTTTTGACTCATTATCCTACCATAAGTATATATACATATATCTTGTTTCTCATGTTCTGCAAAATATATATATTAATACGTATAAGTCTATTTACGAATATATGTATGTAGATATTTGAGAATATGCTAACCCATGTAAGCTAACATTTGCTTAATTGGTGTTTTCTTTGGGTTTTAGATTTGTTTATGTGCAGGAAGTAAGAAACAATATTTTTGCAGTAAAAGAAATGAAAAGTAGTCATCCACGTTGCATAGCAGAAGGTTTTAATGCAAGGTAGAAGGCTTTACTGTTGCGGCAGAAGGCTTTACAGCACGGCAGACAGTTCACTGTACAGAGTTTTGCTGCACAGCTGAAAAGTTAGATCTGCAGCAAAAACTGGAGAAAAGTTCCTGCTGCGGCAGAAACAAAGGATAAGCCTAGCAGAAAGCTTTACTACACAGCAGACAATTTACTGCACGGCAGAAAAGTCAAATCTGCGGCAGAAACTAGAGAAAAGTTCCTGCTGCGGCAGAAACAAAACATAAGCCTAGCAGAAAGCTTTACTGCATAGTAGACAGTTTACTGCACAGAGTTTTGTTGCACGGCAGAAAAGTCAGATTTGCGGTAGAAACTGGAGAAAAGTTCCTGCTGCGGTAGGAACAGAGGATAAGCCCAGCAGAAAGTTTTATTGCACAGCAGTAAGTTTTGCTGCACGGCAGAAAAGTCAGACCTGTGGCAGAAACTGGAAAAAAGTTCCTTCTGCGGCAAAAACAAAGGATAAGCCCACTTTGCAACATCTTCCCTTGGACTTGGATTCAATTTTTGCGCACAAACCGGCAGCGGCAAAATGGTACTTTGGAGCCCATTCCGCGAAGCGCCGGGCCCGACTTCCTTCTTAGAAAAAGAAACGTAAAAAGAACCCCCCGACAACCAACATCATATTTAACTGTACTTTTATCACATTTGGTGGTTCACTTATTTTTTTCTCACATATGATGGTACCATACTCATATTGTGCAGCATTAACATAACATGTGATTGTACATTTGTCACATTTGGTGGTTCTCTTATTTTTTTTCTCACATTTGATAATACTATCCTCACATTGTGTAGTACCAGCATCATATGTGACTGTACTTTTGTCACATTTGGTGGTGATGGTAATATCTCCCCTTGTGTAAACCAACTAGTGCACCCTTCACAAACCAACAAATTTTTTAAGCCAATTGAAGAATTGTATTTTATATAACTTAAACTTTAGTCTTTGATTTCAACAGTATTCATGATACCAATTTAGTGTAGAAGTCATCTAACTGTATTGGCAAACAGAACAACTATTACTTCCATTTAGTGAGAGGCAAATCTCATGGACATAAACCTCAAGAGTTCTTTTGCATTCTGCATAACTGTCCTAATATTCTGAAGTCCCAGATGAAAATTACAGTGCAAACATTGTTGTACCCATCAATATCATATGAACCCATTGTGAATCCATCTAGCTCCTCGGCTTGTGAACCCATCTAGCTCCTTGGCTTGTGAATCCAACCCTCAGACCAAGTCATACAACTTCCTTTACAATTCAATGTATATTACAGTTTTAATTAAATTCAAACACATGATTATTTCAAGTCATTTGACCAATATATATATATATATATATATATATATTTACTAGCCTCATCACGCACACTCTACGCGTGTGACAAGGATTTTTTTTTAGCAAAAAAATCTGTGTTTTTATTTTATATATATAATTTTTATTTTGAGAATCTAATTTATAAGTGGATAAAACAATTTTAAAATTGACAGGAGAGTTCTATTTTTTGGGCAATGTTTTAGTAAGAGTTAAAGTTGCATTTTTACTGGATTGTCCTTTAGTTTTGTTTCTACTTAAACATAAAGGTGTAAGAGCATTTTTGAACTAAAAAAATAAGGAATCCAAACAAAGAAAGTCTCCTTAAATAGTAGTATAGATATATATCACATAATTAAACAATGTTATCTTGTTTTTTTCTTTTTTCTTTTTCTGTAAAAACAATGTTATCTTTTATATAATAAGGATAATTAAATAATTAAATTTATGTTCCAATGTATTTAAATTTTATTAGAAAGCATAATAAACCGCACCTCTACTAAATTGTAAAAGTAGTAACTTTTATCCTCATCCAAAAAAAACTTTTATCCTCATCCAACAGGAGCAAGCTACGTTCAATGAAGAAGACTAGTTTGTTTAGGTCACCGTTTTCATCACACACTCTCTCTCTCTCTATCTCAGTGTCAGTGGAGACCAAATGAGACAACGTCTTCCACAACCACTGAGTCTCCGATGGAGGAACAACCATCTTCCGCACGACATCGTACTCAACATCCTAGCAAAGCTACCGGTGAAATCAATTTTAAGATTCAGGTTCGTTTGTAAATCTTGGAACTCCTCAATCATCACTCCCTATTTCATCTCCACCCACCTTAGTAATATCAACAGCAACAACAAAGGTAATGATAATGGTTATGTCATTCACATGGGGTCGAATCCTTCTTCTTCGTCTTCTACTAGACGAGTCTGTACTGTGGCTTTGGATCGCACGTTTGAAAGGGTTTCTGAGTCTGAAATTTCCTCTGATTTACGCCTTGGTTTGACGGTTTACTGGGTTCGTGCAATGGCTTATTGTGTTTTTCTGATTCCGATGGTGTTTTATATGTGTGTAAACCCATCATTAGAAAATTCAAGAAGTTGCCTCATACTTGTCTAGGAAACTATGTTACACTTGGATTTGCTTATCATTCTGAGAATAATGACTACAAGGTTGTGAAGATTTCAAATACTCCTTTGTCTGCACTGGAGATTGAGGTGTACTCTTGTTCGGATTCATGGAGGAGTTAAATTCTTGTTGAGAGCCTTCAATGTTGGGTTCTATCCCATTGATTAGTGGAGCTTTGCACTGGATGGCACATATCACAGAAGGAGAAGAGGATCACGGAAGTGACTTGATTATGGCATTTGATGTCAATAGTGAGAAATTCAGTAAGCTAGCACTGCCTGATGGTTGTATCGAGGCAAACATTAGTGTGTGGTTTCTTGCATCGTTCAAAGGGAAACTGGCTTTCATTACATTTGAAAGAGTTGATGAATAACCTGGATTTCAAGGCCAATACTCCATATGGGTGACGAAGGAATATGGTGTGGCTGAGTCTTGGAATACTCTTTGTTGTACCCTTTGAAAGAGTAGCTTATTACCTTGCCTTTACTGAGTATGGTTCACTGGTGGTTTTCTACATTAAGGAACAAGTAGAAAGGCTTAGACTTAAGCATGCGTTAGTTGACACTGAAAGTCTACATGAGAAGGATCTTGATATCCATTACTTTTATGGAGAGCCTTATCTTACTTGATAGAGCAAATGTAGCATCTTTCTAAGCAGATGGTGGCATGCATATAAGAAGTGAAGTCATTAGTGGTATGCACAAAGTGAAATCCTTGTTATAACTTTTCTTCTAGATTAGTATTAGGCATGATAGTATTGCTAAAAACTTCATTTTTATCCCTGCTTTACGTTAACCTTTTGTGGCTCTATTACATATCAGTGTTTGATATTTGTATGTGGATGGTTGTTGTGCACATACCCAAGTCCAGCAATGTTAACAAAAAAACAATACTTGGCCTACAAGATCCTTTGTTGCTAGTGTATTCCTCTGGTAGTGTGACAAAGACCTAGATTACAGCTCTCGTGACTTCAAATTAAAAGAAGAAATGAAAAAAAGAACAGACAAATAAATGAAGCTCTAAAACTGAGAATGTTGAAAAGGAGTAGCCAAGTGCTTATCTAGTGCAAATCTTACCATTCCAATATCATGTTCTTATTTCCTTTGTACCAGGTACATGGTTTTTGATGGTTTTTATATTACGTTATCCAAAATATTGACGAGAAGAAGTTAGTTTATATGACAAAGAATCTATTCCAAGATATGTGATCTTGCTATATCAGCTTAACTCTTGCCTTTGAGAGCTGTATCTTGGTAAGGAATGTTATTGTCAGCTGATGTGGATCAAGATGTTTAGGTGCTTAAATGTTGCGTTGTTGTTAGTACTATTGTTTTCTTTATGATAAAGAAACATGTTGTGGTTTATAATACTAGCTGCAGACCCAGGTAATGCATGTGAATATAAATATTATGTAATGAAGTGTAATATATAAAAAATAATCATTACTTCAAGTATTATCTATTTAAAAAAAGAAAAAGATTTCTACAAGTTTTTTTTAAAAATCTTTTTATCTCTACAAATATATCATTTTATTATTATTTTTTTTTAATTTTGATTAATATTTTTTTAAGGTGAACCATATTAATTTCTTCTAACTTCTATTGTAGTGTATTATATTTGCTTAATATACAATTAAAATTTATAAGTTTCAAATTTATTACTCAAATTTCTCATCTCTAAAGGATTAAGGAAATTATCATAATAATCAAAACTCATTACAAAATTACAATGTTATCTTAGCCAAAATTAAAATGAAACTAAAGGAATAAATAATAGGCTTTATAATAATTTATTATTCAAACAATTGGTAGGCATATTCAAATTCCCGTTTTCAAAAAAATTAAGTATTAACACAAACTAAAATTCAACCAAAGCTATAAAAGAGAAAGAGAAGACTTTCTTATGGGATATTAAAAAAAAAAAAAAAACAATATCAAAACACATATTAAAAAAAAAACCAACAACCTTAATTAGAGTCAGAAGAAAGAACAAAAATTCACCGAGAGAGAGAGAGAGAGAGAGAGAGAGAGAGAGAGAGAGAGAGAGAGAGTCCTCACAATTTTTTTTGAAAAAAATATGGATTGAATGAGAAAACGATTTCAAATTTATACAAAATAAAATGAGTAGAAGAAGAGTCAAAATATAAAAAAGAGGAAGGAAGTATAACGGTAAAGTAGTGGGGAGATAAAGAGGCAAAAGGAAAAAGAAATGTTAGAAAAAGTGTAACAGTACATGTGTGAACTAATAGGGAGAAGAAAAGTTTTTTTTTTTTTTTTGAAAATAGGGGGAAGAAAAGTTTAAATAGAAAAAAAGAAAAGAAAAAAAAATAAATGAATAACGTAACTGTTGATGTGGCTCAACAATAGTGTAGCAATAATAAATATTACATTTCAGCTTTTAGTAATATATAGATATATATATAAAGAATTGTCCACTAAACATGTTTGGTAAATGAGAGAGAACTTAAAGTCATATAGAACTGTTAGGTTATGAGGTCCATTTGCTTTTCTATTGGGCATTGATTGGACTTTAGGGACCCAATTTATTTGAGAAAATTTGTTTGATGAAGCATCCATATATTGATTTTGTTGTATGTCATCCCAAAATTAATTTTGGTAACTTATTTGACATCTTGCATGGACATCAACTAGTCATCTATATATTTGGATACATTCTGGAGGTGGTTTGCTTATACTTTCAAGTTTCAACATCTTGAAAATGACAAATATTCTCTAATTCTCAAACTCTCTTTCTATAGTAGATACCTACTTTTTAGGATCCGGTTAATGTGTGCCTTAAGGGCACATATTAATCTATCCATTTTTGGACAACTTTTTCAATTCTTGAGAAATTTTTTTTCAAAAATGATAAATTATTATGTGCCCTTAGGGCACACATTAGCAAAATCCTTTTTATAATACTAGAGTAATTTATTGTAATTTTCCCTTTTAAGTGTGGAATAAATGTACTTTCTTTGAACAAAGATAGAATAGCATAAATTCATTCCTGAACCTCTATTAGAGCAATAGTTTTCACCCTATAACCTTGTACATTACCCATTGACCTTCCAACTCGATAGCATGATTTCCATAACCACCATTCTACATCCTGCAAACACATATTTCTCCAGTCATAATAAGATGACTGTTTTATGTTGGGAATTTTGTTTGGGTGCCAGCCTGCCTCAATACACTCACTCATTCACAAATCACAATTCTCTATCACTCTTTCTTCATTCTCTACCCATAATTTGTGGAGCCACATACGCTGATCCTCCAAGTCAGGACCAACCATTTCTATAGTGACGTCATGGTTGACATCCTGAAGAGGCTGCCATTGAAAACATAGATGAGGGTTCAGGTATGTAAAAACCTTGCACACAAACTCCACTCAACAACAGTAGCGGCTCTCTTTTACTTTGATTCCTGCTAGAGCCAATGCCACTCTGATACCATGATAAAATATAGTCTTTCAAAAGCTTAATTTATTTCGATTAAATCATGTAACCATTATTTTAATAAGATTGAAGTTGAAATAATCAAATATCAATTTCTTGGCTCAGAGAGGTTAAGCAATATTCGAACTTAAAATTTCATCATAGCCAAATTTGGTAAGATTGCTGTGGGGGCAAAAACATCAGCAAAAATGATGGGCCTGTGCGTTGAGCCCAAATAACAAGAATCATAGGCCCGTATATTGGACCCGAAATGCGCGCCGAGGACCATGGCTCGGCCGAGGACTACCTAGTCTGATCTACAATGACCGAGATAAACGGAGGGGAATCTGAACAAGACTTGGGAGAGTTCGGCCGCCCGTCCGAGAACGTTAACACCTCGGACGGTCGAGGCACGAATAAACCTTGGAAATCTGCCGGTCAGAAAAGTACCCCAGAAGGTTCTACTGGCTTAAACGGACGTAGTAGATCCATACACCCAGAAAATATCCTAAAATATCAAGGAGGAAGACTGCCAACCCCGCATTGAATGCCCCACAACTAACCCCCTGGCCGCATTTATGTGGAGATGACATCTGAACAGTGGCTAATAGTCCCATCGTTTCTATGAAGTGAGTTCTGGAAAAAGCTGAGAGGACAAGTGTCCGAATACGAATGAGAAAACCCACACGTGGATGGTTAAGAGAGGGTGGGAGAAAATATAAAAGGAAAAAAGAAGGAAAGAGGGGGAGAGTGATCTTCGGACGTAGAACAAAAATAGCACCTTAAGTCTGAGACTGTAGTTTCATCGTGGTAAACGATCTAGGTCCAACTTATTGATAATCTCAACCTTTCCTAGCCCAGTCCTTCTCAACCTACTCTCTACAAATTTATTGTATAGGGGCCCTTTTGGGCGAATCCTACCATCTTTGGGCCGGATTTATGAAATTGTGTCCCTACAATTGCCAAATTGGCTTTTTAATTGGTTGCATTGGAGAATATTCATCGTAGCTAAAGATTTGCTGAACAGAGCAGAGTTAAGGGAGCTAGAATTAATGCCTTCCTTTTCTTAATTGTTAGATTCAGTGAAGGTTCATCTTGGAGGAGAGGTTGACATGGTTTGGAATTTAATGGAATATAGAAAGTTTGAAGTCCACTCTTGTTGTAGGTTAGCAGAGCACCTATTGTAGCTACGTTTCCACGGAGTCCACAAGTGTCCTCTAATGTTTCTAAGTGCAAGACTTCAGCTTAAGGAAAGATTTTAAGTAGTTATTATGTACTGCTGTTGTATGTTCAAGGGCAGTGGAATGAAAATGTTGAGAAGCCATTGTTGCAGTGTTTAGTTATAGCTTGGTTATGCCGCAAATGTTTCCTTGTTGCAGTTTATCATCCACCTAAGTAGGTTGTTGAGATATAGGATGGTGGGGATGGAAGGTGCAGAAGGCACAACAATAATGGAATTTTTAATGGTCATACCACTCTGCCTAAATGGTGTATTCGGTGAAAATTTTCAGATTTTTTTTTTATTAAAAAAAAAATCTTCAAACAATTTTGAGCTCTGATCTGGGTTGACTTATTTTTTTATGGGGGAGAGGGGATTGATAAGAAACAAAAATTCATCCCAAATTGGGAGTTCTAAAAGGACTAACAGAAGCCATTCTGCACATAAGGCTGAAAGAGAAGCACAACCCCAAATAGATTTATCATCAAAAACTGTCAAAATACTAGCTGGAAGCCACCCCAGTTCAACAGAAAGATCTTAAAAATCATTTGGCAGAAGATGAACCTGAAGAAAGTCTATCACTCTGTGCTTTATCAGCCTTTTCCAAGTAATCTTGATGGGACTGATGTTTAGCTCCTAAAAATGGGATAGCAATTTTATTAGATATAGCAGATAAATGACAGCGGCACTACCCACACCCCCCAGCAGGGCGGGAACAGTAGAATTGGAATTATAAATCAACATGCAGGTAGAGCACCCACCAACCAATGGTCCAATCCTCAAGGATCACTAAAACCAAACCAAGTCCAGTTCACCTATAACCTCCATTTGTCAAAGACACTTTCACATGGTACAACAAGATAATTTAGGCCAATAAATGTTGTAACTAACAGTAAGAAACACAAACACGACAATAGTCTCATTAATTTTCATCCTATAACCTCCATTTGTCAAAGATACTTTCACATGGTACAACAAGATAATTTGGGCCAATAAGTGTTGTAACTAACAATAAGAAACACTAACATGATAATAGTCTCATTAGTTTTCATATAAGCAACGCAGGTTATAATGCACGAATGAGCTGCACTACACGAAACACTAAAAAAGTGGCCACCATTACAAGTTTCCAATACTTCTGAACCACAATTAGCAAACTGAAATGGGTCCCAGATATATTCCGAGCCTGACATTTACTCCTGCCATAGAATAGCGCTTCAATAATTTCAATGGGAAGAACATATATAATGCAGTCATGGAAGATTAAATTGTTACTACATAAATTGTCCATTCAAGATTTTATTTTATGGGATCTATGTATAAAATCCAATTGAAGTAAAAGTCACGTGATTCTAAAAGTACAAGTTGGGTTTTTATTTAATAAAATATGGTCAATTTTGTATTCAAGGATAAAACTGTAAAAATCAAGGGCATTTTGATAATTTGATTGAGTCTAAAATTCTATAGGAAATCCTAGGTATCTTAGATTTTATTTTCTTTGAATCCAAGTTAGTCTTTAATTAGTTATTACTACCTTATTAGGTTTTTCAGTTAACTAGTCAAATTAGGAATCCTAACACTGCAAGAAAGAGTTATTATACATATTTATGTTCAATGTATTCAAAAAAAAAAAAAAAAAATAGATGTAGCTGATTAATAAAAATATTTAGTGAGTATTGAGACACATTGGCCTAATTGTTCTTTTTTTGCCCTCCCATTTTCTTCCCTCTTTCCTTTATTCTTTCTTGTGGTATTGTTCACAGATAATGTTCATACAGCCCTTGAACACTATAAATTTCTCGATTTTCCTTCTTTCTTAGAACCCCAATTCAGCCCTTGAACACTATAAATTTCTCGATCAAAAATCTTAAAAACCCATGTTGTTCTTTATCATATAGCCAAAAAAAAAAATAAAACCTGATCAAACCCTCTCAAATTTTGAGCCCTAACCTTTTTTTGACAATTCTAAACCCTAGATCCACAAAACCTCCTAAACCTTAACAACCTCAAATTCCCAATTTTTCCTACATTAGTATAAAGGATTGATTTTTCTTCTTAGCAATTATCAAAGAGGTAAACGAAATCGCATATCACAATTCATACTGATTTAAAAATGTGAGCAACACATAACAACCATAGTCCAAAGTAAAAATTCAATTAGTAATTGTTGATTGTATATACTAAAAGATGGGTTACGGCAATCTACAAACACTGGACCAAAACATTGCAATTTGAAAGGAGGCAATCTGTGATAATGACAATTTGCAGCCACAGGGAAGGCAATGCTTGCTTATATAGTAATGTTGTTATTATTATTATTATTATTATTATTTTTTTTTTTGGGCTCAAGAAAAATGGGTAAGGGAAGCAACCAGTTTGTAGAAGATCTTGCCTAGGCGTGATCATAGCAGCACCTACTTGCTAAGGAACCAAAGCCTAAGAAGCCTAGTTAGGGGGATGGGGGATTGGAGGACACATGAGCTCCCTCAGGGGGGGTTCAGGCATAGCTTAATGCCTTAACCTCAACCCCACAAAGATTCAAAACTCAGGATGTTGACCCCAACCAGGCCACATTGGAAGACTTTACCATTGGACCACTCACCCTTGGTGGTCAACAATGTTATTAGCTGTACAATGGACTGCTAGCATCCTCTAATGCTGGTATCTTCCATAAAGAAAGCTACTCTACCTATACTTGGACCGTTGGTGATTTACTGATTGTGGGCTACAACTATCCCATTAAATGACCATGTAGCCACCACTGGACCATTTTTAGGTATTAAGGGAAGATTCACCTCTGTATAACGAACAAGTTAATGCTCCTTGGACAGATGGAGATCCAATTCCTATGATATTGGACCGGCACTATAGCCATCAAAGAGTGGCTAAGATCAATTTTAGAGCTCATAAACTATAACTGAAGATTTTTCATTAAATTCTCGAAGAGGATTGCTAAATTCAAGAAGCTTTTAAAGGATGTTCAGAAAGGTAATGGCATTGCACTGATTGGAAGAGTGTCAGAGAGCCTTTGAGAGTCCGAAGCAGACGATGATTGATGAACCCTTATTGCGTTAGCCAAATCACACTAAGCCATATGGAGCACGCATGGATGGATCAGACTATGTCATACATAACATCTGTATAACATAGCTACCCAGTTGCATATAAGAACCAAAAGCTCAATGAGACCAAAAGGAATGGTCTAGGAGAAGGAGATTACAATCAAATGCAAACATCTACAAGAACTTTGGGACAGTATATTAGTCTAATCAACAACAATAAATACACAACATTTGTTTGATTTCCAAAACAGCCCATTTGGCTTTTTTTTTTTTTTCTTTTTTTTTTTAGAATACTAAGTATTTTTAACACACACACACACGGGGAGAGGAGAGAAGGTTTTTTTTTTAAAAACTTACAGTGGTGTATATCCAAAAGGGCCTAACTCTTGGCTTAAATGCTCAATAACAAAGGAATTTAGTAGTGCGTAAATGAACATAAGATTCAAATGTATATGAACATCTCACTGCTTAGTATGTTAGGAATTCTCAAGTATATGAGATACTAAACAAGGGAAGGCATCTCACTGATTGCTGTTACCACTTACCAGCACTCAAGGTTGTTACATCTTACTAGAAAGCAAGTAGCAATTATATGTTGGAATAAAGAAACATCTTCGTCTATAGTGGCAGGCTAAAACATAAGCAAAGAAATAAAGGTAATGAATGCAAATCAGTTTAACTAACATCAAATTTAAAAAGTGCAGACTAGTATTAGATTGATGTGTGCTTCCGTTGTTACATTTTAAAGTTTTTTTTTTTTTTAATTTCTTGTTGAGTCTAATCTAATGTGCCCATCTCCTGGCAGCAAAACACTAAACTAGTTTTTATATTTTTTATTCTGTGCATATTTTTCCAGCCATAAATATAATTAGGGAAGAGCACTTGTCAAAGATAATTAATCAAATGCTGACAATTTGCACAACAATTGAGAGTAATAACCAACATAGATAGCATCAATCTTATAACTTTCTTCTTCTTTTTTGTGACACTATTTCTAAGTGTTAACAAAATGTGAATCATTGAGTTCATATTGCATCTATATATTTATCGGGTAAATATCACAGTTTTCCCCTAAGTACAGACTCTAAAACCTAATCCAATATAGAGTAGTGAAATTCTCAAACCAATATAAAGCAGTCCTAATTAGATGAAAAATAGGAGAGGTAAAAGAGTCATGCTTTCAATATATTTCCCTAATCCCTAACAATCCGGCAATTTTCACAGCAACCAAACAATGATTTTATTTATTTTTGTTGCCAAATCAAAATGCAGTGGTAGAAAAGAAAGAAGTACAAAACTCGGTTCATGAAGTACCAAGGGATGCCAAAGATGACAGTAAGGACGGCAATGCCAGCCGTGACATGCTTCCTGTCCCCGCTGTAGAGGAAGTGATCCATTTTGGGCATGAAACCTCCTCCTGCTTCAACATTGGTGCTCATTTTCCCTTTTCACTTTCTCACTAGGTTAATCGTTGGAAGCTAGGTACCCTGCTTTATTATGCAATTGGACTTGGAAGACCTTCCTATCCTCGTGTTACCTAGGCTAATGACATGAGAAAGTATCTGTTTTAACACAATAGGTATGCCAAGTTAACAAGCCAACTAGTAAATACCATGTTGGAGGTTGATAGCACCTATTCTGATAAAGTAAAATAAACTACCTTATTCACACGCACTATGTGTGGATTTAGTGGCTCTTATATATATATATATATATATATATGTTGTAACTGCAAGTAGGTATAGTTTAAGTATAAAACGTGTTCCCTAATTTATAAAATTTGAAACTGAATTTTAAATTTCCCAAAAACCAGTATATCCTTAATTTGTCTTATTGCTAACCCATTTTTTATTCAATCGAATAATAGGGTATTTTTTGAAGTAAAGAAAAGTGGACACTAAAGATTTATGTTCCAATTGTATATACAATTGGAACATAAATCTTTAAAACACCTACTATTTCTTTCCTTCTAAATACACCACATCAAACTATAAGGAAAAACAATCCATATATATCCATTACGATGGCGACCAAATTGACCTTGCCAGCAAGCAAGAAGCTCAACAACAGACATTGACAAAATTGAACAAACTCCAAATAAACCAAAAGCAATAGTGGTAGCAACACATAAGAACCTAAACCGAAAAACAAAGACTCCGTTTCTGCTACAGCGATCTCTTTCAATTTGCCATCTAGGAAGCCTTGTATTCTTAAACAAGGACACAGCTTTAGATTTAGTAGAAGAATAATAAGCTTTAAAATCCTTTGTTTTTTGCTGTCTCCAGAGCTTCTTCGACAGCCAGACAGATGATTGTCTGCTAGTCCTGAGTTTCCAACTATGGCAGCCAGCTACAATCCTTTTGCCGTCTCAATCTATGAAAGCAAAACCTGACCCTCCCCATCTTTTATTCTTTGATCTTCTACCAGGCACTAACAAAATACCTTGCACGCATTCAGTACAGTCTTGATCTATCTCCCACCCCCCACCTCCACCCCCCCCCCCCCCCCCCCCAAAAAAAAAAAAAAGGTTTCAGCACAGAAGCCTGTTGCACACACATATATATATAAAGGAAATTTTTTATTTGGAATTGCATTTCACATTTTATTTCAATCTTCTAACCTTTTCCCTCTTTCCCAACCCATAAACTCTATTCCAGTTTCAAAGTAAGATACGACTCTCCATTGTACATTTTCATAATATTGTATCAATAGATTTGATCTGGCAATTTAGGATGAATGTATTTCCTACCTATGTTTTATTCTAAAATGTGTATAAACTATAATGACAAATTTAGTGAAAAAAAAAAAGCTCTACATATGAGGCAAGTAATTGTAACAGGGAGATTGCAGGTATACCAAATCCATCGAAGGTCAGAATATTAGTGGTAGTAGAAAGAAGATGATCTCTAATATTAACTACTAAGTAAGGAAAATCTACTAGAAACAATGGTCTTTGGTGATATTCAATTGACCTATAACAAGCACCCAAATTACCCCATGAGCATAACCAATTGCAAACAAATTATTCTCTCATTTCACAAATACATAAAACTAATTGCATGTTCACAATGTTGCATCAACTCAAGTTCAAGATAATTTTCACAAAAATAAGACTAGAATAGCAACAAACAACCTAGTGCCAATACAAGAATATAGATATCATCATGTAAAAGAATAACTTGCAACGAAAATACCTAGTCCTTAATCATTACTTAATATGTTGATATGGTTACATGCAGTACAGAGTAAAACAATAAGTTTACTCCAATATAGAGATAGCTTTATCTAATGGGGGAGGGAGGGAGTCATGAAGCAACCAAAAGAGCCAAACTAATTATACTATTTGTTTCACTGTTGTCCCTATGTTATATAAAAATAACTAAATTTACTCCCTAGGGGCGGGTCGAAAGGGCCCTGCCTTGGTGAGGTACCATGTCAGGAAAATAAATAAATAAAATTTACTAATGATGGCACTCTTACTTTAAAAAAGCTATCCTACACATCCTCAAATGAATAAAGGTTCAAGAATCTCTAGTAACACGCAAATCGTAGTAAGTGCAAACAGGAAATCAGAATTATGAAGGTTGGACTCAAAATAGATCCTGCCTTTTGCAAAAGACAGCTGAAAGGTATGAAAGTGAAAGAGACAGTAACTTAAAGTCTTAAATTAATTGATATTTAAGAAGTCCCACAGCTCAATCTCTTGTGGTTTTAAAACAATAGTTTAACTTGCAAGCACCCATAACCTGCTTTAAAACTAAATTTGCTAAGCAAATTACAACCAGACTATGTTTGTAAAACTGAAACTGATTCAAGAACTAATTTGATCCAGAACCTAATCACTAAGGGTTTTAAGAATTTTGGGGCTGGTTTAGGGAGAAGTGCATACCTATATAAGGTATGATATTTAGCATTAACTTTACATTATAAAAAATTTGAAACACCTATACATAAGAAAGGGTTTAATGCAACAAAATAAGTGCAAAACAAAATCACAATAAAATATCAGACAGTAAAAGGAACAAACAATCTTGTACACAGAATTGGAAAGAAATACCATCTCATAAAAAGTATTAAATTTTACTGGAAGCAAATATACATCACTCACATGATGACTTGTGATTGGTTAAATATGAATGTTGTCCATGATCTTGAGAACCTAAAAAACCTTCACACGAACTTTGGAAGCAATTCTTGAATATTTTCATCTACTTGATTCAATGACAGCAAGTCAATAAACATGGTTGCAGTGGTCGCATTTGCTGAAAAACCCTTGTCAACCATTATTTTGAGATATTTCGTTGCCTTTGATGTCTCACTATGTTTCAATAACCCATGAATTATTGTGTTATATGTGTGCTCATTAGGTGAACAACCATTGCCATCCATTTTCTCAAGCAGCTCACTCGCTTCATCAAGTAGTCCATTCTTGCAAAATCCTTTGATCATTATAGTGTAAGTCCAAACATTAGGTTTCAATCCTTTTGCAGGAAGACCACTAAAGATTTCTCTTGCAGTCGTAAGTTCCCCAACATTGTAGAAACCATCAATCAAGATGTTGTAAATCACAATATTACAGTCCAGCCTTTTTTCTTCCATCTCCCGAAACAATGTCATTGCCTCAGCAATTCGTCTATTCTTAAAAAAGCCATCTAACAAGATGGCATAGGTTTGGGGATTTGGATGTTGGCCGCAAGCTCGCATTGTATTGAATAGCTCTAATGCAGTTTGGACTCTCTCCATTCGACAGAACCCACCTATAAGAGTGCTGTAAGTCACTACATTAGGAATCATTCCCTTATTGGACAATTCATGAAACAGACGCATTGCCTCATCAATTTTTTTACTTTTGCAATATCCATTGATCAATATGTTATAGCTGAACACATCGGGTGAACAACCCTTCTCAACCATCATATTAAACGTCTTAACTGCCTCATCCATTTGGTTTTGCAAACAATAACCATCAATCAAAGAATTGTAAGTGACTTTGTCAGGCTCAATGCCTCTTTGAATCATCACTTCAAAAATTTCTTTTGCCTCAGTCAACATCCCTTTCTTGCAAAGTGTGTCCACCAATATGTTGAAGGTTTGCACATTTGGCATGATCTTCCTTTGAACCATCTCATTCAACAAGGTAGCAGCCTCCCTCCACCAGCCAGAATTGCATAGTCCTTGAATTACGCAGCTGTAAGTGACAACATTTGGCTGAATGCCTTTACTCATCATTTCAGATAAAAGGTTCAAAGCCACAGTTACCAATTTGTCCTTACATAAACTGTCAATGACCGTGCTATAGAGCACCACATTTTGTCCAAAATTCCTTTTTTCAAGCACCCTGAGCAACCTAATAGCCACACCAGTCTGGCCAATCTTACACAGACCGTTTACTATCGTCCCACAAGTAATTGCATTAGGTTGGTACCCTTTGCTCTTCATTTCCTCTAACAAACTCACAGCCCCAGAAATATTACCTTGAAGACAGAGGCCTTTAACGAGAGTGTTTAGAGTAGTTTGGGTAGGCTGAAAACCAAGTTTCAAAATTGTTGCTGTGATAGAGAAACCAAAATCGACCCGGTTCAGATGGCAGAAGCAATTAATCAAAACAGTGAGAGTATACACATTGGGAGAGATTCCGAATGATTCCATTCGTTTAATTAGAGTAACGACTACAGAGTAATGCTTCATTCTTGCAATGGCACCCAACAATAGAGTAAAATCTCCAATGAAAGGCAAAGGGTGCATGTGAAGCATTATATCAAAGAGGCCTAAGGCATGATCAAGATTCTTAAAGGTTCCAGATTTGCAGTGATCTCTCACAGATTTCAAAAACTGATTCCGATTCTGATATGGGGTTTTCGCATTTTCTCTAATGGTAGAACAATAATGATAAGAAGTAAAAGCACGAAATGGAAGGCTTACTCTAATAATCAAACGATTGCGTATAAAAAGAAGAGAGGATGTTGATTTACCCATTTCACAATGACGACAGTCAGTCTCAGCTACTAACTCGGGTCGGGTTTGGTTTCGGCTTAGCTTCGGAACTTCAAAAATCGAAAGGAGGAGAAGTCATGGTGTGGAGTGGCAGATCGGAGAGCGAAGCAGTGAGTTCGAAGGTAAGAGAAAAGACAGAGAATGATTTGTATTTCTGAATTAATTGGAAACTCGTTCAGACCCCTTTTTGACCCAAAAAAAAAAAACATTAAAAAATTGTTAGGTTAGACATATTTTGTTTTACTGCACTTGTCCTATCTAATTTTTTTTGAAATTTTTGTTCACGTTGTGAAATAAATGAAGAGTATAATATAAAATTCACAAAAAAACGTCAATAACCCAATAAAGAAAAAAGAAAAGAAAAGAAAGAAAAAGTAAAGTCATGTGCATATAAAAAAACTAAAATTAAAAATTAAAAAAGAGATTGTAAACTTATTTATAACTTTAAAAATGTTTAACTTTTTCACCATAATTTGAACTCATACATGTGTAATTGTAATCTATTTACATAATTAAAGTCAAAATTGAGAGGTGAGTCCAATTAGCTCAACTGGTAAAGTCTTTGATGGTTGTATAAGAGATTTTGGGTTCAATTCTCGTTTACACAAAAAACTGATTAGTGTCTTAGTCTGATGATAAAGAGCTATCATTAAGAACGGACGTTATAAGTTAAAACTCTCTCTAAAAAAAAAAGTCAAAATTGAGAGAAAATCTAATTTAATTCTAAATTAGATTCTAATTGTTATCTAATTTTGCTTCAGTGTCCTATTTAAGTTTTTAAAAATTTTGTTATAGGTGAGTTAATGTTGTGCAAAAGACGAAGAGTCTAATATAAATAAACCATAAAAAACCCAATAATAATATGAAAATAAATAAACTCAAGTGCATATCGAAAAATAAAAATAAAATAAAAATTAGAGAGAGAGAGAGAGAGAGAGAGAGAGAGAACTCATCTATGACTATATAAATAACTAGTATTATGTCCGTGTAATGCATGGTTTAATCAAAATTCGTATGTAAATAATTTTTTTATTAATTTACTTAAAAATAAATAATAAAAATAAATAAATATTTTACTTTTAAGTTATATAATAAATGGATATTTTACTTTTATGAATATTCTAATGCATATTGCGCGCTCGCGCGCGCGCGCGTGCACACACACACACACATATATATATAAATTGAGTGAAAGATGGTAGAAATACCTAAAAAAATATATAAAATGATTTTCAATAATATATTGAATTTTAAGGCTCAATTAATCACAAGTATTTAAATGGATAAACCTTAAATTTAATAATTAAAAACTATCAAAAATAACAATTGAAATCATATTAAAGTGGAAACCTCAATTCAATAATTAAGAACAATCTAAATTACTAAACATTTAAATTTTTGGAGTAGAGACTTACATGAGAATTTAATTTTTGTCTCTAAAAGCATGAGAGAAGACACTGAAACTTGAAATTTAAGCCCCACGAGTATAAATTCATGAAATGTATAATTTAAAAAAAAAATAATAGCTAAATGAATTACAATTATATAATCAAAAGTAAAAATTGAAAGTCAAAATCATGCTACATGTTTGTGTATATGCATGAAAAAAAACTAAATTCAACATTTATTAGTAGAAAAAGAGACGGTGTAGTCTTAGCCCTGTCTAGCTAATTCTTGTTAAAATCCCTTTGTTTTGTAGGGAGAGAGAGAAAAACGCTTCTTATGACAAAAAAAAGAAGCATTTTTTACAATGTTTTTTTTACTTTATCCAAAAACATTTTTGGTAAATTAGCATGAACAAATAACTTGCTATCTTTTGTTTTTTTTATGGAATATAAATAAAGATTAGATAGATTAGATGAAGAACTTGAGAAAAAATAAATTACACTACGTTGTTTTTTTTTTTATATATATAATTTTTATAATACACACTACTATTTTTTTTTCTTAAATTAGGATTAGATGGATTAGATGAAGAATTTGAGAAGGATTAGATTACACTCTGTTGTTTTTTTTTATACTACACTTTGTTGTTGTTGTTGTTGTTTTTTTTTTTTTTTTTTAATACACGTGCTACCTTCTTTAATATATAAATGTTTTCTTTCAAATAAGAATTAGATGGATCAGATAAAGAATTTGAATTATAATTAAATTAAGATGTTTATGAACTTAGAAACAAAGGAGAAGAAAAATTATATATTTTTTAAAAAATATATAAATAAAAAAAATTCTGCAATGTGGTGCAACCACTTGGCGCAATAATGGCTTCTAAGCCCAATTTTTACTATATAGTATACAAAAAATTTGTCGGACAATTTCAGATACTGCAAAAAAACTAACTCAAAAATTAAGATTTTAAAACTTCTGAAAGACAAAAAATATTAAAGAAAAATTATCAACATTTGAGTTTGAGTTTAAGTTAGACTTGTTAGAAAGATAGAGTTTCACTCTTTGTTAAATTTGGATTAACAAAAATAATTTTGTTTAAAAAAAATGATGAGTGTGGGTTTAAGTTGGACTTGTTAGAGAGATAGAGTTTCACTCCTTGTTAAGTTTGGCCAAAACAAAAATAATTTTATTTAAATATTATGCTGACGTGAAAAATTGTGAGAACTTCAAAAGCTTCATTTTATATATATAGATTAAGAAAATCCAATTAAATTCTAAATCGGATTTCAATTGTTATCTAATTTTACACCACGTGTTCTTTCTAAGTTTTTAAAGTTTTTGTTCTGGGTGAGTTATAATGTTGTGTAAAAGACGAAGATTATAATATAAATAAACCATCATAATTAATTAATTATAGCTTTTCAAAGCTTCAAACGGAGGAAACATTGGCCATGTCTACCATGCACAACTTTGAAAAATTGGCAACACGCCAACACATGAAATATGTGTTTGCATGATCTTTATATTATTCAACTTTCTTAATCCAATATGAAATATGTCAAACTTTTAGGAGGAGGAGAAGGAAGGAAGAAGGAAGAAGGAAGAATGAAGAAGAAGAATCACCTTTTACTTAGCCGCCAAGTTTTTATCTAACCTCATAAACGTAAACCCATTAGAATATTATCATAGGATTTTTCTTGAGGATGACAAAATTAAGACCAATTTTGGAAGAAGAAATGAAAATCTGTAAGGTTGAATTGTATCAACCATTTTGTTGGCTTTATTCCGTGCCAATTTGCTTGTAATTCAGCACTTAGAAACCCTGTATTTTAGGTAGGAATTATGTAAGGGTAGTGTGTGAGAGAGTGTGAAGAAATGCTCAAGATTGTGTAGCAGAATAGGGACTCACGATTGGATTTCGCTGGTGTCTCACAACTATCAAGCCGCCAGAAGTTGCACACAAGTGAAGCATGCAAAGCAGAACTCGCGACTGGTCTCGTAGGTAGCTCGCGACTGGCAAGCTGCCAGAAACTGAACCGTCGTGCCAGCTGGTGCGTTACAGGACAAAAATTCTAGTCTGGCAGGTCAGTTAGTTCGCAGCTTGAACTCGCGACTCAGTCAAGCCGCAAGGCCAAGCCGCCAGACAGCTCTGTTTTGGAAAAACTGACTCTTCGCATTCCTCTCTCACCCCAGTATATATACCCTTTATACCCATGAAATGTAGAGAGCTTCTAGAGAGAAACCCTAGAGAAAAACAAGATTGACTCATCCACAATCTTTATCTTGTGACTCTTCAAATTCCTCCACTCTTACCCTCTCCATTGTAGATCCTTGAGAGGTTCTTTAGCCAAATCCTTTTCTCACCATACCCATATCAGTAAGAAGGCTCTTTGGTTCTTTAGGAAGCAGTTAAGAAGGAACCAATTCATATTGGTTGATGGGATCGGGGAAGCTAAAGAAGAAATAAGTTCGGCATAACCTCGTTGGAGTAAGAAGCTTGGAGGGCTTAGGTACACTAGGTAGATTAGGCTTGGAGGGTCTATTGCTGTCATTGTATCCCAACTACATTCCTTAGTGGATCATTTAACCACTTGGAGGGCAGTGAAGAGGTTTTACGCCTAGGGCTTCGGTTTCCTCTTCAATAACACATCGTGTGTTGTCCTTGTGTTTGCATTTTTCTTCCCTTTATCTTTGTCATTTAATTTCTATTATGGATGTGATTTTATTTGGTTTAGATTGTTTATCAATTCTATTTTAAGCTTTAGTTGATTTTTTGCACGTCTATCGTAACTTGAATTGATATTTTGTAATTTGGGGGTCTAAACGTTCATAGTGTTTTACATGCTATTTGAACTTTCAAAATCGTTGAAGGGGCACAAATGGCAATTAATGGTCATCAAATTTGTTCTCACTTGTTTGTATACCATTTGTGTCATTGTCATGCTGGATTTCTCTTATGGATAAATGAACTCATCAACCCATGTTATCGACCTAATTTTTTTATTATTATTAATTTTAATCTATATACTAGGTACCCGTGGCCTTTGGCTGAGCTCAAAAAACTTAGTAACATATATAAATGGTGTTAGGTGAATCAAACACATAGAAAACGCATTGGTCCCTCACTTGGTCAACTAGGGGGGTCTCTATGTTTGTGTCTTCTTTAGATTTACACCCAATAGACATTGTCAAGTCATAATTCAAATGTAGAATCTCTTTTACAGCATGTAAATTGAGCACAATATTTTGTAGATCACACATTTATGAGAATTGTTCATGTCATGGCTACCTAGTCTTGTGGATATGAACAATCATCAATAGTCAACATAAAGACCATGCTGAAGCATCAAAAGGCAAGACTTAAGACTTAAGGGATTTCCAAGAAGTGCTTCGAGAGGGATGGAATTGGAAGAAAATGTGGCCAAAGGCCAAAATGACATAGACTTGCGGTTATCTTCACTTAAAGGGCAAATACTAGAATTAATATAAAAGAGTAAGGGGAAATTGCACTTTACCCACCAGTGGTTTGACCGGTTTTAACAGTGTCCACCCATGGTTTAAAAGTTATCACTTAACTCACCTAAGGTGGCCTCTGTTAAACCCCCGTTACCCACCTCTGCCATTTTCGTTAGAAAATTTCCCTTCCTATATAAGTCAAAATTAGAACCCAAATAACGAACAAGCTCTCTCCCTCTCTCTACCTTAGAACCCCAAACCCATTTCCTCCAAATCGAGATCTCTAAAATTCCCTAAACCCATTTCTCTCTGTACTCCAATTGCTAAAGTGAAATTTGAACATGTCTTCTTCAAGTTATTACTTGGGTTCCAGTCACTATTCATGCTTTACTGACCGTTGTCAGTTATAGACAGCTCTGACCTTGAACAATTTTAGGAAAAGGTATTTTCTGGTTTTGTTGGTTTTTTTTGGTTTTGTTGGCTTTATGAATTACCCTAATTTGATTTTGTTTGTAGGATGATGAACCTACTTGTAAATACTTTAAGTGGTTGGATGGTAAAACATATAAGTGTGGGTTTGAAGTTGCACCCATTGTCCTTGCAAGATTCAGTATGTACAAGAATCAAGCAAGAGTTGCAGAGGAAAAGGAAAAGGAGGCTAGTGACAGGGAAACGAAAGTATAGGATGAGAGAGAGGATAGCTAAAGAGAAGTTACAGAAGTACAAAGTTGCACTTGTTGTGTCATGGGGGTTTTTTACTTTTTTTTTTGCTTTTTTTTTTTTGTGATTTCTGGTAGGATGGGAGAATTTGGAACAAAACCATTGAGTCTGCCTTGAAGGCAAGTTGTTGTAGTTATTGTATAATTTTGAGTACTACCACTTTTGACAAGTGTATTCCATGTATTTAGCATTATGTAATGTTGTTGTTTATTTAAATAGAGTATGCAATGTGTTTTTTATGTGATGTGTTCTTCTTTATGTAATCTATTCTTGTTTATGTAATGCTACCTTGTTTATGTAATGTGTTTTTTTATGTAATGTGATCTTATAATTTGAATAGAGCATGTTGTCTTGTTTATGTATTGTGTAATGCTGCTTTGTAATGTGTTTTTTATGTGATGTGTTCTTCTTTATGTAATGTGTTCTTGTTTATGTAATGCTACATTTTTTATGTAATATGTTCTTTATGTAATGCGATCTTGTAATTTGAATAGAGCATGCTGCCTTGTTTATGTAATGTGTTGTTTATGTAATGTGTTCTTTATAAAGATTGTGTATGTTTTACATCAATTGGGTAGGCAAGGACATGCACCCCACAAGATTCTGTTTATATCAATTGAAGAAGCATAAAGAAGTATGTTTTAAAGCAAGAGTACCATTCCATACATATAATATAAGCATTGTTCAAAACAAGTGGACTCTACCTGACATTAATGGCTAAACATTGCCAAATTTCATCTACATAATAGGTGGTTCTGTCCCCACCAAGAACAAAAACAAAACTTTTAAAAAACAAAAATGTAATGATTAAGAACAACCAGCAATCTCAAAAAGCAAGTGAATTGTATTACCTTCTGCCTATTTGAAATGAACACCAGATTCAGCTCATCTAGCCTCTCAATATCATCTGCAAATATTTGTAAAAACCACACCCAAGAATCCTTATTTTCTTGCTCAACTACACCTAATGCAATAGGGAACATATTGTCATTCCCATCCCTTACAGTTGTTGATAATATATGTCCACCAAACTTGCCCTTCAAGTGGCAACCATCTAATCCTACAAGTGGCTTGCACCCTACTAAGAATCCAACTTTCTGTGCATTGTATCTCACATATATCCTCTTGAACTTTGGTTGTGTGTTAGGCTCAATGATCTCAGTTTGCAAAATCACCTTACTCCCCACATTAGTTACTTTTATCATCTTTACATAGTCCCTAAGCTTTCCATACTGCAACCTCTCATCACTTAGTATGAACTCTCTAGCTTTCCTCTTAGCTTTGTACACTTGATTTATGCTCAAGTCCATAAACACATCCTGCATAACTCGATGCTTTACACCAGAAATTGCCCAATCAGGGTTTTTGTTGAAATCATCCAAGTATTTCCTACCCACATATGTAGAAGTGACCTAGCTATGCTTGAATGTCCTCCCAAATGTACAAGTTGGAACCATGGTCTTTATCTAGAAGGCTAACTTCCCTGAAATCTATGATGCATATACCTTCCAACCACACACATACTTACAGTGGACAGAAACTTTTGTCTTTTTTTTAAGCTTGACTTTAATGTCCACAGGCTTTTTCACTGCATATTCTCTTAAGGGAACTCTAAACACCTTCCCATTTGGGAACTTCATACTATTGCATAACTGAGGGTTACTCATGCCAGTCTTCTTATTTAACTCTGAACATCTCACCCTTTCATCCTCATCCTCAGAACTGTTAATGCTCTTAGTGTCATCATCATCAAGAGATTTTTCAGCCCAATCATTATCATCAACAGCTTGATCACTAGCAGTAGCTTTTCGTCTCTTCCTATTATCTGTAACTAGCTCCTTAAAATGCTCTCTCTCATTTACATTTTCAGTATCTCTTTGATGCTCTCTCATATTGGGCACCTCATTGTTCTGAGCACCAAATATGTCATCAGGATAATCTGGTCCTTCATACCCTTCATCTAGCCAATCAGGTTCATTCACATAAACATCTTCACTATCAACAGTTTGTCCATAGGTAGCATTGTCATCCACATGCACTTCTCCACAACTAACAGGTTGCCTACCCCCAGCATTGTCATCCACAGCTCCACCAACACTACCATCCCTTAAACCCTCAACAAGTTCTTTACTAACATCATTTTGGTTAACCACAGATGATCTAACAGAGACAATATTGGTCACCTCCTCACAATCATTATCATCATCTTCATTATTCATTTCCCATGGCTGGTCTGCTGCAATTGGTTGATCTGGTTCAACTATAGGTTCTTCAACAGCAATTGGTGCAACTTCAAGTTCTACATAAAGTATAATTTCATTTGTTGGCCATTCAGCATGTAGTTCACACATATAGGTCACATCATCATCTGAAGTAATTAACCTTAACCCTTGCTCTAAGTATTAAATAATAAATCCTATTATTAATGGGTCCTCCAACATCAGCATAAATGTCTTGTACCTCAAAATGACTTAGTAGATCTGAATCAACATTACCCATTACAGATACCTCACCACCTACATACTCTAAACCAGGGTTCCACTCAAAATTCCCACTATGGTGAATAATAAAATCAAAACGAATTTTAGTAGCCATCTGCAAGAGTTAAAACACATGTACAAACAGTAGTAATTAAATACATAACCAACACATGCACAGAGAGCACCAATCATTAACAAAAGCAAAATAATTTCATACAACATAAAATGCCGTTTAATGTGGGCTCAGGGGAGACAAGAAACACAATCAACTAAACAATTTGTCTCCATAGGACCACAGACAACCTAAAGATGCATCTACCCAAACTATTCCTAGGGATCACAGTCATCAATGTCAACTATAAAAGCAAGAAATTATTTAATAGAAACCCTTTAATCTGAATCACCTTCATCAATTGTTACACATTGAAAATGAACAAACACAACAATGGTAAATATAAAGTCATTTCATACCTGATATAGAGGAAAACCCAAGCTTCAATACACCTCCTTGCTTGCAAGTGTTTGGATTTCACTTTGGCAATCAACGTAAAGAGAGAAAGGAATTATGGGTTTGGGGATTTTTGGGGTTTCTAAGGTAGAGAGAGGGAGAGAGCTCGTTCATTTTTTTTAGGGTTCTATTTGGGTTCTAATTTGGCTTATATAGTAAAGGGGATTTTCTAACGAAAATGGTAGAAGTGGGTAACAGGGGTCTAACGGAGGTCACCTCAGGTGGGCTAAGTGACAACTTTTAAACCACAGTGAGCATTGTTAAAACCGGCCAAACCATAGGTGGGTAAAGTGCAATTTCCCTAAGAGTAAAAGACTGGTAGAACTTTTTAGCTTCTTGGAAACTACCCTAGGCGTTCCGTCTGGGGTAGAGATTAAGAATAACTATGAATGTGGAAAAGTTATTTACAAACAAACAAAAGAAAATTTGGTCAAGATGAGAGTGGCCTTTAAAGGGGATAAGAGAAAAAGAAAGTAGACTTAAAGTGTAAACTTAGGGTGGAGGAAGAAGATACCAATTTTCTATCTTATTTGAAAGATGGATATTTAGATACCATATCTTAAATGCAATATATTAAGTTCTCCTTTCTAAGATCAGGAGAAGGGGACTCCAGCGTATCTACCCTAATTTCTTCACTCGTACCTAAATACTATAGTATCTCATGTTGTTACTGTCTAAAAAAATCGTGTTGTCCTTTTAGTTTTGCTAGATGAGATTCATTTGTTTTTTTATTAGTCAATGCAATTGGTATTTGAATTTAATTTGGAAACATAATTTACTACACCTAATTTTTACTCATATGAAACTTAGTCTCTCACCTTTATTTTCTAGGAAAAAAAAGGACAAAAATAAATAGTGATCATTTACAGTAATTTACTACTATAACCTTATTATATAAGGAAAAAAAAAAAAAAATTCAACATTAGTTTTCAAAGGAAAGGTAAAATAGTAATTGTCTTCCCTCTCATATTTTCCTACCACTCTTCTTTTGAATTTTAGAGGGAATAAAATTTGTAACCTAAGAAAAAAATGGTAATTATAGAATACTCTAAGAGTATAAAGTATAATAATTGTGTATTCACTCTTCTCACACGTTTTACTAATTAAATTCATAATGAGATTCACTATTATATGAGAATAGTACGTACTGAAATTACGGAGTACTCTATAATTTTTCACTAAGAAATTAACTCACTCAATTTTTCATCCCCTCTCTTTTCTCACTAACTAAATTGGAGAAGATAATCTCTCTCTCTCTCTCTCTCTATCCTAAAACCACTCCTACCAAACACATTTACAAATATTACGAAAGATAAATGAAAATACAAAGATTGATTTTCATCAACTCTCTTTTCTCACTTACTAAATTGGAGAAAATAATCTATCTCTCTCTCTCTCTCTCTCAAAACCACTCCTACCAAACACATTTACAAATATTACGAAGGATAAATGAAAAAACAAGATTGATGAAATGCAAAAGATTTCCTCTTTTGATACATTTTCAACACTTTTATAGAAATGGAGTTGCATAAATTGAATTTAAAACAACAGCCATTGCCTCCTTCACTCATATATCAATGTCATTTGGGCTTGGAAAATTTTTGTTAAAGAGTTGGTTAGAACTGCTCGTTACTGCTATTAAGTGCCTTTCACATTTGTTGCACTCTAGTCTATACTCTCTAGCCCTCTAGATACTTGCTCATTCTTTAATTTGTGTGTGATTTGAAATATGCATAATGCTACTGGTCCTTCTCCAAGATGGCAATTCTTCCATTATCATGTGTTCCCGTCATAATGGGCCAATAAATGTGTGGAATCTCATATTATAATGGCCATAAAAGAAATTGACAAATCAAGTCTTGGTCAGAGGACACAATTTTTTTCAAGGGCAAGACTTAGGTACAGTACTTAGATGTTGTTCCTTAGGTTCCCATCTTACTTAAGATTCTGCCATGTTAAGAGGGAAATCTAAGGAACAGCACCTAAGGTACTATACCTAAATTTTGTTCATTTTTCAATCATTGTGTTTGTTAGAAAGTCCCTATTGTTAGTAAGAATGTGAATTGGGTTGCCCATGACTTGGACCTCTTGTTATAATAGAGATTGGGCCCATATTCACTTGGACTTGCCTGTTTGTCCCTTTTTTTAATGGCTGAGTGATTTTGGCCCAACTCACACACACACACACACACACACACACACACACACACACACACACACACACACACACACAAAATAAGTAAATTACACCAATCTCCCTTCAACTTTATCAAAATGATAGTCTCTCATCTAAGGTTGTTATAAATGAAACAGATAAGTCCACATCCTTTCATGCGTTTACTTACCTAACCAAAATATTCGATTTTTGAACAAATATACTTTCTTACTTATTTTTACAAACTTCAAGGAGAAAGTGTCATTTCGTCCATAGTTGCTGGATATGAATTTTTTTTACTAAAAAAAAATATAAAATATTCTGCTATGAAAGTTAGGCATGAATTTGTCTATTGTATTTATAAACCTCAAATGGAGGAAGTTAATTATACAAATGTTTAGGAGATGTGTTATTTCAATATACCTCAAGGGAAGTTGGGCTCACTACGTACGTATGACCAATAAGGCATTTTGGGTCATTAAGACTATCACAATACATGAACCCCACAT
The DNA here is from genome assembly GCA_033629205.1 of Lithocarpus polystachyus. NCBI lineage: Eukaryota > Viridiplantae > Streptophyta > Magnoliopsida > Fagales > Fagaceae > Lithocarpus > Lithocarpus polystachyus. The sequence goes on along the minus strand of CM066165.1, from coordinate 42,393,383 downwards.
GCTATGAGAAAGCGAATGCATATAATCACTCCATATTCCATAAGATATTACCTTGAAGTCCAAAGATGCATAGCCTTAAACGGCCTTTGATCTTTAGATCAAATATTTGGTTATCAAAGATATCTTGGCAAAACTAGAAACAATATTTTATATTCTAAATACGTAGAGTATCTCTCAAGTTTCAACATGATATCAATGTTGGTGGGTGACAAAGATAAGCATTGCAAAATTTGCTTTGCCTGACACCAAATCAAGACCTACTCTACTTGACATATTGAGCCTAGTGTTTAGTTTATCAAAGGTAAAACCGAATAAATCACTTGAGGGTTTCAGTTATAAAACCACAGGCTACCTACTCAACAAAATGAAGGTAAGTATATATCTCTTACCTCCATTGGAGGATGGAGTTATTGGCCTACAAATGTCGGAATGAACAAGCTCCAGTGCAGCCTTTGCCCTCCATGATTTCCCTTGTGGGAAATGATTACGATGTTGTTTGCTAACAACAAATTCTTCACAAACTTCAAAAGGAGTTGTAATTTGAGGAAGACCATATTCTTCTATTGTAAAGTTTTCAACCTACCAAAGCTAAGATGCCCATAGTGAAAATGCCATAGCCATTCCTTCTTTCCCAATCTTGCAAAAAGACATGAGTGAATGTTGTCATGGAGATACAATGGAAACATTCTGTTGGTTGTCATGTTGACTTGAGCTATCAAGCCCAACTTCTCATCTTCAATTTTGCAGACTCCATTTTTGATAGAAATTCCATATCCCTTTTCTTGTAGCTGACCAATACTAAGTAAATTTGTTCTCAAATTTGGAACAAAGAGAACATTAGAAATAGTTTGAATAGAATTTTTGTTTGTTTGAATTGCTACCTTTCCCTTTCCCATAATAGAAACTGTAGAGCCATCACCGAACTTCACAACATCATGAAATGCTTCATCCAATTCAGAGAATACAGACTTATCTCCACTCATATGGATGTTGCAGCCAGTGTCTAAGTACCACAAGTATTTCTTGTGGGTTTCCTCCTTGCCGTGACAAGCCATCAACAAAGACACTTCTTCTTCCTTCTCAGCAAAATTGGACTGCTTTCCACCAGCTCTCATTAGATTAGTATGACACTCTGACTTGTAGTGGCCAAACTTGTGACACCTATAGCATTCAACTCTTGATTTGTCTACTGACTTTGACTTGGAAGGCATTGAATGATTGTTGTTATTGTCATGACCTTTTCCTCTCCCTTGAGAATCAAAATCTTCAGATTTCTAATTTGAGTGTCTACCATCATTGCACCTCTGCCTCTGCCTCTTCCTCGTCCTTGACCTCCTCCTTTTGATGCCGAGGCCTGTAAAGCTTGCTCCTCCTTGTCTTGCCGATTCATTTTCTACTCATGAACCAACGAAGAACTCTGCAATTCATTGATGGACATATTGTTAGTGTCTTTAGATTCCTCAGTCGAACAAACAACATAGTTGAATTTTGTTGACATCGAACGAAGAATCCTCTCAATGATAATGACATCTGCCATTTTGTCGCCATGGATTCTCATCTTAGTTATGATTGCCATCATCCTAGAGAAGTAATCTGACATCGATTCTCTGGACTTCATGTGTAAAGTTCGAAATCGCCTCGAAGTGCTTGAAGCTGTGCCCTCTTTGCCTTTGCTGTCCCCTCATACTTCTTCTTCATAGAGTCCTATATCTGCTTGGAGGTTTCTTTACAAAGAATGGTTTCCAGGATGGAACGATCAATTGCCTGGAAGAGATAATTCTTTGCTTTGAGATCCTTCAACTTCTGCCCTTCAACTTCGAGCTCCACCTTCTGTGCATTTGTCAACACAACACCTGCTGCTAGTTCTGCTACTCCAGAAACAACAATTATCCAATATTCTTTAGACCTTAAAAAATTCTCCATGAGCATGCTCCAATGGTCATAGTGACCATCAAAGCGTGGAATGGATGGCTGCACAAAAGTTTCAGAAGCCATTGTGGAACTCTAACCAAGCTCTGACACCACTGATGTAAAATGAAAGAAGAAAACAATAAACTAAAACAGAAGGAAACAGAGTTGGACTGAAACTCTACTACTTCATTAATAAGGAAATGGCCATAATATAGGCTAAAAACAAATGGTTACAAACAAAAAAATTGGCACCACTAACATCATGCTAAAAAACTCCTACAAACTAGGCAACAAACAAAAAACAAACTACTAAACTCCTAAAGACTAGGACAATCCAAATCAACACATTCTAACGTGTTGCTACTGATTTATTCAATAATGGCAGGGATGTTACTAGCTTCCATTCAGTTTAAATGCATTCAAGGCTCAGTTCTTTAGATGCAAAGAGAACTACATTGGTTTAGGGTCATCCCTCTCACCTTATATTTTACTGGTACATACTTTCAATTCTGTCAAAATTAAGGTAACCAGGGGTGGTCATACTAAATATGGTAGGTGTGCATCATCATACACCACATTCTTTTCTTGCTCTACGTCTTATAAATGGAAAGTTTTTAGGTATTCTCGTAGCACAGAGAAATGATATTCCCTGCTCTCAAATTTATAATAGATCCAACCATGAATTTAATGAATGAACTCTACTATGAATGAGAGAGAAGATATTACTATTCTTCATGTTTCAAGAGTACCTAAGAATTACTTCTTATACATAAGATGCTATGACTAGGACTAGTACACTATTAATTAATTCCCGCCATTTTTGTTCTATGTCATAAACACATACTTGTTGGTTCTAGTAAATTCAACTAGAAAAAATCTCTTTTTTTTCAAATAAAAAATATAAGAGGCTGAACGTTATACATTGAAATTCTATCCTATCTTAAAATAAATAAATAAATAAATAAAATAAACACATAATCCTAAGTGTGATCAAAGTCCTTATGAAGAAATCATCAGATCGTTAGGACCTATGAAAAACTCAATATGCAATGAATTCTACCTAGACTTTATAACCTATAACCCACCCTTTGTCCTTAATATGGGTGCCTGGACGTGGTAATGTTTTTCGACCATAGAAGCCTTAAAATAAGGTTTGAGCTTCACTTGACTGAATAAACATCGCCCATAGGAGCTTTAAAATTAGGTTTGAGCTTCACTTGACTGAATAAACATACGTATGCTAAGTTCTTGGGGAATAGGGATAGGGTGGGTTAAGACTGCGAGGGCAGTATACATAATTTAAAAAAAGAAAAAAAAAACCTTTTTTTTAAAGACATTTAGAAAAAATTATGAGTTGTTTATCAACAACTAAGTGTATTAATTAAGGCCTAAGATGATACTTTTAAATAAGTAATATTTAGTTAATATTCTATATTATTATATTTTAATTTTAAATCCATTATTCGTAGTTGTTGATACTACCAATTTGCTTAATGATGTTGGGTTGAATTTGCTTAACGATGTTGGGTTGAATTTCTATTAATTCTTAAGTTTATTAAAAAAAAAAAAGTTATTACAAATTTTACTACAAAAAACTTATAAGTTAATGTGTCAATTATGGACACTTTAACCTATTGCACCTGCCACCTGGATGCTCCGTTTTGCATGTAAACTTCATATTTGCAATAGATTTTCCATTTTTTCCATTTTGAGGGCCAACTTTTTGGACTTCCATTTGAGGCCTTGCCGATGTTTGATTTCAATGATTTTGGTACCGACAGAAAGATTGCAAACTCTACTTTCAGATGGTTCCGGTTTGAAGTCAATCAGACCTCTTGTGAGAGAGTTGAGTACTTCCGAAGTTGGGTGGTTGAAAAGGTTTCCTTGGAAGCTTAAAAATGTTTCTTTTTCGAGGCATGATTACGAGCAATTTGAACTTCTAGCAGATAAGCCGAGAGTGCCACACATAGAGGAAGTTGACTACTTTGAGAAATTTGGAGCACATGTACATCGTCCGAATGTAGCATGAAAATCATGAATCCCATCAAGATTTGAGGATGGAAAACATGGTAAGTGTTTCGGCCGTTTTCACACTTTCTTCTCCGATATCTCACCCCTCCATTGTCCAATTTCAGTCCATGAGCTATCATTCAAAAGAGTTTTTCATGCTCCTTATGATAGTGATGAATTTGCTTAGATCAAGCAATAGGAGTTTTAGTCAAATTACGGTCAAACTTGGTGAACACTAGGGTTTAGCCTAAAATTGTCTAAGTTCGATCTTTTAGGGCACCTTGACCCTGGCTAATCATTTTTTTGGACCCTGAAATGAATTTCCTCCATCTAATTATCAAAAACTAGCCTTCGGTGAGTTTCGGGACTTAATTATTTTGCATGATATTTTAAGTTATCCTAGTCAAAATAGAGTTATGATAGTAATCTATCTATCCAATCATTGTCCCACAAGAAGTGTATAAGGAAGAACACCATAACAAGCTTGGAGCAAAAAGAATCCTATAGTTTCTCACTTACATGTGTTTGGGAGCATTGCATACGCACATGTGCTCGATCAAGAGAGGTCTAAGCTAGATGCTTGATAGTAAAATTACTAGAGTTAATTAAGACCCCCAATTTTTAAATTACGACTTAATTGCTTTCAATCTACTTAACTGGATGCGGAATTAGAGTAATCAATGCATAATTAACTAGGACTACTTCCTAGTGCATGGACATACATAATTAACAATTAAGTATAAAACACAAAGAGTAAAAGAAGAGCGATGCAAACACAAGATAACATGGTAATGTGTTATCGAAGAGGAAAACCGAAGTGCTTGGCATAAAAACCTCTCCGAGGCCTTCCAAGCTGAATCAATCTACTAGTGAATAAGTTGGAATACAAAAATTACAATATAGACCTTCCAAGCCTAGACTAGCCTCTGTACTTAGACCTTCCAAGTCCCAACTACCAACAGACTTCACTGAGCCTTGTCTTCATTGGCTTTCCAGATCCCAATTATCACCAATTACATCCACCATAGAATGGCATGTCCCAATGCTTCCTAAGAGCTCCAAAACAACTCACAACACTTAGAATGTGTGAGTTATGTGTTTAGGATAAGAACCTCTCAATGGATATGGAATTTTAGAGGAAGGAGTATGAGGAAAACTAAGAGAAATGTGTAGAGAATTGTATGAAGGCAATCTCTAACTCTCTAATGGATTTCTATTATTTTCTTTCGGAAACTCTCTTTAAAAATTCATGGGTAATGTGGGCTTTTATAGTGTAGAGAAAGAAATGAGAAAAGGCACACAAACAAGCTGACAGTGCATCTCGCGAGTTGGCCAAGTCATGAGACACTTGCGAGATGCCATCGATACTTGAACCTTTCAACTTCCAACATGTGACCTTTTGCAGCTGGCACCTCTTGTGAGTTACTCATGAGCCGATCATGAGTTGTCCTGCTCTTCATAATTTTTCACCAATTTCACACACTGAACCCATTACATTAAGTCCCATAAAAATACAATGAAATGATTGAAGAAATACAACTAAATTGGACACGAAATTAATGCCAACAAAACATAATTGAAAATCAAATCACAACTTTACAGATGACAAGAGAAAGAAATATGTGTTCATTTAATCCAAGCACTAGAAAAGTTATTGCTAGTCAAGATGTTGAATTTGATGAAGATGGCAGATGAGATCAAAACACCTAAAATGGGGAAAAATGTAATTTCCTTCTTTAACCAGAAGAGGAAGAGCAAGTGAATGAAATTCAAGAAGAGCATGCCACTTCACCTCCAACACTAGCATCTCTCATTCATGAAAGTCCATTCTTGCCATCATCGCTGGAAAGAAGTTCTAGTGAAAGACCAAGAAAAATAAGAAGTCTCCAGGATTTCTAGCTATGATTCAATAGAAATTATAGATGAAGTATTTGTGACCAACAAGAAAAATGTTTATTAGCGACCTAGAATTTTTGACGGACCCAAAAAGCCCTCTCAAAAAATCTTATTTGTGATGGCAAAATAAAGCCCTCGCAAATACTTGGTAAAATGTGAAATATGTGTGACCAACAAGAAAAGCTGTCGCAATTATGTGTTATAGCCATCACAAATACTAACATTTTTTAGAGAAATTTTCCCTTCATAATATTTGCAAGGGACAATTAAAAATCTCTCGCAAAAAGTGTATTATTTGTGATGGTTCAAAAAAAAAACCGTCACTAATACTAAATTATTTGTGAGGGCTAGGATCGACCTTCATAAATAATCATGAAAATGTCAAAATTTTTGGAGGGAAATGTTCCTACCAAATTATTTCCAAGGGACAATAAAAATCCCTTGCAAAAAGTTCATTTTTTGTGTGGGTTAAAAATATGTCCTCACTAACACTAAATTGTTTGCGAGGATCATGATTGACCTTCGCAAAAAATCATTAAAATACATATATTTTTTTTAGAGATAAAAGTTATTCTAAAATTCAAAGAAAAATAAAAAGAAACTTATAAACATATAGCACTTTGTATTCTTTAGATGAATCTTTTGTTTACAGCTTAAAAAAAAAACTTTTTATATACATCCTATATAAGAAAGGTCTGTCCTTATTTTCTAAATAATTGTATCCATAAAAAAATGATAGCACTTTCAATTTCAAAATGATAGCCTAAAATTAGAAAATTTTAGCCTTTTGTACTCTCTCTCTCTCTCTCTCTCTTTCAAAAGTGAATAAAAATTTCTTCCAATTAAAATAATACATAAAAGATGAGTTTATAGATCAAATAGTAAATTATATCAGATTGACATGAAAATTGGCATACATGTTAAGAACATATAGAACATGTAATCCAAATGTTGGATTTTCAAAATATGAATTCAATAATAAATTATTGGGTGATGTAACATTTTTTAGAGTTACACCACGTGTAACTTGTACCCAACTTTATATTTCTTAATTTGATATAAATTTTGACAAATTCACCATTAGATTACATTATCTTCATATATTTTTCTTACTTATATAATTTCAAGGTGATCAAATATTAATTGCCATGTCATCAATCATATGTTTAAATTTAAACTTTTGTAGTTTAAAATAATGTATAGAAGATTAGTTTATAGATCAAACGGTAAATTACATCTGATTGGCATGAAAATTGGCATGCATGTTAAGAATATATAGAGTATGAAATCCAACAGTTAGATTTTCAAAATATGAATTCAATAATAAGTTATTGGGTGGTGTAACATTTTTTAGAATTACATCAAGTGTAACATGAACCCAACCCTATATTTCTTAATTCAATATGAATTTTGACAAATCTACCGTGAGATTACATTATCTTCATATATTTTTCATGCTTACAAAATTTCAAGGTAATAAAAAATTAATAGCCACGTCATCAATCAATTGCGTAAATTCAAGTTTTAGTAGTTTTAAATAATGCATAAAAGATGAATTTATAGATCAAATGGTAAATTACATCCGATTGACATGAAAGTTAGCATGTATGTTAAGACTATATAGAAAATGTAATCCAACAGTTGGTTTTTCAAAATATGAATTCAATAATAAATTATTGGATGATGTAACATTTTTTAGAGTTACATCACGTGTAACTTGAATCCAACTTTATATTTCTTAATTCGATGTGAATTTTGACAAATCCACCGTTAGATTACATTATCTTCATATATTTTTTATACTTATAAAATTTCAAGGTAATCAAATATTAATTGCCATGTCATCAATCATATGTTTAAATTCAAACTTTTGTAGTTTAAAATAATGCAAAAAAGATGAGTTTATAGAACAAATGGTAAATTACTTCCGATTGACATGAAAATTAGCATGCATGTTAAGAACATATAGAACATGTAATCCAACGATTGACTTTCCAAAATATGAATTCAATAATAAGTTATTGGGTGGTGTAACATTTTTTTGAGTTACATTAGCTGTAACTTGAACTTAACCTTATATTTCTTAATTCGATATGAATTTTGACAAATCTACCTTTAAATTACATTATCTTCATATATTTTTTATACTTACAAATTTCAAGGTGATCAAAAATTAATAGCCATGTCATTAATCAATTGTCTAAATTGAAATTTTTGCAGTTTAAAATAATGCATAAAAGATAACTTTAAATATCAAATAGTAAATTACATTCGATTGGCAATGAAATTGGCATACATGTTAAGAACATATAGGACATGTAATCCAACGGTTTGATTTTCAAAATATGAATTCAATAATAAGTTATTGGATAGTGTAACATTTTTTTAAGTTACATCAGGTGTAACTTGAACCCAACCTTATATTTCGTAATTCGATATGAATTTTGACAAATTTACCGTTAGATTACATTATCTTCATATATTTTTCATGTTTACAAAATTTCAAGGTGATCAAAGATTAATAGTTACGTCATCAATCAATTGTCTAAATTCAAGTTTTTGTAGTTTAAAATAATGCATAAAAGATGAATTTAAATATTAAATAGTAAATTACATCTGATTGGAAATGAAATTGGCATACATGTTAAGAACATATAAAACATATAATCCAACGGTTGGATTTTCAAAATATGAATTCAATAATAAGTTATTGGGTGGTGTAGCATTTTTTAAAGTTACATCAGGTGTAACTTGAACCCAACTCTATATTTTTTAATTCGATGTGAATTTTGACAAATCTACCGTTGATTACATTATCTTCATATATTTTTTATGCTTATAAAATTTCAAGGCGTTTAAAGATTAATAGTTATCTCATCAATCAATTGTTTAAATTCAAGTTTTTATAGTTTAAAATAATGTATAAAAGATGAGTTTATAGATTAAATGGTAAATTACATCCGATTGGCATGAAAATTGGCATGTATGTTAAGACCATATAGAACATGTAATCTAATGGTTGAATTTTTAAAATATAAATTCAATAATAAGTTATTGAGTGGTGTAACATTTTTTAGAGTTATATCAGGTGTAACTTGAATCCAACCTTATATTTCTTAATTCAATATGAATTTTGACAAATATACCGTTAGATTACATTATCTTCATATATTTTTCATGCTTACAAAATTTCAAGGTGATTAAAGATTAATAGCCACGTCATAAATCAATTGTCTAAATTCAAGTTTTTGTAGTTTAAAATAATGCATAAAATATGAGTTTAATTAAATGGTAAATTAAATCTGATTGGCAAGAAAATTGGCATGCATTTTAAGATCATATAGAATATGTAATCCAACGGTTGAATTTTCAAAATATGGGAGTGATAGGGGAGTTAACCCAAAGCACTTCCTTAAAAATTTAGTTTTAAATTCAATTAAAAGATTTTCCACTTTTTCAAAAGCCCCATTGCAATGATTAGGACTCCCCCACCTTAAAACATGATTGAGATGAGGAAAACATTGAGATAAGTTTGATTGAGAAGGGAAAGAGTGAACAAAGAGGAAATGAGTTGATTTTTTTGGGTTTGCTCTCCCAAAAATGACTTTGGCTAATTAATTTAGTGGAGATGCTATTAGTGATTAATAAAAAATAATGTTATGAATACCGTTTTGAAACCCGTTTCGGTTTGTTTATTAGAACAAAATATTTTAGTACCGGCGTATTTCGTCATACTGTTTTTTAATTTATTTTATTTATATACATATATTTCTTATATAATTTATTGAAAATATTAAAATTATAAGTCTATGTTTCAACTAGTTTTTGAAGAGCTTCATAATTTTAGGGACCCAATCACTCAGAGATACTTCAACATACGTTTCTCTTATTTTTACTTTCTTTTTTTGTATTTTTGGGGCTCTTTTCCTTTTTTTCCTTTGATTATGGATTATAACGAAATTACTAGAGCTGATTTGTCTCTGATCGTATCTGTTACTATTGAGTGTCGATAGTTAATTTGAGCTGATTTGTCTTTTATATTTTGATATTTTTGTGTTTCATATGACTCTGTCCAGCAGTGCCATAGATAACCTCATGCCATTAAATTGTACACACAAGATAGGAATTAATATCCTAATGTGTCTCTACCTCTGAATTATATTGTTAAGGTTGTACACGGGTTATTATAGAGCAGCACAAAATCTGTTTGATGTAATGCTTCTTAGGAGCTAGTATTGACAAGTTATAAAGGTTTCTATCTTTTTAAGTTCAGACATAAAGAAAAGAAAAGAACTTCCTATCCGTTTGTGTAATTATAGAAAAATCTGTTAGTTTAACTCATGATCATGAAACATTCTTTGTAGAAATCTTGTATCCTGTTTGAGTGTCCATCTACCATGCACTTGTAGCAGTTTTCATCTGTAAGGAGTTTTCATTACGTTCTTGTTGTAGCCTCTTTTCAAGTTTATGCCTTTCATAGCCTCTTTGTAACCATTTGAAGTGCTATTGGATATCTAATATATTAGCTCGACTCCAAAGTTATTTTCTGTAAGGCACCTACTGTGATAGTTGCTATATGCTGAAGACACAGTTCACAAGTTCCTACAAATTCACATCCCAGTTAATTTGCAATATGTCATTTATGAGATTTTAAATAGGAGGATGCCTTAGACATTGTTGATTTCTCTTGAGTTCATTGTCAGAACTCAAAACATATAGAGAAATAGTCACATTCTTGAATCTTGAGAGCTTCTTTTTATAACTCACGTTTCTCCGTTTTCTTTAGATATGTAATTAAACTTAATTTCACTCTTGGTGATCTATTTTGATAATGGTAATTTACTGTCTTTGGGTGCACTCTTAAACTTGCAAAGGTTGTGGCTTCAACTTGTATTAGAAGATTAAACACTTCAGCTTTCTGGTGCGATTGACATGATCACTAACTCATTGGTCATATATTGGACTCTTCATTGCCAATATCAGCACTAAACGGGATGCATGAAATTCTTTAACTACTTGAATTGTTAATCTTTTATAGACTATGTTTAGTTTCATGCATTATTTGTTTGTTTGTATACTTTTTGGCTCATTTTAGAAGCTGTTATGATTAAAGTTATAGTTTCAATCTTACTTATATGATTAAAGTTTTAGGCTTGAATGTTATATACAAAAAAATTGATTTATAATTTCTTTAGTTGTAAGGATTTTAAATACTTTGGAGCAAACGTGTTTTTGAATTAGAATAAATATAATTTTAAAAAAAAATTGACCAAAGAAAACAAAATTCAACTTTTTTAAAAACAACTACCAAACAAATTTCCTAAATTTTGTTTTTGAAAAATGTGTTTTTCAAAACAACTAACCAAACGTGTTTTTCATTTTGAAAACAGAAAAAATTTGTTTTTTTCTTTTCCCTTGAAAATAAGAAACAAAAATAGAAAACGAAAACAGTTACCAAACATACCTTAAGTCTCTTTGCTACTTTCCAAGTTCATTTACCAAACAAAAGTATATATATATATATATATATATATTGTGGTAATTTTCGAAACACCATAAGGAATGTTAAAGGTGGAAATTTTGTAAAGTTCTCTGGTGTGAGTTTTAAATGTGTAAGGCTTGTAGTGAGCTGAAAATCTATAGATTACTTGAAAAAATTAATCAGGATGACGATGTTGACAACATATTTGTCTATCTCAATTGTTTGGATTGAGATTTGCTTTAGGTTGTGTTGATATTTTTATTTTGTGGCCAGATATGCAAATCCTTGATATTTCTATTTTACAAGACCTAATGTTAACGGTTCTAGTTAGTTTTAAGAGTGTATAATTATATATGTGTTAGCAACCATTATTGTTGTTAGTTATATAATATGATGCTTTATAGGGAGTAGATAAAATGTCAGTTGATAAATTTTGGATGCATCATTCTACTAGATATATTAATGGGGTTGAAAATTTTCTTGAGTATGCATTTAAACATTCAATAAATAAAGATGAAAATCAATTATTTATGTGTTGATTGTTGCAATAAGTATTGTTGGATTGAGGATAAGGTCTAGTATCATCTTATACTAAAGTATCATCTTTTATTAGTGGATCATGTCTTTAACACAATCGTATTGGAAATACATATTTATATTATATACTTTTATCATATTAATACTAACTAATAGTAGGTAGATGTGGCAAGAGCTTATCAAAGAAAAGGCAGACATGGCAAGGGAATGTAAAAGTAAAGTCAGAATCATCACACCAAAAGCTACTCGAGATATTACCATTCTTTTTTACCAAAAACTGAATGAAGCTTGGACGACTTTTACTGAATACCCAAGATCTGAGCTCAAAACTCTATATGCTTACTATAGAGCTCAACATTTTAAGCACAAGCAATCAAATGAGGAAGTGAAGAAAGCATTTGTAGAATTGGTGAAATGCTATTATTCTCATTGGATGTTTCACATTCAAAACCTTATTTTCAAGAAGTACACAGAAAAAGAAGATCGTTATAAGAATAGTCTTTTCTTCATTCCTACGCTCTTTGGAAAAAGATGGTGAATTAATGGATGGATGAAGATTAGGGGTGAGTATAAATGAAATATATATCATGAATTCTCTCTATCTCTCTTGCACTCTCTTTAACCATTATTTGTTATTATTTTTATAAAAACTAATATTCTAGTGTATGAATTATGTTTAATGATTAATGTTTTGTTTTGTTTTTTTTTTATTTGTTTGTTTGTTTGTCTGTTTTTTTTTTTTTTTAAAGGATGGTACTAATAGAGACGAAGAGGGCAACTCAATCAATAACATGAGGAAGGTTGAAAACAGCTTGGAGGGTAACTCAGAGGAAGACTAGTATAAATTTTGTCATAATTCTAGTTGTTTAAGTTTAAAACAAGGTTTAATTTCCGGATCTTTTTGTATATTCTATATTTTAAAGTTTGAACTTATATGAATTTTTATCTTTCAATTGATCAATTTTTAGTAATTATTGTACTATCATAACATGATAGTTAAAATAATTATATAAAATAATTCAAAATAAATAAATAATAAAATATTTCAAAAATTATATAAAATATTATCACCGATGACATAAAAATTTGGTCATAAATAATTTTATAGTGACGACGAAGTCCCTCACAATTTATAGAATAGCGATACCACTTAACCCCTTGCAAAAACATTTTAAGCAACAGCTTAATGTCATTACTATTATTCTTAACTAATTGCGAGGGGTTAAAAGCCCTCACGAATAAATTTTAGCGATGACATTATTTGTCTCTAAAATGTATGTTGTAAATTTGAAATTCGCAAATAACTAATTGCGAGGGTATAAAGGTTCTTACAAATAGTTGTTAACAATGATTACATGCCCTCGCTAAAAATAAATCGTCGACTTTTTTTGTCGTTTGGTAATATATTTGCGAAGGCGAATTTGTTCATTAATGATAGTAAATTGCCCTCGTAAATTATCTATTTGTGAAGGTATGGTCGCAAAATTTCTTTTAGCAACAAGATTAAATATAACGGCTTTCGAGGGCCACATGCCCTTGCTAATAGTTTTTTGTGACAATATTTGAATTTTTGCAAGGGTATTTTACCCTCGCTAGTAGACACTTTTCTTGTAGTATATGAGAGGCAAATCTCATGGATATAAACTTCAAGAGTTCTTTTGCATTTTGCATAACTGTTCTAATATTCTGAAGTCCTAGATGAAAATTACAAGGCAAACATTGTCGTACCTATCAATATCATACGAACCCATTGTGAATCCATCTAGCTCCTCGGCTTGTGAACATCCAGCTCCTTGGCTTGTGAATCCAACCCTCAGACCAAGTCATACAACTTCCTTTACAATTCAATGTACATTACAGCCTTAATTAAATTCAAACACATGATTGTTTCGAGTCATTTGACCAATATATATATATATATATATATGACATAAACAATATTATCTTCCTTTTTTTTTTTCTGTAAAAACAATGTTATCTTTTATATAATAAGGATAATTAAATTTATGTTCCAATGTATTTAAATTTTATTAGAAAACATAATAAACCGCACCTCTACTAAATTGTAAAAGTAGTAACTTTTATCCTTATACGAAAAAAAAAAAAGAAAAAAAAAAAAGAAAGAAGCGACCCAACAGGAGCAAGCTACGTAAAATGAAGAAGACTAGTTTGTTTAGGTCACCATTTTCATCACACACTCTCTCTCTATCTCAATGGAGACCAAATGAGAAAACCTCTTCCACAACCACCGAGTCTCCGATGGAGGAACAACCATCTTCCTCGCGACATCGTACTCAACATCCTAGCAAAGCTGCCGGTGAAATCAATTTTAAGATTCAGGTTCGTTTGTAAATCTTGGAACTCCTCAATTATCACTCCCTATTTCATCTCCACCCACCTTAGTAATATCAACAACAACAACAAAGGTAATGATAATGGTTATGTCATACAAATGGGGTCGAATCCTTCTTCTTCGTCTTCTACTAGACGAGTCTGTACTGTGGCTTAGGATCGCACGTTTGAAAGGGTTTTTGAGTTTGAAATTTCCTCTGATTTACGCCTTGGTTTGACGGTTTACTGGGTTCATGCAATGGCTTATTGTGTTTTTCTGATTCCGATGGTGTTTTATATGTGTGTAAACCCATCATTAGAAAATTCAAGAAGTTGCCTCATACTTGTCTAGGAAACTTAGTCTATGTTACACTTGGATTTGCTTATCATTCTGAGAATAATGACTACAAGTTTGTGAAGATTTCAAATACTCCTTTGTCTGCACTGGAGATTGAGGTGTACTCTTTTAAGTTCGGATTCATGGAGAAGAGTTAAATTCTTGTTGAGAGCCTTCAATGTGGGTTCTATCCCATTGATTAGTGGAGCTTTGCACTGGATGGCACATATCACAGAAGGAGAAGAGGATCACGGAAGTGACTTGATTATGGCATTTGATGTCAATAGTGAGAAATTCAGTAAGCTAGCACTGCCTGATGGTTGCAACGAGGTAAACATTAGTGTGTGTTTTCTTGCATCGTTCAAAGGGAAACTGGCTTTCATTACATTTGAAAGAGTTAATGAACAACCTGGATTTCAAGGCCAATACTCCATATGGGTGACGAAGGATTATGGTGTGGTTGAGTCTTGGAATAAACTCTTTCTTGTAGCAATTGAAAGAGTAGCTCATTGCCTTGCCTTTACTGAGTATGGTTCACTTGTGGTTTTCTACATTAAGGAACAAGTAGAAAGGCTTAGACTTAAGCATGCGTTAGTTGACACTGAAAGTCTACATGAGAAGGATCTTGATATCCAAGATCCTTCATTTGTAGTTACTTTTATGCATGGAGAGCCTTATCTTACTTGATGGAGCAAATGCTGCATCTTTCTAAGCAGATGGTGTCATGCACATAAGAAGTGAAGTCATTAGTGGTCTTCTAGTTTAGTATTAGGCATGATAGATTGCTAAAAACTTCATTTTTATCCCTGCTTTACATTAACCTTTTGTGGCTCTATTACATATCGGTGTTTGATATTTGTATGTGGATGGTTGTTGTGCACATACCCAAGTCCAGCAATGTTAACAAAAAAATAATACTTGGCCTGCAAGCTCCTTGGTTGCTAGTGTATTCCGCTGGTAGTCTGACAAAGACCTAGATTACAGCTCTCATGAGTTCAAATTAAAAGAAGAAACGAAAAAAAGAACAAACAAATAAAAGAAGCTCTAAAACTGATAAGGTTGAAAAGGAGTAGCCAAGTGCTTATCTAGTGCGAGTGTTACCATTCCAATATCATGTTCTTATTTCCTTTGTACCAGGTACATGGTCTTTGATGGTTTTTATATTACGTTAACCTTAATATTGATGAGAAGAAGCTAATTTATATGACAAAGAATCTAGTCCAAGATATGTGATCTTGCTATATCATGTTAACTCTTGCCTTTGAGAGCTGTATCTTGGTAAGGAATGTTATTGTCAACTGATGTGGATCAAGATGTTTAGGTGATTAAATGTTGCGTTGTTGTTAGTACTATTGTTTTCTTTATGATAAAGAAACATTTATAATAACTAGTCACAGATCTACGTAATGCGTGGGAATATAAATATTATGTAATGAAGTGTAATATATAAAAAATAATCATTACTTTAAGTATTGTCTATTTAAAAAATGAAAAAGATTTCTACAAATATTTTTTTTAAATCTTTTTATCTCTACAAATATATCATTTTATTATTATTTTTTTAAGTTTGATTAATATTTTTTTAAGGTGAATTATATTCTTCTAGCTTCTATTGTAGTATATTATATTTGCTTAATATACAACTAAACTTTATAAGTTTCAAATTTATTATTCAAATTTCTCATCTCTAAAGGATTAAGAAAATTATCATAATAATCAAAATTCATTACAAAATTATAATGTTAACTTAGCTAAAATTAAAATGAAGCTAAAGGAATAAATAATAGGCTTTATTATAATTTATTACTCAAACAATTAGTAGGCATCAAATTCTCGTTTTCAAAAAAACTAAGTATTAACCAAAACTAAAATTCAACCAAAGCTATAAAAGAGAAAGAGAAGACTTTCTTATGGGATATTAAAAAAAAAAAAGTACAATATCAAAACACATATTTAAAAAAAAAAAACCATCAACCTTAATTAGAGTTATAAAAAAGAACAAAAATTCATCGAGAGAGAGAGAGAGAGAGAGAGTCCTCACAATTTTTTGTGGAAAAAATATGGATTGAATGAGAGAATGATATCAAATTTATATAAAATAAAATGAGTAGAAGAAGAGTCAAAATATAAAAAAGAGGAAGGAAGTATAACGATAAAATAGTGGGAAAATAAAAAGGCAAAAAAGAAAGAGAAAGGTTGGAAGAAGTTCAACAGTACATGTGTGAACTAATAGGGAGAAAAAGAGTTTTTTTTTTTTTTTTTGAAAATAGGGAGAAAAAAAGTTTAAATAGAAAAAAAGAAAATAAAAAAATAAATGAATAACGTAACTATTGTTGTGGCTCAACAAGAGCGTAGCAACAATTAATGCTTCGCTTCAGCTTTTAGTAATATATAGATATAGATAAGAAATTGTCCACTAAACATGTTTGGTTAATGAGAGAGAACTTATAAAGTCATATAGAAGTTAGGTTATAAGGTCCATTTGCTTTTCTCCAGGGCATTGATTGGACTTTAGGGACCCAATTTATTTAAGAAATTTGTTTGATGAAGCATCCATATACTGATTTTGTTGTATGTCATCCAAGATTAATTTTGGAACTTATTTGACTTCTTGCATGGACATCAACTAGTCATCTATATATTTGGATACATTCTGGAGGTGGTTTGCTTACACTTTCAAGTTTCAACATCTTGAAAATGACAAATATTCTCTAATTCTCAAACTCTCTTTCTATAGCAGATACCCACTTATTTTATAATACTAGAGTAATTTATTGTAATTTTCCCTTTTAAGTGTGGAATAAAAGTACTTTCTTTGAACAAAGATAGAAAAGCATAAATTCATTCCTGAACCTCTATTAGCGCAATAGCATTCTCCCTATAACCTTGTACATTACCCATTGACCTTCCAACTCAATAGCATGATTTACATAACCAGCATCCTACATCCTGCAAACACATATTTCTCCAGTCATAATAAGATGACTGTTTTATGTTGGGAATTTTGTTTGGATGCCAGCCTGCCTAAGTACACTCATTCACAAATCACAATTCTCTATCACTTTTTCTTCATTCTCCAGGACCAACCATTTCTTCAGTGACGTCATGGTTGACATCCTGAAGAGGCTGCCATTGAAAACATAGATGAGGGTTCAGGTATGTAAAATCCTTGCACACAAACTCAACTCAACAACAGTAGTGGCTTTCTCTTTTACATTGATTCCTGCTAGAGACAATGCCACTCTGATACCATGATAAAATATAGAGTCGTTCAAAAGCTTAATTTATTTCGATTAAATCATGTAACTGTTATTTTAAAAAGATTGAAGTTGAAATAATCAAATATCAATTTCTTGGCTCAGAGAGGTTAAGCAATATTCAAACTTAAAATTTCATCATAGCCAAATTTGGTAAGATTGCCAAATTGGCTTTTTATTTGGTTGCATTGGAGAATATTCATCATAGCTAAAGATTTGCTAAACAGAGCAGAGTTAGGGGAGCTAGAATTAATGCCTTCCTTTTCTTGATTGTTAGATTCAGTGAAGGTTCATCTTGGAGGAGAGGTTGACATGGTTTGGAATTTAATGGAACATAGAAAGTTTGAAGTCCACTCTTGTTGTAGGTTAGCAGAGCACCAATTGTAGCTACGTTTCCACGGAGTCCACAAGTGTCCTCTAATGTTTCTATGTGCAAGACTTCAGCTTTAGGAAAGATTTTAAGTAGTTTTTATGTACTGCTGTTGTATGTTCAAGGGCAGTGGAATGAAAATGTTGAGAAGCTATTGTTGCAGTGTTTAGTTATAGCTGGGTTATGCTGCAAATGTTTCCTTGTTTCGGTTTATCATCCCCCTAAGTAGGTTGTTGAGATATAGGATGGTGGGGATGGAAGGTGCAGAAGGCACAACAATAATGGAATTTTTAATGGTCATACCACTCTGCCTAAATGGTGATTCGGTGAAAATTTTCAGATTTTTTTTTATTGAAAAAAAAAAATCTTCAAACAATTTTGAGCTCTGATCTGAGTTGACTTATTCTTTTATGGGGGAGAGGGGGATTGATAAGAAACAAAAATTCATCCCAAATTGGGAGTTCTAAAAGGACTAACAGAAGCCATTCTGCACATAAGGCTGGAAGAGAAACACAACCCCAAATAGATATATCATCAAAAACTGTTAAATGCTAGCTGGAAGCCACCCCAGTTCAACAGAAAGATTTTAAAAATCATTTGGCAGAAGATGAACCTGAAGAAAGTCTTTCACTCTGTGCTTTATCAGCCTTTTCCAATTAATCTTGATGGGACTGATGTTTAGATCCTAAAAATGGGATAGCAATTTTATTAGATATAGCAGATAAATGACAGCAGCACTACCCACACCCCCCAGCAGGGCGGGAACAGTAGAAATGGAATAATAAATCAACATGTAGGTAGAGCACCCACCAACCAATGGTCCAATCCTCAAGGATCACTAAAACCAAACCAAGTCCAGTTCACCTATAACCTTCATTTGTCAAAGATACTTTCACATGGTACAACAAGATAATTTAGGCCAATAATTGTTGTAACTAACAGTAAGAAAGACTAACATGACAATAGTCTCATTAATTTTCATCCTTCAACCTCCATTTGTCAAAGATACTTTCACATGGTACAACAAGATAATTTCGGCCAATAAGTGTTGTAACTAACAGTAAGAAACACTAACATGACAATAGTCTCATTAATTTTCATATAAGCAACGCAGGTTATAATGCATGAACGAGCTGCACTACATGTAACACTAAAAAAGAGGCCACCATTACAAGTTTCCAATACTTCTGAACCACAATTAGCAAACTGAAATGGGTCCCAGATATATTCCGAGCCTGACATTTACTCCTGCCATAGAATAGCGCTTCAATAATTTCAATAGGAAGAACATATATAATGCAGTCATGGAAGATTAAACTGCTCCTACATAAATTGTCCATTCAAGATTTTATTTTATGGGATCTACGTATAAAATCCAATTGAAGTAGAAGTCATGTGATTCTAAAAGTACAAGTTGGGTTTTTATTTAATAAAATATGGTCAATTTTGTATTCAAGGATAAAACTGTAAAAATTAAGGGCATTTTGATAATTTGATTGAGTCTAAAATTCTATAGGACATCCTAGGTATCTTAGATTTATTTTCTTTGAATCCAAGTTAGTCCTTAATTAGTTATTACTACCTTATTAGGTTTTTCAGTTAACTAGTCAAATTAGGAATCCTAACACTGCAAGAAAGAGTTATTATACATATTTATGTTCAATATATTCGGGAAAAAAAAAAAAAAAAAGATGTAGCTGATTAATAAAAATATTTAGCGAGTATTGAGACACATTGGCCTAATTGTTCTTTTTTCGCCCACCCATTTTCTTCCCTCTTTCCTTTATTCTTTCTTGTGGTATTGTTCACAGATAATGTTCATACAGCCCTTGAACACTAAATTTCTCAATTTTCTTCTTCTTAGAACCCCAATTCATGTCCCTTCTCTTATTGATCAAAAATCTTAAAAACCCATGTTGTTCCTTATCATATAGCCAAAAAAAAAAAAAAAAAACTCATCAAACCCTCTCAAATTTTGAGCCCTAACCTTTTTTTGACAATTCTAAACCCTAGATCCACAAAACCTCCTAAACCTTAACAACCTCAAATTCCTAATTTTTCCTACATTAGTATAAAGGATTGATTTTTCTTCTTAGCAATTATCAAAGAGGTAAACAAAATCGCATAACACAATTCATACTGATTTAAAAATGTGAGCAACACATAACAACCATAGTCCAAAGTACAAATTCAATTAGTAATTGTATAGACTAAAAGATGGTTTACGGCAATCTACAAACACTGGACCAAAACATTGCAATTTGAAAGGAGGCAATCTGTGATAATGACAATTTTCAGCCACAGGGAAGGCAATGCTTGCTTATATAGTAATGTTATTAATTTATTTTTTTTTGGCTCAAGAAAAATGGGTAAGGGAAGCAACCAGTTTGTAGAAGATCGTGCCTAGGCGTGATCATAGCAGCACCTACTCCCTGAGGAACCAAAGCCTAAGAAGCCTAGTTAGGGGGGGGGGGGGGGGGGTGTTTCAAGCATAGCTTAATGCCTTAACCTCAACCCCACAGAGATTCAAAACTCAGGATGCTGACCCCAACCAGACCACATTGGAAGACTTTACCATTGGACCACTCACCCTTGGTGGTCAATAATGTTATTACCTGTACAATGGACTGCTAGCATCCTCTAATGCTGGTATATTCCATAAAGAAAGCTACTCTACCTATACTTGGACCATTGGTGATTTACTGATTGTGGGCTACAGCTATCCCATTAAATGACCATGTAGCCACCACTGGACCATTTTTAAGGTATTAAGGGAAGATTCACCTCTGTATAACGAACAAGAAATACTCCTTGGACAGATGGAGATCCAATTCCTATGATATTGGACCGGCACTAAAGCCATCAAAGAGTGACTAAGCTCAATTTTAGAGCTCATGAACTATAACTGAAGATTTTTTCATAAATTTCTCGAAGAGGATTGCTAAATTCAAAAAGCTTTTAAAGGATGCTCAGAAAGATAATGGCATTGCACTGATTGAAAGAGTGTCAAAGAGCCTTTGAGAGTTTGAAGCAGACGATGATTGATGAACCCTTATTGCGTTAGCCAAATCACACTAAGCCATATGGAGCACGCATGGATGGATCAGACTATGTCATACATAGCACCTGTATAACTTAGCAACCCAGTTGCATATAAGAGCTAAAAGCTCAATGAGACCAAAAGGAATGGTCTAGGAGAAAGAGATTACAATCAAATGCAAACATCTACAAGAACTTTGGGACAGTATATTAGTCTAATCAACAACAATAAATACTCAACATTTGTTTGAGTTCCTAAACAGCCCATTTGGCTTAAATGCTCAATAACAAAGGAATTTAGTAGTGCGTAAATGAGCATAAGATTCAAATGTATATGAACATCTCACTGGGTTATGCCACAATCTGTAATGGGGCTTTTAGCACGTTGGCAAGGCAGATTTGGTTGTCATCGAAATGGGTATATATGGATGATTGTTCCCCATTACTTACTGTGGTGTCTTTGGAGAGAGAGAAATAGCAGGTGCTTTGTAGATAAGGAGAAATCAATCTCAGACTTGAAGCTATTTTTCTTTAGAACCTTAATGGATTGGTTGGCTGCTTTACAGAACCAATTATTTTTATCTTTTCTTGATTTCTTAGATTCTTGTAATTTTTGTTCTTGATTGTTTAAACCTTGTACACTCCCTGTGTACTAGGGTGTTCCCCTTTTTTGATATCAACAAACGTATTACTTATCAAAAAAAAAAAAAATATCACTGCTTAGTATGTTAGGAATTCTGAAGTATATGAGATACTAAACAAGGGAAGGCATCTCACTGATTGCAGTTACCACTTACCAGCACTCAAGGTTGTTAAATTTTACTAGAAAGCAAGTAGCAATTATATGTTGGAATAAAGAAACATCATCGTCTACAGTGGCAGGTTAAAACATAAGCAAAGAAACAAAGGTAATGAATGCAAATCAGTTTAACTAACATCGAATTTAAAAAGCGCAGACTAGTATTAGATTGAAATGTGTGCTTCCGTTGTTGCATTTTAAAGTTTTTTTTTTTTTTTTTAATATCTTGTTGAGTCTAATCTAATGTACCCATCTCCTGGCAACAAAACACTAAACTAGTTTTTATATTTTTAATTCTGTGCATATATTTCCAGCCATAAATATAATTAGGGAAGAGTACTTGTCAAAGATAGTTAATCAAATGCAGACAATTTGCACAACAATTGAGAGTAATAACTAACATAGATAGCATCAATCTTATAACTTTCTTCTTCTTTTTTGTGATACTATTTCTAAGTGGTAACAAAATGCGAATCATTGAGTTCATATTGCATCTATAATATTTATCGGCTAAATATCACAATTTTCCCTAAGTACAGACTCTAAAACCTAATCCAATATAGAGTAGTGAAATTCTCAATCCAATATAAAGCAGTCCTAATTAGATGAAAAATAGGAGAGGTAACAAGAGTCATGCTTTCCATATATTTCCATAATCCCTAACAATCCAGCAATTTTCACAGCAACCAAACAATGATTTTATTTATTTTTGTTGCCAAATCAAAACACAGTGGTAGAAAAGAAAGAAGTACAAACCTCGGTTCATGAAGTACCAAGGGATGCCAAAGATGACAGTAAGGACAGCAATGCCAGCCGTGACATCCTTCTTGTCCCTGCTGTAGAGGAAGTGATCCATTTTGGACATGAAACCTCCTCCTGCTCCTACATTGGTGCCATTGTTTTTGGTGGTGCTGCTCATTTTCCCTTTTCACTTTCTCACTAGGTTAATCGTTGGAAGCTATGTACCCTGCTTTATTATGCAACTGGACTTGGAAGACCTTCCTATCCTCGTGTTACCTAGGCTAATGACATGAGAAAGTATCTGTTTAAACACAATAGGTATGCCAAGTTAACAAGCCAACTAGTAAATACCATGTTGGAGGTTGATAGAACCTATTCTGATAAAGTAAAATAAACTACCCTATGTACACGCACTATGTGTGGATTTAGAGGCTCTTTTATATATATATATATATATATATATATAAAAGTTGTAACTGCAAGTAGGTATAGTTTAAGTATATTCCCTAATTTATAAAAGGGATAATTATAGTAAACCCACCTGTGGTATGGCCCGTTTTCACTTTGCCTACCTGTGTTTCAATTATTTACACTTTGCCCACCTGAACTTCAATCCGTTATCTATCCGTTATCCACCTTTGTTAAAATCAGTAGTAAAAATGTATTTTATCTTCACTTTTATATCTCTCTCCTCTAAAAACAAAAAATAACAGAAAAAACTCAAACAAACAAAACCAAAGAGGGGGTTTTGTAGCTTGGGTTCAAGAACACACTTCCTCTTGGTATGAACAGTTTTGAGCCAATCAATCCAAATAAAATTATCATATTCTCACAAATCCTAAAAAACATTTACAAAAATCCTGCACTTGAAAGTGGTCTACTCTAATTTTACAAAAATCATTTTAGACACTTTCAGTCATTCACAAAAATCATACTCGGCTTCACCTTAGTTCTCTCTCAAATCTCAAACCAAAACCAAAGCAAACCCCTCTTCAAAACCCAAACCCACCACACCTAGCAACACAAACACAGACCCACAAGAACTGACACTCAAAACCAAAACCAACAGTGTCCTAATCTGAATCCCAACTCCAACCCCAACCCCAACAGCAAGAGCAAGAAGAAGAAAGGTGGACCCATTTCCATGGATCACGTGCTTCTGGCATTGCAAGAGACCAAGGACGAGAGGGATCTCAAAATTCGAGCTCTGTTCGATTTCTTCGATGCTGCCAACCTGGGATACTTGGACTATCCCCAGAGCGAGACAGATTGCTCGCTACTACTAATAAATTTGTTTTTTATTCTCTCTTCTCTTTTTCCTCTCCCCGCTGAATCACTCTCTATTCGCACCTGGCTCTGTCTCTCTCTCTCTCTCCCATATGCACTAATCAACATCAATAGGTGGTGGTGGTACTAAGTTTTGGTCGCGATCTGGTGGTGGTGGATGTCTGAATTGGTAGTGGCAAATCTGGGTGTTTGAAGGTTGATTTTTGTGGGTTTGTGTTTCGGTTGCTGTTACTTAGCTTTCAAGCGGTAACAGGTTTGAAGGTCAATGTGCACAAGAGTGAAATGGTTCCGTTAGGGGAAGTTGACGATGTGCATGCCCTGGCGGAAATTTTGGGCTGTAGAGTTGGAACTCTACCTATGTCTTATCTTGGTATGCCTTTGGGGGCGCCGCATAATTCTCCCTCAATCTAGAACCCCATTCTGGAAAAATTTGAGAGGAAATTAGCAGGGTGTAAGAAGTTGTATTTGTCTAAAAGGGGTCGTTTGATGTCACTCAAGAGTACGCTCTCTAGTCTCCCTACCTACTTTCTATCTCTGTTCACCATTCCTACTTATGTGACTAAGAAAATTGAAAAGTTGCACAGGGACTTCCTTTGGGGTGATAGCAAGATTCATTTGGTAGAATGATATAAAGTTTGTGGGCATATAGCTAACGGTGGCTTGGGGAAAAGAAAAATTACTACTTTCAATAAGGCCTTATTGGGGAAATGGTTGTGGCGGTTTGGGAAGGAAGAAGATCGGTTATGGAGGAGGGTGGTAGCTTCAAAATATGGGGAAGAATGGGGAGGTTGGACCTCAAAGCTATGCAAGGGAGCTCATGAATGTGGTCTGTGGAGAGGTATTCGCATAGGATGGGAGGATTTTAGCAATAATTGTCAGTTTGTGGTTGGGTTGGGGAACAAAGTGAGATTTTGGTAGGATGGGTGGAATGGGGACCAATCTCTCCGTCTGGCTTTCCCAAGGCTGTATGGTATTGCTCTTGATAAGGAGGCTTCTATTGAAGCCTCTCTGTCAAGGTAGGGGGCGCAGAATAGGAGAATCTAGGATGTTCGTCTCATTCATGATCTTAATAAGTGGGAGTTGGAGGAAAGGCTGCATTTCCTTTGCACTTTGGGAGCTATTACCCTTCCTCTGGACGTTGGAGACCGGATGAGATGGAAGTTGAAACGTAATGGGGAGTTTGACACCCGGTCTCATTATAACAAATTGCAGGATCCCCCCTCAATTGTCTTTCCTTGGAAAGGTATATGGAGAGTTAAGCCTCCTAGACGGATTTCTTTTTTCATTTGATGTGTAGCTTGGAATAAGATCCTAACGGGTGATAATTTGAGGTTGAGGAAACTGATCTTTGTAGACTAGTGTATTATGTGCCGCCAGTGTAGGGAGACGGTAGACCATTTACTCCTCCATTGTGAGACGGCACATCGGTTGTGGAGCTTTGCCTTGATATCCTTTGGTGTGACTTGGGTTGTTCCTAGATCGATCCCAAATTTGCTTTTTGGTTGGTGGAATTGGTTGGGGAAGCTCTCGTCCCAGATTTGGAACTTAGTTCCGTTGTGCATAGTTTGGTGTATTTGGAAGGAACGGAATTGGCGGACTATTGAGGATTTGAACAATTCTGGGGATCAGATTCTTGCTTCTTTTAGTGGGACTCTCTTTGATTGGTCTCGAGCTTGGGGACTCACGACTAGTGAACAGAACCGGCGGACTTTTAAGGATTTGGACAGTTCTGGGAATCAGATTCTTGCTTCTTTTAGTGGGACTCTCTTTGATTGGTCTCGGGCTTGGGGACTCACGACTAGTGATTCTCTCCCTTCTTTTCTTTGTTCCCTTTCTCTTTTGTAATTTCTTTTATCCTCTGGTTCCTTTTCCTTCGCTCTGTTTTCTCTTCTTGTATTCTCTGGGTTTGCCCTATGCTTTTCATGCATAGAGTAGCCCTTCGTATATATATCATTCTTACTTATCAAAAAAAAAAATATTTGTTTGCTTTGTCGGTGGGTGATGGGTTTAGTTTGATTTGTGAGATGGTTATTGGGTTTGTGATTATTTTTTAGTTGATTTTTGTGGTGGGTGTGGTGGTTTCCCAAGTGAGTGCGGTGGTTGCTGGTGCGCGGTGGTTGCTGGTGCGCAGTGGGTGGACGTGCTTCTACATGTTCACAAATCAAAATTTGTGGGTTGATTATTTGGTTTGGGTTAATTCTTTGGTTGATTTGTTTGGTTTGGATTGATTTTTGTGTAGTTGGGGTTGTGTTTGTTATGGGTTGGGGAATGTTTAAGGGAATTTCAATTAATCTGGGTTTGAATTTTTTTTTTTTTTCTTTAGGACTGAATCTGGGTTTGTTGTTTGTTCCTCCAATTTGTTCTCTTTGAAGTTCATGAGCAATGAAAAATTCTAATTTTTTGATTCTTATTATATTTGTTTTTGCCTAAAAATGTGTTTTTTTAACGGCAAACGGAGAGGTGGGTAACAGATGGGTAACGGATTGAAGTTCAGGTGGGTAAAGTGTAAATAATTGAAACACAGGTAGGCAAAGTGAAAATGGGCCATACCACAGGTGGGTTTATTGTAATTATCCCTTTATAAAATTTGAAACTGAATTTTAAATTTCCCAAAAACCATTATATCCTTAATTTGTCTTGTTGCTAACTCATTTCTAATCAATCGAATAATTGGGTATTTTTGGAAGTAAAGAAAAGCGGACACTAAAGATTCATGTTCCAATTGTATATACAAGCATGCCTTTCCTTGTGAATTTTCTCATATATCATGGAATAGAGGGGAGCGTCATTTACATAGGCTATATACACAATCTCACCTAAAATATATGTGTACATAAACCATGTTGGCATCGAAAGACATGGTGACCTGACCTCTAAAGCTCAAAAATTGCAGGTGAGGTTTTCACTTTTCAGTTTTCACCACACAATCTTCTTCATCTAAAAAAGAGAAAAACAAGAGCCCTTCACTTAATCTAAATGCTTGATTTTGATTGCTAAACTGATGAAATGAGCTCTATCTCAAATAACACTTCCTCCCAAATTCCATAATCCTTGGGAACTTAATCAGATACTCCCAACTGAAACTAGGCTATATCACATATATACTATGCAGGAAATGGATTTCAACTCGGAAGAAATAAAAATTTTATTAGACTAAACACCAAATAGGAAGAGTTGAGATTCGGACTAGTAATTCAACAGAGCTGCTAAACCCAAAACTTAAAAGCAAAATCAAAATCAAAGAGAGAAAGTGTACCTTGGCTTGAAGAGTGAGTGTGAGACAGAGTGGGAGTTAGGGTTTCCAAAAGCCACAGTATATATTATGTATATGTGTGGAGCCTGGTCTCTTTCTCTTCCATTGCGTGCGATTGTGTTGGCAAGTGACTTGCGTCAAACAAAGCTACGTGACATATATGTAACCGTTCGACTTCAGCTTTAAAAACAATGGCCATTCTACGGTACCCACTCATATCTGGACCATTAATTCTAAATGTTTTTAGCTTGGCCGTTTAACTGAGTTTTAGTGGCTTACCAATAGAACAAGTTATAGTATAAAACCTGAAAAAAAAAAAAAAAAAAAAAAAAAAAAAAAAAAAAAAAACGAACAGATGTTACGTTCTCTCTCTCATTCGTTCAGTTTAGAGGCGATGTCAATGAAGACGATGCTCGAGACTGCTTCCAAGAAGTTCAAAATTGGCAAGGTGTGAACTCTAACTTGTTTTTCGTTTGAAATTTCAAACTTCATTGTCTTCTTTCTTTCTTTTCATTTGCTTTTTTTTTTGTTCGTGTATTTGAATGTATTTGGAATCCTAAACTCCCTAATATATGGTTTGGTGTTTGGATATCATTGATTTTAGATCCTTCGGACTCATTACTGAAGCACAATATTTCAGCATTATGTTGCTTTAGGTTTTTATTTTCTGGATATAGGCAAGTTGAAATCACAAATTTCCTTGAGTTATGATTGGGTTTTGCTTTATTTTAAATTTGGATATCAATGAATTCAAATCCTAAATTCTAACCACTGGATTGTGATATTAATACTTCTATACATACATAAACCTCCGCAAATCCGTGTATGTATGTGAAGAAGGTAAGGATCAAAACAAAACTCGTTTGTTTTGTTCCCTTTTTATTTGTTGTTGGATTTTTGCAGCAGCCCATTACATCACTGATCTTGTAATGTATTTTAGTCTCTTAATCTACAGAGTCTAGATGATAACTCCTCTTCTTAAATTAGAATATAAATTTCTGATCCTAATAGTTTTTTAGCATAGATCTCTTGCTGCCTCCAGAGCTTCTTTGACAGCCAGACGGATGATTGTCTGCTAGTCCTGAGTTTCCAACTATGGCAGCCAGCTATGATCCTTTTGCTGTCTCAATCTATGAAAGCAAAACCTGAGCCTCCCCATCTTTTATTCTTTGATCTTCTACCAGGCAAAATACCTTGCACACATTCAGTACAGCCCTGATCTCAAACCCAACCCCACCACACCCCCCCCCCCCCCCCCTCAAAAAAAAAAAAAAATTCAGCACAGAAGCCTGTTGCTTACCAAAGATTTCAATACACACACACACACACACACACATATATATAAAATTTTTTATTTGGAATTGCATTTCACATTTTATTTCAATCTTCTAACCTTTTCCCTCTTTCCCAACCCATAAACTCTATTCCAGTTTCAAAGTAAGATACGACTCTCCATTGTACATTTTCATAATATGGTATCAATAGATTTGATCTGGCAATTTAGAATGAATGTATGTCCTACCTATGTTTTATTCTAAAATGTGTATAAACTATAATGACAAATTTAGTGAGAAAAAAAAGCTCTACATATGAGGCAAGTAATTATAACAGGGGGATTGCAAGAATTCCAAATCCATCAAAGGTAGTAGAAAGAAGATGATCTCTAATATTAACTACTAAGTAAGGAAAATCTACTAGTATCAAATGGTCTATGGCTGATATTCAATTGACCTATGTCGAGCACCCAAAGTACCCCATGAGCATAACCAATTGCAAACAAATTATTCTGTCATTTCACAAATACATAAAACTAATTGCACGTTCACAATGTTGCATCAACTGAAGTTCAAGATAATTTTCACAAAAATGAGTTCAAATTTACAACACTAGTGCTCAACATAATTCCAAGGAAAGATAACAAAACTAGAATAGCAACAAACAACCTAGTGCCAATACAAGAAAATAACTATCACCAGGTAAAAGAATAACTTGCAACAAAAATACCTAGTTCTTAATCATTAGTCAATAAGTTGATATGATTACATACAGTACAAAGTAAAACAATAAGTTTACTCCAATATAAAGAGAGATTTATCTTATGGGGGAGGGAGGGAGGCGTGAAGCAACCAAAAGAACCAAACTAATTATACTATTTGTTTCATTGTTGTCCAAGTGTTATGTAAAAATAACTAAATTTGTCCCTAGGGGTGGGTCCAAAGGGCCCGGCTTTGGTGAGGTTCCTCGTTATGAAAAAAAAAGAATAAATAAATAACAAAATTTACTAATAATAGCACTCTTTAGAACAGCTATCCTACATACCCTCAAATGACTAAAGGTTCAAGAATCTCTAGTAACACTCAAATCGTAGTAAGCACAAACAGAACATCAGAATTATGAAGGTTGAACACAAAATAGATCCTGCCTTTTGGCAAAAGACAAGTAAAAGGTATGAAAATGAAAGAGACAGTAACTTAAACTAATCAGAAGTCTGACAGCTCAATCTATTGTGGTTTTAAAACAATAGTTTAACTTACAAGCACCCATAACCTGCTTTAAAACTAAATTTGATAAGCAAATTATAACCAGACTACTTTTGTAAAACTGAAACTGATTCAAGAACTAATTTGGTGCAGAACCTGATCGCTAAGGGTTTAAGAATTTTAGGGCTGGTTTAGGAAGTGCATACCTATACAAGGGGTATGATTTTTTTGATAAGTAATAAAGATTTATTGATAAAAAAAAAAAAGAGACACCCAAGTACATAGGAAGTATACAGGGGCGTACATATCAAAGTCAAAAATTATATAAATCAAGTAAATCCAAAATTGAAGAAAAGGGTTGGTTTCTCCACACATAAATCAAGGTTCTAAAAACTAAAAGCTTGAGATCAGGCATTGTACACTCACTGTCTCCAAAACACCTACTATTTCTTTTCTTCCAAATACACCACATCAAACAATGAGGAACAACAATCCATATATATCCATTACAATGGCGACCAAATCGACCTTGCTAGCAAGCAAGAAGCTCAACAACAGACATTGGCATAACCCAACAAACTTCAAATTAACCAAAAACCATATCCCACAGGTCCAAAGCAACCGGACAATGAAGAAATAGATGGTCAACAGTTTCACTATTACACTTGCATGTATAAAACCAATGCAAAATGCATACCTATCTTTTCCTTAAATTGTCAATTGTCAGACATTTCCCCAAGGCAACAATCCATACAAAGAAAGCCACTCTAGAAGAAATCTTCTACTTCCAAATGCTCTTCCAAGGGGTATGATACTTTGCATTAACATTACATTAGACAAAATTTGAAACACCTATCCATGAGAAAGGGTTTAATGCAACAAAATGAGTGCACAACAAAATCGCAACAAAAGATCGGACAGTAAAAGGAACAAACAATCTTGTGCACAAAATTGGAAAGAAATACCATCACATAAAAAGTATTAAATTTTACTGGAAGCAAATATACATCACTCACACAATGACTTGTGATTGTTAAATATGAATGTTGTCCTTGATCTTGAGAACCTAAAAAACCTTCACACGAACTTCGGAAGCAATTCTTGAATATTTTTGTCTACTTGATTCGATGACAGCAAGTCAATAAACATGGTTGCAGTGGTCGCATTTGCTGAAAAACCCTTGTCAACCATTATTTTGAGATATTTGGTTGCCTTTGATGTCTCACTATGTTGCAATAAACCATGAATTATTGTGTTATACGTGCGCTCGTTAGGTGAACAACCGTTGCTATCCATTTTCTCAAGCAGCTCATTCGCTTCATCAACTAGTCCATTCTTGCAAAATCCTTTGATCATTATATTGTAAGTTTGAACATTAGGTTGCAATCCTTTTGCCAAAAGACCACTAAAGATTTCTCTTGCAGTTATAAGTTCCCCAACATTGCAGAAACCATCAATCAAGATGTTATATATCACAATATCACAGTCCAGCCTTTTGTCTTCCATCTCCTGAAACAATGCCATTGCCTCATCAATTCGTCTATTCTTAAAAAATCCATCTAACAAGATGGCATAGGTTTGGGGATTTGGATGTTGGCCACAAGCTCGCATTGTATTGAATAGCTCTAATGCAGTTTGGACTCTCTCCATTCGACATAACCCACCTATAAGAGTGTTGTAAGTCACTACATCAGGAATCATTCCCTTGTTGGACAAATCATGAAACAGACGCATTGCCTCATCAATTTTTTTACTTTTGCAATATCCATTGATCAATATGTTATAGCTAAACACATTGGGTGAACAACCCTTCTCAACCATCATATTAAATGCCTTAAATGCCTCATCCATTTGGTTTTGCAAACAATAACCATCAGTCAAAGAATTGTAAGTGACTCTATTAGGCTCAATGCCTCTTTGAATCATCACATCAAAAACTTCTTTTGCCTCAGTCAACATCCCTTTCTTGCAAAGTGTGTCCACCAATATGTTGAAGGTTCGCACATTTGGCATGATCTTCCTTTGAACCATCCCATTCAACAAGGTAGCAGCCTCCCTCCACCGGCCAAAATTGTATAGTCCTTGAATTGCACAATTGTAAGTGACAACATTTGGCTGAATGCCTTTACTCATCATTTCAGATAAAAGGTTCAAAGCCTCAGTTACCAATTTGTCCTTACATAAACTGTCAATGACCGTGTTATAGAGCACCACATTTTGTCCAAAATTCCTTTTTTCAAGCACCCTGAGCAACCTAATAGCCACACCAGTCTGGCCAATCTTACACAGACCGTTTACTATCGTCCCACAAGTAAAAGCATTAGGTTGGTACCCTTTGTTCTCCATTTCCTCTACCAACCTCACAGCTCCAGAAATATTACCTTTAAGACAGAGGCCTTTGACAAGAGTGGTTAGAGTTATAGGGTCTGGCTGATAGCCAAGTTTCAAAATTGTTGCTAAGACAGAGAATCCAAAATCGACCCGGTTCAAATGGCAGTAGCAATTGATCAAAACATTGAGAGTATAAACATTGGGAGTAATTCCAAAGGAGCCCATATCTCTAATTAGAGTAATGACTACGGAGTAATGCTTCATTCTTGCAACCGCACCCAACAATTGAGTAAAATCGACAATGGAAGGCAAAGGGTGCATGTGAAGCATTGTATCAAACAGGCCTAAGGCATGATCAAGATTCTTAAAGGTTCCCGATTTGCAGTGATCTCTCACAGATTTCAACAACTGATTCTGATTCTGATATGGGGTTTTCGCATTTTCTCTAATAGTAGAACAATAATGATAAGAAGTAAAAGCACGAAATGGAAGGCTTACTCTAATAATCAAACGATTGCATGTAAAAAGAAGAGAGGATGTTGATTTACCCATTTCACAATGACGACAGTCAGTCTCAGCTACCAACTCGGGTCAGGTTTGGTTTCGGCTTAGCTTCGGAACTTCAAAAATCGAAAGGAGGAGAAGTCATGGTGTGGAGTGGCAGATCGGAGAGCGCAGCAGTGAGTTGGAAGGTAAGAGAAAAGACTGAGAATGATTTGTATTTCTGAATTAATTGGAAACTCGTTCAGAGCCCTTTTTGACCCCAAAAAAAAACAATAAAAAATTGTAAGGTTAGACATATTTTGTTTTACTGCACTTGTCCGATCTAATTTTTTTTGAAATTTTTGTTCACGTTGTGAAAAAAATGAATAGTATAATATAAAATAAAATAAAATAAAAACGTCAATAACCCAATGAAAAAAAAGAAAAAAAAAAGTGTAAACTCAGGTGTATATAAAAAAAACTAAAATTAAAAAAAAAAAAAAAAAAAGAGAGAGTAAAACTCATTTATGACTTAAAAAATGTTTCTATAATTCTTTAGGTGTGTTGGGAATAGATTTTGATGGAACTAAATTCAAAATATGCATAGCAATTTTTAGTGCATATTCCCAAAAGGAAATTGGTAAAGTTGAATAACTCATCATGGACCTAATCATTTCCAAAAGAGTTCTGTTCCTTCTTTCCGCTACACTATTTTGTTGGAAAGTTTCAGGTGCAGTCAATTGGGAAACAATCCTATTTTAAGTTAGGTAATCCTTGAAATCTCCAAGAAGGTATTCGCCACCTTGATCAGATCGAATGGCCTTTATGCGTTTACCCAATTGATTTTCAACTTCAGCCCTAAATTCTTTGAACTTTTTAAAGGTTTCGGATTTCCTACTCATTAGGTACACATAACCATATCTTGAGTAATCATCCGTAAAAGTGATGAAGTACTCATAACCTCCTTTTGCTTAAGTTGACATAGGACCACATACATCTGTATGAACTAATTCAAGCAACTCTTAGGCTCTTTTATCTTTTGCATTAAAAGGTCTTTTGGTCATTTTACCTTTCAAACAAGATTCGCAAACTAGAAATCCATCAAAGTCCATGGGCTGTAAAAGTCCATCTTTGATTAGTCTTTGAATCTTATTTGAATTAATATGACCTAAACGTAAGTGCCATAGATATGCATCGCTAGTAGAAGGAAATTTTCTCTTTAATGATTTTACATGAGAGCTACCATCTAATTCAGAATTGTATAATTCATGCTTGTCAAAAGTTAAAATATAAAGACCATCTACAATATTGCCAGAACAGATAAACATTTTATCCTTCTTTATTACAACATTGTCTTTGAGAATAACACAATATCCATGTTTACCTAAATAAGTTGCAGAAATTAAATTTCTATGAACATTAGGCACATACAAACAGTCTTCCAATATTAAAACTCTAGACTCAAAGTATAAATTAAACACTCTAATAGCTACAATTGGAATCCTGCTCCCATAAGCCAAAGTAAGAAATAGTTCTCTCTCATTCAACTTTCTAGTCTCCTAGAACCCTTATAAAGAATTGTAGATATGATTAGTTCAACCTGAATCCACACACTAGGAATTCGTGGGATTCTGTACCAAACATATTTCAAGAAGAAATGAACTTTTCATACCCTTATTCTTGGCAGCTTTGAATATTCAACAATTCCTCTTTCAATGTCCTTTCTCACCATAATGGAAACACTTTCCTTTGGTTTCCTTTCCTTTGTTAGCAACTTCTAAGGAAATTTGTTTACCATCTTACTTGGTGAAGTCCTTCTTCTTCTTTTTTTTTCTTCTTCTTCTTCTTACTCTTACCTTTCGACTTAGGTTAAGAAGTAAAAGCTTCACCAACATTGGCTTTAATACTAGAAGTACCAAGGATGCTTTCCGCCGCTACCAATTCATTAATCAATTCAGACAAAGAATAAATCTTTTTGTTCATATTATAATTAAGTCTGAATTCCTTGAATGATTCTGGTAGTGACTGGAGTATCATATCCACTTGAGATTCTCCATCAATATCAGCAACTAAAACTTCCAATGTATTTAGATTAGAGATCATCCTAAGACAATGCTCCTTCACTGAAGTACCTTCAGCCATTTTGGTATTATAAATCTGCCTCATAGTTTCTAGCCTTGCAGAACGGCCTTGCTCACCAAATATCTCCTTCAGACTTAGCATGTGAAATAGATGCTAGGATATAGCACTTGACCATCTCATTAGGTTTCTGCCAACGAGCATATTGCTATTTTTCCTCAAAAGAAGCATCTAATGAAGGAAAGCTAGGACATGGTTGAGTAAGCACATATTTGTGCTCTTCAGCTGTAAAAACAATGTCCAAATTTCTTTTCAAGTCAACATAGTTGGATCTAGTCAATTTATTTTGATTAAGAATAGCAACAAGTGGGCTAAATGATGCCATGATTTAAATCTAAAAATAATAAACATGAATATAATAAGTAAACTGGACATTATTAATTTAGCATATAAGCATATAATATGGAACTTTAATAAAACCATAAAATAATATATGCAACGACAACCCAATCCATGTCTATAATTCCTTGGTAGCAAGTTTATTATAAATACATTAATTGGTTGAGAACTATTCTCATCATCAGTGCTATCATGATAACTCTTATCAAACATTAATAATATGCCGTATTACCTTTAGCCTCTAAGTAATAATGACATAACTCTCTTGGGAGATTAACATTACATTCAGTCTAATGTACACCATTATCTAGAATCATGTGTAGCCACATTTTATCTCCCTAATAATGTTTAAACTTGTAGTATCATGGAACAAAACACCCTTCATTGAGATCGCAAGACATATACGCCAAGACGAGGTGTTTGTTCACACTAACCCTTGTATCTCTCTCCCACTAGATGTTTTAAATTAAAGGTTTTTAAGATCAAGAACCATAATAACACTAAAAACTTTGAAAACATAATCCTAATCTCATTAGGAATAAATTTCATTAAACAAATACTTTAATCCTAGCGTTAATATATATAAATATATAAACCAAGACAAGCAACAACATGATGAATCCTTTATAATAAAAATTTGCATATAAAACCATATATATTTATATCTATAATATATATATATATATACGGATTGGATGAATCCATATATATATATATATATATATATATAATATAAACCCATATATATATATATAAAATAATATACGGATTCAATGTAAATTGTATATAAAGCATTCAATACATCCAAGGCACATATTACATGCTTATAATAATCAAACCATGCAAGCCTTATATGTACATTTATATCCAAGCGGTGCATTAACATCCAAGCCATGTAATGAAGGATCCAAGTGGTGCAATGAATTGATACATGCAAATGATGGTTATTTGAATAACTATATCCAAAACATAAACTTCAAGATGGTTTGGATATAACAGTCAGAGCATTAGAATAACTACCCTTCATTTCAATAACTACCATTGACAATAACTACTTCACGCACATGATGGTTATTACAATTAGATTCATATATCCAAAACATAAACTTCAAGATGGTTTGGATATAACAGTCAGAGCATTAGAATAACTACCCTTCATTTCAATAACTACCATTGACAATAACTACTTCACGCACATGATGGTTATTACAATTAGATTCATATAACCATATCCAGGCAATTAATAAGACACGGCACCAATACTTAATAGTTAAAGGCCACTTCGAACAAACCAATGCAATACAATTGTCATCATCATGAACGGTTATCTCAATAACTTTCAATAACTATACTTGAAACAACGTTGAACATCATCATGCGATACAATGTTTAATTCTTACATCAAGTATAATTTGGACTCATATATGTGTAATTGTAATTGTAAAGGAGGATTTTGTTTTAGCCCCTGCAGGCTGTTTGTCCTCTTTGGGAAGCTAAGCCCGCAAGGTTTTGTTTTCAAGCGACGTGGGCAAGCAAGCGTTGCACTTGGACTTAGTCCCACATTAGCAAGAAATGCACTCCACTCATGGTTTATAAGCCTTTGGAGCAACCATGAGTGTACCACTACTACACATGTGTAGTAATGGTAGAGGCGTGCCCTTCGGGGTAACAAAACCATGGCCTATTTGTAGAGGAGAATTTGTGCCAACCCTTGCAAGCTGTTTGTCCTATTTGGGGAGCCAAGCCCGCAAGGTTTTGTTTTCAAGCGACGTGGGCAAGCAAGCGTTGCATCTGGGCCTTGTTTTCAAGCAACGTGGGCAAGCAAGCGTTGCACTTGGACTTAGTCCCACATCAGTAAGAAATGCGCCACACTCATGGTTTATAAGCCTTTAGAGCAACCATGAGTGTACCACTACTACACATATGTAGTAGTAGTAGAGGCGTGCCCTTCGGAGTAACAAAACCGTGCGGTTGGAGCAAGTCTCAAAAACTACCACCCAAAGCGGACAATATTTTTGATGGGCACTGCCCTCAAAAGCACCTTTTTGTAGGGGAGAATTTGTTCTAGCCCCTGCAAGCTGTTTGTCCTCTTTGAGGAGTCAAGCCCGCAAGGTTTTGTTTTCAAGCAACGTGGGATGTTTTCAAGCGACATGGGAAGTGATAGTTTTTTAAACTTGCTCCAGCAGTCCCACATCGGCAAGAAATGCACCCCACTCATGGTTTATAAGCCCTGGAGCAACTATGAGTGTACCACTACTACACATGGTACATATGCACTACTACACATGGTGCACATACTAATTAATACTAGGGTGTAACCCATGCTTACGCACAGAAATTATCAATTGTAGTAGTGTTATGGGTTATTAAACATATAGGATATTAGTTAATGTAATTTAATTATGACATTCATATGTTCAAGATTTTATCATTTTAGAACTACTTAAACATATTTTGCTTTTCTCGAATTGAATTAGATTGTTGCAAGAGGGAATAAGGAAAACAGTCTAAGTAGCAAAACTTGGATGACCAAGCAGCTAGTCCCAACACAAAGAATCAAAATGTTGCCACTATACTTAGTAGATTCAACAGGAACAATCTTAACATCGAGTCCTACAACATGCCTCGGAAAAGCCTTTAATGAAGATTGTAACTCATTTATCTTAGCATCAAGCATAGAAGCGGCATCAACAACGCTTACCTTATCCCTTTCACCTTGCAATTTGATTTCATGCTTACCGATTTTTGACAGGAGAGACATTGGTATGTGGTTTAGCATGTTGAAATAATTCTAACTAGCACTAGCACTACCTTGTTCTTAATAAAAAAAAAAATTAAAAAACTCATAAGAAAAACATTTTCATGGGGATGATTATATATATAAGTAGAGTCAATGTGAATCTTCGAGGAATAAACCTAAGCTGTGGGCTAAAATATTGGGATGGTTTAGTATCAAGGTGATTCTGTTTCTGTTTTTATATATATGGGTTCGTGCAGCATTTTCATGATATCGTTATGATTAATTAATGGGACTTGGCTGGAAAGTTTTCTTGCCTCTATCATTAGCTCAGGTAGTCCCCATTTCTGGTGTTTCTCAATGCCCGCTGACATACTGGACACGTTACTGAGTTCCTATAAACAAGAGAGGAATACTTTTAGCCCCAACGACAAAGGAATCTGAAGTAACCTCATATCCCATGACTCATGAAATCACCAAAGGTAAATATCCAAAGTCTTTTATTATAAACTTATAGAATTTATAGTTTTATCGATAAAAAGTTAAACACTCTAAATATAAATTTTATACTAAAAAAAAAAACTAAATATAAATTTTCATTAAAAAAAACTAAATATAAATGATTAATAAATTATTTATTTTTCCTTTTTCCCTCCTAATATTTTTCTTTAATTAATTTATCTATTTTATATTATTTTATAAAGCGTATGATGTTTTTTTTTTTTTTTTGGTTGATAATCTTATTGTATTACTTATCATGATTATCTTCCTGCCCCTCACTTTTATCTTTTGATGAAATATTGTTTATCTCTTTAAATAATACTATCTCTTTATTTACTTTTAATTATTTATTTATATAAGATAAAATCTTCTAAAAATTTGTATGATTGTTTAAACTTATATTTATGTACAATACATTTAATCAGAAAATATCTTAAAGAATCAAAGATAGAAAAGATCAAATGGTAAAAGAAGTACATATATGGCACTAGCTGTTTAAACTTTAAAGATCAAAAGGATTATAATAAAAGAAGTACTAATAAAAAAGTTTTAAATAAAAAAGAACATTATAAATCGAGTAATTATTCTGAATGATTTTAGGATCCTCTAACTTTTCATTTTTTTTCTCCTTTTTTTTTTCTTTTCGAAATTTACAAAATTTTTCCAACATTTTCTATTTTAGGAGTTCTCTCTCCTTTTAGAGCAAAGAGATAACTTTTTGAGGGACAATAGATAAATTTTATTACAAAAAATAATGTACCTTAAAGATATGTGTTATAGATAATTAAGTTGTGTTTATTTTGTGATTCTTTCACAAAATAAAATGTTCTATTTATTATCCAATGCCTTTTTTTAATCAATTATCCGATACTTGTTTTTATAAGTCTAATAATTTTTAATTGAAAATTATCTTATATAATATAATTAACTAGTGTGTAACTCCGTGCATATGCACGGGTACATTTAAAAACAATCATAATTACATATTATATATATTATTATGTTTTTTTATGGTTTATTATATTGGACTCCTCGTTTTCTATATTAAATTAACTAATTTGACACAAAAATTTAAAATTTTAGATTAGATGAGACGCGTGGTACAAAATTAAACTTTAATTGAAATTCAATTTTTACCTAAATTAGCTTACTTGGCACAAAATTCTAAAATTTAGATTAGATAAAACACGTGGCGTAAAATTAAACACTAATTGAATTCCAATTGAAAATTTAATTGGATTTTCTCTCTGCTTTACCTATTATTTTATATATATATATATATATATATAGATAAGTCATATGATAAAAGCCAACTGAATTACATGCAACACACATATAGAACCATTTTTCAATTTTTAATGACCCAACTTTTGTTATAACTCTCTCAAAAATAAATAAATAAATAAATAAATAAAAGTATATGATTTGATTTTTTTTCTTAAATAATTGATTTGGCCCTATTATATAAAGTCACCCAAAGGTAAATATTTTTTAATTATCAAATGAGGAAGGCCAGTCCTAGCAACTAGAAGTCTCATTTAGCCTCATGTAAGGTATATATATTGCCCTATTAAAAATATGAATATTTTATAATTAATTGATTTGGTGTGTTTACTATCAATGTTCACTGACCTCTTTACCCAGAACCTATAATAGTAAGACATATTAATAAGTTGAAACTTAAAACTTGTGAATTGGTATATGCTTTAAGTACTAAGTTGTGAAAGAGGTGGGGTTCAAGTGTTAAGTTTAATTATAATAGTATCTTTTGTGGTATTTTATGTTTGTGGCTCAAACCACATTTCCTCTTATCCACTATTTACCAATATATTTTTTTTTTTAATCTTGAAAAGAGACTCCGAATTTTTATTTATGTAAAATTATAAATTTGTGCATGAATATATTCTTTTTGATGGTAAGTGTTTCTACCAACTTTAATTGAAACTTTTCACCAAGATTGGCTGCATACGGTTCGAGGGAAAAATATGTACTTTCTTTTTTTGAATATCATTTAAATAATATTTATTTAATTTCTTATATTATATATTTTTTTAATTGAAGTCATTTTTTATACTTTTTGAAGTACAAAATTACTAGTTAGTATATTTTTTTGGGAAACTAATAAATATTTTATATTTCAGTTTTATTAACATCTACTTTTCAATTGATAATATAATTAAGGTCACTGTTTATAGATTATTAAAAAATTATTATAGGATGTCATTTTTATTTTTTTTAATAATTATGGTCACCTGCCAATTGCTTCACCGACCAACTTTGCTATTCCTTACTTCTCAATGTTGGGTTACTTCAGAATTTTAGTAGCCAAATAAAAGTTAATTCAGAGGGTCTTATTTTAATTAATTATATATATAGTATTTTTTTCTTAAATATTTTTTCAAAAAACACACCCCCCAACTTTTTATTATATTCAAATCAAAAAGAAAAGTTTCTAAACACACCAATAGCGTAGGTGAAAAAGATTGTTTCATTTTAACTTTTTTGGAGAATTGATAGGCATGTGAGTTTGACAGTGGGAGTACAATTTTATTGACCATGTAAATTTCTCAATTATATCTATTGTGTTCTTAGTTTTTAGAGTTTTTATATACTTTCAATTAAGTATAATGTAATTTTGTGGAAGTGTATACAATATACAAAAGTAGGATCCAAAATTTTTTATTCCAACTAAATATTGTGATCTACCCCCTTTACACGTGCGTGTGTTTAGAGTATTTCTTTTATTTTAGTTTAAAAATAAATATATAAAATTAATTGATATAAAAGGTTATCCAATAAAATTTGACAGCCCAATTTCTTTGGAAAATGTTTGGTACCAATAAAAAAAATTAAATGTGTCATGTCCTGTGTAATACACATGACTTACTTGATTGGTTGGTTTAAGTGAGTCAAGTGTATTGCACATGATAGAGACAAATGATATCTTCTTATTAGTGATTGGAGTCCAAAACTCCAAACATTTCTTTAAAACATAAGGTTTAGATTGGCAAAGTCTATGACAACTTAATAATCACAAAGTCAAAACATTAAATCTGCAGAAGCAAACAAAATACATGTTAAACAAAGCACAAATCCAAATGGTTGTCTATAGAAAGCATCAAATTTGCAATGTAAAATGCGAAAAACTCATAACTTTTCCCAAAACTGCACATACAGTTCTATATCTATACACAAAACCCAGATCCAGACTCTTTCATATACAGATATAATTGTTGGCGTTATGAAGGTACATTTCTTCCAGGATTGGCATAAATTTTGGTTTCAAATTTCTCCCATAATGTGCTATGAACGAAAGCAATATCTCAAAGGTATTATACGAGAAATTGGGATGTAGCATCCATCATTATACCTAATTTCTGAGGAATATGTCTTTCCAAACCCTGTCTGCAACTTACATATATGTCAATACCCAATAGTAATGAGACAGCATGAGAGGGAAATCTTCTTCTGCTCAAAGCATCTTTTTGGATAGGATAGACATTACAAGACCATAAGCTAATTACAGTAGCTTTATATCCTTGGAATGGACCTACATTGTCCAAGTCATTTGACCTCCATAAATTGATTGTGTAATCCCAAGAACCTGAAAAAAAACACAAGCATATGGAACCAAAACAAACCTTAGCTAAACTTTAAACCTCAATTTACAAACATAATTTTTTTTTTAGCTATAGTTACTAGGAAATGAACCCCAAACACTGAACCACCACAAAGGTGGACATGCCATCATTCTTCATCAAATTTTAGCTTTCAGAAATTTGCCAAGTTCAGATGGTACAAAGAAATAGAACAAACATCCAATTAAAAAAAAAAATTATTCACAGTTTAGAATGAAAAAAAAAAAAAAACAAACAAACAAATTGGTCCATTCTATGCTTGTACTGTCATGTGCTCATTTCCACACTTTTCTCTTTTCCTTTTTGCTTTATTATGTACGCAAAGGACGATTTCTAGCAAGGTCTCCTGCTACATTCCCTTCTAAGCCATGTAGATGAGGTGTGATATCCAACAAGCTTTATACAAAAAATCACGGATGAATATACCATTACCCATAAGTTTTGGTTAATAACTGCCAAACAGCCAAGGATGCATTTGAACTATCAGATTCAACAAAGATAAAGGAGCCCAACACCAAATTTGCATTGCACTTTCACTTCCTCCTAATGTGTTTCAAGCCATTTTAGGAGAATGGATGGAATCCGACTCAATATCTCTTCTAATAAAACATTGATTCAGGGGGAAAAATCTAGTTTGGCTGTTTCCAAATAAAAAATTACTATTAATGTTATTCAGACACTAAATTAGTCAATAACTCTTAACAGAATATTGATACTTCTTAAAAAATGTGAAGGATTAACAGGATCCTCTAGTGACAACAACACTTGTTCAACTCACACTGATACATGTCCACCACGCATTGTATTATGATTACAACAAAATAATTGTTTTTTAGTAACAAATACTGATTGACAGGCATAATTGCTGATTACTTTAAAAAACACAGATTCACACACGTGCAATTAATCAAAACATTGAGTATAAACATTGGGAGTACTTCCAACGGATTCCATATCTCTAATTGGAGTAATGACTACGGAGAAATGCTTCATTCTTGCAACCGCACCCAACAATTGAGTAAAATCGACAATGGAAGACAAAGGGTGCATGTGAAGCATTGTATCAAACAGGTCTAATAAGGCATGATCAAGATTCTTAAAGGTTCCACATTTGCAGTGATCTCTCACAGTTTTCAACAATTGATTCTGATTTTGATTCTGATTAATAGAGCTTTTCACATTTTCTCTACAACTATCACTACTACTACTACTACTACTAAAACTACTAGTACTAGTAGAAAAAGAAAAAGCAAGAAATGGAAGGCTTACTCTACTAATAAAATGATTGGATATTGAAACTAGAGAGGGTGTCGATTTAGTAGTACCCATTTGCTCAACAATAAGA
Source organism: Lithocarpus polystachyus (assembly GCA_033629205.1). NCBI lineage: Eukaryota > Viridiplantae > Streptophyta > Magnoliopsida > Fagales > Fagaceae > Lithocarpus > Lithocarpus polystachyus. The sequence goes on along the minus strand of CM066165.1, from coordinate 42,350,140 downwards.
AATCTGGTTTGTTTTTCACAATCACAAGCTCAGCTACCAATTCGGGTCGGGTTCTGTTTCGGAGAGCGAAGTTGTGAGTAGTGAACTGAGTACTGTATGAGACTATGATAGAGAATGATTTGTACTTGTTCAGACAACCTCGTTCATTTTTGACAAAAAATATTATTTTTTTAAAGGGCACAATTATTTTTAAATAAATAAAGCACAAACAAAATAAAATAAAGGTAAATTATTATTTTTTTTTAATTTTTTCCTTTAATGTTTTTTTTTTTGGTCTCCAAATTGTGAGTAGAAGAAGGTAAGAGTGAGAGAATGATTTGTATTTGTTAATGAAGCTCATTCAAGCCCATTCCTTTTTTGGACAAAATATTATTTAGTTAGAGAGCCCAAACAAAACAAAACAAAACAAAATTATTTTAGATATATTGTTTAATTTTTTTTTTCAAAAAAAAAATGTTTAATTTATTTTGTTTTATATTACATAGTTGTTTTTAAAAAAAAACCAAAAATTAGTATAAAATATATTATACTAAATATTAATTAATTGGTGTATCTTTGGAGTACTATTTACTAATTTTTTTGAAATCACCTAAATATACTGTTGCTTCTAATTTTAAGGGAAAAAAGAGATTAAACCTCTTAAACATGTTGACTTGTCCCCCTACAAAGAAAATGATTAAACTTTTGCACAGTAGAGTTAATAATTTTCTGTGGGAGTTTGAAAATATATGTCTGTATATATATCACTGACTTTATCATGAGCTACATTTTCAACGAGACACTCATATATATTTGTGTGTATATATTTTCAATTTATATATACATTGATGTATATTGGTGTGTGTATACGACAGCAGCTTGTTTACTCTCTTGAACTTTTCCCTGTTTCCTAATCCAGAAACAACTTTCAAATTGCTAGTATGCTACAACAATCTCTCTTTTAAATAATAATAATATTCACAGTCAACAGTACAAAAACAGTAAACAAAAAACAAAAAATGATAGTGGCAGTAGTACACAAAAATCCCAACTAAGAAATGTAAATGCCCCAGCTCCACTGCACTGCATAATCCTAGAGCATGTTCTTCAATCCAATCATTGCCTGCTTCTATGCTTGCACACATAGCCCCAATACAATGACACCCACCATCACGGATAGCCACTCCCAAAACATGCCTTCCAAGTATCTTGTAGTTTTTGAACATTCAAATTTCTTGGCCACATTCCTTCCATTTGACAGCCTCTGTTTCATACATCCTTCACGACTGCTTGCATTTTGCTATATAGGAAGCCTTGTATTCTACCATAAGGCCACTGCTTCAACATTAGCTAGAAGAGTAATAACCTTATAAATCCTTTGTTTTTTGTTGCCTCCAGAGCTTCTTTCACAGCCAAACAGATGATCGCCACCTTGGTAGCTAGCTAAGATTCTTTTGTTTTACTCGATCTCTGCAAACAAGACCTAGCCCTGCTTATAAAAGATTGCTAAACCCTAGTTCTAATTGGCAAGGAAACCCTAATTGCCTTATTACAAAAATAACCTTGCTTCTAAATTAAAATACTAATTGCCCAATAAACTAATAGGACCTAAAACATAAAATATAATTGGCTTGCAAACATAAATAATATTAAATAATAATCTTCTTGCGTCTTCCGCATCATTCTTCTCTGGTTGGAGAAAACTCGACCTCGAGTTCTAAAGCGTTGAAGTATTAGGATGCTAACAATTAACACTTGCTTCAAATCTGGAATCACCTTAGGGAGCATAGAGAAAAGAAAATTCTTGATATCCACCATGTCAAACTCTTTTGAAATAACAAAATTAATGTGTGGAATCAACATAATCTTATCTTGAACCATTGGAAGTACTATGTTATCCACTTTCTCCACTTTAGCAAATTGTTTGTCTTCATGCACCATGGAAGGCTAATCAAAAGCAGATTCATTAGCTTCCAATATCACATCATGCACACTCTCTAGCATAATACTCTCTTTAAAAACCATCTCTTCACCTTGTTGTTCTTCAATAGATTCGTTTCCTTGCATGCATGTTAAAGCAACACTTGCCGAGGCGTGTACATCTTTGTCAACATTAGGCTTTAGTGTCACTTGAGGTTTCTCCACTACCAACATATCATCATTAATGTTGTCTTCTATGGGGGCAGCAATAATTTTTTTGTGATCAATTATCCTTGGTTTCCCTATTAAATCAGTTTGAGTCTTTATGCAATCATGTCTTAAACATTTTTCATGAGCTTTTCAGATAATTCCTTTAATTCCTTGGTAGATTATTTAAAAGTGCACTAAGGACATGAAATGGGATGAGGAGGAGGATTCATCGTATTTGCTTCAACTTGAAAAGTACCACACTGAGGTTGTGGTAGATACTTAGCTCGATAGTATGGTGACAAATACTCATCACAAAGCTTTTCTTTCATATCTTCCCACACACTAATGGCAGGTTCATACTTTATATAGTGGAAATATTTAAGGTTCTCCCAAAACCTTTGTGCTTTACCTCTTAACTTCAACTTGGCATACCTAACATTTTTATTATCTACAAAATTTGCTTACTTAAAGAATTGCTCCATCCCATTCATCTAATTGACAAAATCTCGTGGATAAGTTTCACAACCATCAAAATAAGGTGCTTTGAATATTACCATAGCTCACTGGGCAAAAAGATTTTGCCAACTTGACTTGCTATGTATGGCCCACTAAAGAAAGGATTGTCATGGCATTAACCAAATAAAGCTTCATTGTTTGAAGTTTGAACACCAATAGAAAAACTGTGGACTAGACTGAAGGTCTAGAAGGCTAGACTTTTTTTTTTTTGGTATACACATAGAGAATATATTGGCAATATTTCAAACCAGCAAATTAAACCAAAAGAGAAGAAACTTCAAACCCAAAGTGGCGTGGCCCACTTAGGGCTGATAGGTTGGCTTTGTAAGTGAACTCGCGTGTCTACCTTGTCCTAAGGCGACCAATAAACACAAACAACAAAACTTCAAAACGCAATATAGGTCGTGTAGACTCAGGTGAGGCTTGCGATAGGTCTCGGCGAGAACAACAGTGAGCTTTGGTCAAATCTGTATCAAAGTTTGGTCCGGCAGTGGCGCACCAGATGAAGGGCTTCTAGCGATGCAACACTGACAAGGATCAGGATCGCACTCGTGGGTCGACGAAGATGGTCTGGCTTCGATTGGAGTAGGTGAGCAAATGGCGGTTTGAAGGCTGGATCGTTGTCGTGGCAGCGGTGGACAACGAAATTGGAAATCGCCGGTGTGATGGGGACGTTGCTGGTGATGGAGGCTAGTGGTGGCGCTAACTTCTTATGGATCTGAATTGTGATTTGAGGGGATGAGAAACACGGCAATGATTTTTTTTTTTTTTTAATACTTTTCTGATCCTGTGGTGAGGCTTCAAACAGATCGGTGTTTGCTCCGATACCAAAACTGATGCAAGACAACCAAAACAAAATTGAAACAACAATAAAATAAAGGTATATGACCTAGGAGTCAGCATCTAGGCCTTGCTTGGAATCAACACCAAGCGGGAAAACCGCTAGGAGTTAGCACTTAGGGTAGACCTGAAGTCAGCACCAGACCAAAGAAAGACCAAACGTCTATTATTTTCATTTATCAAAATATCAACTATCTCTCAAGGATTACAATAGGTTACTTATAAAGAATTGCTAAACCCTAGTTCTAATTGGCTAGGAAGCCCTAATTGCCTTATTACAAAAATAACCTTACTTTTAAATTAAAATACTAATAGCCCAATAAACTAATAGGACCTAAAACATAAAAATATAATTGGCTTGCAAACATAAATAATACTAAATAATAATCTTCTTGCGTCTCCCGTATCACCAATTAGTCAATTTTATCCTCCACTGCTGTAGGGATGGAGGTGATATACAATATTTATGATAATGATCTCCAAGCCAAAACACAAGGCTCGAGCTTAGTATAATTATTTTTTTTTCCTTCTGGTAGATCTAATAAGTAGTGCCTTTTGTACAAATATTCCAAACATATTAATAGATTTCTCTTTAACTACTGAACCTCCACAACCTTAACCATTTTCACTAAATACTATCCCCAAACATGGTTTGGTTTTAACCTCCCTCAATCAATTGTCTACAAAAGAGGAAATATATGAAGACTTCATAGTTCATACTATTACTATCATTTTCTAGAAGAATGACAGATTGGCTTGTCTACAAGGCCATTCTAGCCTTTCTTACCTAAAAAAAAAAAACCCTTCAAGATTTCCCATGCACTTTAAAATTGGTAGGTCCCATTAATCATTAGTCAATATGTTGATATGATTATAGTACAAGTAAAACAATAAATTTTCTCCATTGTAGAGATGACTTTATCCCAAACGAAGGGAGGCATGAAGTAACCAAAGCACCAAACTAATTATTATTCGTTTCACTACTGCTGTATGATATAAAAATAAATAAAATTACTAATGATGACATTTTTACTTTAAAACTATTATCCTATGTACCCTCAAATGAATAAAGTTTCAAGAACCCATAATAACACTCAAATAGTGCTAAGTGCAAACAGGACAGGAATCAAAATTAGTAAGGGTTGACACAAATTTCATCTAGCAATTTGACAAAAGGAAACTAAAAGATATGAACGTGAAACAGAAAGTAACTTAAACAGATTGATACTGCATAGGTTTGACAACTCAATCCATAGTTGTTTTAAAACAATAGTTTAACTTGCAAGCACCCAAGACCTGTTTTAAGACTAAATTTGATCAGCTAATTACAACTAAATTACTTTTGTAAAACTTAAACTGATTCAAGATATAATTTGGTCCAGAACCTAATCGCTAAGCATTTAAGAATTTAGCGATAAACAATATAAAGTAAAAGTATAATTACGTTATGTAGTCATTAGAACAAGATTTTTCCCATGATACAAAACTGAAATCTACACAATTTAGCTGGACTTGAACCAACTACTTCAACTCATCATAAAACACTTCCCTCCTAAACTTGAAAATAAAAATAAAAAACGCAAAGGCCAATACATGAATTCAAAATTTACCTATACTTTTTCTACTTTAATCACAAATATTACTGATGATTAAGATTTGGTCTAACTAATTCCAATACATTTGTCAATAGGATAGCTCGTTTTCTTAGTAAATGGACTTCAAATGTCTGAAGTAATGGTTATCTTAATTCAAATGGCCAATAACTTTAAAAGTGTTTCTCCAAGGTATTGATTCTTATTTTATTATATAAAGATGATGGCAGATCGAATCAAAAACCTTAGTGACTGCAACACTTGTTGAACATACATGATTCTTTTTATTTTTATGATCGCCTGCTGATTGAATGGCACGACATTCTAGTATCCTAACATTATAAAAATATTCAATGAATAAAATAAATTAATAATGGCATTTCAAACGACCTAATCATCCAAATCTGTGTACAACTCAGTACATGGAACTTTACATGAAACATTGGAAGTAAAGGAAACTAATTATTGACACCACCAAAATTTGTGTATGTGTTTATATACTACTCCATACATGTTTTGTATATGCATATACAAACATAGAGAAATATTTGTGTACATGTTTATTTTCGGCTCCATTTTGTTTTAGTCTTCTAAACTGTTCCTTCTAATCCATAAACCATTTTCTTCTTTGCAAGTATGGCACAACAATCTCTTTCAATTTTCTTTCTTTCTGTTTTTTTACTTATCTTTTCTTCTTCTTCTTCTTTCTTTTTTTTGTTGGGGGGGGGGGGGGGGGGGGGGGGGGGGGGGTGGGTGGGTGTGGTGTGGTTGGTTTAAATAGTCATAGTGGCTTAGCAAAAAGCAATAGTGGTAGCAACACATAAGAACCTAAACCGAAAAACGAAGACTTCGTTTCTGCTACAGCAATCTCTTTCAATTTGCCATCTAGGAAGCCTTGTATTCTTAAACAAGGACACAGCTTTAGATTTAGTAGAAGAATAATAAGCTTTAAAATCCTTTTCTTCTTGCTGCCTCCAGAGCTTCTTCGACAGCCAGACAGATGATTGCCTGCTAGTCCTGAGTTTCCAACTATGGCAGCCAGCTCCAATACTTTTTGCCGTCTCAATCTATGAAAGGAAAACCTGACCCTCCCCATCTTTTATTCTTTGATCTTCTACCAGGCACTAACAATATACCTTGCACGAATTCAGTACAGTCTTGATCTATCTCCCCCACCTCCCCCCCCCCCCCCCCCCCAAAAAAAAGGTTTCAGCACAGAAGCCTGTTGCTTACCAAAGATTTCAGTACACACATATATATAAAGGAAATTTTTTATTTGGAATTGCATTTCACTTTTTATACCAATCTTCTAACCTTTTCCCTCTTTCCCAACCCATAAACTCTATTCTAGTTTCAAAGTAAGATACGACTCTCCATTGTACATTTTCATAATATTGTATCAATAGATTTGATCTGGCAATTTAGGATGAATGTCTATCCTACCTATGTTTTATTCTAAAATGTGTATAAACTATAATGACAAATTTAGTGAGAAAAAAAAGAAAAAGAAAAAAAAGCTCTACATATGAGGCAAGTAATTGTAACAGGGGGATTGCAGGTATACCAAATCCATCGAAGGTCAGAATATTAGTGGTAGTAGAAAGAAAATGATCTCTAATATTAACTACTAAGTAAGGAAAATCTACAAGTATCAATGGTCTTTGGCTGATATTCAATCGACCTATAACAAGCACCCAAATTACCCCATGAGCATAACCAATTGCAAACAAATTATTCTGTCATTTCACAAATACATAAAACTAATTGCATGTTCACAATGTTGCATCAACTAAAGTTCAAGATAATTTTCACAAAATTAAGACTAGTATAGCAACAAACAACCTAGTGCCAATACAAGAAAATAAATATCATCATGTAAAACAATAACTTGCAATGAAAATACCTAGTCCTTAATCATTACTTAATATGTTGATATGATTACATGCATTACAAAGTAAAACAATAAGTTTACTCCAATATAGAGATAGCTTTATCTAATGGGGGAGGGAGGGAGTCATGAAGCAACCAAAAGAGCCAAACTAATTATACTATTTGTTTCACTGTTGTCCCTGTTTTATACAAAAATAACTAAATTTACTCCCTAGGGATAGGTCCAAAGGGCCTTGACTTGGTGAGGTGCCTTGTCATGAAAATAAATAAATAAAATTTACTAATGACAGCACTCTTACTTTAAAAAAGCTATCCTTTTTTTTTTATATAAGTAACGTAAGAATAATATTAATAATAGAAAAAGTAACAAACCGATTACATTGGTGATGTACTACGGCGTTACAAATCAGGAAACAAAAGTACAATGGTCAAGGAGAATAGGAAAGGGAGAACAAGAAAAATGAGAAAAGCTATCCTACACATCCTCAAATGAATAAAGGGTCAAGAATCTCTAGTAACACGCAAATCATAGTAAGCACAAACAGGATATCAGAATTTTGAAGGTTGGACTCAAAATAGATCCTGCCTTTTGGCAAAAGACAACTGAAAGGTATGAAAGTGAAAGAGACAGTAACTTAAAGTCTTAAACTAATTGATATTTAAGAAGTCCCACAGCTCAATCTCTTGTGGTTTTAAAACAATAGTTTAACTTGCAGGCATCCATAACCTGCTTTAAAACTAAATTTGCTAAGCAAATTACAATTAGACTACGTTTGTAAAACTGAAATTGATTCAAGAACTAATTTGGTGCAGAACCTAATCGCTAAGGGTTTAAGAATTTTGGGGCTGGTTTAGGGAGAAGTGCATACCTATATAAGGTATGATATTTAGCATGAACTTACATTATAATAAATTTGAAACACCAATACATAAGAAAGGGTTTAATGCAACAAAATGAGTGCAAAACAAAATCACAATAAAAGATCAGACGGTAAAAGGAACAAACAATCTTGTGCACAGAATTGGCAAGAAATACCATCTCATAAAAAGTATTAAATTTTACAGGAAGCAAATATACATCACTCACATAATGACTTGTGATTGGTTAAATATGAATGTTGTCCTTGATCTTGAGAACCTAAAAAACCTTCACACGAACTTCGGAAGCAATTCTTGAATATTTTCATCTACTCGATTCGATGACAGCAAGTCAATAAACATGGTTGCAGTGGTCGCATTTGCTGAAAAACCCTTGTCAACCATTATTTTGAGATATTTTGTTGCCTTTGATGTCTCACTATGTTGCAATAACCCTTGAATTATTGTGTTATACGTGCGATCGTTAGGTGAACAACCTTTGCCATCCATTTTCTCAAGCAGCTCACTTGCTTCAACAATTAGTCCCTTTTTGCAAAACCCTTTGATCATTACATTAAAAGTTGCAACATTAGGCTGCAATCCTTTGTTAGGGAGACTATAAAAGAGTTCTCTTGCAGTTGTAAGTTCCCCAACATTGCAGAAACCATCAATCAAGATGTTATATATCACAATATAACAGTCCAACCTTTTGTCTTCCATCTCCTGAAACAATGCCATTGCCTCAGCAATTCGTCTATTCTTAAAAAAGCCATCTAACAAGATGGCATAGGTGTGGGGATTTGGATGTTGGCCACAAGCTCGCATTGTATTGAATAGCTCTAGTGCAGTTTGGACTCTCTCCACTTGACATAACCCACCTATAAGAGTGTTGTAAGTCACTACATTAGGAATCATTCCCTTGTTGGACATTTCATGAAACAGACGCATTGCCTCATCAATTTTTTTACTTTTGCAATATCCATTGATCAATATGTTATAGCTAAACACATCGGGTGAACAACCCTTCTCAACCATCATATTAAATGCCTTAACTGCCGCATCCATTTGGTTTTGCAAACAATAACCATCAATCAAAGAATTGTAAGTGACTGTGTTAGGATCAATGCCTCTTTGAATCATCACATCAAAAACTTCTTTTGCCTCAGTCAACATCCCTTTCTTGCAAAGTGTGTCCACCAATATGCTAAATGTTTGTACATCTGGCATAACCTTCCTTTGCCCCATCTCATTCAACAAAGTAGTCGCCTCCCTCCACCGGCCAAAATTGCATAGGCCTTGAACTAAGGAAGTGTAAGTGACAATGTCTGGTTGAATGCCTTTACTCATCATTTCAGATGAAAGGTTCAAAGCCTCAGTTACCAATCTGTCCTTACATAAACTGTCAATGACCGTGCTATAGAGCACCACATTTTGTTCAAAATTCCCTTTTTCAAGCTTCCTGAGCAACCTAATAGCCACACCAGTCTGGCCATTCTTACACAGACCGTTTACTATCGTCCCACAAGTAAAAGCATTAGGTTGGTACCCTTTGTTCTCCATTTCCTCTACCAACCTCACAGCTCCAGAAATATTACCTTTAAGACAGAGGCCTTTGACAAGAGTGGTTAGAGTTATAGGGTCTGGCTGATAGCCAAGTTTCAAAATTGTTGCTAAGACAGAGAATCCAAAATCGACCCGGTTCAAATGGCAGTAGCAATTGATCAAAACATTGAGAGTATAAACATTGGGAGTAATTCCAAAGGAGCCCATATCTCTAATTAGAGTAATGACTACGGAGTAATGCTTCATTCTTACAACCGCACCCAACAATTGAGTAAAATCGACAATGGAAGGCAAAGGGTGCATGTGAAGCATTGTATCAAACAGGCCTAAGGCATGATCAAGATTCTTAAAGGTTCCCGATTTGCAGTGATCTCTCACAGATTTCAACAACTGATTCTGATTCTGATATGGGGTTTTCGCATTTTCTCTAATAGTAGAACAATAATGATAAGAAGTAAAAGCACGAAATGGCAGGCTTACTCTAATAATCAAAGGAATGCGTATAAAAACTAGAGAGGGTGTTGATTTACCCATTTCAGGTTTTCACAAAGACGAGATTCTCAGCTACCAACTCGGGTCGGGTTTGGTTTCGGCTTAGCTTCGGAACTTCAAAAATCGAACGCAGGAGAAGTCATGGTGGTGGAGTGGCAGATCGGAGAGCGAAGCAGTGAGTTCGAAGGTAAGAGTAAAGACTGAGAATGATTTGTCTGATTCAGACTGAGAATGATTTGTATTTCTGAATTAATTGGAAACTCGGTCAGAGCCCTTTTTGACCCCAAAAAAAAAAAAACAATAAAAAGTTGTAAGGTTGGACATATTTTGTTTAACTGCGGGTAGGGGTGGCAATTCGTGTTCGCGTGTCGGGTTCGTGTCGTGTCAATTCATACGTATCTGACTATATGAGTCAATACTAACCCGACCTATTTATTAAACGGGTCAAGATTCCTCAACCCTAACACGACCCATTTATTAAACGGGTCAATCGTGTCGACCTGTTTATCTAATTTTATCAAAATAAAGAAAAACATTTATGAAAAAACAAACAAATAAATATTTTAAATATAAAATTCAAAATGAATGAGTAACTACATCACAAATAATCATTCAAAACTAAAGCATATCTCAATATCATAAATAATCAATCACAATATGTCAAAAAAAAAATAAATTACAACAACTAATAAGTTTATATACGTAGGGTTTGAATGGTATATTGGTAAAATTTTATTTAATTAAACGGGTCAGACGGGTTAAACGGGTTCCTTAGGTTGAACCCTAACCCAACCCGTTTATCAAACGGGTCCATCGTGTCAACCCGAATATGACACGAACCCATTAAGCCTCAACCCATAACCTGCTAATTTCCTGTCGTGTCGTGTCGGATTCGCGGGTCGTGTCCAATTTTGCCACCACTAACTGCAGGTGTCCTATCTAAATTTTTATTTATGTTGTGCAAAAAATAAAGAGTATAATATAATAATAAAAAATCGTAAAAAATTTAATAAAGAAAAGAAAAGAAAAGAAAAAGTAAACCCATGTGCATATAAAAAAAATTAAAATTAAAAATTAAAAAAGAGAGTGTAAAACTTATTTATGATTTCAAAAATGTTTAACTTTTATATTATGTATAATTTGAACCTATATATATATATATATATGTAATTGTAATATATATATATATATAAAATTAAAGTCAAAATTGAGAGAAAATATAATTTAATTCTAAATTAGATTTTAATTATTGTTTAATTTTGCTTCAGAGTTTTTAAAGTTTTTGCTATAGGTGAGTTAATGTTGTGCAAAAGATGAAAAGTCTAATATAAATAAATCATTAAAAACCCAATAATAATAATAATAATAATAATAATAATAATAATAATAATAATAATAATAATAATAATAAACTCGTGCATATCCAAAAATAGAAATAAAATAAAAAATGAGAGAGAGAGAGAGAGAGAGAGAGAGAGAGAGAGAGAGAGAGTAGGCGAGTAAACTCATCTGTGACTATATAAATAATTAAAGTCAACGCTGAAAAAAAATTTAATTAGATTCTAAATCAGATTCCAATTGTATCTAATTTTACACTACGTATCTTTTCTAAGTTTTTAAAATTTTTGTTCTAGGTGAGTTAATGCTGTGTAAAAGACAAAGAGTATAATATAAATAAATCATCAAAAACTAAATAAAGAAAGGGGGAAAAAGAGAGAGAGTAAAATCATGTGTATATAAAACATTCTAAAATTAAAAATTAAAAGAGAGAGAGTAAGACTCATCTATGACTTAAAAAATGTTTAACTCTTAAATTAGGTATAATTTGAATCCATATATGCGTGTGTGTGAGTGTGTGTGTATTAAAAGTCAAAACTTAGAGAAAATCTAATTAGATTCTCAATTTTGCGCCATATGTCTCATCTAATTTATAATTTTTGTGTCAAGTGAATTATTGAGTGTAAATATCAAAGAGTCCATATTCAATTGAAGTCCAATTCTGTGCCACTTGTCCATCTAATTTTTAAAATTTTGTGGTAAAAGAATTATTGAGTACAAAAACCGAAGAGTCTAAATTTAGTTAAATTATAAATATATACACACACTATTAATAACAAGATTGCCGGTTTGGTTTTTAACATTTTGCATACTAAAATACACGTACACAAATTCTTAAATTATCTAAAATACCTTTATCTTTTAGGTCAATAATTTTAAACTTAAAAACAAAATTTGGTTAAAATAGTAATTTATTATTTTTAAAAAAGTTCATAAGTCTTAGGCTTTCAAACTGTTATCAAAATCCTAAAAAATTAGGAAACTATCTTTATCTCACTTTTAAATATTATTTCACTAAACCTAAAATAAGTAAAAAAGAGTCTTATTGACAAAACGTGTGTGATGAGTCTAGTGTGTGTGTGTGTGTATATATATATATTATTTTCCTTTAAAATATCTTCTTTTGTCTCCAAATTGTGAGTACAAGAAAGTAAGAGTGAAAGAATGATTTGTATTTGTTAGTGGCAAGCTCGTTCAAGCCCATTCTTTTTTTGGACAAAATATTGTTTAGTTAAAGAGCCCAAACAAAACAAAATAAAATTATTTTAGATTTTTTAAATTTATTTTGTTTTATATTAGATAATTTTTTTAAAACCAAAAATTAGTATAAAATATATTATACTAAATATTAGTAGCTAGGGAAAATTATAATTTACTCACCTGTAGTTTGACCGAAATATAAGTTATTTACATATAGTTTGAAATTAGACACTTTACCCACCTAAGATTAGTTCAGTTAGATTTCTATAACCTTCATCGGTTAAAAAGAGAGTTAAATATGTATTTTTTCTCTACTTTTATGTCTTTCTCCTGCAAAAACCCAAAAAAATAAGAATATAAGATCAACACTATCTATCGGAACACTTGCATTATGGAATTTTAAACCATAGGTAAACAACTTAGATTTTGGTCAAACTTTAGATAGGTAAAATGTCAAATTTTAAATCACAGGTAGACAATTTAAATTTTAACCAAACTACCAATGGGCAAGTTGTGATTTGCCCTTTTAATTAATTGGTGTATCTTTGGATCTTTGGAGTACTATTTGCAAAATTTTTTTTGAAATCACCTCAATACACTTTTGCTTCTAATTTTAAGGGGGGGAAAAAAAGATTAAACCTCTTAAACATTTTACTTGCAACCCTACAAAGAATATGAATAAACATTTGCGCAATCGACTTAATAATTTTCTTTGGGAGTTTGAAAATATTGTGTGTATGTATATTACTGACTTTTTCATGAGCTTCATTTGGAATAAGACACATATTTGTGTGTGTATATTTTCGATTTATATGTATAAAGTGTAAACACATGTACATTGATGTATATTGGTGTGTGTATAAGACTGCAGCTTGTTTACTCTCTTAAACTTTTCCCTGTTTCCTAATCCAGAAACAACTTTCAAATTTGCTAGTATGCTACAACAATCTCCCTTTTTCTAAATAAAAAATAATGATAATATTCACAGTCAAGAGTACAAAAACAGTAAACAAAAGACAAAACATAATAGTGGTAGTAGTACACAAAAATCCCAACTAAGAAATGAAAATGCCCCAGCTCTACTGCACTGCATAATCCTAGAGCCTATTCTTCAATCCAATCATTGCCTGCTTCTATGCTTGCACACATGGCCCCAATACAATGACACTCACCATCACGGATAGCCACTCCCAAAACATGCCTCCCATGTATCTTGTAGTTTTTGAACATTCAAATTTCTTGGCCATATTCGTTCCATTTGACAGCCTCTGTTTCATACATCCTTCACGACTGCTTGCATTTTGCTATCTAGGAAGCCTTGTATTCTATCATAAGGCCACTGCTTCAACATTAGCCAGAAGAGTAATAACCTTATAAATCCTTTGTTATTTGTTGCCTCCAGAGCTTCTTTCACAGCCAAACAGATGATCACCACCTTGGTAGCTAGCTAAGATTCTTTTGTCTTACTCGATCTCTGCAAACAAAACCTAGCCCTGCTTATATTTTATTCTTTGATCTACAATCTGACACTAACAGAATACCTTGTCAGCTCATACATTCCACAAGGCCTTGATTTAGCTTCCCCTTTATAGATTATTGTTGCCTATCAAAGGCTTCCCTGCAAGTGCAAAAACAAAAATTATGCAGAAGACTGGGACAGCCTCAACATTGAAGAGCATTCACTAAAACTCAGATTTGTTCCTGAAACACCACGAGTTTTATAACTTCCCCCGCAAAAATGAATGAAAAATCAAGATATTCCTTACAATTATCATTACCCCCATTAGACAGTTTTATCCTCCACTGCCGTAGGGATGGAGGTGATGTACAATATTTTTGATAATGATCTCCAAGCCAAGACACAAGGCTCAAGCTTAGTATATATATATATTTTTCCTTCTGGCAGATCCAATAAGTAGTGCCTTTTGTACAAATATTCCAAACAAATTAATAGATTTCTCTTTAACTATTGAACCTCCACAACCTTAACCATTTTCACTCAATACTATCCCCAAAACATGGTTTGGTTTTAACCTCCTTCAATCAATTGTCTACAGAAGAGGAAATATCTGAAGACTTCATAGTTCATACTATTACTATCATATTCTAGAATAAGGACAGATTGGCTTGTCTACAAGGCCATTCTAGCCTTTCTTACCTAAAACAAAAAAAACCCTTCAAGATTTCCCATGCACTTTAACATTGGCAGGTCCCATTAATCATTAGTCAATATGTTAATATGATTACAGTACAAAGTAAAACAATAAATTTTCTCCATTGTAGAGATGGCTTTATCCCAAAGGGAGGGAGGCATGAAGCAACCAAAGCGCCAAACAAATTATTATTTGTTTCACTACTGCTGTATGACATAAAAATAAATAAAATTACTAATGATGGCATTCTTACTTTAAAACTATTATCCTATGTACCCTCAAATGAATAAAGCTTCAAGAACCCCTAGTAACACTCAAATAGTGGTAAGTGCAAACAAGACAGGAATCAAAATTAGTAATGTTGACACAAATTTCATCTAGCATTTTGACAAAAGGAAACTAAAAGATATGAAAGTGAAACAGAAAGTATCTTAAACTAATTGATATTTAAGAAGTCTAACAGCTCAATCTATTGTTGTTTAAAAACAACAGTTTAACTTGCAAGTACCCATAACCTACTTTAAAACTAAATTTGATAAGAAAATTACAACCAGACTACTTTTGTAAAACTGAAACTAATTCAAGAACTAATTTGGTCCAGAACCTAATCACTAAGGGTTTAAGAATTTTGGGGCTGGTTTAGGGAGTGCATACCTATATAAGGAGTATGATATTTCGCATTAACTTTATGTTAGAGATGGGAAGGCCATCGGGTGTCATTTTCAAAATTTTGTTTTTATTTCGAAAAGCCGATATAGTAGCGGAAGAGTGAACGTTAAAAAACTTCTCCAACTTAAAAGCTCTTTAGAAGGCTCTTCAACACACTACCAGACAGGACCTAAGTGTTTCATATAGAAAGGAATTTTGGAATTATAAAACCCAGCAGTGCTCCTACACCCAAGGTCTCCCCTATCCTAGGCAAGCATCGAGTTTTTCAACTCAAAAAATTAGATTTTCCTTTTACTGCCAGTATGACCCCATCAGAATTCACAGGTTTTCCTATCAAGAATTTCTAAACAAGAAAAGAGATAAAGGGGATGGAATTATACAGAGTTAATTAGAGTTAGCCTACCAGCCTGGTTAAAAGCTTGGCTTTCCAGTTGTGGAGTTTGTTAGAGATTTTGTCCACTAACTTTAAACATCACAGATCTTTTCTCAAAATTTAGATTCAAGTCCAAATACTTACAAAGACTTGTCAATTCTCCTTCCAATGAGCTCAAGCTCAACTGGCACCTCCTCCCCTTCCCACATAATATCACTAATTGCAAATAAACTTTCTATCATTTCATAAAAGCATCAAACTAATTCCATATTTTTCCCTACTTTCATTTCACAACTGTTCAGAACCCTTTTTTTGTGTGACATGCGACAATCATCCATTTGGCAAATAAATATTGGGTCTTTCGCATATAAAGTCCAAGCTGGATGGTCACATGTGATTTGGACAACTAGCGGTCTGTGATAGGTTAGTTTTGAATAATGGTTGGAACATAGTAAAGCTAGCTGTAGTGAGAAAGAAGCTATATGAAGTTATGAACCAAGTATATATTAGTGTTCTTGAGTATCACACCTAAAGGTCAGGCTGCATGCAATTCTTCTAAAAAATTCCAAAACCAGAAATATTATATTAGAGCCCCTTACATAGACAATCATAAGAGGTTAGTTAAATGGCTAGTAAACTGCCAGCTAAATAAGCTATTCACTAAGTAACTAGTCTTCCTTAAATTTTAACATTACAAAATGCCAAATCTGTTCCTCACAATAACAAACTGTTTTTATTGATAAGTTACATGCACACCTCGTGGATCTTGAACCCAAAACCTTACCCTCCATCCCATAATTAAAGGAGGAGGAAGTGTCATTTAAGCTAAAACTCATTAACTTTTCAAAATAACCATAGCATATTGAATATTCTCCAACCACTAGTCAAGCTCCAATGTCAGCACTTTTTCTGGTACATGCCAAATAAAAACAGTTTTCATGTTTCTTTTTCTTTTTTGTAGGGGTCTTGTTGCTGCTCCATTAAAGCATCTACCACATTCATAAAAGATATTGAAACTGGATTTCATGATCAACAAACTATCATGTTACTTTTGTACCAGAATGAAATCTAAATTTCCTATCTTCTAGTTGATGGACAAAGAAGCAACTTCCTTAAGTTGAGATGCTATTCAAGCTACACTGGTCTAAATCGGTTCCTATGAAAGTAGGCTACATTCAGCTTAGAAATATGAGTAAGGCATTCACTGCACCTTATCATAGAGAATAATATATAACGTTTAAGCATAATATATAGTTTATTGAATTACATTTTAACATGCAACAGCTAGACTTTTTTTTTTAATAAGAAATTTTTTATTGAAAATAAAAGGACTACTTCATGCAAAAAGGACACAAAGCAGCAAAAAAAGTACAAAGAAAACTCAATACTATGTACATAAGAGAAGATAATCTATAAACACTAGAAGGGAATCACTAGACGTGAGTCTCAAAAACATTAATTCGAGTAGCCAATGGACATATAACTACAAAAATGCCACACTTTACAAGATAACACTTAGCAACTGCCAATCAACTAAAATTTGATAAAAACAACAATGGTGAAATTAGGTTTAAAGCAATAAAATGAGTTCATGACGAAATTGCAACAAAAGATGAAACTGTTAAAGGAACAAATAGTCTTATGGACATAAATGGAAAGATAGATCAGCTTGTAAACATTATAGAATTTATATGAAGCCAATACACGTCACTTACATATTGAGTTGTGATGAGTAAAAATATGAAAGTTGCCCCTGATATTGATATTGATAAACTAAAAAACTTTCACACAAACTTCTGAAGCAATTCTTGAATACTTTTGTCAGCATGACTAGATGATAGCAAGTCAACCAACATGGTTGCAGTGGTCGCATCTGCAGAAAAGCCCTTGTTAACCATTATCTTAACAAGTTCCATAGCCTTTGACGTCTCACTGTGTTGCGGTAAACCTTGGAAGATTGTGTTGTATGTGTGATCATCAGGTGAACAATTGTCCCCATCCATTTTCTCAAAAAGCTCACTTGCTTCATCTATGAGTCCCTCTTTAAAAAGCCCTTTGATCATTATAGTTTAAGTCCTTACATTAGGTTGCGAGCCTTTGGTAGGAAGACTGTAAAAGAGTTCTCTTGCAGTCTTAATTTTCTATGCATTACATAAACCGTTGATCAAGAACTTGTAAATCACAATATCACAGTCCAGCCTTTTGTCTTCCATCTTCATTTCTAATCAAACCTATTTAATTACGGATTTATAAAAATTAAAAAAAAAAAGACATAAAAATTTTGAAAGGGAAAAAACACCAATGATATGAAAAGAAACATTACTTCATAAAAAGTAAATAACCACTTCCAACAAATATACATACACCTTACAGATTGACTGGCAAAGTCTTAATAATGAAAGTAGTTATTGAAAACTTGATGTTGGAAAACTAAAAGCCTTCATACAAGTTATTGAAGTAATTCTTGTAGTGCTTTATCTCCTGGATTTGCAAATAGCAAGTCAAGCGACAAGGATGCAGTGGTTGCATTTGCTGAAAAACCCTTGTCAACCATTATCTTAATAAGTTCCACAGCCTTTTTTGTCTCTCTATGTTGCAAAAACCCATGAATTATTGTGTTATATGTGTGCTCGTTAGGTGAACAACCATTGTCATCCATTTTCTCAAGCAACTCACTCGCTTCATCAAGTAGTCCATTCTTGCAAAATCCTTTGATCATTATAGTGTAAGTCCAAACATTAGGTTTCAATCCTTTTGCAGGAAGACCACTAAAGATTTCTCTTGCAGTCGTAAGTTCCCCAACATTGCAGAAACCATCAATCAAGATGCTGTAATTCACAATATTACAGTCCAGCCTTTTTTCTTCCATCTCCCGAAACAATGTCATTGCCTCAGCAATTCGTCTATTCTTACAAAATCCATCTAACAAGATGGCATAGGTTAGGGGATCTGGATGTTGGCCACAAGCTTGCATCTTATGGAATAGCTCCAGTGCAGCCTGGGGTCTCTCCACTTTGAAAAACCCATCGATAAGAGTGTTGTAAGTCACAACATTAGGAATCACTCCCTTGTTGGACATTTTATGAAAGAGATGCATTGCCTCATCAATTATTTTACTTTTGCAATATCCATTTATCAATATGCTATAGCTAAACACATCGGGTGAACAACCCTTCTCAACCATCATATTAAACGTCTTAACTGCCCCATCCATTTGGTTTTGCAAACAATAACCATCAATCAAAGAATTGTAAGTGACTTTGTCAGGATCAATGCCTCTTTGAATCATCACTTCAAATACTTCTTTTGCCTCCATCAACATCCCTTCTTTGCAAAGTGTGTCCACCAATAAGTTGAAGGTTCGCACATCTGGCATGATCTTCCTTTGAAGCATCTCATTCAACAAGGCAGCAGCCTCCCTCCACCGGCCAAAATTGCAGAGTCCTTGAATTACGCAAGTGTAAGTGACAACATTTGGCTGAATGCCTTTACTCATCATTTCAGATAAAAGTTTCAAAGCCTCAGTTACCAATTTGTCCTTACATAAACTGTCAATGACCATGCTATGGAGTACCGCATCAGGTTCAAAACCCATTTTCTCTATCTTCCTGAGCAACCTAATAGCCACACCAGTCTGGCCAATCTTACACAGACCGTTTAGTACTGTTCCACAAGTAATTGCATTAGGTTGGTACCCTTTGTTCTCCATTTCCTCTACCAAACTCACAGCTCCAGAAATATTACCTTGAAGACAGAGGCCTTTGACTAGAGTGGTTAGAGTTATACAGTTTGGTTGATATCCAAGTTTCACAATTGTTGCTATGATAGAGAAACCAAAATCGACCCGCTTCAGATGGCAGAAGCAATTAATCAAAACAGTGAGAGTATACAAATTGGGAGAGATTCCGAATGATTCCATTCGTTTAATTAGAGTAACGACTACAGAGTAATGCTTCATTCTTGCAATGGCACCCAACAATAGAGTAAAATCTCCAATGAAAGGCAAAGGGTGCATGTGAAGCATTATATCAAAGAGGCCTAAGGCATGATCAAGATTCTTAAAGGTTCCAGATTTGCAGTGATCTCTCACAGATTTCAACAACTGATTCCGATTCTGATATGGGGTTTTCGCATTTTCTCTAATAGAAGAACAATAATGATAAGAAGTAAAAGCACGAAATGGAAGGCTTACTCTACAAATCAAACGATTGCAGATAAAAAGAAGAGAGGATGTTGATTTACCCATTTCACAATGACGACAGTCAGTCTCAGCTTCCAACTCGGGTCGGGTTTGGTTTCGGCTTAGCTTCGGAACTTCAAAAATCGAAAGGAGGAGAAGTCATGGTGGTAGAGTGGCAGATCGGAGAGCGAAGCAGTGAGTTCGAAGGTAAGAGTAAAGAATGAGAATGATTTGTATTTCTGAATTAATTGGAAACTCGTTCATAGCCCTTTTTCACCCCAAAAAAAAAAAAAAAAAAGTAATAAATAAATATAAAAAATTGTAAGGTTAGACATAATTTGTTTTACAGGCTTACAGCACTTGTTCTATCTAAATTTTTTTTGAAATTTTTGTTCATGTTGTGAAAAAAATGAAGAGTATTTTTTTTTTAAAACGTCAATAACCCAATAAAGAAAAAAAAAGTGTAAACTCATGTGTATATAAAAAAAAAAAACTAAAATTTGAAATTTGAAAAAAAAAAAAAAAGAGTAAACTCGTATGTGGCTTAAAAAATGTTTAATTCCTACTTTAAGTATAATTTGAACTCATATACGTGTAATTGTAATATATATATATATATATATATATATATAATTAAAGTCAAAATTGAAAAAAAAAAATCTAATTGAATTTTAAATTAGATTTTAATTGTTGTCTAATTTTGCTTCAGTATCCTATCTAAGTTTTTAAAATTTTTCTTACAGGTGAGTTAATGTTATGCAAAAGATAAAGAGTCTAATATAAATAAATCATCAAAAATCCAATAAAAAAAAAAGAATAGACTCAAGTGCATATCCAAAAATAAAAATAAAATAAAAAATTGGAGAGAGAGAGAGAGAGAGAGAGAGTAAACTCATCTATGACTATATAAATAACTAGCATTATGCTCGTACGATGCATAGTTTAATCAAAATTCATATATAAATAATTTTTTTTAATTAACTTAAAAATAAATGAATATTTTGCTTTTAAGTTATATAATACATGCATATTGTGTGTGACTAAGGTATCATAAAATACGCGCGCAAACACACACATATATAAATTGAGTGGAAGATGGTTGAAATATCTAAAAAAATATATAAAATGATTTTCAATAATACATTGAATTTTCAACAACTCACGACTATCTCATATAGAGATTCCCAACCCCGACTGTGAATGACAGTGGGTAGAGTAGTATCGGAAAAGTTCGATAGAATCGCGTGGCATTCCGAATGTATGCCATGTTTGAAGAAGTTCTCTGAGAAGTCCTGACTGGCCTTCCCATCATGGAACCTGACAGAAAGAGCCGTAGGATCAGAAGATGGTGCCCCGGAACGAAGAGGGTTCTAGGACGGAGTAGTTTTGCACTTGGGTGTCATGCGCAAACTATCCGAGAGAGAGAGAGAGAGAGAGAGAGAGAAGGAGACAAATAGAAAAGCACCATCAACATAGAGTACCAAATATGGAAATGAAAAGGTATGTATGCATGAACATGTGACGTGCAAAGAAAATTGCATCATGGGTTCAACCTAATCCAAAAATTTACAAAATACTCATCAATTTTCCAAAACCTTGAAAATTTCACAAAAACCCAAATCTTAGGTCTAAATGCATGAAATGCATGAAGAATGAGAGATAAGAGAAGCATACCAAGTGATTTGAGACTTGAATAGGCCAAAAATCACGTAGGTTTGAGGTTTAGAAAGAGAAGAAAGAGTTTAGGAGGTGAAGAGACAAGTTTCTGTCGAGAGAGATAGAGAAAAATGAAATCTAAAATCGCGCTGAAGCTATTTAAAGAAAACGCGTCTTGATGGATTGAGGATCTGTTGAGCACTAATTCTCGACAGATAAATCTGTCGAGGTGTAGTCGAGAATCTGTCAACGGCAAAAATACCTTGATGGATCAAATGACTATCGAGAAGCTATCGGCCATGCAGAACCTTTCTCGATGGATCAAAAATCTATTGAGAAGCTATCGAGACAAATTCCAGAAAGCTTCGATGGATAGAAAAAGCAATAAGATCTATTGAGAAAAGAAAGTCCAAAGGTCTCGATAGATGGCTATCTATTGAGAAGTTGTCGAGCTTGATAAAAACAGGTTTTGCAAAGAGAAGAAAAACACAAAAATGAATGCAGTCAAGCAAGCTACTCAACCAAAGATCTAATCAACATTTTAAGCTCTTAAAAACATCTCTCAACAAGAAAAATGCAAAGCATTAAAGATCCAAAACACACACACACACACACACACACACACACATACACACACTAAACAAGTTTAACCAATTTTATATTTCAAAAACGAGTCAAGACAGTTTAGTGAGTATACATTAACACATGTATTCTTTGTGATGGCTAAATCACATTGTTCTTGCACATGTGTCAAAAGTAGCAAAGAATTTGTGTGTGGTGTGTGGAAACATCATAAGATTGCATAAGTGTCTCACGTTATGACGATTTGAGATATGAGAAAATCAATTTAACTCATACATAATCATAACTGTTTGATGGGAACTATCACCTTCGAAGTATATCTTATGACTCTTACATCTCCTAGAAACACGCTTGCTGTCATATTTAAAAGCATTTTGATTCCTTTTTTTTTTTTTTTTAATTTTCTTTGCATATTTTACTTTTTGCGCATATCATGCATGAGCATATAAGTGAGAGAAGAAATACGCAATTATGCTTAAGCTTAAACATCTTAATTTTGCTATGTCAAAGCGTATAGATGTTATTCAGGGTTGGTGGGCTTAGTAGTGAGATGATTATTTATACCTTTCTCTTAGAATTTTTTAGTCATTCCCTTCAAAAAGAGTGTTGTGAGTGTTAAGTACAAGAGATTATTTAATCGTACTCATCACAAACATGAGCCACAAATCTCACTTGCTTAGTTGTGCATTGAGATACTCATCTAAGTTACAAAAGATACAAAGTTTAAAAGTAAGCAATGTATACAAAACACACACTGTACCAAGGTACACAAGTACCAATGTATACAAAAAACACACTATTTTTGTATTTTTTTTTATTTTTCAAAATTTTTTTAATTTTTATGAAAAACAAAATAAAGAAAAACTAAAAAAAAAAAAAAAAAAACCATGTTAAACATAGCATAACATAAAAATAGACTAACTAAAAAAGAAGTAAGCAAAACACACAAGTAATGCATAAAAAAAGAGAGGGAGAAAGAGAAAAAGTGACTAAATCACTTTGAGCCTTTTTCTTTCCACACCTTGGAAGAATCTTTTCGTTAAGCGAACCTTTGATCTAGCAGTAAGGGAGAAGAATTGAAACTGTTCAAGTTCGAAAGGAACATGAAGGCCTTAAGAAGATCTCCAAGAGGAGTAAAAGAGGATGGAAATTGATTCTGATTTTTAAATGAAATCATATTGTTGCTTTGTTGAGTGGCTAACCACTTGTAGCAATTAGGTCGAGTATGTCCTATAGCTCCGCAGTGATGACAGAAATGCTGCTTTTTCTGTTTAGACTTTTGGTTATTGCCATTTTTAGCCCTAGGGAGTTTAGTCTCTTTCTTTTCAAGCTTAAGGGGTGCTCCTAAGATAGATTTACCGTTGTCTATGTTCTCACTAGCTAAAACAGTTTTAACATCATTGTTTACAAAATCAACATTATTAGCAAGTGAAACAAACACATTAGTTCTAGAAGAAGCAATATTAGGAGAAGAGAAATCATATCCCAAACCGGTTCTATCAGAAGCAGGTTTCTGAAAGCTAAGCATCTCATCAAGCTTTGCACTGGAAGTCCTCTCCAATTGAACTCTAACTTGAAACAGCTCCGCTTCAAGCTTCTTGGTCTTTTCAGCCAAGAAATTGTTCTCAAACTGCAGTGCTCCAATAGTCTAATTAGCTTCATCAAACTTTGTGAAGAGCTTTTCTCGATCAAGTTCAATATCACTTAACTTCTTAGTGGCCAGCCTGTACAATTTCTTATGCTTTTCGGAGACCTTGTACAACTTTACATAGGTTGTATGGATGTCATCCTATTCATTCATTTCTTCAAACTTAGACTCCACCAAGTCCTCTTCTTCATCTACCTCTTCAACAATCCCCTCAGTAGGATTCATTGTGTTAGTGAATCCATTCAATATTCCCTGATCATCTGAATCATTCTCAGGCTCGGTGTCACTCAGGGTAGCAGCAAGGGCCTTACTTTTCCCAATAGTCTTGAGATAAGTTGGACATTCTTGTTTCATATGTCCAAAGCCTTGACATCCAAAACAATTTGGTCTGGAGCAAACAGTGTACGTCTGCCTTCCTTAGCATCATTCTTCCCTTTATCTTGGCTCTTGAACTGTAAAGAAATAGATTGCTTTCGGTCATTGTCAAATCCTTTCGCATTGGCATTCTTCATGAACTTTTTGAATTGCCTAGTAATGTAGGATTTCATTTTAGAATCTTTATCATCAGAAGACTCATCAATATCACTGCTTTTGGCCTTCAAAGCCATGCTCTTGCTTTTGCTTGATTTCCCGATTCTAAACAAACCCAATTCAGAGGTTTGCAAGTTGCCAACCAACTTTGTCAAACGAATTTAATCAATGTCATTTGATTCCTCAATGGCGGTGATCTTAGCATGGAATCTTTCAAGAAGAGATCTGAGTACATTTCTTACAATCTTGGGTTCTAGAATGGTTTCCTCAAGATTAAATGCAGAGTTCACTATGTCCTTGAGCTTGACATAGAACTCATCAAACGACTCACCTTCCTCCATCTTTATTTCTTCAAAGCTCGTGGCAAGCCTCTGAAACTTTGAATACTTTACAACCTTAGACCCTTCGTAGGTTGTCTGGTAGATGGTCCATGCTTCCTTTGCAATTTCGGTAGAGGATATCTTCTTGAACTCCTCATTGGTGACCGCACTGAATAAAGCATTCAATGCTCTGCTGTTGAAGTTTGCAGCTTTGATCTTAGCAACATCCTAAACAGCCCGCACTTCCTTTGGCTTGGTCCAGTCTATCTCCACAGCTTGCCACACTTTCTCATCTAAAGATTGCAGGAAAGCTCTCATGTGTACTTTTTAGTATGCATAGTTAGTGCCATCAAATAAAGGAGGAATAACAAGAGACTGTCCTCTATCCGTGACAAACTGGGGTCAATGGATCACACAATAAAGATTAACTCTAATTAGAGTATACCCGCTTTGATACCACTTGATAGGCCAAGAATATATTGACCCCTTTGGTAAATTAAATCAATTAATTAGCCAAGTGAATTAATGTGATTCAATTACATGCAATATGCGTGGTAGCACAAACAAATTACTAACTAAGTTAAATGCAGCGAAAAATAAATTTGAAATAGGTGATTTCTTTACGAATGAAGAAAACCACCAAGGCAAAACCTCATCGGGTGAATTTAAGGTCACCACTCTCAAGAATCCACTATTATCAAAACAAGCAGTTAAAAGTAAAGAAATCCCAATACCTTATACCAACCTACAGTTGAAACCTTACCCCAATACACAATTGGAGTTGTAATGTAGTGGCAATCTCTCTTTTCAATGCACGGTTCCCAGTACGTGACTAAATAATCGATGCACGGATCCAAGTACGTGACTAACACACTAACTTGAGAAAGATATTGGGTGCAAAGTTCTTCAATTCAGTCACACGATGAAGATCCATAAGCTCCTTGGTTTCAAAACCTTTGGCGCATAAACGCAGCAGCCTCTTCAAGAGAAAGATGAACTAAAAAAAATTGTTTTTGGTCACAATTTGAGTGAATAATCACTTTGCATCAAGTTGCATCACCTTAGACTGCCCTTAAAATAATCCTTATATATGTCTAGGGTTGTGAGAAAAGAAACCCTACAAAAATACACATGGATATGCGTGAAATCAGATCTGGAAATTTGAATTTCGTAATTCTCGATAGATACAGCTCTTGAGCTATCTGTCGAACTTCAAATATTAAATCTCGATAGATACATCTGTCGAGAATTAATGAACATCACTTCTTCATTTGATTCTTGGACAGATTTGCATGGCTTAAATGCTTGGACTTGAATTCTTGTTCCTTGAAGTATTAAACACATCCTAGATCTACTCAATTACAAGTAAAGTGCGTTTTGTCAAAAAGATTAGCCAATTCTATATGACATATGTTCTTAACATGTTCCACATATGTCCTAACATAAAATAACGGCAATCGCACAATATGCTCAGAATGCGTTAAAAGGAAATGTCAATAAACACAATGGGAGAGGATTTTCTTTCTTTCATTTCATTTCAACTCAGAAATAGACAAAGAAGAATTCTAGTGTACTGTCCGTGGAATATTTATGGTAACGACTTAGTGCCGAGACAACTTGGTAGAAAAGAAGTGATAGATTGGTAGGTGACCTGCGTTTTACCTTTACAAAATTCTATGTTCAGGTTCACAATGTGCTCCTAGAATATATAACAGAATCCAAACCCAAGAGATAGGTTTTAAGCTTGTTAGATTTAAGCAACTGATGTTTTAGTGAAATGAAAAAAATTCTTAATAGTCACAGTTTAAATCAATGTGAGAAAAAAAAAAAGAAAAAAAAAAAGAAGAAGGATTCTGTGCAATAGCTATACCCTAAATCCCTCACCAAAAGTTTCAACTTTTTTCATCTAACTTTTAACTTTTTTTACTCATTAAACCTCTTTGATCCAATTCTTGTTATTAAAAGTAACTTTCTCACAAATAACTTTTAATCACAATCATTAAAAGGGGTTGCATTGGAGTAATAGTTGATTTCAATCCAAAAAAATAAATTTTAAAAAAATCCTTTAGAGTGTTTTGTGCTTTGCAACGTGTGGGTCCAGCCCACTCTTTTGTCAAAGAGTCCAAGCTTATTTATTATTAGCTTGTCTTCTCATGCTTTAATTCAAGTTAGCTTTTGGTTTAATAATGTTAGGATATCAAGCGCTTATTAACTACACCAAAACCTATAACGGATGATAAATGCGTAATTTTATTTTATTAAAGGGTGGCAACCTAACGCTCCAACTTAGCCTTCACCTTTGTAGGATGTTGGACACCTCTGCTCAACAATCCCACCCCTAACACTTGCGAATGTGTAGTAGGGGAGTCGAACCTATGACTTATCTTTGATACCAATTGTTAGGACCAAGCACTTAGCCACTACATCAAAAGTTATAACTAAAGGTAAGGACAACTTTATTCCCTTAAAGGATGGCAGCCCAGTGCCAACAAGTTAACTGAGACTTGGTCCAACTTGGCTTCTGCCTTTGTCGAGTGTTAGACTTAACCCACTAGGCCTCCGCCCAACTAATGAGAAGTGATCCAAAGCATGTCTCACATGCTAAAGAGAAGAGAAGAAAGAAAAAAAGCTATTTAGCCTAAGTGAGAGTTGAAGTAAAGAGAGTCGCACACACGAACAGAGTGTTGGAGAGTAGAGTTTGGTAAAACTATGAAAGAGGTTGATAGGGGTAAATCTTCTACATGACGGTTCAGCCTGCGACGACGGGTGTACACGACGGGCTCAGGGTGTTGACGACCTGACCTCCAGTAGTCGACGGTGAGAGGATCACCCAATGTTGTCACCAAGTGCCGGAGCCCGCCTTGCCACGTACGCTTCCTTGGAAAAGTGAATCTTGCCGCGTACGCTACTACTTGGTCAGATATCTTACACAGCACGATTCCCTCCCCCAAAGAAGGGAATCGTGCCCAACACACTTGGCCACCAAAGAAGAATCTTACACCCTACGCTACTCAGGGGCAATTTCGGCACAGCGATATCTTCTCTAGTACGCCTCATCCAAAGGCCACTACTACTACTATAAATACCGCCACGCCCTCCAAAAATCGAGGTACGCATACTAAGGCCCGACTCTGGCACTCTGGAGTTGTGTAATATACTAACTTAACCATCGGAGGGTCGTCGGCCGGTACCTCACCGGTACTTCCCTTTGAGGTTCTTCTTACCTGTGCAGGACCGTCCGGAGCGCGCGCAAGCCCTGCAGCTCACTGGTTTGATTTTTGACATCATCAGTTGGCGCCGTCTGTGGGAAACCGCACAAGTTCCTGTTACGTGTTTCCCGGACTAAGGGTTGCATGGTACTCACGCGTTCAAGGACGACCACCATGAACGACCAAGGCAACGAACAACGCACCACGGCCCTTGAAAGGCAAGTCCAGACTCTGGTGGCCGCGGTGGAGCGTCTCACGAAGCGCAACAATGACTTGGAAGAGCAGCTGTTGCGAAGGAATGCGACAGGTGACAATCAGGGAGAGAATCAGGAGGAGAGTAGTGCCGAGGAGAGGGACCGTGAGGGTCCTGAGGGAAGCCATGCATTGAGCCGGTCTGAAGGACAACAGCCAAACCATCCGTCGGCAGATGGCCATGCCCAGTCTAGTATGGCCGTAAAAATGCGAATGATGAAGGAACGCATGGACTTCATGATGAACGCCTTCAAAGGGCGAGTGTCCAGCGACCTCGACGACCTCGTCCACCGCACGGACTCCCCATTCACAACACCCGTCATCATGTTCCCTACGCCACCGAAGTTACGCATGCCACAGGTGGAAAGCTACGACGGGTCCAAGGATCCGCTAGACCATTTGGAAACCTTCAAAACGTTAATGCACCTGCACGGCGCACCGGACGAAATCATGTGCAAGGCCTTCCCCGCGACGCTAAAAGGCTCTGCAAGGACCTGGTTCGGTAGACTGGCGCCCGGTTCTATCGGCACCTTCAGGGAGCTGAGCGCTCTGTTCGCCTCCCAGTTCATCGGAGGACACCGGCACAAGAGATCCACCGCATGCCTGATGAACATTAAGCAGCGGGAGGATGAGACGCTGAGATCTTATATAGCCCGCTTTAACAGAGAAGCGCTGACGATTGACGAAGCGGACGACCGAATACAAGTGGCCGCGTTCACCAACGGGCTGCGGAAGGGTAAATTCCTGTTCTCTTTGTACAAGAATGACCCGAAGACAATGTCAAATGTGTTTTACAGGGCAACGAAGTACATGAACGCGGAAGATGCGTTACTGGCAAGGGAAGAGAAGCCCCCCGGGAAGAGGGAAAGGCAGGAAGACACCCGACAAGATAAGGGGCGGAAGGCGCCTCGGACAGGGGAAAGCCGAGACAGTAGACGCCCAAAGCCCAATACCGGGAAATTCACAAGCTACACACCCTTGACGGCTCCGGTTGATCAGGTCCTGATGCAGATCAAGGATGACGGATCCTTGACGTTTCTGGGAAAGATGAAATCAAACCCGGACAAACGACCGAAAGACAAGTATTGCCGCTTCCACCGAGACCATGGGCACGATACTGCCGACTGCTACGATTTAAAGCAACAAATCGAAGCCCTGATTAGACAAGGGAAGCTGCAGAGGTTCGTCAACAGGGAAAAGGCCGAAACGTCTCGGCAGGCACAGACCCCCCATCGGGACAATGAGCGTCCCAGACCACCTATAGGGGATATAAGGGTGATTGTGGGTGGCACACCGGTAGCTGGTTTTACAAAGAAGGCTCTGAAGTCCCACCTCAGGGCGGTCCAAAATGTTCAGGCTGCAAGCTCCGTCCAGAAGAAGCCGAGAACTAGCAGCCCCACTATGGAATTCACAGAAGAGGATGCCCAACACCTCCACCACCCGCACGACGACGCCCTTGTCGTCAATATCCGAATAGGGGACTACAACACCTATCGGGTCCTGATTGACAACGGGAGCTCCGCAGATATTCTCTACTATCCCGCGTTCCAGCAGATGCGGGTTGACAAAGAACGCTTGGTCCCTACCAAGGCCCTACTCACAGGTTTCGGGGGGACCAGAGTATATCCCCTCGGCTCGATCACATTACCCGTCACTGTCGGGGAATACCCTCGGCAGCTCACTAGGGACGTCATCTTCCTAGTCGTCGGCTGCTCCTCAGCATACAACGCAATCATAGGGCGACCAACCCTCAACGCCTGGAAGGCCGCCACCTCGACCTATGCCTTAAAGGTCAAGTTCCCTACAGAGTACGGGGTAGGAGAACTATGGGGAGACCAAATGGCCGCACGAGAATGCTATGTGGCAATGGTAGAGATGAATGGCCAGCTACAGACGATGAACATAGAGCAGAGGACGGGGGCAGAGCCTGTGGAGGAACTCGAAGAGATAATTCTCGACGAGTCCAAGCCTGAGAGAACCACCAGAATCGGTGCCCTCAATAGTCTGGCGACCCGCCAGGCACTCACGACCTTCCTCAAGGAAAATCAGGATGTATTCGCCTGGAGCCATGAGGACATGCCGGGGATCGATCCGTCGGTCATGGTACATAGGCTGAATGTAGCAACCTCCTTCCGGCCTGTCAGACAAAAGAAGCGAGTATTTGCTCCAGAGAGAGATCATGCAGTGGCAGAGGAGGTTGGTAAGTTACGAGAGGCAGGGTTCATCCGGGAAGTCTACTACTCCGACTGGTTGGCTAATGTTGTAATGGTCAAGAAGGCCAGCGGGAAGTGGCGGATGTGTGTGGACATCACGGACCTGAATAAGGCGTGCCCGAAGGACAGCTACCCCCTCCCTCGAGTCGACGCTCTAGTAGACTCTACGGCCCGGCACCAGCTGCTGAGTTTCATGGATGCCTTCTCAGGATATAACCAGATCCGGATGGATGAGGCAGATCAGGAGAAAACCTCATTCGTCACCAGCCAAGGACTCTTTTGCTACAAGGTGATGCCATTCGGACTGAAGAATGCAGGTGCCACGTATCAGAGGCTGATGAACAAAATGTTCGTCAACCAAATAGGGAGGAATGTCCAAGTGTACGTCGACGATATGCTGGTAAAAAGCCAGCAAGAGAAGGATCATCTGAGTGATCTCGAGGAAACGTTCGGAACCCTCCGTTCCTACAACATGAAGCTCAACCCCTCGAAATGCGCCTTCGGGGTAACCGCAGGAAAATTCCTCGGCTTTATGGTCTCTCAGAGAGGCATCGAGGCCAACCCGGACAAGATCAGGGCAATAATGGAGATGGCCCCTCCGAAGAATGTAAAAGAGGTTCAGAGTCTGAACGGGAAGGTTGCCGCACTGAACAGATTTGTGTCGAGGGCCACGGACAAATGCCTTCCCTTCTTCCGCACATTGAAGAAGACGTTCGAGTGGACGGACGAGTGTCAAAGGGCATTCGAAGAGTTAAAAGCCTATCTCTCTTCCCCACCATTGCTGAGTCCTTCACAGCCCGGGGAAGAACTCTTCCTCTACCTGGCCGTATCCCCAGCTGCCGTCAGCGCGGCCTTGATCAGAGAAGAGGACGGGGTGCAGAAACCCGTATACTATGCCAGCCGGGCGTTCCAAGGGGCGGAAGGAAGATACCCGCCCATGGAGAAACTCGTCTTCGCCCTAGTCACCGCAGCCCGAAAGCTCAAGCCCTACTTCCAAGCTCACACAATCGTTGTCCTAACTGACAAGCCTTTGCGGCGAGCAATGCACAATCCAGAAGCCGCAGGTCGTCTAGCCCTATGGGCGATAGAGCTGACTGAGTTTGACATTCGCTACAGCCCACGTACCGCCCTCAAGGGGCAGGCAGTAGCTGATTTCATAGCCGAGTTCACCAACACGGAGGACGAGGGGGCAGATGCAAGTCCAGCATGGAGTATACATACAGATGGGTCGTCAACTAGACGAGCTGGTGGCATTGGGGTCGTGCTCCGTTCCCCTGAAGGAGACCAAATTGATTGTATGATCCGCCTGGACTTTCCCATCACCAACAATGAGGCAGAATACGAAGCCTTGATAGCCGGACTGGATCTTGCCAAAGCAGCAGGCGCAGCCCGAGTGGTCGTCTCCTGCGACTCCCAGGTAGTCGTCAACCAAGTCAACGGGAACTACGAGTGCAGAGGCGATAGAATGAAGAGGTACCTCCATCAGGCAAAAAGAAGGGTAGATGAGCTCGGAGCAAGCATAGTCCAAGTCCCTAGGGAGGAAAATGAGCAGGCCGACCGCCTCGCCAAAGCTGCTTCGTCGGAGCAGGAAAGCAGCACTGACGGTGTGCTACACTTTGTGCAGATTTCTCCACTGGTAGACTCTATTGAAATGCAGGAAGTCGGCTCGGAAAGCAACTGGACCACGCCGTTGGTCTCATACTTGAAAGATGGTGTCTTGCCCGACGGAAGAGAAGCCGCCAGAAAATTAAAGGTCCAAGCATCAAGGTTTGTCCTGTTAGAAGGAGTCTTATACAAAAGGGGCTTCTCTCGCCCATACCTAAGGTGCCTGGGTCCCGAAGAAGCTGACTATGTCATGAGAGAGGTACACGAAGGGGTGTGTGGAAACCATTCAGGGTCGCGGTCATTGGCGCATAAGCTGATCCGCGCAGGATACTACTGGCCGACCATGAGAAGAGACACGCAGGCTTATGTCAAAGCTTGCGACAAGTGCCAGAGGTTCAGCAACATCGTCAGGCAACCCCCCGAAGAGCTGACCCCAATGACGGCCCCATGGCCATTCGCTCAGTGGGGACTGGATATCATGGGCCCATTCCTGACCGCGGTGCGACAGCTCAAGTTCCTTGTGGTAGGCATAGACTACTTCACGAAGTGGGTGGAAGCTGAGGCATTGGCCACTATCACAGAGAAGAACATACGATGCTTCGTCTGGAAGTCTATCATATGCAGGTTCGGGATACCCAGGGTATTAGTATCCGACAACGGCAAACAGTTTGACAACGGTCCCTTCTGGGAATTCTGTGCACAGCTGGGAATAAAGAACCATTACTCTTCCCCCGCCCACCCCCAAGCCAACGGCCAAGTCGAAGTAACGAACCGATCCTTGCTCAGAATTATCAAGACTCGGCTCGAGGGGGCAAAGGGGATATGGCCCGAGGAGCTGCCAAGCGTATTGTGGGCTTACAGAACGACAGCAAGGACCCCCACAGGAGAAACACCGTTCAGGCTAACCTATGGAAGCGAGGCAGTCATTCCAGCCGAAGTGGGACTCACAACCTATAGGGTGAACACCCATGATGAAGGCCGGAACAACGAAGCCTTGCGCCTACACCTTGACTTGATCGACGAAGCCAGGGCAGCAGCAGAGCAAAGGTTAGCCCGGTATCAAGATCGCATGGCTAAACACTACAACGCCCGAGTCAGGCATAGGGAATTCCAGGTCGGTGACCTCGTCCTAAGAAAGATCATGGGCGCTGCCAGAGACCCAACCCAAGGAAAGCTCGGCCCCAATTGGGAAGGGCCCTACCGAATCACAGCGTGGCAAAGAAAGGGCACCTACCACTTGGAGACACTGGACGGGCAGAAGCTGCACCACCCGTGGAACGCGGAGAACCTACGTAAGTACTACCAGTAAGAAAGAACGGCAGCCCCCTACTTGTATCTAGCCTGTAATTGATCCACTCTAATGTATGTTCCCGGGACGTGTTTCCTTCCTCACAAAAATTATGCAAGTCATACAGAGGTTTATTCAAAGTCTCTTCTACTTACTATTAAGTGCTGAATGTCAGAAACTTACAAAAGCCTTAGCGTTAAATCCGTTCAAGCATAAAAGACGACGGCATAAAAGCGTCATGCGCCCATGCTGACGGCTTAAAAGCCACGAGGTTTTCCTAAATGGAAACACCCAACGCCTGAGTCTAAAAGACGACGGCCCAAACTCGACGACGGCATAAAAGCGTCATGCGCCCATGCTGACGGCTTAAAAGCCACGAGGTTTTCCTAAATGGAAACACCCAACGCCTAAGTCTAAAAGACGACGGCCCAAACTCGACGACGGCATAAAAGCGTCATGCGCCCATGCTGACGGCTTAAAAGCCACGAGGTTTTCCTAAATGGAAACACCCAACGCCTAAGTCTAAAAGACGACGGCCCAAACTCGACGACGGCATAAAAGCGTCATGCGGCCATGCTGACGGCTTAAAAGCCACAAGGTTTTCCTAAATGGAAACACCCAACGCCTAAGTCTAAAAGACGACGG
The DNA here is from genome assembly GCA_033629205.1 of Lithocarpus polystachyus. Classification (NCBI taxonomy): domain Eukaryota; kingdom Viridiplantae; phylum Streptophyta; class Magnoliopsida; order Fagales; family Fagaceae; genus Lithocarpus; species Lithocarpus polystachyus. The sequence continues at coordinate 42,316,418 of CM066165.1, read as the reverse complement.
CCCAAACTCGACGACGGCATAAAAGCGTCATGCGCCCATGCTGACGGCTTAAAAGCCATGAGGTTTTCCTAAATGGAAACACCCAACGCCTAAGTCTAAAAGACGACGGCCCAAACTTGACGACGGCATAAAAGCGTCATGCGCCCATGCTGACGGCTTAAAAGCCACGAGGTTTTCCTAAATGAAAACACCCAACGCCTAAGTCTAAAAGACGACGGCCCAAACTCGACGACGGCATAAAAGCGTCATGCGCCCATGCTGACGGCTTAAAAGCCACAAGGTTTTCCTAAATGGAAACACCCAACGCCTAAGTCTAAAAGACGACGGCCCAAACTCGACGACGGCATAAAAGCGTCATGCGCCCATGCTGACGGCTTAAAAGCCACAAGGTTTTCCTAAATGGAAACACCCGACGCCTAAGTCTAAAAGACGACGGCCCAAATTCAACGACGGTATAAGAGCGTCACGCACCCAAGCTGACGACTTAAAAGCCACCAGGTTTTCCTAAATAGGAACCCCCCCAAAAGCCCAAGTTAAAGTTGACGGCACAAATGACGACGGCTCAAAGCCAACTACATCACCCTAAAAGGTTAAAAGCCAAAGCCTAAGTCTAAGGATGACGGCACAGATGGCGACGGCTCAAAGCTAACTGCATTATTATAAGGGGTTGGAAGCTAGAATCCTGTTGAGGGTGACGGTATAATAGCTTAGCAACAGAAAAGCTGACGGTTCCACGAAGCTCTTTGCGTAAAGATATTAATTATGACGGCCTGTTATGTTGACGGCTCATCATATTGACGGCTTATTATGACAGTTTCACGAAGCATAAACAGCACATAAAAGGAATCAGGCAAGCAAGCAATATCCACAAGAACAAGAATTGAAACAGGATATAAATTAAAACAAATGCTTTCCAAGTTAACATTGTTCTCAACGGCCCAGAAATTGACCGTCCTACAAAAAAATTATTACAAAAACTCTCCACAAAAATTACAAGTCTAATGAACGGGGGAATCAACTACATTCACTTCTTCTTCAGTTTGGACCTTGGCGGCTGTCTCGGCATCGTCATCCAAGGTCCCGTCACCTTTATCATTCTGGCATTCATTAAGGGGGCGACCTGCGCTCTCGGTAGCGGCCTGGATGACGGACGTTTGTGCCTGGCCTCCGTCAAGGGACACCTGCGAGAGATCCGTCTCCGGATAAAGGGCCTTCACCTGACGGACGGCCTCATCAAAACCGTTCGCCATTACGCCACCAAGCTCCGTCAAATACGCTTCAGAGTCTCGGTATTCCCCGATCGCGTCTTCTCTGGCTTGACGGAGCTGATCCTTCATAGACTGGATCTCCCGCTCCTTGTCCGCGAGGACCGTCTGCAAATTCTCCGTCTGCTTCTTATACTCTAACCTATCCTCCTTGAGGACGGAGAACTTCTTCTCCATCTTCACCTTCCAAGCCTTGTATTGCGACAGCTCGTCCTCCACCTCCGTTGTCTTCGCCTGTAGACGGGTCATAGCCGTCTCCTCCCGGACACAGCGGTCCATCAGGCCCTTCATCATGACGACAGCCTGGAAATCAAAGACACCAAGTCAACGTGACGGCGAGGATAAATGTATATATTCAGAAAGACTGACGGTAACGGAAAATTGCTTACCTGGGCCAAGTTGAAAAGGCCCGTCTCCCCCATGGCCTCTGTGGAATGATTCCCGATGTCCTCATAGTCCTCCATCGTCAGTATGGAGGACAGCTTCTCGATTGCATACTTTGAATCCTCACGCAGGAGGACGGGTGGCTTCTCGACGGCGGGTGGAGGGCCACTCGTCATGAGGCCCTTCCCCTTGCCGTGTTTGACAGGGGCCTTCTCTCCGTCTGCCTCTAGCCCAATGACGGTCTCGGGAATGTTTTTGGGCTTCTTGGGGAGACGGTCCCCCTCCTGGTCGGACTTCCTTTTTGTGACGGGCACCCTGGATACGCCCGTCCCTGCAGCTTGGTTTTCCCTTTTCCTTGCAGCTGCTTGCTGCTTAATTAGGGCCCTCCTCCTCGCTTCGTCCATCTCTGCAAAACAAGACGGCACATGAGTTGTTAAAAAGGCAAGAGAAAAATGGCTAAGTATAAAACTCAGGTGAACGGACATACGTTTCCTGACTTGTGTTTCGTACTTCAAGGCTTCCTCGGACGGTTCAGGCCCGTCACAATGCCAGCAAATGGTCTTTAACGTCACTAGTTTGGCCCAAGACCTCTCCGTCAGCTCACTTTTCTGGAAAATCTTCTCTAAGAAGCTCCAGTCCTCGATGGAAACTTGTGGACGGTCCTGGGCTGCAAGAGAGGACGGTCAGAAACCAATGAAGTTTGCAACATAGAAAAGAATCTGAACGGAGGCATACCAGACGGGGATAAAACACCCCAAGTGGTGTCGACGGGCATAAATTCGGTCTCGCCGGGACTCCCCATCCATTCGTCCCCGTCTATGAAAAAATACCTGGACTTCCAGTCCCTATTGGAATATGGAGTATCACTCACCAGTCTCAACAACGGGCTCCTCGCCACGAAGCTGTACATTCCCTTTGATTTCAAAATCTCTACCGGACGGTAGCAGTGGAAAAACTCCTCCACCGTTAACCTCTTCTTCCCCTTTGAATATGATCCGTACAGGACCTCTACCCCAATAAAAATCCTCCAAGCGTTTGGGGAAACCTGGTTGACGGACAGCCCTAAGTAGTGAAGTAGGTGACGGTGTAGTCGGGTTAAGGGAAACCTCAGTCCTGCCTTGAGCATTTGCTCATAGACCCCGACACCCTTGACACCACGGTAATAACACTTCTCTCTTGGGCGGGGTAGACGGAGAGGTATATTGGCAGGGATTTGATATTTGCCTCTAAGTGTTTTAAAGTGTGACTCTTTGATTGTGGAGAAAAAGTCATTAACCGTCCATAAGGAAAGCGTGATGTACTTCCTCATCCCATCACTACCTACGACGGATTGGACCTGAGGCTCGTCCCCCTCTATACCGTCACTAAGGTTGCTCTCTGCCCTATCACTACTCGACAGAGAAGAGGTGGTAGACGAACTCTCTTCACTCGAGGATGTTGTGGCTGCAGGATCCTTGGGACCCGACGGGTTGACTTCATCGTAGCCCGCTTCGTCGCGGACAAACGACTGGTTACTCGACGCGCTAGACATGTCACCTACATGTGACGGAAAACCCTAAGTCCAACTGCCCTAAAGACACTGACGGTAAAAAGAAATGAACAAAGCAATAATTACTTACCGGTTACTTGCGCTGGTGAAGTCGACGGTTGCTGTAATGTGACGGACAAACGAGGACTGACGGATCGAATGCTTTTCTGCCGGGTGAACGGATGCGCTCTGATGGCTTGTTTTCAGTAAAGAGTGAAGAATGAGGGAAAAGAAGGAAGCCTTTTATATGAGGGAAATCACGAGAGACGAAGGGACGCCTCGGTCCGAGCACACGATCCATTGGTTGACGACACGTGTCCTGCATTTATTACCAGGCATTAATTACTGATGACAGTCTGTCTACCCGACCCTTGGCATGATTTGTAACCGTCACCCCATTAGTCCGTCGCCTGAGTGCTCACGGACTGATGGGCTGAGGGGGCAACTAATAGGGGTAAATCTTCTACATGACGGTTCGGCCTGTGACGACGGGTGTACACGACGGGCTCAAGGTGTTGACGACCTGACCTCCAGTAGTCGACGGTGAGAGGATCACCCAATGTTGTCACCAAGCGCCGGAGCCCGCCTTGCCACGTACGCTTCCTTGGAAAAGTGAATCTTGCCGCGTACGCTACTACTTGGTCAGATATCTTACACAGCACGATTCCCTCCCCCAAAGAAGGGAATCGTGCCCAACACACTTGGCCACCAAAGAAGAATCTTACACCCTACGCTACTCAGGGGCAATTTCGGCACAGCGATATCTTCTCCAGTACGCCTCATCCAAAGGCCACTACTATTACTATAAATACCGCCACGCCCTCCAAAAATCGAGGTACGCATACTAAGGCCCGACTCTGGCACTCTGGAGTTGTGTAATATACTAACTTAACCATCGGAGGGTCGTCGGCCGGTACCTCACCGGTACTTCCCTTTGAGGTTCTTCTTACCTGTGCAGGACCGTCCGGAGCGCGCGCAAGCCCTGCAGCTCACTGGTTTGATTTTTGACATCATCAGAGGTCATTCAATCATTGGAGAGGTGCAGTTCAATATTTAGAGAGAAACATAGTTAGAGTGTGTGAGAGTGGAAAAGTAAAAGAAGACAATTTCTTTTGCTCAAGCTACACATAAGGAAGATAAATTGGTAGAGTTATGTTGGAGAATTTGAGTACTACAACCATAGAATGTTCATAAGAAGATTTTACTATTGGGTTTTGAGGTGAGATTGTATTTTACTCATTGAAATTTATTTGTTATATCTCCAATTTATTGTAAACTCAAGTTTGACATAAACTTTAGAGTTTTAATCTCTATTTTCATAGTGGATACCATATGATTTTTTCCTCTATACTAAAGGGTTTTTCACATAAAATTTGGTATTCTTGTGTTGTTGTGTTTCTATTAGTGCTTGCTAAAATTTTTGTTTCTATAATATTGTTATTACTTGGTAATCATTTATATATTAATTCACACGTAATGTTATTTTAATTTACACATAAAGGGGATTTAGGTTTTTTTCCCCAACATGAAGAAGGGTTTCTATTTTGATAGAAAGCCTCTAGAATATTTTTGGATTCATATTAAGTATAAGGGGAGATCATATCTCTAATTTAGTTACAGTGAATTTGGTTATTCAAGATCGTATCCCCCATCTCCTCAAAGCATGGAGTTTTGAGTGAAAAACTTTTAACCAAGGGTTAATGGCGGATGCTGCTGATCGAAAGCCGAAGGCCAACCATTGTTCCTACTAATCAATATGTAAGTTCATTTATATTTTGGTAACATTTTGTTTAACAAATGCAGGAACTGGAGCAAATTTTCCATCCCAAGACGAGGGAGGAAAGAAACGAAAGTGGTTTTGACTCCACAAGAATTGTTTACAAGAGAACACATTGACATGAAGAATAAGGAAGAGGAATGGATGAAGAATACATCAACTTCTTGTACAGTGGTTGCTACTTTTATTGTCACCATTATGTCTGCTGCAGCCTTTACCGTTCCAGGTGGTAACGACCAATATACAGGCCTACCAACCTTCCTAAATGAAAAGTTGTTTATGCTCTTTATGGTAGCCGATGCTCTCACTCTTTTCTTCCTCAATTTCGGTGTTAATGTTTTTGGGAATCCTCACATCACGTTATGAAGAAGAAGATTTTCTTTTCTCCTTGCCTAGAAAGATGATAATTGGCCAGGCCTTTCCACCCTTTTTTTTTTTTTTATCTATTTCCTAATGCTGCGTGGACAATCATGGATTTTCCCCCATCATTTGTTCTGCTAGTGTTCCTGTCACCCTTTTTGTAATCATACAATTCCCCCTTCTTGTTGACATGTTTATCTCAACTTACGTATCTAGCATCTTCGATCCGAAAATTAAATATTGGTCATAACCTATTCGTTGTGTAATATATAATGTAGGGGTGTGCTATTAATAATTGGCATACCAGCCAAAATTGAAGATTTTTTTATTCACCTTGGACCTATCGCTGATGGATTTTCAGCTTATGTTGCATGCTTCGTGATTCAATGTGTTATATATGATGCAAGGATGTCTTGTTAATAATTGGCATACCAGCTAAAACTAAAGATTTTCGTTTTCCTTGGACCCATAGCAGATGGAATTTCAGCTTGTGTTGTATTCTAGCTTATGCTGTATTCTTCGTGATTCACTGGTTTACATTAAAATGCTATCACATAAATCATGCTTCATTATATATTTTTATTTTTTTTTATATTTATTTATTTTCTTTTAGTTATAGTTTTCAGAAGGAAAAATAATTCCTAATATATATAAATCCTATTTGATAACCCATGCAATAAACAATAATATTTATACATATATTTTGGAATAAATATTTAGATTCTAAATGATTTGTTTGTTGGCAAACCATATACATAAACTTGTCTAGGAATAGATCTTAGTGTCTATCAAGTGTATTAGACATTGCTCAAAGTGGTACAAGTTATAATTCAAAAACATACAAGCTACAGGTTCATGAATTAAAAAACTAACTAGCTCGACCGATTGAGGGAATCCTTTGACTGATCGAGATACGATCTACAGATCTTAATTAAAGCCTATTAGACAGTCAAACATTTAGGTTTTTGGTCCAAAATTACTTGGTATATAAGGAAAACCCTAAAACACGTTTTTTCCAAGTTTTGGGGAGTTACGTACTCTTATGAAATCTAAGAGGTTCTGTGTCTTCTAATCTTTCAAGCATCTACCGGAGATCATTCATGTACTACAAGTATTGGTGGAACAAAGTTGCAGTCCAAGCTTTAGATATCAAGCATACTGAAGATCAAAGGCATGAATTAGAGGTTCATATTGGAGCAAATTCACATCAAAGAAGTCTAAGGGTTTCAAAACTAGGTTTGATAATCATAGTTAAGTTTACTACGAATTAAATATTCTTGACTATAAAATTTTATTTGATAATGGATTGTTTTTCTTGGAATTGGTCCCTTCCAAGTTTTTTACCTTAAAACTGGTTTGGTTTATTGGTTTTCCTAGGTAATCATATCTTGTGTTATTTGGATTTTCAGTTGCATGATATGTTTGATTTATGTTTAATCTAAGGTTTGCATGATTGACTTAATTAATAACTTGGCCATAAAATCAGGTTAAACATTGTTTGTCCAAGGGTCTAAAAACTAACATATTTATATAAGGTATGAGATTCTGTAATGTAGCGCATTCTTTGGATTCCTTCATTTAGTCTTCTATTTCATTTTGTAAGTAATTTCATGTGTCACTATTTTTTAAAAAGGAAAATAAGTATTATTCATTTAACCTTCTACCATTTCCTTTTTTTTTTTTTTTTTTTTAAAAAACCTCCACCCATTTCTGTCAAAACGTGAATTATATCATGAATTGATTTTGTTAAGGTCATATTTTTCATGTGTTGGCATATTCTTTAACAAAACACATTTTACTTGTATTTGGGTAGTTCTAAGTGGATTCTAGAATATCAGGAAGTATACCTCTTAGCTATAACAAGTGGTATTATTGAAGACATGAAGACCGCATAAAGAAACAAGTGGTCAAAGTTGAAATAGTGAACCTCAGCACAAGCTCAATACAATGCTTCTATCAAGAATTAATGAATAACCTTGATAGCTCTCGACCTATCGAGCTTCACAGACCCATAATTTCCAAGTCTATTTCATTCACTAAACTTCTAAGGGATATAAAAAGGTTTATTTTAAAGCCATCATAAGATATAGAGACTCAATTAGAGAAGCTATACACTTATTGTAAAGCAACTACGTTTTTATGCGTCTTAGGGTTTTGTGTCCAAGTGTTTCCTTCTCTACAAGTATATCGAAGAACTTTGTATTCAACAACAAGCTTCAAATTGTTGGGAGTAAATTACGTACTAAGATCCGTGTAAATGAAAGAAATCTCTATAAAATTAAGACCAATTGGGGATTGGCTTAAGGATCCCACTATAGGTTAGTACTTTGGGATATGCCGAGTTTGGGGTAAGATTCCTTATACTTGTAATCTCTTGATTTTTATTAGTGATGCTTGAGAGTGATGTCCTAAAAATTATTTAGTGGAGTTTTTTCCTTGAGAGAGGTTTTCCTTATTAGTCAACAAATCACTATGTCAAATTTACTTTCCGCTGTACTCTAGTTTATTTGGTGATTTATTTATGCCTCCACGATTTGTATGTAATTTTACCTAATTAATTAAGTTGGGTAATTGATTTAATTAGTTGGGGTCAATCTATAACCCAACAAGTGATACCAGAGCAGGCTGTTGACACCCCATTTTGCAACCCGCATTTAACCTTACATAGAGGGTAAAAGAGTAATTTCACCTTAGAAATAGGCATCTTAATTGTGGCCACTAATTTCATTTCATTAAAATGATCTTGATGCTGTAATAATCAAATTGACTGGTCATGAGCCTTAATTGGATCATTAGATTAAAAGCTACCATCAAATCAAGTTTTAATGACTAATATGCACTATTAGAAATTGAGTCTGACTATATGTGATGTTCAACAATTGATTCCAATTGGTTATAATTATAATCAATTTGAAATTAATGATATGTCATAATTTGATTGGCCATGACTACAGCTTATGGTAAGGTTGCGTACACTTGATTAATTAAATAATCAAATATTAATTATTTAATGAGTGATTTGTGTAATTATCTTTTTTAATTAGGGTAAATTTTGGACTGATTAATTCTGAAATGAAATTAATTGAAGCCTTTTAATGTTAATTGGAAACTAATTTAGGGCCTATTAATGTTAATTATGCTAAAACTATTTTCCAACAAATAACTTCTGCTTACCATTTTGTTGCTAATTTTTAGAATATTTTGAATTTGTGAGTAAGGTTAATTTTGCCAGAAACTAGACATTTGAGGCTTCAATTTGAGCACAATAATAAGGCCATTTAATCATAATTTAGAAGGATATGGTTTTTCTAAGTTAGCTCTGAGAACTATTACAATAGTTACGGAAAGAACAAAGGTTTTAGTAATTTTGCTTGCTCATCACTCTTACCAACCTCCAAATTTAATGCATCAGCTTTCTCTAAATATTGAACTAGGGTGTAGGTTCATGATTTTCTTTGATCATTTGTCAACTCTCATTAAATGTCTTTCCATTTATATTTTCTCTACCACTATTATATAATCCTCCCTTTCCTCCATTCCAACACAAAAACATTATCTTTTCTCCTCTCTTGAGTTCTACTGAAGTAGAGTTTGTTTTGTCATATCTTGATATTCCTGAGACTCAAGGTATTGAGTGAGACTCACTCTCCCTCTCCTAATTCTTTTCTTTACTTCATCCTTAGGACCTCCACAAAAAGCCTCCTCCTACATCGTGTGGATCTTACATGCAAGTATAATTCCTTTCCCTAACCTATTTTTTCATTTTACTATAATGTTGATTTAAGATTAAATCATGCTAGTTGATTATTTAAATTCCTTGATTATGTTTGAATGTTCTTAATATTCTTAAATGTTCATATGCGCTTTTTACATGTTCTTGGTTGTTCATCACATGTTCATACATGACACTAGATTTGATCTTAAATCCATATCCAAAATATGAAAAACATGTTAATTTTATAATTCTCTCAAATCCTTGAATCTAGGATATCACCATTCACAGACATTCACTAGAATTTATTTTTCAAACCAAATACAATGACTAATAAATGCCACACACATTAAATTCAAGCAAAGTAATGAACATGCAATTGCTTGGTAATATGTTAAATGAAGTGACATAAATGCTGTCCACTATAGTCTAGAACACCTTTCCATCTTACAACATAGCCTCTGAGTTTAGATAAATGGTTAGTAGATCAAGTACTTATCCACGTAATTTTCAATTTCTAGATTGTAACTAGAAACAAAGCTATGTTCTTTATATTAAATTGTATCTAGGATGAAAGCCGTGTAATTTCCTATAATCAGTGTACATTCATTCTCAAATCATTAAAATGATGAATTTTTCAATTATGATTTTATTTTTTTCCAATAAATAAATGGCAACTCCATTATAAAACCCTTAATCTAAAAGGAAAAATATAATCATTCAAACCCCCATTTTGAGAGGTAATAACACGACTCTACCCATTCATGTGGGTTTGGCCCAAACCAAACCCAATTCCAAAACGGTCCAGGGGCGCGGTCTCTCATAGTGGCGACTCTACTGGAGATATCGAGGACTAAGCTTCAATTAAGTTATGGTGGCCAACCATGTTAGTGTTTGTTTATTGCTTTTTTTTTTCTATATAATATGTCTAATATGTCATTATATTGCGTGCCATGCATCATTTACTTGAAAGAATTTTATTTTATTTGTGTGCTAGCCTGGAAGCCCGGTAGTATTTGCCATGGATTGTGGTCTTCCTAAGACTCACATACCCAATATAAACCTACCACCCATCGCGACAAGGATCATCATGGTTATGCCATGTTGGTTCATAGGGACAAATTGTACCATTCAGACCAACACGATGCTCCTGGCATCACAAGTTGGGAGGTACGACATGTTGTGATGACCTATAACCTGCCTTCTAACCATGTTGTGATGACCCATAGAACCTACCTTTAGGTTTATTCTTGTAAATTGCATTTCACTATAGCATGTGTTTGGCCATTGTTTGAACCATGATGACTTAAGTCCAATCCTTGAGTTTATCATGATTGTTTGAACCTTGTATGTTGTGAATGAACTCAAGCCCAAAAGCCCATGATTGAACTCTACTTGGCATGGAACCTCAATTTTGCTTCTTGAATGAGTCAAAGCCCAACACTTAAGTCCATCAAAGGTGTATGCATGATCATCATCAAAGTCTAAAAGTTGACAAGATGAATGCCTTCCAAGTGCAAGCCCAAGCCATTTCATCATAATCAAGGTTCAAGTCTACCGAGTCTTAAGCATCCTCAATAGACCAAAAAGAAGCAAGTGGACCAACTTTGCCTCACTCCATATTAGGTTTACAATATCACTGTTAAGCTTAAAGTTTGTTTATTCCATATTTCTATACTTTGAATTATAAATTTCATGTACTGTTTGATATACTTTGTTAATTAATAACAAACAAAAAAAAAACCCAAAAAAAAAAAAATCATTATTTCTAAATCTTACCCAAACAAAGAGAAAAAATTTCAAATGAAAAAAGTCTTTGGAATAAGGGCATTGGGCCCTTGAGTCATTTTCAAAAAAATAAAAAATTGAACTAGAGGCATTGAACTTCCTAGTGACTTTTTTCAAAAATGCCTAATTTTTTCTTTCAAGGATTTCAAGAAAAGAGGAAGAAAGTCCGCTAGGCTGAAAACCCAAAAGGGTAGTCTATGTAAAAGCTAGGGACAAAGAAAAAAGAAAGAGGGAAAATTCCACCATATTGAAAACTTGAAGATGTAACCTAAAAAGAAAAGGATTTTACAAAACGAAAGTCTAGTGATATGATTCAAGAGAAATGAGCATGTAAAAATGTTGATACAAGTGACCGATAAAGAATAGTGAGAAGATGACATAGAAGAAAATGGAAAACTCATCCAATACTTGTTATGATTGCTGGCTAATTAATTAGATTAAACAAATCAAACAAAACTATTTTCATATTTTTTGCATGAAGATTTGAAATTATATTTATTTTATTTCTATTATGCCCCTTCATACAACAAATTATATTATATTCTGAACCACATATTGTGAGTAAAAAGTGACATTGTATAATCAACAAGTTATCTTATCTATTTTAACATGTCATTTTATAAGACACCTAACATCTAATCTTTTATTTTTTTACTACTTTATTAAAATATTTGTTTTAATACTTTCTTTCTTCTCTTCTTTTCTACTTTTTTTTTTTTTGTTCTTTTTATTTGGTTCCATGTCCCAATGCAAAGAGAGAGAGAGAGAGAGAGAGAGAGAGAGAGAGAGAGAGAGAGAGAGAGAGAGAGAGAGAGAGAGAGAGAGAGAGAGTAATGAAATAATGCAACTTGACCAGTGCCGATTTTAAGAATTTTGTTTAGGATATTTGTTCAACCCAAATGCTTTAACAATTACTAACTTAAAATTTTTTTTTCTTGAATTTTATTAACTTTATAACAAAAACTTATTATAATATTATAACAATACACACACATGTAACAAACCCTCTTTATTTCCTAATTATTAAATTATATAAAGTTTTATTATATTTATATTGTACACACAAACATCCATGCACAAATCATAATTCACAGAAATAACATTATAACAAAAAGTAATGCACACAATCAATATTAGATACACTCACACTCATATAATCTAAATTTATAATAAAGAGTGACACTTACAATTCACAAACACTTACTATTTATTCTTAAAGTCGGAAATACTTTTAAAAAGAGTGTGCAAGATTTAAGTCAAGGTATGCAAAAATATTTTTAAGAATAAATTCAAATATAATACTAACAAAAAAAATATATATATATATAATATTTTTTTTTTTAGTAGGGAGTTTATTTGAACCCCCTGAATAGACTGTTGTGCCACCCCTGAACCTGACGAAACAAATAGAAACGTGAATTTAAAAATTTTCTAAAATAATAATAGCACATTTGACCGTACAGTGCTATTGTTAGAATTGTACTACAAAAAATGCCAAATATATTTGGTATTTGACAAATCATATGATTTATGGTTATTAGTATTTAGAGCATTCACATTAAGGGTGGTATAAATGCTAAAATGCTACTTTTAGCAATTGAAACCACAAAAATCCGTTCCATCAAAGATGCTATATGCTAAAAAATTTGACATCTTGCTATAGTGAGCTCTAAAAAATGAGAGCTCACTGTAGCAACATGTTATCATTTTTTTAATGTTTTTAATTCTCTCTTCTTGGGCTTAGTCAGACTCTCACTCTCACTCTTGTTCTCTCTCATCTCTCTCTTTCTCAGACTCTTCCTCTTGTTCTTTGTCCTCTTTCTTACTCTCGCTCTCTCTTGTGGACTAACTCTCGATCTCTCTCCTCCATTTCCGTGGGTTCCAATCTATTTTTAGTGGGGTTTGGTGGTTTGATTAGTTCCTGGGTCACGGTGCAGGGGTTTGTTGTTCCGATTTGGGTGGTTGGGTAGTGGGTTGTGGGTCTGATGGTTTGATTAGGGTGCTTTGATGGGGTCGTGGGTCCGATGGTCGTTGATGGTTTTGAATTTTTTTTATTTATTTTTTTGCTGTTGTTTGTGGTTGTGATGAGAATCAACAAGCATTCAAGGATCCATTGCATGTTCCAATTGGGCCAATTACTAAAGCAAGATCCAAGAAGATTAAAGAAGCACTTAATGGGCTGATTCAAGATATTTGGGCTGATTCTAACGCAGGACATTTCAAGCTGGGCCCAAAGAAAGAGGAAGACGTAATTTCAAGCTATTGACGGCTGATTTGACTTAATTGGGTGTTATTTATGGCGTGAATTAATGACTGATTGACTTCCCAGCTCCAAATCAGTTAATAGATATTTTTCCTAATTTAGATCTTCTAATTTTAGACCAGATCTACCTTAATTTTAGGCTTTTATTATTTAGAACGTTTTTTAGCTATTTTCCTATTTTGGATATGCTATTTTCAGACCAAATCAGCTTTTATTTAGGGTTTTATTATTTAGTACGTTTTTTATATTTTCTACATTCATTCGTGTCTTCTAAATAGCATGCACTCATTGTAATAGAGAGGATGATTGAATAAAAATCAGAAAAAAGGTGAGGCTTGCTCTTCTCTTTAGTTCTTCAAGAACTGTGAACTTATCAGGGATTCTTCCTTGTGGCGTTCAAACTTTATACCTTCGGTTCGTGATTCTATTATAATCATTGGGTCGAGGTTTGTTACTTTAACCTTTGGTTCGCGTTTCTCTTATAAACGTTGGGTCAATGTTTCTATCAAAATCTGAATTTTAGCTTTCTTGGGCGATATTCCAATATTGTGTGTTAGGTTTCAAAGCGAGTCGATTGAGGTTTGCATCAGATTGTTGGGAGATCTGGCTGGTGGGGGCAATGGTGGATTTATTTATTTATTTATATTTTCTGGCTGTGGTTTGTTGAGGTGAGTGGATGTGGCTGGTGCGGGCAATGGTGGAAGTTTTTTTTTGTCTCTGCTGTTGTTTATGGTGGTGGGTGGATGTGGTTGGTGGAGGCGTTGGTAGGTTTTTGTTGGTTGTGGCATGGGTGGTAGGTTTGTGGTGGTTGTGGTATGGGTGGTGCGTTTTGTGGTGGCTGGCGGTGCTTAGAACAGTTGGGTTGAGAAAGAGAGAGAGACAGAGGGAGAGAGATGAAGAATAAAAAATAATAAAGAAAGAATTATTGATAAAAGAGTCCATATTCAAAGAGTGTAAATATCAAAGAGTCCATATTCAATTGAAGTCCAATTCTGTGCCACTTGTCCATCTAATTTTTAAAATTTTGTGGTAAGAGAATTATTGGGTACAAAAACCGAAGAGTCTAAATTCAGTTAAATTATAAATATATACACACACTATTAATAACAGGATTGCCGGTTTGGTTTTTAACATTTTGCATACCAAAATACACGTACACAAATTCTTAAATTATCTAAAATACCTTTATCTTTTAGGTCAATAATTTTAAACTTAAAAACAAAATTTGGTTAAAAGAGTAATTTATTATTTTTAAAAAAGTTCATAAGTCTTAGGCTTTCATATTGTTATCAAAATCCTAAAAATTTAGGAAATTATTTTTATCTCACTTTTAAATATTATTTCACTAAACCTAAAATAAGTAAAAAAGAGTCTTATTGACAAAACGTGTGTGATGAGTCTAGTGTGTGTGTGTGTGTGTGTATATATTATTTTCCTTTAAAATATCTTCTTTTGTCTCCAAATTGTGAGTACAAGAAAGTAAGAGTGAAAGAATGATTTGTATTTGTTAGTGGGAAGCTCGTTCAAGCCCATTCTTTTTTTGGACAAAATATTGTTTAGTTAAAGAGCCCAAACAAAACAAAATAAAATTATTTTAGATTTTTTTAATTTATTTTGTTTTATATTACATAATTTTTTTAAAACCAAAAATTAGTATAAAATATATTATACTAAATATTAGTAGCTAGGGAAAATTAATTTACTCACCTGTAGTTTGATCGAAATATAAGTTATTTACATATAGTTTGAAATTAGACACTTTACCCACCTAAGATTAGTTCAGTTAGATTTCTATAACCTTCATCGGTTAAAAAGAGAGTTAAATATGTATTTTTTCTCTACTTTTATGTCTCTCTCTTGCAAAAACCCAAAAAAATAAAAATATAAGATCAACAACTATCCATCGGAACACTTGCATCATGGAATTTCAAACCACAGGTAAACAACTTAAATTTTGGTCAAACTTTAGATAGGTAAAATGTCAAATTTTAAATCACAGGTAGACAATTTAAATTTTAACCAAACTACCAACGGGCAAGTTGTGATTTGCCCTTTTAATTAATTGGTGTATCTTTGGATCTTTGGAGTACTATTTGCAAATTTTTTTTGAAATCACCTCAATACACTTTTGCTTCTAATTTTAAGGGGGAAAAAAAAAGATTAAACCTCTTAAAACATTTTACTTGCAACCCTACAAAGAATATGAATAAACTTTTGCGCAATTGACTTAATAATTTTCTTTGGGAGTTTGAAAATATTGTGTGTATATATTACTGACTTTTTCATGAGCTTCATTTGGAATAAGACACATATTTGTGTGTGTATATTTTCGATTTATATGTATAAAGTATAAACACATATACATTGATGTATATTGGTGTGTGTATAAGACTGCAGCTTGTTTACTCTCTTAAACTTTTCCCTGTTTCCTAATCCAGAAACAACTTTCAAATTTGCTAGTATGCTACAACAATCTCCCTTTTTCTAAATAAAAAATAATGATAATATTTACAGTCAAGAGTACAAAAACAGTAAACAAAAGACACAACATAATAGTGGTAGTAGTACACAAAAATCCCAACTAAGAAATGAAAATGCCCCAGCTCTACTGCACTGCATAATCCTACAGCCTATTCTTCAAGCCAATCATTGCCGCATGCTTCTACGCTTGCACACATGGCCCCAATACAATGACACCCACCATCACGGATAGCCACTCCCAAAACATGCCTCCCATGTATCTTGTAGTTTTTGAACATTCAAATTTCTTAGCCATATTCCTTTCATTTGACAGCCTCTGTTTCATACATCCTTCACGACTGCTTGCATTTTGCTATCTAGGAAGCCTTGTATTCTATCATAAGGCCACTGCTTCAACATTAGCTAGAAGAGTAATAACCTTATAAATCCTTTGTTATTTGTTGCCTCCAGAGCTTCTTTCACAGCCAAACGGATGGTCACCACCTTGGTAGCTAGCTAAGATTCTTTTGTCTTACTCATCTCTGCAAACAAAACCTAGCCCTGCTTATATTTTATTCTTTGATCTACAATCTGACACTAACAGAATACCTTGTCAGCTCATACATTCCACAAGGCCTTGATTTAGCTTCCCCTTTATAGATTATTGTTGCCTATCAAAGGCTTCCCTGCAAGTGCAAAAACAAAAATTATGCAGAAAACTGGGACAGCCTCAACATTGATGAGCATTTACTAAAAATCAGATTTGTACCTGAAACACCACAAGTTTTATAACTTCCACTGCAAAAATGAATGAAAAATCAAGATATTCCTTACAATTATCATTACCCCCATTAGTCAGTTTTATCCTCCACTGCTGTAGGGATGGAGGTGATGTACAATATTTATGATAATGA
Source organism: Lithocarpus polystachyus (assembly GCA_033629205.1). Classification (NCBI taxonomy): domain Eukaryota; kingdom Viridiplantae; phylum Streptophyta; class Magnoliopsida; order Fagales; family Fagaceae; genus Lithocarpus; species Lithocarpus polystachyus. The sequence continues at coordinate 42,299,967 of CM066165.1, read as the reverse complement.
TCTCCAAGCCAAAACACAAGGCTCAAGCTTAGTATAATTATTTTTTTTCCTTCTGGCAGATCTAATAAGTAGTGCCTTTTGTACAAATATTCCAAACAAATTAATAGATTTCTCTTTAACTTTGAACCTCCACAACCTTAACCATTTTACTCAATACTATCCCCAAACATAGTTTGGTTTTAACCTCCCTCAGTCAATTGTCTACAGAAGGGGAAATATCTGAAGACTTCATAGTTCATACTATTACTATCATTTTCTAGAATAAGGACAGATTGGCTTGTCTACAAGGCCATTCCAGCCTTTCTTACCTAAAAAAAAAAAAAAAAACCCTTCAAGATTTCCCATGCACTTTAACATTGGTAGGTCCTATTAATCATTAGTCAATATGTTAATATGATTACAGAACAAAGTAAAACAATAAATTTTCTCCATTGTAGAGATGGCTTTATCACAAAGGGAGGGAGGCATGAAGCAACCAAAGCGCCAAACAAATTATTATTTGTTTCACTACTGCTGTATGATATAAAAATAAATAAAATTACTAATGATGGCATTCTTACTTTAAAACTATTATCCTATGTACCCTCAAATGAATAAAGCTTCAAGAACCCCTAGTAACACTCAAATAGTGGTAAGTGCAAACAAGACAGGAATCAAAATTAGTAATGTTGACACAAATTTCATCTAGCATTTTGACAAAAGGAAACTAAAAGATATGAAAGTGAAACAGAAAGAATCTTAAACTAATTGATATTTAAGAAGTCCGACAGCTCAATCTATTGTTGTTTTAAAACAACAGTTTAACTTGCAAGTACCCATAACTTACTTTAAAACTAAATTTGATAAAAAAATTACAACCAGACTACTTTTGTAAAACTAAAACTAATTCAAGAACTAATTTGGTCCAGAACCTAATCACAAAGGGTTTAAGAATTTTGGGGCTGGTTTAGGGAGTACATACCTATATAAGGAGTACGATATTTCGCATTAACTTTACATTAGAGATGGGAAGGCCATTGGGTGTCATTTTCAAAATTTTGTTTTTTATTTCGAAAAGCTGATATATTAGCGGAAGAGTGAACGTTAAAAACACTTCTCCAACTTAAAACCTCTTTAGAGGGCTCTTCAACACACTACCAGACAGGACCTAAGTGTTTCATATAGAAAGGGATTTTGGAATTATAAAACCCAGCAGTGCTCCTACACCCAAGCTCCCCCCTCTCCTAGGCAAGCATCGAGTTTTTCAACTCAAAAAATCAGATTTTCCTTTTACTGCCAGTATGACCCCATCAGAATTCACAGGTTTTCCTATCAAGAATTTCTAAACAAGAAAAGAGATAAAGGGGATGGAATTAGACAGATTTAATTAGAGTTAGCCTACCAGCCTGGTTAAAAGCTTGGCCTTCAAGTTGTGGAGTTTGTTAGAGATTTTGTCCACTAACTTTAAACATCACAGATCTTTTCTCAAAATTTAGATTCAAGTCCAAATACTTACAAAGACTTGTCAATTCTCCTTCCTATGAGCTCAAGCTCAACTGGCACCTCCTCCCTTTCCCACATAATATCACCAATTGCAAATAAACTTCCTATCATTTCATAAAAGCATCAAACTAATTCCATTTTTCCCTACTTTCATTTCACAACTGTTCAGAACCCTTTTTTTGTGTGACACTCGACAATCATTTATTTGGCAAATAAATATTGGGTCTTTCGCATATAAAGTCCAAGCTGGATGGTCACATGTGATTTGGACAACTAGCGGTCTGTGATAGGTTAGCTTTGAATAATGGTTGGAACATAGTAAAGCTAGCTGTAGTGAGAGAATAATATATAACGTTTAAGCATAATATATAGTTTATTGAATTACATTTTAACATGCAACAGCTAGACTTTTTTTTTTTAATAAGAAATTTTTTATTGAAAATAAAAGGACTGCTTCATGCAAAAAGGACACAAAGCAGCAAAAAAAATACAAAGAAAACTCAATACTATGTACATAAGAGAAGATAATCTATAAATACTAGAAGGGAATCACTAGATGTGAGTCTCAAAAACATTAATTCGAGTAGCCAATGGACATATAACTACATTTTAACATGCAACAGCTAGACTTTTTTTTTTTAATAAGAAATTTTTTATTGAAAATAAAAGGACTGCTTCATGCAAAAAGGACACAAAGCAGCAAAAAAAATACAAAGAAAACTCAATACTATGTACATAAGAGAAGATAATCTATAAATACTAGAAGGGAATCACTAGATGTGAGTCTCAAAAACATTAATTCGAGTAGCCAATGGACATATAACTACAAAAATGCCACACTTTACAAGATAACACTTAGCAACTGCCAATCAACTAAAATTTGAAAAACAACATTGGTGAAGTTAGGTTTAAAGCAATAAAATGAGTTCATGACAAAATTGCAACAAAAGATGAAACTGTTAAAGGAACAAATAGTCTTATGGACATAAATGGAAAGATAGATCAGCTTGTAAACATTATAGAATTTATATGAAGCCAATACACGTCACTTACATATTGAGTTGTGATGAGTAAAAATATGAAGGCTGCCCCTGATATTGATCTTGATAATCTAAAAAACCTTCACACAAACTTCTGAAGCAATTCTTGAATACTTTTGTCAGCATGACTAGATGATAGCAAGTCAACCAACATGGTTGCAGTGGTTGCATCTGCAGAAAAGCCCTTGTTAACCATTATCTTAACAAGTTCCATAGCCTTTGACGTCTCACTGTGTTGCAGTAAACCTTGGAAGATTGTGTTGTATGTGTGATCATCAGGTGAACAATTGTCCCCATCCATTTTCTCAAAAAGCTCACTTGCTTCATCTATGAGTCCCTCTTTAAAAAGCCCTTTGATCATTATAGTGTAAGTCCTTACATTAGGTTGCGAGCCTTTGGTAGGAAGACTTTAAAAGAGTTCTCTTGCAATCTTAATTTTCCATGCATTACATAAACCGTTGATCAAGAACTTGTAAATCACAATATCACGGTCCAGCCTTTTGTCTTCCATCTTCATTTCTAATCAAACATATTTAATTACGGATTTATAAAAATTAAAAAAAAAGACATAAAAATATTGAAAGGGAAAAAACATCAATGATATGAAAAGAAACATTACTTCATAAAAAGTAAATAACCACTTCCAACAAATATACATACACCTTACAGATTGACTGGCAAAGTCTTAATAATGAAAGTTGTTCTTGAAAACTTGATGTTGGAAAACTAAAAGCCTTCATACAAGTTATTGAAGTAATTCTTGTAGTGCTTTATCTCCTGAATTTGCAAATAGCAAGTCAAGCGACAAGGATGCAGTGGTTGCATTTGCTGAAAAACCCTTGTCAACCATTATCTTAATAAGTTCCACAGCCTTTTTTGTCTCTCTATGTTGCAAAAACCCATGAATTATTGTGTTATATGTGTGCTCGTTAGGTGAACAACCATTGCCACCCATTTTCTTAAGCAGCTCACTCGCTTCATCAAGTAGTCCATTCTTGCAAAATCCTTTGATCATTATAGTGTAAGTCCAAACATTAGGTTTCAATCCTTTTGCAGGAAGACCACTAAAGATTTCTCTTGCAGTCGTAAGTTCCCCAACATTGCAGAAACCATCAATCAAGATGCTGTAAATCACAATATTACAGTCCAGCCTTTTTTCTTCCATCTCCCGAAACAATGTCATTGCCTCAGCAATTCGTCTATTCTTACAAAATCCATCTAACAAGATAGCATAGGTTAGTGGATCTGGATGTTGGCCACAAGCTTGCATCTTATGGAATAGCTCCAGTGCAGCCTGTGGTCTCTCCACTTTGAAAAACCCATCGATAAGAGTGTTGTAAGTCACAACATCAGGAATCACTCCCTTGTCAGACATTTTATGAAAGAGACGCATTGTCTCATCAATTATTTTACTTTTGCAATATCCATTTATCAATATGCTATAGCTAAACACATCGGGTGAACAACCCTTCTCAACCATCATATTAAACGTCTTAACTGCCTCATCCATTTGGTTTTGCAAACAATAACCATCAATCAAAGAATTGTAAGTGACTTTGTCAGGATCAATGCCTCTTTGAATCATCACTTCAAATACTTCTTTTGCCTCCATCAACATCCCTTCTTTGCAAAGTGTGTCCACCAATATGTTGAAGGTTCGCACATTTGGCATGATCTTCCTTTGAAGCATCTCATTCAACAAGGTAGCAGCTTCCCTCCACCGGCCAGAATTGCATAGTCCCTGAATTACGCAAGTGTAAGTGACAACATTTGGCTGAATGCCTTTACTCATCATTTCAGATAAAAGGTTCAAAGCCTCAGTTACCAATTTGACCTTACATAAACTGTCAATGATCGTGCTATACAGCACCACATCAGGTTCAAAATCCATTTTCTCCATCTTCCTGAGCAACCTAATAGCCACAGCAGTCTGGCCACTCTTACACAGACCGTTTAGTACTGTTCCACAAGTAATTGCATCAGGTTGGTACCCTTTGTTCTCCATTTCCTCTACCAAACTCACAGCTCCAAAAATATTACCTTGAAGACAGAGGCCTTTGACAAGAGTGGTTAGAGTTATACGGTTTGGTTGATATCCAAGTTTCACAATTGTTGCCATGATAGAGAAACCAAAATCGACCCGGTTCAGATGGCAGAAGCAATTAATCAAAACAGTGAGAGTATAAACATTGGGAGAGATTCCGAATGATTCCATTCGCTTAATTAGAGTAACGACTACAGAGTAATGCTTCATTCTTGCAATGGCACCCAACAATAGAGTAAAATCTCCAATGAAAGGCAAAGGGTGCATGTGAAACATTGTATCAAACAGGCCTAAGGCATGATCAAGATTCTTAAAGGTTCCAGATTTGCAGTGATCTCTCACAGATTTCAAAAACTGATTCCGATTCTGATATGGGGTTTTCGCATTTTCTCTAATAGAAGAACAATAATGATAAGAAGTAAAAGCACGAAATGGAAGGCTTACTCTAATAATCAAACGATTGCGTATAAAAAGAAGAGAGGATGTTGATTTACCCATTTCACAATGACGACAGTCAGTCTCAGCTACTAACTCGGGTCGGGTTTGGTTTCGGCTTAGCTTCGGAACTTCAAAAATCGAAAGGAGGAGAAGTCATGGTGGTGGAGTGGCAGATCGGAGAGCGAAGCAGTGAGTACGAGTGTACGAGTTCGAAGGTAAGAGCAAAGAATGAGAATGATTTGTATTTCTGAATTAATTGGAAACTCGTTCAAAGCCCTTTTTCACCCAAAAAATAAAATAAAATAAAAAAATAAAAAATTGTAAGGTTAGGCATATTTTGTTTTACAGCACTTGTCCTATCTAAATTTTTTTGAAATTTTTGTTCACGTTGTGAAAAAAATGAAGAGTACATTATAAAATAAAAAAAAATAAAAAAACGTCAATAACCCAATAAAGAAAAAAAAAAGTGTAAACTCGTGTGTATATATAAAAAAAAAAACTAAAATTAAAAATTAAAAAAAAAAGAAGAGAGTAAAACTCATTTGTGACTTAAAAAATGTTTAATTTTTACATCAAGTATAATTTGAACTCATATATGTGTAATTGTATTATATATATATATATATATATATTAAAAACCGAAACCTCTGAAATTCCCATAATTTTTCACATCATCATTTTAATTTATAATTTTTTTTAATTTTTAAAACCAAATAGTGAGAGAGTCCTAACAGGAGTCTCTCTCTCTCTTTTTTCCTCATCATTTTAATTTATAAAAATTTAATTTGTTAAACTAAATAGTGAGAGAGTCTTAATAAAAGTCTCTCTCTTTTTTCCTTAATCCTAATAGGAGTCTTTTTTTTTTTTCACTTGAGTCTTTTTTTTTAACCTAAAGTGAGCCCTTAAAAAAAAAAAAAACTAACGTGAGGCCTAATTTAAAAAAAAAAATTTATTTTTTTTAATCATAATTCTAACGTAAGTTTTTCAAAAAGTTAAAATTTTCAGTTTTATATTATATATAGATATTATTATCTATATATATATATATATATATATATAAAACTGAAGCCTCTGAAACTCCCACAATTTTCCACATCATCATTTTAATTTATATTTTTTTTAATTTTTAAAACTAAATAGTGAGAGAGTCCTAACAGGAGTCTCGCTCCCTCTTTTTTCCTCATCATTTTAATTTATAAAAAATTTTAATTTGTTAAACTAAATAGTGAGAGAGTCCTAATAGGAATCTCTCTCTTTTTTCCTTAATCCTAATAGGAGTCTTTTTTTTTTTTTTCACGTGAGCCTTTTTTTTTTAAAACCTAAAGTGAGCCCTTAAAAAAAAAAAAAAAAACTAACGTGAGGTCTAATTTAAAAAAAAAATATTTTTTAATCCTAATTCTAATGTAAGTCTTTCAAAAAGTTAAAATTTTCAGTTTTATATTATATATAGATAATAACAATAATGTGACAAGCTCTAAGAATACGAGAATGCAATTTGTAGATCTACTATCAAGACAACATAGATTAGATTGGTAGTGGATAGTAGATATAATTGCAGTTGAATATTATATAAAGTTATCACCATAGAATAGCCCACGTCGAAATGTGTTATGTGAAACCAATGATATGAAAGAAAAAGAATTTTTCTAAATCATTATATTGAAGAAATTAGTTATTTTCATTCATTTTCAAATTATACATTTTTAAAATTTAAGTCATATACTTTTAAGTAAAATAAGTACTTTTAATTTTTATTTAACTATCTCGTGCATCGCACGGGTTAGCGACTAGTTAAAGTCAAAATTGAAAAAAAATCTAATTGAATTCTAAATTAGATTCTAATTGTTGTCTAATTTTGCTTCAGTGTTCTATCTAAGTTTTAAAATTTTTGTTATAGGTGAGTTAATGTTGTGCAAAAAACAAAGAGTCTAATATAAATAAATCATCAAAAACCCAACAATAAAAAAAAGAAGAATAAACTCAAGTGCATATCCAAAAATAAAAATAAAATAAAAAATTAGAGAGAGAGAGAGAGAGAGAGAGAGAGAGTAAACTCATCTATGATTATATAAATACCTAGCATTATGCCCGTACGATGCACAGTTTAATCAAAATTCATATGTAAATAATTTTTTTTAAATTACTTAAAAATAAATGAATATTTTACTTTTAAGTTATATAATAAATGCATATTATGTGTGACTAAGGTATCATAAAATACGCGTGCACACACACATATATAAATTGAGTGGAAGATGGTTAAAATACCTAAAAATATATATAAAATATTTTCAATAATACATTGAATTTTAAGGCTCAATTAATCACATGTATTTAAATGGATAAACCTTTAATTTAATAATTAAAAACTATGAAAAATAACAATTGAAATCATATTAAAGTGGAAACCTCAATTCAATAATTAAGAACAATCTAAATTACTAAACATTTAAATTTTATTTTTGAGAGATAATTACAATATGTTACTAACCCCGCAGCTTGAACCCTTTCTCCCCTAGACCCCCAAGTACTTTCTGTATGTAGAGGTGTCAATTCAGCTACAAGGCTTTTGGCAAACATTTAAATTTTTAAAGTAGAGGGACTCACATGAGAATTTAATTTTTGTTCTTAAAAGCATGGGAGAAGACACTAAAACTTGAAGTTTAAGTCCTGTGAGTATAAACTCATAAAATGTATAATTTTTTTTTAAATAATAGCTAAATGAATTACAATTATGTAATTGAAAGTAAAAATCTTGCTACATGTTTGCGTATACGCATGAAAAAAAAAAAACTAAATTCAACATTTATTGTAGAAAAAGAGGTGGTGTAGCCTTACCCCTATCTAGCTAATTCTTGTTAAAATTTCTTTGTTTTGCAGAGAGAGAGAGAGAGAGAGAGAGAGAGAGAGAGAGAGAGAGAGAGAGAGAGAGAGAGAGAGAGAGAGAGAGAGAGAGAGAGAGAGAGAGAGAGAGAGAGATGCTTTTTTTGACAAAAAAAGAAAAAGAAAAAAAGAAGAAGAGTTTTTTACAATGTTTTTTTTACTTTATCCAAAAACAGTTTTGGTAAATTGGCTTGAACAAATAGCTTGCTATCTTTTGTTTTTTATGGAATATAAATAAAGATTAGATGGATTAGATGAAGAACTTGAGAATGATTAGATTACACTACGTTACTGTTTTTTTATATATATAATTTTTATAATACAGACTGCTATTTTTTTTTTCTTATATTAGGATTAGATGGATTCGATTACACTATGTTGCTTTTTTTTTTTTTTTTTATACTACATGTTTTTTTTTTAATAATACACGTGCTACCTTCTTTTACAAATAGATGCTTTCTTTTAAATAAGGATTAGATGGATCAGATGAAGAATTTGAATTGTAATTAAATTAAGATATTATGAACTTAGAAATATAGGAGAAGAAAAATTATATAATTTAAAAAAAAATCTAAAAAAGAATTCTACAATATGATGCAGTCACTTGGCGCAATAACGGTTTTTAAGCCCAACTTTTATTATATAGTATACAAAAAATTTGTCAGACAATTTCAGATACTGCAAAAAAATAACTTAAAAATTCAGATTTTAAAACTTTTGAAAGACAAAAAATATTAAGGAAAAATTATCAACATTGAGTTTGAGTTTAAGTTGGACTTGTAAGAAAAATAAAGTTTTGCTCTTTGTTAAGTTTGGATTAAACAAAAATAATTTTTTTTTTCAAAAATGATTAGTGTGAGTTTAAGTTGGACCTGTTAGAGAGATAGAGTTTCACTCCTTGTTAAGTTTGGCCTAAACAAAAATAATTTCATTTAAATAAAAGATAATTTTGTTTATATATTGTGTTGACGTGGAAAATTGTGAGAGCTTCAAAGGCTTCAGTTTTATATATATATATATATATATAGATTAAGAAAATCTGATTAGATTCTAAATTGGATTCCGAATGTTTTCTAATTTTACACCACATGTCCTTTCTAAGTTTTTAAAGTTTTTGTTCTGGGTGAGTTATAATGCTGTGCAAAAGACGAAAATTATAATATAAATAAACCATAAAAAACTTAACAAAGAAAGGACAAAAAAAAAAAAAAGAGAGTAAAATCTTGTGTATATAAAAAATTCTAAAATTAAAAATTAAGACAGAGAGAGAGAGAGAGAGAGAGAGTAAAACCCATCTATGACTTAAAAAATGTCTAACTCTTAAATAAGGTATAATTTGAATCCATATATGTGTGTAATTAGTATATATATATATTAAAAGCCAAAGTTTAGAAAAAAATCCAATAAGATTCTCAATTTTGTGCCCTATGTCTTATTTAATTTTTAATTGTTGTGTCAAGTGAATTATTGAGTGTAAATATCAAAGAGGCCAAATTCAATTGAAGTCCAATTTTGTGCCGCATGTCCATCTAAATTTTAAAATTTTGTAGCAATGAAAATATTAGATACAAAAACCAAAAAGTTTAAATCCAATTAAATTCTAAATTTTACATACACACACACACACACAATGAGAAACTATTACATATTTTAAAAATGTATAGTTTAAAAAAGATTTAAGCTAATATCATGTATAATTTGAATTGAATCATATAATTACAATTGTTTTTAATTGTATCCGTGCATATGCACGGGGCTATATACTAGTTAATACTAGGGTGTAACTCATGCTTACGCACAGAAGTTTTCAATTGTAGTAGTGTTATAGGTTATTAAACATATAGGATATTAGTTAATGTAATTTAATTATGACATTGATATGTTCAAGATTTTGTCATTTTAGAACTACTTAAACATATTTTGCTTTTTCCAAATTGAATTAGATTGTTGCAAGAGGGAATAAGGAAAACAGTCTAAGTAGCAAAACTTGGATGACCAAGCAACTAGTCCCAACACAAAGAATCAAAATGTTGCCACTATACTTAGTAGATTCAACAGGAACAATCTTAATTAACATCGAGTCCTACAACATGCCTCAGCAAAGCCTTTAATGAAGATTGTAACTCATTTATCTTAGCATCAACCATAGAAGTAGCATCAACAGCACTTTAACCTTTTCACCCTGCAATTTGATTTCATACTTACCCATTTTTGACAGGAGAGACATTGGTATGTGGTTTAGCATGTTGAAATAATTCTAACTAGTACTACTTTGTTCTTAATAAAAAAAAAAATTAAAAAACTCATAAGAAAAGCATTTTCATGGGGATGATTATATACATAAGTAGAGTCAATGAGAATCTTCGAGGAAAAAACCTAAGCGGTGGGCAAAAATAGTGGGATGGTTTAGTATCAAGGTGATTCTGTTTCTGTTTTTATATATATGGGTCTGTGCAGCATTTCCATGATATCGTTATGATCAATTAATGGGACTTAGCCGGAAAGTTTTCTTGCCTCTATCATTAGCTCAGGTTATCCACATTCCTGGTGTTTCTCAATGCCCACTGACATACTGGACACGTTACTGAGTTCCTATAAACGAGATAGGAATATTTTTAGCCCCAACGACAAAGGAATCTGAAGTAACCTCATATCCCATGACTCATGTAATCACCAAAGGTAAATATCCAAAGTCTTTTATAAAACTTATAGAATTTATAGTTTTATTAATAAAAAGTTAAACACTCTAAATATAAATTTTATTCTAAAAAAAAAATAAATATAAATTTTCATTAAAAAAAGCTAAATATAAATGATTAATAAATGATTTATTTTTTCCTTTTTCAATCCTAAAATTTTTCTTTAATTAATTTATCTATTTTATATTATTTTATAAAACGTATGATTTTTTTTTTTTTTTGTGTGATAATCTTATAGTATTGCGTATCATGATTATCTTCTTGCCCCTCACTTTTATCTTTTGATGAATTATTGCTTATCTCTTTAAATAATACTATCTCTTTATTTATTTTTAATTATTTATTTATATAAGATAAAATCTTCTAAAAATTTGTATGATTGTTTAAACTTATATTTATGTACAATATATTTAATGAGAAAATGTCTTCTTCTTTTTTAAAGAATCAAAGATAGAAAAGATCTAATGGTAAAAGAAGTACATAAATGGCACTAGTCGTTTAAACTTTAAAGATCAAAAGGATTATAATAAAAGAAGTACTAATAAAAAAGTTTTAAATAAAAAAGAACATTATAAATCGAGTAATTATTCTGAATATGATTTTAGGATCCTCTAACTTTTCATTTTTTTTTTCTCCTTTTTTTTTTTCTTTTCAAAATTTACAAAATTTTTCCAACATTTTCTATTTTAGGAGTTCTCTCTCCTTTTAGAGCAAAGAGATAATGTTTTGATGGACAATAGATAAATTTTATTACAAAAATTAATGTACCTTAAAGATATGTGTTATAGATAATTAAGTTTTGTTTATTTTGTGATTCTTTCACAAAATAAAATGTTCTATGTATTATCCAATGCCTTTTTTTTAATCAATTATCCAATACTTGTTTTTATAAGTCTAATAATTTTTAATTGAAAATTATCTTATATAATATAATTAATAAGTCATATGATAAAAGCCAACTAAATTACATGCAACACACATACATAGCCATTTTTCAATTTTTAAGGACCCAACTTTTGTTATAACTCTCTCAAAAAAAAAAAAAAAAGGTATATGATTTGATATTTTTTATTAAATAATTGATTTGGCCCTATATAAAGTCACCCAAAGGTAAATATTTTTTAATTATCAAATGAGGAGGCTAGTCCTAGCAACTAGAAGTCTCATTTAGCCTCATGTAAGGTATATATATTGCCCAAGTTCATTATTATCAAAAATACGAATATTTTATAATTAATTTATTTTGTGTGTTTACTATTAATGTTCACTGACCTCATTACCAAGAACCTATAATAGTAAGACATTAATAAGTTGAAATTTGAAACTTGTGAATTGGTATATGCTTTAAGTACTAAGTTGTGAAAGAGGTGGGGTTCAAGTGTTAAGTTTAATTATAATAGTATCTTTTGTGGTATTTTACTCGATCTCTACAAACAAAACCTAGCCCTGCTTATATTTTATTCTTTGATCTACAATCTGACACTAACTAAATACCTTGTCAGCTCATACATTCCACAAGGCCTTGATTTAGCTTCCCCTTTATAGATTATTGTTGCCTATCAAAGGCTTCCTTGCAAGTGCAAAAATAAAAATTATGCAGAAGACTGGGACAGCCTCAACATTGATGAGCATTCACTAAAAATCAGATTTGTACTTGAAACACCACAAGTTTTATAACTTCCACTGCAAAAATGAATGAAAAATCAAGATATTTCTTACAATTATCATTACCCCCATTAGTCAGTTTTATCCTCCACTGCTGTAGGGATGGAGGTGATGTACAATATTTATGATAATGATCTCCAAGCCAAAACACAAGACTCAAGCTTAGTATAATTATTTTTTTTTACTTCTGGCAGATCTAATAAGTAGTGCCTTTTGTACAAATATTCCAAACAAACTAATAGATTCCTCTTTAACTATTGAACCTCCACAACCTTAACCATTTTCACTCAATACTATCCCCAAACAAGGTTTGGTTTTAACCTCCCTCAGTCAATTTTCTACAGAAGAGGAAATATTTGAAGACTTCATAGTTCATACTATTACTATCATTTTCTAGAATAAGGACAGATTGGCTTGTCTACAAAGCCATTCTAGCCTTTCTTACCTAAAAAAAAAAAAAACCCTTCAAGATTTCCCATGCACTTTAACATTGGTAGGTCCTATTAATCATTAGTCAATATGTTAATATGATTACAATACAAAGTAAAACAATAAATTTTCTCCATTGTAGAGATGGCTTTATCCCAAAGGGAGGGAGGCATGAAGCAACCGAAGCGTCAAACAAATTATTATTTGTTTCACTACTGCTGTATGATATAAAAATAAATAATATTACTAATGATGGCATTCTTACTTTAAAACTATTATCCTATGTATCCTCAAATGCATAAAGCTTCAAGAACCCCTAGTAACACTCAAATAGTGGTAAGTGCAAACAAGACAGGAATCAAAATTAGTAATGTTGACACAAATTTCATCTAGCATTTTGACAAAAGGAAACTAAAAGATATGAAAGTGAAACAGAAAGTATCTTAAACTAATTGATATTTAAGAAGTCCGACAGCTCAATCTATTGTTGTTTTAAAACAACAGTTTAACTTGCAAGTACCCATAACCTACTTTAAAACTAAATTTGATAAGAAACTTACAACCAGACTACTTTTGTAAAATTGAAACTAATTCAAGAACTAATTTGGTCCAGAACCTAATCACTAAGCGTTTAAGAATTTTGGGGCTGGTTTAGGGAATGCATACCTATATAAGGAGTATGATATTTCGCATTAACTTTACATTAGAGATGGGAAGGCCATCGGGTGTCATTTTCAAAATTTTATAATTAATTTATTTGGTGTGTTTACTATGAATGTTCACTGACCTCTTTACCCAGAACCTATAATAGTAAGACATATTAATAAGTTGAAACTTGAAACTTGTGAATTGGTATATGCTTTAAGTACTAAGTTGTGAAAGAGGTGGGGTTCAAGTGTTAAGTTTAATTATAATAGTATCTTTTGTGGTATTTTATGTTTATGGCTCAAACCATATTTCCTCTTATTGACTATTTACCAATAATTTTTATTTTTATTTTATCTTGAAAAGAGACTCCGAATTTGTATTTATGTAAAATTATAAATTTGTGCATGAATATATTCTTTTTGATGGTCAGTGTTTCTACCAACTTTAATTGAAACTTTTCATCAAGATTGGCTGCATACAGTTCGAGGGAAAAATATGTACTTTTTTTTAATAGCATTTAAATAATATTTACTTAATTTCTTCTATTATATATTTTTTTTAATTGAAGTCATTTTTTATACTTTTTGAAGTACAAAATTACTAGTTAATATATTTTTTTGGTAAACCAATTAATATTTTATATTTAAGTTTTGTTAACATCTACTTTTCAATTGATAATATAATTAAGGTCACCATTTATAGATTATTAAATGTCATTTTCATTTTTTTAATAATTATGGTCACCTTCCAATTACTTCACCGACCAACTTTGCTATTCCTTACTTCTCAATGTTGGGTTACTTCTCAGAATTTTAGTAGCCAAATAAAAGTTAATTCAGAGGGTCTTATTTTAATTAAATATATATATATATATAGTATCTTTTTTATTAAATATTTTTTCAAAAAACACACCCCCAACTTTTTATTATATTCAAATTAAAAAGAAAAGTTTCTAAACACACCAATAGCGTAGGTGAAAAAGATTGTTTCATTTTAACTTATTTGGAGAATTGATAGGCATGTGAGTTTGACAGTGGGAGTACAATTTTATTGACCATGTTAAATTTCTCAATTATATCTATTGTGTTCTTAGTTTTTAGAGTTCTTATATACTTTCAATTAAGTATAATGTAATTTTGTGGAAGTGTATACAATATACAAAAGTAGGATCCAAAATTTTTTATTCCAACTAAATATTGTGATCTACCCCCTTTACACAGGCGTGTGTTTAGAGTATTTCTATTATTTTAGTTTAAAAATAAATATATAAAATTAATTGATATAAAAGGTTATCCAATAAAAATTGACAGCCCTATTTCTTTGGAAAATGTTTTGTACCAATAAAAAAAAAAAAATGTGTCATGTCCTGTGTAATACACATGACTCACTTGATTGGTTGGTTTAAGTGAGTCAAGTGTATTGCACATGATAGAAACAAATAATATCTTCTTATTAGTGATTGGAGTCCAAAACTCCAAACATTTCTTTAAAACATAGAGTTTAGATTGGCAAAGTCTATGACAACTTAATAATCACTAAGTCAAAACATTATATCTGCAGAAGCAAACAAAATACATGTTAAACAAAGCACAAATCCAAATGGTTGTCTATAGAAAGCATCAAATTTGCAACGTAAAACGCAAAAACTCATAACTTTTCCCAAAACTGCACATACAGTTCCTTATCTATACACAAAAACCAGATCCAAATTCTTTCACATACAGATATAATTGTTGGTGTTATGAAGGTACATTTCTTCCAGGATTGGCATAAATTTTGGTTTCAAATTTCTCCCATAATGTGCTATGAACGAAAGCAATATCTCAAAGGTATTATACGAGAAATTGGGATGTAGCATCCATCATTATACCTAATTTCTGAGGAATATGTCTTCCCAAACCCTGTCTGCAACTTACATATATGTCAATACCCAATAGTAATGAGACAGCATGAGAGGGAAATCTTCTTCTGCACTTTGCATCTTTTTGGATAGGATAGACATTACAAGACCATAAGCCAATTACAGTAGCTTTATATCCTTGGAATGGACCTACATTGTCCAAGTCATTTGACCTCCATAAATTGATTGTGTAATCCCAAGAACCTGAAAAAAAACACAAGCATATGGAACCAAAACAAACCTTAGCTAAACTTTAAACCTCAATTTACAAACATAATTTTTTTTTTAGCTATAGTTACTAGGAAATGAACCCCAAACACTGAACCACCACAAAGGTGGACATGCCATCATTCTTCATCAAATTTTAGCTTTCAGAAATTTGCCAAGTTCAGATGGTACAAAGAAATAGAACAAACATCCAATTAAAAAAAAAAAAAAAAATTATTCACAGTTTAGAATGAAAAAGAAAAGAAAAGAAGAAGAACAAGTTGGTCCATTCTATGCTTATACTGTCATGTGCTCATTTCCACACTTTTCATTTTTCCTTTTTGTTTTATTATGTACGCAAAGGATGATTTCTAGCAAGGTCTCCTGCTACATTCCCTTCTAAGCCATGTAGATGAGGTGTGATATCCAACAAGCTTTATACAAAAAATCACGGATGAATATACCATTACCCATAAGTTTTGGTTAATAACTGCCAAACAGCCAAGGATGCATTTGAACTATCAGATTCAACAAGATCAAGGAGCCCAACACCAAATTTGCATTGCACTTTCACTTCCCCCTAATGTGTTTCAAGCCATTTTAGGAGAATGGATGGAATCCGGCTCAATATCTCTTCTAATAAAACATTGATTCAGGGGGAAAAATCTAGTTTGGCTGTTTCCAAATAAAACATTACTATTAATGTTATTCAGACACTAAATTAGCCAATAACTCTTAACAGAATATTGATACTTCTTTAAAAATGTGAAGGATTAAAAGGATCCTCTAGTGACAACAACACTTGTTCAACACACACTGATACATGTCCACCACGCATTGTATTTATGATTACAACAAAATAATTGTTTTTTAGTAACAAATACTGATTGACAGGCATAATTGCTGATTACTTTAAAAAATACAGATTCACACACGTGCAATTAATCAAAACAGTGAGAGTATAAACATTGGGAGTACTTCCAACGGATTCCATATCTCTAATTAGAGTAATGACTATGGAGTAATGCTTCATTCTTGCAACCGCACCCAGCAATTGAGTAAAATCGACAATGGAAGACAAAGGGTGCATGTGAAGCATTGTATCAAACAGGTCTAATAAGGCATGATCAAGATTCTTAAAGGTTCCACATTTGCAGTGATCTCTCACAGTTTTCAACAATTGATTCTGATTTTGATTCTGATTAATAGAGCTTTTCACATTTTCTCTACAACTATCACTACTACTACTACTACTACTAAAACTACTAGTACTAGTAGAAAAAGAAAAAGCAAGAAATGGAAGGCTTACTCTACTAATAAAATGATTGGATATTGAAACTAGAGAGGGTGTCTATTTAGTAGTACCCATTTGCTCAACAATAGGAAATCTGGTTTGTTTTTCACAATCACAAGCTCAGCTACCAATTCGGGTCGGGTTTTGTTTCGGAGAGCGAAGTTGTGAGTAGTGAACTGATTATGAGACTATGAGAGAGAATGATTTGTACTCGTTCAGACAACCTCGTTCATTTTTGACAAAAAATATTATTTTTTTAAAGGGCACAATTATTTTTAAATAAATAAAGCACAAACAAAATAAAATAAAGGTAAATTATTTTTTTTAAATTTTTTCCTTTAATGTTTTTTTTTTTTGGTCTCCAAATTGTGAGTACAAGAAAGTAAGAGTGAGAGAATGATTTGTATTTGTTAATGAAGCTCATCAAGCCCATTCCTTTTTTGGACAAAATATTGTTTAGTTAGAGAGCCCAAACAAAACAAAACAAAATTATTTTAGATATATTGTTTAATTTTTTTTTCAAAAAAAAAGTTTAATTTATTTTGTTTTATATTACATAGTTGTTTTTTAAAAAAACCAAAAATTAGTATAAAATATATTATACTAAATATTAATTAGTTGGTGTACCTTTGGAGTACTATTTACTAATTTTTTTGAAATCACCTAAATATACTGTTGCTTCTAATTTTAAGGGAAAAAATAGATTAAACCTCTTATACATGTTGACTTGTACCCCTACAAAGAAAATGATTAAACTTTTGCACAGTAGACTTAATAATTTTCTTTGGGAGTTTGAAAATATTTGTGTGTATATATATCACTGACTTTATCATGAGCTACATTTTCAATAAGATACATATATATTTGTGTGTATATATTTTCAATTTATATATACATTGATGTATATTGGTGTGTGTATACGACAACAGCTTGTTTACTCTCTTAAGCTTTTCCCTGTTTCCTAATCCAGAAATAACTTTCAAATTTGCTAGTATGCTACAACAATCTCTCTTTTAAATAATAATAATAATAATAATAATAATAATAATAATAATAATAATAATAATAATATTCACAGTCAACAGTACAAAAACAGTAAACAAAAAACAAAAAATGATAGTGGCAGTAGTACACAAAAATCCCAACTAAGAAATGAAAATGCCCCAGCTCCACTGCACTGCATAATCCTAGAGCATGTTCTTCAATCCAATCATTGCCTGCTTCTATGCATGCACACATAGCCCCAACACAATGACACCCACCATCACGGATAGCCACTCCCAAAACATGCCTTCCAAGTATCTTGTAGTTTTTGAACATTCAAATTCCTTGGCCACATTCCTTCCATTTGACAGCCTCTGTTTCATACATCCTTCACGACTGCTTGCATTTTGCTATATAGGAAGCCTTGTATTCTACCATAAGGCCGCTGCTTCAACATTAGCTAGAAGAGTAATAACCTTATAAATCCTTTGTTTTTTGTTGCCTCCAGAGCTTCTTTCACAGCCAAACAGAAGATTGCCACCTTGGTAGCTAGTTAAGATTCTTTTGTCTTACCCGATCTCTGCAAACAAAACCTAGCCCTACTTATAAAAGATTGCTAAACCCTAGTTCTAATTGGCTAAGAAACCCTAATTGCCTTATTAAAAAAATAACATTGCTTCTAAATTAAAATACTAACATTGCAAACATAAATAATACTAAATAATAATCTTTTTGTGTCTCCCGCATCATTCTCCTCTGGTTGAAGAAAACTCGACCTCGAGTTCTAAAGTGTTGAAGGATTAGAATGCTGACAATTAACACTTGCTTCAAGTTTGGAATCACCTTAGGGAGCATAGAGAAAAGAAAATTCTTGATATCCACCATGTCAAACTCTTTTGAAATAACAAAATCAATGTGTGGAATCAACATAATCTTATCTTGAACCATTGGAAGTACTGTGTTATCTACTTTCTCCATTTTAGCAAATTGTTTGTCTTCATGCACCATGGAAGGCTAATCAAAAGCAGATTCATTAGCTACCAATATCACATTATGTACACCCTCTAGCATAATACTCTCTTTAGAAACCATCTCTTTACCTTGTTGTTCTTCAATAGATTCGTTTCTTTGCACGCATGTTAAAGCAACACTTGCCGAGGCGCGTACATCTTTGTCAACATTAGGCTTTGGTATCACTTGAGGATTCTTCACTACCAACATATCATCATTAATGTTGTCTTCTATGGGGGCAGCAATAATTTTGTTGTGATCAATTATCCTTGGTTTCCCTATTGAATCAGTTTGAGTCTTTATTTGCTTCATCTAAGCAATCATATCTTGAACATTTTTCATGAGCTTTTCAGATAATTCCTTTAATTCCTTGGTAGATTGTTCAAGAGTGCACTGAGGACATGAAATGGGATGAGGATGAGGATTCATCGTATTTGCTTCAACTTGAAAAGTACCACACTGAGGTTGGGGTAGATACTTGGCTCGATAGTATGGTGACAAATACTCATTACAAAACTTTTCTTTCATATCTTCCTACACACTAATGGCAGGTTCATACTTCATATAGCGGAAATATTCAAGGTTCTCCCAAAACCTTTGTGCTTTATCTCTTAACTTCAACTTGGCATACCTAACCTTTTTATTATCAAAAAAATTTGCTTGCTCAAAGAATTGCTCCATCCCATTCATCCAGTTGACAAAATCTCGTGGATAAATTTCACAACCATCAAAATAAGGTGCTTTGAATATTACCATAGCTCACTGGGCAAAAAGATTTTGCCAACTTGACTTGCTATGTATGGCCCACTAAAGAAGGGATTGTCATGGCACTAACCAGATAAAGCTTCGTTGTTTGAAGTTTGAACACCAATAGAAAAAGCGTGGATTGGACTGAAGGTCTAGAAGGCTAGACTTGATTTTTTTTTTTTTTTTGGCATACACGTAGAGAATATATTGGCAATATTTCAAACCAGCAAATTAAACCAAAAGAGGAGAAACTTCAAACCCAAAGTGGCGTGGCCCACTTAGGGCTGAGGGGTTGGCTTTGTAAGTGAACTCACGTGTCTGCCTTGTCCTAAGGTGACTAATAAACACAAACAACAAAACTTCAAAACGCAATATAGGTTGTGTAGACTCAGGTGAGGCTTGCGATAGGTCTCGGCGAGAACAACAGTGAGCTTTGGTCAAATCTGTATCAAAGTTTAGTCCGGCAGTGGTGCACTAGATGAAAGGCTTCTGGCGATGCAACACTGACAAGGATCAGGATCGCGCTCGTGGGTCGACGAAGATGGTTTGGCTTCGATTGGAGCAGGTGAGCAAATGGCGATCTGAAGGCTGGATCGTTGTTGTGGCAGCGGTGAACAACGAAATTGGAAATCGCCGGTGTGATGAGGGCTAGTGGCGGCACTGACTTCTTATGGATCTGAATTGTGATTTGAGGGGATGAGAAACACGACAATGATTTTTTTTATTTTTTTAATACTTTTCTGGTCCTGCGGTGAGGCTTCAAACAGATCAGTGTTTGCTCTGATACCAAAACTGACGTAGGACAACCAGAACAAAATTGAAACAACAATAAAATAAAGGGATATGACCTAGGAATCAGCAGCTAGGCCTTGCTTGGAATCAGCACCAAGCGGGAAAATTGCTAAGAGTCAGCACTTAGGGTAGACCTGAAGTCAGCACTAGACCAAAGAAAGACCAAACGACCATTATTTTCATTTATCAAAATATCAACTGTCTCTCAAGGTGTACAATAGGTTGCTTATAAAGAATTGCTAAATTCTAGTTCTAATTGGCTAGGAAGCCCTAATTGCCTTATTACAAAAATAACCTTACTTCCAAATTAAAATACTAATAGCCCAATAAACTAATAGGACATAAAACATAAAAATATAATTGGCTTGCAAACATAAATAATACTAAATAATAATCTTTTTGCGTCTCCCGCATCACCAATTAGTCAGTTTTATCCTCCAATGCTATAGGGATGGAGGTGATATACAATATTTATGATAATGATCTCCAAGCCAAAACACAAGGCTCAAGCTTAGTATAATTATTATTTTTTTCCTCCTGGCAGATCTAATAAGTAGTGCCTTTTGTACAAATATTCCAAACATATTAATAGATTTCTCTTTAACTACTGAACCTCCACAACCTTAACCATTTTCACTAAATACTATCCCTAAACATGGTTTGGTTTTAACCTCCCTCAGTCAATTGTCTACAGAAGAGGAAATATATGAAGACTTCATAGTTCATACTATTACTATCATTTTCTAGAAGAATGACAGATTGGCTTGTCTACAAGGCCATTCTAGCATTTCTTACCTAAAAAAAATCCCCTTCAAGATTTCCCATGCACTTTAAAAATGGTAGGTCACATTAATCATTAGTCAATATGTTGATATGATGGCTTTTTCCCAAACGGAGGGAGGCATGAAGCAACCAAAGCGCCAAGCTAATTATTATTCGTTTCACTACTGCTGTATGATATAAAAATAAATAAAATTACTAATGATGGCATTCTTACTTTAAAACTATTATCCTATGTACTCTCAAATGAATAAAGTTTCAAGAACCCATAATAACACTCAAATAGTGCTAAGTGCAAACAGGACAGTAATCAAAATTAGTAAGGGTTGACACAAATTTCATCTAGCAATTTGACAAAAGGAAACTAATAGATCTGAACGTGGAACAAAAAGTAACTTAAACAGATTGATATTGCATAGGTCTGACAACTCAATCCATAGTTGTTTTAAAACAATAGTTTGACTTGCAAGCACCCAAAACCTGTTTTAAAGACTAAATTTGATCAGCTAATTACAACTGGATTACTTTTGTAAAACTGAAACTGATTCAAGATATAATTTGGTCTAGAACCTAATCACTAAGCATTTAAGAATTTAGCGATAAACAATATAAAGTAAAAGTATAATTACGTTATGTAGTCATTAGAACAAGATTTTTCCCATGATACAAAACTGAAATCTACCCAATTTAGCTGGACTTGAACCAACTACTTCAACTCACATAAAACACTTCCCTCCTAAACTTGAAAATAAAAATAAAAAACGCAAAAGCCAATACATGAATTCAAAATTTACCTATACTTTTTCTACTTTAATCACAAATATTACTGATGATTAAGATTTGGTCTAACTAATTCCAATACATTTGTCAATAGGATAGCTCGTTTCCTTAGTAAATGGACTTCAAATGTCTGAAGTAATGGTTATCTTAATTCAAATGGCCAATAACTTTAAAAGTGTTTCTCCAAGGTATTGATTCTTATTGTATTATATAAAGAAGATGGCAGAATCAAAAACCTTAGTGACTGCAACACTTGTTGGATATACATAATTCTTTTTATTTTTATGAACGCCTGCTGATTGAATGGCACGACATTCTACTATTCTAGTATCCTAACATTATAAAAATATTCAATGAATAAAATAAATTAATAATGGCATTTCAAACGACCTAATCATCCAAATCTGTGTACAACTCAGTACATGGAACTTTACATGAAACATTGGAAGTAAAGGAAACTAATTTTGACACCACCAAAATTTGTGTATGTGTTTATATACTACTCCATACATGTTTTGTATGTGCATATACAAACATAGAGAGATATTTGTGTACATGTTTATTTTCGGCTCCATTTTGTTTTAGTCTTCTAAACTGTTCCTTCTAATCCATAAACCATTTTCTTCTTTGCAAGTATGGCACAACAATCTCTTTCAATTTTCTTTCTTTCTGTTTTTTTACTTATCTTTTCTTCTTCTTCTTCTTCTTCTTCTTTTTTTTTTTGTGGGGGGGGGGGGGGGGGGGGGGGGGGGTGGGGGGGGGGGGGGGGTGGGGGGGGGGTTTAAATAGTCATAGTGGCTTAGAAAAAAGCGATAGTGGTAGCAACACATAAGAACCTAAACCGAAAAACAAAGACTTCGTTTCTGCTACAGCAATCTCTTTCAATTTGCCATCTAGGAAGCCTTGTATTCTTAAACAAGGACACAGCTTTAGATTTAGTAGAAGAATAATAAGCTTTAAAATCCTTTTCTTCTTGCTGCCTCCAGAGCTTCTTCAACAGCCAGATAGATAATTGTCTGCTAGTCCGGAGTTTCCAACTATGGCAGCCAGCTACAATCCTTTTGCCGTCTCAATCTATGAAAGGAAAACCTGACCCTCCCCATCTTTTATTCTTTGATCTTCTACCAGGCGCTAACAAAATACCTTGCACGAATTCAGTACAGTCTTGATCTATCTCCCCCACAACCCCCCCCCCCCCCCCCCCCCCCAAAAAAAAAAAGGTTTCAGCACAGAAGCCTGTTGCTTACCAAAGATTTCAGTACACACACATATATATAAAGGAAATTTTTTATTTGGAATTGCATTTCACTTTTTATACCAATCTTCTAACCTTTTCCCTCTTTCCCAACCCATAATCTCTATTCCAGTTTCAAAGTAAGATACGACTCTCCATTGTACATTTTCATAATATTGTATCAATAGATTTGATCTGGCAATTTAGGATGAATGTATATCCTACCTATGTTTTATTCTAAAATGTGTATAAACTATAATGACAAATTTAGTGAGAAAAAAAAAAGCTCTACATATGAGGCAAGTAATTGTAACAGGGGGATTGCAGGTATACCAAATCCATCGAAGGTTAGAATATTAGTGGTAGTAGAAAGAAAATGATCTCTAATATTAACTACTAAGTAAGGAAAATCTACTAGTATCAATGGTCTTTGGCTGATATTCGATCGACCTATAACAAGCACCCAAATTACCCCATGAGCATAACCAATTGCAAACAAATTATTCTGTCATTTCACAAATACATAAAACTAATTGCATGTTCACAATGTTGCATCAACTAAAGTTCAAGATAATTTTCACAAAAATAAGACTAGTATAGCAACAAACAACCTAGTGCCAATACAAGAAAATAAATATCATCATGTAAAACAATAACTTGCAATGAAAATACCTAGTCCTTAATCATTACTTAATATGTTGATATGATTACATACAGTACAAAGTAAAACAATAAGTTTACTCCCATATAGAGATAGCTTTATCTAATGAAGGAGGGAGGGAGTCATGAAGCAACCAAAAGAGCCAAACTAATTATACTATTTGTTTCATTGTTGTCCCTGTTTTATACAAAAATAACTAAATTTACTCCCTAGGGACGGGTCCAAAGGGCCCTGCCTTGGTGAGGTACCATGTCATGAAAATAAATAAAATTTACTAATAACAGCACTCTTACTTTAAAAAAGCTATCCTTTTTTTTTTTTTTGATAAGTAACGTAAGAATAATATTAATAACAGAAAAAGTAACAAACCGAGTACATTGGGGATGTACTATGGGGTTACAAATCAGGAAACAAAAGTATAATGGTCAAGGAGAATAGGAAAGGAAGAACAAGAAAAATGAGAAAAGCTATCCTACACATCCTTAAATGAATAAAGGTTCAAGAATCTCTAGTAACACGCAAATCATAGTAAGCGCAAACAGGACATCAGAATTTTGAAGGTTGGACTCAAAATAGATCCTGCCTTTTGGCAAAAGACAACTGAAAGGTATGAAAGTGAAAGAGACAGTAACTTAAAGTCTTAAACTAATTGATATTTAAGAAGTCCCACAGCTCCATCTCTTGTGGTTTTAAAACAATAGTTTAACTTGCAGGCATCCATAACCTGCTTTAAAACTAAATTTGCTAAGCGAATTACAACCAGACTACGTTTGTAAAACTGAAACTGATTCAAGAACTAATTTGGTGCAGAACCTAATCACTAAGGGTTTAAGAATTTTGGGGCTGGTTTAGGGAGAAGTGCATACCTATATAAGGTATGATATTTAGCATTAACTTCACATTATAATAAATTTGAAACACCTATACATAAGAAAGGGTTTAATGCAACAAAATGAGTGCAAAACAAAATCACAATAAAAGATCAGACGGTAAAAGGAACAAACAATCTTGTGCACAGAATTGGAAAGAAATACCATCTCATAAAAAGTATTAAATTTTACAGGAAGCAAATATACATCACTCACATAATGACTTGTGATTGGTTAAATATGAATGTTGTCCTTGATCTTGAGAACCTAAAAAACCTTCACACAAACTTCGGAAGCAATTCTTGAATATTTTCATCTACTCGATTCGATGACAGCAAGTCAATAAACATGGTTGCAGTGGTCGCATTTGCTGAAAAACCCTTGTCAACCATTATTTTGAGATATTTTGTTGCCTTTGATGTCTCACTATGTTGCAATAACCCTTGAATTATTGTGTTAAACGTGCGATCGTTAGGTGAACAACCTTTGCCATCCATTTTCTCAAGCAGCTCACTTGCTTCAACAATTAGTCCCTTTTTGCAAAACCCTTTGATCATTACATTATAAGTTGCAACATCAGGCTGCAATCCTTTGTTAGGGAGACTATAAAAGAGTTTTCTTGCAGTTGTAAGTTCCCCAACATTGCAGAAATCATCAATCAAGATGTTATATATCACAATATAACAGTCCAACCTTTGTCTTCCATCTCCTGAAACAATGCCATTGCCTCAGCAATTCGTCTATTCTTAAAAAAGCCATCTAACAAGATGGCATAGGTTTGGGGATTTGGATGTTGGCCACAAGCTCGCATTGTATTGAATAGCTCTAGTGCAGTTTGGACTCTCCCCACTCGACATAACCCACCTATAAGAGTGCTGTAAGTCACTACATTAGGAATCATTCCCTTGTTGGACATTTCATGAAACAGACGCATTGCCTCATCAATTTTTTTACTTTTGCAATATCCATTGATCAATATGTTATAGCTAAACACATCGGGTGAACAACCCTTCTCAACCATCATATTAAATGCCTTAACTGCCTCATCCATTTGGTTTTGCAAACAATAACCACCAATCAAAGAATTGTAAGTGACTGTGTTAGGATCAATGCCTCTTTGAATCATCACATCAAAAACTTCTTTTGCCTCAGTCAACATCCCTTTCTTGCAAAGTGCATCCACCAATATGCTAAATGTTTGTACATCTGGCATGACCTTCCTTTGTCCCATCTCATTCAACAAAGTAGTCGCCTCCCTCCACTGGCCAAAATTGCATAGGCCTTGAACTAAGGAATTGTAAGTGACAATGTCTGGTTGAATGCCTTTACTCATCATTTCAGATGAAAGGTTCAAAGCCTCAGTTACCAATCTGTCCTTACATAAACTGGCAATGACCGTGCTATAGAGCACCACATTTTGTTCAAAATTCCCTTTTTCAAGCTTCCTGAGCAACCTAATAGCCACACCAGTCTGGCCATTCTTACACAGACCGTTTACTATTGTCCCACAAGTAAAAGCATTAGGTTGGTACCCTTTGTTCTCCATTTCCTCTACCAACCTCACAGCTCCAGAAATATTACCTTTAAGACAGAGGCCTTTGACAAGAGTGTTTAGAGTTATATGGTCTGGCTGATAGCCAAGTTTCAAAATTGTTGCTAAGACAGAGAATCCAAAATCGACCCGGTTCAAATGGCAGTAGCAATTGATCAAAACATTGAGAGTATAAACATTGGGAGTAATTCCAAAGGAGCCCATATCTCTAATTAGAGTAATGACTACGGAGTAATGCTTCATTCTTGCAACCGCACCCAACAATTGAGTAAAATCGACAATGGAAGGCAAAGGGTGCATGTGAAGCATTGTATCAAACAGGCCTAAGGCATGATCAAGATTCTTAAAGGTTCCCGATTTGCAGTGATCTCTCACAGATTTCAACAACTGATTCTGATTCTGATATGGGGTTTTCGCATTTTCTCTAATAGTAGAACAATAATGATAAGAAGTAAAAGCACGAAATGGCAGGCTTACTCTAATAATCAAAGGATTGCGTATAAAAACTAGAGAGGGTGTTGATTTACCCATTTCAGGTTTTCACAAAGACGAGATTCTCAGCTACCAACTCGGGTCGGGTTTGGTTTCGGCTTAGCTTCGGAACTTCAAAAATCGAAAGGAGGAGAAGTCATGGTGGTGGAGTTGCAGACCGGCGAGCGAAGCAGTGAGTTCGAAGGTAAGAGTAAAGACTGAGAATGATTTGTCTGATTCAGACTGAGAATGATTTGTATTTCTGAATTAATTGGAAACTCGGTCAGAGCCCTTTTTGACCCCCAAAAAAAACAATAAAAAGTTGTAAGGTTGGACATATTTTGTTTTACTGCACGTGTCCTATTTAAATTTTTATTTATGTTGTGCAAAAAATGAAGAGTATAATATAATAATAAAAAATTGTAAAAAATTCAATAAAGAAAAGAAAAGAAAAAAGTAAACTCATGTGCAAATAAAAAAAACTAAAATTAAAAATTAAAAAAGAGAGAGTGTAAAACTTATTTATGACTTCAAAAATGTTTAACTCTTATATTAGGTATAATTTGAATCTATATATATGTAATTATATATATATATATATAAAATTAAAGTCAAAATTGAGAGAAAATATAATTTAATTCTAAATTAGATTCTAATTATTGTCTAATTTTGCTTCAGAGTTTTTAAAGTTTTTGCTATATGTGAGTTAATGTTGTGCAAAAGATGAAAAGTCTAATATAAATAAATCATTAAAAACCCAATAATAATAATAATAATAATAATAATAAAAAACTCATGTGCATATCCAAAAATAGAAATAAAATAAAAAATGAGAGAGAGAGAGAGAGAGAGAGAGAGTAGGCGAGTAAACTCATCTCTGACTATATAAATAATTAAAGTCAATGTTGAAAGAAAATCCAATTAATTCTTAAATCAGATTCCAATTGTTATCTAATTTTACACCACGTATCTTTTCTAAGTTTTTAAAATTTTTGTTCTAGGTGAGTTAATGCTGTGTAAAAGACGAAGAGTATAATATAAATAAATTATCAAAAACTAAATAAAGAAAGGGAAGAGAGAGAGAGAGAGAGAGAGTAAAATCATCTGTATATAAAACATTCTAAAATTAAAAATTAAAAGAGAGAGAGTAAGACTCACCTATGACTTAAAAAATATCTAACTCTTAAATTAGGTATAATTTGAATCCATATATGTGTGTGTGTGTGTGTGTGTGTGTATTAAAAGTCAAAACTTAAAGAAAATCCAATTAGATTCTCAATTTTGCGACATATGTCTCATCTAATTTATAATTTTTGTGTCAAGTGAATTATTGAGTGTAAATATCAAAGAGTCCATATTCAATTGAAGTCCAATTCTGTGCCACTTGTCCATCTAATTTTTAAAATTTTGTGGTAAGAGAACTATTAGGTACAAAAACCGAAGAGTCTAAATTCAGCTAAATTATAAATATACACACACACTATTAATAACAGGATTGCCGGTTTGGTTTTTAACATTTTGCATACTAAAATACACGTACACAAATTCTTAAATTATCTAAATACCTTTATCTTTTAGGTCAATAATTTTAAACTTAAAAACAAAATTTGGTTAAAAGAGTAATTTATTATTTTTAAAAAAGTTCATAAGTCTTACGCTTTCAAATTGTTATCAAAATCCTAAAAAATTAGAAAACTATCTTTATCTTACTTTTAAATATTATTTCACTAAACCTAAAATAAGTAAAAAAGAGTCTTATTGACAAAACATGTGTGATGAGTCTAGTGTGTGTGTGTATGTATATATTATTTTCCTTTAAAATATCTTCTTTTGTCTCCAAATTGTGAGTACAAGAAAGTAAGAGTGAAAGAATGATTTGTATTTGTTAATGGGAAGCTCGTTCAAGCCCATTCTTTTTTTGGACAAAATATTGTTTAGTTAAAGAGCCCAAACAAAACAAAATATAATTATTTTAGATTTTTTTAATTTATTTTGTTTTATATTACATAATTTTTTTAAAACCAAAAATTAGTATAAAATATATTATACTAAATATTAGTAGCTAGGGAAAATTATAATTTACTCACATGTAGTTTGACCGAAATTTAAGTTATTTACATGTAGTTTGAAATTAGACACTTTACCCACCTAAGATTAGTTCAGTTAGATTTCTATAACCTTCATCGGTTAAAAAGAGAGTTAAATATGTATTTTTTTCTCTACTTTTATGTCTCTCTCCTGCAAAAACCCAAAAAAATAAAAATATAAGATCAAAAACTATCCATCAGAACACTTGCATCATGGAATTTCAAACTACATGTAGACAACTTAAATTTTGGTCAAACTTTAGGTAGATAAAATGTCAAACTTTAAATCACAGGTAGACAATTTAAATTTTAGCCAAACTATCAATGGGCAAGCTGTGATTTGCCCTATTAATTAATTGGTGTATCTTTGGAGCACTATTTGCAAATTTTTTTGAAATCGCCTCAATACACTTTTGCTTCTAATTTTAAGGGGAAAAAGAAAGATTAAACCTCTTAAACATGTTGACTTGCAACCCTACAAAGAATATGAATAAACTTTTGTGCAATCGACTTAATAATTTTCTTTGGGAGTTTGAAAATATTGTGTATATATATTACTGACTTTTTCATGAGCTTCATTTGGAATAAGACAAATATTTGTGTGTGTATATTTTCGATTTATATGTATAAAGTATAAACACATACATTGATGTATATTGGTGTGTGTATAAGACTGCAGCTTGTTTACTCTCTTAAACTTTTCCCTGTTTCCTAATCCAGAAACAACTTTCAAATTTGCTAGTATGCTATAACAATCTCCCTTTTTCTAAATAAAAAATAATGATAATATTCACAGTCAAGAGTACAAAAACAGTAAACAAAAGACAAAACATAATAGTGGTAGTAGTACACAAAAATCCCAACTAAGAAATGAAAATGCCCCAGCTCTACTGCACTGCATAATCCTAGAGCCTATTCTTCAATCCAATCATTGCCTGCTTCTATGCTTGCACACATGGCCCCAATACAATGACACGCACCATCACGGATAGCCACTCCCAAAACATGCCTCCCATGTATCTTGTAGTTTTTGAACATTCAAATTTCTTAGCCATATTCGTTCCATTTGACAGCCTCTGTTTCATACATTCTTCACGACTGCTTGCATTTTGCTATCTAGGAAGCCTTGTATTCTATCATAAGGCCACTGCTTCAACATTAGCCAGAAGAGTAATAACCTTATAAATCCTTTGTTATTTGTTGCCTCCAAAGCTTCTTTCACAGCCAAACGGATGATCACCACCTTGGTAGCTAGCTAAGATTCTTTTGTCTTACTCGATCTTTGCAAATAAAACCTAGCCCTGCTTATATTTTATTCTTTGATCTACAATCTGACACTAACAGAATACCTTGTCAGCTCATACATTCCACAAGGCCTTGATTTAGCTTCCCCTTTATAGATTATTGTTGCCTATCAAAGGCTTCCCTGCAAGTGCAAAAACAAAAATTATGCAGAAGACTGGGACAGCCTCAACATTGATGAGCATTTACTAAAAATCAGATTTGTACCTGAAACACCACAAGTTTTATAACTTCCACTGCAAAAATGAATGAAAAATCAAGATATTCCTTACAATTATCGTTACCCCCATTAGTCAGTTTTATCCTCCACTGCTGTAGGGATGGAGGTGATGTACAATATTTATGATAATGACCTCCAAGCCAAAACACAAGGCTCAAGCTTAGTATAATTATTTTTTTTCCTTCTGGCAAATCTAATAAGTAGTGTCTTTTGTACAAATATTCCAAACAAATTAATAGATTTCTCTTTAACTTTGAACCTCCACAACCTTAACCATTTTACTCAATACTATCCCCAAACATGGTTTGGTTTTAACCTCCCTCAGTCAATTGTCTACAGAAGAGGAAATATCTGAAGACTTCATAGTTCATACTATTACTATCATTTTCTAGAATAAGGACAGATTGGCTTGTCTACAAGGCCATTCCAGCCTTTCTTACCTAAAAAAAAAAACCCTTCAAGATTTCCCATGCACTTTAACATTGGTAGGTCCTATTAATCATTAGTCAATATGTTAATATGATTACAGAACAAAGTAAAACAATAAATTTTCTCCATTGTAGAGATGGATTTATCACAAAGGGAGGGAGGCATGAAGCAACCAAAGCGCCAAACAAATTATTATTTGTTTCACTACTGCTGTATGATATAAAAATAAATAAAATTACTAATGATGGCATTCTTACTTTAAAACTATTATCCTATGTACCCTCAAATGAATAAAGCTTCAAGAACCCCTGGTAACACTCAAATAGTGGTAAGTGCAAACAAGACAGGAATCAAAATTAGTAATGTTGACACAAATTTCATCTAGCATTTTGACAAAAGGAAACTAAAAGATATGAAAGTGAAACAGAAAGAATCTTAAACTAATTGATATTTAAGAAGTCTGACAGCTCAATCTATTGTTGTTTTAAAACAACAATTTAACTTGCAAGTACCCATAACTTACTTTAAAACTAAATTTGATAAGAAAATTGCAACCAGACTACTTTTGTAAAACTAAAACTAATTCAAGAACTAATTTGGTCCAGAACCTAATCACTAAGTGTTTAAGAATTTTGGGGCTGGTTTAGGGAGTGCATACCTATATAAGGAGTATGATATTTCGCATTAACTTTACATTAGAGATGGGAAGGCCATTGGGTGTCATTTTCAAAATTTTGTTTTTTATTTCGAAAAGCTGATATAGTAGCAGAAGAGTGAACGTTAAAAAACTTCTCCAACTTAAAAGCTCTTTAGAGGGCTCTTCAACACACTACCAGACGAGACCTAAGTGTTTTATATAGAAAGGAATTTTGGAATTATAAAACCCAGCAGTGCTCCTACACCCAAGGTCCCCCCTCTCCTAGGCAAGCATCAAGTTTTTCAACTCAAAAAATTAGATTTTCCTTTTACTGCCAGTATGACCCCATCAGAATTCACAGGTTTTTATATCAAGAATTTCTAAACAAGAAAAGAGATAAAGGGGATGGAATTATACAGATTTAATTAGAGTTAGCCTACCAGCCTGGTTAAAAGCTTGTCCTTCAAGTTGTGGAGTTTGTTAGAGATTATGTCCACTAACTTTAAACATCACAGATCTTTTCTCAAAATTTAGATTCAAGTCCAAATACTTACAAAGACTTGTCAATTCTCCTTCCAATGAGCTCAAGCTCAACTGGCACCTCCTCCCCTTCCCACATAATATCACCAATTGCAAATAAACTTCCTATCATTTCATAAAAGCATCAAACTAATTCCATTTTTCCCTACTTTCATTTCACAACTGTTCAGAACCCTTTTTTTGTGTGACACGCGACAATCATCCATTTGGCAAATAAATATTGGGTCTTTCGCATATAAAGTCCAAGCTGGATGGTCACATGTGATTTGGACAACTAGCGGTCTGTGATAGGTTAGTTTTGAATAATGGTTGGAACATAGTAAAGCTAGCTGTAGTGAGAAAGAAGCTATATGAAGTTATGAACCAAGTATATATTAGTGTTCTTGAGTATCACACCTAAAGGTCAGGCTGCATGCAATTCTTCTAAAAAATTCCAAAACCAGAAATATTATATTAGAGCCCCTTACATAGACAATCATAAGAGGTTAGTTAAATGGCTAGTAAACTGCCAGCTAAATAAGCTATTCACTAAGTAACTAGTCTTCCTTAAATTTTAACATTACAAAATGCCAAATCTGTTCCTCACAATAACAAACTGTTTTTATTGATAAGTTACATGCACACCTCGTGGATCTTGAACCCAAAACCTTACCCTCCATCCCATAATTAAAGGAGGAGGAAGTGTCATTTAAGCTAAAACTCATTAACTTTTCAAAATAACCATAGCATATTGAATATTCTCCAACCACTAGTCAAGCTCCAATGTCAGCACTTTTTCTGGTACATGCCAAATAAAAACAGTTTTCATGTTTCTTTTTCTTTTTTGTAGGGGTCTTGTTGCTGCTCCATTAAAGCATCTACCACATTCATAAAAGATATTGAAACTGGATTTCATGATCAACAAACTATCATGTTACTTTTGTACCAGAATGAAATCTAAATTTCCTATCTTCTAGTTGATGGACAAAGAAGCAACTTCCTTAAGTTGAGATGCTATTCAAGCTACACTGGTCTAAATCGGTTCCTATGAAAGTAGGCTACATTCAGCTTAGAAATATGAGTAAGGCATTCACTGCACCTTATCATAGAGAATAATATATAACGTTTAAGCATAATATATAGTTTATTGAATTACATTTTAACATGCAACAGCTAGACTTTTTTTTTTAATAAGAAATTTTTTATTGAAAATAAAAGGACTACTTCATGCAAAAAGGACACAAAGCAGCAAAAAAAGTACAAAGAAAACTCAATACTATGTACATAAGAGAAGATAATCTATAAACACTAGAAGGGAATCACTAGACGTGAGTCTCAAAAACATTAATTCGAGTAGCCAATGGACATATAACTACAAAAATGCCACACTTTACAAGATAACACTTAGCAACTGCCAATCAACTAAAATTTGATAAAAACAACAATGGTGAAATTAGGTTTAAAGCAATAAAATGAGTTCATGACGAAATTGCAACAAAAGATGAAACTGTTAAAGGAACAAATAGTCTTATGGACATAAATGGAAAGATAGATCAGCTTGTAAACATTATAGAATTTATATGAAGCCAATACACGTCACTTACATATTGAGTTGTGATGAGTAAAAATATGAAAGTTGCCCCTGATATTGATATTGATAAACTAAAAAACTTTCACACAAACTTCTGAAGCAATTCTTGAATACTTTTGTCAGCATGACTAGATGATAGCAAGTCAACCAACATGGTTGCAGTGGTCGCATCTGCAGAAAAGCCCTTGTTAACCATTATCTTAACAAGTTCCATAGCCTTTGACGTCTCACTGTGTTGCGGTAAACCTTGGAAGATTGTGTTGTATGTGTGATCATCAGGTGAACAATTGTCCCCATCCATTTTCTCAAAAAGCTCACTTGCTTCATCTATGAGTCCCTCTTTAAAAAGCCCTTTGATCATTATAGTTTAAGTCCTTACATTAGGTTGCGAGCCTTTGGTAGGAAGACTGTAAAAGAGTTCTCTTGCAGTCTTAATTTTCTATGCATTACATAAACCGTTGATCAAGAACTTGTAAATCACAATATCACAGTCCAGCCTTTTGTCTTCCATCTTCATTTCTAATCAAACCTATTTAATTACAGATTTATAAAAATTAAAAAAAAAAGACATAAAAATTTTGAAAGGGAAAAAACACCAATGATATGAAAAGAAACATTACTTCATAAAAAGTAAATAACCACTTCCAACAAATATACATACACCTTACAGATTGACTGGCAAAGTCTTAATAATGAAAGTAGTTATTGAAAACTTGATGTTGGAAAACTAAAAGCCTTCATACAAGTTATTGAAGTAATTCTTGTAGTGCTTTATCTCCTGGATTTGCAAATAGCAAGTCAAGCGACAAGGATGCAGTGGTTGCATTTGCTGAAAAACCCTTGTCAACCATTATCTTAATAAGTTCCACAGCCTTTTTTGTCTCTCTATGTTGCAAAAACCCATGAATTATTGTGTTATATGTGTGCTCGTTAGGTGAACAACCATTGTCATCCATTTTCTCAAGCAACTCACTCGCTTCATCAAGTAGTCCATTCTTGCAAAATCCTTTGATCATTATAGTGTAAGTCCAAACATTAGGTTTCAATCCTTTTGCAGGAAGACCACTAAAGATTTCTCTTGCAGTCGTAAGTTCCCCAACATTGCAGAAACCATCAATCAAGATGCTGTAAATCACAATATTACAGTCCAGCCTTTTTTCTTCCATCTCCCGAAACAATGTCATTGCCTCAGCAATTCGTCTATTCTTACAAAATCCATCTAACAAGATGGCATAGGTTAGGGGATTTGGATGTTGGCCACAAGCTTGCATCTTATGAAATAGCTCTAGTGCAGCCTGGGGTCTCTCCACTTTGAAAAACCCATCGATAAGAGTGTTGTAAGTCACAACATTAGGAATCACTCCCTTGTTGGACATTTTATGAAAGAGATGCATTGCCTCATCAATTATTTTACTTTTGCAATATCCATTTATCAATATGCTATAGCTAAACACATCGGGTGAACAACCCTTCTCAACCATCATATTAAACGTCTTAACTGCCCCATCCATTTGGTTTTGCAAACAATAACCATCAATCAAAGAATTGTAAGTGACTTTGTCAGGATCAATGCCTCTTTGAATCATCACTTCAAATACTTCTTTTGCCTCCATCAACATCCCTTCTTTGCAAAGTGTGTCCACCAATATGTTGAAGGTTCGCACATCTGGCATGATCTTCCTTTGAAGCATCTCATTCAACAAGGCAGCAGCCTCCCTCCACCGGCCAAAATTGCAGAGTCCTTGAATTACGCAAGTGTAAGTGACAACATTTGGCTGAATGCCTTTACTCATCATTTCAGATAAAAGTTTCAAAGCCTCAGTTATCAATTTGTCCTTACATAAACTGTCAATGACCATGCTATGGAGTATCGCATCAGGTTCAAAACCCATTTTCTCCATCTTCCTGAGCAACCTAATAGCCACACCAGTCTGGCCAATCTTACACAGACCGTTTAGTACTGTTCCACAAGTAATTGCATTAGGTTGGTACCCTTTGTTCTCCATTTCCTCTACCAAACTTACAGCTCCAGAAATATTACCTTGAAGACAGAGGCCTTTGACTAGAGTGGTTAGAGTTATACAGTTTGGTTGATATCCAAGTTTCACAATTGTTGCTATGATAGAGAAACCAAAATCGACCCGGTTCAGATGGCAGAAGCAATTAATCAAAACAGTGAGAGTATACAAATTGGGAGAGATTCCGAATGATTCCATTCGTTTAATTAGAGTAACGACTACAGAGTAATGCTTCATTCTTGCAATGGCACCCAACAATAGAGTAAAATCTCCAATGAAAGGCAAAGGGTGCATGTGAAGCATTATATCAAAGAGGCCTAAGGCATGATCAAGATTCTTAAAGGTTCCAGATTTGCAGTGATCTCTCACAGATTTCAAAAACTGATTCCGATTCTGATATGGGGTTTTCGCATTTTCTCTAATAGAAGAACAATAATGATAAGAAGTAAAAGCACGAAATGGAAGGCTTTCTCTAAAAATCAAACGATTGCAGATAAAAAGAAGAGAGGATGTTGATTTACCCATTTCACAATGACGACAGTCAGTCTCAGCTTCCAACTCGGGTCGGGTTTGGTTTCGGCTTAGCTTCGGAACCTCAAAAATCGAAAGGAGGATAAGTCATGGTGGTGGAGTGGCAGATCGGAGAGCGAAGCAGTAAGTACGACTGTACGAGTTCGAAGGTAAGAGCAAATAATGAGAATGATTTGTATTTCTGAATCAATTGGAAACTCGTTCAAAGCCCTTTTTCACCCAAAAAATAAAATAAAAAATAAAAAATTGTAAGGTTAGACATATTTTGTTTTACAGCACTTGTCCTGTCCAAATTTTTTTGAAATTTTTGTTCACGTTGTGAAAAAAATGAAGAGTATATTATAAAAAAAATAAAAAAAACGTCAATAACCCAATAAAGAAAGAAAAAAAAAATGTAAACTCACGTGGATATAAAAAATAAAAAAAACTAAAATTTAAAATTTGAAAAAGAGAAGAGAGTAAACTCATTTGTTACTTACATCAAGTATAATTTGAACTTATGTATGTGTAATTGTAATATATATATATATATATATATATATATTTATATAATTAAAGTCAAAATTGAAAAAAAAATCTAATTGAATTTTAAATTAAATTTTAATTGTTGTCTAATTTTGTTTCAGTATCCTATTTAAGTTTTTAAAATTTTTATTATAGGTGAGTTAATGTTGTGCAAAAGATAAAGAGTCTAATATAAATAAATCATCAAAAATCTAATAAAAAAAAGAATAGACTTAAGTGCATATCCAAAAATAAAAATAAAATAAAAAATTAGAGAGAGAGAGAGAGAGTAAACTCATCTATGATTATATAAATAACTAGCATTATGCTCGTACGATGCACAGTTTAATCAAAATTTATATATAAATAATTTTTTTAATATACTTAAAAATAAATGAATATTTTACTTTTAAGTTATATAATACATGCATATTGTGTGTGACTAAGGTATCATAAAATACATGTGCGAACACGCACATATATAAATTGAGTGGAAGATGGTTGAAATATCTAAAAAAATATATAAATTGATTTTTACTAAAAAAATATATAAATTGATTTTTAATAATACATTGAATTTTCAACAACTCACGGCTATCTCATATAGAGATTCCCAACCCCGACTGTGAATGACAGTGGGTAGAGTAGTATCGAAAAAGTTCGATAGAATCGCGTGGCATTCCGAATGTATGCCATGTTTGAAGAAGTTCTCTGAGAAGTCCTGACTGGCCTTCCCATCATGGAACCTGACAGAAAGAGGAATAGGATCAGAAGATGGTGTCCCGGAACGAAGAGGGTTCTAGGACGGAGTAGTTTTGCGCTTGGGTGTCATGCGCAGACTATCCGAGAGAGAGAGAGAGAGAGAGAGAGAGAGAGAGAAGGAGACAAATAGAAAAGCACCATCAACATAGAGTACCAAATATGGAAATGAAAAGGTACGTATGCATGAACATATGACGTGCAAAGAAAATTGCATCATGGGTTTAACCCAATCCAAAAATTTACAAAATACTCATCAATTTTCCAAAACCTTGAAAATTTCACAAAAACCCAAATCTTAGGTCTAAATGCATGAAATGCATGAAGAATGAAAGATAAGAGAAGCATGCCAAGTGATTTGAGACTTGAATAGGCCAAAAATCACGTAGGTTTGAGCTTTAGAGAGAGAAGAAAGAGTTTAGGAGGTGAAGAGACAAGTTTCTGTCGAGAGAGATAGAGAAAAATGAAATCTAATATCGCGCTGAAGCTATTTAAAGAAAATGCGTCTTGATGGATTGAAGATATGTTGAGCACTAATTCTCAACAGATAAATCTATCGAAGTGCAGTCGAGAATCTGTCGACGGCAAAAATACCTTGATGGATCAAATGACTATTGAGAAGCTATCGGCCATGCAGAACCTTTCTCGATGGATCAAGAATCTATTGAGAAGCTATCGAGACAAATTCCAAAAAGTTTCGATGGATAGAAAAAGCGATAAGATCTATCGAGAAAAGAAAGTCCAAAGGTCTCGATAGATGGCTATCTGTTGAGAAATTGTCGAGCTTGATAAAAACAGGTTTTTCAAAGAGAAGAAAAACACAAAAATGAATGCAGTCAAGCAAGCTACTCAACCAAAGATCCAATCAACATTTTAAGCTCTTAAAAACATCTCTCAACAAGAAAAATGCAAAGCATTAAAGGTCCAAAACACACACACACACACACACACACTAAACAAGTTTAACCAATTTTATATTTCAAAAACGAGTCAAGATAGTTTAGTGAGTATACATTAACACATGTATTCTTTGTGATGGCTAAATCACATTGTACTTGCACATGTGTCAAAAGTAGCAAAGAATTTGTGTGTGGTGTGTGGAAACATCATAAGATTGCATAAGTGTCTCAAGTTATGACGATTTGAGATATGAGATATGAGAAAATCAATTTAACTCATACATAATCATAACTGCGTGATGGGAACTATCACCTTCGAGGTATATCTTATGACTCTTACATCTCCTAGAAACACGCTTGCTGTCATATTTAAAAGCATTTTGATTCCTTTTTTTTTTTTTTTAATTTTCTTTGCATATTTTACTTTTTGAGCATATCATGCATGGGCATATAAGTGAGAGAAGAAATACGTAATTATGCTTAAGCTTAAACATCTTAATTTTGCTATGTCAAAGCATATAGATGTTATTCAGGGTTGGTGGGCTTAGTGGTGAGATGGTTATTTATACATTTCTCTTAGGATTTTTTAGTCATTCCCTTCAAAAAGAGTGTTGTGAGTGTTAAGTACAAGAGATTACTTAATCGTACTCATCACAAACATGAGCCACAAATCTCACTTGCTTAGTTGTGTATTGAGATACTCATCTAAGCAACAAAAGATACAAAGTTTAGAAGTAAGCAATGTATACAAAACACACACTGTACCAAGGTACACAAGTACCAATGTATACAAAACACACACTATTTTTGTATTTTTCTGATTTTTCAATTTTTTTTATTTTTATGAAAAACAAAATAAAGCAAAACTGGGAAAAAAAAAAAAAAAAAACATGTTAAACATAGCATAACATAAAAATAGACTAACTCAAAAAGAAGTAAGCAAAACACACAAGTAATGCATAAAAAAAGAGAGGGAGAAAGAGAAAAAGTGACTAAATCACTTTGAGCCTTTTTCTTTCCACACCTTGGAAGAACCTTTTCGTTAAACGAACCTTTGATCCAGCGGTGAGGGAGAAGAATTGAAACTGTTCAAGTTCGAAAGGAACGTGAGGGCCTTAAGAAGATCTCCAAGAGGAGCAAAAGAGGATGGAAATTGATTCTAATTTTTAAATGAAATCATACTGTTGCTTTGTTGAGTGGCTAACCACTTGTAGCATTTAGGTCGAGTATGTCCTGTAGCTCCGCAATGATGACAAAAATGCTGCTTCTTCTGTTTAGACTTTTGGTTATTGCCCTTTTTAGCCCTAGGGAGTTTAGTCTCTTTCTTTTCAAGCTTAAGGGGTGCTCCTAAGATAGATTTACCGTTGTTTATGTTCTTACTAGCTAAAACAGTTTTAACATCATTGTTCTCAAAATCAACATTATTAGCAAGTGAAACAAACACAGTAGCTCTAGAAGAAGTAATATTAGGAAAAGAGAAATCATATCCCAAACAGGTTCTATCAGAAGCAGGTTTCTGAAAGCTAAGCATCTCATCAAGCTAAGCATCTCATCAAGCTTTGCACTGGAAGTCCTCTCCAATTGAACTCTAACTTGAAACAGCTCTGCTTCAAGCTTCTTGGTCTTTTCAGCCAAAAAATTGTTCTCAAACTGCAGTGCTCCAATAGTCTAATTAGCTTCATCAAACTTTGTGAAGAGCTTTTCTCGATCAAGTTCAATATCACTTAACTTCTTAGTGGCCAGCCTGTACAATTTCTCATGCTTTTCGAAGACCTTGTACAACTTTGCATAGGTTGTATGGATGTCATCCTATTCATTCATTTCCTTAAACTTAGACTCCACCAAGTCTTCTTCTTCATCTACCTCTTCAACAATCCCCTCAGTAGGATTCACTGTGTTAGTGAAGCCATTCAATATTCCCTCATCATCTGAATCATTCTCAGGCTCGGTGTGACTCAGGGTAGCAGCAAGGGCCGTACTTTTCCCAATAGTCTTGAGATAAGTTGGACATTCTTGTTTCATATGTCCAAAGCCCTAACATCCAAAACAATTTGGTCTGGAGCGAACAGTGTACGTCTACCTTCCTTAGCATCATTCTTCCCTTTATCTTGGCTCTTGAACTATAAAGAAATAGATTGCTTTTGGTCATTGTCAAATCCTTTCACATTGACATTCTTCATGAACTTTTTGAATTGCCTAGTAATGTAGGATTTCATTTTAGAATCTTTATCATCAGAAGACTCATCAATATCGTTGCTTTTGGCCTTCAAAGCCATGCTCTTGTTCTTGCTCTTGCTTGATTTCACGATTCTAGACAAACCCAATTCAGAGATTTGCAAGTTGCCAACCAACTTTGTCAAACGAATTTAATCAATGTCCTTTGATTCCTCAATGGCGGTGATCTTAGCATGGAATCTTTCGAGAAGAGATCTAAGCACATTTCTTACAATCTTGGGTTCTAGAATGGTTTCCCCAAGATTAAATGCAGAGTTCACTATGTCCTTGAGCTTGGCATAGAACTCATCAAACGACTTACCCTCCTCCATCTTTATTTCTTCAAAGCTCATGGTAAGCCTCTGAAACTTTGAATCCTTTACAACCTTAGACCCTTCGTAGGTTGTCTGGTGGATGGTCCATGCTTCCTTTGCAATTTTGGTAGAGGATATCTTCTTGAACTCCTCATTGGTGACCGCACTAAATAAAGCATTCAATGCTCTGCTTTTGAAGTTTGCAGCTTTGATCTTAGCAACATCCCAAACAGCTGGCGCTTCCTTTGGCTTGGTCCAGCCTATCTCCATAGCTTGTCATACTTTCTCATCTAAAGATTGCAGGAAAGCTCTCATGTGTACTTTCTAGTATGCATAGTTAGTGCCATCAAATAAAGGAGGAATAACAAGAAACTGTCCTCTATCCGTGACAAACTGGGGTCAATGGATCACACAACAAAGATTAACTCTAATTAGAGTGTACTCGCTTTGATACCACTTGATAGGCCAAGAATATATTGACCCCTTTGGTAAATTAAATCAATTAATTAGCCAAGTGAATTAATTGGATTTAATTACATGCAATATGCGTGGTAGCACAAACAAATTACTAACTAAGTTAAATGCTACGGAAAATAAATTTGAAATAGGTGATTTCTTTACGAATGAAGAAAACCACCGAGGCAAAACCTCATCGGGTGAATTTAAGGTCACCACTCCCAAGAATCCACTATTATCAAAACAAGCAGTTAAAAGTAAAAAAATCCCAATACATTATACCAACCTACAGTTGAAACCTTACCCCAATACACAATTGGAGTTGTAATGTAGTGACAATCTCTCCTTTCAATGCACGATTCCTAGTATGTGACTAAATAATCGATGCACGGATCCAAGTACATGACTAACACACCAACTTGAAAAAGATGTTGGGTGCAAAGTTCTTCAATTCATTCACACGATGAAGATCCAGAAACTCCTTGGTTTCAAAACCCTTGGCGCATAAACGCAGCAGCTTCTTCAAGAGAAAGATGAACTAGAAAAAATTGTCTCTAGTCACAATTTGAGTGAATAATCACTTTGCATCAAGTTGCATCACCTTAGACTGCCCTTAAAATAATCCTTATATATGTTTAGGGTTGTGAGAAAAGAAATCCTACAAAAATACACATGGATATGCGTGAAATCAGATCTGAAAATCTGAATTTCGTAATTTTCGATAGATACAGTTGTTGAGCAATCTGTCAAACTTCAAATATTAAATCTCGATAGATACATCTGTCGAGAATTAATGAACATCACTTTTTCACTTGATTCTTAGACAGATTTGCATGGCTTCAATGCTTGGACTTGAATTCTTGTTCCTTGAAGTATTAAACACATCCTAGATCTACTCAATTACAAGTAAAGTGCGTTTTGTCAAAAAGGTTAGCCAATTCTATATGACATATGATCTTAACATGTTTCATATATGTCCTAACATAAAATAACGGCAATCGCACAATAAGCTCAGAATGCGTTAAAAGCAGGGGCGGAGCCAGGGGGGGTCGAGGGGGGGCAAGTGCCCCCCCTGACCTCCCCAAAAACTCCTTTAATATAGGAGTCTAACATCTAGCTTGCCCCCCTTAACATATTTTTGGATAAGTTTTCCCTCCCTTTGTAAGAGACGAGTTGAGAAGAACTAGCAGATAACTTAATAATAGACTCACAAATGTGTTTTCTTTTTTGATAAAATATTATGACTCACGGAACTTTGATCTTTAACAATAATTAATAATTAGAATTCAATTATATAAGGGACTCTTGTTGACTAATCCATTGTTTCCTGAGACTTTGCTATTGCTGCATAGTTTTAGAAATTGACAAACACTCTGTTTCAAAGCCGTGTAACAGGGGTGCTTTCAAGTTGGCATCCCCACTTATTCAAAGCATTGAATGTACAGTGAAGTTAGAGGATACTCTTGTTAGCTTGCAAGATATGCTCTAACCCTCTAAATCTTATGTATTAGCATCATATTCAAAGGTAGTTCCCTTGGTTTTAGCCAAAGTCATCTACGGCCAAGATTCCATCAGTTGAGAGCTTAGTCGGTTGAAGATGTTATTAGTGTTATATCCAAGTTTTATTAAACTAGCAATGTTTTTAATTTTTATTTTCATTACATAAAGTCTTAATATTTTTATGAACAAAAAAAAAAAAAAAAAAAAAAACGCTCAGTAAGTCCTACTTATAAACTATTGTTTGGTATAATTCATAGTTTACAATGAGAAGAGTGGTATTTGAACTTGAGATATCTTTGATAAATTTTGCTTCTAATCTTATGTTTTTAATCTTGCCCCCCCTAAACTCAAATTCTGACTCCGCCACTGGTTAAAAGGAAATGTCAATAAACACAATGGGAGAGGATTTTCTTTCTTTCATTTCATTTCACCTCAGAAATAGACAAAGAAGAATTCTAGTGTACTGTCCGTGGAATATTTATGGTAACGACTTAGTGCCGAGACAACTTGGTAGAAAAGAAGTGACAGATTGGTAGGTGACCTGCGTTTTATCTTTACAAAATTCTATGTTCAGGTTCACAATGTGCTCCTAGAATATATAACAGAATCCAAACCCAAGAGATAGGTTTTAAGCTTGTTAGATTTAAGCAATTGATGTTTTAGTGAAATGAAAAAAATTCTTAATAGTCACAGTTTAAATCAATGTGAGAAAAAAAAAAAAAAAAAAAAAAAGGACTCTGTGCAATAGCTATACCCTAAATCCCTCACCAAAAGTTTCAACTTTTTTCATCTTTTATTTCATCTCACTTTTAACTTTTTTTACTCATTAAACCTCTTTGATCCAATTCTTGTTATTAAAAGTAACTTTCTCACAAATAACTATTAATCAGAATCATTAAAAGGTATTGCATTGGAGTAATAGTTGATTTCAATCCAAAAAAATAAATTTAAAAAAATCCTTTAGAGTGTTTTGTGCTTTGCAACGTGTGGTTCCAGCCCACTCTTTTGTCAAAGAGTCAAAGCTCATTTATTATTAGCTTGTCTTCTCATGCTTTAA
The DNA here is from genome assembly GCA_033629205.1 of Lithocarpus polystachyus. NCBI lineage: Eukaryota > Viridiplantae > Streptophyta > Magnoliopsida > Fagales > Fagaceae > Lithocarpus > Lithocarpus polystachyus. Next base: position 42,256,320 of record CM066165.1, on the reverse strand, counting down.
TTCAAGTTAGCTTTTGGTTTGATAATGTTAGGATATCAAGCGCTTATTAACTACACCAAAAACTATAACGGATGATAAATGTATAATTTTATTTTATTAAAAGGTGGCAACCTAACGCTCCAACTTAGCCTTCGCCTTTGTAGGATGTTGGACACCTCTGCTCAACAATCCCAACCCTAACACTTGCGTATGTGCAGTAGGGGAGTCGAACCTATGACTTATCTTTGATACTGTTAGGTTCTAAGAGCTTAGAACAATTGGCAAATCGTGAGCACACAAGAACATACAAGCTGCAGAAAGAAGATTTCAGAATTTGCCTAATTCGATCGATCGAAAGACAGGCTCGACCGATCGAAAGTTGTATCTGCAGAATTTTAAGTTGGCCCAAACAGCAGTTCTAGCCCATTAAGGATTAGGGTTTCAAATCTACTTCTCCTACTATATAAAGGAAACCCTAAGCACGTTTTTTATAAGGTTTTTTAGAGAGAGAAGAGTGTGCCTCTTTTGTATTTAGGGTTTTGTTCCTAAAACCTCTCTTATAACTTCTACCGGTGTTATTTCTTGAAGAATCTCAAGATTTGGTATTGTTGAAGTTGCTGCCTTCTCTAGTCATCAAAGGTGCTGATGATCTAAACTTTTAAGGGTGGTCTTGGAGTCACAAACAGGAGAGTTTGTGTTGCTAAACCTTTGAGTGAGACCTCAAAGTCACAAGTGTGGGTGTTTGTGTTTTGCAAAGATTAAAGAAAGAAGGAGTCCGTGGTCTCGGAGCTATCATGGGGTCGTGGTAGTAAGTTTCCTACAGGCAGGTAGCAATAGGATGTTAGTGGTCTAAGTCTTATTGTGTAAACTTTAATTCTTTCATAGTGAATTTGGTTTTACCTTGAGGATAGCTAGGTTAAATCATCCCCAGGTTTTTTACCGGTTTGGTTTTCCTGGGTCCTCAGATCTTTGTGTTCTTTATTTTCCGCTGCTTTATTGTTTTTGATATATTTGTGTTAACCTAGATTTGTTTAAATTACCTAAGTTAATCACTTGGCTAATTCTCTAGGTTAATCTGTTGGGTTTAAGGGGTCTAAACAAACTTACAGATACCAATTGTTAGGACCAAGCACTTAGCCACTACATCAAAAGTTATAACTACAGGTAAGGACAACTTTATTCCCTTAAAGGATGGCAGCCCAGTGCCAACAAGTTAACTGAGACTTGGTCCAACTTGGCTTCTGCCTTTGTCGAGTGTTAGACTTAACCCACTAGGCCTCCGCCCAACTAATGAGAAGTGATCCAAAGCATGTCTCACATGCTAAAGAGAAGAGAAGAAAGAAAAAAAGCTATTTAGCCTAAGTGAGAGTTGAAGTAAAGAGAGTCGCACACACAAACAGGGTGTTGGAGAATAGATTTTGGTAAAACTTTGAAAGAGGTCATTCAATCATTGGAGAGGTGCAGTCCAATATTTAGAGAGAAACATAGTTAGAGTGTGTGAGAGTGGAAAAGTAAAAGAAGACAATTTCTTTTGCTCAAGCTACACATAAGGAAGATAAATTGGTGGAGTTATGTTGGAGAATTTGAGTACTACAACCATAGAATGCTCATAGGAAGATTTTACTATTGGGTTTTGAGGTGAGATTGTATTTTACTCATTGAAATTTATTTGTTATATCTCCAATTTATTGTAAACTCAAGTTTGACGTAAACTTTAGAGTTTTAATCTCTATTTTCATAGTGGATACTATATGATTTTTTCCTCTATACTAAAGGTTTTCCACATAAAATTTGGTATTCTTGTGTTGTTGTGTTTCTATTAGTACTTGCTAAAATTTTTGTTTCTATAATATTGTTATTACTTGGTAATCATTTATATATTAATTCACACGTAATGTTATTTTAATTTACACATAAAGGGGATTTAGGTTTTTTTTCCCAACATGAAGAAGGGTTTCTATTTTGATAGAAAGCCTCTAGACTATTTTTGGATTCATATTAAATATAAGGGGAGATCATATCTCTGATTTAGTTATAGTGAATTTGGTTATTCAAGATCGTATCCCCCATCTCCTCAAAGCATGGAGTTTCGAGTGAAAAACTTTTAACCAAGGGTTAATGGCGGATGCTGCTGATCGAAAGCCGAAGGCCAACCATTGTTCCTACTAATCAATATGTAAGTTCATTTATATTTTGGTAACATTTTGTTTAACAAATGCAGGAACTGGAGCAAATTTTCCATCTCAAGACGAGGGAGGAAAGAAACGAAAGTGGTTTGACTCCATAAGAATTGTTTACAAGAGAACACATTGACATGAAGAATAAGGAAGAGGAATGGATGAAGAATACAGCAACTTCTTGTACAGTGGTTGCTACTTTTATTGTCACCATTATGTCTGCTGCAGCCTTTACCGTTCCAGGTGGTAACGACCAATATACAGGCCTACCAACCTTCCTAAATGAAAAGTTGTTTATGCTTTTTATGGTAGCCGATGCTCTTTCACTCTTTTCTTCCTCAATTTCGGTGTTAATGTTTTTGGGAATCCTCACATCACGTTATGAAGAAGAAGATTTTCTTTTCTCCTTGCCTAGAAAGATGATAATTGGCCAGGCCTTTCCACCCTTTTTTTTATCTATTTCCTAATGCTGCGTGGACAATCATGGATTTTCCCCCATCATTTGTTCTGCTTGTGTTCCTGTCACCCTTTTTGTAATCATGCAATTCCCCCTTCTTGTTGACATGTTTATCTCAACTTACGTATCTAGCATCTTCGATCCGAAAATTAAATATTGGTCATAACCTATTCGTTGTGTAACATATAATGTAGGGGTGTGCTGTTAATAACTGGCATACCAGCCAAAACTGAAGATTTTTTTATTCACCTTGGACCTATCGCTGATGGATTTTCAGTTTATGTTGCATGCTTCGTGATTCAATGTGTTATATATGATGTAGGGATGTCTTGTTAATAATTGGCATACCAGCTAAAACTAAAGATTTTCGTGTTCCTTGGACCCATAGCAGATGGAATTTCAGCTTGTGTTGTATTCTAGCTTATGTTGTATTCTTCGTGATTCACTGGTTTACATTAAAATGCTATCACATAAATCATGCTTCCTTATATATTTTTACTCTTTTTTTATATTTATTTATTTTCTTTTAGTTATAGTTTGCAGAAGGAAAAATAATTCCTAATATATATAAATCCTATTTGATAACCCATGCAATAAACAATAATATTTATACAAATATTTTGGAATAAATATTTAGATTCTAAATGATTTGTTTGTTGGCAAACCATATACATAAACTTGTCTAGGAATAGATATTAGTGTCTATCAAGTGTATTAGACATTGCTTAAAGTGGTACAAGTTATAATTCAAAAACATACAAGCTGCAGGTTCATGAATTAAAAAACTAACTAGCTCGACCGATTGAGGGAATCCTTCGACTGATCGAGATGCGATCTACAGATCTTAATTAAAGCTTGTTAGACAGTCAAACATTTAGGGTTTTGGTCCAAAATTACTTGGTATATAAGGAAAACCCTAAAACACGTTTTTTCCAAGTCTTGGGGAGTTAACCTCTTATGAAATCTAAGAGGTTCTGTGTCTTCTAATCTTTCAAGCATGTACTGGAGATCATTCATATACTACAAGTACTGGTGGAACAAGTTGCAGTCCAAGATTCAGATATCAAGCATACTGAAGATCAAAGGCATGAATTGGAGGTTCATATTGGAGCAAATTCACATCAAAGAAGTCTAAGGGTTTCAAAACTAGGTTTGATAATCATAGTTAAGTTTACTATGAATTAAATAATCTTGACTATTAAATTTTATTTGATAATGGATTGTTTTTCTTGGAATTGGTCCCTTCCAAGTTTTTTACCTTAAAACTGGTTTGTTTCATTGGTTTTCCTAGGTAATCATATCTTGTGTTATTTGGATTTTCTGTTGCATGATATGTTTGATTTATGTTTAATCTAAGGTTTGCATGATTGACTTAATTAATAACTTGGCCATAGAATCAGGTTAAACATTGTTTGTCCAGGGGTCTAAAAACTAACATATTTATATAAGGTATGAGATTCTGTAATGTAGCGCATTCTTTGGATTCCTTCATTTAGTCTTCTATTTCATTTTGTAAGTAATTTCATGTGTCACTATTTTTTAAAAAGGAAAATAAGTATTATTCATTTAACCTTCTACCATTTCCTATTAAAAAAAAAAAAAAACTTCTACCCATTTCTGTCAAAACGTGAATCGTATCATGAATTGATTTTGTTAGGGTCATATTTTTCATGTGTTGGCATATTCTTTAACAAAACACATTTTACTTGTATTTAGGTAGTTCTAAGTGGATTCTAAAATATCATGAAGTATATCTCTTAGCTATAATAAGTGGTATTATTGAAGACATGAAGATCACATAAAGAAACAAGTGGTCAAAGTTGAAATAGTGAACCTCAGCACAAGCTCAATACAATGCTTCTATCAAGAATTAATGAATAACCTCGATAGTTCTCGATTTATCGAGCTTCACAGATCCATAATTTGCAAGTCTATTTCATTCACTAAACTTCTAAGGGATACAAAAAGGTTTATTTTAAAGCTATCATAAGATACAGAGACTCAATTAGAGAAGCTATACACTTATTGTAAAGCAACTACGTTTTTATGCGCCTTAGAGTTTTGTATCCAAGTGTTTCCTTCTCTACAAGTATATTGAAGAACTTTGCATTCAACAACAAGCTTCAAGTTGTTGGGAGTTAATTACTTACTAAGATCCGTGTAAAAGAAAGAAATCTCTACAAAATTAAGACCAATTGGGGATTGGCTTAAGGATCCAACTACAGGTTAGTATTTTGGGATATGCCAAGTTTGGGGTAAGATTTCTTGTACTTGTAATCTCTTGATTTTTATTAGTGATTCTTGAAAGTGATGTCTTGAAAATCATCCAGTTGAGTTTTTTCCTTGAGAGAGGTTTTCCTTATTAGTCAACAAATCACTATGTCAAATTTACTTTTCGCTGTACTCTAGTTTATTTGGTGATTTATTTATGCCTCCACGATTTGTATGTAATTTTACCTAATTAATTAACTTGGGTAATTGATTTAATTAGCTGGGGTCAATCTATAACCCAACAAGTGATATTAGAGTAGGTTGTTGACACCCCATTTTGCAACCCGCATTTAACCTCACATAGAGGGTAAAAGAGTAATTTTACCTTGTAAAGAGGCATCTTAATTGTGGCCACTAATTTCATTTCATTAAAATGATCTTGATGTTGTAACAATCAAATTGACTGGTCATGAGCCTTAATCGGATCATTAGATTAAAAGTTATCATCAAATCAAGTTTTAATGGCTAACATGCACTATTAGAAATTGAATCTGACTATATGTGATGTTCAACAATTGATTCCAATTGGTTATAATTATAATCAATTTGAAATTAATGATATGTCATAATTTAATTGGCCATGACTACAGCTTATGGTAAGGTTGTGTACACTTGATTAATTAGATAATCAAATATTAATTATTTAATGAGTGATTTGTGTAATTATCTTTTTTAATTAGGATAAATTTTGGACTGATTAATTCTGAAATGAAAGTAATTGAAGCCTTTTAATGTTAATTGGAAACTAATTTAGGGCCTATTAATGTTAATTATGCTAAAACAATTTTCTAACAAATAACTTCTGCTCACCATTTTGTTGATATTTTTTAGAATATTTTGAATTTGTGAGTAAGGTTAATTTTGCCAGAAACTGGACATTTGGGGCTTCAATTTGAGCACAATAATAAGGCCATTTTATCATAATTTAGAAGGATATGGTTTTTCTAAGTTAGCTCTGAGAACTATTACAATAGTTACGGGAAGAACCGAGGTTTTAGTAATTTTGCTTGCTCATCACTCCCACCAACCTCCAAATTTAATGCATCAGCTTTCTCTAAATACTGAACTAGGGTGTAGGTTCATGATTTTCTTTGATCATTTGTCAACTCTCATTAAATGTCTTTCCATTCATATTTTTTCTACCACTATTATATAAACCTCCCTTTCCTCCATTCCAACACAAAAACATTCTCTTTTCTCTTTTCTTGAGTTCTACTAAAGTAGAGTTAGTTTTGTCATATCTTGGTGTTCTTAAGACTCAAGGTATTGAGTAAGACTCACTCTCTCTCTCCTAATTCTTTTCTTTACTCTACCTTTAGGACCTCCACAAAAAGCCTCCTCCTTCATCATGTGGATCTTACATGCCCTAACCCGTTTTTTCATTTTACTATAATGTTGATTTAAGATTAAATCATGCTAGTTGATTATTTAAATTCCTTGATTATGTTTGAATGTTCTTAATATTCTTAAATGTTCATATGTGCTCTTTACATGTCCTTGGTTGTTCATCGCATGTTTATACATGACACTAGATTTGATTTTAAATCCATATCCAAAATATGAAAAACATGTTAATTTTATAATTCTCTCAAATCCTTGAATCTAGGATATCACCATTCACAGACATTCACTAGAATTTATTTTTCAATCTAAATACAATGACTAATAAATGGCACACACATTAAATTCAAGCAAAGTAATGAACATGCAATTGATTGGTAATATGTTAAATGAAGTGACATAAATTTTGTCCACCATAGTCTAGAACACCTTTCCATCTTATAACATAGCCTCTGAGTTTAGATAAATGGTTAGTAGATCAAGTATTTATCCACGTAATTTTCAATTTTTAGATTGTAACTAGGAAACAAAGCTATGTACTTTATCTTAGATTGTATCTAGGATGAAAGCCATGTAATTTCCTATAATCAGTGTACATTCATTCTCAAATCATTTAAATGATGAAATTTTCAATTATGGTTTTATTTTTATTTTTTTTCCAATAAATAAATAAATGACAACTCCATTATAATACCCTTAATCTAAAGGGAAAAATATAATCATTCAAACCTCCATTTTGAGAGGCAATAACACAACTCTATCCATTCATGTGGGTTTGGCCCAAACCAAACCCAATTCCAAAACGGGCCAGGGGCGCAGTCTCTCACAGTAGCGACCCTACTGGAGATATTGAGGACTAAGCTTCAATTAAGTTATGGTGGCCAACCATGTTAGTGTTTGTTTATTGCTTTTTTTTTTATATATAAAATGTCTAATATGTCATTATATTGCATGTCATGCATCATTTACTTGAAAAAAATTTATTTTATTTGTGTGCTAGCCTGGAAGCCCGATAGTATTAGCCATGGATTGTGGACTTCCTGAGACTTACATACCCAGTGTAAACCTACCACCTATCATGACAAGGATCATCATGGTTATGTCATGGTGGTTCATAGGGACAAATTGTACCATTTGGACCAACACGGTGCTCCTGGCGTCACAAGTTGGGAGGTACGACATGTTGTGATGACCTATAACCTGCCTTCTAACCATGTTGTGATGGACCCATAGAACCTACCTTTAGGTTTATTCTTGTAAATTGCATTTCACTATGCATGTGTTTGGCCATTATTTGAACCATGATGACTTAAGTCCAATGCTTGAGTTTATCATGATTGTTTGAACCTTGTATATTGTGAATAAACTCAAGCCCAAAAGCCTATGATTGAACTCTACTTGGCATGGAACCTCAATTTTGTTTCTTGAATGAATCAAAGCTCAACACTTAAGCCCATCAAAGGTGTATGCATGATCATCATCAAAGTCTAAAAGTTGACAAGATGAATGCCTTCTAAGTGCAAGCCCAAGCCATTTGATCATAATCAAGGTTCAAGTCTACCGAGTCTTAAGCATCCTCAATGGACCAAGAAGAAGCAAGTGGACCAACTTTGCCTCACTCCATATTAGGTTTACAATATCACTGTTAAGCTTAAAGTTTGTTTATTCCATATTTCTATATTTTGAATTATAAAATTTCATGTAGTGTTTGATATACTTTGTTCATTAATAACAAACAAACAAAAAATATCCCCAAAAAAATCATTATTTCTAAATCTTACCCAAAACAAAGTGAAAAAATTTCAAATGAAAAAAGTCTTTGGAATAAGGGCATTGGGCACTTGAGTCATTTTCAAAAAAATAAAAAATTGAACTAGGGGCATTGAACTTCCTAGTGACTTTTTTCAAAAATGCCTAATTTTTTCTTTCAAGGATTTTAAGTTTTTTTTTTTTAAGTATTCTTTTCAAAATAATGCATGAGGATCTCTTGGAAAAAACTTTTTCTAAATCGCGATGCTTGAACAATCAACTTGTACTAAGAAAAGATTAATTTCATTTGATCTGTGTAAACACTTTTGCTAAATTACTTTGAATAAAAGAAGAAATGGTCTTAAAAGGCAATCAAAGAAAATCTATCCATTAGAAAATTTAAAAAACTCATGCATTCATTCCAAAATTTTGAAAACTTTTATGTCTCCAATAGAGCATTCATACTTTTTTCTTTTTTCTTTTAAGAGGAATTTATTAAAAGAGCTCAAGCCACTGTGCCTACAAGCAAGCATTGCTAGAGATAAGAGGCCGTCTTTGGTTAAAAAAGATTATACCTTAATACCTTGAATGATCATTATCCATTGCTAGCCTATTTGAGCCGTCAAACACTTAGCCTTCTTTTCGCATGAACCCACTAAAATCTAAACCTAGGATGGGAAAAATCAAAGTATGCATGCTTAAATCTCGTGTTGAGGAGGAGTCGATCTTGTAGCTTTGAAGCTAATTGATAAAGGCCTCCTAGAAGACATGAAAGACAAGTAGAGAATTCATTAAGCTAAAAATAAGAGATCATCATAGAGATAAGAGGCCGTCTTTGGTTAAAAAAGATTATACCTTAATACCTTGAATGATCATTATCCATTGCTAGCCCATTTGAGCCTTCAAACACTTAGTCTTCTTTTCGCATGAACCCACTAAAATCTAAACCTAAGATGGGAAAAATCAAAGTATGCGTGCTTAAATCTCGTGTTGAGGAGGAGTCGACCTTGTAGTTTTGAAGCTAATTGATAAAGGCCTCCTAGAAGACATGAAAGACAAGTAAAGAATTCATTAAGCTAAAAATAAGAGATCATCATAGAAAATGAGGTTTCACTCAATCAAGGAAAGAGAAATGAAATTCCACCGATGTGAGAAAAAAAAAATGTGTGCATCAAGTTTGAAAAGCCTAGAATTCATCACACAAAGAGGAATAAAATTTAATCTAGGAAAAGTAAGAATTCATAAGGGGGGAGTTCATCAAGCAAAAAAAGAAGAAGAGATTCATCTAACACAGAAAAGGTGCAAGTGCATAGAGGCAAGAAAGAAGTTTAGAGAGCGCATCAAATTCACAAAAGGTAATCAAGTTGAGAAAAATATGGAAGGCAAAATATCTACGAAAGTGAATTCAATCTAAAGGTGAAAGGCATAGAGCAACTAAAAAAATAAGGGAAAGCCCGTTAGGCTGAAAACCCAAATGAGCAGTCTAGGCTATAGCTAGGGCCAACAAAAAAAAAAAAAAAGAAAGTCCGCTAGGCTGAAAACCCAAAAGGGTAGTCTAGGTAAAAGCTAGGGACAAAGAAAAAAGAAAGAGGGAAAATTCCACCATATTGACAACTTGAAGATGTAACCTAAAAAGAAAAGGATTTTACAAAATGAAAGTCTAGTGATATGATTCAAGAGAATTGAGCATGTAAAAATGTTGATACAAGTGACCGATAAAAAATAGTGAGAAGATGACATAGAAGAAATGGGAAAACTCATCCAATACTTGATATGATTGCTGGCTAATTAATTAGATTAAACAAATCAAACATTCACTATTTTCATATTTTTTGCATGAAGATTGAAAATATATTTATTTTATTTCTATTATGCCCCTTCATACAACAAATTATATTATATTCTGAACCATATATTGTGAGTAAATAGTGACATTGTATAATCAAAAAGTTATCTTATCTATTTTAACATGTCATTTTATAATACACCTAACATCTTATCTTTTATTTTTTTACCACTTTATTAAAATATTCGTTTTAATACTTTCTTTCTTCTCTTCTTTTCTACTTTTTTTTTTTTTTTTGTTCTTTTTATTTGGTTCCATGTCCCAATGCAGAGAGAGAGAGAGAGAGAGAGAGAGAGAGAGAGAGAGAGAGCTTGAGTAATGAAATAATGCAACTTGACTAGTGCCGGCTTTAAGAATTTTGTTTAGGATTTTCGTTCAACCCAAATGCTTTAACAATTACTAACTTTAAAATTTTTTTTCTTGAATTTTATTAACTTTATAACGAAAACTTATTATAATATTATAACAATACACACACATGTAACAAACCTTCTCTATTTCCTAATTATTAAATTATATAAAGTTTTATTATATTTATATTGTACATACAAACATCCACGCACAAATAATAATACAAATAAATAACATTATAACAAAAAGTAATGCACAGAATCAATATTAGACACACTCACACTCATATAATCTAAATTTATAATAAAAAGTGACACTTACAATTCAGAAACACTTACTATTTACTCTTAAAGTCGGAAATACTTTTAAAAAGGATGTGCAAGATTTAAGTCAAGGTATGCAAAATATTTTTAAGAATAAATTAAAGTATAATACTAACAAAAAAAAATCATATATATAATATTATTTTTTATGAAGTAGGGAGTTTATTTGAACCCCCTGAATACACTGTTGTGCCACCCCTGAACTTGACGAAACAAATAGAAACGTAAGTTTAAAATTTGCTAAAAATAATAGCACATTTGAACGTACAGTGCTATTGTTAGAATTGTACTACAAAATATGCCAAATATATTTGGTATTTGACACATCTCATGATGTATGGTCATTGGTGTTTAGAGCATTCACATTAAGGGTGGTATAAATGCTAAAATGCTACTTTTAGCAATTGAAACTTCATAAATCTGCTCCATCAAAGATGCTATATGCTAAAAAATTTGACATCTTGCTATAGTGAGCTCTAAAAAATGAGAGCTCACTGTAGCAACATGTTATCATTTTTTAATGTTTTTAATTCTCTCTTCTTGGACTCAGTCAGACTCTCACTCTCACTCTCACTCTCACTCTTGTTCTCTCTCATCTCTCTCTTTCTTAGACTCTTCCTCTTGTTCTTTGTCCTCTTTCTTACCCTCGCTCTCTCTTGTGGACTAACTCTTGATCTCTCTCCTCCGTTTCTGTGGGTTCCAATCTATTTTTAGTGGGGTTTGGTGGTTTGATTAGTTCTTGGGTCACAGTGCAGTGGTTTGTTGTTCCAATTTCGGTGGTTGGGTAGTGGGTTGTGGGTCTGATGGTTTGATTTGGGTGCTTTGATGGGTCGTGGGTCCAATGGTCGTTGACGGTTTTGATTTTTTTTTTTTTTTTTTTTTTTTTTTGCTGTTGTTTGTGGTTGCGGGTAGATCTGGCTGGTGGGGGCGATGGTGGATTTATTTATTTATTTATTTTTTCCTGCTGTGGTTTGTGGAGGTGACTGGATGTGGCTGGTGGGGGCAATGGTGGAAGTTCTTTTTTTTTTCTCTGTTGTTGTTTATGGTGGTGGGTGGATGTGGTTGGTGGAGGCGTTGGTAGGTTTTTGTTGGTTGTGGCATGGGTGGTAGGTTTGTGGTCGTTGTGGTATGGGTGGTGGGTTTTGTGGTGGCTAGCAGTGCTTAGAACAGTTTGGTTGAGAAAGAGAGAGAGAGAGAGAAAGAGGGAGAGAGATGAAGAATAAAAAGTAATAAAGAAAGAATATTTAAATAAAGTGGTAAATAAAATAGAAATTTTGATGTTAGGTGTATTGTAAAGTGATGTGTTAATTGCTTTAAATTTGGTTTTTTAGATGCTAAATGCTCAAAAATTTAAAACCCTTGATGTGAATGCTCTTAGTGTGCCTAATGCTAAAACTTTAGCATTTGGCACACTTGATACAAATGCTTTAATACCCTTTTGCGATGTAAAATTTTTTGGCCTTAGCTACACCGTATACACTACAAAAGATGAATTTTTCAACCTGTTTTTATCCACAATCACTAAAAAAAGTGTTGTTAAAAGAATTATTTTTCAACATTTGTACACCAATGTGGAGTTGAAAGAAAGAAATTATCATACTTATTTCAATAGTTGTGATAACTGTTGAGGCAAGTGTTAAAAATAAAGGGACTGTCAACCTTGGATGACTCTCCCACGTAAATTTCAATTTCTTTTAATTTCTCACCATAAAAGAGGGTAGAAAAAAAAAAAATTAATTGAGAAACGTTTTATCCACGGTTAATAAATGTTGATAAAATAAATTTATATTTTTTTCCACTGTTTGTAGTTGAAGAAAATTAGGAACACATCCACAACTCAAAGGTTTCTTACTCATGCTCTTAGGATGCTTTTGGTATTGACTTAAAAAGTCAATCTTTTACTATTTAGCTTATTTTTATTAAGATAAAATATCATTTCATCTCTAAAGTTTTACAAAAGTTCATTTTTCGCCTTTAAACTTTCAAAAATTTGTTTTTTTGTCTTTAAACTTTATAAAGCATTCTACTAAACTTTATAAAGCATTCTACTTTACATCATTCCGTCTACTCTGTTAGTTTATATCTTATATATCCTAACAGAATATTCACGTGGCATTTGACGTGGGCAAACTATTTTATTTAAAAAGTTTTGGACATGTGGCACAAAGTTATTGGCACACATGGGAAAAGAAATCTGATGAAATTATCTCCACTTAAAGTAGAACCTAACCTGATTCAAGAACCACGCAACCCAACCCCCAAACCCCCATGGCGGCAGCCTCAACTGGTGACCCCAATCGGAAACTCTAACGCGGTGACCATAGTCGGCTATTCCAAGGCGTTGACCCCGACTGGCGACACTAATTTTGGGTGGCTGGTTTGAATCTTTATGTCATTTTGAAAGGTTTGTGTGAAGCTTTAGGAAATTTGTATTTGGACTTGGCGTGATTTTTTTTGTAAAACTTTGTTGCTCAGTAACTGAGATGCCATCTTTGTAGGTTGGTATGGGGTTGTTTTGTTGAATCTTGAATCTCTGAGATGCCATCAAAGCATCATGAAGTCTTCTTTGTCGTATTTGCACACTTCAAGGACATACTATAGTAAGTCAAAAGAATTGGAGAACCTGCAAGGCTGCAATTACTTAGATTTGAACCGATTTCAGTTTTTCCTAGTCTTCTTTGATAGATTGACCGCCCCAAACAACATGAACATGATGGTCCAATTCCATTGGGTAGGGGGCCTGGGCCCTCTACTGGATCTGTCCCTGCTCGTCAATATAGTAAATTTTTGTCAAGAATCTTATAATTCATAATTCATCAAGTTGATATCTATTGGTGTTCTCGTGTCCCTACAATTGAATTATTAATGACAAAAAGTACGGTATAATTTTCAGTTTAATTGGCGTTACTTTTTCTTAAAATTTAAGCATTTTCAAGTGAGACTGCTCCAGCAACGTGGGAACACAAGAAATTAAATACAGTGACGTGTTAAGTTGTTAGAAATATTGAATAATTGTACTGTATGAGTAAATGTGTTGTACAAGTAAACATGTGGACCTAAAGCACGCAGAACCTGATACCGTTAACAATAGTCCATTGACTCAATTTATATTCCTCTGACTGGAGAAATGGGGTTGGTTGTAGTAACGTGGAAAGTGGTTTAAGGCGTTTACTCGTTGACTGACTATGGATTGACTAGATGATGCTCAATGATTTATACATGGCAGTCTCATAATAATAGTTAGTTAATATCATACTTGTTAGCTGTTACTCTTACTGTCTTTACTTACCTCTCGGCTTTTACATTCTGGGATTTCAATTTCATTGAGAAGAATTCCAGATTTGAACTCGTACTTCTTAACGGTAAATAGAGTGCGTCCAAATCACAGGTCTGTCTCTTCATGTTGGACATCTAATTGGGTGAAGGAAATGGATTCCAAGCGACTTAAATTTTTCAGGTTAGTTTGCTTAAGCCTGAATTTTAGCAGTCCCTCCTTCTGTTGCTTTTATTTCTTGCACTGCACACAATTTTGTCAGCATGTCTTTATTCTTTCTTTGAGTATATACGCGTGTCACAAGCATGGTTTTGAAATCCAGACCGGATTGTACGGTTCGATCTGGTTAACTGTGAATTGTTTACCAAACAGTTTTTTTTAACTTCCAAAACAGGTATATATAAATAAGTCAATGAATTGTGTAAACCGCAGTCGAACCGCCTAGTTTTAAAAACCATTGACAGTTCCCACGGTTCAAATCAAGCTTTAAAAGGCAAAAAAGAACCTTGGTAATTATTTACAGCAGCACCTTATTATCACCGTTAAGAAAACTCCAAAAAACAAAAGAAGGATCAGTTGATACAAAGAACCAAAATTAATATTTGTTATATTTAATTTTTAGTTTTGTTGATATATGTGTACCATGGTAGCTTTTGACTTCATCAACTTTTCCTTTTTTAATATTTTAGTAATATTTTATGTTAGATTTAAATTTGATACTAGTGATTTATTATTTGTTTACTTCAATAGTAGTTTTGATAAATCAACTATGTTTCTTTGAGAGAATAATTATTGGTTTATATTATAGCAGTCATGTGATGCATATTTGTATAAGATGTACAATATTTTACATATTGGTATAAAAATATATAATATTATATATGTTTATTTAGTTTATAATGTAAATTTTACATGAATATTACAATGTAAACTAATAATTTTCTTTTTGATAATTAGTAAAATAACTATGATATTGTTATATATTTTGTTTATTATGTTTGCATAGCATTTCAATTTTTTTTTTATCTTATAAAAGTTATGATATAAAAAATACATTTGAAAGATAGAATTCTATATTTATTTGGACTAATTATTCATTTTTTCAATTTTTACTAATTTAATATATATATTTTTATATTTTAAATAATTATAAAATTAATTATGACGTCATTACAATTTGATTTCGGTTCGACCTTGGCCACTCTTAAAAACCTTGAACCTTTTTTATGGTTCATTAAATAGTCTAGGCAAAACCACGGTCACAAATACTATCATGCAATAGTTATTATTTTTGAAAAGTCAGATGGTGTGAAACTATCATAAAATATCCTAATGGAGGAATCTAATTTTATACCATCATTTTGTGACATTCTACTTTAGGAAAAAAAATAAAAAGCAGAATTGGTGAATTGGTAGTGTTGCAAAAAGCTGAATTACTGAATAATAGTCAGTCGTTCTCTGATATTCAGTTTTAGTGCAGAATTCCATAGTTAGGGACCATTCAGATGTGTCAGTTTATGGAAGAAACTTATTAGTAGACTAAAATGCAATCGGTTATTTGATATTGTGCTACTTAGACGCTCTTTATGCTACTTTAATCTATATATTGTGTTGATCCAGGTTTAAGGATCAGAGTTCTGGGCAGAATTATGACTTTGAACATGGACTATATCCAAGAAACTTTAGAACAGCAGTTGGCAGAGTTTTGGAGAGACTTCGGGAAGGATTTGAGAGGGGTTTCGAGAGGATTAAAAGCTTCAAAAAACTGAAAAGCATCCCTTATGCAGGTGATCAGCCAAAAAAAGAGGCAGGTCCTCCTCCTAAGAAGACAATTCTTGATCCTCAGGGTCAATTTCTTCAAACTTGGAACAAAGTATTTGTGCTCTCTTGTGTGATATCTGTGGCCCTGGACCCTTTGTTCTTTTACATCCCAATGATCAGTGAGGACAATAACGGCGAGTACGAACACAAATGCCTTGGTGCAGACAAAAGACTAGCTAAAATTGCTTGTGTTCTTCGATCACTCTTTGATGCCTTTTATGTACTTCATATAATCTTTCAGTTCCGTACTGGATTTATTGCCCTTTCTTCTCAAGTCTTCGGAAGGGGTGAGGCGATTACTGATCCAGTGGCTATAGCAAAAAGATACTTATCCACATACTTCCTCATTGACATTCTGTCAATTCTTCCATTGCCACAGGTATGCAGGACATTCAATCAATTTGAAGCATCACAAAATCTTATTTAGTGCATTTTGATGTAGCTTTTTATTGAAAGCTTATTGGTTGAAAAATAGTTAAAGTATAGTTACACCTTAAAAAAAAAAAAAAAAAAAGCGAGGCTTGCAAATAAACTATAAAGCGACGGGGAAAGCTCACCAAACAGACACAAGTCTGTGTGTTCATAACAGCATTCAATTCTGTAGTCATAGGTTTTATAGTAAGCGACTTGCTTCCCTAATTGTTACTTTGTAATTAGTGTATTAGTTCGTTTGGCTTCCATTTTTGCTGCTGTTAAACCAGTTAAGGAAATAATGGAAACGAGTCTCTCAAGGGAAATTTACCATATGATGAGTACCACAAGTCCTAAGGTTATATTTCACAGGCCCCAACATATATTTGACCATTATTTTTAATTTTAATTTTCTGATAATTTGATAATTGAGGAAGGGGGGATTTGAACCGTGGACGTCTTCAATGGAAATACCAAGAAGTGTTTGTTGAGCTCTTAGTAAATTTTGACATTTATTAGTTCAAAATGATACTTTGGACACACATGGACACATAATGCATCTATCAAATTAAATGTAAAAGAATTGGATGTGCAAGGGAATGTCAGTTTTACAATTATGGATGTGTTCTGCTTTTCAGGTGGTATCTCTTGTTAGCATTGCCAAAATCAAAAGCCAAGCTCCATTAATAGTGAAGCAAAGGTTGAAGTTTGTAATATTCGCACAATATGTGCCTAGAATTACTCGGCTCTATCCACTATACATGGAAGTAAAAAGAAACTCAGGGATACTGACTCAGACAGCATGGGCTGGAGCTGCTTATAATCTTTTCCTCTATATGCTAGCCAGTCACGTAAGTTGATTTTGGTGGTGGATTTTAATTTCTTAACATTAATTACTTGCGAGATTTTATGATCACAAATAAATTTGACAAATTAAGCAGGTTGTTGGAGCTTTTTGGTACTTGTTTGCCATTGAACGAGTGGGTACATGCTGGCAACAGTACTGTAATAATTCTACCGCTTGTGAAGATAATCATCTTTACTGTGATGATGAAGAACGTAAAAGCTTTACGAGTGTATTTGAGAATTGCCGTTATAAAAAACCTGATGATATTGAAAATCTAACGGACTTCAACTTTGGAATGTTTACTGATGCTCTCAAGTCTGGAATGGTACTAAATTCAACAAGATTTAGAGTGAAATTGTCTTACTGCTTTTGGTGGGGTTTTCGTAATCTTAGGTAAGTAAAAAATATAGAATTCTCCAAATATCTATATATATATATATATATATATATATATATATATGGGTTGGGTTCAAGTTACACCTGGTGTAACTCTAAATAATGTTACACCACCCAATAACTTATTATTGAATTAATATTTTGAAAATCGAACCGTTGAATTATATGTTCTATATGTTCTTAACATGCATACCAATTTTCATATCAATTGAATGTTATTTACCATTTGATCTATAAACTCATCTTTTATGCATTATTTTAAACTACAAAAACTTAAATTTTAACAATTATTTGATGACATAGTTATTAATTTTTGATCACCTTAAAATTTTGTAAGTATAGAGAATATATGAAGATAATGTAATTTAACGGTAGATTTGTCAATATTCAAATCCAATTAAAAAAAATTGAGTGGTGTAACATTGCTTAAAGTTATACTAGGTGTAACTTAAACCCAACTATATATATATATATATAAATATATATATAATTTAATTGTTATAATACCAATTGAACTACAAAACTCTTGGCAATATTTAGTTTGTTTTAATTTTTTTTTTCATGAAAATGTGTCTACTCCCTTAACTCAGTTGCATCGCCTCAAATATTATTTCAAATGTCATCTGCATAGGTTTTAACTTCCAAGAGTTAATATTATCCTATTAAAATTTGGTTACCTAATTAAGTTCCTATATATAAATCAGGGCTTGTCAACTTATAACAAGATCTAACACATTGAGAGTTACAGCTCAGGAGCTAAAGGCATTTTTATATTGAATCATTTTGTTTTTCCTCAGCTCTGCTGGCCAAAACCTTGAAACAAGCACTTTTATTTGGGAGATTGTATTTGCCGTCGGAATATCCACCTTTGGGTTGGTTTTATTCTCGTTACTTATTGGCAATATGCAGGTAAGTCTCTGATTCTTATTAGTTCTCTTTCTAACCTAATGTTTTAGCACTATGATATCATTATGTAATTAGATGTTTGAGTAAGTCTGACTTTTTGTTTTTTCTTTTTTGATACAACATATAAATTTTAGTTTCATGCCAGCATAAAATAATAAGCTATATATATTTAAAAACTGAAACGTAACATATATTGTTGTTACACTTCTATTGAGTCACATCAGTGGTCATATCATCCACCTATTTCCAGTTATTTCTCTTTTATTTTTTACCCTTCTTCTCTTCTTATTAATTTTGTACCTTCTTGTTACACTTCCTCTAACCTTTCTCCATTCCTTTTACCTTTTTATTTCTCCACTACTCTCAACCTTAATGTTACTTTTCTTCTATCACTTAATTTTCTTTTTATTTTGGCTTTTCTTATCCCCATCCTAATACTGTAAATTTGTTATTCTCTCTCCCAATTTACACATATTTTCCCACACAAAAAAAGGTTATTACTCTCTCTCACTTTTTTTTGTGGATATTTTATTTTTTGTATTTCTACTTTAGGTCGATAAATTTATATATTCTTTAGAATTCTATTTTGAGTTATGCAATTTGATTTTTTTGTTTTTAAGTTATTATCTTTCTTTCTTTTCTTTTTTTTTTTTTCTTTTTTTTCATTTCTTTGATCGTTAAATGTTATCTTACTGCATATAAAGATAGTATATAAAAATATAATGTTATTCCATTATATAGCATGACTTGGATAATTTAGTGTTTGAGTCATGACTATATCTTTAATTTTGACTCTTCTCTTCTCATCTTATTCTCTCTCTCTCTCTCTCTCTCTCTCTCTCTCTCTCAAAATGTGATTATTCTCTCTCTCTTTCTCTTGGTTATTATTATTTATTCTTTCTTGCAATCTACTTTAGGTTGATGAATATTTTATTATTAATCATTGTATTTTTATATAGCACTATTTTGGGTAAATACGATTTGGTGGTGTGTTTTTTGAGTTTTCTATCACATGTCTTCTTTCTCCCTCTTATAGCTTTTGCTTGATTTTTGTTAAACATAATATTTAGTTATTTTGGAAGTGAGAATTTGAATTTATATCAAAATACAATTTTGGCTATATATTTGAATGTGCCTATCAATTATTTGAGTATTATAATTTTTTTTTTACAAGTTTTTATCGTCATGATAATCTCTTTTAAGATATTGCGAAATTTAAATAATATATTTGAAACTTAAATAGTTTAGTTGTACATAAAATATATATATATATATATATATATATATATATAATGCACCATAACATAACATAGAAAAATGTGGGCCACCTAAAAAATGAATAATATATTCAATAAAAAAAATCCAAATAACAAAATGATGATGATATATTTTTTTAAGATAGATAAAAGAAAAATAATCTTAGAGATTGTTTAATTTTTGGGAAAAAAAATCATGTTATACTATAACTATAAAATAATTATATATTTTCACGCGACTAGTAATAATAATAATAATAAAGTTCACACGACTAGTAATAATAATAATAATAATAAAGTTCACATGAGTGTTTAATGCTTGTTTAACTCAGTTTACAACTAAACTTAAAATCCTACACACAACTGTCAGACATTCAAAAATGAGTCTTTCTATTCTCTAGTAGTTCTGGTCTTCCATTATGAAAGAGCAAATTCAAGGGGCTTTGGCAACCCAGGTTGTTATGCCTTGAGCTTGCTTGGTCTCGGTTAGGACCTCTTTGAAATCCCCCTCCTTTGCTTGGTATTGGACTTCTCCGACTGCTGTTATTTGGGCATGGACTGTGTTGTAGACCTGTAGTGAATGGCATCCTTCAAAAAACTAGTTTCCCATATCTACTCTTTGCTTGATATGATATGCCCGTGTTTTAGCTTTTATGCACACAACCCCCCCACACACCCACCCCCCCCCCCCCCCCCCCCCCCAAACACACACACACACACACACACACACACGGTATTAATTGCTAATACTCTAAATTCTTGTTGTAGAGCTGTGAAAGTCATCCTTACCATTGCTATCTCCTTCTCCTTCCTTTTAGTGAAAGCCTTATACTAGTGATATCCAGAAAACATGCATATTTATTCATCCAATAAATATGCATAATTATTTTATTAATTTCTGTGGTGTATTTTTCTTAAAGATATGCTGTTCTGTTTTAGCTTCAATAGAAACATGATGTTGGTCAGTTCTCACTCATTCTATCCAGTCTTATGACTTATGAGTAGAAACCTTTCCACGTATAGTCCTAAGATTTGATTAACTAAAAGTGCTATATTATGAATGTTATAGAGATATTTGCAATCCACAACAATGAGAGTAGAAGAAATGAGAGTGAAAAGGAATGATGCGGAACAGTGGATGTCCCACCGCATGCTTCCTGAGGAATTAAGGGCACGAGTTCGACAATACCAACAGTATAAATGGCAACTAACTAGAGGTGTCGAAGAAGAGAATCTACTTCAAAGCCTTCCTAAGGACCTCAGAAGGGACATAACACGCCATCTTTGCTTAAATCTTCTCAAGAAGGTGAGAATTTTTCTTTGATTTCTTTTTTTCCCATACATCTTGTTGTCCAACTTATAGCTATTGTGTTCATCAAGTAAATTTTATCTTTTAGGTGCGGATGTTTGAAAAAATGGATAGTCAACTGTTTGATGCACTTTGTGATCGTCTCAAACCAGTGCTTCACACAGAGAAGAGCTGCATTATTCTTGAGGGGGATCCAGTGGATGAGATGCTCTTTATCATGCGAGGAACCCTGACCACTATGACTGGAAAAACAGGTAATGCTGGTGACCTGAACGCCGGTGACTTCTGCGGAGAAGAGCTTTTTGCGTGGGCTTTGAATCCCCGCTCCTCTTCCAGTCTTCCCGTCTCAACAAGAACAGTAATAGCTCAAACAGAGGTTGAAGCCTTTGCTCTAAGGGCTGCTGATTTTAAGTTTGTGGCCTCTCAGTTTCGGCGTCTTCATAGCAAGCAGTTTCAGCATATTTTCAGGCAAGTCTTTAAGCTAAGCTTATCAACATTTTGGATGATTATTGTCAGCATTCTCCAAACAAAGTGAGGCTTTACAAATAGAAAAATTGTTCAGAAATTGTACAAAAAGATGTGGTCATCAATTCTTCATTTAATTTTACATTGAAATACCACGGTTATCCCATCAAAATCTACAATACCCCTGTCGCATTGGATTTCTAAACAAAAAATTTTCAAAAAAAATATGATAGCTTTTCCTTGGTCTGTGATAGTCTTTCATTGGTAGAATTGCATATTCGTAGTGACTTTGAAGAAAAATTACATTAGAACTCTGATTACCTTTACTTTCCCAAGTGGAATGATCCCCATGTGTAACTGTGATTGATGACTTTCAGGTTCTACTCCTTGCAATGGAAAACATGGGCAGCCCGTCACATCCAAGCAGTTTGGCGTAGGTACTATGAGAGAAAGCTTTATAAGTCTTTGCATGAAGCAGAAGACGGATTGCAAGATGCTGTGATAGACGAAGCAGGGACCTCAAAGGTTGAATACAATGATGAACACAAAGCACCAAAAAGATTGCTACTACTGCCACAGAAGCCTGATGAACCTAATTACAATGGTGAAGATTATTAGAGTGGTGTTCCAAGTGATTATTATGTAATTTTTTTCTTTTAACAAACAAGGTTCACATGCAAGAGGTTTCTGTGTATAGCATGTGTAACATGCGCTAAGTAAACTTCAGACTTCATAATTTAGAACTACTGTTTCAGTGTGTCATTGAGAAACTTCAAACACATACATGAGGAATGTCTAGTGATATGCATGTAACAGGGATGACAATTTCACGCATGCCTCCATTTCAACACAACATTATTGGGGGGTGTAAGCCAGTTAATTTGCACAAGATTTCACCATTTCAAGTCCATGCAGGTAATTCTTTTTTCTTTCTTTTTTTTTTTTTTTTTTTGTTTGTGTCCTTTTTCCCCCTTTTGGAATATGTTTGTCAAGGAACTTTTGAAGACAAAAAGATACTAAACAAGAAAGAAAGAAAATAGTTGTATCCATAGATATAATTAGTGGGTTTATTTTACAAGGAATCCTAAAGAAATTCAACATGCGATCGCTATTCAAATGGTCCCTAAAGAAAGCTCAGTTAACTGTTTCTCATTAACCAGTCCAGCTAATAACCTTCCATCATATAAATTTATGTAAAACTATGAAGAAAAAAAATTGAAACTAGTATCAAGTAAGCACATTAACAGTTAATTGTGGAAGTGATGCAAGACCATCTGCGGCAGTACTTTTTGTAACAAAATGTCAAGTAACTTTTTACCATAAGCTACTCGCATAGTGACAGTTAAGAAGCAAGTGATTCACTGATTCCTTGCTGTTCTTACACAAACAGCACCAATTAACAATACAAAAATTCCTCTTCTTCAAATTATCCAATTTAAGGATCTTTCTTTAGCCACAGTCTATGTGAAAAAAACCACCCTAGTAGGGGCTATTGCCTTCCAAATACTTCTCGAAGGGAAAGAATCCTCACCACCCGAAGTGAGGACTTTATAATAAGACTTAAACAGGAAAACAACCACTCTTTCTTAGGAACCCAAACCAACTTTATATTCTTCCACAGATTAACACTATGAGAATATAAAATATCAAAGAAGACCTGTAGACTTCCCCACTCCCAATCATGTAGTGGCTTTGAAAAAACCACATCCCATAAAATGAACTCGTTATTCCAATGCATAAAATCCGCAACATAAGCCTCTTTGCATAACGCAATTCAAAACAAATCTAGAAACGCTTCGCTTAGGCGAACCTCTCCACACCAAACATCAAACCAAAACCGGGCGCAAAAACCATTCCCTGCCACTAGTTAGTTCCTAGGGTCTTTTGTAACAGTTAGCCAAATTGGCAACTTTTTTGGAACAAAGTTAGTTATGAGGCTGTTAGTTAATAGTTACTAATCAACCAATTAATTAGCTTGGCTTGCACAATGTACAATCACTTTTTTCCGATAAAAATTCACTAAGATATACTCTCTCTCTCTCTCTACATATATATATATATATATATATATATATCATTAGAATCATAATGCAAGTTGAATTCATATCTTGGAACCATTCAATTGAGAATCCTGCACACTTTTTTCTTTTCTTTTCCTTTTCAAGTGATTTCATGTACTATAAATAATAGATGCTATTTTTTAAACCATTTATTTACTTATTAGAAAAAAAAGGAATGAAATAAAATCTAAATATTAAACAGAGTCAAATTGAGTAGGAATGAAAGAAATAAAATCCCCTTTCTTGTTAAGCTACAATAATGATTGAATTTCATGATCAGAACAATTAGCAAGTTAACATTAATATTTATCTCATAAAGCACATTTACAATAAATATGTTTCGACAGAAAGGAAATGGAGAAGCTGGAGGGATCAAATAGAAGTACCGATTTGTAAACGAACATACAGCAAATACTGTAAATTACAGCATCCATTGATCAATTACGTGCAGCTGCAAAACTATGGAATCTTAAGCGGACCAAAAACAAGGAACCAAATCGTGCCACTGCCTAGTGAAATTTAAGTAAAAAAGGGGGGGCAAAATCGATTCATATCAAGTGCAGAGATGGGTTAAGTGGTTCAGCTTAATAGACCCAATATTATGCATAGCTAGATTTCAATAGTTAAAATCTATTTGACTCATATGAGACGTAATTTTTTTTAAGATATATATTAATTTGAAATTTTAATAATATCATTTCATTTTACAAAAAAAAAAATTAATAAAAATTATAAATTTTAAAAACAAAATCAACTAAAATTAAATTGTAAAAAGAATCGTAAATAAAGAAGAAGGAAATATAGATAAATAAAATTTGGGAAAGCCCTTCTATTGAATCCTTCAATTCTCTTTGATTTTTAACTCAACGTGAGACATATGTGGCATATATTTGATTTTTAAGTGCCATATTTCTTACATTTATATAAAAATTATATGAAATTAGAGGATTTAATGACAATGGATCTTATCCCCTAAAATTTCACCTGAATAAAATAAAGTTTTTAAAAACAAAATAACCAAGGGCCTGGTTAGTAAGAGGACTTTTGTTTTTGTTTTCAAAATAGTACAAAAACAAATTTTTAATGAAAGGCAGTTCTGCCATGTTCTTCTTTCTAGCATTATGTGTTATCTTTATTACTTGTTTGAATATTAAACAGAACCTTGGTCATGCTTAGTTCCTCGGACCACATACCTTGGGTAAATTAATATTCTTGGTTATTTGAATAAGTGTTAAACAGAACTTTGGTTGTGTTTGGTTCCTCGGACCACATGCCTTAGGTAAATTAACACTTCATTATTTGTTTAAGTATTAAACAGAACATTGATCATGCTTAGCTCCTCAGCCCACATACCTTGTGTAAATTAATATTCTTGGTTATTTGTTTAAGTGTTAAATAGAACCTTGGTTGTGTCTGGTTCCTTGGACCACATGCCTTGGGTAAAATAACACTCTTCATTATTTGTTCAAATGTTAAACAGAACCTTGATTATGTCTGGTTCCTTGACCACATGTCTTGGGTAAATTAACATTTCTTTGATCATGAGACTACCAAACAAGACCTCGGCCATGTCTGGCCCCTCGGACCACATGTCTTAAGTAAAGTAACACTTCACAATTTCACCAAGGATGGGACCTCGGCATATACACCATCAAGGAAGAACAAGGACTCACCCTAGGTTCTGATTAAAGGATTCTAAAAGTACATACACCAAGAACTCTGGAAATAAGCAACCTCAAACACCCTGTTTCTACTAAGTGTTTCATTTGTCTTTAAGGACTTAGACATTCCTGTTGATTATACAGTTTTTAGTACCAACACATAGTCATTTTTCTCACTGCTTACATGGGCTTAAGTTATTTAAATTAACAACAATCTATTATTATTAGCTTTTGTTAAAGTATGGGCGTCCACCCTTAGAAATATCATAAATCTAACCCTTCAGCAAAGGACAAAACAATAACTATAGCCAATCAGAGATGAATATTTCAGGAAAAATAAAGGCTCATAAAGTAAAAGATAATGCCTTTTCATCGAACAAAAGAGGATATACATCATAAACAGTGGTAAACTGCCACAACAAAAGGAAAGTACCCAAAAAAAAGGGTACAAAGAAAGAGGGAGAAATCCTAAGCTAGGCCTTGGTCGGAGGATGATCTCCTTTGCTGACTGGCTGGGAGGCGGGAGGATCAGCAGCCTTGCCAGAGGTGGCCCTCTTCTCTAGGACCACAGCTTGAGGCTTCACCAGCTCAGACTCCTTTGGCTTAGGAATGGCTTCCTTGCCTTTGCCCTTATCCTCTGGCCGAGCTTTACCCTGTCTAGCCTCCTTGCCCTTGGCTACTTCCACCTTGTAACCTAGGTCACTAGCCTTGCTAGACACTTTGGTGGCCTCGAGAGGGGGAAGAGAAGCCTAAGGGGTAGAAGGCTGCTCAGGTGCAGTCACAGCAGGGGCAGCATCTGTCCCAAGACTTAGAGCTGCCTCAGGAGCTTCTCTGAGGTCTTCTAGATAGTAAGTGTTCTCAATCTTCCTCCTCTCCAAGTCAGCAGAAGCCCCAGCCACGTTTAGGGCCTTAGTCCACACCTCAAGGCAGTACTCCCTACAGACCCTAGCTAACTTATCAGTCAGCAAAGCCTCGGTTTCCTGCACTTCCAGGTCATAGAATTTCTGCCCTGCAGCGTTTGTGGCCGCCTGAGCTGCCTGGGCAGCCTCCTTAGCCTTTATCAGCTTCGCCTTCAAGTCCACCACCTCCTGCTTAGCCATGGCCAAACTCTATCTCTGTGTAGTGGGGCTTTTCGCGTTACTCCTCCGCTTGCACCTCAGCAATCCTAAGGCCAGCCTTGGCGCTCCTTCGATCCCTGTCCGCAATAGCCAACTTAAGAGCCAACTCTTTATTCCTACTCTCGACAGCAGCAAGGGACTTGCTTGTCTCTGCGCGGAGGTTATACACGAGTCTTGCCTCGTTTCGGGCGTCTTTCACCCATTCCTCGGCGGTGAAGACCTCTGTGTAGTGGCTAACTCTATCTCTGTGTAGTGAAGCTTTTGGCGTTACTCCTCCGCTTGCACCTCAGCAGTCCTAAGGCCAGCCTTGGCGCTCTTTCGATCCCTGTCGGCAATAGCCAACTTAAGAGCCAGCTCTTTATTCCTACTCTCGACAACGGCAAGGGACTTGCTTGTCTCTGCGCAAAGGTTATCCACGAGTCTCGCCTCGTTTCGGGCGTCTTTCACCCACTCCTCGGCGGTGAAGACCTCTTGAATTGCCTGCATAAAGACGACGAAGAAACACCCTGTCAAATAAGTAAAAGACAACCTAGCATGGAATCAGTAAGGCACGTCAAGAAACTTACTAAGGCCATGTCCCTCTTTAGGGACATGAAGAGATCTTGCTACCTCACGTTCTTCAAGGCATCCATATCCTTAGGCAGTAGGAGGGGCTACTCTAGAGCGTCGGCCACGTAATAGGCATTACCCCACTAGAACTCCCTTATGGAAGAGTACCAGGATATTGTCGCGCCGTCCAACTCCAGCTGGGGGTTCCACGCCGGGTTCTAAGGGCGCACCTCAGCCACGTGGTCGGCCCCCTTGCTTTCGACCAAAGAGGCCCTTCCTTTGCCCTTGGAAGTCTTGGGCTGCTTGGGAGGAACTCCCTTGTTGTAAGGGACCAACTCCCCTTCCTCGGCCACCTCCTTGTCCTTTTTCCTCTTCTCGAGGTTGGCAAGTGCGAAGGGGTTGACTAAGGGAGGAGGAAGGGGAGGCAGAGTAGGAGGGAGCTGAGACGCCAAGGCGTCTTTGGGCGCCGACCCTTTGGCCCTGCCCGTAAGAAGTTTGCGAAGACCTTTTTTCCTCTCTAGTGGCATCTCTTCTTCTTCTTCCTCCTCTGAGCTGCTTGTTATGCGCGCAACTATGAGTCTGGAGGGTCGGATGCCTGAGGACCTGTCAAGCTTGTCTTCTGAGTCCGAGACTTGAATCACAGGCTCTCCCTGCTCTTATCTCTCTTCCTTAAGCTAGAATTGGTCTATCTCCGCCACGAGGGACAAACGGAAAGAAGCTGTCTCCTCTCTTGGAACCGCTGCTTCGCGAGGAGAGCAATGGGATAGCAACTTGACTTGCACGATGCCTTCTCGGGCTAGAAATATGGGCACCGAGACGTCGATCCAAGCTAAACCAGGTTCACCCACTCTAATCGCATTGCCTATGTCCTGGAACGTCTCGAATAGGGGCTTGAAGTCAAGAATAAGATGGAAAACTCTCAATTGTCTATCCTCGCTTACAAATACTTCGAATCTTAGGACTCTATTGAGATTTAGGACGTTGACGAAATTGAGGTTGGGAGCCACGTTTCTTTTATCTACAAAAAAAGGAGGAGCTAAGAAGCAAAACCACAGTTAGAAAAAACGAGTCATCAAACAAGAAGAAGCAAAATACAAGACTAATACCTATGTCAAAGGACCTAAAACTAGGGTACCCCATCTGGTGTTCCCTTTTAGGTTGGGCAGTGAAGGCCGTCATGCTATTCACCCGAGGCGATTAGAAAGTCATCTTTCATGCCTTTGTTGGATTTGGGGAGACACGAGACGAGCCTAATGATCGAAGACCTAGACTAAAGGTAATAGCCTGAATCTGCAAGTAGATGGCACTCGTACATCCAAACAACGTCGTGCTAGGTGAGACCCAACCCCATTTACTCGTTGAAGGGGTCTATGCTACCTAAGACCCTAAACAGGTTAGGCACGCATTGATGGGGGCATAACCAATGGGCGATCAGGTAATCCCTGGTCACTCTACCCATAGGAAGCCTCATTCCCCCTCCTATGAAGGCGATCATGGGAATGACGACCTCCCCCTCCCTCCTAAGGGTATGCCCATCACCCAAAGGGCAATAACGCAATGTGACATCCAGGGGAATGTGATATAGGGCCCTAAACCCCTCCATACCTGTAGGATTATCTACTAAATAAGCGAACCTACCCATCTAAGCAGACTAATGAAAAGGGAAGGAAATTTTTGTGGAAGAAGAAACAGAAAACAGAAGGCCGAGGAGATCGGCTGGGGAGAAAAGAACCTAAGAGTGAAGGAACTTACGGAAATTATGACAAGGGTCGCTTCAAGAGTTTCTTGAAAGTTTGAAGATTTGGAAAGTCTTGAGAGTTTGAAGATTTAGAAAATGGGAGAAATGAATCCCCTAGGCACCCTATATAGGAGGCAAAGTTGGGTGGGATAATACCAACTGTGGGATCTCCATCTCACCGTAAGATGTGGAAGACAAGATGCCGCCTGGAGCATCTAACGAGACGTTTCAGACCCCGAAGCGCCAGGAATGGTTACGAGACACACGAGACGACATTCTCACATGGGAAATTAAAGAAGCACGTGGAACCAATCACTCAAGATCAAACCCCACTTTTCTCCTATAACAGGAGGGAAAAAATGGAGTTTTGACAGGCTATTGTGGAGTGTAGAAATTTAAGAAGGTAATAGAGCCATGTGTCATACCTAAGGCTGAGGAGGCCAATACAGTGCCAAGGAGTCCATACCCTTGGACAGTAAAGCCCGAGAGGCAAGCCATGGCCACGTCGATGACACATTACCAGAGGAGGATCACACTATAGAGGAAGAGTTTCAGAGAGGAGGTAAGCCTTGACGTGATTGGAGAGATGGTAGCTGCCACCACATTTATTGCACCTTACCAAACCCTTTGACCACATTTATGTGAAGAAGACCCCTGAACAGTGCTGTCTTGGTTGCCGCAACTCACAAAAGACTAGGGAGTCTGATGGGAAAACCACTCAAGTAGTGGCCTGCATAATCAAGAAATGGAGGGCTAAGATCAGTTGAAAAAGGCTATATAATGTAAGAGATCCTCCAGTAGAGGGGGAGGGGAGAACAGATAGAAAAGAAAACACTGTAGCAATAAGAACTGAAATTGTATCCGAGTCTAAAGGAAATATAATTAAGGACTACTCTCCTCGTATTTTTCTGCGAAAGGCCTTTGCTTAAAGCTTGTTTTTCTTTGTTTTCTTACTATCTTTAATCCACTATGCGCGTTATTCAATCCATTGAAGCCTAGTTTTTAGGCCCACTCTCTATAAATTCATTGTGTTGGGCTCTTTGGGCCCTAATCCTGTTACTTCTTGGGCTTAGGATCCAAACTGCTCCCCTACATAAATAAATGAAGCAATGAAATTCATGTGTTGGGCTTTTTTTTCTTTTTTTATTGATTTGAAGTTGTGCTAATTATTCTTTCGGTGTGGTTATATTTTTAACTTTTAAAAATATTAATAGAAAATCTAGGGTGTTACTGGGTAATGGGTTTTTAACTGCAAGTTCTAAAGGAGTGGTTGAATTTGAAGAACCATTGATCACCAAGTTTAAGTTGCATATGTAATTATATATTATATAGTTCCTAAACCTCCTTCAACCTAATATCAGGGTAAAGGCCAGGAATCTAGCATTTCTACTACATGATCTTTATTAGTAAATTATGAATCTACAACACTTCCTCATCCAACAATTAATTTGTTAAAATTCCTATCCAATAAAAAGATGTTAGATAGTAGAACATAACTTAGAGCTGATTGAAGAAAAGTCTAAGTATATAATAAAAATTTGCATCCAATAAATGTTAAAAATAGTATAGCCAAATAAAAGAAAGTCTCTTATTTGGCTATACACAACAAAAATCTCACAATATATTTTTCAACACTTGAAAAAAAAAAGGACACATCATCACCAAATGCGTCAGTTCTTTCCTTTGATAACCGATTTTCTTACTTTCTCTTTTTATAAAGAAATGTTATTTCCATAATATTTTTACAATAAATCTTAAGTGTTAAGTAATTATTGGATATTACTAATGGGTAAAAAAGTAATATAAGTTGTGGATTCAAATAAGAATCAATAACAACTTACCAACTATAATTTGTTGTGAAAATATTATAAAAATGTTGAAAATTTAATACTTCTTTTTTATACCTTTTCCGTTAGCTGTCTATGATCTGTGCTAGTGTTGAGGGTATGTCACCGTGATAACATGGATAAGTGAGAGGAACCAAACCAACTATTAGTCAAGCAGAAGGGCTGCGATGCGTAGATTAATATTTGGAGCTAGAAACCGATAGTAGTGGTAAAGGCAAGTCAAAGTTTTATTCTTGGCAAGAAAGATTTTGTTAGGCAAAAGCTATAGTAGAAACCTGATGAAGAAAATACTGCTGAAAGCTTGTAATTTGACGCTTGGCATCAAGGTAAGCCACGTTAACCGAAACAGTCGTTAGTTTCAAACTTGAGATAAAACAAGAGGCCAAAATTGGGAATTAAGCCCATTTTCCCAATTATATAGTTAGTAGGCACGGTTTCAAAAGTACATTTTTTACTAACATCTCGAGTCTCAAAGACTCGATTTTAGGCCT
Source organism: Lithocarpus polystachyus (assembly GCA_033629205.1). Taxonomy (NCBI): domain Eukaryota; kingdom Viridiplantae; phylum Streptophyta; class Magnoliopsida; order Fagales; family Fagaceae; genus Lithocarpus; species Lithocarpus polystachyus. The sequence continues at coordinate 42,225,677 of CM066165.1, read as the reverse complement.
ATAAATCGAGTCTCAAAGACTCGGTTTTAGTGTTCTGATCACGTCTGATTTGGTGTATTTTTCACGTGGCGTCCACTTGGAAATCGAGTCTCTAAGACTTGATTTATAAGCCAAAAAAAAAAAAAAAAAGTTTAAGTCATGTACAAGCCATTCCCAGAAATACCCAAAAATTTTTTTAAGAACTCCCAAAAACACAACAATCCTAGCACAATGAAACACATTTGCTATTTATTCAACAATGAAACAATTTTTTTGGGTTTTTCTATTTTGACTAAAAACTGAACTTGAAAACCCAAATCAAATCAGAGAGAGAAAGAATCCGAGGAGACCCAGATTAGATTGAAGAGAAAGAATCTAGAGACCCAGATCAGATAGGAGAGAGAGCTCACCAGTAAGAAGAACGAGCCATGTATAAATCACAACCAAATCACAAACCCAAACCCACAACCTCATCACCACCAACAATCGGAAAAAGAAAAACAACCCACCAAAATCACAAACCCGTAATCCTCTCACAATCATCGCCAAAAAACCTAGCCACATCCGCCGCAAACCATCAGCACCCACCTAAAACCACCACAACTCTAATTAAAAACCCACTAAAACCCATTGCGAGACCCACGAGCTGAGCCACCCATGAACCACAAAGTCGACCCACACACACACACACACAAGGAGAGAAGAAAGGGAGAAGACGAAGTGACAAAAATGGGAGACAGAAATGGTGAAGATTGAAGTCATTGAACAGAAAAAGAAAAAGAAAGAGGAGTGATAGAGATATAATGAAAGAAAGAGAAATATTATTTTAATGTAAAGGAGAGAGGATGATATAAAATGTTGTGCTGGGATTGTTGTGTTTCTGGGATTTCTTAAATTTTAATTTTGGGTATTTTTGGGAATGGTTTGTACATGACTTAGACTTAATTTTTTTTTTTTGCTTATAAATCGAGTCTTAGAGACTTGATTTTTAGATGGACTCCATGTGGAAAATGCGCCAAATCAGACGTGATCAGAACACTAAAACTGAGCATTTGAAACTCGATTTGTACGCCCAAAATCAAGTCTTTGAGACTTGAGATGTTAGTAAAAAATATATTTTTGTAACAGTACTTACTAATTATATTGTTTGGCAAACAGGGTTAATTTCCAATTTTGGCCTAAAACAAGATGATAGTGTACGAGCATAGGCCATTGTCTATTTGGGGATCTCACATGAACCTCAAAGACTTGAACGCGAAATTCAAGTGTCCATGGATTTTTCCACTACAAATTAACTAGTGGGTCCAAATTCATGGCTTGAACACAGTCAATGTATAAGTGCAAATGTGTTGCAACTTCCAACAAGGCTGCTAGTATGCTTTAGCTTTAAGTGCCAATGTCTTTTTCAGTGTCGGGTTCATAGATCACTAGCCAGTAGTCAAATTTTTCTCCTCTTTCCCGCGGTCATTTCTCATCTCTCTTGCTCTCAAACAAAGAAACCCCATTGAAAACAAAACACAGAAATCTCTCTCTCTCTCTCTCTCTCTCTACCATTTCTCAGTTCCCACACCCTCCCATGCTCCCCAAAAAACCCACATTATAGACATAACACTCTCTCAAATTAACCAAAAAATTAACTCTATGCAGATTTTTCCCACCCAAGCAATCCATGGACGAACCATCCCAACACTAACAAGAAGCTCACGTCACTCAGTCTCTCACTCGCTGCAACAATTTCCAAACAAAGTATGAGGGAGGACAAAATTCCTCCCCAATTTCGGCTTGAAAGTCTTAGCCCAACTCCGAAACTGAGGTCGATTGTTGAAAACCCATCAAAGTTTCGAGCGGAGTCAGCAAGCCCTGATCCATTCCAAATTCCATAGTCAACAATCCTGGTCAACCTAGAAGCGGGCCCAAACCTTATTCCCAACTTTAGGTATATGTTTCTAAATTAGCTAAGTTTGAGTAATGTATATTATCTTTTCTTACTATTATTGTTAGTAGCTCATTAAATTAAAAAGTATTCAATAAATATGTTTCTAAAGTTAGATAACTAAATTTCCTTAATTGAAGCCTTCTTTATTAAAGAAAAAACATTTAAATTACACCAATCTCTCTTAAGATTTATCAAAAGACACTCTCTTATTTAAGGTTTTTATAAAGGAAACAGATAAGTCTATATCCTTTCATGCATTAAATTAGCTATATTTTGATTTTTATTAAAAAAAAAATATTCTTACTTATTTTTACAAACTTCAAGGAGAAAGTGTCATTTCGCCATAGTTGTTGGGTAGGAATTTTTTTTTTTTTTTTAGTTATAAAATATTGTGTTATGAAAATTAAGCATGGACTTATCTATTATAATTATAGAAACCTCAAGGGGAGGAAGTTAATTATACAAATGTTTAGGAGGGGTGCCATTTTGATATATCTGAAGAGAGGTTGGACTCACTATGTATGAGGCATTTTGGGCTTCTATTTAAGATGTCCAAATTCAGGGAAAATTGTCTTATAAAGTGATTGTATATAATCATTTCATTCACAACACATGTGCTGTGAGTCGCTCCATATTCCGTAAGATATTACATTGAAATCAAAAGATATAGTCTTAACAGCCTTTGATCTCTAGATCAAATATTTGGTTATCAAGATATCTTGGCAAATCTAGAAACAATAATTTTATTCTAAATACATAGCCCATGTATCAAAATAAAATCTTTGTTGGTGAGTGATAGGGATAAGCTAAGCATAGCAAAATTTGCTTTACTCAGCACCAAATCAAGACCTAACATGGATTGAACAAGTAAAGCATGACATTCGGACCACGTGTCAACTGTTACAAACCACGTGATCTTTAGGGCAATTGTTAATAGACAATTTTAAGAAAGTTTTAATACCATGTTCATAAGAAATACTTTCAAAAAAATCAGTTGCTTCTTTTTTTTTTCCCCCATAAAAAGTTTTTCTAAACCAATGACACAAAAAGTAATAGGCACTACAATCTTAAAAGGAGGTGAACTTGAAGAAAAAATGTATACAGTTTTTGAGTATAACCCATTTATCCACTAAAAAAAGAAAAAAAAATCTGACTTAAACATCAAAGCACTAGTGCCCAAACACATTAGGAATGTTCTAGACTTTCTTACTTTATTTCTTGCATGAGACTAATTTGGTCTCGATATCAAGATCTAAATTTTTGTGGTATAAAAACCGAGTTTTTCCATGAAGACATTATGAGATGGCCTGAACAAAAGAGTTGATGTTGCTGAACCTAATCTTTATGGGGTTGAACAGGAACTCAATATTGGTTGGCTTAGGCTATTTTGAGAATAAATTAAACTATACCAAACCATTTCACCAAAAAAAAAAAAAAAAAAAAAAAAAACCATACCAAACCAATTGGGCTTTAAACTGACTGAAGTTCTATTGGAGTCGGGCCTGGCTTCCAGTCAGTTTTGCACAAGCTTAGGTTTGGGCTCTAAGCTTTGACAAAGCCCAGTTAACACAAATAATTGGGCTTATTTAAATAAACATCGGGTGAAGCTTGTAGTTTCTTGTGACAGGCCAGAATAGCCCAAATTAAATGTCTTGGCATGTCCTCTCAATCTCAAAATCTCATCCCTTGAAATTGGTCATGAACTTACGACCCATCATCTAAGCTTTGAAGCTTGAACCATTATAAATGGGCGAGAGATTTATTGGATTAAAGGCTTCCATAAGTTTGTTCCGCATACCTCTAGTAAAGTAGCAATGACATCTATGGTTCAGTTTAACATGTTTGTTGTCAAGAACTTTGGGTGCAATCACATTGTGCATATTACATTATTATTTCATTATAATAAATAGACTAAAATAATATTTACATCCTCTAAATTTGATGTACTTCTAAATCAGTCCATTTAACTTTAAAAACCTTACAATTTACATCCTCCACTATGACAACAGTATTAATGTAGTCCTATTAACATCCGTTATAATAAGTGTTAATGCACACAAAATTGACATTTTGAATATAAAAAATGTCCATTTTACGCAGATTAATTAAGAGTGAAAATGTGACAAACCATGATGGATTGAGCACTTAAAACATCAACTAATAGTCAAGGGTATAGTTGCAAATTTTGAAGAACATGGTGGATGGATGAAGCACTTTGACATCGATATTGCTAGTATTGAAAAACAAGGGAACAATTTAAAAGTAATGTTAAACTATTTTGCTTTCAACTTCTCATTACGTAAGAGACAGAAACTGCCTAAAAATACATGAGTTTAATAAACAAAAGAGTTAGCCCAATGGACATCTTGCTTGTCCACTGTCAAAATATGGGGGAAAAATGGTCTGGAATACCCCATTTTGTATGAGCTGAAGCAATAAGAAACAGGTAGTATTCAAGAACACTAGAGAGAAAAGGTACAAATCAAACAGTCATGTAGATTAGCTGTACATGAAAATACAAAATCAAAATGAATGGTCAAGTCCAAATAATTTGGAATAAGACCATTTTGTTAAATCATGCAGAGGCAAGGGTCCTTTAAATCTAAAATAAAGCCATAGGATTCATATTGAAACTCAAGACAGTGAAGTAATAAACTTTGTGATCACCGGTTCATTGGTTTCAAGAATAAAAGAGAAGCTTTGTATTTGTTTAATTAATTTCATTATATTATCACGTGTTTCGCAGAGGCAATGATTTAAAGGGCATTTAAGGAGACCCGCAATAGACAAAAAATGAAAAATCAATTATGGGACTAATGGAAGGGGAAGAGAAAAAAGGGTTCAACAAGCTAATAACCAAACATTGAAAATGCCACTGCCATGCTTACTAAAGGAACAGATATGTTGTCATCTACTACCTCTGTTGTTGGTAGTGACTCCACCACGGTTGCCACCAACGAAACTAGAGCAACCTAAATGCACTGTTTGGATCCAATCCAAATGTAAATATCCCAGAACTGAATAGTATTGCAGCATCCTACATTATAAAGACAATTTTCATGTGAACGCCAAAATCCATACAAAGCAATTCAAATTTTGATAACCTATTTGGTTGACCACAATGATGGTTTCAAACTCACCCGATGGAAATCAGGAATCCAAAAATAAACATGGATATGCTACCCACCCAACTCTTCTGCTGATTATAAGGAATCTTCAAGGACCCAAATCTTCTACCTATGATATCGGCAATACCTATAAGCCACCAAGTTGAAAATTAGTAACTGGAAGGAGTCGGGGGCAGCTGAATTTGGATGATGGAAGAAGTATTACCATCACCACCACACATCATTGCCAGCGAGATCACTCCAACTGGAGACTCACGCCAAAAGATAAGAGCACATAAAATCAATATCAGAACATAATACAAAGGACCTCCAAGCAACTCCCTGCAAAAATATTGATATTGAAGCGAAATTACTTTTCCCTATTATCACAAAGAGATGAATCCAAATAGCTTTGTAATGATGACTGAAAAAATTACTCTGGTTTTCCTTCTCGAGTAACAGATTTTATGAGCCCTTCATCAGAAGCCAATAAGAGGCCGTGGATGACAAGCCTCAAACAATTCACAAGAGGAACTAAACAAGCAAAGTACCGCGCCCCTGTTGTGGTGCTATTCTAGGATTAAAATGACCAGCTGAAGTGGTTAAGGAAAACGGCAGTTCAAACCACTAGTATTTTTTTATGAATAAAACCTGTTAGGATTTCATATACAGAGGGAAGCAATACCTGAAAATTGGCCAAGAAACCATGAAAAACAGCCCAGACAATATATGAACCAGCTTTCTGCTTAAGCTCTGCTCCAATCGGTAGAGATATGAAAATTTGTCAAAAAGAAAGCAAAGTTATAACAAAGAGAGAATATGTATACGCTCTTAAAAGCACAGTGCAATGCTTTCTTTCTGCTTGATTAAGGTTTATTTGTCAATAGAAATACACAAAAACCTATTATATATCTTCTCTGCTAAATAAATGGCATCATTTTTAACAAGTAATGAATACAGTTTCACCCAAAGCTTCTTTTCCCAAATTTTACTAAAATGGGCTACCACTACCAATTCCTTAATGCCCCTGAACTGCACAACATATACCTTTTAACTGCTACAAGGAAATCACCTTACCACAATGACTCTTCCATAATATATGCATTTGGAAGGCATTCTATGCTTGGAGTCCAACACTAGCTGGACACTAGTTAATAAATCCAACTAAGATACTTCATGTTACAATAGTTGTTGCAGTCCTTCAAACTAACTTCAAAACTAAAATGCAGAAAACATGGATTCTTCCTTAGCAAAAAATACATACCTATCTTCCTTAGTTTGGCTAGATGTAAGTATTTTGGCTCTAAAACCTAAACTTTGATGGATTCAAAAAAATTACAACTTGCAAGGTCAATGTTTTTGCATTTCTAACATTATAAGGATCTGATAGGCAAGCCCGACATATGTAAGTGAGCAACCCTATCTCAATTTTTTCTCTTTTAAAAGCTCAGCAATGCAAAAATAATGGAGCTTTTGAGTAAACTTATGGCTTTCAAGAAAACCCTAATGTAAATTATATCCTTCAAATTGGTGGACAAAGATATAGATGTCATTTAATAACATAGCAACACATATGTGGAGTTGACAAATTAGAACTTAAAAGCTTAACCTGATGGGACATGGTGAATTCAATCACTTAATCAATATTCATACTCCCCCTTTGTAAGTGGGCTCAAAACGTGGAATTTTTAACTTTAAACAAGAGGTACAAAGTGGAGAAATTATTCAAACTCAAGACTATCCTAAAAGCCTAAGCTGAATCACTTAATCAATATCGAATAATAATGTTAAATAAGATAACTCCAAAAGAACAAGAGGGAGTAAACACGAGTGTGAAATCAATTTGTCTTTGTGCCTCGTGACACAAATATTAAGCCATGCGCACAAGTCTTTGTTTGTGCATGTAAAATAGCCAATTCTCCTAATATTAGATATGAGATCATGATTTCACTTCAAAAGAAGTGAAATTCAAAATCAATTGATATGTGGATCGTGGGTTCTAGTTAACTCAACTGGTAAAGTCTTTCAGGGACGGAACCAAATTCAAACTTAGGAGGGGCCAAAGTTCTTTGTTCAAGAATTTTAAAAAGTTGGAATATTAATATTAGAGGTTGACATCGATCATCGATGCATTATTAGCATTATTTTTTTTTTTGTATTGTTTTCTTTTTTTAAAAATCAATAATAAATATTTATAATTAAAAGTTCTGTAAGTCAATTGGCACATCTTAATATTTTCAAGGTCTGACTGAGGTTAGACCAATTCTTTATTCTATCCACATTATAATTTTTTTTTTAAACATCTATTTATTCTTTTCACATAATTCTATACCTAATAACTTCATAATGCTATATATAAAAGATTCTAAAAAAAAAAAAGAAAATACAAAAACTATAGTTAAAATTTCAAATCCTTGTCTAGTACTACTTTAATAAAACAACTAAAATAATGGTTAATTAATATCATGCACTAATATTCATTGAAAAAAAGGGTGAGACAATTATTGGTGTCTTGGTTAAGGGTTTTTTTTTTTATAATTACTTGATTAAGGTTGAGGTAGCATAAAAATGTGAGATCTTTTCCTTCAAAAAATTGCCATTTTGAAAAATTAGTAAAAAAAGAAAAGAAAAAGAGATCTGTTAAACAATCACATGATAATGAACGGTAACTTTGAGTCTTCAACTATGTAAATAATAAAATTTTTCCCATCACTACATTAATTTAGTTAAGGCACAAAGTTTATAACCAATAAACTAATCACACATGCTCTGGTGGCAGTTTAGGTAAGGCACAAAACAGTAAATTGTTGTTGTTTCACATGTGTATTACATTTATGCATGCATGCCAAGTGTGTCCCTAAGTTAATAAAACATTAAAAATTAATAAAATTCTATCATTCAAAAAAATAAAATTTTTTCATTGATTAATTTAAAGACACCAACTAATCCAAGTCGCTGATGACACTAATTAGTGTGTGGATGGGGTGATTAGCAGTATAGGAGTTGTTTCAATGACTATGGGATGAAGTTATTTGAGAGGGACAAAGAGCTCTCAAATGAGAGGTAGAAATTGGGTAAAGATTATTGGGTTTTTGTGATTTGTTTTGCTAGGATTTATAATTTTTTTGTAATAATTGTCTTTTACTTAGACCATGTCCAAATATTTTTTTTATTATCTGAATATGTGAATTGTTTTGTATATTTCTTTATTCTCCGAATTTGTAAATTGTTCAAATGTTTAGCTAAATGATTTTCTTGATATTCTTGAGACAACCAGACAAGGGATGATTTGATAATTTTTTTTTTTTTTTTTGGTTTCATGGGTCAGCTTGTAAATTTTTTGGGAGAGGGGGGCCAAGTTTATTAATTTTAGAGTCAAAAGTATATTTTTTATGCTAGTATATATACTAGGGAATTTTCTTTTCAAAGGCCAGGGTGGGGGGGTGTTGCCCCCCTTAGCCCTAAGGTAGTTCCATCCCTGAAGTTTTTGATGGTTCAATCCTTGCCTACACCAAAAACCGATTGATATCTTGGTCTAATAATAAAGAGTTATTATCAGGAGCGGACGCCATAGGTTGAACTTTCTTTAAAAAATAATAATAATAATAATAATTGGTATGTAGATCGGCTATGAAATCAATAGATACAACAACAATAACCAAGCCTTAGTATCAAAATTTTTGGATCGACTATGAATCTTTAACAAGCTAATCAAGACGTTATTTTCTACCATTCTATGTTATCCAAAGTTGTACTCACTGTTACTTTTATAATTAACATGCCTTTTCTTTTTTACTACTACGGTTATTGTTATTGAATGTTATAAGATATCAATTAATTTTGAATTGTGTCTCCTCCAAGGCTTGGTTGTTATCGATTTTATATGTTATAACATATCGATTCAAAATCAATCAACTGGTATTTTATAACTTATAACATAATTTCTAAATATTAGCTAAAATGTAAGTTTCCTTCATCCAAAGTCATGTATCCCACCAGAATGTGAATTTGCTTCCTTCTCATATTATTTCACGGCTCACAATATATAACAACCCAAATAAAGTAAGGGGAAAATTTCCAATTGGCGCTAGGGGTGTACAAAAAGTTGCTCTAACATCACGGCAGCACTTGTGAACAAGTTCGAATTTGTTCGACAAGAAAGTAAACAAAGTTTGAATATGTAATCTAACTTACTGATAAACTCAAGCTTAACTCATGTTCAAAGGAAGAGAGAGAATGCATAAAGGTTACATGGTTCGGCCTAACGGCCTATGTTCATGAAGGAAGCCCTTGACAACTACATCTTCACTATAATCTCAATTCTATAGTTACAATGGACTTTAAGCCAGACTTATATAGGGATTATGAGCTTGGGTTAGATATATATGGGCTTACAATTTAATTGGGCCTACACTTATAAACCTAATACCTCTAACAAAAATAATATTCAATGCATCACCCTAAACTTTTAATGGGCCAGACTTATTTACAGCCCAACAGCTGTGCTGATTGTTTCTTCTTAAAATAAAAAAAAAAAAAAAAAAAAAAAAAAAAAAAAAAACCTCTTTCTCCATCTCTCTTAAGTCTCAACAACCACAACAGTTTTTTTTTTTTTTTTTTTAATCTCCACCTCTATGTTCTATTCTCTTTTCCATTTGCTTGTTTGGGTAAATATATTTTAAAAAAATTAGCTGTGTGCACTTTCGAAGCCTTTGCCACATGCTAACGTGCTTTCTAAATTGAGCCACATTTTGTTTGCTAAATTAGTAAATGAATGCTCTATGGATATTGATTTATAAAAACTTTTTATAGAAAAATAAAAAAAGTAACTAACTTTTTACATTTTTTTTATATTTCTCATAAAAATGATAAATTTTCCTAAAATAATTCATTACAAAACCAAATAAAGCCTAAACCCGTTAATATATAAGAAGATACAGCAGCATGCCAGCAAGGGATGAAGTTACCGATGGTGACTGAGGGATTGAGATCCAGTCCATGCAATTACTCGATTTCTTTTACAAATTTATTTTTACGTATTTAACTTTTTACTTTTTTTTAATATTTTTTTTGTTTAATGATTGAGATTTAAAATTATTTTTCAATCTCAAGTCTCAACCATTCATGGTTATATTGCATCAAGTGTAACCGTATTTCACCTAATCTCAATCTTTTTTTTTTTTTTTTTTTTTTGAGAAAGGGATCTCATTCCATTGAGGGGTTGTTTTCTTTCCGTTTCAGGTCTATTTCCTGGGCCCCACTACATGTACAATTTTTTATCAATGTTCCGAAAAGAGGAGATTTCACAAGACTGTTCACAAGCATAAAATTTTCCCTTCTTTTCTTTCTCTTACACCCATATTGGATAATAAACTATTCCAGAAATTTCTGCCTTACAACAACAAAAAAAAAAAAATAAAAAAAATAATGTTATGTCCATAATATTTTTACAACAAATCATAAGTAGTTAATTGTTATTGATTCAAATTTGAATCTAACACTAAAATTACTTTTTTGTCCTAATAATAACAACCAGTAACAATCTGTCACTTAAAATTTGTTGTAAAAATATTATAAAAATATTGTAAACGTATCATTTCCCTTAAAAATAAGAGCCGCATGCAGTTTTGGTGTTTCCCTTGACTCATCTCCCTTTTCCTAAAAAATTGATGTGTGTGTTTCTCAAAAAAAAAAAATTTTTTCTCTTAAAAAAAAAAAAAAAGATAAACACACATAATATATATGGCAAAAACCAACAAATGGTTTAGCTAAATCAGAGATTCCTAGAATGTAATAACTTACCAAACATACATACATGCATGTAGATGTAGTTTCCAATTATTAATTGATGATGCTAGAAATCGGCTCAGTAAGCTGCGAGGTCTTCACGTACTTCGGGCAGTCCTGCACAGGAAGAATGAACCTCAAAGGGTGGTACCGGTGTGGTGCCGGCCGACAACCCTCTGATTGTTAAGTTAGTATTGCTCACAACTCTAGGGTGCCAGAGTTGGGGTAGTAATATGCGTACCTCAATTTTGGAGGGTGCGGAAGTATTTATAGTAGTAGCAGGGGCCCTTGACCCAAGCGTGCTGGAGAAGATATCGCTTTTACCGAAAATGCCCCTGAGTAGCGTGGAGAGTAAGATTCTTGTTGGGCAACTAAGTGTGTTGGGCAAGCCACCCCTTTGGGAATGGTTGCGCTGCGCGAGACACCTGTCCAAGTAGTAGCGTATGCGGCAAGATTCATTTTCTTGGGGAAGCGTACGCGGCAAGACAGGCTGTGGTGCCCCCATGTCCTTCCCGTCGCCGGTCTCTCCCGTCACCCCAGATAGGGGTCGCGTCGTCAGGGTCTATTGTCCGTCATCATACGCCGCACCGTCATCCCTCGCAGGGTGCCGGCGTCTAGCAGTAGTTTTTATCCCCATCAGGTGCCCCCTCAGCCCATCAGTCCGTGAACACGAAGGAGACGGACTAATGGGGTGACGGTTCCAGCTCAGGCTGTCATTCAGTAATTAATGCAGGGTAATTAATGCAGGGCACATATCGTCGGCTCAATGTCAGTGTGCCAAAAACGAGGCGTCTCCTCGCCTTCCGTGCTCTTCCTCATATATAAGCCTTTCTTCTTTTCCCTCATTTTCACTTTTTATCGAAATCAAGAGACCAGAGCGCAGCCGTTCACCCAGTCAAGAAGAGAGTTTGATCCGTCAACATAGTCGTCCGTCGCGTCATCGCAACCGTCCGGGACCCCTTCATCACCGAGAACAACTGGTAAGTGTACATCATTGCCTCGCTCATTTTTACCACCGTCAGTCACCTTTTTAGGGCAGTTTGGACTTAGGGTTTTCCGTCGTATGTAGGTGTAGATGTCTAGCGCGTCCAGTAATCAATCGTTTGTCCGCGAGGGAGCGGGCGACGATGAAGCTAATCCGTCGGGTCCAAAGGATCCTTCAACTTCAATAGAAGATAGCTCATCTACGTCCTCCTCTTCGTCGAGTAGTGGTAGGACGGAGAGTAACCTTAGTGATGGAGTAGGGGAGGATGAACAAATTCAGTCCGTCATAGGAAGTGATGGAATGAGGAAGTTCATCATGCTCTCGCTATGGACGGTGAACGACTTTACGTCCACCATAAGAGAGTCTCACTTTAAAACACTTAGGAGTAAGTACCAGATACCCGCCAACGTGCCCATCCGTCTACCCCGCCCAGGAGAGAGATGTTATTATCATGGGGTCAAGGGTGTCGGGATTTATGAGCAGATGCTCAAGGCGGGGTTGAGATTCCCTTTGACCCAGCTGCACCGTCACCTCCTTCACTACTTAGGATTATCCGTCAACCAGGTTTCTCCGAATGCCTGGAGGATCTTCCTCGAGGTGGAGGTTCTGTACGGATCATATTCAAAGGGGAAAAAGAGGTTAACAGTGGAGGAGTTTTTTCATTGCTACCGTCCGGTAGAGATAGTAAAGTCAAGGGGGATGTACAGTTTCGTGGCAAGGAGCCCGTTGCTGAGGTTGGTGAGTGATACTCCAGATTCCAATAGGGACTGGAAGTCTAGGTATTTCTTTATAGACGGGGACGAGTGGATGGGTAGTCCTGATGAGACCGAGTTTATGCCCGTCGACACCACATGGGGTGTTCTACCCCCGTCTGGTATGTTCTCATGCACGTTCCCTCTACCTCTGTTGCAAACACCATTGGTTCTAACCGTCCTCTTTTGCAGCCCAGAACCGTCCACAAGTTTCTATCGAGGATTGGAGCTTTTTGGAGAAGATTTTCCAAAAAAGTGAGCTGACGGACAGGTCTTAGGCCACACTTGTGACATTAAAGACAATTTGTTGGCATTGTGACGGACCTGAGCCGTCCGAGGAGGCGTTGAAGTACGAAACACAGGTCCGAGCACGTAAGTCCATTCACTTAAATTTCAAGTTTTTCCTTTTTGCCATTGATTAGCATACCGTCTGCTTTTGCAGAAATGGACGAGGCAAGGAGGAGAGCCTTCATCAGGCAGCAGGCAGCTGCGAAAAAGAAAGAAGCCCTGGCAGCTAAGATGGACGCGCCCAAACCGTCCGTCACAAAGAGAAAAACTGACCAGGAGGGAGACCGTCACCCCAAGAAGCCAAAGGCGACGGCCGAGACAGTTGTTGGCCTGGAGGCGGAGACAAAGAAAGTCGCTGTCAAGCATGGCAGGGGGAAGGGCCTCATGACGGGTGGCCCGGGTCCTGCCGTTGAGAAGCCACCCGTCCTCCTCCGCGAGGATTCCAAATATGCCATTGAGAAGCTGTCCTCAATACTGACGGCAGAAGACTACGAGGATATTGGCAATCACTCGACGGAGGCGATGGGTGAGACGGGCCTTTTCAATCTTGCCCAGGTAAGAAACTTTCCGTCACCATCAATTTCTTTAAAAACATGTTTATCTTCATCCGTCATGTTGACTTTGTATCTTTGTTTTCTAGGCCGTCGTCATGATGAAGGGCTTGATGGACCGTTGTGTCCACGAGGAGACGGCCACGAGCCGCCTACGGGAGAAGGCAACGGAGACGGAGGACGAGCTTCTTCAGTACAAGGCTTGGAAGGTGAAGATGGAGAAGAAGCTTTCCTTGTCTGAGCGAGAGAGGACGGAGCTGGAAAAGCAAATGGGTCTGCTGCAGAAGGTCCTGGCTGACAAGGAGGCTGAGATTTCATCCGTCAGGGACCAACTCCGTCAGGCTGGCGAGGACTCTATCAAAGAGTACCGTGATTCCGAAGCCTACCTGACGGAGTTGGGCAGTACATTCGCAGATGGTTTCGATGACGCCCTCCGTCAGGTGAAGGCCTCATACCCGGAGCTTGACCTCTCCCATGTCAGTATCAACGAGGCCCAGGCACAAACCTCCGTCCTCCCCGCCGCCTCTGAGAGTATGGAGCGACTTTTTGATGAAGACACAATCATCAAAGGCGACGGGAAGGATGATGACGGGGCAGATGCTGGCAGTCGTGCTCAAGTTCAGGACGACGAAGCTGCCGTGAAAATTGTCGATTCTCCCGTCCAGTGACCTTGTGTATTTTTTTGTAGAGATTTCAATTATTTCTCCGTTGTGGACGGTTGCCTTTTATTTTTGATGTATATATTTTCACCGTTGTGAACAATGTTGCCATTTAAGGCTTTTCATCAATGCATTTCCTATTTCATGCTTATTCCTGCTTTTTACTTTAAGCTTTCATGAATGGTTTCCTTTGTGCGCCGTTTAGGCTTTTGTGGAACCGTCAGCACTATATTGCAATCAATTTGGCATTGTCTGCCTGACGTATCATTTAGACAACGTTGTGGATTCTTAGGCCCATCGTCCATAGAACACTGTCGCATTAGGGCCGTCTTAGGGGCAATTACCATTTAGGTTACCTTTAGACCGTTGGCTTTTAAACCGTCGGCATTTTGCGCTTGACTTTGTTGTGCCGTCGTCTAGGGTAGGCCATCGTCTTTTAGACTTTGGCTTTTGGGCTTTTCGTTTAGTAAAACGTGGTGGCTTTTAAGCCGTCAGTATGGGCGCTTGACGCTTTTATGCCATCGTCCATCGTAGGCCGTCGTCTTTTAGACTTAGGCTTTTGGGCTTTCCATTTAGGAAAACGTGGTGGCTTTTAAGCCGTCAGCATGGGTGCTTGACGCTTTTATGCCGTCGTCTTTAAGACTTAGGCCGTCGTCCATCGTAGGCCGTCGTCTTTAAGACTTAGGCTTTTTGGCTTTCCATTTAGGAAAACGTGGTGCATGGGCGCTTGACGCTTTTATGCCGTCGTCCATCGTAGGCCGTCGTCTTTTAGACTTAGGCTTTTTGGCTTTCCATTTAGGAAAACGTGGTTGCTTTTAAGCCGTCAGCATGGGCGCTTAACGCTTTTATGCCGTCGTCCATCGTAGGCCGTCATCTTTTAGACTTAGGCTTTTTGGCTTTCCATTTAGGAAAATGTTGGTGGCTTTTAAGCCGTCAGCATGGGTGCTTGACGCTTTTATGCCTGTAGAATGGAGCCGTCAGTTTTGACACCGTCAGCTTTTCATGCTTGAATGGATTTTATGCTAAGGCTTTAATACTTTGCGAGTTTCTGATGTTCAACACCTAATAGTAAGTAGAAGAGACTATGAATAAACCTCTGTATGCCTTGCACAATTTTTTAGAAGGGGGAAAACATGCCCTTTGAGCTCCAGGAATACATTAAAGTAGATCAATTACAGACTAGTTACAAGTAGGGGGCTGCCATTCTTTCTTACTGGTAGTACTTACGTAGGTGCTCGGCATTCCACGGGTGGTGCAGTTTCTGCCCCTCCAGTGTTTCCAGATGGTAGGTGCCCTTCCTTTGCCATGCTGTGATTCGGTATGGCCCTTCCCAATTGGGGCCGAGCTTTCCTTGGGTTGGGTCTCTGGCAGCGCCCATGATTTTTCTTAGGACGAGGTCACCGACCTGGAATTCCCTGTGTCTGACTCGGGAGTTGTAGTGCCTAGCCATGCGATCTTGATACTGGGCTAACCTTTGCTCTGCTGCTGCTCTGTTTTCGTCGATCAAGTCAAGCTGCAGGCGCAAGGCCTCGTTGTTCCTGCCTTCATCATGGGTGTTCACCCTGTAGGTTGTGAGTCCCACTTCGGCCGGAATGACTGCCTCGCTTCCGTAGGTTAGCCTGAACGGTGTTTCTCCTGTGGGGGTCCTTGCTGTCGTTCTGTATGCCCATAATACGCTTGGCAGCTCTTCAGGCCATATCCCCTTTGCCCCCTCGAGCCGAGTCTTGATAATCTTGAGCAAGGATCAGTTCGTTACTTCGACTGGACCGTTGGCTTGGGGGTGGGCGGGGGAAGAGTAATGATTTTTTATTCCGAGCTGCGCACAGAACTCTCGGAAGGGACCGTTGTCAAACTGTTTGCCGTTGTCAGAGACTAATACCCTGGGTATTCCGAACCTGCATATAATAGACTTCCAGACGAAGCCTCGTATGTTCTTCTCTGTGATGGTGGCCAATGCTTCAGTCCGAATGGCATCACCTTGTAGCAGAAGAGTCCTTGGCTGGTGACGAATGAGGTTTTTTCCTGATCTGCCTCATCCATCTGGATCTGGTTATATCCTGAGAAGGCATCCATGAAGCTCAGAAGCTGGTGTCGGGCCGTGGAGTCTACCAGTGTGTCGACTCGAGGAAGGGGGTAACTGTCTTTGGGGCAGGCCTTGTTCAGGTCCGTGAAGTCTACGCACATACGCCACTTCCCATTAGCCTTCTTGACCAGCACCACGTTGGCCAACCAGTCGGGGTAATATACTTCCCGGATGAAACTTGCTTCTTGCAACTTGCCGACTTCCTCTGCTATCGCTTGGTCGCGCTCTGGGGCGAACACCCTCTTCTTCTGTTGTACAGGCCTGTAAGTAGGTGACACGTTCAATCTGTGCACCATGACGGAAGAGTCGATCCCCGACATATCTTTATGACTCCAGGAAAATACGTCTTGGTTTTCCTTGAGGAAAGCCACGAGTGCCTGGTGAGCCGCCATGCTGTTGAGGGAACCGATCCGGGTGGTTCTGTCAGGCCTTGACTCATCGAGAATTACTTCCTCAAGCTCCTCCACAGGCTCTGCCCCTGCTCTCTGCTCTATGTTCATCGTCTGTAGTTGGCTATTCATCTCCACCATTGCGACGTAGCATTCTCGTGCTGCCACTTGGTCTCCCTGTAACTCCCCTACGCCGTGCTCGGTTGGGAACTTGACCTTTAGGGCGTAGGTTGAGGTTGCAGCCTTCCAGGCGTTGAGGGTGGGTCGTCCTATGATTGTGTTGTATGCTGAGGAACAATCAACGACTAGGAAGGTGACGTCCCTGGTCAGCTGCCGAGGGTACTCCCCGATGGTGACGGGCAATGTTATCAAGCCGAGGGGGTAGACTTTTGTCCCTTCGAATCCGGTTAGCGGGGCCTTGGTGGGGACCAAGCGTTCTTTGTCAATCCGCATTTGCTGGAACGCGGGGTAGTAAAGGATATCCGCGGAGCTTCCGTTGTCGATTAAGACCCGGTAGGTATTATAGTTCCCTATCCGGATGTTGACGACAAGGGCATCGTCATGTGGGTGATGGAGGTGTTGGGCGTCCTCTTTTGTGAACTCCATGGTAGGGCTGTTGATTCGCGGCTTCTTCTGAGCAAAGCTCGCAGCCTAAACATTCTGAACTGCTCTGAGGTGGGATTTCAGAGCTTTCTTCGTTGAGCCGGTGGCCGATGTACCACCTACGATCATCCTTATGTCCCCTATAGGTGGTCTGGGACGTTCATTGTCCCGGTGGGGGACCTGTTCCCGTCGAGGCATTTCTGCCTTTTCTCTGCTGACGAACCTCTGCAACTTCCCTTGCCTAATCAGGGCTTCGATCTGCTACTTCAAATCGTAGCAGTCGGCGGTATCGTGCCCGTGGTCTCGATGGAAGCGGCAATATTTGTCTTTGGGTCGTCTGTCCGGGTTTGATTTCAACTTTCCCGGAAACGTCAAGGATCCGTCATCCTTGATCTGCATCAGGACCTGATCAACCGGAGCCGTCAATGGGGTGTAACTTGTGAATTTCCCGGCATTAGGCTTTGGGCGTCTGTTGTCTCGGCCTTCCCCTGTCCGAGGTGCCTTTCGCCCCTTATCTTGTCGGGTGTCTTCCTGCCTTTCCCTCTTCCTAGGGAGTTTCTCTTCCTGCGCCAGTAACGCGTCTTCTGCGTTCATGTACTTGGTTGCCCTGTAAAACACATCCGACATCGACTTCGGGTCATTTTTGTATAGTGAGAACAAGAATTTACCCTTCCGCAACCCATTTGTGAATGCGGCGACTTGTATCCTATCGTCTGCTCCATCGATTGACAGCGCCTCCTTGTTGAAACGGGCTATATAGGACCTCAGGGTCTCATCCTCCCGCTGCTTGATGTTCATCAGGCACGCTGTGGATTTCTTGTGCCTATGTCCCTCGATGAACTGTGAGGCAAACTGAGCGCTCAGCTCTCTGAAGGTGCCGATAGAGCCAGGCGCCAATCTGCCGAACCAGGTCCTCGCGGAGCCTTTTAGCGTTGCCGGGAATGCCCGGCACATGATTTCGTTCGGTGCGCCGTGTAGGTGCATCAATGTCTTAAAGGACTCCAAGTGGTCCAGCGGATCCTTGGACCCATCGTAGCTTTCCACTTGGGGCATGCGGAATTTCGAAGGCATAGGGAACAAGATGACGGGTGTCGTAAACGGGGAATCCGTGCGGTGGACGAGGTCGTCGAGGTCGCTGGATACTCGCCCTTTGAGGGCGTTCATCATGAAGTCCATGCGCTCCCTCATCACTTGCATCTCTGCGGAAATATGGGACGGGATATTGCCCTCGACCGACGGACGGTTCGTCTCCTGTCCTTCGGGTCGGCTTAAGGCATTGCTTCCCTCAGGGCCTCCACGGTTCCTGTCCTCGGCACTACTCTCCTCTTGGTTCTCCCCTTGGTTGTCCAGCGTTGCGTTCCTCCGTTGTAATTGTTCTTCCAAGTCGTTGTTGCGTTTTGTGAGGCGTTCCACCGCGGCCGCCAGAGTCTGGACTTGCCTTTCGAGTGCCGTGGTGCATTGTTCATTTCCTTGATCGTTCATGGTTGTTGCCCTTGAACGTGTGAGAACCATGCAACTCTTTGTCCGGAAAGCATGAAACACAGTCTACGTGTGCGACTTCCCACAGACGGCGCCAACTGATGATGCCAGAAATCGGCTCAGTAAGCTGCGAGGTCTTTACGTACTTCGGGCAGTCCTGCACAGGAAGAATGAACCTCAAAGGGTGGTACCGGTGTGGTGCCGGCCGACAACCCTCCGATGGTTAAGTTAGTATTGCTCACAACTCTAGGGTGCCAGAGTTGGGGTAGTAATATGCGTACCTCAATTTTGGAAGGTGCGGAAGTATTTATAGTAGTAGCAGGGGCCCTTGACCTAGGCGTGTTGGAGAAGATATCGCTTTTACTGAAAATGCCCCTGAGTAGCGTGGAGAGTAAGATTCTTGTTGGGCAACCAAGCGTGTTGGGCAAGCCACCCCTTTGGGAATGGTTGCGCTGCGCGAGACACCTGTCCAAGTAGTAGCGTATGCGGCAAAATTCATTTTCTTGGGGAAGTGTACGCGGCAAGACAGGCTGTGGTGCCCCCATGTCCTTCCCGTCGCCGGTCTCTCCCGTCACCCCAGATAGGGGTCGCGTCGTCAGGGTCTATTGTCCGTCATCATACGCCGCACCGTCATCCCTCACAAGGTGCCGGCGTCTAGCAGTAGTTTTTATCCCCATCATTAATAAAGATCTACTGCTTTCTGTTTTAATAGTAACTCACTGTACTTGTTTTTTTATACCTTAAAAACACAGAAATATCGTGTGCTCTTCTACTAAATAATATACTAGATTCCGTACTAAACACAGTAGAGGGAGAAAGAGAAACACACACACACACACACACACACACACACACACACACACACACACACACACCTGTTGGATGAGGTTTCGCTGCGTGAGGAAGTCGAAGGCGGAGACGAGTGCGTATGCGCCGGCGAGTATGGCGGCGGTTGCTCCGGCGTCGTGCAAGATGGTATTTGCCGCGACGGCGGAGGCGGCGCGTGGGGTGCACAGAGGAGCGTACGGCGCACGATGGAGAAAATGGACACGTGGGGTTGGAAGAGGAGGCGGTTTGGGAGTGAGTGGAGCAGAGGAGAGAGGGAGGTTTGTGGTGGTGGTGGTGGTGGTGGTGGTGCGGCGGCGTAAGAGATAGAAATGTGAATGGAGAGAGAGAGAGGGTCCGGTGGAAACTAAGAGGCTTATGATTTAGAGAGAGAGAGAGGGAGAGAGTATTGAGTGCTGCGTGTTGATTTAGAGTGGTTGATAATCAGAGTATGGTCAAATTCTTCTTCCTTTTTTTGGTGTAAAAAATTCAATGGAGTTGCGTTTGATAAAGCTGTGAGCTGTTCGGTACTGTTGGTCATTACTCCCATTTGCTCCATTTGTGAGATTGAATAGATATCGAAGAAAGTGTGGTTTTTTTTTTTTTTTTTTCATTCTTTTGCCCTAAACAAATTAAGGCAACAAAGAGAGAGAGAGAGAGAGAGAGAGAGAGGAGACCAACAAAGATCTCCCCATACACGAGACAACTGCTCACAAGTCTTAGATTTTTTTTTTTTTTTTTAATAATCAAATCCCTCGAACAGTTTCATTAGTTAAGCAAAGTTTGAAACTATTTTAGTATCTAACAAATTGAGTCTATTAAACTCGATTTTGCTCTTTGAAATTGCACTTAAAAATCGAGTATTTCATACTCAAGTGTCTTACACTCGAGTTCTAAGTGCAATTTTAAAGAGCAAAATCGAGTCTAATAAACTCGATTTGTTAAATACCAAAATAGTTTCAAATATTGCCTAACTAATAAAATAGTTTGGCTTTTATAGTTATTTCAAAAAAAATCCCAAATCTTATCTTGGTCTTCTTTCTCCAAAAAAAAAAAAAAAAAAAAAAAAAGAAGAAGAAGGAAGAAAAGAAGAAGAAGAAGAAGAAGGAAAGAAAGAAAGAAAAGAAAAGAAGGTCTTGTCTTGGTCTTGCTAAATTAGAGCATCCACACCAATCCTTCTATAATTTTGTAAAATGCAAAAAATGACAAAATTTACACAATTTGAGCAAAATTACACCCACATCAAGGGTGTAAAGATTTGTAAATATGCATCTATGAACAGTAACCGTGTATATATACACAGTTACTATTCATGTGTAAAATATTTTTTTATTCTTTTTTTCTCTCTCCCCCACCAGATTACTTCTCTTCCCCCACTAGATTACAACAACCCAGCGCACCAGAATAAAAAGAAGGAAGAAGAAATTCCAACTCAAAAATCAACAGAAAATTAACCCAAAATCAACGGAAAAGCAATTAGAAATTCCAACTCAAAATCAAGACAAACCCAACTCAAAATCAATCGAAACTCACTGGTAAACCCAACCCAAAAACAGTCCAAACCCACCGGAAAACCCAGCCAAAACCATACTCAACAGAGCTGCATCTGCCACCCGATTTGCTGCCACTGCTACCCCGATTTGCTGCCACTGCTGCCGCCCAAATCTTCCATTGCTGTCGTCAGTTGGGGTGGGAGGCGAAGGGTCATTGATTGGGGGTGGGAGGTGAAGGGTTGTGGTGGAGGAGAAAGGGAAGGGCGAAGGAAACGGAGGCCGAATCAGTGGAGGGTTGAGGCGGTGAGCTGGATTAGCGGCGGCGGCGGGCTAGGTGAGGTGGCTATGAGGGAGAGAGTGAGGGAAGGAGATGAACGGGTGAGGGAGAGAGCTGAAAAAAAAAATAGAGAACCGGT
Source organism: Lithocarpus polystachyus (assembly GCA_033629205.1). NCBI lineage: Eukaryota > Viridiplantae > Streptophyta > Magnoliopsida > Fagales > Fagaceae > Lithocarpus > Lithocarpus polystachyus. Next base: position 42,204,345 of record CM066165.1, on the reverse strand, counting down.
GAGAGAGTGAGAGAATGGTAATAATAATAATAATAATAATAATAATAATAATAATAATAATAATAATAATAATAATAAATATTATTTAATCAGAATAGATGTGTAATATTAGAATAAAATTTACAGTGTCCTTTTTGGAAACTTAGTAATATTAAACTTAGAAAATTTCAAATTCTAATAAAGGTTTACATTAAATAAAAGTAGTAATACTTAGAAATTTAGAATTCCAAATTTAGAAATTTATGACTGATGGATATAATAATAAAAATTATGATTGTTGGGTCAAAAAAGAAAATATGACCGTTGGATGAAGACATCAATTCGGCAGCATCGGTTCGGTCACTGATTCTAGCAATACGGTGGTCGGAGACATCAATTCGATGGTGGTCGTTGGAGTCACTATTACAACAATCGGCCTACCAGTGATGGCGGTACAATGGTCGGAGACACCAATCTGGTGGGCGGTCACCAAAGCCACTATTTTGGTAGTTTGGGCATCGGCAGCGTTCGTTGAAACCACTATTTTAACAATTCACCCATCGGTGGTCACTATTCGGCGGTACAGTGGGCTTAGAGTTTCAATCCGGCGGCGTTCGCCGAAGCCACTATTTTGGCGATTCAACCATCGAACGTCCACCACAAGCAGCTTCATTGGCCAAGCCACCGATGTTGGTAGTTTACTTAAAATATAAGTTTAAATTAAAAAAATATGACCATTAGGGAAAATAATAAAAAATTGATGAAGAATGAATATTTTATTGAAAAGTCTTGTAAAATAGATAAACTAATGTGAGTGTTCTGTAAAAGTGATGGTGTAAAATAGAAAAAGTAGGTTTTTTGTGCAAAATAGACGGAATCTTTTGCACGAGCTGATGTGGTTGCTCTTATACCACTCTTCTTTGTGGTCTTGCTAAATTACCTGGTCCCATTACGCCAGTGTTTGGTGTTGGCCGAACAAATGCAGTTTATTTATTTATTTATTTAGTATTCAGTTTATTTTTGTTGCTATTCAACTTATTTATGTTATTATTTATGAATCTCTTTTTAATATTATTCATAGGTCTCATTATACTATTTCAACTAGCTTTTAACTTTATTTACTATACTTTCAACAAAAAATTTTCAATTTCATCTAAATAAGTTGTTCCAAACGGATACCATATAAATCACGCATTCACCTTATCAATAGTTCATAGAATATTTTATAAAATAATTTGTTACAAAATATTTTATAACAAATTATTTTTCAAATTTCCAAACTAAAAGTACTAAATAGTTTAGTTTTCAATTCATACGCGTGTATTTAAAGGTTTGTTTGGTTAGGAGGATGGGAAATGTTGGGGTGGAAAGTGGAGGGACAAAAAGGAATTTAACTTTTCCTTATATGTCTTTGGTTAGAATGATGAAAAAGTTGAGGGTGAAAATTTTTTTTGTTTTGTTGAGAAGAAAAATGAAAGGATAAAAATTATAATTCGTATAAATTTAACCCTTATTACATGAAAAAAAAAATTAACATTCAATTTGAAAAAAAAAAAAAAAAAAAAAAAAACATCTGGACATGTGTAGAAGGAAGAAAGAGGTAGATGAGTAATTTACCATCAAACCCCCTCTCCTTTCTCATTTTCTCCCCAATTCGGAAGGACATGATTTTGGTGGGTCCGAGGAAAAACACTCGAGCCTATCATTTTTCTCTCTTATTTTCCACTCTCAACCAAACACTTCCCATACAATTTTCCAAAACCCTACTTTTCTCTTCCCATTTTTTTATCTCCTAATTTTCACTCCAATCAAATGCATTGTAAGGGGAAGTGTTATTCATCAACAAATCTTAACAAAAGAGTTTGTTATATTATCCATAGTATGGATAAGAAACTTTAATAAAATATTTTGTTAATTAAATATAAATTTGAGATGGCATATACTTGATTGTTATATTTATACAAACTTCAAGGAATGGGTATCATTTCATAAATTATTTGGGGGAGTTTAAGTTTATAAAACCTCAAAGGAAAGTGGTGTAAGTTATCCTTAAATTTAATATGGGATTGGCGTTTAGAGCATTCACATAAATTTATCTATTATTTGATATGTTATAGTTCTTATAACTCAAATTTTCTTTTTCCTATTTACCACCATTTTGATACTATATAAATTGTAATGTCTTAATATGTGACCCCAATAACATGACTTAGGTGGCCTAATTAGAAGTTGCCACTTCAATTGAAAATATAACTAAGATCTACCTTAACCAATTAACCCAAACTAGTGTGTAACCCCGTGCATATGCACGGGTACATTTAAAAACAATTACAATTACATATTATATATATGATTATGTTTTTTATAATTTATTATATTGGACTCCTCGTTTTCTATATTAAATTAACTAATTTGGCACAAAAATTTAAACTTTAATTAAAATTCAATTTTTACCTAAATTAACTTACTTGGCACAAAATTCTAAAATTTAAATTAGAGGAGACACGTGGCGTAAAATTAGACACTAATTGAATTCCAATTGAAAATTTAATTGAATTTTCTCTCTGCTTTACCTATTATTATATATATAGATTCTCTCTCTCTCTCTCTCTCTCTCTCTCTCTCTCTCACGCGCGCGTGCGCGCGCATTTTCAATGTTGTTGACTAGCCCAAGTGAATTGTTTCACTGGTTTTGATCGAAAGTGAAGTGGACCATTTTCTTCTAGATTTGCAATTCACACTTTGTTATTTCGCTGTAAAATATTTTATAGAAAATATTTTCAGCATTTTACTATGTTTGTTTCATTGTAAAATTTGGTAAAACTTAAAAAAAAAAAAAATTGTTCATCATAAAACGTTGTGCTTTTATTTTAAAAAACTTGGTAAAACATTTTACAAAGCACACATAGTGGCTCTATCCATCCATTTGGTGGTTGGATCTCTGATGGCTGGTGTCGGTAGTTCGGTCTGGTGATTGTTGCTAACGATATGATTACCAAAGCTGCCAGTTCACTAAACCTCTAGCACCAGTGGCTGAGCCACTAGTTTTTAGTCATAGTTTTGAAACACGAACCGTTCAAAGAACTGTACAACAGAGGGGTTCAAGGTTTTTAAGGTTAGACCAAAGTCGAACCGAGATTAAACTGTGATGATATCATAATTTATTTAATAATTATTTAAAAAATATATAAATATATTAAATTAGTAAAAATTGAAAATTTAACTAAAATATTTCAAATAAATATAGAAATTTATTTTGCAAATAAAAATTTTTCAACTTAAGATTTATGGTGAATTTATTATATAATTAACAATACTTTTATTATTAATCCAATACAAGAATTTATTATAAAAATATTGTGTAAAGATATCGTTACATTAATTTCTAATCTAATACAAATTCAAAACATTTATTGTTATTCCCTCCATTCACCTGCCAACATCAAGTTTGGTCTCATCAAGACATCAACTTCACGAGCAATTATAAGGTCCATATGGTGAATAAGTGACATGGTCTACCATTCCACTAAAAAATTCGCATTTGTTTAAAATTGCTGAGTTAGAAATTTTTTTAAACAAAAATTGATTACTGACTCAGCAATTTTAAACAAATAAGAGTCTTTTAGTAAAATAGTGAACAAGTGACGTGGTTCACTATAGGACTGTATAGTTTCTTCATTTTTATTTTTATTTCCTCAAGGCTTCCATTTCCCAAAGTTTAATCAGCACCACACCTTTTAAAACAATTCTACAAGAAGTCAGCCATTTACTTCTAGTCTTCTTCCTATCTTTTTCTTCTTTCATCTTCTTAAGTTTCCTTCATTTCTTCCGTCACTTCAACTTCCCAGTTCACACTTTTTTTTTTTTTTACCTTACTTAAGTTTTCTTAAACCAATTTACGCAACATCTAGAGAGTAGAGACTGGAAAACAAGACATAGAGAAAGATAAGAAGATTAAGAAGAAAAATTCCGAACAGATAACAAACGAGAGACAGAGCTAGCGAGATAGAGATGATGGGATCTCAATATTTTCAATGTTTGACAGCATCTCATAGTGGTTGAAGCTTCAACCGTGGTGATAAGGTGTTGTGAGCTTCTAATTTTTTTTTTAAATTTTTATTTATTAAAAAAATCATTGATCTGAATCATGAGAACCATTCATAGTTTTCAAATTTGGGTGGTTTGACTGCAGTTTGAATGGTTTCGTGCCTTTTGTGCATAGAACGGTTCCAATGGTTAAAAGAATCGTGTTAGTGAGAGGTTCCCAATTACCCGAGTTGGACCGTACTGTCTGATTCGGGTCTGAAAACCATGGTTTTAATGGAAAAATTTTATGTCACGCTAAAAAATTAAAAATATTTTACTGAAAATGTTTATATTTGAAAATATTTTACATCAAAACAAACGGATTATCAACTTTCCGGTATGAAAATTTGTTGAAATTCCAAAAATAATAAGGGTAAAAAGAAAGAAGGAAAGAAAAGGGTGCGGTGAAAAATTGTAAAGGACAGCTATTGTGACGTGGCAAAGAAAGCTAGAGACACAATGAATGAAGAGTAAAGACGAAAGAGTGCACAAGTCACGGCCTGAATAATTCCAAACAAAAATGGAACTTTCTTGATCTGAGCCTTCCTCTCTGTGAAAATAACCAGATACATCTTTTGTATTTTTATTATTCATCGACTCATCTTTCAGATCCCATATCTGCCCTCGAGAGCCAGACTAAATTATTTTGAAAGCTTTTATTGATTTCAATGATTTGAAGCTACCAAGGTAAAGATTTCACTAGGCAATTCGACTATAGTCTAACTGACAACCATTGAAGATCTGGATGGAATAGTAACATGTGGGACAGAGGAGAGAGAAAGGGGTCAGAATTTTCTGAACCAAACCGACTGGACCTAAAAATACCCGACCTGAACTCGATTTTTTTTACTTGAAGCAAAAACGAGTTGAACTATGACCTGACCCGTGTTTTTGCAGGTCAACCTAACCCGACCCAAACCATTTTTTAAAACATTTTTTTTTTTTTGGAAAAGAAGAAGAAGACAATATTAGTTTAATTGTTTGTTGTAAGCTTTAAGGAAACAATTGAGACATTTACATAACTGCATGCAAATGAATTGAAAGTCGAATGGTTGAGCATTCTGTAATAAGTAAAGACTTTTAGATATTAAATAGCAAAGTACATATCAAGATAATCTAGTTATAGTAGAGTTAAAAATATAGATTTAAAATGGTAGTCATGTGTGAGAAACATTCATAAGTGTGAAAATAGTGAAGCCAAAGTATCAAATTAGCATAAATTATGAATACTTAGACCTATTTTTAAAAATTTATGTCCAAAATAAACGAATTTTCAAAATAAATTATGATATTTCCTAGAGTGTGTGTTGCTTAACAATGATATGATATTTATAAAAGAGACCATGTTAAATAAGTAAACAATCAAACTTTAATATATATTCTCAAATTGAAATAGAGTGCCAACCATAATTGATAATAGATTATAAAATTCATTTTCAAGATTGTAAATTTTTTATATGTTTTTATTCTTTGTCAAATGAGTTATCCAATAAGTCATTTGTAATTTTATTTTGTATTTTGGGATGTTGATATTGTGTAGAAATAAAACTTGTGTATTTGTTTTATTTATCTTTGTGTTATTTTATTTTAGTTAGCAATGTTGGGACTTGTATAGTTTTAAAATTATTGAATAAGTATTAATAAGTTTAACTGAAGTCATTCTTGATATAAGTGGTGAATTCAAAGTAATGCATTTTAGATCAAGTAATTTGTTGCATGACTTTCCAAATGGCAAATACATGTTTTTTTTTTTTAAATCATGTGAAAATACGGGTCAACCCGACCTGACCCGACCTGCAACTCAATTGACCTGAACCCGTTTTTAACCCGCTTAAAATAAACCGTTTTATACCCACAACCCATTTGACCCACAACCCATTTGACCCGCAACCCAATTGACCCGACCCAAACTCGCCGTTTGCCATGTTAACAGGGGGAGATTAGTTGAATTTTTAATTGAGCGATTCATGATACTAAAAAATTTAACTTTTAGAGACTCAAAAAAACTATTTTATTTATTTTAAGTTTTTAACACCTCACTTTATACTGCATCTAATGTTAAATACTCTATTCTTTGGTCAAAATGGGAAAATGTCCCTTTTTGAAAAACAATTTAGCAAAATGTTATTGTTTTGAAACTATTTAGTAAAATGCCCATGTTTTTGAAACACAATTTTAAAAAGATGGAACTCAACATTAGCAATGTCGAGTTCTATGCATATTTTGTCACTTAAATTTTTTGAAACTCGATATTGCTAATGTCGAGTTCTACTTAAAAAACACAGAACTCAAATTTAAGGATATTGAGTTTTACACAAAACTCGATTTTGTTAAAATCGAGTTCTAAAATATGGGCATTTTGCTAAATAGTTTAAAAAGAGGGACGAGTTGCTAAATTGTTTTCTAAAAATAGGCATTTTCCCATTTTGGCCCTATTCTTTTGATTCTAAAAAAAATTCTATTATTTTATCACTTCATTTAAATAATTTTTTTCTATTTTTTTATTCTTTCTTTTACCACTCATGTGAGCTTTTTTTTTTTTTTTGGTGATAAAATAGTATTTGATGTGAATACTCTTAAGTCACATTGAAAGGACTGAAGTTTAAGACATTGTAGGTGACATGATCCCACTTTTTAAACACACAATTGTGCGTGTTTGGGACTAGTTTATAAGTTAGTCTTTTTACTTTTTAACATTTATGTATAACTTTTTAAAATCTCACACTTTCTTATTTTTTTCTCACATTTTCAAAATACAAGTATATTTTAGCATAATTTCAGTAAAAAGTTAAATAAGTTGTTCTTAAACGAACATAACAATCTAAAATTGCTTGAACCAACATACTATACCCAGAGTTACCAACGTAGCCAAATTTTTATTATTATTAAACAAGATAGAAATTCTACTCTAGCATAATCTAAGTATATATGTGTGTGAAACTCTCTCTTGGAGATTTGAACCCTAGTCCTTGCCCCCCATACCCCATAAGCACTTATACTTTTAGGATGACCATCGCGCTAAGGGTGCGCAATGATCAATAGCCAACTTTAATCTCTCATAAATATCATGGCTATTTACTATCCGTTTAGGAACAACTTATTCGGTTTTTGCTGAAAGACTATATATAAAAAATAAAAGGTAAAAGTTAAATAAAATAGGTAGATGATCATGTGGGACCCGCAAATAGTAGGAAAATAAATAATAAGCTAACTTATAAGTGCATCACAAACATAAACTCAGCATTCAACCACATTGTGAATTTCTGACCTCAAAAAAGAAGAAGGAAATACACTATGCTTCTCAAGAAAAGGAACCATAGACAGTGAAAAAAGTCCTAAACCTTACTAATATGGGTTTCTCTATACGGGTGGTGGCGTAGGTTGAGGCTAGTAACATGACTTGGGTGGAGGCCTGTAGAGCATTCACATCAATGAATGTTAAATAGAAAAAATGGGTCAATTTTGCACATTTAACTTACACTAGTTAAGCTAAAGTTATGTAAATTTGCATGATTACTATAACTTTGTATTTCAATATTTTATTAATTTCTCTCTCTCTCTCTCTCTCTCTCTCTCTCTCTATAAGATAGAATATTTCTGCAATCCACCCACCACCGTCCAACCACCACTACAACCTAGCACCACCCAACACCACCACCACAACCCATTACAACACATGATAATCCAATCACAAAATTAACCAAAATCAATGAAAGTCAAACCAAAAATCAAACCACCACCGCAACCCAGCACCACTCAACCCCCACAACCACAATCATTACAACACATGATAATCCAATCAAAAAATCAACAACAAATCAAAGGGAAATCAAACCATATATCAACAGAAAACTCAACCACTACTGCAACCCAACACCACCCCCACAACTCATTACAACACATGATAATCCAATGACAAAAATTTACCCAAAATCAATTGAAAACTAAAGAAATAACAATGGAAAATCAAACTAAACCCAACAATGGAAAACCCAAAATCAAACCATCAACCCAAACTCAAATCATTATCGTTGCTGTGAATGTCATCATCATCATTGCGTATGCCTTGAATGACTGTTTCGAAGAGGAGAATTGGCATTCTGACAGGGAATAGAGAGCTGTGGAGGTTGGTGACTCTATGTGAGAGAGAGATCGAAGGAGATCGAGAATTTAATGAAAATGAGTGAAATTCTTAAGAGAAAAAGACAATGTGACATTGTGTGAATGGATGAGAGAGAGAGAGAGAGAGAGAGAGAGAGAGAGAGAGAGAGTATATACAAGTTTGGGATGAGAGAGAGCTGAGAAAAGAGAGACTTGAGAGGAGACTAGAAAAAGAGAAAGTTGAGAGGCGAGATAGAAGAAAAAGAGAAGATTAAAGTAGTAATAAAAAAAGAATGAAAATTATTATTTAAATAAAATAGAGTGTAAAATAGATAATTTGATGTAAGTAGTATTAAAAAGTGGTTGTGTAAAAAAAAAAAGGTTTTTATGCTAAAATAGATGTAATTTTTGCATTGACTGATGCGAATGCCCTAATTTTCTTCCAAGCTTGTCGGAACGTAGGATAGTAATAAGTGATGAGATTGTTATAAGACCAAAAGGGCCATGGCCCCCTTAAAATAATAAATATCTTTAATAAATATATATAAGATTTGGAAGTTTGTATCCAAAATTTATATCAAACAAAAAATGGAGAACGAAATTTAGCTCGTTTGAAATTGAAAGTTACCTCGAAGAACCCAAAATCTAAAACAATCACCTAGCTTGTTTAGGTCATAAATTTATTACTTTGGACATTGGGATTAGGGTGCTATTATGTTATTAGGCTACACCTAAGAGCATCCACATTTGTGGAGGCAAAAATTTGGCTATTTAGAGGCTGTTTGAATTGGCACAAAACTGAGTGATATCACTCAGTTTCCATAACTCATAGTCCAAAACTCATAGGTCCCATAGAAAATAAATTGTTTGGCTTGTTTTTTGAGTGATGTTTCCATCACTCAAAACTCAAAAATTTGAGTTCGGGTGATGGAAACTGAAAACAAAAATAAGGAGTTTCCAAAAGTTCAAATCCAGTGTTCAGTGGCATGATGGTAAATAGAGTGATTTTGTGGGACCCATTGACAGTGTATTGTCACATCAATTTGAAGAAAAGTTGATATTACTGTTGGTCACTTGCTCTCCATGGTTTCACTTCAACTCTTCCCCAAATATTTTTGCCAGCAAATTTTCCCTCTCTCCCACTTTCCTCTTTCCCTCTTCAGCTCTTCCCCAAAATCATCTCATCACATTTCGTCTTCTCCATTTCGGCTTCAGCATAGCCATTTCTTCTCTGCATTATTGTTCGTGATCGTCCACCACTGATAGAGGATTTTTAGATCATCTTCACCGGTGCTGGCTTTAACTTCGTCTTTCTAGAAGGCCTTAACTCTTCTCTACCACTTACCTTACTACCTTTTAGGGTTAATGACTGATGGAGATGCTTGTAAATGACGAAGTTTATGTGCGGTATAGAGCATACGTGCACATTTTTTACAACTTTGCAGACAATTTACAACAAACACCATACATACCCATCCAAATTAACATATCCCAAATAGCAAACATAAGTATACGGTGAAATGGAAAGGCGTTAAATGGGAATTGTGGAAAGGAAAATGAAATAAAGAATGAAAGAAGATTAAAAAGAAGAAGAAGGTGTTAAATGGGTATTGTGGGAGGTGACTTTGCTTTTGGCTTTATGGGAAACAAAGCATTTTCTGGGTTTACTGATGGGGAAATATAAAAGAAGAGGAAGAGTAGAAAAGAAAAGGGCCGTGGGAATTACCAGAAATCTTCTGTGTACTATCAATTTCGTGGGCTCCACCATTTTGGCAAAAAGTGGAGTTCAAAGTTGAGTTATGTGACTGAGTTTTGTAACCAAACAAAAGTTTTTGAGTTTTTGAGTAATAGTGGGGTTTGGGTTATGAGTTATCGGTTTTGAATTTAAGTGATGAGTTTTGAGTATTGAGTTTTGAAAATTGAGTGATGACCAATCCAAACGAGCTCTTAACACCTACAAAAGTCACTTTATTTATTTTACCTCTTCACTTTTCAATACACTCAACATCAATGGATCTATATTTTTAGTTATTTGATTAAAATAATAAAGAACTCATTAAAATAAAATAAAATATATCCATCACAAAACCTTTCACCCAGCCACTCCACCAGCTACAACCTTATGGGCAACTACGACCCTGGCCCGCTAATTTTCTTCTCAAACTGGGCCTAACCCGCGTGAACGGGTGGGATCATGATGCTCAAAATGTGAATTCACTATAAAATGTACTCCCCCCTAGATCGAGGGTTTTACATGGAGTCGCCATTTATTTAATTTAAATGAAAAAAATAAGAAAACCTTCAATATAAAAAATGCTTTTATTCTATTAATGTATATGACAATTTACATCAATTTTGTAACAAAAATTTACAATGCTTTTTTGTCCTAGATACAATCTAAGAAAAGTAAATTACATTGCTTTATTTCCTAGTTACATTCTAAAAAAATGTAAAATTGCATATATAAGAACATAGTCTAGAACCCTTGATCTTGGTTCGGAGGCTAATTTACAAGATGGGAAGGGATTAAGTACCCATATCGCCCGGTAAAACCGGTCTCCTAAATTAAGGTGGTCAATATCATGTCATGTCAAACAAATACAAATAATATGTCATATAAATATGTTAATTTTCAAGAATTGTAAACAAATATATTTTTGGGGAATTTGACACAAAAAGTGAAATTTGCTAGATAACAATTTTAATGTAAAGAAAGCATGAAGGTAATGACATGTTCATTCAAGAAATCAATGTAAACAAAGAATTCCTAGCCTAGACATGTTAATCTAAGCATGTGAAAAAAAAAAAAAAAAAAAAAAAACAAAGTTGTCATGTTATTTGTCATCAACATAATTGCAAAGAGAAAAAAATAAATAAATAAAACATTTAAGCATATTTGATCATCCAAGAAATTATGAAAAAAGTAAAGGAAAATCCCTTAGACATGTTGATCTAGAAAAAATCAAAATACTTAGACATGTTTGTTCAAGCATTTAAAAAAAGTAAAACAACTACCTAGACATGTTCATCTAAGCATTCAAGAGAAAGTTGTGCTTTAGCCTAGAAGAGTTCATCTGAGCATTCAAGAGAAAATTATGCTTTAACCTAGAAGTGTTCATCTAAGCATGTAAAAGGAATATCAATGAGACATATAGGCATGTTCATCCAAGCATATCATGAAAGAAACAAATAATGTCTTGTTAAGCATTTATTCAAGTATGTGTAGAAAGTTAAGAACATAATTAACTACTTACCAGCATAGAGCATAAATTAAAAGGGGGAAGTGATCAGGGCTAGGGAAAAAGCAAGGAAGTGATCAGGGCTAGGGGAAGTGATCAGGGCTAGGGAGAAAGCAAGGAAGTACTAAACTACAACCAAAGTAAGAACAATGGTTGCACAACAGCTTTTCTTTTCCGCTTTTTCACTAGCTTTCCAGTGGGGGTCCAGAAAATGGAAGAGGTCTTCTCTATTTATAGGGGAAGGGATGGCTTAGCTTTAAAGCTAAGTTATTAGCTTTCTTTTGAAGCTAAGGGAGAAGATAACTTGTTTAAATGAGCTGGAATAGATTTGGTGTTGATCCCCATTTGAATTTTGAAAGGAAGTTGAAGATGATGCTACGCCTGTTTCGTATTTTGGCTCTAACTTTCTGCTCAAAACTCCAATTGATTCAAGATTGGTGTTTTTTGAAATGAAATTCAATTCTCTACAACTTTTCCCAAAAATAGAGAAACCAAATTTCAACATTTTCCAAGCCAAAAATGTGATTCAAATTGCTGCTAAAAATAGTCATGTTTTTTGAGCATTTTTTTGTTTTTTTGAAATTTTTTACAGGATGTATCTATTTCTCTATCCAATTTATTTTTCAAAAAACTTTCTTCTGAAGCTAAGGGAAGGGATAAGCCTATTAGATAAGCTTGAACAGATTTGATGTTGATACCTGTTTCGTATTTTGGCCATAACTTTCTACTCAAAATTTTAATTGATTCAGGATTGGTGTTTTTTGAAAGGAAATTCATTTTCTACAACTTTTCTAGAAATAGAGGAAACCAAATATCAACGTTTTACAAGCCAAAAATGCAATTCAAGTTGCTGCTGAAGATAATGACGTTTTTTAAGCATTTTTCTGTTTTTTTTTTTTTTTTTTGAATTTTTTCATGGATCATGTTTTTTTTTTTTTTTTTCAAAAGAGCAGATAAGATGCCATAAAGGAAAACATTTTTTTTATTTCTTAAAAAATAATGAAATAAAATGAAATCTAATCAAAATCATGCTTAATTAATTTTAAATTAATTCTTGTGAGAACCAATCAAAATTAAAGTGTTTAAAATAGGAAGGGATCTGGCCCATCGTGTAGGTGAGGCATGATCATTGAAAATTGTTTGTATGATAACTTTTGATCAGGTGGTCCGATCACAACCCATGACATACCATTATGATCGTTAGAGCATCAAGATTTGTGTGGTTTGTATCACAAATTTGAAGATCTACCGGTAAATTAAATGCAAGTTGTAAAATGGAGTGTCTACAAACCTCCACGTGGCATCCACAACTCACGGCAAGAAAAAAAAAAATCAAACCACAACCAACGCAGTCACAACCATAACCCACTGTTACAACCAAGCCCAACATAACCCACGGCAACCCTAACCACAGCTACCAAACCACCACCACCACCAACACAGCCACCAAACCACCATTTCAACCAAACCCACAAACAAAATAAAAAACCAAACCACTACCATCACCACCACCACAACCACCAATCCCATAGGAAAAAAAAATCAATCACCATACCACCACCATAGCCACCAAACTACCACCACAACCACCATCACCACCACCACAGCCACCAAACCCACAAAAAAAAAAAAAAATCAAATACCCAAATTCCGATCTAAGCAAAGACTAACCAAGAATCAACCACACACACAAAAAAAACCTAATCACCCATCCGATCTGAGCAAAGAGAGAAAATAGATGGATTCAAGGACGGTGGCAAGGGCTTGATCCACGATGTGACCCACGACATGATTTGATTTGAAATGTGAGAGAGAGAGAGAGGGAGAGAGAGAGGGGGGGAGAGAGGGGGGGTGAGAGAGAGAGAAGCTCTGGTCAGAGAGGGGAGTAATGGGGGAGAGAGAGAGAGAGAGAGAGAGAGAGAGAGATGAGCTGAAAGTTTGAAAGAAAAAAAAAAGGAGCAAAAGTATAAAAAAAAAATATTAAAACAAGTAGCTACTTGCTGCTGTAAACAGGTACTAATACCTGTTTACGGTAGCATGTAGCTAAATTTTTTTAGCTATGACACCACTAATTTAGCACAATATTTTGTAGTTTGAGGAGGTAAAAATGGCATTATAGCAATATGCCTCCACCAATAATGATGCTCTAAATGGTTGTTTGGGACCTTGGGTGCTCTATCTTTCTCTCTTTCTTTGATTTTTTTTTTTATGTGAAACCAATAACTTTTATTCATATGAAGACAAAAATAATACATCCTGGGACACCAGCTTTTCAATACAAGTCGGTGTTTCCTCAACTCAAGCATTTTTACCTGACAAACCTCTAGCAAACTGAGCTAGCTGGTGGGCAACTTTATTCCCAGACTGAGGCACATGACTGAAGTTGACAGCTCGAAATTTGACAAGGTGGGACAAGGACTGAGCAATATTATTAGCTATAGACGAAGGCAGTTCAGTGAGGCGCAGCATAGCATTCACCACAGTTAGCAAGTCACTTTCGAACATGTATTCTCGGATCCCCATGTCCCACACAAAGGTGATTGCTTCCTCCATTGCTTTTGCCTCCACCTTAAGAGCACCCAGCGGAGCTTTCAGTTTCGTACTTAACGCCGCCACCACAGCGTCGTGTTGGTCCCTAATCACGATCCCAACTCCGACTTCCTTTTGCTGAGTAAATACTACACCATCCATGTTTGCTTTATACCATGGGGGCTTGGGGGGCTGCCACGTTGCTTCCAATGAATCTTTGTATGGCCGAGTAGAATGGTTAGCTATGAGGTAATCCTCTAAGTAGCTTTTTGTCCAGAGAGCAAGAACAGAAGCGGGCTTCCTACTCTTCCCATGGCGCACCTCATTCCGGTTTGTCCAAATTCCCTAGGTTGTCGTGACCATCAACCCAACCTCCTCCTCCGTCCACTGTTTCACGTTTCGGGCATACCATAGTAAGTCCAAGAACTCCGGGCATCTGTCTATAACCTTATCTGTGTCCAAGCCTTGAGGTCCCTAAACCCCATACCGCCAGTCTCCTTAGGAGTGCACATCTTCTCCCAGCTAAGCCAAGCCATCTTGTCCACCCCATTATTTTGCCCCCACCAAAATTTGCGAACCATACCAGCAAGCTCCGCACATAAGGAATTCGAGAGTTTAAAACAATTCATAGTGTACGAAGGAATTGCTTGGCCTATAGCTTTTATTAATATTTCCTTGCCCGCATTCGACAATAGCTTTTCCTTCCACCCTGATAGTTTTTACCAAGTTTGTCTTTGAGATCCTGGAAGGTGTTCTTTTTGGATCTCCCAACCAAAGAAGGTAGGCCCAGGTATTTTTCATGTTGGCGTATAACTTGGGCTCCAAATCTATTTTTAATCTTTTCCTGTATTGCACGTGGGGTATTCTTACTGAAGAATAAAGCAGTTTTGTCTTTATTAAGTTGCTGGCCTGAGGCAGCTTCATATATGTTGAAAATGCGTTGTAGCTCATTACATTCTTCCAATGATGCTCGACAAAATACCAAGCTATCATCAGCAAAGAGTAGATGGGAAATCCTTAGAGCTTTCCGGCATACGGCCACACCATGGATATCTTGCCTTTCTGCTGCATGATTGAGAAGTGCTGAAAGACCCTCTGCACAAAATAGAAATAAGTAAGGTGATAATGGGTCCCCTTGGCAGAGGCCCCTAGAGGGTACAAATCTGCCTCGGGTTTGCCCATTAATACGGATAGAATATGTGACAGTTGTGATACACCTCATAATCACATCAATCATTTTCTAATGAACACCCATTTTCCTCATAATATTCTCCAGGCAAGTCCATTCTACCCTATCATAAGCTTTACTCATGTCTAATTTTAAAGCCATCTCCCCCACTCTCCCAGACTTCTTTTGGCTAATGTGATGCATGGTTCAAATGCAACCAAAACATTATCAGTGATAAAATGCCCTTTAGTAAAAGCACTCTGGTTCTCACTAACAATGATTGATAGGACACCCTTCAATCTATTAGCTACTGCCTTAGAAGCTATTTTGTATGCCACATTACATAAACTGATAAGCCTATAATCAGTGATTTTCTTAGGATTTTGGACTTTAGGAATAAGAACAATTTGAGTGTCATTATAGTTAGGAGGAACAATACCATGATTGAGAAAATCAAGTGTAGCTTGAGTGACACAGGTGCCAGTGAGTGGCCAGAACTTTTAATAAAATAAAGGTGGCAAGCCGTCCTAACCTGGTGTAGTATTAGGGTGCATTTGTTTTAATGCTTAGGCAACTTCTGATGCCTGAAAGTCTCTAGCCAAATGCTGGTTCACTGCATCTGTTACTGAAGGTGAAATAGCATTTAGGAGTTCTGTCATCTCTCCTGGCTGTGAAGAGGTGAATAAGGTGGAGAAGTACTGTGTAGCTACATGTTCAATCTCGTCCAAACCCTCCTGCCAAAGACCATTCTCATCCTTCAGACCCTAAATCCAATTCCGTTGCTTCCTGTTCGAAGCTTTGGTGTGGAAGAAGCTTGTATTACGATCCCCCTCCCTCAGATAATTGTTCCGAGATCGTTGTTTCTACATGACTCCTTCAATGTCCAGCCAAGAGTTTAAAGATTGCCTGACCTGCTGAATAGAGACCATATTGTGCTCCGGGGTGGTTTCCAAGACTTGAAGTCTATTCCGAAGTGACTTGATCTGATGGCCAACATGACCAAATTCTCTATTATTCCACTGAGTGAGGTGTGCATTGCATGATGAAATACAATTCTAGAGTGGATGACCCGTAGGTACACCAAGTGAGGCATGGGAATTTGGTCTTTCTTTGAGTTTTTATTTTACTTATTTATTTATTTTTTTTATAACTTAGTAATACTTGTTATTTTTTCAACCATTAGAGCATCATTGCTAAATTTAATGAGATAATAAATATGACTTTCAACTTTTTAAAGTCCACACTCCATAATATGTCCTTGCAACATTGCTTTTTCTAGCTTGAGGTGACAACCAACTAGCATGCGTATTGCTTAAAGCATCAGCAATGGGCTTCTCATATGCCAAATGTAAGATACATTTGGCATTGAAGACCACAAAATGCTCAGCAAGTGAAAGGCTAAACTTGAAAAATGTTAAATTTTTTTGGCATAGAGCTACAATACCATCTTATGTTTAAGATGGTACTGCAACTAAATGGTATAAAAAAATAATTTTTTAATACTCTTTAACCCCGAGAATTTCTCTCTCCTCCCTCATTATTCCTCATCTTTTCTCTCTCTTCCTTCTCTCTATCTCATCTTCTCTCTATCTCATCTGCTCCTTGCTCTCTGCTCTCTGCTCTCTTCAGACCCAAGACCCGTGGGTTTTGACAATGGTGATTCCAATAGGTGGATTCCAACGGTAATTCCTTCTCTCTTTCTCATCTGATCTCTGCTCCAATAGTGATTTCGACGAGCTTCGGTGGGCTAAGTTTGGATCGGCGTGATTTTGATGGGTTTGAATTGGCGTGATCTCTGCTCCAATAGTGATTCCAATGGGTTTGACTACGGTGGGTCGGTGGGCTGGGTTTGGATCGACGTGAGGGCTCTGATGGGTTTGAATCGGTGTGAGGGCTCCGATGGGTTTGAATGGGTTTAGATCAGCATGAGGGCTCCGGTGGTGGGTTTGAATGGGTTTGGATCGGCGTGAGGGCTCTGGTGGTGGGGGTTTTTTTTTTTTTTTTTTTGGGTTTGAAACTCTTGGATTGTGTTCTATTTTTGTTTGGCGTGAAGATGAAAAAAAAAAAAAAAAAAGAGAAGGTGCTGGATAGGTGGATCGGTGTATGTGGTGATCGGTGTGTGTGGTGATGGGATTGGGTTTTTGTTTTTGTGTGTGTGTGTGGTGATGGGTTTGGACTGGTGTATCATGGGTCTGTGTGTGTGTGTGTTGAAACCGGTGATAGAGGTTGAGGGAGAAAGAGAGGAAACGGGATAGAAAAAGAGAAATAGTAAAAAAAGGAATAATATAGAATATTTAAATAGAATAGGGAAAAAAAATAGAATTTTAGGATGTTGGGTGTGTTGTAAAATTGTATTATATAATTGATAAAGTAACTTTTTGGGATGGTAAAATAAAATGGAATAGCAAAACGGTTGGAGATGCTCTTAGTTTTAGGTTGATTGAGATGCAAAATTGACACAAAGCTTTTCAATCAACTTGAAGAGACAACTAGTTGTAGCCTGTAAGCCGCTTATTAGCAAGTTTTATGGCAATTCAGTTCTAAGGAGACTTTTTGCCAAAACTTCTCCCACATACTATATAAATAATTAAATACACATTCACTCAGCTAGACCAAGTATGCCTTGCAAGTTTTATTATGCATTGTATTCGTCTTTCACCTATCATCTTCTTCATTGGTTTTCTGATTTAACCATCGGAACCTACTTAGGGGTTGTTTGGATTTTGAGTTTTCATAACTCATAACTCAAAAATGGTGGGACCCAAGGCTGAAAACTTTGTTTGGATTTTCATAACTTTATTTCCATAACTCTGTTTCCATCACTCAATTCTCTGATTTTTGAGTGATGAGTTATGGAAACTGAAAAAACATTTTAGCTGTTTTCAGTTTCCATAACTCGTCACTCAATGACATTTTTGTAATTAAACTTATACAAAGGGACCCACAGTCGCAACTTTTGACTCATTCTCCACTTTTTTTTTTCTTTTTTTTCTTCTGATCTGCGACTTCTTCCTCTTGTCTTCTTCCTTCTTCTTTTTTTCTTCTTTCTTTGCTGATCAACTTCAAACTTTCGTCTTCTTCCTTCTTCTTTTTTTTTTTCTTCCTTTCTTCTGGTCAGCTCGTCTTCTGGGTTTCAGCTTCTTTTTTTTTTTTTTTTTTTTTTCTTTTCTTCTTCTTCTTTCACTGGTTCGGTGACCTGGGTTTCCTTCTTTGGTTTTTTTTTTTCACTGGTTCGAGTGATCTGGGCTTCTTCTTCTTCTTCTTCTTCTTTTTTTTTTTTTTTTCTTTTCTTCTTCTTCTTTCACTGGTTCAGTGACCTGGGTTTCCTTCTTTGGTTTTTTTGTTTTTTTCACTGGTTCAGGTGATCTAGGCTTCTTCTTCTTCTTTTATTTTTTTTCCCTTTCTTCTTTCTCGGGTGATCTGTGCACTGAAAAAAAAAAAACACTGTACCGAGTGACAGGTATGGGACTCACAAATAATTGAAAAATATTGAGTGATGATAACTGGGTGATGGTGCCAAACGGGTAGGGTGTAAGGAGTTAGGGAATTTTGAGTGATGAGTGATAAGCTATGAAAAAAAAAAAAAAAAAAAAAACCAAACACGCACTTAGCCACTCCTTTTCGGATGGTATTTGTTGGTCTAAGGTATTCTTTTTAAGTAGTTGACCATTTTAGTTAGTAATTTTAAGTCTTTGTTCTGGTTCCATTGTATCACCAAATTTCATCCCCACATAATGTTTTTTCCTAAGGTTAGTAGAAAAGATCTATCCCTAAAATTCTGGTCCCCATCTCACATTTGAAAAGAATTTAATATCGTTCCAATCTCTTTCCTCTAAATTCTTAAAAAAGTGATGACTACTATTTTTTTTTTTTTAACTCAGTTTCTTTCTTCCAGTCATTCTCAATTAGAATTACAGAATATAATAAATTTTCGAAGGCAAACGAATCTTTTAGCTGGAAAAATATAGCGTTTTTCCCGGTTGGTAATGGGTGAATAGGTATCACTGTATCACTCTATATATATATATATATATATATATATATATAGATAGGTTCAAGTTACACCTTTTTTAAACCATTGGATTTAAGTAGATCTAAAGGTCAAAAAAAGATCTTCATTAATGCTAATATCCTAATTGTTCTCATTTATTATCTCTTATTTAATACATTCTATATTTATTTCTAAGCCCAAAAAATTTATACGACTGACTCTTTCTCTCTCCACTGCACATCTCTCTCTCTCTCTCTCTTTTTGCATGTTTTCTCTCTCTATGTCCTCCACGGCTCTTCTACCTCCACGGTCAAGTCCCCGGTAGCAAAAAAAAAAAAAAAGCCACAGATGGTGCATATTCAATCTATTGCTTAAAATCTATTGCAGACACAAAATTATTAAAAAAGAACAACTCTTGTTTAGTCATTTTTTAACATTAAAATAAAATATTAATTGGGAACTCTAACAACCATTGACCACTTAATTTTTCAGATTGTATAAGGATTTGAAAGTTTTCCAAACACAAATACAATACCACATGTAGTTTCCGTTTTACATGCTTTTGTTTTTTTCCTCTTTCATCTGTTTGCCACTTTGATATGATAAATTAATCAAAAGAAAAGAAAGCAAGCAACATTATCAACTCGATCTGTTAACCACGTCAAAGTTGAAAACTCGTCTATTTGGCCTTTTAAGAACAAGAGCTATGGACAACACTACTGACAACACCGGCCTGCCATAGTACTCCACGAAATGCCTTGATGATTCATCACCTTTTTGCACGTTAAGTCAACTATCAATGGATACATTGTTTGTTTATTTGAGTTGTCAATCATTCTACAATCTATTGCTTGTTTAATATTTTTGTGTCTGCAATAGATTGTGCAGATTCAAGCAATAGATTGAATCTACACCATCTGTGACTTTGTTTTTTTTTTTTTTTGCTACCGGTGACCTGAACGTGGAGGTAGAAGATCCATGGAGGAGAATCAGGAGATAGAGAGAAAAAACGTGCAAAGAGAAAGAGAGAGAGACGTGCAGTGGAGAGAGAAACAGTCAGCCGTATAAATTTTTTGGGCTTAGAAATAAGTATAGAATGTATTAAATAAGAGATAATAAATGAGATCAATTAGGATATTAACATTAATAAGGATTCTTTTTGACCGTTGGATCTACTTAAATTTAATGGTTTTAAAAAGGTGTAACTCTTTAGAGTTACACCAGGTGTAACTTGAACCCATCTCATATATATATATATAAAGTGTGCTGTGAAGAAAATAAAATATTTTTCTTTTCATTATCACACACTTTGTTTTCTCTTTTTATATTTTTCTAAGAAAGCAACAAAGAAAGTCAAACACTAAATCCGCACTCAAGAAGTTGATGATGTGAAGTTTCGTGGTAAAGAATAAAATAAATAAAAGATACGGATTCTTCTAAAAAAATATATAAAATAAATAGATAAAAAAAAATTGTGTACAAAAAAGTTTAAATGATACTAATTTCAAGTAAAATTATATTACTAAAAATGATAAATACAAAAATTATCCTAAGGTTGAACTAACATCAGTCACTACTCAGATTTAAAAAAAAAAAAAAAAATCTAATTTGCTCTCTAAGCACAAACCACACTTAATACTGGTTGAATTTTTATTTAATTTATCCTACTATTTTTTTGACTTCATTTTCCATCTCTAGATATTATCCATCTACTATTTCGTATTTACTGCCGGAATACTCTCCTATGCATATAATTTCCATAAAGACAAATTTAATTATAAACTTGGTTATAGTTTCTATTGCACTTAAAAATCTTTTTACTTAGAGTGGGTTTAGTTTGCGTTGCTATCTGCGTCTACGTTTCTTTGGGTGGGTCCTGTGCACTGTTCATGAGATCCACAAATACTTCTTTCAGCAAATATAACTTCAAACTTGAGCCCCACAGCACTATTTACACATTTAAAGAGTATTTTGCTACAGTATTTTCAGTTTTCAGTTTTCAGCAATAAACGGTATTCAAACAGACCCTAATGTAAATTTTGACAAATCCACTATTGGATTACATTTTCTTCATGTATCTTCCATGTTTGCAAAATTTTCAGAAGATCAAAAATTAAAAGATATATCATCAATCAAATGTTTAAATTTTAAGTTTTTATAGTTTAAAATTATATATAAAAAAATAAGTTGATGGAAAACGATTGGCATGAAGTTTGACGTGTGTGTTAAAAACACAAATAACATGCAATCCAACGGTTAGATTTTCAAAATATGTAGCTATGTAAATGTTTTCAGTGGGAGTTGTAGTCCTAGACCATAATCAAGTTTGTAATAAAATTGTCATTTCCATAATATAATCAGTTGTGATCGCATTGTGGTAATTATGTTGACCAAAAATTAATGTTCAGAAAAATGAGCACAACAATATTAAGTGCGGTTTGTGATTAAGGGGAAAATTAAATATTTCCGAAAAGCATGGGTAATGCTTGACATTAGCCCAAATCTCAAGGATGATTTTTATATTTTACCAATAATTTTAAAGAAATTTTATTATCAAATTAAAAGTCCAATAATAAATCTAGTATAATTTTTATGTGTATGAATAAAATAAAGATAAGAGCAAGAAAAAAGGTATAGTTCAAAATGTTGGAAAAATACATGTTTGTATCACGTACAAAACATACGCAGCGGAAAATTAACAGATCTACTTCATTTGCAATTGATAACATGTACTATGTAAGTTTCAGAATTTGAAAACAAGAAAGCGTACCTTGGTGCATTGATATTCAAAACCAAAAGATTAGAAGCACTTAAGAATACCTTTAATCTTCACTCCAATTTTACTTAATGCCCAAGAAGTATGGTCTCTCAATCAGTTTCCAATGAGGGAATAAGAGAGTGTCCAACACTCACATACAAACCATTTCATTTACTCATGTGATCATAATGAAAACCACTTAGAAAAACTCTCATGAAAACCACTTATGAAAAGTTTTATGAAATTCTGTATGTTTCTCTCTTTAAATATAATTGATTCTCTAATTGGGCTAGCCTTTTGGTCCATTCCAATTGGGCTCTAGCGTGTGGCTTGGAGTGGGACCAAAAGGGAACAAATAAGACTCTAGCTCCAATGGGCCTTGGGCTTTTCTGTCAACTCTTGACAAGTCCAAAGTTTCCATTAATTATATTCAATACCACTATATGAATATAATTGCACTCTAAGCCTTATTAATAAATTATATCCTAAAACTTAATTATACATACAACCCCTTCATTAAAATATTCGTAGTAATACAAAGTCATGAATATAAACTACCACTTTGAAGATTACTACATCTTAATCCTTGAGTATCCGGTTTAATCCTTTATGTTATTTATCATATATTTATGAAATCCAATTCCATAAATATATACTTTAGTAACTCCTTACTAAAATGGTTGAGCCCAACACTTTGAATAACCAAACCTATTAAACTTATCTCAAGGAATATTTTATATATTTGTTAAGAGATTATGAATTCCATCTTGAAAATATATGTTCCATCAACACTAAATGCAGCTGCCCAACATACTAAGGTTTTAATCGTGACTTATAGATCTCACAACTGATATATCAAAGCAACCTACACATCATGATCAAGTTCATTAATTTCTTAGGATTTAGAATTGATGTAGATAGAAGTTGTGAGATTTATTATTCATTTGACAGTCGTTAGGAGAATAATAAATTTCACAGCGGTCCAGTTCAATATATCTTAACTCTTAAAATATATCAACATACCAACTAGAAATCTTCATTTCCATGATCAAGACAAATTATCTTAGTTGATATGTTATAGTCTTCGCAGATAAAACGCCCAATTTCATCATCGATTACGAGCTACATTTTGAGTTTACAAAGAACTTGTGATTTACATCTTCTATGACTAAATCACATAAATCACATACAATGCATCTCATAGATTACGATACTGTCCCATTAGTTCATTTATAGATAGTCTTATATAATTAAACAATTTAATTATTTATGACATGCCAATAAATTGGATTTTAGGGTATAAACCCAACAATCTCCCACTTGCTCTCAAAGACAATTTACCATACATCCGACACCTATCTCCCTTTAGAATAATTCATAGTCACTCTAAGGTAAGGTTTAGATACAAGTTACAGTCAGATCTATTGCATAAATTATCTTTTCTACTACTAATTCTCACGTACTCATATCTTTCTAATGAGATAATACTTACACTTAATGTGTATCTTCACTACCTAAAATAAACACATATCCTGAAATCCAACTTCATGAATCAAAATCAAACTACAAGTTAGTGTTTGTACATCCAGTAACAATCAAAGCCTCACTTTGGTGGACAAGTACATAATCCTTCATTCTCCTAAAATATTTGAGTA
The DNA here is from genome assembly GCA_033629205.1 of Lithocarpus polystachyus. Lineage (NCBI taxonomy): Eukaryota > Viridiplantae > Streptophyta > Magnoliopsida > Fagales > Fagaceae > Lithocarpus > Lithocarpus polystachyus. The sequence continues at coordinate 42,180,839 of CM066165.1, read as the reverse complement.
TATGCTTTACTCCCACTAAATCAAGTGATCTTTGATTCAATTGATAATTGCTTACCATGCCCACCGCAAAATAGATATTTAGCCTAGTATATAACATAGCATAAAGACTTCCTATTATTATGGTATAAAGAACCGTCTTAATATGCTTTTTCCTTTTATATGTCTTGGGACCATAGTCCTTTATAAGGAACTTTAAACTTAAAAGGAAAGAATCATTTTTCAAAGTATTACATGTTATACTTGGCTAGAATCTAATCTATTTAAACAGTTTAAGATAGACCAAACATTCTAATTTTTTGAATTTTAACGAAGTTTAATTCTTAGGAAGTGACTAGTCTTTCCCAAGTACTTTATATCAAACTGGATTAGACAACAAAAATTTCATTGATGACAATAATTCTACATCATTCTAAATGATTAGAATGTCATCAACATACATTAAGAAATTTATTATTCTATATAGCTTTTACAAACAAAAGGCCTTTTAACACTTGATCAAAATCAAACAATTTGATCACTTGATTAAAGATGATATTTTATAATTTAGATGTTTGTTTTAATCCTTAAATGGAATTTAAGCAACTTGCATACTAAACACTACTGTTCCTTTGCTATGTACAAGTCTAATTACATCATATAAATGTCTTCCTTAATATTGCTATTAAAAGAAGCTTTCTCGATATTCATTGTCATATTTCATCCATATAAAATATAATGGATAAGAGAATCTAGATAGAGTCAAACTTGACTATTGGTGAAAATTTATTTTCCTAGTCGAACCATTTCTTTTTTAATAAATCTTTTCGCCACTAGTCTTGACTTTAAAGGTTTGCACCTTCAAATCTATCAATCTCATTTACTTGTAGACCTATTTGAAAACAATAGGCTTAATGCCATTAGACGCCTCTACAAGTTTTAGACTTTAAATAGAATCTAATTAATTCTATTTGTATAACCTTGATCTAGTAATCCATATTCATATCACCCATTGCCTCCACGTAGAACCGAGAATCAAATTCATATCCTTATGGAATGACTCCAAAAGTTTATTCTAAAAGTTTGAATTTATTTGATAATTGATAATCCTCCCACTATGATATTGTATCGGTGTACTAACTATACATTTAGAATAATGTCTTGTGGTATATCTAATATAACCACCTCATTTCTAAATGTATTTTATAGTTGTCTTTCAACAAATTCTGACATTTTTCTTCTAGAACAACTATACGTTTAGCCTTAAGATTATTCACATAGTCATCATCAAGAACTTTGTATTTGTACTATACAAACATCTTATTTTCTTTATGATTACCAAAACAATCTTTTGCAATTCCTTTTGGATACCCATCATAAACACACATTTTTCTATCTTTTGATTTCAATTTTGTTAGACTTCCTTTCTAGCACAAGTGCTGGACATCTTCAAAAGTGGAAGTATCATATACTAGATTTTCACCCAATTCACGATTTGACAAATGTCCTAGGAACAAACTTTTGAAATCAACTTTAAAAAATGTATAGTAATTATTAGAGTATATCTCCAGAAGAAATAAACAAATCGAAATACTTATCATGTACTTTACTATTTCTAAAAGGGTCTTATTCCTCTTTCATGTATGCACTGACTTAAAGAAGTCATTAAAATTTTATTCCTTTACAATAAAGGAACCCTAGATCATATTATCCTCTAAATAGAATTCATCGACTAGGAATATAATAAAATAATGGTTCTAAAAGCCCATTTTTCACTAATCTTGAATATCATTTAGATTAATAAGATCTAGACATAAGTTCCAAAACATCCAATATTAAAGGATGGAAACTTTCTCTTTAAAAAGTTAAACATGTAAATTTTCATCTAGAAAATAATCATAGACAATGCTTCGCTTTATCAAAACAAAAACACCTTCCTTTTGGTCATGCTTTTTAGTCTAATTTCCTTTTGGCAACTACTAGGACAACTTGCTTGTCCAACTGTTTGGTATTATAATTCCTCTTCTTACCACCATTATCTTTCGGTTCAGGCTAAAAATTAGAATTAAATCATATTGATCATATTTTTAGCTTTTAAAATGTCTTCCGTTGCGTAGAACTCACTCATCAATTCAAATAACATAAAAAGAATTTATTTTCAAAACAATCTGAATTGATCAAATGATTTTAACAAGGATTTGTGGATCATATCCAAATGAGATTAACATTTAATCTCTACATCTAAGAATTCCAATTCATTTTTAAAATTAAAACATTTTCATAAAATGATATACTGTTAGAACTCTTTAAACTTTTCTTAGCACTCAATATGATTCATACCAAACATCTCATTTAGATTTAATATAAAGTTTAAGTCTAGTACTAACTCTTGCATCTCATGCTGTAGTACAATTGAAATAGAAGCCAATGTAACATTTTAGCATTTCAATAGAGACTATGATTAAATCATAACCTATCTTCCATCAATGCATCATGCATAGAAATTAAGACAATACTGAATCGAAACATAATTATGTACTTTAGCTCCTTTAAGCACTGCGTCAAAAATTATTTCTTAGTTAATGTGATTCATTTAAAATAGTAGCTAAAAAACAAAAATTTATGACATCTTTATTTTAAGACTATGAACATAATTACAGGGACATTATATTTTGCATCCATAACCATGTAGTATGGAATTCGAAAAACATACTATATTAGGTGTAACGACAACCCAATCCATGTTTATAATTCCTTTGTAGCAAGTTTATTATAAACACATTAATTGGTTGAGAACTATTTTCATTATTAGTGCTATCATGATAAGTCTTATCACATACTAATAATATGTCATATTACCTTCAGCCTTTAAGTAATAATGACATAGCTCCTTTGGGAGGTTAACATTACACTTAGTCTAATGTACACCATTATCTAGAATTATGTGTAGCCACATTTTATCTCCTTTTATAGTATTTAAAACCTGTAGTTTTATGAAACAAAACACCCTTCTTTGGGATCGCGAGGCATATACGCCAAGACGAGGTGCTTGTTCACACTACTTTAAACGGTTAAGTTCAATCTTGTAGTACTATGAAATAAACACCCTCCTTTGGGATCGCGAGGCATATATGCCAAGACAAGGTGCTTACCCACACTACTATAAACCGATAATGGAGGCCGTGAGATCCAACCCTTGTATCTCTCTTTCACTAGAAATTTTAAAACAAGTGTATTGTCCTGAAATCATTGTGATCTAATCACAATTTTAACCCTACACATCAAATGTGTTTAATTGTTTAAATTCAATGTGATGTTACTAATTCACATCACAATAGTGTAACGAACATTCGCGCAATCACAAAGAAGTTTAACCTTGTAATCCGCGAAGTAAATACCCTTCGCATGGAATGCAAGACTCGAAGTCAAGACAAGGTATCTATTCACATTACAATAAACTTAACAAAAAGGGTTATTTCAGCACTCCCACTCATTATTTGGGTTTTTCTTAAATAATTGTGATCCCATTACAACTAATAACCTTGCACTTGTTAAAGGCTCTAATCTTATTAGAATCACTAACTAAAATGGAAGTCCTAACCTATTTAGGATACCTTAAACACTAATGAATCAAAAATTAGTTATATAGAACTCTATCCTTAACTTATTTGATTAAGAATTTTAATCTCATTAGAAACTATATACCTTTTAATTGAGTTCTAATCTCATTAAAACTTCTAATTAAAATAAATTAAGGACTTTCAATCATACAACAATTCCAATCTCATTAGAAGTTTTTTAAAAGACAAATCCCAAACTATTTAGAACTAAGAGTTCTATTTAACTAATATCTTTGATCTCATTAGGTCTTTTAGTTAGAACTATGTGTAATCTCATCACACACAACTTTGCTCTTTATACATTTGAAAACACTTAGAAAATATTCAAAATTCCCTTAAGATACATTTTTGCAAGAATCTCGCGACTAAGTTCTTCCCGCGAAAAAGGCGTAAGAAAAAATAGTAAAAACACAAAATTCAAACAGAAACTTTCGCGACTGTCTCGCGACTATTTCGCAAGTAAAGCTTACCCACGAAACAGTTTTGTGCTTCAGAGGCATTTTTTGTGGGTTACCTTCTTGCGAAGTTACTTGCGAAAAACGCGTGTTTTCAGTTTTTAAAAAGTAGTTGTAGACAATTTTCATTGTTTTTTATGAACAAACAACCACCATATGAACATGATATGTAGAATTTGATATCAAAACTGAATTCCATTGATGCTATAGCCTTAAAGATGAATTTAACATACTTAAATCAGATTTAAACAACATCATGACATCAATATCAGTTTTTATCAAATCATAGTTTCAACAACCATGCAGAAAATTAAATGCATATATAATTTTCTAACATCATGAAACTATTATCTCTAATTCCAAAACTCACAAAACATGTTATACAGATTTGAAATTGAAGACCACTCTGATACCATTTGTTGGGAAAATAAGTGGTTGTATCACATACAAAACATACGCAGCGGAAAATTAATGGATTTACTTCATTCGCAATTGATAACATGTACTTTGTAAGTTTCAGAATTTAAGAACAAGAAAGCGTACCTTGGTGCAATGAAATTCAAGACCAAAAGATTAGAAGCACTTGGGAATACCTTTAATCTTCACTCCAATTCCACTTAATGCCCAAGAAGTGTGGTCTCTCAATCAGTTTACAATGAGAGAATAAGAGAGTGTCCAACAGTCACATATAAACCATTTCATGTTCTCATATGATCATAATGAAAACCACTTAGAAAAACTCTCATGAAAAGCACTTATGAAAAGTTTTATGAAATTCTGTATGTTTTTCTTCTTAAATATAATTGATTATCTAATTGAGCTAGCTTTTTGGGCCATTTCAATTGGGCTTTAGTGTGTAGCTTAGAGTGGGACCAAAATGGAACAAATAAGACTCTAACTCCAATGGGCCTTGGGCTTTTCTGTCAACTCTTGACAAATCCAAAGCTACCATTAATTATATTCAATACCATTATATGAATATAATTGCACTCTAGGCCTTATTAATAAATTATATCCCAAGACTCAATTATACATACAACCCCTTCATTAAAATATTCGTAGTACTACAAAGTCATGAATATAGACTGCGACTTTGAAGATTACTACGTCTTAATCTTTGAGTACCCAGTTTAATCTTTTACGTTATTCATCATATATTTATGAAATCCAATTCCATACATATATACTATAGTAACTCCTTACTAAAGTGGTTGGGCCCAACTCTCTGAATAACTAAACCTATTAAACTTATTTTAAAGGAATATTTTATATCTTCGTTAAAAGATTATTGATGGGTTAGCAAAACGACTATCTCCTGATCGTCCATAAGGGTCGTCCATGAACCAATTGGGAAATAGCAAGTCCACCTTCCGTGAACGAAGGGACCGTCCATAGACGAATCACGTCCATAGACGAAGTGGACAGACGACCATATGACCCTTAGAAAGTTTTGAGGAACGACTTCCATTCATATACCTGTCTAGGGGAAAGAAGCAGACCCAGAAATGTCGCCGCAATTACCTCGAATGCGTAACTTCCTTCAGCAGTTAATAATTTTCATAGCCGTTGAGGAAGTTATGTCGATGTCCACAAACCTTGGAGCAGTTACAAAGCGAATAACCGCTCAAAGGGTCACTATATAAAGACCGGCCTACACCAAATTAAAGTAAGTTTTTAATAACGTCGCTTCCCTCCAAGTCTGAACATTATTTTCTAAGGAACTGATTTCGCCATCGGAGGAGTTTTGGCCGGTCAACCCCGGTCGCCCTTTGATTGTCTCTTTCCTTACAGGTTATTGCAAACACTGATCGCCACCGAAGCCGGAGCATTCAGCCTACTGATTCTTTACCTCATCAGTTGGTGCCGTCTGTGGGAAGGGATTGAATTCGTAACTTGTAGTGTTTTTCCTTCCTTTGACAAAAGGCTGGATGGTTCGGACAAGATCAAGGGCCACAAGTCCAGGCCACTAGGGAAGTAGGATTGCGTCTAGCGTTCCCCACCTTGAACGCCATTCAGTGCCTATCGCACAGCCGCCTTCCATCCAACACATGAATTCTATGGCAGCCGCCATGGCGGAGTTAACCCGCCAGAACCAAGAATTGACTAGAGAGATTGGTCGAAGGAGGCAGCCCCTCGAAAGACACGCGGAAGGACAAGCCCAGAATCAGGAAGATAGAGCGAACACTGAACCTGAGAACCAGTCTCGAGGTACCGCTTCGCGGAGGATGCCGCACTTGGAGAAAGAGATGGATCAGATGAAGAAGGCTATGGACGAAATGAAAGAGAACATGAGAAGGGCAAATCCCGTAGATGATTTGGTTCATCGTACGGACTCCCCATTCATAGCTTCCATCAACAGTCATCCTCTGCCTGCCAAATTCAAAATGCCTTCCCTGGATTCATACGACGGGACGCGCGATCCGTGCGATCACATAGCGACCTTCAAGACCACAATGCATCTCCAAGGCGTCCCGGATGAAATTATGTGCAGAGCCTTCCCTACAACCCTCAAAGGACCAGCGCGAGTGTGGTTCAGTAAGATACCCCCGAATACAGTAAGTTCTTTTGAAGAATTAAGTAAGTTGTTTCTCAATAACTTCATTGGGGGGCAAAGACACAAACGTTCATCGTCCAGCCTATTGACCATAGAGCAAGGAGAGAATGAAAGCTTGCGGTCCTTCATCACTCGCTTTAACAGAGAGGCTTTGACTGTAGACGAGATGGACGATAAGCTACTATTGGCAGCCTTCCACAACGGGGTCCATTCAGACTTATTCATCCACAAGCTTTATGAGCAAGAGCCACAGACAATGGCTGAATTCGTCCATTTAGCACAAAATTTTATGAATGCAGAAGACGCGATCATAGCCAAGAAAAGGAAGAGAGCTGAGAAAACAGATGCGAACTCCACGCGTCACCCTGAACAAGGCCCCCGACCAAAGAAGGGACGAATGGAAGAGAGGAAGGATCGAGACGGCAAGAAGACGGTTCCGCCTGGAAGGAATCAGCAATACACACCCCTAAATACCCCACTTGATCAGGTACTTATGCAGATCAAGGATGATCCGTCATTAAAGTGGCCGGACAAAATGAAGGGAGACCCCAACAAACGCAACAAGAGCAAATATTGTCGCTTCCATAGGGACCATGGGCACGACATGGACGAGTGTTATGACTTGAAGCAGCAGATAGAGAATCTAATCAGGCAAGGAAAGTTGAGACATTTCGTTGGAAGGGACCACAAAGATGAGAAGATGAAGGGAAAGATGGACGAGTTACCACGACCCCCACTTGGAGAAATAAGAGTTATCGTAGGGGGGACTTCAGCGGGAAACTCTTCCAAGTCAAAGAAGGCGTACCTAAAGGCGGTGCAGAACGTCCAGCTTTCTGGACAACCCCGAAGGACGAGTCCTGTAGACGAGCCAACCATTTCGTTCACGGACGAAGAAGCTGGAAGAATCCATCACCCGCATGACGATGCAATCGTCATAACTTTGCTCATCGCGGAGTACACCACCAGAAGGGTGTTGGTGGATAATGGAAGTTCGGCAGATATATTGTATTACCCCGCCTTCCAACAAATGAAGCTGGGACGGGAACGGCTTCGTCCAGTATGCTCGCCATTGGTAGGATTTGGAGGAATGAAGGTACAACTTTTGGGCACCATTACTCTGCCAGTGGTAGTGGGAGCATACCCACAACAGCTATCCAAAGAAGTGAATTTCCTTGTGGTAGATTGCTCGTCCTCCTATAACGCCATCGTTGGAAGGCCAACTTTAAACAGTTGGAAGGCAGTAACATCTACCTACCACCTATCAGTCAAATTCCCTACAGAGCATGGAATAGGACAGGTGCAGGGAGATCAATTAGCAGCGAGGGAGTGTTATTTAGCTTTATTAGCTATGGACGAGCATATGCAGACAATGAGTGTTGAGGAAAGCAGGGTTGCCGCAGAGCCCACCGAAGAGCTTCAGGACGTTCCTTTAGATGAAGGCGATCCTGAAAAGTTTACCAAGATCGGAACGAGTATGAAAGAGAAGACAAAAGAAGACCTCGTTCAATTCCTCAAGAAGAGTATTGATGTTTTTGCATGGAGTCATCACGATATGCCGGGAATTGATCCAAGTGTGATTACTCACCGCTTGAATGTAGACCCCTCCTTTAAACCTATTCGTCAGAAGAAGAGAGTATTCGCCCCCGAGCGAGATAATGCTATCAAGGAAGAGGTCCAAAAGCTGACCACAGCAGAGTTTATCCGGGAAGTCTATTATCCGGACTGGTTGGCAAATGTCGTGATGGTGAAGAAGGCGAATGGCAAATGGAGGATGTGCGTAGACTTCACTGACTTGAATAAGGCGTGTCCTAAAGATAGTTATCCGTTGCCGCGTATTGACCAATTGGTTGATTCCACAGCTGGACATCGGTTGCTAAGCTTCATGGACGCCTTCTCAGGATACAATCAAATAAAAATGGACGAGGCAGATCAAGAGAAGACCTCTTTTGTTACCAGTCAGGGTCTATTCTGTTATAAGGTGATGCCCTTTGGTTTAAAGAATGCCGGAGCAACTTACCAAAGGTTGGTTAATCATATGTTCCGCCCACAGATAGGACGGAATGTGGAAGTGTATGTCGATGACATGCTTGTGAAGAGCTTGGACGAGGAAAGGCACATGGACGACCTTCAAGAAACATTTGAAACACTCAGACGATATAAAATGAAGCTAAATCCAACCAAGTGTGCATTCGGAGTGTCGTCAGGAAAGTTTCTAGGGTTCATGGTTTCACAGAGGGGAATTGAAGCGAATCCAGATAAGATCCAAGCTATATTAGCCATGGAGCCACCAAAAAATATCAAGGAAGTCCAGTCCCTTACAGGGCGAGTTGCAGCATTGAACAGGTTCGTATCAAAAGCTACCGACAAGTGTTTGCCCTTCTTCAAGGTCCTCAGGAAGGCGTTCGAATGGACGGACGAATGTCACCAAGCCTTCCAAGATCTTAAGAACTATCTAACGACGGCTCCACTGCTAAGTCCGTCCGTGTTGGGAGAAGAACTGTATTTGTACTTGGCGGTGACTCCACATGCCGTGAGTTCAGCTTTGATCAAGGAAGAAGGGAAGGTACAGAAGCCAGTGTATTACACAAGTCGAGCACTTAGAGGAGCGGAAGGACGTTACCCGCTAATGGAGAAATTGGCTTTCGCTTTAATAACAGCTTCTAGAAAGATGAGGCATTATTTCCAAGCTCATGTCATCAACGTCATGACAGACCATCCACTCAAGAAAGCGATGAACAGGCTGGAAGCCGCAGGACGACTGATCCAGTGGGCAGTTGAGCTCAGTGAATTCGACATTAGGTACAAGCCAAGAAGTGCTATAAAGGCTCAAGCGTTGGCAGATTTCATTGCAGAATTTACACCGAGCTACGTGGATGAAGGTGGAATGGACAAGGATAAGAAGTGGATCGTCCATGTAGACAAATTGAAGGAGACAAATTTATGCAGGGGGGATAGGAGTTATCCTACAATCACCAGAAGGAGACAAATTGAAGCACAAGGTCCGCTTGCAGTATAGAACTACTAACAATGAAGTGGAGTATGAGGCCCTTCTTAAAGGACTAGAATTGGCTAAGTCCGTAGATGCAGAGTCGATACTCGTCATGGGTGACTCTCAGTTAGTCATGGGCCAAGTGAATGGGACATATGAAGCCAAGGAAGAACGAATGAAGAAATACCTGAACAAAGTGATGCGCCTAGTGAAAAAGTTCAAGGAAGCTGATTTCGTTCAAATCCCAAGGGAAGAGAACATGGAAGCAGATACTTTGGCGAAGGAAGCCTCAGCAAGTGAAGAAGGGGATGAAGTTGATGAAGTACAATATATGCCACGGATAGACCTTCCAGAGGTATTGCAGATAGAAGGAGAAGAAAATTGGATGACCCCAATAGTATCGTACCTGAGGGACGGAAAGCTTCCAGAGGGAAAGGACGAGGCTAGAAAGCTGAGGATCAGATCGGCCAGGTACATCTTGATGGACGAAATGCTCTACAAAAGGGGTTTCTCCCAGCCTTATTTAAGATGTTTAGCTCCAGACGAAGCGAACTACGTATTAAGGGAGATTCATGAAGGCGCATGTGGCAACCACTCAGGAGCGAGATCACTCGTCCATAAAGTTGTACGGGCAGGTTATTATTGGCCGACTATCCAAGCCGATGCCAAGGCATATGTTAAGGTCTGTGATCAATGTCAGCGTTACAGCAACATCCCTAGACAGCCGTCAGAGTATCTTACCCCAATGATGGCCCCATGGCCTTTTGCACAATGGGGTTTGGATATACTAGGCCCCTTCCCAACAGGGGTTCGACAGATGAAGTTCTTGGTGGTGGGTATAGATTACTTCACTAAGTGGGTGGAAGCTGAACCCTTGGCAAAAATTACTCAGCAAAATGTCAAAAATTTCGTCTGGAAGAGCATTGTATGCAGATTTGGGGTGCCAAGAGTTCTGGTGTCAGACAATGGAAGGCAGTTTGACAACACACCCTTCAGGGAGTTTTGTGAACAACTAGGAATCAGAAACCATTATTCCTCACCCGCCCACCCACAAGCAAATGGACAAGCAGAAGTTGCAAACCGATCCTTGCTGAAAATCATCAAAACCCGGCTTGAGGGGGCAAAGGGAATATGGCCAGATGAGTTACCCGGCGTTTTATGGGCTTACAGAACAACAGTGAGGACTCCCACAGGAGAGACTCCTTTCCGACTAACTTATGGGAGTGAAGCAGTCATACCTGCAGAGGTGCACATGGCCAACCATAGGGTAATGAAGTACCAAGACGGAGAAAACGAAGAACAACTTCGCCTTAACCTCGACCTTGTCGACGAGGTGAGGATGGACGCAGAACAGAGGACAGCAAGGTATAAAAGCCTTATGGCGAAGCAGTATGATGCCATGGTCAAGCCCCGGCGTTTCAACGTCGGGGATCTCGTCCTAAAAAGGGTTTCGTTGGCCACCAGAAACCCCGCTCACGGGAAGCTGGGTCCAAACTGGGAGGGACCTTATAGGGTTGTCAATTGCAAGAGGCAAGGATCCTACTACCTGGAAGCCCTAGACGGACGGAAGCTAGAACATCCCTGGAACGTTGAGCACCTAAGAAGGTACTACCAATGAAGGGAAAACATGGACGAACAATGACATAAGACGAAAGTCATGGACGATGCTTGGTGACTTGTTTACAGTAATTGTCTTATATTTGTTTACTATTACTATGTTTTAAGTGCATAAGTATGTTGTGTTAGTCATGGACAAATTTGTGTTAATATTTTTAATTCCTTAAAGGCACTAACTCTTAAGTATGTGCCATGCCTGTGGACGAGTGGTTACATTGTGAAGTTCCAATATATATGATGTATTTTTAAGTACGTGATTGTATGGAAGCCCCTCATTTCTGCAATTTCATTCAAAATAATCCACATAAGGCAACCTAGCAAAGACGAACAAAATTCCTTGGACGCAAGGAATTCAGCGTCTATAAAGTTTTCCTTAAACAATAAGGGTAAAACGAGAGAAGGTACATCCGTCAAAGCTTAAGACGAGATAAAACCAAAGGAAGACTCGTCGAAGTCATGGACGTGTAATGTGAGTGCAACAACACCACAAACCCATGGACGAGTCTAACCAGCATAACAATCCAGCACATGGACGAGAACATGTTGGGACGATTTTGAGATGGTTGAATTAACAATCATCCATAAAAAAGGTTATATCCGTCAAAGATCAAGACGAGATAAAACCGAAGGAAAACTCGTCGAAGTCATGGACGTGTAACGCACGTACAACAAAACCACAAGCCCATGGACGAGTCTAATCAACATAACAATCCACTACATGGACGAGAAAATGTTGGAACAATATTAAGATGGTTGAAATGATAATCATCCAGAACTTGAATAACAAATAGAACTCCCAAAGACGTCATTAGTGGACGAGTTACATCATTCAGGCAATGTATTAAGAAGTTCGTTCATCAAGTCAAGACGAGATAAACGGACGAGCCACAGTGCCATAAGCATAATATGAACGATATATACAAATTTAAAACACATGAAAAATGAATTAAAGACATTCATTCAGTTAAAGGGTGGACGACCAACGCCCAAAAACCCTTAAGTTTTGATCTGAATAATTGTATATAAAGCTTGTTCCTAAGGTTGGACGAGATAATTGTACTTGAATAAATTTCAAAAAGAAAGAGAAAAAGGCAAAGCCCAAAACAACGGGCACTTCTAATAAAATAAAATGAAAAGTTCTAAGTTAGATTCATTTGGATAAACCACTGGGGGCACTGCCTCCAGACTTGGGGTCGTCCTGGATCACCTCATTGTTGGCATCGTCCATCACATTGACGTCCTCGAAACTTGTTTGCAGAAGGGAGCTTTCTGTGGCTTGAGGAAGCTTGAAGGAATCAAAGTCTAAGTCTGGGAAGACGTCCTTGGCGTCAGCACGGAAGTCCTCGTAACCAGCTGCATAGTGGGTGTCTAGACGATTCTTGTACTCGTCAGACTTCTTGAAGGCTGCAACGGCTTCCTCACGTGCTTTTTCCAAGGACGAGGCAAACTCAGCAACTTGTCCTTCCAAGTGAGCAATGCGAGTATCCTTCTCAATAACATCTGCTCTAAGCTCCTCTACCTCGTCCTTTAGCTTCGTCTCACTCCCTTGCAAACGGTTGAGATCCTCAGTCAACCTGATCACCTCCCCCTTCTTCAATAACACCTCAGTGTTCAACTCCTGGGCCTTCCCTTTAGCCGTCTTGGCTTCCTCAGCAAGTTCTTTAGCCTGGTTGTTTGCTGTGTAAAACTTGGACATAGCCTGTGCATGGACGAAGAAGAGATTAACAAAATTTACTCAGAACTTGAAAACACATAAAGACGAGTAAAACTGGCTTACCTTGAAGAGGTCATGGATGGCAGAACGCTCAAAATCTCTGACAGACATATTGTAACATGAGTTCACCTCGTTGTCAGAGATAATGCCTTTGAACGTCCTCCAGGCATAATCCTCGTCCAACACCAGGTTGGAAGGACGCTGAGACGACGACTCAGAAGGATGAGGCCTACGAGGAGTCTTGGACGGAAGAGGAGAAGGATCAGTCTGGATGGGAGGGATGACTTGGACGGGCTCAACATCGTCCAAAGGATCGTCCAAGTTGACCGTTGCAGGTGTGAACTTGGGAACTTTGGGAAGAGGAGTCGTACCTGACTTTTGTCTCTTGGAGCCTCGACGACTTGGGAGGTCACTGAGGTCCACAGAGCTAGAAATAGGCTTAGACTTCCTCTTCCCTCCAGAAACAGAAGCACCCTGGACGACTGGAGGGACGTTGTTTTCCTCGTCCCCACTGGTCACATTTTTCTCCCTATTCTCTCTCATTGTAGACATTCCTGCAACAGAGAAGGTTTAAAAAAAAAAAAAAAAATGAATGATGATATACTAGGAAACCAAGCATAATGAGAGAAAGGACGACACTTACTTCGACGAGTTTTCTCCTCGTGTGCAAGGTTTTCCGCGGAAGGCACTGGTCCAAGACCCCACGAGGCTAGACTACTGAGAGTAACTAGGTCGTGGAAGGTTCTACCAGGGAAGGCACGAGCTTTGTCAATACGGTCCAAATGAAACTTGTCTAAGCTAGGACGAACAACAGCTGCACATATAGACGAAAAGGGTTAGACGACAAAAAGATAGAGTATGAACAAAAAGAAAAGAAGACGAGATGAAGAAACATACCCTCAGGACGAAGACGACCTAGAGGGGTGGTAAAAGGTGGGAAGGGGGCATTAGCCACGTCAATTGGGTCCCCAGCCCAATTTCCAGAAATAATAAAAAACTCTGTTTTCCAAAGCCTGTCAGATGAGCTACGACCCTCAATCAAATTATAGGGGGAGCCTCTGGACGAGAACTGGTAAAAACCAGCAGACTTCTTGATTTCTGAGGGTTTATAACAGTAAAGGAACTCGTCCACTGTGATAGGACGGTCCCCTTCCAACGCCTCACGCCATAATACTTGCATGGCAACTATCGTCCTCCATCCATTAGGGTTGAGCTGGTTAGGTCCAATACCCAACCTATGAAGAAGACCTCTACAAAAGGAATTCAAAGGAAACCTAAGGCCAGCTAAAAGGTAAGATGTGTACACCCCTAACCCAGAAGAAGGAGAACAACACCATTCACCTTCCTTGGGTAGACGAGGTTGGAACTCCCTAGGTATCTGGTATCTATCTACAAGGTTTTTTAACTTAAAGGCGTCTAAGGTGGACGCTACTTCAGGAGCACAGCTATAAATCACATTCTCCTCCTCCTCCTCCTCGTCTAAAGAAGGGCTCATTGGTTCTCTGGACGAGCTAGTCCCAGCCCCAGAGGCCTTCCTACGTTGCAGTTCCTGGAATTCGTCTAAAGGAATACCAGGAACACCAGACAAGTAAGGCTCGTCTGAGGAGGTACTGCTATAGCTGGTACTTCCCTCACCACTCTCATAACTCCCTACCGAAACGTCCTGATACTCGTCTATCTCTTTTTCTAAACTACTGTTCGACGACGGCATGATGAATGAAGGATTAAGAAACCTAAAAAGGAAAAAGGAATACCTGACAAATCTAGGACGAGTGCAAGACGAGATTCTTGGACGAATAAGCTGAGGAGATTATGTGAAAGGTGAGGGGCAAGAATGGGAATGTGCCTATTTATAGGCCCCAGATGGGGGGTCAGCGAAGCGACACCTGCCATTCAAAAGACGACACGTGGCAGTTCCGTTGGGAAGAGCAATCGATGAAGCAGGTCAACCAATAAAGTATTTACACGTAGCCCTTAAAAAAAAAAAAAAAAAAAAAAAAAAAAAAAAAAAAAAAAAAAAACGTAACGTTCAACCAATGACAACCTGGGACGACCCCTGGACAAGGGGGCAACTGATGGGTTAGCAAAACGACTATCTCCTGATCGTCCATAAGGGTCGTCCATGAACCAATTGGGAAATAGCAAGTCCACCTTCCGTGAACGAAGGGACCGTCCATAGACGAATCACGTCCATAGACGAAGTGGACAGACGACCATATGACCCTTAGAAAGTTTTGAGGAACGACTTCCATTCATATACCTGTCTAGGGGAAAGAAGCAGACCCAGAAATGTCGCCGCAATTACCTCGAATGCGTAATTTCCTTCAGCAGTTAATAATTTTCATAGCCGTTGAGGAAGTTATGTCGATGTCCACAAACCTTGGAGCAGTTACAAAGCGAATAACCGCTCAAAGGGTCACTATATAAAGACCGGCCTACACCAAATTAAAGTAAGTTTTTAATAACGTCGCTTCCCTCCAAGTCTGAACATTATTTTCTAAGGAACTGATTTCGCCATCGGAGGAGTTTTGGCCGGTCAACCCCGGTCGCCCTTTGATTGTCTCTTTCCTTACAGGTTATTGCAAACACTGATCGCCACCGAAGCCGGAGCATTCAGCCTACTGATTCTTTACCTCATCAATTATGAATTCCATTTTGAGAATATATGTTCCATCAACACTAAATGCGGCTGTTCAACATATTGAGGTTTTGATCGTGACTTATAGATCTCACTTCTGATATATCAAAGTAACCTACATTTTATGATCAGGTGCATTATTTTCTTAGGATTTAGAGTTGATGTAAATAGAAGTTGTGAGATTTATTATTCATTTGACAATCGTTAGGAGAATAATAAATCTTACAGCGGTCCAGTTTAATATATCTTAACTTTTAAACATATCAACATACCAATTAGAAATCTTCATTTCCATGATCAAGACAAATCATCTTAGTTGATATGTTATAGTCTTTACAGATGAAATGCCCAATTTCATCACCTACTACGAACTACATTTTAAGTTTATAAGGAACTTGTGATTTACATTTTCTATGACTAAATCACATAAATCACATACAATGCATCTCAAGGACTATAATAACGTCCCATTAGTTCATTTATAGATAGTCTCATATAATTAAACAATTTAATTATTTATGACATGCCAATAAATTGAATTTTAGAGCATAAACCCAATACAAAAAAGTCCAACTCTTATATTATTTATAAATTTCTTATTACTATGACTTAAATAACATTTTAAAATGGGTTTGAGTGGTACTTCATTTGGGTTTTATTTGAACCCCCACCTCTTCACTTAAATAATAATAATTTCAATTAGAATTCAATCATTATAAATCCTATCATTCCAAGTGGGAAATAATTAGAAAAAGAAGAATAAGAAATTCTATCTTTTCGATCCGTCTAGATATCGTTTATTTTGCTAAAACTGAAAATTTATTGTTGAAAGTATTTTAAATAAAGGTAAAAGTTTCTTGAAATAGTAAAACTTATGAATAGTATCAAAAAGTATAGTACGGTCTATAAATAGTAGTAAAAATAAGCTAAATAGTAAAATAATTTTAATTTTTTACACCTATCCAAATGCATGCAAAATGGCTTTTTTTTTTTTTTCAAAAAAGGTAGTGATAGAATGGAGTAAAACCTCCACCGATAAAGCAACGTCATAACACACTTCCCGCGGCATCCTCGGGGAATATTTTCTTCTAACCCCAAAACACAACACGCCTCGACGGAGTTGACATTGTTGCTTGTTGCCAATTGCGACGGTGTTTCTTAAGTAGGCCCCACCCCACACTCACCCACACCACCCCATTATATATATAAAAAAAAAACACACACACAAGCGTCGTGCCTTTTTGTTTTCAAAAATAGGATAAAACTGTTTTGAAAAAACAGAAATTTGTGTTGGTATTTTCAGATGGAAGAAGAAAGCGGGTCGAGTCAGGGTCCGGTGGCGTGCGGGTCGTGGATCCGGAGACCCGAAAAAGTGAATCTGGCTGTGTTAGCGAGGTCCAGGAAGCAGCGTGGCGATTCTTCTTCTTCCTCTCCTTCTGTGCTTCAGATCTTCTCCTTCGACCCCAAGACCGCTTCTCTCTCTTCCTCTCCTCTGGTCTCTCTCTCTCTCTCACACTCTACAAAACGCCGTCGTTTTTTGACTTTGTTATTCTGTTTTCTGAAAACGGTTTTGCAATGACTTTTTGGAAACAAACAAAAAAAACAAATTTCCAACTGTTTTTTTATTAACCGTTGCAACTGTTTTGGCAATGACTTTCTCACCGACCAAACAAAGAATAGCGTTTTATGGGATTTTTATCTAACTGGGTTTTGGTTTTTTTGTATTTTTGGTTTTTGGGGTTTAGACCACGTATGTTCTTGAAGAAGTAGATGGTGATCCAGTTTCGATTACGGTGCACCCAAGCGGTGATGAGATTGTGTGCTCTACCACAAAGGGTGGCTGCAAGTGAGTTTCTTTTTCATCAATTTTCGCATTTTCTCGTACCCTTTACTTTGTTCTGATTGGTTTTTATGAAAATTGTTGTTGTTGTTGTTTTTTTTTTTTTTTTTTTTGAGTTTTTTTTTTGGATATTATCCTTTGTACGATGACATGAGTGTCAATTTGATCATTGGCAAATGAAACAAGTTATGTCAATTTGATTATTGGACACTAAATTGTTCAAATTGAAAGTTTAAGAACCAAATTGACACTCGCTTTAAAGTCAAAGAATGATATTTGTAAAAATTACTGTTACTTTAGAGCCAATTTGATCATTGGACACTAATTGTTCAAATCGAAAGTCTTAAGAACCAGTTTGATAATTGGATATTAGGTTTCATTCTTAAACTGCGAGTTTATTGCATTGGGATCAATTATATCACAATTTCTCATACCCTTTACTTTGTTCTTATTGATTTTTATGATAATTGTTGTTATTTTTGTAGTACGGTTATTATAAGTTATTTATTTATTTATTTATTTATTTTTTATATCACTCTTGTAAAAACAATGAGTGTCAATTTGATTATTGGCAAATGAAACAAGTTATGTCAATTTGAATATTGGACACTAATTTGTTCAAATGGAAAGTTAAGAACTAAATTGGCACTCGCTTTAAAGTTGAACAATGGTGTTTGTAAAAATTACAATTATTTTAGAGCCAATTTGATCATTGGACACTGATTGTTCAAAAATCGAAAGCCTAAGAACCAATTTGATCATTGGATATTAGGTTTGTGACAAATTAAACAAGTTATGTCAATTGGTCAAATTGACACTAATTATTCAAAACTTCAAATTGAAAGTCTAACCAAATTGGCACTCGCTTTAAAGTTGAAGAATGATATTTGTCAAAATTACAGTTATTTTAGAGCCAATTTGATCATTGGACGCTAAATGTTCAAATCAAAAGTCTAAGAACCAATTTGATCATTGGATATTAGGTTTCATTCTTAAACTGCGAGTTTATTGCATTGGGAGTTAGAAAGAATTATATTATTGTGACCTTTGCGGAAGACACCTTCAGCAAAGGTTGCAATAGGTACCATGGACTCTGCTGGTTATACCAGTCTCCATAGAAGACAATGTCTACTCACTTTTGGATCTACTCTACATCAAGTGTTTTATTTTTATAAATTTTATTTTATTTTCTAATGGGCAGAATCTTGTGAGCTTTTGTTATATGGTGAGCTTCATTCAGAACTTGTGCCACTGTATCCGTCTGTGTGTTTGTGTGTCTGTTTACTGATTGGTCAACAACTCATGCACCCAATTGGACATGAACCCATGATCTCACCTACTGGGCCATTCTAATTGGGGGTGGAAGTGCCATTTAACCCTGAGATCAGTGGCATGGCCTCTCTTAATCAAGCACTGCTGGTGGCTTTTATAGGTTCACCTCTGGATTATATCTAATGGGGTTTGGAAGCTATTTGACCAGTCTGAACTTTTTAATATAGATAGTAATGTGTTAATGGAGTTTAGTAATGTTAGAATAATGGTTAAGTACCTAAATTATTTAAGATTTTATTTTTATAATTTGAATTCTGATGAATTTGGTTTTAATTTTGAGGGTTTTATGGAATTTAATTAGATGTTTTTTATATATATATATATATGTAATCCCTAAACCTTATTAAACTAGTGCTCTTGTAATCGTGAAGGAAATTAGAATTTGAATACGAATCTTATGAGTTGAGAATGTGTTTTGTTTGGTGGTGACACCAAACCTTAGGTGGTGATGCTTAAGGTTTCTTTTCTGTAATGTTATGTTATTTTATATATTGCTGTTCACCTGCACGTCCTACACCATTAGGCCTAGGCCTAGAGCCGGTACTACATTGGGCCCATCATGTTCAACAGTAATCGTTGATGTAGATAGCCTTTTATTATTTTGGTTTATGGCTGTCTTACCCAGTAATAGGTACTGGATTGTATTTTTAGAGCAAACTGGATGCTGGCATTTCCTGGTATCAACAAATTCGGGTTTTAAGGTAGTATGGAAGGATCAGATGCCGCCAGAATGTTGAGAAAAGTCTGGGGTTTAAGGGTTTCTCAAGGTATGAGAAAAGGGTTATGGTTTGGAAGTTTAGAGAGGGAGGAGAGTAGAGGGGAATGGTTATCCTCCATCTTGTTTAGATGTTTTTAAAATTAAGTAAAGGGGAGGAGAGTAATTAGCCATTCCTCTTGTTTGGATGTATTAAAAATTAGGATGGAAATGAGAGGAAATGATTAAATATATTTAAATAGACAAATTTACCCCTATTTGAAAATGAACTTGCAACATTGGTCTATGATTAATTTTGTTAATATAGTAAGGGTAAGTTGGGTAATTCATTTGGTCAATAATTTATGTACTCTACTCTCCTTTCAAATCTCTCCAATTTGGGAGAATTAAAAATGAGGGTTAGAAGTAGTTAAAACCCCTCCAAATCCCTCCCCTTCCTTCCTTAAAAAACTTCAAAACAAGGGAATTTAATTACTCTCCCTCTCTCTACTCTACTCACCCTTCTTTCTCTAACATCCAAACAGAGCTATTTGAGGCTGTGTAATTAATGCTACAAATAGTGAAGTGAACCGTAAGTAGGAAAAAGAGAAGGAGAAGGGAATGAAAGAGAGAAAGCTTCCCAGTAGGGCACACATGCCTTCCATAAATTAAAAAAAAAAAAAAAATTATATATACTCTATATCTGCACTTCTCTTGGTAAGACTACAACTCTACTTTGAATGGTAACCAAACTCCTAATTGGATTGGACCAAAGTCTACACAAAAGCCTATAAACTGATAAGACTCGCCTGTTGATAATTTCAAATTTAAGTTTCACGCCAAGAATTGCAAAAATATGCTTGACTATTGAAAAGCCAATTACTATAAAAGAAAATAAAACTAGTTAACTACCATAGGCACTTATTCTTGGACCAAAAAGGCTTTTGGCTTTGCCTTAATCTTAGGCTTCCAAAGAGGATGTTTCTTCTCTAGCCATGCAACAGTTGCGCTTCAGTTGTTCTATTGTAGGCTTAGTTGTTTTTGTTCAAGCTCTTGTGCTTTTGCAAGGCTTACCTAATGAACTCTAATTCTATGGTTACTGCTTGCCAGAATATGGGGAAGCCAGAAGATAATTTTATCTTTGCTGGTGCTCTCTGCCGGATCCTTGGCATTTTGTTTTATGAGAACATTTTCCCATTAATCTGCAGAACATAATTTTGTGCTCAAGATATTGTGTGAATATTATGATAGGTCTTTAAAATGATCTCTAAGAGAAAGGGGTTAAAAAAAGAGAGTGAAAGGCATTCAGGACATTTTCTTGTAAAAATAGCAAGTTCTGCTTGCCACTCAATATCCTCTGGTCATTTTATTGTCTTTATTATTATTTTTTTTGGAAGCTACATGTCTTTAAGCATTGCTAGCTATCCATACATTCAAAAGGGTCTAGAACTATAATAAGGTGATTTCTTTTTAATTTGCAGATTGTTTGAGTTGGTCATTCATGATTCTCAGACAAGGCTATTGGCCAAGGAACTTCCTCCTCTCCAAGGTGTTGGTCCACTGAAATGCATAGCTTTTAGCGTTGATGGATCTAGATTTGCCACTGGTGGGGAGGTAACCAATAACATATAATTTAATCAATCATTATTGTATGCCTTCTGGCACTGCATGCCTGAACTGCCTTTATATCAAACCACTGTGATGATATATTTCTTAATCAAATATAGGATGGACATCTCAGGATTTTGGAGTGGCCAAGCCTGCGCATTATTTTAGATGAACCAAAAGCACATAAATCCGTGCGGGATATGGATTTTAGGTAACTTTAGGTCATATGTTTATGTATTCTCTCTTTAAATTCATTAAACATGTTTTTTATGGTTATTTTATTTTTATTATTTTATTTCTAAAGTAATGCATTTTATTCAAGAAGAGGAGAAGCATCCTGGACGCTAAAGAATGACAGTATATGGAACTACAATCCCTGAGAGAGTAAATAAAATTTAAAATAGAATGTATCTCACTAGTCACTACTTCCTAGAACTCTAGATTACCTAAATAAGAATTTCAAAAACAATGACTTTAGTTCAATGATCAAGACATCTACTCAATTAAAAGTGCAATTGTTTCTATCCCTCGATACTACCCACATTAAGCACAAAGGGCAATTTTTCGAAAAAACAATCTTCTGTGCTCAACAAACCAATTCCTTCACCAAAAGAGAATATCTTCTACTTTTATATGATTTACACTTTGAACCCTAATTATAGAACTCCACAATTCATGAGCAACTGCACAATGCAACAGCAAAAAATCCACAGTTTTTCCATTACTCTTTCACATACAGCACCAGTCTACAATAATGATGTGTCTATGAATAAGGTTGTCCCCCATTAAGATCTTCCCCCATGCTGTTGTCCACATGAAGAATGCAACTCTTGTTGGAGCTTTAGTACACTGGATACTTTTCCAAGGGAATGCAATATCTACAGAGCCTCTTAAAGCTTTATAATAAGATCTGACATGAAACTTTCCATTAATATTCAAACTCCACCTCATTTGATCTGGACCCTCACCTCATTCAATCTGCCTGCAGCTCCCCATCACTAGTCACAAATGATGTTTTACAAATGTGAGCCCCATCATTTTGAGTCTCCAAGTAAGAGTTAATTGAGGCATCCATTTCTACTGCAATATCATATAATTCTGGGAATAGTGCTTTCAATGGTTAATTCCCACACCATGTACCATGCCAAAACTTCAGTATCCTGCAATCCCTACCACGCATTTAACATAACTCGTAAATCTATCCCAATCTTCCCTAATGCTCCTCCAAAGGTTCATGCATGCATGCATATTTTTCTGACTACCCCGTTAGTTGATTGATCCCATTTCTCCCTATTTCATACCAACAACTTGCCTCCATGACTGATTGCCTTCCTACCCAAAACACCATAGCCGTTTACCTAGTATGGAACTGATTGTATGTGCCCAATTTTTGCACCCTCAAACCCCCATATTTGATAGAACATATTGTGTTGCAATCCACAATACGGAATTAAAATTTTTTTTTCCATGACTTTCCACTAATGTTTATTTATCTTAGTTGATGAGTGCCAAGACACTAAAAACAATTTTATGCAGGAAAAACATAAATAATAAGTACACTTTTTGGTTTAGTTGAATTACTACGATATGGACTGTTTCCCTCTTGGTATTTTGATGAACTAGCTTTTATGAGATTTGAATTTTGAAAGGAAGTTATTCATTAGTTTAGGAGAATTTCAAGGAAATGTATTTTTTTTTTTGTCCTTATTCTTTATTTTAGGTGAGAGAGAAAGACCACCACTTTTGTTTTAAAAAAGTGCTTTCTTCATATATTGCAACAGATGCAATTTGAGAGCCCTTCAACAAATTTATTCTTGGAATGATAGTGTGGTTGTATTGGAGAGTGAGTTACTCTTATAGAGAATCATTTAATGTTATTGGAGAACCATCAGATTGTCAACTGAATATCCTTTACTTATATACTAGCCTCATCCCATGCGCTTCGCGCGTGCGATGAGTTTTTTTTTTTGGGTCCTATTTTGAAGAGAAAAAAACTGTGTTTTTATTTTTTATTTTTTATTATATATATAAATTTTATTTTGAAAATTTAATTTATAAATGAATAAATCAATTTGAAAATTAATAGGAGAGTGTTCCTAATTTTTAGGCAATGTTTTAGTGGGAATTAAAGTTGCATTTTTACTGGGTTGTTTTTTAGTTTTGTCTCTACTTAAACATAGGGGTGTAGGGGCAATTTTGAACTAAGAAATGAGGAACCCAAACATGGGAAGCCCCTTAAATAATAGTATAGATATATATATATATATATATATATACACACACACACACCATCAGATTGCCAACTGAATATCCTTTACTTGTATATATAAAGTGTAAATAGTTTTGTATTGCCTTTACTTCCCCCCCCCCCCCCCCCCCCAATTGTTGGCTGAAAATAATTTTGAAAGAGAGTTGGAGATATTGCAAAGCTAAGTACTGAATTTATGGCTTTCTCTGTTTATCATACTCTAGCCTAGACTCGGAGTTTTTAGCTTCAACATCTACTGACGGTGCAGCAAGAATATGGAAGACAGAAGATGGTGCTCCCTTGACTACTTTGACTCGCAACTCGGTATGGTTTATCTAATATATAAGTCTGTGGTGGTATTATGCTGATATCCCTTATATTTTGATGTCTCATGTGGTGTCTGTTTCCTCCAGGATGAAAAGATTGAATTATGTCGGTTTTCTAAGGATGGAACAAAACCATTCCTTTTTTGCACTTTTCAGAAAGGTCATTAATTATCAATCTCATCTTTAAAGTGAATAAATTGTTTCATCATTATTTTCAGCAACTTATTTGTATCAAACGAACAGGTAATAAGGCCGTAACTGGAGTTTGGGACATAAGTACATGGAATAAAATTGGGTATAAGAGGCTGCTTAGAAAACCTGCTTCTATAATGTCCATAAGCCTGGATGGGAAATATCTTGCTCTGTAAGCACTTAATTTTGTACTTTGGCTTCTGTTATTTGATAGCTAGGATTATTTTACTATTAATTTCAGGAAAAGGAAACTTGCTTTTACTGATGTATGAGCTTGCATTTTCAACATTGCTGTAATTATTTACTTTCATCTCTATTATTTCATAAAGGTAGAGGAAGACCAAAAATAATGTTATTAGAAGTAATAAAAAAGTACATGTTAATTTGGGAAAGTAATAGAGAATATGACTTCAGATAGAATAAAATAAAGGAAAAGAATACATGTGGCCGTCCCTAATTTATTTGTTGAGGATCCATAGCCTTCCCCAAAAATTTGGGACTAAGGCTTCATTGTTGTATTATTTCATAAAGGAAACTCTTCCTGTGCATGGATGCAGCATTTAATTATTTGACCACCCTCAATATCTTTCTTAACAAAAACTAGTAACTTCATGCAATTAGAAGTTTTACCACTGCATGTTTGGAAATAACTCACCACATTTGTTTCTCTCTTGTCAGATGATGCCCCACTAACACTTAATGAAAAACTTTTTAAATAGCTTATGGAGCAATAGAAGAGAGAGGAATGTTCTTTACATGTAAAAAGAAGAAATATAAGTTCAATTTGTTGTTTCTTCGGTGGAAAATGGTGCTATGATGACTTCGTTAAGTAGATTTTGTTTTCAGGATTTTGTGATTGTTTTTTTTTTTTTTTTTGGTTTGAGTAATATGTTAATTTTTATTCCTCTAGGGGAAGCAAAGATGGAGACATATGTGTAGTTGACGTAAAGAAAATGGAGATCTCCCACACAAGTAAGAGGCTACACCTGGGTGCTGGCATTGAGACGCTAGAGTTTTGTCCCAGTGAAAGGTCAGCTCCACCAATAACAATTTCTTATCTATTGATGGAGAAACTTATTATTTCTTTGGTATTACTTTTTTGATAAGTTATTTCTTTGGACTTAAAAAAAAAATCATTTCTTTTTCTTCTCTCTCTCTCTTGTAGTGTCTCCAAGGTCTATTTTGCTTTATTTCTAAGATTTTAACTTTTAGACACGACTTCAAAGGACTTTTTCTGGTATCCCCTTTTCTTGAAATTCAGATCAGCATCATAAATTATGCTCTTCCCATCTTTGTAAAATGCTTGTTTTTACAAAGTTTGTAATGTTTCCTGTGTACCTGCCTACTCTATTCTGGGTGTACTTTGTAACCTTTTTATTGGTTTGGAAAAGTAACAACTCTCTCTCTCCTTACTCACTATTAAAGATCACAGAGGGTAAATCTGACATTTGGTATTCTTTTGTTGTTTTTCCTCCCTTCCTGTTGGCCAGTCATTGAGATCTTGTAGCATTTGGATATGACTCTTTTTGGTTTCTTGGCCACGAAGGTACATGTTTACTTAACAGCTGCCAGGTCAATAAAGTTACAATCAATGGCTGAGATGAGTGCCCGCTCTACATGTCAATATCCAGGATCACATCTGGAATTTTATGTCAAAATTCTTTGCATGGATTCTTTTTTGACGTTCACCACAAAAAATCCTGGCCTGTTGACAAACCTGGTTGCCCTCACTCAGTTTGAAATACTAATCTTATAAAGTTCTAGATGAAGGGTTCTCCCATAATGGTAGGGTTTTCTGTTGTAACTGAAGGAGTTAAAACACTCTTCAAGTTGCTGGGTGAACAACTGTGATGTTTGTAACCTCTGTTAGAATTAAACCACATACTATTAACAACCTCTAATAATTAAAGGTCGAGGAGACAAATGATTGATTGTTATTAGTCAAATATAAATAATTATGTGAGTTCCAATTAGCTCAACTGGTAAAGTCTCTAATGGTTGAATAAGAGATTTGCGGTTCAATTTTCACCTACACCAAAAACCGATTGGTGTCTTGGTCTAATGATGATGAGATATCATTAAGAAGAAAATCTAGAATAAAATTAGTGACTGGGAGTACTTTGGTCTGAACAAAAATATATACGACTCTAGTTTGTTCCCTTTCTTATTTTAGAGTTTGTTATGAGTTTAGTGATTGGAGGAGTTAAAAGTTTGGGAGTCTAGCTTTTAGAGTCGTTGCTAATCTGGCTATAACCCTATGGAAACATACTCCATGATCACGTATGCTTTATGAATGATAAATGCTAGCCTGCACATGATTGTTTCTTAAAGTTTCTTCTGGCATCTTTATGGTTACTACATCCAGATAATTGATCCTGACATCTATTTTAATGATATTTTTTATTCTTTTGTTTTTAAATGCTAAAGTTTTAAGTCACTTGTCACAAGTCTAGGTATGTTTATTTCTTTTTCAAAATATCAGTCGTAGAATGTAATTTGTAAGAAAACAAAATTAAAAGACTTGATTGCAAAATGTTTTCTGAAGTGATACTCTTGAAAATCTACCTTGGTATAAGCCTTTTATCATCAGTCTAGATCTTATATGGTTTTCCGTTCTGGTTTTGGCTTCTCAATTATATGTGGGTGGGATGCATTCCTGCAGGGTTGTGCTTACCACTACTACTGAATGGGGAGCTGTGGTGACCAAGCTAAATGTTCCTGCAGATTGGAAAGGTCTGTCTGCCTGTCTGTCTGTCTGTCTGTCTGTCTGTCTCTCTCTCTCTCTCTCTCTCTCTCTCTCTCTCTATATATATATATAATGTGGGTGTGTGTGTGTGTTTTTATTTGGCCCTTTTAACCAGAATTTCTGTCAAACATGCAGAGTGGCAGATCTATATGTTGCTGCTAGGAATGTTTTTGGCATCAGCTGTTGTATTTTACATCTTCTTTGAGAACTCTGATTCATTTTGGAAGTTCCCAAATCAAGCAGCTAAGCCTAAGATTGGAACCATATTAGGAGATCCACAATCCTCTGATGATCCAAATGTTTGGGGTCCATTGGATATGTGAGCGCTCTGCATGAGCCATTCTCCAGGAGTCATACTAAGTAGCATCAGAAACAGGATGCAGAATAAGTTTTTTCTATCTTCAAGACCTTTTAGATTTAAGACTGAAAGTCTTGTAGCATACTAACATGCAAAATTATTTAGGTTGGAAAAAAACAGGAAGAAAGAATGTGTAGTTTATCGCATATTTTTTCACTTAAATAATTTTTTCTTGTATTCTTTGAAATTTAATTTTAAAGCATATTAGTAGAAATTTGTGTGGTTTAAGGTTAAGAGGATCATATATATGCTTTTTATTTGAAAAAGAAAGTGTTATTGTGGAAGGCAGAATTTGATATTTGTGGCAGGAGTTATAACCTTCAAACTTCCAAGCTTGCATTAATGTTGGGGTCAGCACTAAAGCCATATGCACATCACTATTACCTTGTTTTAACTTGTAAGAAAGAGTTTGAATGCTAAAAGAATCAAGATTCACAATGTCATTAGCTCAATCCTAGCGATATATATATATATATATATATATATATATATATATATATATGAGAGAGAGAGAGAGAGAGAGAGAGAGAGAGAGCCATTTGCTAGTGTAATCATGTATAAATTTTATTCCTCTTAAATCAAATTGACTCTGTCACTATTAGGAGCAACTACTAAGTTGCCCGTGCGATGTACAAATAATGTTATAATGTTTTATGTAAATTTGTTTTTGAAAAATATTATACATATATTATAGCATATTTATTATAAAATTTTGTTAGTAATGAGTTCATAAAAAAAAGTAATAATTATAAATTGCTCACAAATATCTATTATAATTATTTTGTTCAAATAATGAGTAATAATTAAAACAACTTTGGAGTAATATTGTATAGGGCAAATTTTAGAAACTACTCCTGAGGTTTGGGATATTACCAATTAAGTCCAAAACATTTTAAAACTTATCAATTTCGTCCTAAAAGGACAATTTTGTCCCTGAACTTAAAAAAAAAAAAAATAATACGTTACTTTTTTTTTTCCTCTTCTTCATTTCTTCTGTGTCTCTTTCCTCTCCCAATTTCTTCTCTGAGTTCTCCATCTCAGAACTCTCTCTTTAATGGAACCTTAGCCATGGCGAAGCCCATAACTTGGTCACCGGCACCAACAATACCACCACGCAAGGTCTTCTTGATTCCCACCGCAAGATTGACCTTGACCCCATCAGCGCTCGCCCTTTCTCTCCCCCAAATCGGAATCCACACGTCTCGCTCTCTACGCTTCCGAAACCAAATCCCGCAACGGAAAGCAGATTCTCATCCAAATCCCTAACCTCTCTCAGCCCTCGCTTTACCACACTCCTCGCCGCACCACCGTTGTTGCATGCCGCTAACAATTGTCATTCTGTTGGTATTTTGTCGCTGCCTTTAGAGCCACATATTGCTGTTAAAATCAACGAAGTGTGCTTGCATCGTCAGCATCGCTCTCGATTGCTATTACAAGCAGATCTCGCAGATGCCGAGTTGGTCTAAGCTCAAATTTTTCCAATCCGTTGCTGCTTGGGCCGGCCAAGACTGTCCTTGTAAAAGAGAGTTCGACGACGAATTCAAAAACTGCACGTCTTTTTCGGATTCTGGAGTGATCGAGAATGGAATTGAGATTGGGACTAAGGGTGTGGTTGAAGGAATGAACAAATTAGGGATCTAGAAATACAAGGCTAATGATAATGATGAAAGAGACAGAATTGTCTTTTTCATTTTTACTATATATTTTTTTTAAGTTCAGGGGCAAAATTGTCTTTTTAGGACGAAATTGGTAGGTTTTAAAATGTTTTGGACTTAGTTGGTAATATCCCAAACCTCAGGGATAGTTTCTGAAATTTACCCTATTGTATAATAAAAGTGGATAAAAATATATTAATTCATTCTATATTATTGATTTTTAATATGTGATGTAATAAAAAAGTTTCATTACGAAATCTTTTTTTTTTTCTTCAATGCTTTGTCATTGCAGTATGGTAACGCTTGTTATTATCATTAGTTTTTCCATTTTCAACGTTTGAAATATAGTCCATTCGTATTTGTTCATTTTTTAAGCTTTCATCACTTTTTCATTTTGTCGCATCATGTGTGTTAATCACTAATGAATTGGTATCAGGAGATTCTTGATTGGATCTTACAAAGTTTGGACTTCGTCGCTAAGATTTTTCGTAGGTATTTGCATTAATGTTAAATTTCAATGATGTGACAGTTTTGTTGTAAATTTTTTATTTTTGTAAATTTTGGAATAGTACATCAACAAGAATTAATATAGCATATTGGATTGTTTATATTTTTTTTTCTTCCATAAATTTTTGTCATTTGAAGGTGCATAAAAAATCTTAGCAACTATGTAATTTTCAAAACTGTAATTTAGATTGAATTCATTTAAATGAAGTAGGAAAATCCATTTTTTTCCTACATTTTTTTTTTCAAATCACGTGGGATTTCTTCTCCAATATCAATAGTTTTACAATAATTTAAATAAGTTATACCTTAGTTTATTTTTCAGTAAGATCTCTTGTAAATTTATTTAGGATTTTTTTGGCATCTCGATCAAATATCACAAAATTTGTTTTATCAGTTGTATCAAAAACTTCAATTTGAATCCTGTATCTGAAGTAGTTTGCAATTGTGTGTGTATATATATATATATATATTGTAGGGTCAATGGGCCAGTGGTTCGCTGTCCCTGTTCACGTTGGGCCTAGAGCCTTAATCCAATGGGCCAAGAAGACTTTATCCCTATGCATGTTAGACCTAGAGCCCAAGTCGAGGACTAATGTTAGTCTGAGGATGATCCAACTTAACCTAGAAAGTCTGTGGTGAAAATGAAGGGGTTGAGTGAGGACTTAGTAACCCTGGAAGTTGTGCCGATGACAAATGTCACCTCAGATTACTGAAGTCAGGGTGAGTCTTGGGGTTTACCGTCATCCCAGAGAATTTTTTCAGACTGGGTGAGTATTACAGAAACGTGTGCAAGAAGAGATCCCAAAAATATCAAGGAAGAAGGCTGCCACCCCTGCATTGAATGCTCTGCAGCTAATCCTCTGGCCGCATTTATGTAGAGAAGACATCTGAACAGTGATTTCTAGCCTTCCAGCTACTACTGAAGGACTTCTGGAAAAGTTGGGATGGGACAAGTATCAACAAGAGTCGTCCAATGTGCACGTGGAGGGCTAAGAGAAGAAGAAGAAGAAGTATAAAAGGAAGGAAGATCTAACGGAGAGAAGGACCGAAAAAAGGGAAAAAGAAACACTGTAGGCGTAAAGAACTGAACTTGTATCCAAATTTAGAACAAATATATATATATATATATATATATCAAACTAGTCTCCTCGGACATATGCCAAGGACTACTTCTTGGAGTTAAACTCTTCTATTACTTTCCCAATGCGATCCAAGCCTACTTGATTGATTGTTTAATCTAAGTTAGCCTAGTTTTTTTTACCTACTCTCTACAAATTCATTGTTTTTTGGCCTTTTGGGTTGATCCATCCACTGTTGGGTTGGAACTCCAAACTTGTGTTCTTACAATTGGCGCCATTTGTGGGGATTGCTGATTGGTTAGTGTGTTAAATCTTCATTCATGGTAGGTTCGGGTCCACACTAACCGGAATCTATGGGATCTCAACGGAAAGACCGTCTTCTAGAGGGCTAGGAAGGGAGTGTGCATACCACTCATATTGGTGAAAGCCATTCTAGGGGTGGTAGCCACCTCTTTCATGAGGAAAATGTCAAGGCCATGCAAAAAGAGATCGACTACTTGAAGAAAAAGCTGCGCCGCGAGCGGAGAAGAAGTCCCTCAATATCTGACCTTTCTTCTGATGGTGAGAGGGATGGTGACTATAGGCGCAGATCAAGAACGCCTCCAAGCGAAACCTTCTTGTATGAGGAGGACTATCGTTGTGAGCGTAAGAACAGGGATTCATCTTCGAAGGGCCTAGGAAATGACGCGAAGAGCAAAGCACTCAATAGAATCTCTATGTCCCCATTTACACGTAGAATTGAGAGTGCGCGGCTTCCTCGGCGATTTACACAGCCTACATTCACCATCTATAATGGCCGGACAGATCCTGTTGAGCACGTCAGCCATTTCAACCAGAGAATGGCTGTACATTCTAAGGACGAAGCCCTAATGTGC
The DNA here is from genome assembly GCA_033629205.1 of Lithocarpus polystachyus. Classification (NCBI taxonomy): domain Eukaryota; kingdom Viridiplantae; phylum Streptophyta; class Magnoliopsida; order Fagales; family Fagaceae; genus Lithocarpus; species Lithocarpus polystachyus. The sequence goes on along the minus strand of CM066165.1, from coordinate 42,149,816 downwards.
AAGATATTTCCGTCCAGCTTAGGACCCATGGCGATGAGGTGGTTCGACGGTCTGGGGGCAGATTCTGTTGACTCTTTTAAGGAGCTCACTCAGGCGTTCGGGTCCTGCTTTATCACATGCAGCCGAGTCCCTCGGCCTTTGGATTCTTTGTTGTCTTTGTCCATGAGGGAGGGGGAAACATTGAAGACATACTCGGACCGATATTGGAAAATGTTCAATGAAATAGATGGAGATTTCGATGACGTGGCCGTTAGAACTTTCAAGGTCGGCCTGCCCGCTGAGCACGGCCTAAGGAGGTCCCTAACAGGGAAACCGGTTACTAGTGTACGCCAGCTCATGGATATGTTTGAAAAGTACAAAAGGGTTGAGGAGGACCAGCAACAAGGAAAGGCAAAGGTAAGATTATCCCTCAAGAGAGGAAGGATTTCAGGTCGGATCGGTATAACAATAATCGGCCTCGAAGAGACTTTGGAGGGCAATCCTGATCTCCAGCTGCCCAGGTCGTTAACACATTGTTCTAGGAACCAGCACATCAGATCCTGGAGAAGATCAAGAATGAGTTATACTTTAGGTGGCCGAACAAGATGATCGGAGACCTTGCGAAGCATAATCAGAGTTTGCATTGATAGTATCATAGAGAGCGCGGGTATAGGACCAAGGACTGTAGGATCTTGTGGAATCATTTACAGCAGCTGATCCAGGATGGAAGATTGAAACAGTTCTTGAATCGACCTAGCGAGTAGTAAGGTCAGGCGGGCTCAGGGATTTAAGGCAGCAATTCTTTAAGACCCCATTTGGGCACCATTTATGTTATTCTCATCGCACTGGGCAGAACAGGATCTTGCCCCTCTAGGGTGATGACCGTAGCCGGGCTGTGTGCCGAGGTCTCTGGTCATGAATCGAAAAGGGCTAAAATAGGGGTTCGCCCAGCATTAAGCTTCTCGGACGAGGACAAAGCTGGAACCATGCAGCCTCATGATGATGCCCTGGTTATAACTCTTAGGATTGGGGGATACGATGTGAAGAGGGTACTGGTAGACCAGGGTAGTGGGGCCGAGATTATGTATCCAGATTTGTACAAAGGGCTTAACCTCAAACCAAAAGATCTGGCTAATTATGATTCACCTTTGGTCAGCTTTGAAAGAAAGGTTGTTATTCCGCGGGAACAGATCAGACTGCCAGTTCAGGCCGGATCGGAGGTGGTGGAGGTGGATTTTATAGTGGTGGATGCTTTTTCCCCATACACTGCTATTATGGCATGGCCCTGGCTCCACGTCTTTGGGGCCATCTCGTCCACTCTTCATCTCAAGATAAAGAATTGTAGCAGTTAAAGTCCAAGGCCTCGGTTTTTGGTAATGAGGCCTAGGAGGCAAAGTGCGAGGAGTTGGAGAAAGTTCTTATTGACAATGATCCAGAGAAATTTTTTCAAGTCGAGGCTCAACTGCCTCCTCAGGAAAGGGAGGAGTTGATGCAGTTTCTTAAGTAGAATATTGATGTATTCGCTTGGAATGCTTATGAAGCTCCGGGAGTAGATCTGAGCTTTATCTGTCATCATTTGAACGTTAATCCATCTTTTACCCCCAAAAAGCAGCCTCCTCAGCGCTCTTCAAAGGAATATTCTGATGCCGTCAAAAAGGAGGTGGCGAAACTTAAGCGGGCTGGGGCTATTAAAAAGGTGTTTTACCCCGACTGGCTGGCTAATACTGTGGTGGTGAAGAAGAAGAATGGCAAGTGACGGGTATGTGTGGATTACACAGACTTGAATAAGGCTTGCCCAAAGGACCCTTTCCCCATGCCTCGGATTGATCAGTTGGTAGATGCAACTGTAGGACATCCTCAGATGAGCTTTCTGGATGCTTTCCAAGGCTATCACCAGATACCTCTGGCCTTGGAAGACTAAGAAAAAATAGCTTTTGTCACCCACATTAGGAACTATCATTACAAGGTAATGCCGTTTGGGCTTAAGAATGCAGGGTTTACTTATCAAAGGATGATGACACAAATGTTCGAACCACATCTGGGGAAGAGTATCGAAATCTACATTGATGATATGGTGGTCAAGAGCAAGGAGGAAGCCGAGCACATTGATGACCTCAGAAACATCTTTGAAATCCTAAGAGGGCACAAGCTACGACTTAACGCTTTTAAGTGTTCCTTTGGCGTAGGGTTGGGGAAATTTCTAGGCTACATGGTTACTCACCGTGGAATTAAGGTCAATCCAAACCAAGTCAAGGCAATTAATAATTTGCAACCATCTTGAAATCCCAAGGAAGTACAGAGGTTGACAGGTATGACTGCTGCCTTGAACCGATTTATATTCCGATCGGCAGATGGGTGTAGGCCTTTCTACCAGTTACCGAATAAATGGAAGGGTTTTGAATGGACCGAGGAATGTGCCTTAGCATTTCAACAGTTGAAGGAGTATCTTTCTCGGCCACCGATAATGTCTAGACCCGAGGCGGATGATGTCTTATTTGCTTATATTGCAGTGGCCGCCCATGTGGTAAGCTTGGTGCTGATAAGAGTTGACAGCGGTGTTTAGAAACCTGTGTACTATGTGAGCAAGTCCTTGCATGAGGCCGAGGTCCGATATTTGCCACTTGAGAAGGCTATCCTAGCTATGGTGCATGCCACATGCAAGCTTTCCCATTATTTCCAATCACACATAGTTGTTGTTCTGACCCAATTGCCACTCAGGGCTCTGTTTCGAAGCGCTGATTATACGGGGAGGATTGCAAAATGGGGAACAAAGCTAGGGGCTTATGATATCAAGTATATGCCCCGTATCTCTGTAAAGGGTCAGGTCTTGGCCGACCTTGTGGCTGAGTTTGCCGAGACCCCACTAGAAGAAGATGTGAAGGAACAGAACATGGATGAAAATTCAGTTGGAATAATCTCCATACAGGGAGCATTGCCATGGAGAGTTTATGTTGATGGTGCTTCAAACCTCAAAGGATCTAGAGTGGGGCTAGTTCTGGTCTCTCCCGAGAAGATCATAATTGAAAAATCACTAAGACTAGGGTTCTCGGCCACAAATAATGAAATGGAATATGAAGCTCTTCTAATGGGGATGACCATGGTTCAAAAGATTGGTGGAAAGACCGTGGACATATTCTCAGATTTAAGGTTGGTGGTCGGGCAAGTCTAAGGGGAGTTAGAAGCTTGGGATCCTAGAATGCAGGAATATCTTAGCCAGGTTAGACATTTACAATCTGGGTTTGAATATTTTAATTTATTGCAAATTTCTAGAAGTTGAAATACACATGCAGACTCGCTTGCAACGTTAGCAACCTCCTCGGCATAGAGTCTACCCAGGGTAGTTATCGTTGAAGATCTCGTTAAGCCCTTTGGGTTAAGAAAAGAAGTGTTATCCATTCATCAGATAAGAGTAGGTCCTAGCTGGATGAACCCTATCCTACATTTCCTTAAAGATGATGTTCTACCTGAGAACAAGCTCCAGGCAGACAAGATATGTAGGAAGGCTCCTCGGTTCTGGCTGTTCGAGGATTAGATTAGAAATTGTATAAAAGATCTTTTTCTGGACCATGTCTATTGTGTATACATCCTGAAGCAGTGGAAGTTCTTTTGGAAGAATTGCACGAAGGAATTTGTGGAAGCCACATAGGAGAGGTCATTATCTCATCAAGCTCTCACTTAAGGATATTGGTGGCCCAACATGCAGAGAAAGGCCCAAGAGTGTGTGAGGAAATGTGATCAGTGCTAGAGATTTGCATCGAATATCCATCAGCCAAGAGGGGTCCTCAATCCTCTATCTAGCTCTTGGCCTTTTGCTCAATGGGATTTGGACATTGTAGGTCCTTTTCCCAAAACAGCAGGAAACAAGAAGTATTTATTGGTCGGCACAGATTATTTCACTAAATGGGTTGAAGTAGAACAACTGGCCAACATCCGGGATGTGGATGTAAAGAAATTTATTTGGAAAAACATTGTCACGTGATTCAGAATCCCTCTCACCCTAGTTTCGGATAATGGACTTCAATTCGACAGCAAATCTTTCTAGCGATATTGCTGTGGGCTAGGAATAACTAATAGGTATTCCACCCCAGCCTATCCATAGGAGAATGGACAAGCCAAGGCTGTAAACAAGGTCATAGTAAGCGGGTTCAAGAAGAGATTAGATGATTCCAAAGGAAGATGGATAGAGGAACTACCGCATGTTCTATGGACATATCGGACTACACCTCAGAAGTCTACTAGAGAAACTCCATTCTCATTGACTTATGGGGCTGGGGCGGTTATTCCATTGGAAACTGGATTCCCTACATTAAGAACGAGCTCTTTCACTTCGAGCAGTAATGATGACTTATTGGAGAAAAGTTTGGACTTAGTTGAAGAACGAAGAGAAAATGCCATGGCCCAATTGGCCTACTATCAGCATAAACTTAAGCAAGGGTATGATGCCAATGTGAAGTTAAGGCCATTGGCACCTAGAGATTTGGTACTGAGAAAAGTGGTCGTTTTGCAAGGAACCTGGCCTAGGGAAAGTTAGGACCCAATTGGGAAGGACCATATCGTATCACCTTTGTGGCAGGAATAGGTGCATACTACCGGGAAGATCTGGAGGACAAGGTTGTACTGCATCCTTGGAATGTAAAAAACTTGAAAAGTTATTATTATTAATGAGAATGTACATTATCATATTTGTGTTTGTTACATTGCGGGTGATGTGTAATTATCTTAAATTCAAAGTATTAAAAAGATCCTTAGCTACGTCGGGTTCCTCGGACCATCTGCTTTGGAAAAATTAATACTGTATGAAATCTATCTAAGTATCAAATAGATCTTTGGTTATGCTTGGTCCTCGGGCCACATACTTCAAAAAAATTGATATCTTTTTACCACGATTCAAAGTATTAAATAGATCCTTGGCTACGTTTGGGTTCCTCGGACTATCTGCTTTGGAAAAATTAGTACTATATGAAATCTATCTAAGTATCAAACAGATCTTTGGTCATGCCTGGTCCTCGAACCACATACCTTAGAAAAATTGATATTTTTTTACCACGATTCAAAGTATTAAACAGATCCTTAGCTACGTCGGGTTCCTCGGATCATCTGCTTTGGAAAAAGTAATACTGTATGCAAACTATCTAAGTATCAAACAGATCTTTGGTCATGCCTGGTCCTTGGACCACATACCTTTGAAAAATTGATATCTTTTTACCACGTTTCTAAGTATTAAACAGATCCTTGGCTATGTCGGGTTCCTCAGACCATCTGCTTTGGAAAAATTAATACTGTATGAAATCTATCTAAGTGTCAAACAGATCCTAGGTCATGTCTGGTCCTTGGACCACATACCTTGGAAAAATTGACATCTTTCTATCATTACTCTAAGTGTTAAACAGAACTAGAACAATGCTTGGCTCCTCGGATCACATGTTTTGGGAAAATTAACACCCTAGACATCAATTCAAGTATTAAAATAGAATTTCGGTCATGGCCAGCTCTACAAATTATGTACAACACACAAGTTAAACCCTTTTGGTATTCTCCCCAAACTGAAGGTAATTAGGAATTTCTTATCGATTACTTGAACGTCAAAAAGAGTTTCTTATTCTAAGTAGCAGCTCTATCATAATAAGCAAGTTTAAATAGATGCTCATGGCATCATTTAAAGCATTTGATAATATATTTATATCTGTTTATGGATTGATTATCTTTATTACACAACTTTCAAAGTTCAAAATATGTGTTTCTGGGATGAAGTTTCAAATAGATTTAGTCCAACTTTTCACGAATAATCTCAAGTGAATGAATTTTTATTATATGTGGATTGGCAGTAAAAGTTTTGCTCCTGTATTATTCACATTAGTTAACAAGTGAAAATACATACTATACTAGCACAAATACGAAAGTCATAGTAGAGAGAAATTCAAACATACTCTTCATTAAGGTGAGCCTTTGAATAAGGCAATTTAAAGACAAGAAAAGAGGTCAGAATTACAAATATATATATATATATATATATAAAATATGTGTAAGGTAAACTAAACAAAAGCCTATTTCTTCTTGATTACAATTTTTTCCTTAGGAGGAGGTTGCTTAGTTTAAGTAGCTGCAGCCTCTGAGGGTCCTTGTCCTTTACCTAACGGATCAGCTGTGATAGGCAGAGGAAGGGTGGCCAAAACAATCTCCATCCCCTTGTTGGCTCCCTTTTTAGTAGGATTGTCTTGGATGACGATTGGAGGGTTTGGGGCATCTGGAGCCACTTCTTGGCTAATATTATCTTTTTCTGCGTTCTCGGGATGCTCCACCACCTCGGACCCCTTGTCTAATGATGTAGAAGTCTTAACTGCATTACCATTGCCTACCTCTACCTTCTCGGGAATGGGATCAAGCTGTGGAAAAGAAGGAAGAGATGGTCGGATGGCAGGGGGATAATACACACTTTTTGCCCTCTTAAGTACAGATGAGGCTTTAACCCCGGCTTGGTTGAGAGCCTCATTTCATACTTGCCGGCAGTAAGTTCTGCATATCTCGGACACCTTGGCCCTCAGGGCTTCCACAGTTTCCACCATCCCTACATCATATCCCTCTTGGTCAGCTTGATCACGAGCCTTCTCGGCTTTCACCCTGGCCACCTTGGCTTCCTTCAATTTCTTTTTGATGGTGATAATTTGAGCCTTGGAAGCAGCCAGTTGATCTTCGGCATTTCGGAGAAGCACACTCTGGCCCTCTGCCTGTTTTTCAGCACTGTCAAGTGCGATGGCTGCACTTTTTGTCTCTCTTTCCTTTTCCAAGAGCTTCCTTTTCAGCTCCTGCGTGCTCTTCTTAGTTGCCTTCAGGGCATCCATGGCGTCGTTGCGCTTTGCTTCCTCCTCCTTCATCTGCCTATGGTAGTAGTTGATCATCTCTTCCGCCCGGAAGGAACCTTAAATGGCCTGACAAGGGAGTACAGTTTAAGAAAAAAAAAAAAAAAAGACTATAGGGAAAACGTACCATGCCGATGTATCTTTTCAGGCTGAGGAAGACTTCGTGCCTCATCAGGGACTGGAGCTCAGCCATGTCTCTGGGGAGCTGTAAAGCTTGCTCTACTGCACCGGCCACATAGCCTTCTTTACCTCCTTGGTAGTCCCTGAGGGAGGCATTGGCCGGTAGAGGGGGATCGTTGAGCATTGGGGTTGGCAGCCATGCCTCCGGAGTGATTGAAGGACTACTCCTCCTCTCGTTGTCCCTTGGCCCCGTTTTGGACTGCTTGGCCGCCCTTTGTATCTGGTCTTCTTGGGTGGAGTGGGTTTTTCCCACATCCATTGGCTCCTTGCCCTTTGCTTCCCTTTTTCTCTTCAGGTCAGCGGCTTGGAATCCAAGGGACTGAGTGGGTTGAGGAATGGTGGGAGGCACGGAAGGGGGCTTTTTCTGAGACGACCTGGCCGGAGCATCCCTTCCAGGTTAGGATTCTATTAAGTCCAACAGGCTTGATCTCGGTTTGCGCTGAATGCCTATCTCGTAGGATGCAGGCGCGATTGAGGAGATGAGATCAAAAATTGGAATCTCTGAGGACAAACTTTGATTAAAAACCTCAAACTCGTCTTCAGACTCAGAGATGTCCACTATGTCTTCCTTTTCTCTGGGGGTTGGCTAGGACGCTGAGGTAGCTTCCTCGGCGTCTCGTTGGGAGGTTACTTCTACTTTAGGAATGGCCTCCAAAATCGGACCGGTGGAGAGAACTTCTCCTAGGACAGGGTCGGGAAGTAGAAATCCCGGAGCCGCTACACTTATCTGTTGTAGGTGTGGGTTTCGTGCCTTGATTGCACACTTCGGTGCTTGGAATGCGGTGGAAATGGGAGTGTAATTCAAGATAATGTGGGTCGCTCTCAATTGTCCGCCCGAATGTACAAACACTTCGGACCTTAAGATCTTGTCCAAACTCCTTTGATTTACAAGACTAAGATGGGGAATGGTTGAGTTTTTATCTGCCAAATCATCACAGAGAAACAACCCCATTAGTCGAGAGCAAATTAAATCAAAAAACATTATCAAGTATTTGAGAATCATAAACCTAGACTTATAAGCCCCACCTGGTTTTCCCTCCCTTGTTGGGCAGTGGAGGCCATCATGCCAATCACCCGACACGATTAGGAAATCCTTGTTATTAGACTCAGGAAGACACTGGATAAGCCTAATCTCAAGGTTTCTAGATTTTAGGTAGTACCCTTAACCCTTGAGGTGGTGGGGGTTGTAAACCCAATTGACATCATGGTGGGTCAATCCTAAACCTAGTTTTTCATTCAGAACGTCCATGCAGCCTAAAATCCTAAACACATTAGGCGCGCACTGAGTGGGTGCCAGCTTATGAGCTATAAGGTAATCCCTCATAACTGTACCCATAAGAATCCTCATTCCTTCCTCTATGAAGGTGATCATTGGGATAACAACTTCTCTCTTTTGCCTCTTCTCATGCCACTCACCTTCTTTACAATACCTAATTTCTACCCTAGGAGGAATCCCATACTGGGCTTTAAAGCTTTCTATGGCCTCTCCCAAATCTACCAAATGTTTAAACCTACCCATTTTCAGAAGGGTTTGAAAAGATCTAAGAAGGTTGAGATAAAAAAAAATGACGCTGAGGAGAGAAGAAATACAAAGAGCAGAAAATTATATGAAAAAAAAAGAAAGTTTAAAGACCTTTGAAGATTTACATTGGTTAAGAGATCTTCTCGGACAAGCTTGGGTATTCGTAAAGACACGAGTGAGAAGAATTGTAGATAGGTTCGATGTCTATGTGCTAGAACTAAATGAATGCTAAAGTGAGGCAAAAGGAAGATATTTATATCAAGAAGATAATCAAGAGCGGGAAAATTCCCGCCCATGCTCCCGTGGAACTCCTAGCCGTACAATTTGCATCATACGGTAGAACACGGGAGACATGAAGTCGTAAGAATTAAATGAAAAACGCGTCTCAAGGGCCGCATCATCAGAGGTGTGTCTTCAGTAGTTAAAAAGGCACTTCTATAAGTAGAAGCGAGCCGAAGTGGGCACATAACAAGTTTGGTGACAACGAAATCCTCCTTTCTGTCCGAAGACCTAGAAAGAAGTATCTTGAGGGGCTAATGTAGGGTCAATGGGCCAGTGGTTCGCTGTCCCTGTTCACATTGGGCCTAGAGCCTTAATCTGATGGGCTAAGAAGACTTTATCCCTGTGCATGTTGGACCTAGAGCCCAAGCCGAGGACTAACGTTAATCTGAGGATGATCTAGCTTAACTTAGAAAGTCTGTGGTGAAAGGTGAAGGGGTTGAGTGAGGACTTAGTAACCCTGGAAGTTGTGCCGATGATAAATGTCACCTCAGATTACTGAAGCCAGGGTGAGTCTTGGGGTTTGCCGTCATCCCAGAGGATTCTGTCGGACTAGGTGAGTATTACAGAAACGTGTGCCAAGAAGAGATCCCAAAAATATCAAGGAATAAGGCTGCCACCCCCACATTGAATGCTCTGTACCTAATCCTCTGGCTGCATTTATGTAGAGAAGACATCTGAACAGTGATTTCCAGCCTTCCAGCTACTATCGAAGGACTTCTGGAAAAGTTGGAATGAGACAAGTATCAATAAGAGTCGTTCAATGTGCACCTGGAGGGCTAAGAGAAGAAGAAGGAGTATAAAAGGAAGGAAGATCTAACAGAGAAGAGGACCGAAAAAATGGAAAAAGAAACACTGTAGGCACAAAGAACTGAACTTGTATCCAAATTTAGAACAATATATATATATATATATATATATATATATCAAACTGGTCTCCTCGGACATATGCCGAGGACTACTTCTTGGAGTTAAACTTTTCTATTACTTTCCCATTGCGATCCAAGCTCACTTGATTGACTGTTGAATCTAAGCTAGCCTAGTTTTCTTTATCTACTTTTTACAAATTCATTATTTTTGAGCCTTTTGGGCTGATCCATCCACTGTTGGGTTGGAACTCCAAACTTGTGTCCTTACACACACACACACACACACACACACACACACACACACACACATAGTAGTTAGAGCATTCCCATCAGGTGTTCTATAAATATGCCATTTTGACACACCAAAAAACTTACTTTATTATTTTAGCACATCATTTTACAATATACCTTACATCACATGTTTTATTCTTCAATTCCATACATTAAAATAATATATACATTATACAACACATTAAAATAATATATTAATACAAAACTTAGCCGATATACAAAACACAAGTAGTGGCAGTGGCCACCACTCAACAAGCAACAACCATCGCCATAACCAATGGCCACCAACCAAAAACCACCGTATCCTCCACAACCCAAAACACAACTCAAAACAAACCAAATAAATTTCAGCCAAATACCCACAAAAAACCCACGGCCACAACTGCCACAAATCAGATTAAAAATAAAAACAAACAGGTTAGAAAGGTAGAAAGATCCGGCAATGGTGGCTTTAGATCAGCGGTAGTGGCTAAGATCGGCTTCGCGCCATGGCTGAGATGCGCATCAGACAAGCGGTGACTGCAGCTTCAGGCTGTGGCTGAGATGAGTTTAGACCGAGGCAGCATGGTAGCTTCAAACTGAGTTGGCAATGGTGACTTCAAACCAGAGGTGATGGCGACTTCAGACAGGCGACGATGAAGTCTTCAAACTAAAGGCGATGGCGGCAACTTGATTGGTGAGGGAGGTAGAGAGGAGAGGAGGGAAGATATAGAGAGAGCAATTGGCTTGGAGAGAGAGAGAGAGAGAGAGAGAGAGAGAGAGAGAGAAATATAAAATATTTGAGGAGGGAATAAAAAATTAATAAAATTTTTAGAATATGGCTATCGTACCATCTCATATTTAAAATTGCACTGTAGACTAATGCTAAAAGTTTTGAGATTTGGAACATCTAATGAAGGTTGGTTTTTTGTGTTTAATGTGCTAAATAGCATTTAGCACACCTGATGAGAATGCTCTTTATAGTGAGATAAATATATTATAAATATTTAGAGAGTATGTAGTTAATGTGAGTGCCTCTAACTTTGGGATAAAAAGATTTGTTTTTATTTCACATTTTGAACACCAAAGTGATCCTGTTTGTGGTTTGACATTCCTTTCACAAAGTACACTTAAAATGTAATACCAATCCATTGATCAAGGAAATATTCGTTTTTATGATAAATAATAACATAAATTGGCATAATATTCAATTATAGTATCAATAAGACTATTAAAGTTAATTCAAGTTGAATTATTTTTATAAAAATATTATAAGGAGCATATATAGATGAGCTTGGGATATGATTAGGTTTTTCAAATATAAATGAAATGAGTTTGAGATGTATTTTTTAAAATTTATATATAGAATTTGATATGTAAAACATTTGAGAAATGCTATGTTCACAATATTGTTATAAGAAATCTTAAGTGCTAGGTTATTACTTATATTGTTATTAGTGGGTAAGAAAGTAATTCAGTGGTAGATTTATCTTAAAACTAATAATATCCTGCCACTTATTATTTGTTGTAAAATTTTTACAGATGTAGCATTTCTCAAACTATTTAGAGAGTTATTTATAAAGATATTTTTCATCCCAATCTCAACTCATTCTCATTGCTAAGTTTATATGGATAGTTTTATACACATTCTTTTTCACATTACTAGACTAAACCCATCCAAGAGTTTAAGTTTATAAAGTTCCTTTTATTGCTTTAATTTTATATAAAGTGTAAAAATACAACTATATCTTTTTGAGAAAAAAAAAAACTATATTTAAAAATTAAAAATATATAAATTAACTAATATAATAAACTTATCCAAATAAAATAATCAGCATTGAAAAAAAAAAAAAAAATTTAAAGAACACAGATGTCATGAAGTCTAAGAAAAAAGACATGAGTCAGTCTTTGTGTTCAAAGTCCAAGACTCTTTTTTTTTTGGAAGCAAAGTCCAAGACTTAAACAACAATGAAACATAAATAAATCGAAAAATAGGAACTAATAAGAAGAGTCACCAAGTAAGTAAATTGACCACCTCAATCAGGTGATTTCAGAAGCTTGAGAGTTATGAAATTCAAATATTAATACATATATATATATATATATATATTTAATATTATAAGGGAAAAATTAATAGATGCTTTAATTGCATTGATTTAATTAAATTTTTTTAATACTCACTAGCCTCAGCACATGCGCTCCGTATGGGTAATAAGGCTCTTTTATTTATTTAATTATTTATTTAGAGTTTAATATAATTTTTCAATTTGAATTTATCTACGGTTAAGGATTTTTTAAAAAACTAAAATTTAGGATTTAAAATGAGATAAAGCGAAAACACCATTTTGGTTCTCATATTTTGGGATCACAATCAATTTAGTCCTTACATTTTGGTAGCAGTCAATTTGGTCCCTGTTATTTTCAATTTGCAGTCAATTTAGTCCCTACCGTTAAATCACTAATGAAAAATGCCTACGTGGTAAACAATTTGCATTGTTGGGGTATCTATTATTAAAATATTAAATGAAATACAAACTTGACTGAATTTTAGTGGCCACATCAACGCTTAGATGAAAAAAAAAAAAAGCGTCATGTCAACTTTTAAAAAATAACTTTCTTTTCTTTACAAATTATTTTCCTTTATTTATTTTTTCTTTGATTTTCTTAAAATTTCTTTAACCAAACACCCATTCACATTTAAATTTTGGCTAAATGTACTTTTAGTCCCTACATTTTGATTTTTTTTTTTCATTTTGGTCCTTACATTTTCATTTTACCATTTTTAGTATCTAAACTAATTAAAGCGTGACATTTAAGTCCTTACCGTCACCCAACAAACGGAAAAAGCTGACATGGCTGACGGCACATTAAAATAATAATTAAAAAAAATCTATTTTGGCATTAAAAAATGCCACATCAGCATCTAAATTAAAAAAAAATTAATTTATTAATTTTAACTAAATAAAAAAAAATAACAAACAAAATTAAAATAAAAAAATCACATGAATTGAGATTAAGAGTGCCTTGAACAAGAATAATAAGAACACAAATCCAAATTTAAAAAACATGAATTGAAAATTTTTTTTCTTAGAAAACAAATCCAAGATTAAGCAAGAACACAAACACAAATCCAGTAAGAACGCAAACACAAACACAAATGTAGAAAAATCCAACAAGAACACAAACACAAATCCAGTAAGAATACAAACACAAACCCATCAATCCATCTTCAGCAAAACCAGCAACAACCCAATTCGCTTACCTCCATCTACACAAACTCCTAGTACAAACAAGCTCAAATGAAAAAAACCCAATAACAAAAGCCAAATCTTAAACCAAAGATATGGGTAATCAATTCTAGTGGAAGCAAAATCGAGAGGCTGAAGTGCTAAACTAGAGAAACCAAACACAAAACCCACCACCAAAACTAGATTCAAAACCACCAAATCATAGATTTGAACGACCAAACCCAAATCCCAGATCCAAAACTCGTCAGCAAAACCTAACGATTTGAAACCTCCAAACCCAGACCTCCATCGATTAGTGACCTCTATCTGAGAGAGGCCCACTGAAAAAGGAAAATTTAAAGAAAGTGGAAGAGAGTTTCGTTTCTTAGAAAAATCTTCAAATAAATTAAGTAAATCCGCTTATGGGTCAAGAAATTTGAAGAATTTTAGTTATGGGATTCAAGGTTGAATAGTTGCGCAGAAGTGTTTCAGAGTCTTAGACAGTCTCCGAGGTTAATCAACAAAATATGGTTGATGCACGCGTAGATTGTAAGGAGAAAGTTTCAATGAAAACAAGGAAATTTGATGTTGGGTTGAGTAGTCGTGGGAATTTGAGTTCTGGGTTGAGGGAGGCTTCAAAATTGAATGGTAGTGATGAGGGCGTTGTAGGGCTTAGACAATCTCATAGGGTTTCTAATCAACGAAATTTTGTTGATGAACATGTGGAAGAGAGTAGCACTGGTAACTCTTTGGATGAAGTGGGTTTAACAGATGATGAAAAGTCTTTGTGTAACGACAGAGCCCCCACAGTTCTTGACTGCCGTGTGCACATACTTCAACCCAGGCTTAGGTCCCCGAATTTTCACAAGCTTCTGGGGTAAAAGCTTGTGCACACGTTAGGGGTTGCCCATCACTTGTGAACCTTCACTTTGGTCGCTCACTTTGCGACGTGGGATCAGGACTTTTAGGGTTAGATCCCCTCACCCTACCACACCTTCAAGAGAAGAGTCGACCTCGGCTCTGATACTATTTGTAATGACAGAGTCCCCACAGTTCCCGACTGCCGTGTGCACATATTTCAACCCGGGCTTAGGTCCCCGAGTTTTTACAAGCTTTTGGGGTAAAAGCTTGTGCACACGTTAGGGGTTGCCCATCACTTATGAACCTTCACTTTGGTCGCTCACTTTGCGATGTGGGATTAGGACTTTTGGGCTTAGATCCCTTATACAAAAACATCAGAAGTCCTAATTGTCTACAGAATCATAACCTAGAGCTCTGCTACCAACACTGTCACGACCCAAATCCATGGAACATGAATTTAGATGCATGACTAACTTATTGAACTTATATAACTCAATAGACATAATTAATTTAAACATAATTCAATAAACTCCAAATAAACATTGATCTTAATAAATTTTTTACAATACTAAAATCCTCAATTTAGAATAATCTCCAAAATACTGTGAAATCTAAAACGGAAAAAGAGAAAAAAAATAACTAATAATCTTTTAAGGCTTCAAGTATTATTGACTTCGCCTAAAAACTCCCACGCTCTACCTTGCACCTTACAAAGCAATCCAATAGTTCAGTTCCCCAACTACACTTTAATCTGAAAATTGTAATTGATGGGGTGAGCCACACATCCAGTAAGTAATTATACAGAATACACAACGGAATAGAGTTAAGCAAAGCACGAGTATTTTAATTTTTCACAAACTCATTCAATGATATCAAAAATAATTATTCCAAAACATATAATGAATCACTTAATACATGTGTAATCAAATCTCAAAATCATTAAAAAACATATACATATAATTGATCAGAGCACAGTGTCACATATACACATCACATATTCTTACATACATTCCTGTGAGCGGATACCAACATCTAACCCCTGCTGGTGAGGGATCAACACATATTCTCACATACAATCCTATGAGCGGATTTTCACATATATCTGATATATCTGATCAATTCTAATAACACTTATTTTGAGTCACATATCACAAAACAAAATATATACAAAATATAAAAATTTACTTGATATTAACAATTTTTCCAAATACAGAGGCATATCAAAGATCACAATATTGAATAGAACAAAAATCAAAGGATGCTTGACTCCCTTAGAAAACAAATAGGAATTGAGAAATCTATACAAATATATTACATTTCTTGAGTAAATATGAAATTTCAATTTGCTAAAAGAAACGTCTTAAATACCATTTGGAAAATAAGAATATGTCTTTGTAATCAATTGGTTTTAACAAATTTAAAGAACAAGAACCTTAAAAAAAAAAAAAAAAAAAAAAACTTACATTGAAACACAATTCTTTCTGAAAATAGTTTAGTTTAGAAATCGTCTTTTAAATGAATTTCAAATGTTCAAAACTTTATTTGAAATTCAAAATTTCTCTTTAAAACATCATTTAAAAGACAAGATTTCTCTTTCAATGGTGTAAAAATGCTGTTTGATAAACTTTTGAAAAAGTAAGCCTAAAAACATAACTTTTGAAAACTTTTGACTTCTAAGAACCTAAAGAACAAAACTTGTGCATATTATGCATAATTACTTACAGCACTTGAATCACTCTGAAAGTCCAGCCAAAACAACCTCTAAAGAGCCTCAAAACACTCTTAAATAGGACCTATAATCAATCATGAAAATATATTTAATATCCTCTACAAGATATAAAGCTTATTGATCTATACAAATAGACTCACTAGGATTAAACTTTGCCGAACTAATAATAATACTGATGCAAGGCATCTCTACCCAAAAATATGTTTTCTTGAATTAATCAAAACTCATAGGCAGTGGCCAAATCTTTAGGATTTAATGTATGTCCTAAACGAAAAGTAAACCTCAATGTGAATTTGGCTCAGTAACGTGGCTTTGTTCTAGAACATGCACATAGTGGACAACTAGCTAGGATCTAATATATATAACCCCAAAGAAAAAAGTGTCAAAATCATCCTAATATATAACCCGAAACGTTAATGCCATATTCATGATTAAGATTGGAATTCCATGATTTTGTTTTTAAAATACTAACCGTAGGCAACCTAGTGATGAAATCGTGTATAGACTAGTTTCAATTTAATCTATTATATATAGCCACAATAGAAAACCGTACAGCCATTCTAATATATATATATATATATATATATATATATGTATAACCACAATTGAAAAGGTGAAGCCTCATGATTGAAGATTTGATCCATGACTTGTTCATGGATATACACGGTGGCCCAATCTAAAATTTAGTCTATATATAAACCAATGAAAACGTAAAGCTATATAATTGAATCGAGTTTCGCAATCCATGATAAAATCCTAAACTCTTGATTCTTTGATTCTAACAGTTGAATAATCATACCTGAAATTCTTTAGTTGCCTCTTTAATTAACTCCAAGGAAAAATACACCTTCTAGCCTCCTTAGTGATGAAACCCTTCTTATCAAAACCCTAATTATCCTTTCCTCTACCTTATATTCAATACATCAAAGATGTGGGCTTAGTGGGTAGTGGGCTGGACTTTGAAACCCATTTGAACTTATCTCTTCAATCTCCAAGAGGCCCATAAAACATCTTCCTCTTTTATTTATTTATTTATTTATTTATTATTTAAACAGCCACACTAATTGTATGCACTAAAACTTTAATTTTCTCACCTACTTTGGTAACACCACAAAATTGTTTACTCCCATCTTTCTATACACACACATATAGCACCTCAACTCTATATTAATAATGACAATGACGGTGATAATCATAAAAACAAAATCGGGGTATTACACTTTGGATGAAGTGGATTTAATAGATGATGAAAAAGCTGACAAGGGTGTGTTCTTCCTGGATTTGTGTTTTTGTTCTCGCTTAATCTTGTGTTTGTTTTCTTAAGAAAAAAAAGAAAAAGAGAAAATGTCAAATAAAGGAAAATTTTATTTTTGTTCTTAAATCTGGGTTTGTGTTCTCATTGTTCTTGTTCAAGGATCTGAGATCTTCCTTCATATGATTTTTTGTTTTTAATTTTTTTTATTTAATTAAAATTAATAAATTAATTTTTTTAATTTAGATGCTGATGTGGCATTTTTTAATGCTAAAATAGATTTTTTAATTATTATTTTAATGTGCCGTCAACCACGTTAGCTTTTTCTATTAGTTGGATGACGGTAAGGATTTAAATGTCACGTGTTAATTGGTTTAGGGGTTGAAAGTGATAAAATGAAAATGTAAGGATCAAAATGAAAAAAACCTAAAATATAAGGACTAAATATGTATTTATGCCTTGAATTTAACACCACCAATCATTTTATAGAAAAAGACACACGCACCACCAATCTTTGACAACCAAGTCTTTGGATGAAGTGGGTTTAACAGATGATGAAAAGTCTTTGGATGAAGTGGATTTAATAGATGATGAAAAAGCTGACGAGGGTGTGTTCTTCCTGGATTTGTGTTTGTGTTCTTGCTTAATTTTGTGTTTGTTTTCTTAAAAAAAAAAAAAAAAAAGAGAAAATGTCAAATAAAGGAAAATTTTATTCTTATTCTTAAATTTGGTTTTGTGTTCTCGTTGTTTTTGTTTAAGGATCTAAGATCTTTATTTATATGGTTTTTTGTATTTAATTTTTTTATTTAGTTAAAATTAATAAATTAATTTTTTAAATTTAAATGCTGATGTGATATTTTATAATGCCAAAATAAATTTTTTTTAATTATTATTTTAATGTGCCGTCAGCAACGTCAGTTTTTCTATTAGTTAAATGATGATAAAGATTTAAATGTCACGCGTTAATTGATTTAGAGGTTAAAAATGATAAAATAAAAATGTAAAGAGCAAAATTAAAAAAAAAAAAAATATATATATATATATATATATATAGACTAAAATACGTTTATGCCTTAAATTTAACACCACCAATCATTTGATAGAAAAAGACACGCATGCCACCAATCTTTGACAACCAAGTCTACCGCAACACCCAAAAATCTCCTCCATCACAGATCTAGGAAACTCATGTGAGAGACAAAGAGCAAAAGCTTTGGGTTTGGAAAGAATCGGATTGAGTGAGAAAAGGGTTAGATTTTAGTCTGATTGTGAGAATTGAGGGTTTATTTGAGGAGAGGGGAAGAGATAGAAGCCACTAGCACAGTGCAGATCCAGCCATGGTGGTCGCGAGAGTCAAAGAGGGCTTAGAGAGAGAGAGAGAGAGAGAGAGAGAGATGGAAAAGGAGCATCGACGGCGGTGGAGATCCATGGAGATTAAAGGACAGAGAAAGGCAGATGCTTCTGCTGCGCATGCGGCAATGACCTTTGTTGGGAGGCCGATGTTTCTCTCTCTCATATTCTCTGAGATGCCTTCACCGTGTTACCTACAAAATGGGTTTAGATCTGCAAAATGGGTACAAGGATGGTGGATTTGCTTGGAATGGGTTTTTTTTTTTTTTTTTTTTGTTGCTGTGTATTCCTTTGTAGATGTAGTGATCTGCAAAACGGGTAGATGGATGATGGATTTGCTTGCAATGTTCTTTTATAATTCGTTTCTAAAAGAAAAGGATTTTACCAAATGTTTGCTGTTGGACGTGGCTTCTCTTTGTGATCTGTTCTAATCCTAATTTAACTTACCAAGAACAGTGATGAATGAATCTTTTCTGAACAACAAATATTGAAGAAATGGTAAAGAAAATTAAAAGAAAAAAAAAAGGAAAAGGAAAAAATTTTGTAAAGAAAATAAAAATATTTTCTAAAAGTTGACATGGCTTCTTTTTTCATCAAAGTGCTGACATAGTTATTAAAATTAAGCTATGTTAGCATTTTATTTAATATTTTAATATTAGATACGTTAACAATGCAAATCGTTTTTCATGTAGTCACTTTTTGTCAGAGATAATGGTTGGGACCAAATTGACTGCAAATTGAAAATAATAATGATCAAATCGACTACTATTAAAATATAGGAAATAAATTGACTGTGATTCTAAATTGTAGAGACTAAAATGGTGTTTTCGTTATGAAATAAACTGTTGGGTTTAGTGTATACTAGTTTTTAGCAAAAAAAAAAATGTATTAAACATGAGTGAGATATATTTAATGAGAAATTCCAAACAATAGTGAGATATATTTAGGAAAAAAGTTTCACTAATAGTTTTTGAATTTTTTTGAATTACAATTTTAACTTAATTTTTTTTAAGAATAAGGATTATTTAAGAGTATTTTTGACATTTTTTAAAGCCATGATTAACTCTATGAATCTTCTTAAATATATAAAGATAATACAAATTTAAATCTGGTCCTTCTTTATTTCATAAAAAAAAAAAAAAAAAAATCTTGTCTACATTACCACTAGTCAACATTATGCGGTTTTGGCTTTGCGCTACATGAAAAGCAGAATCTTATTTTTGGTGTCAACTTCACAATTGATCCATGACTACCATTATATGTGAACTTCTATCCAAACTTACGCAAATCTTCGTAGTACCTTTTAAACCACTTTTTTATTATCTTGACTTGTTTTAGTCGCTGGTCGATCAACCAATCTGGGTCGTCTTTTCTTGAAACCAATATATCAAGGCAATGAGAACCTGCAGAAATTAACTTTATATTAGTAAAGTTGTTCTTCAATAAAGGCCAGCAAATTAAAGAAAATTATTTTGATATTTTTTGGGGTCACAAAAATCCAATGGAACTAATATGATAATGACAATCTCACGTCCATACACATTATTCCTTTCACATTTTAAATATGGACATTGCGTTTGAAATTGGGAATGTAATGTGTTTGGAGTACTGTATATTATGAATTTACCATTTTTTGTAGGCAAGGCAACTAGGGTGTCTGATATGTCTTCCAATATCCTGAAATAAGAACACATAAAATCATTCTGACTAAATAAACGGATCAATATTTTTGCCCCCCCACCCAAAAAAAAATATAGATTATATATTTTTTGAAAAGTTACCCTGCACTACTATAAGGGTCACGGAGGCCATTGGAGAAGATGATGTTGCTACCAAACTTGTGGAGAACCCTTTTTATATGCTGCAATTTTACATTGAGAAACAAAAAATAATTCATGTACATCATTTTTAAGTCACTTACAGAGAGAGAGAGAGAGAGAGAGAGAGAATAGCCATACTTCACCACCATAATAAGTTGTGACCCAATGGGGCGCAGGTTCGACTCCAAATTTGTCCACGCAGTAGTCCTTATAATCTTTGTAATCATATGATATTTCAGGAAACATGGTTTCATTTGGGCCACATCCAATTATCGTTACCTCTTCATTACATGTCTACAAAGGCCAAGGAGAGAGGTCTAATCAAAATAAATTAAGTTCTGTAATTGTTGAAGCTGTGTGAATTCCATAATTTAATTTTGTAACTTAAAATGACTATATAATTAAGAAAAAGAAAATTGATAAAGATTTCGTATGCATTACCTGCCAGTCCCAACCATCCAGTGTTTCTGTTGAAAAGAATTCACCTAAATCATAGCACTTCTTACTTTCCCCGTAGCTTACGTAATAAGCAACAACTCCTGAGAAAATTCGGCCAAGAATGTCGGTTCCATTAGCTCCTCCGTCAATACCTCTGCAGACAGTGTCCACTGGATAGTCTGGAGGACTATCATATTGAGCCGCGACTGAATACAGACTGTTCAAGTAATCCTTTAACTCGGATGCCCCCTTCAATGGCCTAATGGGGAAAAAAATGTTATAGGACAAACAAAGAGCTATATAGTTGAAAACTATGTGTAAGATGAATGTACCAACATACATAATTGTATGTGATGATTGTATATGGATAATGCAGGAGGCTAGTTGGAGCTGCTAATATAATTGTATAAGATGAATGTACCAACATACATAATTGTATGTGATGAATGTATTATGGATAATGCAGGAGGCTAATTGGAGCTGCTAAAATAATTGTATAAGATGAACGTACCAACATTTTCCTTGGAAAAACAAAAATACAGTCCAATGAGTCACCATACATTGTAATTTAAAGTTAACAAAGAAATGGGATATGGAGACAATGAAGAACTCAGTATTATTACTTGCAAGTTTTGAATTTCTTGCTGAGTTCGGAAAGACCATTGGGTTTTGCTGCAACTCTATCAATCTCAGACCATGAACTCTTTACGGTTTCATAGCAGCTCCAACTAGCCTCCTGCATTATCCATAATACAAAGTCAGCTTCAAATTTTCAAGTGTTACAAGCGAGGGAGGGGAGATTTGAACCATAGTTCTGTTTATAAAAGAGACCAGACTATGTCACTGAGCTATAAGCTTCGTGACACAAAGTTAACCCCTTACTAAATATAAGGTATGGTTCAAAATAAATAGAGTATAAACTATTGATTTTAACCTGAAAGTCCTGGGTAACAACAACATAATATGAATTTGGTGGCACAAGGTCATCGAAGTAAAGAATGGGTGCTGAAGAGGCTAATGCTCCCATTGCAATATGTGGATACTTCAGGCGGAACCATGCTGCAAGTTCTGTTGAGAAAAAAAAAAGTGGAAAACATTAGGAAGTGAGATTAATATATGAAGTTTAATTTCTAATATTCATAAGACTTACCTCCACTATAAGATCCTCCAGCTACTAAAACTGGAGAGGAGTCGGCTGATAAATTTTTCTTCAAGCTTACAATTAATTCTGCATAATCTGCTAGAGCTTGATTTGAGTTTAAGTAGCCGCGAATGTTAGCATTTTTCAATGCTCCTTCTCTTGTAAATCCATGTGGGATTGATTGTCCATAGAAGCGATGCTGCACGAAAAATAGTTAGGATGAACAACTTTAGGATATATTTCTTTCATGATGCCACCAGTGAATTTGTTCCAATAAAGGTTAAACAAAAAGGAAAACAATTTGTAAGGTCAATAAATGAACAATGTTAAATTTCTATATAATTAATTAATTACCAACAGTAGTGGAATCATATATTTAATGTAGTGAATCTAGTGATTGAACCAAGTAAAGATAGAAATTCAATCTCTATGCTATATAGGCTTGCAGCAATCTTGTTATTCCCATATCGAGTAAACATTGATCAGTAATTAACTTTTAAAAACATAATTTATTCTAAATCCAAGATTATCCAAGCTTGTTAAAAATTCTAGCAATTATATTAACGCTTGTAACAGTATAGTCTCTTGTTCTGGAATAAGAAATTTGTGTTCGAGTTCCATCAACACACAATTATTATATATTCATATCTTATAGTATGTATCAAAACAATATATTACAATTGGTTATTCTAAGAGTCATTCTAGCAATCTTATTATTCTTGAAGCAATTCTAATTTCTCATAAATTATATAAATATGTATAACTACTATATATATATATATATATATTTTCATTTCATAGCATAACATTTTCTTAATCGGTATGCAAACAATGAGGTTATTGTGGGTTCCAGTTAGCTCAATTGGTAAAGTTTCTGATGTTTGTATAAGAGATTTAAGGCTCAATCTCCGCATACACCAAAAACTGATTAGTGTCTGGGTCTGATGATAAAGAACTATCATTAGGAGTGGACGTCATAGATTAAAACTCTCTTTAAAAAAAAAAACAATGAGGTAATTTATTTATTTTCAATTCAAAATGTAGATATAAAAAGGCTTTTTTTTTTTTTTTTGGTGATGTGGCCGTAATTTTCTTTGTTTCAGATACATTAAGAAGCAAATCAATGAGGTTATTTGTTTATTTTAAAGAAAGTTTATACACACACAAAACCATATATATCAAGTTTACCCAATTAATAATTAACAATATGTTTATACTGACCTCTGCATACACCTCCAAACCACCAAACCTGCGAGCATTATCCATCATGAATCCTGTAGAACCAACATCATCGTCTGAAGTAGACTCCCCTCCGAGATATACAAATATGGGAGCAGCCTTCTTCGCGCCACGCCAATGCGTAAAATTGACAATATATCTTTGCCGGAATGTGGTATAGCTTTCGGGCTGATAATTAAAGTGATCGAGCGGTTGGTCATAATAGAAAGTTTGATAATCATTTGTTGAGCTAGTTGCAGTTAGAGATTGGCTGTGACTATTTTGTGGCCTATTGTTGTATCCTCGTCGCACACCAAGCCTTGGTCTCCCTGGTGGTAAAGCACAAGTGAACGTAATGAAGAGTAAAAGAATAAACAAACATGGAAGCCAAAGAGTTGCCTGGAATGATCTTGGAGCTCTAATGGCCATGATATGCCGGAGAAATGCACACAGTTTTTGAATGGGAAATACGGTATCATTTTTTAAATGGAAAAGAACTACTTTTATACAACTAAATTTGAGTTGGTCCCAACAAAATTGCAGTTTTTTTTGTATTCAAAGTATTTTATCTGTAATGATTCTTGACTTTGTCATGTTCTTGCAGTATTTATCTCTTTTACATTTACAAACAAAATGTGACGAAGGATTTCTATATTTGGTTCTAAAAGAAGTGCAGGCATTTTGCTTCGGTGTACTTATAAAAAAAAAGTAATTTAGAAAATTATTTATTCTATTGTTAATATGGCTTTCATTATATTAGTTGTCATGTCAATTTGTAAATTATTTATAGTAAAATTTGTAACAAATTTAGAATTTCTCTTTATAATAGCAATTGCTTTTGATATATATATGCAATAGGACTTTAATTTATAAATCTAAAGCTTTGGCAAAAAAGAATAAAAAAGAAAAAGAAAAAAAAAACACAACCTAAAGGAGTATTGTAGAATGAATTGTGTTATCACCACCTTGAAAATAAAAGAAAAACCAATAACATTTCACTCAAAATAATTTTTTTTAATGTTTCCAACATAAATGTTCAAGGGTTTAAATTTGCTTCCATGGCTTAAAATGTATATATATTCCAATAATTTTTTATTTATTTATATATATTCTTTTTATCTCTCTTAAAATTTACATGCTTAGTATTTGGGGTGGGAAATTTTTTTTTTATCACTACATATTTGTTTTTTATATCTACTATTAAAGGTACCTCTACCTCTACATCTCTACACACCTCTCTAACCACTCTCCCTTTACACCTCTCTACACCTCTACCCCTCAACACCTCTCTACACCTCTAGATCTCTATACCCCTCTTTACACCTCTCAACCCCTCTACCTCTACACCTCTCTATCTATAGCTCTCTATACCTCTTTTTAGCTCTCTCTCTCTCTCTCTCTCTCTCTCTCTCTCTCTCTCTCTCTCTCACACAGAGGGGTACCACTAATAGTGGAGAACAAAAACAAAAATGCAACTATAAAACAAATTTGTCATCAAAATTTCTAAGCTTGTTGGTTAGACAGGAATAAAGAGAGAACATGTTTATATCTAAAAAAAGGAGATGAGGAAGATGAAAGGTTGGAGAAGATGATGAAATATTATACATGTAGATAATTGAAGTAAATGTTGTTGTAATTGCTAAAATAATGGTCTGATATAAAAGCAAAAGGAAAACACACACACACACGTTTGTGTAAAAAAAAAAACCATCAAAAGCTAAAATTTAGGAGAATATTGTATACATTTTATTACTATATGTGTACAATTTTAATTTTATATGTCGAGAAAGTGAAAAAAAATAAAAATAAAATGACTTCCAGGCTTCTTTCTAATTGTAATGTATTTAATTATGGTTTCAAAATAAGTTGTTTAAAAATCTTAATAATATCTAATCGATAATTAGATTACACATATTTCAACAAATTACTTTTTTTTTAGAACAAAATAGTTGAATAATCTTCGGAAGGGGAATGGTTAAGAAAATAAGTACACACACACACACACATATAGGAGAAGGGGGATGAGATAAGAGAATACACTCACACGCCAACACCAAAACTGCATGCTTTAGAAAAATAAATAGATAAATAACAAATAAAGAATTAGTGGTCAAAAATAATAATAGAAAATGATGTTAAATACCATACTAATAATAAATGCATTTATTTCATTCAAAATTTTAATTATAGATGCCACCTGTCTAGTATTATGGCAAACACATTGAGATGTACAAATACTGTAAAATAATACTATATTTGCGACATTTTCACAAAAAATTCTAGATGCATAAGCGAAGTTGGGGGGCCATGGTTGCTGGCTTTTTGAAAAATTTCAGTTATTTCTACCGTTCATCTCAAAAAAAAGAAAAGAAAAAGAAAAAGAAAAATTTCAGTTATAAAATATAGACTAACAAAAATGATAAATTATATGTAAATTGAATAACTGGCCCCCTTAAAAAAAAAAAAAAAAAAACTGCCCCCCCCCCCCCCCCTCCCTAGAATTTTTAGGAAAAATGTATTATTGGTTTAGTCTCCAATTGAAATTTGAGTTTAAAAAATCAATTGATACAAAGCAGCCAAAAAAAAAAAAAAAAAAAAAAAAACTAGTGAACCCATCCTTTGACGGTTTGACCCATTAGATCTTCTACTCCAATAAATTCCCAAATAATAAATCGGTATTCTTCCATATACAAAAAAAGAAAAAAACATCTCTACAATATATATGGGTCGTTTACTTGTAAAAAAAAAAAAAAAAAAAAAAAAAAAAAAAAAAAAAAAAAAAAACCCTTAAGCCGTCGTTGTCTCACTTTCGTCGGATTCTCTCTGCTCCGATTTAATTAGCTTCCAATCAATGACCCGGAAATCATTATAATTAATATCCATGATGCTTATTATTTGTTTTATATCTAAATTAGCGGCTTTTTACAGCTTACACCTTTCTATTCTACTATTTATGTTGTATTTTTAAATGGTTTACCGTTTACCAGTTGGTTGAGTTTTTATTTTCTTGATAATGACTTTTGTAATTCAATTATGTTATTTTTTTTAGAAGAAAATTATATTATTGATATATGTTTGTTAATTATATATTTATATTAGTAGTATGTGTGATTAGGTTTAAAGCGAGTAATTTAATGGGAGAAACCAATCCATAGATGATGCATAGTAATTTAGTACCATGAAAGAACATAAACCATAACTTTGTTGAGTCAAAGTTAATTTATACAATAATTTATTTATTTATTTAAAAATTTGTTATATTTAGCTTAGTCTTTCAAGAATAAATTCCTGGGTCCACCACTTCCTATACGACAAGTTGTTTGTTTTAAACTAGGTCTACCATTGGTGCTAGACAAGACATTATTCCCAAACATTTTTTTTTTCAATTTTTTTTATATAGAAACATTTATTACATTGGTAATTTGATATTGCATCATCTTTTGAATGTTATTATTTATCTAAAAAGTGAACCTCCAACTTAAGGGTGTGTTTCTTTGGAGGTGAAATAGGGTGGATGAAAAACTTTGGAGAAAAAATGGAGAAGGGAAATTTTTTTAAGGTGTGTTTGGTTAGGTAGAGAGGGAAGAAAATAAATGATGAAACCCAGGTATTTTCTTCCGAGATCCACCAAAATGTTTTCTCTCAATTTCTTTAAAATTGAGAGAAAACTGAGTGTGGATGAATTTTTTCTTGGTTGACAAAAATACCCATGTGCACATTCTTTAAGTTGCCTTTATTTTTTTTTTCTTCTCCCCTGGGCAGTATTGTTGCCCTTTTTTTTTTCTTTTTTTTTTTTTCACTGGGAAATACCACTGCCCTTTTTGTTTTGTTTGTTTTTTTTTTTCTAGGCAGTTGCCTTTTTTTTTTTTTCTTTTTTTTTTTTCTTTCTTTTGCTTTTCTGGGGCCTGGTGTGCCTCTCTTCTTCTTCTATTTTTATTTTTATTTTTTTGGGATTTTCTAGGGCTTTTTTTTTTTAACCTAGGCGTGATTTTTTTTGGGACATGATTTTTATTTATTTTTTTTATAAATTTGGATGATTACTCTTTTTTTTTTTTTTTTTTTTGTGTGGTTAGTTGTCACTTTTTTGTTTTAATTGGACATCATTCTTTAATAAGAGTATATGAGTAAATTTATTTAATCTCATTTTTTTCCATCCTTCCACTTTTCCACTCCCAACCAAACAAAAAGGAGAGAAAATAAAATTTTTTCTATTTTCCACACTTTTCTACCCCTCCAACCAAATGGCCCCTAAAGCAGTCCATGAGGCTTTCATCAAATGGAAAATTCAATGCTAATATATATATATATATATATATATATATATTTATATATATTTCTTGAAACCAATACTACTCTAACTTTATTTTCATTTTTTTTTAAATTTTGTTAACTTTTTTTTTTGGAGATAGTTTTTGATGATGATTGCTTTTTATTATAAGACCAAAACGCCAACTGATTTTTGGTGTAGGTGAGGATCGAACCAAAGACCTCTTATTTGATGATAATAGACCTTATCAGTTGAGTTAATTGAATCCTAAAAAAGGGGTAAAGATCAAAATATTTGAAGAAATGGAGAAAATGAGTCAATGGACCACAGCCCCTCTCTTAGGTAATGACTTCAACCATAGATTATTAACCTATTTACTACTCTCTCTCTCTCTCTCTCTCTCTCTCTCTCTCTCTCTCTCTCTCTCATTTTTTTTATTTGAAAATTTTAAGATAGGATAGAATTCTAATTTATAGTATTTACTATACGATGATTGCTCTTATAATTAGGCTGAGACACTAATTAATTTTTTGTGTAGACGCAATTTGAAACCTAAATCTCTTGGGGTTTGATAAAAGACTTTTTTAATTAAGCTAACTAAAACTCATTACTAGTCATTTCTTTTTTGAGAGAGAGAGAGAGAGAGAGAGAGAGAGAGTCATAATACACTTTATTTTTACTCTAAATACACATTTAAATCTTGTCTTCATTAGTTTCTAAAAAAAAAAAAAAAAACAAAAAATCTTGTCTTCATTACACAAGTATGTAATGCTGCGGTTAATCTTTGCTCCACACTAAAAGCTGAATATATATATATATATATATTATAAAAAACTTTTCTAATTAAGCTAACTAAAACTCATTTCTAGTCATTTCTTTTTTGAGAGAGAGAGAGAGAGAGTCATAGTACACTTTTTTTTTTTTTACTCTAAATACACATTTAAATCTTGTCTTCATACCACCGTGCACCCTTGGCGTGATGGTCACTCCACAAGTAGAAGTACTTGTGGGGTATAGGGGATAAGGGCCAGAATTCGAGTCTCCAGGCGGGAGCTTCACACATATATACACTTAGATTATACTAGAGTAGAATTTTATCTTGTAAAAAAAAAAAAAAAACCTTGTCTTCATTAGTTTCTCAAAAAAAAAAAAAAAAAAAAAACAAAAAATCTTGTCTTCATTACACAAGTCTGTAATGCTGCGGTTAATCTTTGGTCCACACTAAAAGCAGAATATATATATATATATATATATATATATATATATATATATATTTATATAAAATTTTATTTTACATAAAAAAAAAACACTAAAGGCAGAATCTGATTTTTTGTGTCAACTTCATAATCCATATGAATACCATTGTGTGTGAACTTCTATGCAAACCTACGCAAATCATTGTAGTACTTGTGAAACCACCGTTTGATTATCTTCACAGTTTTATTTCGTTGTTCGGTGAGCCACTTAATTTGGGTCGTCTGCCGTTGCAGGCACTATGTCAAGGCAATGAGACCCTGCAGAAATCAACTTTAAACTAGTAAAACTTGTTCCTCAATAAAGGCTAGTGATGTTTTTTTGAGGTCCAAAAGTTCAATGGAACTGTTATGGATCCTAAATTACGGTATTTAATATTATATTCATTTTTGTACAAATTATCTATTAGGTTCTAAATATTTAGGATTAAATGTTTAATTTCCAAATTTATGTAGGTTGGCAAACCAAGAACTAAAACATGTCTAGATTAGCATTATTTGATTAGGTATTAGACATTTCTCAAGGTTGTTCAAGTCAAGTTTCATGAACTGTTAAGCTGCAGAAAGAAGAAGCAAGCTACTGTGAAAATCGACCGATCGAAAATCGTGTTTAGCAAATTTTAAATCAGGCCCAAACCCGCGAAAAAGTTTAAAGTTTTAGTCCAACACTACTAGGTATAAAAAGAAAACCATAATTACATTTTAGAAGCTCTTGGAAGTCCTGTGTGTTATTCTTGTGAAATCTGTGAGATTTCTGTACCTTTTAACTCTACAAGCGTTTATCAGAATGAGATCTACAATTATGAAATGGTGGACACAAGTTGTTGCATAAAGATCTATTACTGATGGTGATTTGAAACCTTTGAGTGAGATCTCAAAGTTACAAATGTGGGAGTTTGTGTTCAGCAAATTCAAGATAAAAGAGTCCGTGGAGTCGGAGCTGCACGTGGCCATGTTAGTAAGTTTTACAAGAGTTAGCTTTAGATTTAGGGTTTAAATCTGTTGTAAACTTTCAATCCATCATAATGGATTTGCTTACCTTGAAAATAGTTAGATTAAATCCTACACACATTTTTTACCTTGAAACGGTTGGTTTCATGATTTTCCTAGGTTATCATATTACTGTCTTCTTTATTTTTCCGCACTAGGTAATATGATTGCATGAGTTTAACCTAGATCTGAATAATTAACCTAAGTTATTACTTAACTAATTTAGTAGGTTAAACTACTTTATTTAAAAGGGGGTCAAATAGAACAAACATTATCCTTTTTACATTCTAAATGTGGACATTGAATGTGAAATTGTGGATGCAATGTGTTTAGATAGTACTTTAATGAGTGTGGAAATATTTATTGCATAAATTATTATGAATTACCTTCTTTTGTATACACGGCAAGTATGGTGTCTGATATGTTTTCCAACACCCTGAAATAAGAACATATTAGATCATTATTAGACAACTAAATACCAAATATGACAAAATATCATAGAAGGATAAATATTTTTGCAAAAAAAAAAAAAAAAAAAAAAAAAAAATCTAGATCATATATTTTTGAAAAGATACCATGAATTACTATAAGGGTCACGGAGGCCATTGGTGAAGATGATGTTGCTACCAAACCTCCTGAGAATCATTTTTATATGCTGCAATTTTACATTGAGAAACAAAAGAAATCATGTCCATTATTTTTACATCACTTACACACAAACACAGAGAGAGAGAGCGAGAGTGGCCATACTTGACCACCATAATAAGTTGTGGCCCAATGGGGCCTAGGTTCGACTCCAAATTTCTTCATGCAGGAGTCCTTATATTCATTGTAATCAAATGGTGATGCTTGAAATATGGTTTCATTGCCTCTCCCAACTGGCGAGACCAATTCACTACATGCCTACAAAGGCCATGAAGAGGTTTAATTAGAATAAAGTTTGGAAATTTTTGTAGCTGTGATTTCCATAATTTTGTAAATGAAATTGATTAAATTAGGAAAAGAAAATTAATAAATGCATGTGCTGCGCATTACCTGCCAATCCCAATCACTCAGTTTATCTGTTGAAGAGAAATCATTTAAATAATAACACTTTCTACTTTCCCCGTAATAAGCAATAACTCCGGAGAAAATTCGGCCAAGAATGTCGGTTCCATTAGCTCCTCCGTCGATACCTTTGCAGACGGTAGTCACTGGATAGTCTGGGGGACTATCATTTTGAGCCACGACTGAATACAAATATTCTAAGTAATCCTTTAATTCAGTTGCCTTTTTGATTGGCCTAATGGTAAAAAAAATGTTTTAGGACAAAGAAAGAGAAATATAGTTGAGAACTATGTGTAAATTTAATCATGAATGTACGTACTAACATTTTCCTTGGAAAAAAAAAATATAGTCCAAATAATCACCATAAATTGTAATTTAAGGTTAACAAAGAAGCGGGATATATGAAGACAAATGAAGAACTTAGTATTATTACTTGCAAGTTTTAAATTTCTTGCTGAGTTCGGAAAGACCATTGGGTTTAGCAGCTACTCTATCGATCTCAGACCAGGAACGCTTCACGGTATCTTAGCAGCTCCAACTAACCTTCTGCAATATCCATAAAGGAGACAAGACTGTGACACTGAGCTACAAATTTCTTAGCACAAAATATAAGGCCTGGTTCAAAGTATAAACTATTGATTTTAACCTGAAAGTCCTTGGTAACAACGACATCATATAAATTTTGTGGCACAATGTCATCGAAGTAAAGAATGGGTGCTGAAGAGGCTACTGCCCCCATTGCAATATAAGGATACTTTAGGCGGAACCATGCTGCAAGCACTGTTGGACAAATAAAAAAGTGGAAAACATTAATATATGAAGTTTAGTTTGAGTGAAATTTAATTTCTAATATTCATAAGACTCACTTCCATCATAAGATCGTCCAACGACTATAACCGGAGAGGAATCGGCTGATAGTTTTTTCTTCAAGTTAATAATTATTTCTGCATAATCTGCGATGGCTTGAGCTGAGTTAAAGTACTTGTGAATGGTAGAATTTTCCAATGATTCCCGAAGAGGGTAAAGTTTGATGTGTTGTGTAGATCTTAATTGAGATGACGGATCGAAATAAACATACCTGATGTGGATGGATCAACAGTGTATGAGCATGGAGTGAACGAGTTCGAAGTACACGTGTCACCACTTTATAAATGGAAATAACTTGCGTCTCATGCATAATTTTGGTTTGTAGAATCCCAATGGAAATAGAATCCAAATGTAAGGAGGATTCTGCGATATTCGCCTAATTAATGACAATCCTATAAGAAAAATACTTCTTACACAAGAAAAGAAGGTCAGTTCTACATTGCTATAAAAACTCAAAAGCTTTCACAAGTTAACGTATGCATAATTTTTCCCAACTCTGGCACTCTAGGGTTGCGAGCATTCTCTGACTTGATCTTCAGAGGGTCTTTGGTTGGTACCATGCCGGTACCCTCTTGAGGTGTTTCTCGTTTTGTGTTGTGCAGGTTGTTTCGAGCGCATGAAAGAACCTTGTAGCTTACTGTCAATATTTTAATTATCATCAGTTGGCACCGTCTGTGGAAAAGCACAAGGAAAAGCCATATTTTGAGCTTTCTAGACAAAAAGTTGCATGGTACTCACATGTTCGATGGCAACCACGACGAACGATCAGGGCGAACCACACACCACGGCTCTCAAGAGGCAGGTTCAAACTCTCACAGCAGCAGTAGAACGCCTTACGAAGTGTAACTACGACCTAGAGGAGCAATTGTGCTAAAAAGATGCAATACTCAACACCTAAGAGGAAGAGCAGGAGGCCAGCAACGCTGAGAAGAGAAACCAGGAAGGGCTGGAAGGAAGCAACGCCCAAAGCAGGCCTGAACGGCAAGACATGAATCGTCCATCGACTGCAGACCAAATCCCGTCTCACGTAGTTGCGGAGATGCGGATGATGAAGAAGTGCATGGACTTTATGATGAATGCTTTCAAAGGACGAGTGTCCAATGACCTTGATGACCTGGTTCATCAAATGGACTCACCATTCACCGTGTCCGTCAATTCATACCCCCTTCCGCCGAAATTCCGTATGCCACAGATTGAAAGCTATGACGGATCTAAGGATCTGTTGGATCATCTCGAGACCTTTAAGACATTGATGCATCTACAAGGAGTAGCGGACGAAATAATCTGTAGGGCCTTCCTTACAACATTGAGGGGTTCCGCAAGGGTTTGGTTTAGCAGGTTGACACTAGGCTCCATCATTACCTTCAAGGAGTTGAGTGCTCAATTTGCTTCACATTTCATCGGAGGACATAGATATAAGAAGTCTACTGCGTGCTTGATGAACATTAAACAACGGGAAGACGAGACGCTGAGGTCATATATCGCTCGTTTTAACAAGGAGGCACTTTCAATCGATGAAGCAAACGATAAAATACTCGTAGCTGCGTTCACGAACGGACTACGAAAGGGGAAATTTCTATTTTTCTTATATAAGAATGACCCGAAGACCATGTTTGATGTGCTTTACAGGGCGATCAAGTACATGAATGCGGAGGCTGCACTATTGGCCCGAGAAGAAAAGCCCTCCAAGAAGAGGGAAAGACAGGAAGACTTGCATCAAGATCGAGGGCGAAAGACTGCCAGGACGGGAGATAAGAGAGAGGATAGACGCTCTAAGCCCCCTGCTAGGAGGTTCACAAACTTCACTCCGCTTACAGCCCCAATAGACCAAGTCTTAATGCAGATCAAAGATGAGGGAGCTCTTACTTTTCCAAGCAAGCTGAAAGGAGACCCCAATAAAAGGTTTCGGGACAAGTACTGCCATTTTCACAAAGACTATAGTCACGACACGGCCGACTGCTACAACTTGAAGTAGTTGATAGAAGCTCTCATTAGACAAGGGAAGTTGCAAAGGTTCGTCAGTAAAGAAAGAACGGACCCATCGCAGGAGCAGATTCCCCGATGAGAGAACGAGCACCTAAGGCCGCCAATAGGTGATATAAGAATGATTGTAGGGGGCACAGTGACTTCTGGTTCGTCCAAAAAGGCTCTAAAAACTTACCTCAGAATGGTTCAAAAAGTCTAGCTAACGGGCTTCGTTCCAAAGAAGGTGCAGGTCGAAACCCCCATCATCGAGTTCTCGGAGGACAACGCTCGACGCCTTTACCACCCGCATAACGATGCACTCGTCATTAGCATACGGGTGGGAGATTACAACATGCATCGGATCCTGGTCGTCAACGGAAGCTCCGCTGATATCCTTTACTACCCGGCATTCCAGCAAATGAGGATTAATAGAGAGCGGCTGATACCAGCCAACGCCCCCCTTGTTGGGTTCGGAGGAACCAAGGTATACCCCCTCGGCGCAATTACTCTGCCCGTCACAGTTGGTGATTATCCTCAGCAAATTACTAAAGACGTTATGTTCCTTGTGGTCGATTGCTTATTTGCATATAATGCCATAGTCAGATAACTTTTAATTCGTGGAAGGCCGTAACTTCGACCTACCATTTAATGATCAAGTTTCCTATTGAATTCAGAATAGGGGAAGTGCGCAGAGACCAGGTTGCCGCGCGAGAGTGTTACGTAGCAATGATGGAGATCGAGGACCAGATGCAGACAATGGGTATCGAAGAACAGTGGACGGTGGCAAAACCCATTGAAAAGCTTAGAGAGATACTTCTAGATGAATCCATGCTGGAACGAACAACACGGATTGGCACCTTCGCCAGCCCGACGACCCTGCAGGCCCTCGTGACATTTCTTAGAGCAAACCAGGACATCTTTGCATGGAGCCATGAAGACATGCCCGGGATTGACCCTTCAGTCATGGTTCACAGGTTCAATGTATTTGCCGCCTTTCCACCAGTCTGCTAGAAGAAACGAGTGTTCACGCATGAGAGAGACCAAGCTATAGCAGAGGAAGTTCGCAAGTTACAAGAAGCAGACTTCATTAGGGAGGTCTACTACCTCGATTGGCTAGCAAATGTAGTGATGGTCAGGAAAGCCAACGAAAAATGGAGAATGTGTAGACTTCACGGACCTGAATAGGGCATGCCCCAAGGATAGCTAACCCTCTCGAGGATTAACGTCCTAGTAGACTCTACAGCTCAACACCAGTTGCTAAGCTTCATGATCGCCTTTTCAAGTTATAACCAGATCAAGATGGATGAGGCAGATCAAGAGAAAACCTTGTTCGTTACAAGCCAAGGCCTATTCTATTACAAGGTGATGCTGTTCGGCCTTAAGAATGCGGGCGCGACATATCAGAGGCTCATGAACAAGATGTTCACGAAACAGATCGGAAGAAACGTCTAAGCGTGCGTATGTAGATGATATGCTGGTGAAAATCCAGAGGGAGGACGACCGTTTGGACGATCTCAAGGAAACCTTCGACATCTTTTGCTCGTACAACATAAAGCTCAATCTAGGCAAATGTGCATTTGGGGTGATGGCAGGGAAATTCCTGGGGTTCATGGTGTCCCAAAGGGGTATTGAAGCCAACCTAGATAAAATTCGTGCCATATTGGAGATGATGCCCCCAAAGAATGTGAAAGAAGTGCAAAGCCTCAACAGCAAGATTGCTGCACTAAATAGGTTTGTAGCAAGAGCGACGAATAAGTGCCTACCTTTCTTCTGCACATTGAAGAAATCCTTTGAATGGACAGTTGAATGTCAGCAGGCATTCGACGACTTAAAGGCCTATTTTTCTTCCCCACCGCTGCTGAGTTCCTCAAAAGAAGGAGAAGAACTATTTCTTTACTTGGTCGTGTCACCGGCTGCCGTCAACGCGTCCTTGATTCGAGAAGATGATCGGGTGCAGAAGCCCGTGTACTATACCACCTGGGCGTTTCGTGGCGCAGAGGAAAGATACCCTCCGATGGAAAAGCTCGCCTTCGCCTTGGTTACAACGGCTCGCAAACTCAAGCCTTATTTTCAAGCCCACACAATAGTCGTCCTGATAGACAAGCCCTTAAGGCGAGCACTGAGCAATCCTGAAGTTGCCAGACGAATGGCACTGTGGGCAATAGAGTTAAGAGAATTCGACATACAGCACTGCCCATGTATGGCCATGAAGGGACAAGTGGTCGCCGATTTCATTGCAGAGTTTACTAGTATAGAAGACCAGGGGGCAGACGAATGTCTTCCGTGAAATATATACATGGACGGGTCATCCAACAAACAGGTTGGCGGGGCGGGTATCGTACTGCGCTTTCCTGAGGGCGACGAGGTTGAATGCATGATTCGTCTCGACTTTCCTGCAACCAATAACAAGGCGGAGTATGAAGTTTTGGTGGCAGGATTGGACCTCGCTAAAGCAGAAGGGGCCACAAAAGCAGTTGTTCACTGCGACTCTCAGATTGTCACCAATCAAGTGAACGGTGAGTACGAATGTAGAGGCGCAAGGATGAGGAAGTACCTGGAGCAGGCAAAAAGAAAGATGGACGACTTGCAAGCAAAGATTGTGCAGATCCCGAGAGAAGAAAATGAGAAGGCCGATCGCCTCATTAAGGTTGCATCAACAAATCACATGATCATCCCCAATAAGGTACTTTTCTTTGTTCAACTTTCATCCTCAATTGATGCATCGACATGTAGGAGATAGGTTCCAAAAGTAGCTGGACCACACCAATAGTCTCTTACTTGAAGGATGGCATAGTACCAGACACCAAAGAAGCCGCAAGAAAGCTTAAGGTCCAAGCAGCACAGTTCGTCCTGATAAAGGATGTCCTATACAAGAGAGGCTTCTCGTGCCCGTACTTAAGGTGCCTAGGTCCCGAGGAAGCAGACTACGTCATGAGAGAAGTACATGAAGGGGTTTGCGGGAATCATTCGGGGTCGCGATCGTTAGTCTATAAGCTGATCTGAGCTGGGTACTACTGGCCTACTATGTAGAAGAACGCCCAGGTGTACGTCAGAGCTTGTGACAAATGCCAGAGATTTGGCAACTTCATAAGACAACCAACGGAGGAATCCACACCAATGACAGCTCCATGGCTGTTCGCTCAATGGGGTTTGGATATTATGGGTCCTTTCCCAACAGCAGCCAAACAATTGAAGTTCCTGGAAGTCGGCATTGATTACTTCACTAAATGGGTAGAGGCAGAAGCGTTGGCTACCATCACAGAGAAGAATATGCGCGGGTTTGTGTGGAAGAATATTATTTGCAGGTACGGTATACCAAGAGTTTTGGTCTCAGACAATGGGAAGCAGTTTGACAACAACTCCTTCAACGACTTTTGCTCACAGCTATGAATCAGGAACCACTACTCCTCCCCTGCCCACCCTCAAGCCAATGGCCAAGTTGAAGTCACGAACTGATCCTTGCTTAAAATCATCAGGATTCGGCTTGAGGGGGCAAAGGGTATATGGCCGGAAAAGCTACCAAGTGTGCTATGGGCATACAGGACGACAACCAGAACACCTACAGGAGAGACGCCGTTCTGACTAGCATATGGAAGCGAAGCAGTTATCCCAACTGAGGTCGGACTTACTAGTTTCAGGGTGGACAACTACGATGAAAGGAGAGACGACGAGGCCATGCGTC
Source organism: Lithocarpus polystachyus (assembly GCA_033629205.1). NCBI lineage: Eukaryota > Viridiplantae > Streptophyta > Magnoliopsida > Fagales > Fagaceae > Lithocarpus > Lithocarpus polystachyus. Next base: position 42,112,753 of record CM066165.1, on the reverse strand, counting down.
TACAACTCGACCTAATAGACTAAGTCAGGGCAACAGCTGAGCAGAGACTTGCACGATATCAGGATCTCATGGCCAAGCATTGCAACTCCAGGGTCAAACACAGAGACTTCAAGGTCAGGGACCTCGTTTTAAGAAAAGTGATGAGCAGTATCAGAGATCCCGCCCAAGGGAAGCTTGGACCGAACTGGGAAGGCCCCTACAGAATCACCTCATGGGTAGAAAGGGCACCTACCACCTGGAGACCCTGAACGGACGGAGGTTGCACCACCTATGGAATACCGAGCATCTCAAAAGATACTGCCAGTAAATGGCAACAGATATTGAGCAATGCTCCTTCGCTTACTTTTTTCCCTAGTTTTTTTAAAATTCAACATTCATTTAAGGTTTATTAAATTTTTGCTACAATGCTTTTTTAAGCCCAAGAGGCAATTTTTCAATCTTTTCATGATAAGAGTTTATCCAAATATACTTCTGTACATTTTCTACTTTTGCTGAGCTACTACTTATCTACAAAGTCCATGACTGAACGTATACATACAAGTAGACGGATACATCCTATAAGGGTGTGAGAATTATCAAGTCCATACAAGTGGACGGATACATCCTATGAGGGTGTGAAAATTGAATACATCCTATGATGGTGTGAGAATTATCAAGTCCATACAAGTGGACGGATACATCCTATGAGGGTGTGAAAATTATCAAGACCATGCAAGTGGACGGATACATCCTATGAGGGTGTGAAAATTATCAAGTTTAAACACTATCAAGTCCAAAATTGAACATACGAGTGGACGGATACATCCAAAAAGTGTGAACGATCTTGAATCCCACAAAGCAGACAAATATACCTACTAAAGACGGTCCCAAATAAAGATGTCTGATGGATACAAAAACATCTACGAAAAGAACAGACCCTTACATCGTCTAAAACTATTCCTGTTCAAATAAATGATTGAGGACGGGTTCAAGATATGTTCAGTTAACACAATATAATTAAAAATGCACATAGACAATGAAAATTTGGCAGGTCCATAAACTTGGACGGATTCAAGAAAACGGATGCATTATGAACATAAAATTCAATAAAAATTTAATAGTGAACGAATAAAGTGACTACTTAAACAAAAGAATGCCACAAAGGGCAAATTGTTCATGATGGTACAAAGATAATTCTTAAATTTTATACAAGTAAAAATAAATAAAAAATCTAAACTACTGGACGGGAGGATCATCAGCTTTCTCTTCAGCTTCAACTCTAGGTAGACGGGGATCAACTTCAAGAGCCTCGACTTGGGGGGGCAGACTCACCGTCACCATGAGGGTCATCTCCAAGGGTACCGTCACCAAACAGTTGGCCTGTACTCTCAGATTGAACAGACAGGATAGATGTCTGACCCTGATCATCAATATTTATGTTTGATAAATCTATGTCCGGATAGGCAACCTTGACTTGATGGAGACAATCGTTAAAGCTCTCGGCAAAAGAACTCCCGAGCTCTGACAAAAGGGCCTTGGAGTCAAGATACTCGAGTATCGTTTCCTCCTTGACCTAAAGGAGACGGTCCTTGAAATCTGTAAGTAACGACAGTAAAAAAAAAAAAAAAACTCTATATACAGAACAAATACATACCAGACGGGGGTAATATGCCCCACGTTGTATCAACAGGCATGTACTCAGTGTCACCAGGATGACACATCCATTCATCATCGTCCATGAAAAAATATCTAGACTTTCAGTTCTTATTAGAATCTGGAGTATCACATACGAGCCTCAACAACGGGCTCCTTGGCACAAAGCTGTACATACCCTTAGACTTTGTGATTTCTACCGGATGGTAACAATGGAAGAACTCTTCCACCGTCAGCCTTCATGCCCCGCTGGACATCACCCCATATAAGACCTCTATGCCAAGGAAGACCTTCCAGGCGTTTGGGGAAATCTGGGTGACAGACAGACTCAGGTACTGAAGTAGACGGCGATGAAGAGGAAATAAAGGGAATCTGAGCCCTACTTTGAGCATCTGCTCATAAACCCCGACGCCTTCAACACCGTCGTAATAACACTTCTCCGACTTGAAGGGTAGACGAAGGGGTATATTGACGGGTATCTGGTACTTATCTCTTAAGGTTTTAAAATGAGAGTCCTTAATTGAGGATGTAAAGTCGTTAACCGTCCATATTGGTAGCATTATAAACTTCCTCATTCCGCCAAGACCGATGACAGATTGGATTGGAGGCTCACTTTCATATAGACCGTCTCTAAGGTCACTCTCTGGCCCATCCGTCTCCAAGTTCTCATGCCTTGAGGAAGGAGAGGTGGCAGGCGAACTCCTCTCTTCACTTGAGGTGTCAGGATCTTTTTGACCTGACAGATATACTTCATCGTACCCCACTCCATCGCAGACAAACGACTGGTTACTCAACGCACTAGACATCTGTCACCTACACGTGACGGTAAGCCCTAAGACACTGACGAATCTAAAATGGATGACGGAGGTAAAAAATAATGAACAGTTCAGTAAGAAAAGAACAAAAGTGCTTACCAGTTGTGGATGTGCAGCTACGAAATTCAAAATGACGGATGAATTAACCTGACGGATGGATCATCTGACAAGGTTGACGAATACGCTTTGATCATATGATTTTTGTGGAAAGTGAGAAATGAGGAAGAAAAAAAGCAAGATTATATAGGAGGAACGGCACAGAAGATGAAGGGACGCTTCGTTCCTAGAAAACAGCCACTAAGTAGGTGACACTTGCCCTACAACATTAATAACCCAATATTAATTACCCTATGCCAGTATGTCAAGCTAGGTCTATCTCTCAAAGAGCAAATCAAACCGTCACCCCATAAGTCCGTCCCCCAAGAGGTCACGGACCCATGAAGTGAGGGAACAGCTGAAGAGGGTAAAGTTTGATGTGACGTGTAGATCTTAATTGAGATGACGAATCGAAATAAACATACCTGATGTGGACGGATCAACAATGTATGGGCATGGGGTGGACGGGTTCAAAGTACACGTGTCATCACTTTATAAATGAAAATAACTTGCGTCTCACGCATAATTTTGGTTTGTAGAATCCCAATGGAAATAGAATCCAAATGTAAGGAGGATTCTGCGATATTCGCCTAATTAATGACAGTCCTATAAGGAAAGACTTCTTATACAAGAAAAGAAGGTCGGTTCTACACTGCTATAAAAACCCAAAGGCTCTCACAAGTTAAGGTACGCATAATTTTCCCCAACTCTGGCACTCTAAGGTTGCGAGCATTCTCTGACTTAATCTTCAGAGGGTCTTTGGCTAGTACCACACCGGTACCCTCTTGAGGTGTTTCTTGTTTTGTATTGTGCAGGTTGTTTCGAGCGCGTGAAAGAACCTTTTAGTTTCTAGCAATCTTGTTATTCTCATAGAGATTCTTTAACTATTTATACACACATATATAAAGTAATATAAATCTTTATACCTAGGGGTGTTCGCGGTGCGGTGCGGTGCGGTTTTGGGCCATTTTTAGCACCGCACTTTGCGGTGCGGTTTAGCTAAAACCATAACTGCACCGCACCTTGTTTTTGCGGTCACATGTGCGGTGCGGTGCGGTGTGGTGCGGTTTAAAGTTTAGCCAAAACCATAACCGCACCGCACCTCATTTTTGCAGTCACATGTGCGATACTATATATAAGATGCAGTTTGAAGTCGGTATATTTTTCTAATTTTGGGCTTTTCCTACTCGGCCCAAAACTAATTTTTCCCTTTTTTTGGGCCAAGTTTTAAATTATTGAGCTAGTTTTTTCTTTATTTTGAGTTGGCTTTTCTAGTCAACACTTGCTAAGGTTATTAAACTTTTTTTTTTTTGGAAAACTAGGGTTTTAAAACTATTAATAATATATTTAATATTAAAAATAAATAAATATATTAATATATAGAGAAGGTGCGGTGCAGTGCGGTTTGTGCGGTTTTCTTATTATAAAACCGCAAACCGCACTGCACCATGTGGTGTGGTGTGGTGCGGTGCACTATTACTTGCGGTGCGGTGCGGTTATGCAATTTTGCGGGCGGTTTTGGTGCGGTTTTTGCGGTTTGTGCGGTTTGGTGAACACCCCTATTTATACCTATTTAATTGAGAAAGATCTTGTAACAGATGTCTTTAAAGCAATTATTAATGGGTCATTTTAAAAAAATTTTAATACCACTTTCTTGAGAAATATTAAAAGTTTTCAAAAAAAGGTAGTTGCCTTTTTATTTTTCTAGAAAAAGAGAATAAAAATATTTCCTAAACTGATGCACTTAGAGCATTTGTTAATATTGAGAATATGTTTATACTCACCTCTATGTACAGCTCCAAAGCACCAAGCCTGTGAGAATTCCCCGGCATGAATCCTATATTACCAACGTCATCATCCAGGGAAGACTCCTCTCCCATATATGCAAATAGGGGAGCACCCGTCCGGGCACCATGCCAATGCTTAAAATTCACAACATATCTTTGTTGGAAATGGTGTAGCTTACGGGCTGATAGTTGAAGTGATCGAGCATCTGGTCATAATAGAACGTTTAATAATCATTATTGTTTGAGTCCGATGCAATTAGAGATGGGCTATATATTCTATTTCTTTCTTTATTGTGTCCTCCTAGCACACTGATCCTCGGTTTCCTTGGTGATAAAGCACAAGTGAATGTAATGAAGAGCGAGAGGATAAGCAAACATGGAAGCCATAGAGCTGCCTGGAATAATCTTGGAGCTCTGTTGGCCATGATATGTGGGAGAACCGCACGTAGTGGGAAATTGTTGATATCATATTTTACGTTGAAAAGAACTACTTTTGTACTACTAAATTTGAGTTGATCCTAAAATGATTGCAAGATTTTTGTGTTCAAAATCATTGCTATTTGTTATAATTAGCACATTGACTTTGTCAACTTCTAGCAATATTCATTCTATAGTACCCATGTTTTATTTTATTTTTATTTTTTTGTGTGTGTGGCTACCATTAAAGTGATAAAGCATTTTGTCATAATAGAACGTTTGATAATCATTGTTTGAGTTAGATGCAATTAGAGATGGGCTGTATACACTATTTTTTGCCTTATTGTATCCTCGTAGTGCATCGAGCTTCGGTCTCCTTCATGATGAAGCACAAGTGAACATAAGAGAATAAACAAACATGAAAGCCAAAGAGCTGCCTGGAATGATCTTGGAGCTCTAACGGTTATGATATCTTTCTTGAATGGGAAACTCGGTGTCATATATATTTATGTGGAAAAGAACTACACTTTTATACAACTAAATTTATGTTGATCCCAAAATTATTGCATGATTTTTTTAAGAACAAAATTTAACTACAAAATTAGTTGTAGCCTTAGGTTACAACTTTACTCAATATTTTTTTATGTGAAGTGAATTTTGACAAATCCACTATTGGATTACATCTTCTTCTTGTATTCTCCATGCTTGCAAAATTTCTAGAAATAAAAGGTTAAAAACTATGTCATCAATAAATTGTTTAAATTACAAGTTTTTGTAGTTTAAAATTATGTATAAAATATAAGTTTATAGATTATATAGTAAATCATTTCCGATTGACACAAAATTTTATGTGTGTACTAAGAGCATAAAGAACATGCAATTCAATGGTTAGATTTTATTGAGTAATGTTATAATTTTAAGCTATAACAAATTTTGTAGCTAAATTTGTTCTTTTTTGTATTCAAAGTATTTGTTATCTATTATAATTTGCACATTGACTTTGTCACCTTCTTGCAATATTTTTCTCTTTTATCCTTTCTATTTTTCAAACAAAATGTCATGAAGGATTTCTTTGAATGTGTCATTGCTAATTTCAATTTAGTAAGTTCTAATTTTTAACATTCCTTAAAATAGAAGAAAAAAATTTATCATAATATCAAAGTGGGATTTTTCTAAACAAGTTGTGTTTCACCCTAATTTCCAAAGCATCAAGCTTGCTTAATAGGTAAATTGGATTCATATAGTGGACATATTTCGAAAGTAGACATCACAAAACTTCATTACGCATATGTTGTTGAAATTTCACTTAGCATTCTGGTAAGAAATCTAAGTTCCACCATATAATATTCAACTTAGTATTATTATGGGCTGTGGTTCGTATCTCCAACTATCTTTTATAGCTCTTTCTTTCGCTGTACAATTCTTAAAGAACTATATATATATTTCACCAACTTTTCAAAATTTGGAATATAATGTAACTGTTGTTAGTGGAAAGACTAATGCGTTGATTTCCCTCAAACCTTAAGGTAGGAAAGTATCATTTCTCATATAGTCTATGTTGGTGGAAAATGTCTTCTCATTTTTTTTTCATCCTCCCAACTAAACCAACACTTCAGTTTTGAGGCAGAAATTCATACCCTCATAAAAGCATAACTCAAGAGAAAATTTTGTAATTTACCCATTTTCTAAAGTAGATAATAATAATAATAATAATAATAATAATAATAATAATAATACAACAACATTTCTCTGTTTGGTGGGCCGACCTTTTCTACAACAAATCAAAGTTATTCCCACTGCAACAAAATGATAGCTTCAATTTTAATATTCCTCAACATTCTTCTCACTATATCTATAACCAGAATGGTAACAAAGGATTGCCTTATTTGAATATCCTCTACCTGTTTAAAAATTTAGTTGATGAAATATTCACCAACCGTAAGAATTGAATCGTTGAAACACAAGAGTAAATTCATTGATTCCATCCATCCCCAAATCCTATTGCCCCAGATAAATTAACAAAGGCTTCTCATTTGACACAGTTATAAGCTTTTTCAATATCATGCATGCTTGCTGTTAGGTTCTAAAAGCTTAGAACAATTGGCAAATCGTGAGCACACAAGAACATACAAGTTGCAGAAAGAAGATTTCAGAATCTGCCTGGTTCGATCGATCGAAAAACAGGCTCGATCGATTGAGAATCGTATCTGCAGAATTTTTAATTGGCCCAAACAGCAGTTCTAGCCCATTAAGGATTAGGGTTTCAGATCTACTTCTCCCACTATATAAAGGAAACCCTAAGCACGTTTTTATAAGGCTTTTTAGAGAAAGAAGAGTGTGCCTCTTTTGTATTTAGGATTTTGTTCCTAAAATCTCTCTTATTACTTCTACCGGTGTTGTTCCTTGAAGAATCTCAAGATCCGGTATTGCTGAAGTTGCTGCCTTCTCTAGTCATCAAAGGAGTTGATGATCTAAACCTTCAAGGGTGGTCTTGGAGTCACAAACAGGAGAGTTTGTGTTGCTAAACCTTTGAGTGGAGTCTCAAAGTCACAAACGGTGGTGTTTGTGTTTTGCAAAGGTCAAAGAAAGAAGGAGTCCGTGGATCTCGGAGCTGTCACGTGGTCGTGGTATTAAGTTTCCTACACTTGGGTAGCAATAGGATGTTAGTGGGCTAAGTCGCTATTGTGTAAACTTCAATTCTTTCTAGTGGATTTGCTATTTTACCTTGAGGATAGCTAGGTTAAATCCTCCCCAGGTTTTTTACCGGTTTGGTTTTCCTGGGTCATCATATCGTTGTATTGTTTATTTTTCCGCTGCTTTACTTGATATGATTGTTATTGTTTTAACCTAGATTTGAATAATAAACCTAAGTATTCACTTGGTTAATTAATTAGGTTAAACAATCTAGCTTACAGGGGTCTAAACGAACTGACAAGTGGTATCAGAGTGGGTAGCTCTTCTGTTGTAGATCCTTTGATCTAAGAGTTGATCCTTGATCCCTGTTATCATGGATAATTTTAAGTGTCTTACTGTTTTTGATTGTGATGATGTGAATAAAAAGGACACTGTTGTTTCTGTTGATCTTTTTGATGTCTGTGAAACTCTTCGTAAGGAATTATTGAAAACTATGAGAATTGCTAAGAAATTCAAGGAAGAGTTAAAATTGGCTAATCTTGAAAAAGAGGAATTGATTGTTAGATTAGATGAATCTAATAAAAAGAATGAATTTTTGAGAAATCAAATTTCCTCTAAAGATGAGAAGATGAAAAGCTTGGAACAAGAGTTAGTTGAATCTAAAGCTAAAATTGAAAATTTGACTAGTACCAAGCCTGCTGATGATAACAGAAGTGTTTCTGTTTCTCTTAAGCCTAAAGCTGAAAATGTTTATATCCCTCATTTCAAGAGGAATAATAAAGAAAAAGGCTTATTTTGCTAGGTTAGACAAAGGTAAAAGTTCTGATGTAGACGCTGAAGTTTCTAAACCTAAGTCTAAACCTACTGTTAGAGAGCATAAGAAATCTGTTTTTGTGCCTACTTGTCACCTTTGTGGTGGTGTTGGTCATATTAGACCAAATTGTTCTTTGTTGAGGCAAAAACCAAAATCTGAGACTAGATTTGCTGTTAGGAATACTGATGTTCCTAAATTTGTTCCTGTTTGTCACTTTTGTGGTGTTTCCGGTCACATTCGTCCTAATTGTCATAAATTGAAATTTAAACATTCTGTATTTCAATCTATGATATGTGATGATATTTCTCCTGTCATAAGTCCATATAAATTATTTCATATGCTTTTGAAAAATTTAAGCTTGTTGGCTTGTGAAAGGAAATTGCAGGATTTTAGTCTTTCTCAGAAGATTGGTGTAATCCCTCAAATATACTCTGCTTCACATGGATTTTCACCTACAAAGCCGAAGACTCGTGCTATATGGGTGAGAAAAGATTCTCTAAAGTGAGTGTTGTTGACTTGTCCCTGATTTAATTCTTTCAATTATTTGTGGACATGTTTTGTTTTTGTTTTTGTTTTTGTTTTTGGTTGTTTTGTTTTTTAGGTTGTTTTTTATTAAAAAAAAATCCAAAAACATTGAAAAATTTCAAAAAGACAAAAATATTTTATTTTGTGTCTTGTTTTATTTGTTTTGAGGATTACATGAATTATGATATCTCTCTCTTGATTTAGAACATGCTTGATATTGTGGAGAAACATAAAAAGTATGTGTTCTATAAGTGCTAAGCTATTTTTTAATTCTGTTTGAGTATGTACTAGTTTGTACATTTACTCAAGGGTTAATTAAGAAATTGATATTTCTTGTTTGTGTACCCTCTATAGCTTAGTTAAGCACTGTCATGCATTGCATTTGCATTTTTTTTAATCATTTAGCATAATGTGTGCTTTTTGTTTTTGGTCATAAAATTTCTTTTAAACCAAAAATAATTTTGTGTTTTGCATTAATTGTTCTTGGATTTGAAATCAAGGATTGGCTATATTATCTTTACATAACATGTTTATGTACTTTGTTTAGTTTAGATGAGCTTATTTATTGCACTTTACTAGCTGAAGTCTTTGTAGTGCATGTTGTGTGGGAAGATGTTTATAGTTTTTGATCACTTTGTCTTGATCTTGAAGTCACATGCCTTTGTCTGTCGGACTTGAACTTAATGAGAAATGTATAAATAACCATCTCACCACTGTTTACTAGCCAATCATGAACACCTTAGTGCATATCGTAAGATTTTGTGCTCAAGAAAGTGTAGCACATGCACAAAAAGAACATAAGGTGTAGCCTCTATTAAAATTGGTGTGTACATTATTGGGCTATAATAATATCACAAATTCAAATAAAATTGGTGTGTACATTATCCCGGCTATGTTATTAAGTTTCTAATCAATTAATTTGAATATTAATTATGAGGCAAATCAAGAAACTTACATGATTGCAAGCTTTTATTCTAGGAGATGTGAGAGTTATATGATGTAACTCTTTAGGTGATAGTCTCTTTCAAATTTATGTGATGAATTTTGTAGACTTTATGATCGATTACTATTCACATATCACCTCACATGTCTCTCAAGCTTTTGCTAGTTGCACACACTACACAAAGTTACTCTTTGCTAAACTTTGTACATGTTATTGTGTGTGATTTTGTTGTAGCCATCCAAGATTATATGTTCCTTGATTTTGATGCAAAATTTGAGTTTTAAGGACAAATTGATTGAAAATCTTAATTTTGAAAGATCTGGGCTGTATTCATGTGTTTTTGAAAAACTTTTAGTCTCATACTCATGCATTTCATTCATGAAATACTATGCTTTGAGGAGTTTCTGCATAAAATTGTTCTGTTTTTCAAAAATTTGAGTTTTCTAGATTTTCGACCGATCGAATCTGTCTCTTGACCGATCGAAATTGCAATTAAAATTTTTGGTTTGATTTTGTCCGACTCGATTGGTATTCGATCGATACTCGATCGATCGAAACTGAAAAATTTTCAGTTTTTAGAGTTTTTGACCAAATTTTTTCATGCATCATTTATGGTTACGATTCACATGAGTTGCATTGTTTTTCTGTGTCCATCTTGCAGTTTTGCAGTCATATCTCTCATTGTTTTCACACATAACATGCATACACTTTGCTAAATTGGGTACTCAACTTGATTTAAAAATTGATTGATTAATTTTTGAGTCCTTTGTACATTTTAGTATATGCTATTTTTCTTGATGTGTGAATTGCAGAAAATATTTTTCTTAAGAGATGTGATGGATAATCAATGTGCAAAGATTTTCTCTACTCATGCAACTGTTTATGGGTCACATAGTGTCAAGTTTGCATTTATTGAAAGAGAGAATGTTTCTTTTCATGTGTATCCTCAACTTTATTTTTTTTAGGTTTGTGTGTTTTTTCAGTTATCCCCACCTCCTAAATTTTCTCCAAAACTGTTTTTTCCAAAACTTGTTTTGTTTTTCCTATTTTTATAGGGGGGAAAAGTTTTTTTTTAACCTTTGTTGTTCATAGGGGAAGTTGTTGCTCTTTATAGGGGGAGTTATCTCTTTTTTCTATAGAGCTAAACTGTTTTTGTTCTCTTGATTCTCTTTTCTCTCATGTTTACTGTCACTCTACTCTTTGTTTGAGTTGTTTTTTGTCAATACGTGACAAAAAGGGGGAGAAATAGATGAAATGTTGGGAAGCCTGTTTGTCTTGTTTAGGGGGAGATAAAATTCTTTTTGAAAATGGGATAATATAAAAACTTTTTGATGTATCTAACTTAGGGGGAGAGTTAGAATTTATTTGTGTTTTTATATTCTGTTTCATATTATTGTTTATATGTCTTTCTTTCCACACATGCGGTGATGTGTTTGTTGAGTGTTTCAGGAAAGACAGGTGCATTCTGATCAAGACCTTCTACCTCTTCTTGGCAACTTCTAGGTTAAGAGTCTTAGATTGGGATTTGTGATGTAATTGAGCATTTTATTGTATTGGGTTGTTCTTGTATTTTAACATTTCATTTTGTATGAAAGTTTTGTCACGAATTGCCAAAGGGGGAGATTGTTAGGTTCTAAAAGCTTAGAACAATTGGCAAATCGTGAGCACACAAGAACATACAAGTTGCAGAAAGAAGATTTCAGAATCTGCCTGGTTCGATTGATCGAAAAACAGGCTCGATCGATCGAGAATCGTATCTGCAGAATTTTTAATTGGCCCAAACAGCAGTTCTAGCCCATTAAGGATTAGGGTTTCAGATCTACTTCTCCCACTATATAAAGGAAACCCTAAGCACGTTTTTATAAGGCTTTTTAGAGAGAGAAGAGTGTGCCTCTTTTGTATTTAGGATTTTGTTCCTAAAATCTCTCTTATTACTTCTACCGGTGTTGTTCCTTGAAGAATCTCAAGATCCGGTATTGCTGAAGTTGCTGCCTTCTCTAGTCATCAAAGGAGTTGATGATCTAAACCTTCAAGGGTGGTCTTGGAGTCACAAACAGGAGAGTTTGTGTTGCTAAACCTTTGAGTGGAGTCTCAAAGTCACAAACGGTGGTGTTTGTGTTTTGCAAAGGTCAAAGAAAGAAGGAGTCCGTGGATCTCGGAGCTGTCACGTGGTCGTGGTATTAAGTTTCCTACACTTGGATAGCAATAGGATGTTAGTGGTCTAAGTCGCTATTGTGTAAACTTCAATTCTTTCTAGTGGATTTGCTATTTTACCTTGAGGATAGCTAGGTTAAATCCTCCCCAGGTTTTTTACCGGTTTGGTTTTCCTGGGTCATCATATCGTTGTGTTGTTTATTTTTCCGCTGCTTTACTTGATATGATTGTTATTGTTTTAACCTAGATCTGAATAATAAACCTAAGTATTCACTTGGTTAATTAATTAGGTTAAACAATCTAGTTTACAGGGGTCTAAACGAACTGACACTTGCTATTGCTAATAAGGTCTCACATGATTTTTTGTCCACACTAAAAGCAGAACTTGATTTTTGGTGTAAACTTTATAATCCATGAAAAACATTATGTGTGAGCTTCTATGCAAACCTATGCAAATCGTTGTAGTACTTGCGAAGCCACCGTTTGATTATCTTGACTTCTTTTTTTCGTTGTGCAGTCAACCACTCTGGGTCGTCTGCCCTTGTACCCAATATGTCAAGGCAATGAGACCCTGCAAAAATCAACTTTAAATTAGTAAACTTGTATTCGAATAAAGCCCAGCAAGAGATAATTATTTTGATTTTTATTTTTTTGGGGTCCAAAAGTTCAGTGGAACTGTTATGATCATAAATTTGGCTAATAATGATCACATTCATTTTTGTACACGTTATTTCTATCGCATTTTAAACTTGGAGTAATTTTTAGGTACTCCTAGAGCATGAAAAATGATGTTCATTCTTCTCACATTCACGATGGGATCTATCATAAATATGAGAGAAGGGAGTATAATTTATTCATGCTCTGAAAATACCTAAAAATTTTCTTTAAGTGTAGACATCAACTGTAAGAATGTACATTAATGAGTGTATGAGAAAATTTATTGCATAATTTATTATATATTACCTTTTTTTGTAGACACGGCAAGTATGCTGTCTGATATGTTTTCCAACACCCTGAAATAATCACATATTAGATTACTAAATACCAAATATGACGAAATAAAAGGATAAATATTTTTGCCAAAAAAGAAATCTAGATTATATATTTTTGAAAAGTTACCCTCCACTACTATAAGGGTCACGGAGGCCATTGGAGAAGATGATGTTGCTACCAAACTTGTGGAGAACCCTTTTTATATGCTGCAATTTTACATTGAGAAACCAAAAAAAAAAAAAAAAAAAAATTCATTTACATCATTTTTAAATCACTTACACAGACACGCACATAGAAAGAAAGATCGAATAATACTTGACCACCAAAGTTAGTTGTGGCCCAATGGGGCTTAGGTTTGACTCCAAATTTCTTCACGCAGTAGTCCTCATATTCTTTGTAAACAAATGGTGATGCAGGAAATATGGTTTCATTGCCTCTCCCAATTGGCGTGACCAAATCACTACATGTCTACAAAGGCCAAGAAGAGGTTTTAATTACAATAAAGTTTGGTAGTTGTTGAAGCTGTAAATTCCATAATTTTGCAAATGAAGTTTGATTAAACTAGAACAAGAAAATTGTTAGTTAAATGCATGTGCATTACCTGCCAGTCCCAAGAAGTCGGATCTGTTGAAGAGAAAGCATTTAAATCATAGCACTTTCTACTTTCCCCATGATAAGCAACAACTCCGGAGAAAATTCGGCCAAGAATGTCGGTTCCATTAGCTCCTCCGTCAATACCTTTGCAGACAATAGTCACTGGATAGTCTGGAGGAGTATCATATTGAGCCACAACTGAATATATGTATTCTAAGTAATCTTTTAATTCGGATGCCGCCTTCATTGGCCTAATGGTAAAAAAAAATGTTTTAGGACAAAGAAAATAGAAATATTGTTGAGAACAATGTGTAAGTTAATAATTAATACAGTTATATAAGATGAATGTATACTAACATTTTCCTTAGAAAAAGTAAATTATAGTCCAAGTAATAAACATAAATTGTAATTTAAGGTTAACAAAGAAATGGGATATACTAAGACAAATGAAGAACTAAGTATTATTACTTGCAAGTTTTGAATTTCTTGCTGAGCTCGGAAAGACCATTGGGTTTAGCAGCAACTCTATCGATCTCAGGCCATGAACGCTTTATGGTATCATAGCAGCTCCAACTAACCTCCTGCAATATACATAAAGGAACCAGACTATGTCGCAGAGCTACAAGTTTCTTAGCACAAAATATAAGGACTAGTTCAAAGTATAAACTATTGATTTTTACCTGAAAGTCCTTGGTAACAACGACATCATATGAATTAGGTGGCACAAGGCCATCGAAGTAAAGAAGGGGTGATGAAGAGGCTACTGCCCCCATTGCAATATGAGGATACTTTAGGCGGAACCATGCTGCAAGCGCTGTTATAAAAAAGTGGAAAACATTAGGAAGTGAGATTTATATATGGAGTCTAGTTTGAGTGAGATTTAATTTCTAATATTCGTAAGACTTACTTCCACCATAAGATCCTCCAACGACTATAACTGGAGAGGAATCGGCTGATAAATTTTTCTTCAAGTCTATTATTACTTCAGCATAATCTGCTATTGCTTGAGCTGAGTTGAAGTACCCGCGAATGGTAGCATTTTCCAATGATTCATCTCCTGTAAATCCATGTGGCATTGATTTTCCGTAGTAGCGATGCTGCAAGAAAAAATAGTTATGAAGCACGACTTTAGAATATAGTTCCATGATGGGATTGTCATTGGTGAATATGTTCCAATAAAGAAAAAAAGTTTCAAGGTCATTGAAGGTACAATGTTATTATTTCTATATAATTAAATAATTATCATCAGTTGTGGAATCATATATTTAATGCAGTGAATCTAGGAATTGAAACTAGTAAAGATAGAAATGAGGCTATGTTTGGTTTAGGGTGTTTTCATCACTCGTCACTTATTTTCCGTAACTCATTACTCACTTTTCATGAGTTTCACACCAAGTGTTAGTGTTTGGTTAAGTTTTCATTCTCAATTTTTATAACTCATAACTTCAAAAACTGAGTTAGAGTGTGGAAAATAAGAGTAACTTTTTATTATTTTGAAGTTATAAATATTGAGTTATTGTGGCATATTTTGTAAATATTTGCAATTTTGTGACACATGACTTGTTTCATCAAGTTAGACCACATGTGGTCCAACGGTCACTTTCTTCTTTTCCCCTCTTTCTTCTTCACTTTTTCTCTCTCAAGTTCCAGATGCTTCTCTTTTCATCTCTTTCTCTCAACCAATGTTTCCTTCTCTCTTCTTCAACCTAGACACACCACTTGAACCTCAAAATGGAACTCTCGGCCTAACTCAGTTCTCATAGCTCTCTTGCATTCAAGGTTTCTCAATAGCTCTCTTAGTCTCACAGCTTTTCTGGCCTCTCATCTTTGGTTTATGTAGTTTGGTTCAAGATCTCGTGATTTGTTTGTTTCCAAACCTCTTTGGTTTGGATTTGTGGGTTTTTTTATGGGTTGATCTAGAATTTTTTATGGGTTTCTTTGTTTAAATATCTACGGGTGTTTTTTGGGTTGATTTGGTATTTTTATGGCTTTCTTTGGTTAACATCTGTGTGTGTTTATGGAGCTATTGATGATTATAATATTTGCTACTGTGATTACTGATTAGGTGTTTAAAGTGGAAGAAAGTAGCATTTTGATAGTTGAGGTTTGGAAAGGAGAGATGAGATATGGGTTGGAATACAAATGCATCTGTATTTTTTTTTTTTTCTTCTATGGAGTGTGGAGAGAAATGGAAGAGTTTCATGCAGGTGCTTAACAACAAATGTAATAGCAGTTCTGAGTGTGACTGACTAGTGGGCTCCACACTTCGAGTTAAAGTTTCTCTTTTTAATTGAAAAATAATCTAAGAACTGATGCCAAACACATTTGGGGAGTGAGTTAATAGAAAATAGAGAATTGGATATAAGATATGAATTAAAGTTTTGGATTAGGAGAACTAAGATATCAGAACTGAGATATGAGTCAGTAGTAAACCAAACATCGCCTCAATCTCTTGAAAAGTCTCACAAGATTTCAGGCATTTACATGATTCATTTGTTTTTGGCTTTTTCATTTGCATGATTCTTACAATTATGTTTTTACCTGTGATATATATTTTAGGAATGGTTCTAGGTTTCTTGCAATCTTGTTATTCTCATAGCGTTTCTTTATTGCAGCTTACTTACCAAGCCACCCACTTGAGAAGCTAGTCACCAAGAAGAAGCGACGAGGAAGCGAAGCTGTCTACGAAGCTTTGTTCCCCCTAGTCATAATACTTGGCTCATTGCTACTTTGATTCTAAAGGTAACTGACTTTCTCCAGTTTTCGCAACCGTAATCATAAAAAGTTTCTAAAAATATTTTCTAAGTCAATGCCTTTAGTGCATTTGATAACTTTTTCCAACTAAGAATACATTTATACTCACCTCAATGTACAACTCCAAAGCACCAAACTTGCGAGAATTCTCCGGCATGAATCCTATATAACCAACATCATCATCAATGGAAGCCTCCTCTCCCAAATATGCAAATATGGGAGCACCTGTTCGGGCACCACGCCAATGCTTAAAATTCACAACATATCTTTGCCGGAAAGTGGTGTAGCTTACAGGCTGATAATTGAAGTGATCGAGCGTTTGGTCATAATAGAACGTTTGATAATCATTGTTTGAGTCAGATGCAATTAGAGATGGTCTGTGTACACCATTTCTATCCTTATTGTGTCCTCCTAGCACACGGAGTCTCGGTTTCCTTGGTTGTGAAGCACAAGTAAATGTAATGAAGAACAAGAGAATAAGCAAACATGGAAGCCATAAAGCTGCCTGGAATAATCTTGGAGCTCTAATGGCCATGATATGTGTGAGAAACGAATTGAATGGGAAACCATTGGTATCGTAATTATGTGGAAAAGAACTACCTTTATACAACTAAATTTGGGTTGATCCCAAAATGATTGCAGGATTTTTGCATTCAAATTCATTGTTATATGTTATAATTAGCACATTGACTTTGTCACCTTTTAGCAATATTCATTCTACAGTAGTGCACCGAGCTTCGGTCTCCTTGGTGGTGAAGCACAAGTGAATGTAATGAAGAGAGAGAATTAACAAACATAGAAGCCTGCCTGGAATGGTCTTCGAGCTTTAACAGCCTTGATATGCAGGAGAACCGCACGCAATGCTTGAATGGGAAATATATTCAGTGTCATATTTATGTGGAAACGAATTGAACTACTTTTATACAACTAAATTTGAGTTGATGCCAAAATAATTGCATGATTTTTTGCATTCAAAATAGCTGTTATCTATTATAATTTGCACATTGACTTTGTCACCTTCTTGCAATATTTATCTTTTTTATCTTTTCTATTTTCACACAAAATGTCATGAAGGATTTCTTTACTTGGTTCTAAAAGAAGTGCAGACATTTTGCTTCAGTGTATTTTTTACCAAAAAACAATTAAGAAATGTATTTATTATGTAGTTAATAGGGCTTCAATTATATTAATTATCATATCAATTTTTAAATTTTTTTATAGTTAAGTTGATTTCTCTATATTTTGGAATTTTTTTAAAATATAAATGAAAAATGACTTGAATTTATAGTGTCCGCTACATGATGAGCACTCTATAACATTATATTATGGGACTAATAAGTTTCTTTACTTGAATTTAAGGCTTCTTATCACCAGACTGAGGATAGGCACTCTTGCTATGTCTAGAAGATTGTCCTCTATTACTATAGTTTCTAAAGAATCCTTTATTGTGCCCTTAACCCTTACCATGCTGAGAATTAGAGGGCCTTTGCTTCTTTTCACTTTCCTTGGAACTGGGGTTGTACTTAAAGTCTTCTTCAAGACTTATTGCCCGCTTCACAGCCTCAACAAAAGTATCCACTCTAGAGGCTATAATGAGGGGGCGAATCCTACCATTAAGGCCTTCCCGAAACTTTTCACTTTCTTGGGCTCATCCGGAATTAAGTAAGGAGCAAAGCAAGAGAGCTTAACAAACTTAGTAGTATACTCCTCCACTGTTATAGCCCCTTGAACCAAATTAGAAAATTTCTTGCCTTACGGTCCCTCACTACATCGGGGAAATATGTCTCGTTAAAAACTTCCTTAAACTTCTCCCAAGTAATGGGAGTGATCTCTCCCAACTTTGTCCTCAATAAACGCTCAATGCCTGTCCACCATCTCTCAGCAGAACCCTGAAGAACAAAATTGGCATACACCACCTTCTGAGCATCAGTGCATTTAAGGGCTCTCAGTAATTTTTTCATCTTTAACAGCCAATTCTCTACTGCTATAAGATTAGGCTCCCCATCAAATGTTGAAGGGTTTTGCTTATGGAACCCCCCAAAAGAGCAACCCTCCTTCCTACAATCACCACCCTAGACTGCTTTAGTAATCCTAGCATAAATTTTGTTTGCCACCGCATCAATCTCACCACCATCAGGAGTGATAGATCTCTCTCGCTCTTGGCGTTGCCTATGGCCATGCTCTGGAGCTGTAACCTCATCTACATGCCTTACTTTGCGTGCTTTCTTTTTAGGATGCACAGTGTACAAAGGTACTTATACCTATACCCAAGAAACAAGCAAGTAAATCACAAGGCAACATAGAAGGTTAGCATAAAAAAAATAGATAAGGAAAAAGGAATAGCAGGTGGAAGCTGAAACAAAGGTACAAAATAAAAAATTCACAAAACCCCTAATGCTTTGACTTAAATCAAAATCAATTTCTATTTTCAACGTCTATAGAATCATAACCTAAGCTCTAATACCATAACTGTCATGCCCTAAACCCCACAGGGTCTAAAGCATGAGAAAGAAATCTCGAAAGTACCAATAAATTTTTCCTTTTTGACAATTTAATCCAAATAAATCATATCAAATACCAACATCAAGAATTATCATAATACTTCCATTAAATATACTTTCAAAGTAAGTTAGAGCTCTATGCAATAATTACAAGGACTGTTGGTCACAAAAGAATGGAGGTCTGAATAAATAATTACGTATCATCTGTCTGTCCCATCAGTGGGAATAAAGTCACAAACACTATAATATACAGGGGCGTAGCTAGAAATTTTTGCTTGTGGGGGAGCCAAAATAAAGCAATTATATTGATTTGCAATTCAAAAAAAAAATTCAAAATATGGCATTCATACATACATACATACATGTCTTGGCGCACTAGTTTAGAAAAAAAAAAAAAAAACAAACATTAAATCCAAAGTAAGTCTTAACTATATATGTATCATGTATCATATATGTGTGTGTGTGTGTGTGTGTATCGATATATGTATGTATATCATAAGATTACTGCTAGAATTTTTTTATTAGTGTAATTCATATATTAGCACTCAAAACACTAACAAGCTAATGGACCAATTGAGCATTGTAAAGAAGAATTAATGAAAAGAAATTGAAGAGAAAGCACTCGGTAATGGCAATGAATAGAGTCTTTTGGGCGGCTATAAAATGCAAGGGGATATTGTAATAGTTTTGGGAAATTGCAAAACTTAAGTATAGTATCTAAAGTGTAATACATTAGGTTTCTCAATTAAATTCAAAAACATGTTTACCATGACAAATAAAATACAAACAATATTATCATTTTTAAGGAAGATTAAATTCAATACAGAGCTTAATTGGAAAATATAATGTACTACACCTCAGTTTTATGACTTTATCAAAAATTGAATGACTAAAAAGTGGTAAAAGTGAGGGGTAAAACTGTAGTAAAGGACCTAGACATGTACATCAGGACATGGACATTGACATAAGGACATGGGATATATAGTCTTAGGCTCTTAGCAAAAAAAAATAATTAAATAAACAAAGAAGGGATTTACAAGTGGTTGTGCTTTTAATGGAGAATATAAAAAACAAAATGAATGAATCTTTATGGTTGAAAAGTACTGGGGATTTAAGGTGAGGGAAGGGAGTACTTATGATTGACGTGTAGGAGGGGGGGCCAAGTTTTTTATCATGTGAGGGCTAGCTCTTAAATCAAAGGGACTAAGAACTAGTTTTCCCCACAATTAGAGAGGATTTAAAAATTTTTGGAGGGGCCATGGCCCCCCTAATGTATTACTTAGCTCCGTCCCTGATAATATACAAAAAAATGAGTCAAGCTTACTCTAAGATATACATCATCTAAATATCTTCATCACAAAAGTTCAGCCTCCATCAATAGTTAGTCTACTATTGTTAGCCACCAAAAAGCTGTCTTAAAATGATCGTTGTCTACTCTAAAATTTTTGTAAAATATTGGGATGAGACAGAGGCCTAGTAAGTAGCACAATTAATGGGGGTGGGGGAAATTCAAGTTTCATTTTCAATAATAATAATATGATATGACAAGAATAATTGAATAATGAAATACAAAGTTTTTCAGAGTAAATACCTTGAAACTATATACTATAATCTGTGAGCACTAACAATATAATTTTCAAAGTCATAAAATCTAACGTATGGTAATTTATCACAAATATACCACACTACCACATAAACCGGTCAGAAGATCCACCCATTCACAACTGGCATGATATTGTCCTCTCTAGTATGCAGTCTCTTGGCCCTATGGACAACAGCCTCACTCATACTCTCAAGGTTTTTCTCTCCCCCCATGGGCAGCAAGCCTAATGCTCCAAGCTACTTACCTCGCAACTCGCAAAAGCCTAATGCTCCAAGCTCCAAGGAGATTAGCTAGAACGTAAACAATATCAAACAAACCTATTACAATAAGCATTGAGCTTGAAATTGTATCTAGCTACAATTTATGAATTGCCAATTAAGCACCTAATTAGATAAGCCTAGTATTTAACCTCATCAATAATATATTCCACTTCCAAAGTTTCTCAACAAATTAATTCACAAGGCATAGACTCCAATTTATAAAGTTAACCCATTCAATATCATTTCCAACATTATGGATAGCTTCCATAAGATTTACACTACATCATCAAGAGACCCATGAAAGCAAAATCAAAATATCCTTCAAGATAAGAAATTTAGAACTTCAACTAATTCCGAATAAACCCAATAGCAAAGAAAAAAAAATTAGATTTACCAACTATCACATGTTATAACTCAAAAACCCTAAATTTCTACCATAAAAAAACCTTAGATAGTTATCATTAGTAGAAACCATAAACCCACTCATCAAATAATTCTACCAATACAAAACTCATACATATAAACACATAAATATCACTTTCAATGCTCATAAATTACATGAGTATCATTATTAAAATTTAGATAAAAATAACCTCAAGCAAAAGTGTAAAACCCACCAAAAAGATTAGAAATTTTTACCTTAAAAAAGATGTGAATGTGCTTATAGGTTCTTAAGAATTTTTTGGTAATCTTGCTGGAAAAATGATGGTGAAAGTAGTGGTATGGAGGTACCCGTGAGAGAGTGATAGAAAGGAGTGCACGAGAGAAAATGGAAAAAAAGAAAAGAATGGAAATGAGTGACCTGGCCAAAGAGAGGAGATAAAATAGTGTGAAATGTGTGGTGGGGCTTAGAGTGTTAGGTGAGGCACGTGGGACTTAAAAAAAAATCTGATCTTTACTTACTTTTTTTTTTTTTGATAAACAACCAACTGGAATGTCATTGCAAGATAGAAAAGGGAGTACAACAAAGCCAAAGAAAAGCTCAACACAGACAAACTAAACACAATCTTTCCGGACAACGTGAATCACCATGGGGGGACAAACTCCCTTCCAAACTTGAGAGTCTTCATTTTGCCTTGCGTACTGTGCAAGCTCATGAGCTTCTCTGTTGTAATCTCTTTTCACATGTTTGATTTTCCAGCTGCTAAAAGAAGAAAGCAAACTAAGAATTCCTTGATACACATGACCAAGACAGCCATTAGTTTCAACTGCTATGACACTATGAACAGCAGTTAATGAGTCAGATTCCAAGATGACTTGAGATATCTTTTGCTCTTTGGCAAGAATTAGACCCCACTCCAAGGCTATCGCTTCAACCTCCTCCACCGAGTATCGACCTTGAAGGTATTTACAGCAGGCAACATAAACAAAACCAGTGGTATCTCTTATAACAACACCCACACTTGAGTTCCTGCCGCTCACAGATGTTGCACCATCAACATTGATCTTAAAAACTCCTGGAGGGGGTGTTGTCCACTTCTCTTCTTTCCAAGCCAAGTGTTGAGAGCAAGCTATTGAGGCATTCTTGCATTCTAGAATATAATTTCTAGCATAACTCTAAATATGATTAGGAAATTGACTTGAGGACTCGTGCACTATTTTATTCCTGTTATACCAGATTGCCCAAGCACCTCCAAAGAAAATCTCCAAGTCACGTGAACCACCAGATTCAAAAATTTCCATTGCAATATCTATAATATCTGTATTTACATTCAGCAAATCAACCGGACCGTCCACCCAACAACTCCATACTTTCTTAGCGACTTCACACTTAACAAAAACATGGAGAGTTGATTCAGGCTCCTTCCCACAAGCCGGACAAACAGCACATAGATTAACTCCTCTTCTTTGCAAGTTTACAAAGGTAGGAAGAGCATTCATACACATTTTCCAAGCAAAAATACACACCTTGGGAGGGATATTTAAGTGCCAAAGTTTCTTCCAAAGAGGACTCCAAGGATCGCCCGAAGAGCTTTCACCCTTCTCCATTGTATCCAGCACCCCAACAGCAATATAATAAGCACCCATATGATTTGGTCATCTGGAAGGTTGTAGCTGAGTGCAATATTCAGAATAGTCCTTCCTTCAAAAGGCAAAAATAAAGAATTTACTACATCAACTTTCCACCTCCTCGTGTCTCTATCAATCAACGTCGAGACCCTAGGATAATCATCAAAGGGTTTTGGGGGGGAGATAACTTTATACGTTGTTGGAGTAGGAGGCCACTTATCCTCCCAAATATGAATCCTATTGCCATTGCCAACTTGCCATCGGGTACCTCTCTTCACAACTTCCAACCCATTGAATATGCTTCTCCAAGTATAGGAAGGGTTGGCTCCAAGTTTTGCTCTAAAAATATCACCATGCGGATAATATTTTGCTTTGTAGATTTGGGCCACCAGAGAGTTAGGATTCAAGATCAACCTCTAACCTTGCTTAGCTAACATGGCAAGGTTGAAAGCTTGTAAATTTCTAAAACCCATTCCTTCATTCAGCTTTGACTTACACATATTCTTCCAGCTAACCCAAGCAATTTTCGATTCTTGACCCCTTTGGCCCCACCAGAACTTTCTCATCATCCCTTCAATCTCATTACAAAAAATCTTTGGGATCTGGAA
The DNA here is from genome assembly GCA_033629205.1 of Lithocarpus polystachyus. Taxonomy (NCBI): domain Eukaryota; kingdom Viridiplantae; phylum Streptophyta; class Magnoliopsida; order Fagales; family Fagaceae; genus Lithocarpus; species Lithocarpus polystachyus. Next base: position 42,089,613 of record CM066165.1, on the reverse strand, counting down.
ACAACTCATCGTGTAAGTTGGAATTGCTTGAGCGACAGCTTTAATAAGGATCTCTCGGCCACCCACAGATAGAATCTTCTCCTTCCACCCCGATAGTTTTCTCTCTACCCTCTCTTTAATATCTGCAAATATTTCAACTTTTGACTTGCCAATAATTGAGGGTAGGCCTAAGTATTTTTTATGTCGAGTATCTTGCATTGGACCCAATATATTCAACACTTCATATCTTCTGTTCTCAGGGGTATTGTTACTGAAACAAACTGAAGATTTATCCGCATTGATTTTCTGACCCGAGGCAGCTTCATATAGCTAGAGAATATCAATGAGATTTTGGCATTCTTGGCTGTTTGCTTTGCAAAACAAGAGGCTATCATTCGCAAAAAATAGATGCGTGATCTTGGGACTACCTCTACATATTGATACTCCACTAATTTTTTGATTCCTGGCTGCATTACTAATAAGGGAGGAAAAAGCATCTGCACACAATAGAAAGATATAAGTTGAAATTGGGTCTCCTTGGCGGAGACCCCTAGTAGGAATTATACTACTATAAGCAGCACCATTAATGAGGATAGAGTAGGATACCGTAGTGATACAATGCATGATCAAATTTATCCATTTTTCATGGAAGCCCATTTTTTCCATCACTTGCTTAATAAAACCCCACTCCACCCTATCATAAGCTTTACTCATATCCAACTTAATTACCATATAACCCTCCCTCCCTTTGTTTTTATGCTCTAAATAGTGCATAAGTTCAAAGGCTACAAGAACATTGTTTGTAATTAGCCTCCCAGAGAGAAATGCACTTTGATTTTCTGATATAATTTGAGGAAGGATTATTTTGAGACGATTGGCTAACACTTTTGATATGAGTTTATAAACAACATTACAAAGACTAATAAGTCTAAAATCTGTCATTTTTTAGGGGTTTTTTATTTTTGGCACCAGAGTGATGTTTGTTTTATTAATCTCTACCATAGACATATTTGAATTTAGAACATTTAAGACCATGCATATGACATCATTAGCAACAATACCCCAATATTTTTGAAAGAAAATGGCAGACATACCATCAGGACCTGGGGCTTTAGTTGGATGCATCTGTTTAAGTGCTGCCTAAACTTCCTCCCTTGTGAACTCTTGGGTAAGGAGCTGATTCATATCCTCAGAGACTCTAGTTGGAATAGTATCAAGTACTTCTGAAATGTAAAACGGATAGGAGGTAGTGTACAAATTTTAAAAGTATGACACAGCCACCTCAGCAATATTATCAATAGAATCGTGCCAATTTCCATTTTCATTCATGATACTTTGGATAGAATTTCTCCATCTCCTACCTGAAGCCTTAAAGTGGAAGTATTTCGTATTTTGATCCCCAAGGCCTAGCCATTGCACCCTCGATCTTTGATGCGACAAAATTTCTTCACTATCCAACAAGTCATTAATCTCCTTTCTCAACATATTGATCTCACTGCCCAGGTTGCCATCCTTATCTCTACAGACCAGAGTACTGAAAGACTCTCTTTTCTTCTGAATTTGCCTTGGAATTCGCCCAAATACCATTTTGTTCCATCTAGAAAGATTTTCAGCACAACACCTCAGCGTAGCAGCTATCCCACATGGAGAGTTTAATTCTTGTCTACCATCCCAGACTTCTTGGATAATATCTTTGCACTCCTCCCTTTTTGTCCACAAAGCTTCGAATTGAAATCTTCGTCTATTGGGATACTTCTAGGTCGTAGCATCAGTAATCAGCAAAGCGCAGTGGTCAGATGTTGATTCTACCAAATGTTGCACTTTAATATCTTTATAATGATCAATCCATTCAGGAGTAGCCAAAGCCCGATCCAATCTTAGGTACATTCTGCTTTCACCCTCTTGCATATTACACCAAGTAAAGTCAGGACCACAATAACCAAGATCCTTGAATCTACATTGGTGTATTGCTTCTCTAAATTCATCCATATGCCTTTGAGATCTTCGCACCCCACCCAATTTCTCTTCCAGCAATACAATTTCATTAAAATCACTAAAACATAACCAGGGGAGTTGATACTTTTGGCTAAGGCTTCTCAAAAGATCCCAAGATTCTTTTCTACGGTGAGATTTAGGAATTCCAAAGAAACCCGTTATGCGCCACTTAAATCCTCATTCCGGGTCAGTCATAACTGCATCAATAAAATTTCCTGAATAGCCTTGAACATCCACTTTTATGTCCCTACTCCATAACATAGCTAAACTCCCACTCCTCCCCACACTAGGAACAATTAATCCATTTAATAAGCCAATTTTAAATTTCTCTTTCTCCATCTGATATTTCTTCATCTGATATTTCTTCATCTTTGTCTCCGACAAGAAGACAATTTTGGGCTTCCACTGTTGCACAAGCTCGCGCAACACACGAACTGACCGGGGGTTCCCAAGCCCCCGACAGTTCCACCCTAAAGCAATCATTGGTCTAGGCGGTGCTGCACAGCAGTCACCGCCGTTTCAACATAAGAGTATTCACCCCCATCAGCATAAGAGTATTCACCCCCAGCATATTTTTCTTCACATAAGTGTTTCTGGACTCTATCGTTAGAAATAAAAGACATTTCATCATTACCTTTTCTTTTTTTACTTACCTCTTGGGCTAGTTCAGACTTCTCCACATTTTGGGCTTTTCCTTTTTCCCTTGCTATCTTTTTTATTCTACCACTAGCAACTTGTTTAAATTTACGGCTTGGGCTTTGTAGCTGCCCATTCCTTTCCTCACTTGGGCTTTCTTTCTCTTTTGGCTTTATTGGGCTTAACCCTTTAAGCTCTCTTATAACTGGCCCACCCTACTTTTCAACTGCTATCTGACTAACCTCATTCCCTTGCACTTCGTTTCTGACCAAACCAGCTCTAAAACCCATTTCCTCATCACATGCCTTTAGTTCCATCCCAACTTTCAAAGCTTCTGGTACCCTGTTATCCCATCCTATCTGCTCTCCATGCCCCCTATGCTCAGAAGACGTGACATCACACTTGACAGGAACCTTCACTGTGTTCAAGGGAGCAACATCCATCATGACAGCTGCACCACTCTCTTCACCAGCTCCTCCACCCACCACCGACGCAGGCAAGCTCCCTCTAACAACCCCGTCCACCTCACCAGCTCCGCCATCCACCACCATGGATGTTGAGCTCCCTTTTTCAGCCTTTGGCTGCACCTTCACCCTTTCCTTTTCACCTCCATTTTTTAAAACTCCTCCAGCCTTCAGCCATTCACCATATTGCTTCCCTGACACTTGCTCTATTGGTCTTTCTTGGCAATGCTTTTCATCATGCCCAAGTATTCCACAAATGTAACAAAACGTAGGAAGTCTCTCATACCTAAAATCAACCCAATATCTTCCACCCTCTTCATTCTTAACATACCCCCCCTTCGGAGAGGTTTATCAATCGGAACCTCAACTCGTATTCTTAAAAACTTGGCTTGATCCGCTTGCAAAGCCCGCTTGTCAACTTCTAATACCTTCCAATCTTGCTGCCAATCTCCTTCCCAATTTCTTCAGTCATATTCTCAAACGGTAAACCCCAAATCTGCACCCAGAAAGGAGAATAGGAGAAGCTGATGTTTTTTGACATTAAACCTTTCCTCCAACGACACAAAAGAAGTAGGTTGTTGTTGAAATTCCAAGGACCACTTTTTTCAACCCACTCTAACTGGTATCTTGAGCTGAATTTAAACTGCAGAATGTTAATTCCCACCTCCACTATCCTCAAGTCAGAACCCATCTTCCATGCTGCCTTTAGAGTATTCTTCAAAGCTCTTTGATTTTGATGACGATCTGAAAGTAGACGCCCAATAAGCTCAGAGAGCACTCTTCAAAAATTCCAGAACTACTAATCTTTGCAATGGCAATATCCTCCTCTTCTTCTTTTGTGAGCTTTAGCTTTTCTAAACTGTTCACTACCTCTTGATCCATTTAGACACGAGCAAAGATGGGCTACAGCCAGTTAAGAAAACTGATGTAGTCCAAGAGAGAACCCTTAGAGAGGCTCTCAAGGGAGGGAGAAAAAACTCTTACCGATTTGAGAGAGAAAGAAGGCTCTTACCGTATGGAGAGAGAAAGGACTCCCACAGGGGAGAGAAAGCTACGCTTCAAAGACAACTGAATACTTCCTTTTTTTTTTTTTTTGTCTGACTAGGACATTACAATTTTGATCCAGACCGTTTATTCTACTTTAGTGCTTTACCAATTACCGGTTTAGAAGGTCAGGTACAAGAACCAAAAGAAAAGAAGGAAAAGAACCATCGATCCATATCAAAAGTTGACCGTTAGTCAAATAAAGTCAAAATTTCACCTAATGACTAAATTTCATCATTCCATATCAAAAGTAAAATTTTCAGACATTTTTCAAAAGTTTGACCGCGGTTAACTTAAGCTTGAAATTTTTTTTGATACAAGATAAAATTTCTACTTTAGTTTAATCTAAGTGTATATATGTGTGAAACTCTCTCCTAAAGACTTGAACCTCGGCTTTTGCCCCCCCACACCCCACAAACACTTATACTTGTGGAGTGATCATCGCACTAAAGGTGCGTGATGATAACTTGAGCTTGACCTTGATTTGACAAAAAATTGACCATTCCATCCAGATGAATTTAAGCCTATATTGTAGAAAATTTAATTCCCTTTAAAATCATAGCTTATGAATCCAAATTATAATTAAAACATGAAAGATATCACAAAATCTATGAAAAATGTCCAATGCTCAATCATTTTTAAGATTAAGTGTAATAAAACTTTATTGAAATAATTGAATTATAATCAAATGACCTTGGTTTGGCCCAACTGGGGAGTCTTTGGGAAAATGCCATTGCTAATTTCAATTTGGTAAGTTTGAACTGCTAAAATTCCTTTAAATAAAAAAGAATTTGTCAAAATACCAAAGATGGATTTTCCAAATAAGTTTTGTGTCACCTAATTTGCAAAGCATCAAGCTTCCATAATATGAAAATTAGGGCCAAAATAGCAAAATATTCATTTCTCACAAACTTTCCAGCAAAATGCCCACTATCTGAAACTATTTAAAGATATGCCCCTGTTTTAAAATTCGATTTTCTAAAATTTGAGTTTCAAATGTAAAACTCGATTTTTGGACAATCGAGTTATAGCGAAATGGAACTTAAAAAAAAAAAAAATTTTGGAACTCAAGTTCCTTAAAAATATTCAAGTGGAACTCGAGTTCTTTGCAAGGAACTCGAGTGCCACAATTTTTTTTTTTTTTTTTTTAAGTTTCATTTCGTTATAACTCGATTATCCAAAAATCGAGCTTTACATTGAAACTCGATTTTCTAAAAATCGAGTTTCAAAATATGGATATTTTCTTAAATAGTTTTAAACAGTGAACATTTTACTGGAAAGTTTGTGAAAAAGTGGTAAAGCTCCATTTTGGCCTGAAAATTAGATTCATAAAGTGGACATCTTTGGAAAGTAGATATCACACAACTTTATTACATATGTCGTGGAAATTTCACTTAACATTCTCGTAAGAAATCTAAGTTCCACCATATAATATTCAACGTAGTATTTTTCTAGGTTGTGGTTAGCAGATCCAATTATCTCTGATAGTTCTCTCTTTCCCTCTACCAATATTAAAGTAATACATACACGTTTTACCAACTTTTCAAAAGTTGGAATATATTATTACTGTTGTTAGTGGAAGAAGGAAAGTGTCATTTCTTGTATGGTCTATGTTGGACGTGTTGGTGGAAAAAGAGGCTGATGGAAAACAAAAGTTTTCAATTCACGTTTTCAATTTTTTCAATATCTTCATCCGGTCTATCTTACTCATACACAAATCTTTCTATTCTTTTACTTTTTTAATTATTTTTTATTATCATTTTTACATTTCTATACTTTCACTTTTCATTCTTCAACTAAGGTTTTCATTCTTTTTTTTTTTTTTTTTTTTAATTTTCCTCAACATTCCTTTCCCTATCTCTATATTCAGAATGAAAGGCAATGGTAAAAAAGGATTGCCTATTTGAATATCCTCTACCTCTTTAAAAATCGAGTTGATGTAACATTCACCAACCGTGAGAAATGAATAATCGTAGAAGTACAAGAGTAAATTCGTTAACTCCATCCATCCCGAAATCCCATTTCCCCAAATAAATAAACCAAGGTTTCCCATTTGACATAGTTAAAAGCTTTTTCAATATCATGCATGCTTGCTATTGCTAATTAATAAGCTCTCACATGATTTTTGGTCCACACTAAAAGCAGAATCTGATTTCTTGTGTCAACTTCATAATCCATGAAAAACATTATGTGTGAACTTCTATGCAAACCTATGCAAATCTCTGTAGTACTTGCGAAGCCAAAATTTGATTATCTTGAATTCTTCATTTCGCTGTGCGGTCAACCACTCTGGGTCATCAGCCCTTGCACGCAATATGTCAAGGCAATGAGACCCTACAGAAATCAACTTTATATTAGTAAACTTGTTATTATTCAATAAAGGCCAACAAAAGATAATTATTTTGATTTTTTTTGAGATCCAAAAGTTAAGTGAAACTGTTATGATTATAAATTAGGTTATTAATTATCACAATCTTTTTTTGTACATATTACTACTATCACATTTTAAATGTGGACATCACCTGTAAAATTGGGGACGCAATGTGTTTGTACTATACGTTAATGAGTGTATGAGAAACTTTATTGCATAAAATATTGTGAATTACCATTTTTTGTAGACAGGGCAAGTATGGTGCGTGATATGTTTTCCAACACCCTGAAATTAGCAAATATTGGATCATTATTAGATCACTAAATACCAAATATGACAAAATAAAACAATAAATATTTTTGCCAAAAAAAAAAAAAACGAGATTATGTAATTTTGAAAAGTTACCCTGCACTACTATAAGGGTCACGGAGGCCATTGGAGAAGATGATGTTGCTACCAAACCTCTTGAGAATCGTCTTTATATGCTGCAATTTTACATTAAGAAACAAAAAAAAAAAATCATGTTCTTTATTTTTACATCACTTGTAGAGAGAGAGAGAGAGAGAGAGAGAGTAGCCATACTTGACCTCCATAATAAGTTGTGACCCAATGGGGCCTAGGTTCGACTCCATATTTATTCATGCAGGAGTCCTTAAATTCTTTGTAAACAAATGGTGATGCAGGAAACATGGTGTCATTCGGGCCATTCCCAATTGGCATAACCATTTCACTACACGTCTACACAGGCCAAGAAGAGGTTTAATTACAATATAGTTTGGTAATTGTTGAAGCTGTGAATGCCAAAATTTTGTAAAATGAGAATTATTGAATCAGAAAAAGAAAATTGATAAATGTATGTGTATTACCTGCCAGTCCCAACCGCTCAGTGTATCTGCTGAAAAGAAAGCATCTAAATCAAAGCACTTTTTATCATCTTCCTTGTGATAAGCAACCATTCCGGAGAAAATTCGGCCAAGAATGTCGGTTCCATTAGCTCCTCCATCAATACCTTTGCAGACAACAGTCACTGGATAGCTTGGAGGTCTATCATATTGAGCCGCACCTGAAAACAGAGTGCTTAAGTAATCCTTTAATCCGGATGCAGTCTTCAACGGCCTAATGGTAAAAAAAAATGTTATAGGACAATTAAGATAGAAAAATTAACATTTTCCTTGGAAAAACAAAAATATAGTCCAAGGAATCACCATAAATTGTAATTTAAGGTTAACAAAGAAATGGGATATATGAAGACAAATGAAGAACTTAGCATTATTACTTGCAAGTATTGAATTTCTTGCTGAGTTCAGAAAGACCATTGGGTTTAGCTGCAACTCTATCGATCTCTGACCACGAGCTCTTTATGGTATTATAGCAGCTCAAACTAACCTCCTGCAGAATCCATAATACAATGTAATTTTTTCTTTTCTTTTTTTGCGATAATTCAATTGTTACAAGCAAGGAAGGAGGAATTTGAACCATGATTCTCTTTCTAAAGGAGATCAAACTATATATGTCACTAAACTGCAAGCCAGCCTCTAGGCACGAATTTATGGTACAAAGTTAAGTAGGGTATAAACTATTGATTCTAACCTGAAAGTCCTTGGTGACAGTGGAAAAATATGCATTTGATGGCACAATGTCATCGAAGTAAAGAATGGGTGCTGAAGAGGCTAATGCGCCGATTGCAACATGAGGATACTTTAGGCGGAACCATGTTGCAAGCACTGTTGGAAAAATAAAAAGTGGAAAACATTAATATATGAAGTTTAGTCTGAGTGAGATTCAATTTCTAATATTCATAAGACTCACTTCCACCATAAGATCCTCCAGCTACTATAACTGGAGAGGACTCGGCTGATAAGTTTTTCTTCAAGTTAATAATTACTTCTGCATAATCTGCTATAGCTTGAGCTGAGCTAAAGTAGCCACGAACGGTAGCATTTTTCAATGCTTCTTCTCCTGTAAATCCATATGGGACTGATTCTCCATAGAAGCGATGCTGCAAGGAAAATCGTTATGAAAGTACAACTTTAATTTAGAATATATTTCCATGATGGGATTGCCATCTGTGAATTTGTTCCAATAAAGAAAAAAAAAATGAAGGTCATTAAAGGAACAATGTTACTAATTCTATATAATTGATTAATTATCAACAGTAGTATAATCATATATTTAATGTACCGAATCCAGTGGTTGAAGCAAATAAAGATAGAAATTTAATCTCTATGGAAAGTCCCATAGGATTTCAGGCATATACATGATTGCTTTTCTTTTTGTTTTTTGTTTTTTGTTTTTTTTTGGGTTATTTCATTTATATGATTCTTAAAATTATATTTTTACATGTAATATTTTAGGAGTGGTTCTAGGCTTCTAGCGATCTTGTTATTCTCATAGCGAATCTTTATCTTAAGAATGTAACTATGTGTAGCCATTAAGTAACAGTATGTTTTTTCTCACCTCTATGTACAGCTCCAAAGCACCAAACCTGCGAGCACCCTCCATCATGAATCCTATAGAACCAAGATCGCCGTCTAGGGAAGTCTCCTCTCCCATATATGCAAATATGGGAGCAGCCTTCTTGGCGCCACGCCAATGCTTAAAATTCACAACATATTTATGTCGGAAAGTGGTGTAGCTGACGGGTTGATAGTTGAAGTGATCAAGTGTTTGGTCATAATAAAACGTTTGGTAATTTTTGTTTGATTCAGATTCAATTAGAGATGAGTCGTATACACTTTTACTTTCCTTATTGTATCCTCGTAGCACACCGAGCTTCGAAATCCTTGGTGATGAAGCACGAGTGAACGTAAAAAAGAGCAAGAGAATAAGCAAGCATGGAAGCCATAGAGCTGCCTGGAATGATCTTGGAGCTCTAATGGCCATGATATGTGAGAGAATGCGTGCTTGAGTGGGAAATTATTGGTACATATTTACGTAGAAAATAACTACTTATATACTACTAAATTTAAGTTGATCCCAAAATAATTGCATGATTTTTGCATTCAAAATCGTTGTTATATGTTATAATTAGTATCTTGACTTTGTCATCTATAGTACGGACTATAGATGACTAAAATTAATATATATATATATATATTTTGTAGTATTGATCATTATTAAAACATCTGAAGAATTGAGTAAATATCCGGACCCTATGGAATTTGTATATTTCTAAAAAAATTGAAAAGTCTCCACTTATGAAAGATCAAGCCGATATTGGCATTGCAGTGCGAAGGGCTTTTCTCATAGGAATAGAAGGAACATATTAATAAGTTTTGGTTATAGATGAAAAATTGGGTATATTTAGATATTCTTATAGGAGTATGTTGTAAAAATAAATTGACAAATAAAACAATTGATATTTCACATTATTGTAGTAAAAGTAAGCTTTGATACTCTGAGATAAATATAATGTTCAAAAATTTGACCAAGAAAACATAAAGGAATTATCAAGATTTTATAGAACAAATGACATTAAGTAGTGTAGATTACGAAATTAAAAATAAAATGAAATGGTGTAAGTCGAATGGGATTTGTGTATTGAAAACATAATGTAGATCGTTGGTTTTTTTTAATAGGAATTTGCAATTACTGATATTTTTATTTAATGAAAGAATATATATAACTAAAAAAGAAAAGGGTAAGACTTTAAAAAAGTTATACTCAACCAAATCTCTTAAAAAAAGCAACTAAATCAAAACAAATAGATCGTTGAGAGATGAATGGTCTTCCATTTAAGTATAGCGCGCGCTCTATTTGTTTTAACGTTAATATTTTTTGTAAAATGAATTATTTTTTAAAAAATAATTTTTTAAAATGTACTTCAAATTTTTTTTTTTTTTTTTTTTTGGTAACGGCCTTAAAAATGACCCCTTGTTTGGAGTTTGGTATGCATAAAATTTTTTTAATAATTCTTGTATAATTCAAAACATGAATACTATCTAAAGAGCCAACTAATATCATCTATATTTTGAAAAACCAAGTATAAATTTGATTTTTCAACTAAAATAATCGATAATATTCAAGTTCTTGATAAACTTAATACTTTTAAAACTAATTGTCCAATATTATATTGTAAACACCCTATTGGTGTCATTGATGATTTTATTTTTAAACAGTTCATTTCCAATTTGCCTTGATGTACAAATTTACGCCTACACTCACACGACTCTTCGCTTTGAGATTAGTTCATCGTAGGTAATCTATCATTAGGGTTTTTTTTTTTTTTTTTTTTGTGGAAATCTATCATTGGTTTTACTTAATAGTCCAGTTGCTGGTATTATGAGATAATTAATTAAGACAATTATAATAATCTATCATTGGGGAATTTAAAAAAAAAAAAAATCTATTATTAGTTTTACTTAATAGTCCAATTGTAAGTTTTAACATATATAGTACTTAGTAGTACTATCTTATACAGGTCTATCTATCTTTGAGCATCTATCTATCTTATGCAGGTCTCTCTCTTAGTCTCTGTCCGTTCATAAATGGATTCATTAGACCCCAATTCAAAATTTTAATCTCTCTCTCTCTCTCTCTCTCTCTCTCTCTCTCTCTCTCTCTCTCTCTCTCTCTCTCTCTCTCTCTCTCTCTCTCAGGGAGTGTTCTAACCACTACAACAAAGTTGATTTTTTTCGAGGGTCAAAACCCTTGAAAAAAGTATTAAAAAACCTTGAAAAAACTTATTTTAAGAGTCTAATTGACCCTTGATAACCTTTGAAACATATACCGTCGAAAAAGAAATTTTGAAGGCCTTCATGACCCTCAAAACAAGTACTCTAATCTTATTTTGAGGGTCAAGCGACCCTTAAATAACCTTTTACCAAGGTTTAAAAGATTTATATTTACAACCCTTGATAAATAAGATTATTTAAGGGATCTCTTGACCCTCAAAATAAAATTTTATTTAAAAAAAAAAAAAACCACAATCATGCACAATATATATACACACACACAAACAAATTCACAATTGGATGAAGATTTGCTTGATAGCGAATATGATCTTCGTTTTTTTGATGAATCAAAGTTTTATTCAATCTAAATGAAAAGTACAAATATTATTTCTGTCCAAACACAATGATAGTAGCATGGTTGTGTACAAATTACTCAATCATAATCTATCAACTCCTATCAAACATATAATGGAGCTACCCAAGCTACTTTACGAAGGGGAAGTTACTGAAGAAGCTCAAATCGATTCGACCCATTGGGTATCTGAAACAAGATCGAGTTCTCCGAGTAAATGCATCAGATGGGTACGCTGACTTTCTCCCCAAGAGTCCAAGTCTCAGAGCTCAGACCGAGTTGATTTGTGAAGAAACAGAGCAGAAGCAGAGCATAGAGACAGGTGTGACAATGGAAGAGCCTGACATTATCGATGTTGAGGAGCTTCTGCGAGACCTTGAAGATGAAGAAGATATGGATTTTGATGACGAAATTAACAACAAAGAGAACATCGGACCACCATTGGAAGCAAAAGAAACAGTTGCATACAAGAAATCGCAGCCGGAATTTCAGGAATACAGAGCTTTGGAAGAATCAGAAATGGGAAACAGTAATTGTCAACAAATACCTTTATCGAAGATTGACATCTCGTCATTCCGAAGGCAGACTTGAATTCCGGTACCCTCTTCGACCCAAACCTACTCGCTGCCTTTGAGCTAGCCGTGAAAGAGCATATTCAAATGAGCGAATATGTAGAATTAGAGACCAAGCTGTGCAGAAAAATGTAGTCCAGCAGTGTCGTCATTTTTCTTTTTAGCCTAATTTCTACAAGAGCATTTTGAAACATGCCATATCACTGTTTGAAAGGGCATTTGGATACATGCAGCAGAATATGAAATCATTCGCATACCTGTTAGCTTCGCTCCAAGAATCTAGTATAATCCCTGCAGAGAATTTTACAAAGAGTTGCAATGTGGACTTTATGCTTGCTTCAGCTTACAAACGGCTCTGTATTTCAGAATCTAGTGTCTCATCAACATGCCCATTTGAGAAAGATTGTCTCTGCTGACGCTCACGTTCTAGTCTAACAAACTCGCTTCCTGCAATCACAGCACTAATACACCTGCAGAAGAAATTTGATTGTCAAAGATAGCCAAACGTAATGAAAACCACTACAACATTTCATGTGCAGCAGACCATGGCTTAACTTTTCAGTTTAATATTCACAAAAGTATCTAGAAGAGTAGAAGGTAAAACACAGATATTTGTGCTATCAAATGTTGTAGTTCCAGAAGATCTAAGGCACATAGTGGGTTTAATTTATTTGCATGTATGCATTTGTTAACTTTGGGTTTCAAATAGTATTTAACTAATAAGCATTCAAGAGTCCTTGTCATTGGCGTTATTCCAATTTATGGAAAAATGACTGCATACCCACCTTGCCAAGCAATTGATATTGTTGTTGAAGCCCCCTGTTTCAACATTGAAGGCAATGGTGTTCCAAACATTAGATGCCATGAAGGTGGCAAATAAATATGGTAACAGGCTCCACGAACCATCATTTGCACCCCCAACTTCTTCCAAGACTGACCTCACCCACTGGGAATCATGATCACGGACCACACCGACACTATTTGCCACTCCTTTCAATCTCCTAATTTCCTTCTTTTCAGGTATTTCATCAGGTACACGCTTAACTACCTCAGCTAGTAATGAATATATCAAGGGTGCACCTTCTTCAAGCACAGCTCCAGCAGCTTCAGCTAGAAGCCCATCAAAAGCCAGGGCTAACCCAGCCTGAACACAAAATTCAATCACTGTATCCAAATCAACAACCTGTTTCATAGATGCCTCTCTCTCTATTCTGTCACCAGAATGCAGGCTGCCAGCTATTGCCTCTAGCACTTCACCATGAGCAACACACTTGGCATCTGCACTGAAATTAAAGGAAAACATGAATTTAAAAATGATGGAGAAATTATGCAGTATCTGATATACATTTTTGAAATTAATGAAATGGCCAAGGACACCACAATCTTGCCTAATACCACAACAGAAAACAAAACTGATATTAGGACTATTATGTGCTCCATTCAAGTGGAATACCACCAAAACTTATCTTACACTGTTTGGCAAGCTTGAACCAAGATGCAGAAAATTCTGAAGCATGATTCGTAATAAAATTGACATCAAGAGGCAGAAAATTCAAACATTGTATTAAACTTCTTGAACTCATTCTCTAGTAGGGAAGGTGTGACATTCAAAGGGGGGTCTTTTTTGTAGATGGAATAACCTTTGGCTGGCCATAAAATGCAAAGTATACATATTAACTAGATTAATACACCCATACAGAGTAAACAACAACCACCATGATGCAGATCATAATTGACAACCCATACAGAGTAAAGTATACATAGTTGTTGTTGCTTGTGCCCCAAAAGGTTTGAAGGAATTATTTCCAATGCATTAACTAGCCAAAGGGAGAAAATAAAGTTCTAAATCAGTTTCATGTTATCACCAAACACTGCTTTCAAACTCAATGATATGAGAGGGAATTGGCAAATAATATAGAGACACAAGAAAAATGCAATCACCAAACACTGCTTTCAAAACACTTGTAATAAAGGGTTCTACTAAGTATGTCAGGTTTTCATGCAATCAATTTCAATACTTTACATGCCACAATCAAAATTCAAGGAACTAAAACGGGAAAACATATTAAAATTTTCATGACGCTAGATGAAAAGTGACAATTAAGCAGTCTACGTACAAACTTGGAGGACTTGATTACTTTGAATGGACTGAAATTAACAAGAGCTTCTGCTAGGAAGAGCTCCAGATAGTGGAGCAGAAATAGACCACAATCACATGAATGTTCCTGCTGTGGCAGCTGACATGGAATGTGAATTAATTTCAGAATAACAAAAATTATACATAACCCATGATTTAGGGGGGGTTGGGGGGAGGTGTACAAATTACAGCCAATTACTAGCAAAAATAGGTCAAAACAAATTATATGCTAGGGAAATGAAAATAACCAGATAAATTAAGCTAAAAAAGATTGCATATACTTCATAATTTTCTCAACGGGTAACTACAACTCAAAAGGAGAGTTGATTATTTTCCATAGCAAAAGGGAGGAAAAATATGTTAAAATTAATCTTCTTTTAAATTTTATTATCTTGTGTAACTTTACAGATTAGTAATCTATGTAAATAAAGAAAGTAGAATGCATCTTCATGTAAATTTTATTATCTTGTATAACTTTACAGATTAGCGATCAGCAAAAGAAAGTGTTAGAAAGGATACAACAAAATACATTAATGTATTTCATTCATATGAGATATCTATAACAGGCTCATTATATAGAGTGCACATTCACATTCCATCCACCCGCTCACACATGGAAAAAAAAAAACAGTGGTCAATAATTCAATATTAAACCCATAACTTAAGAAAACATGCACAATAACTTATAATGAGAAATCAATGTATCCATTGGGGAAACCTATATTACAGCTGATCCTTAATGTGAAATAGATTTGGTTCCAACTAAGTAGTACCTCCTCCATGTGCTTGAGGCTAGAGGGTTTGTACAAGCTTGTCTGGAAACCAATGGATTGATTCAAATGAATTAAACAGGACTTCATTCAGCGCAAATCACCAGTGCAATATGGTAGAGTGAAAAACCTGAGTTGCACATTATATACTACAATAGACATGATAGATATTGAATTTTTAAATTCCTAGTGCAATATGAATTCTTACTACTATAACACAAGCAGTAAGTTATTGTTCCTCTTCCAATGCCTCTTAGTCCTTTATGATCAATCAAGCGAATGGCCTTCAAACCCCGTAGGTTCATTTTGCATAAATGGTTTGAACCTCCACATGAAAAAGGCATTGCAAACAAAATCAAAGACATTACTAATAGCACATTGGCAATACAAAGCACACGAATTCTCACATCAAGTCACTGATGTATAAATAACATCAACCTAATCTGAAGAATTTGGCTATAAAGAATAGTACCAAAAGATCTTTTTATCATCCTCAAAAGATTCAAAATTCACAATCTAAAGCCCTGAATACTTCCATTCTGAACCATCATTAAAACCCAAAATCATCATCGAGTGAGTAGATCTGAATAATGCAATAAATCCTTAGCTATAGAAATTCAAGATCTAGATCAAATTCCAGGACTTAATCTCTCCACATAGAACCTAAAAATTCAAGCTTTACTCACTATTTTTCATCCAAAATCCAAATAGCAAAATCAACCAATAATTTAAGCTAGAAATTTAAGCAATTGAACACACACACACACACACACACACACACAAAGTCAATTCAATCCCAAAATTCTCTCCAATACATCATTCTTTTCCTACAATTTTTAGACAACCAAACAGATTCTCGAATGAATCAAAGAAATTTAATAGAACTCAAATTTCAGCACAAGTTAACGGTTGGGGATTCGAGCTAGAAAATTCACCAATTGAAAACACCATCAATAAAATTATAAAAATGAAAATAAATAAATAAATAAATTTTCAACAAAAAAAATCTCAACAAAACCGATACAATACAAACTCATTTATTTTCCTACGATTTCTCAACAACCAAACAGATTCTAAACGAGTCTAAAGAAATTTAATCGAGCTCAAATTCCACCACAAAGCTAACGAATTGAGCTAGAATTTCAAAGCAATTGAAATAAATGTAACTTTTAAAATAAATAAAAACTCAAACAAAGCCTATTCATTGCAAACAATTTCTCCGAGTAAATCTATAGAAATGCAATGAAATGAAAAGCCGTAGAAGATCGTACCTAGTAGAATCGGATATAAGCCTCTGAGTGATTGAGAGAGAGAAAAGCTTGTTGTGGAAGCTGATTCAGATTCCGATATTCAAAGTACAAAAGCAATGGAAGTTTGTGAGAGAGTGAGAGTTTTCTGATATTTGAGTTTCTGAGAGTTTTCTGAACGAAAATGGAAATGACTACCGTGTGAAAGAGAGAGAATGAAAATGTGTGTTTATACCTCTCTATCTATCTCAAGGGACGAAAATATTTTAGGTATCTATTTTAAGGGTTGGGTTAGTGTTGCGTTGAAAAAGGGGTAGATATTTGAAGCCAGCTCACGCAGGAGAGCAGAAACTGCCCCTTTTCTTTAAAATATCGTTGTATGGAGTAGTTTATTTCAAGGATTCTTCTAAAACTTTGTGACCCGCGAAATAAGTTTGCTTTAAATCAGGCCGGGCACATTAATTAGCATTTATTTCCACAGTGTTTTTTGAACCCTTAAAAAATGTGGGTCAAAACAAATCAAGTTTCTTGTAGTGAACTAAGGGCTATTTTGAGTGCAATGGAAAGAGTTTTAAATATTTGAATGATTTTAATGAAACAGATTTTAACCTTTTAAGTTAATTCACACTTTTATAGAACCATAAGCCTCTATGAAGATTGACCAAGTGAGAGAGACGCTGATGGTTGGAGAAAAAAGGGAGAGAAGAAAAAAAAAAAAACTAAGCAATAAATCCTTCTCTCTCTAGTCTCTATGTTATGATATTAGTTTTTTTTTTGTTTTTTTTTTTTTGAGAGAGAGAGTTTCAACCTATAGCGTCCGCTCCTAATGATAGCTCTTTATCATCAGACTAAGACACCAATCGGTTTTTGGTGTAGGCGGGGATTGAACCTCAAATCTCTTATTCAATTATCAGAGACTTTACCAGTTGAGCTAACTGGAACCCATTGTTATGATATTAGTTGTAAACGTAATCACTAATCAATAAGGGGAGAGAGAAAATAAATGCTAGTAACTTAGTAGGGAGGATATAAATGTTAAGTGATGATGTAGACAATAGTATTTTTTTTAACAGTTAGATCTTTTCATAATCTATAGTGTAAAAATAGTATAATTAATTTTGCAAAATTACATCAGGTGTAGTTTGAACTCAAACTATATATATATATATATATAGAGAGAGAGAGAGAGAGAGAGAGAGAGAGAGAGAGAGAGAGATGGGTTCAAGTTACACCTGGTATAACTCTTATAAACTTACACCTTTTTTACACCATAGATTTCTAAGAGATCTAACTGTTAAAAAAAACACCATTAAATGCAATTGTTTTCCAACTTATTACCTAATTAATACTAGCATTCCCTCTCTCCTTATTTATTGATTTCCACTAAATAATATTTTCTTCAACACAGTCTAACAAAAAAAAATTGAAAAATAATCCCATTTTCATTGATTTCACAATTTCTTTTTGTTGAAATGAGAGATCAATGAATACCTGATTTGGTGATACGAAAAATGGATTCTCATACAAGGTAGGGCCTCCAAAGTTGCCACCAAATATCTTGATAGGGTTCAAGCAGAATCGTGGACCAACCTATACACAAGTGTATTCAGTGTTAAAACTACCATCACAAGTATCTTATAAAGCACATAATTTAAGAAGCAAATCTCTGCAATCCTCAATAAGGGTCATTTTCTCTCAATCCTCTCAAAGCCCTTTATCTAATATCTGCATTATAAGATGTAGAAAGTAAGTATTAATATTATTAGTAAGTAGTAACAATCTTAGGATCATGAAAATAAATATGTGTAAGATAAATAAAATATGAATAAAAAAATTCAAGACTAAACGAATGGATATATATGTGTTATATTTTTTTATGATATTTAAATTTAGTAGTACACATAAGTTCTTAGTATAATTTTAGAAGATTTATAATAATAATAAATTGTTAATTGGAAGTATTAGGTTTGTGTGGGTAGCCCAGAGGTCCAATTCTATTGTAAGCTCATATATGCTTAACCCTAGCTCTCACTTTCTACATAAACCCTAATTGAGATTATAGTGAAGATATAACCGTAAAAACTCTCTTTGTGAATGTAGGCAATTAAATCAAACCACATAACCTTATATTCGTTCTCTTCTATCTATACTCACTTTCTCCATATTTTTATGAAATCTAACATAGCATTAAAGTAGGAGATCATGGGTTTGATATCTGTCATTACTTTACGTCCTATTTAAAATGTTAAAAATCTCACATGTTAATTGGACCTTCACTTATTAAGGAAAAGTTTATGCCTATTCGTGAGGGGGAGTACTAGAATTATAGTTAAGTGGTTAAATTTACCATTTCATAATAATTTAAATTTTTGGAGAATTGGTAATTTAACAAAAATAACTAAATAATTTCTATATACATAATTTTTTTTCATATTTTCAAGAAAATAAAAAAATTTATTGTATCATATTATTAATTTAAAATTATTTGATTTTTTAATCTAAAATCTAACATACATACATTATGAATAGCATTTAAATCTAATCATCCAAATTATTACAAATATTAATATAAATAAATTCAAAATTATAATAAAAATCCAATTTTTTTATTTTTAATATAAATATAAAACATTAAACTAGTAAATATTCATTTTATAATATATAATAACATAAATTGGCATAATATACAATTATAGTACCAAATAAGAGTATTAAAATTAATTCAAGTTGAAGTATTTATATATAAATATTATAATGAGCATATATATTTAATACATGTTTTATACTTTTAATCATAGAAAATGTGTATATATATATATATATATATATTAGATTTTTTTTTGGTACTATAAACGATTTTTTTTTTAAATAAAAATATATAGACGCATGACATTTATTATATTTGGTATATATTTATAAACAAAAGTTTTTGTTTTTATATTTTACTAACTGTAATAGAAATTGGGACCGTAAGAGAATGTAGCTACCCCTTGTTGTGGTGCCAGTCATCTATACATCTCATGTAGAGAATGTATATATATTTTGATTTTTTTTTTAATCTAAAAACTGAACCTCCGACTTAAAAATTAAAACACTCTAAGAAGCTTTCATCAAATGAAAAATTCAATACTATTTTTCTTTTTTGGTAACCAATACTAATTGCACTTTATTTATTTATATTTTTAAATTTGTTAACCAAAAAGGGGTGACTATTTGGTAAAGTGACTATAATAGCATTTGCCGCTGAGGAACCAATATTTATTTGAAAGAGAATAGAATGGAGATGAGATAGAGAAAATAGGACAAAAAATTTGAGGAGGGTAGTTGACTGAAATTAACTAATTTCGGTCAACTCTACTATATTCCTCCTCCTTTCCACTCCATCCGAACTGGCAACATTTAATGGGTTCAACCGTAGATTAATCTCACCCTTACTAATTATTAAGGTCTCACATGCAAGTGCATGCGACTAAAAACTAAGATGAGTCACCAAGTAAATTGACAACCTCAAACAAGAGATTTTAGAGTTTGATAATTGTTGCGTAAAGCATTTCTTTGGATCCTTGTTAAGAATTGTGATTATTTTGTTATGAAATGCAAATATGTACTATAGAAATTTTTTTGTGTTGGAGAGAGAGAGAGAGAGACTCATAATACACTTAAAAAAAATTAAGACACTTGAAATAAAGGCTAATTATTGTTGCATAAAGCTATATACACACCAGTACGTATAACCTGTGAAATCGTGTTCTCGCAACACGATTTTTTATTATAATTTTTAAATGATGAAATCACGATTTCAAAATACAATTTTACAATTTCAGCTGAAATCTTTTTTTCAAAACATGATTTAAGCCTTTTCTGTGTACGTATAATGTGTGTAACAATCATTGCTTAAATATATATTTAAATGTTGTCTTTATTACATAATTAAGTCTGCACTGCATGCGGTTAATCTTTGGTCCACACTAAAAGCAGAATCTGCCTTTTGGTGTCAACTTCATAATCCATGAATACCATCATGTGTGAACTTCTACGTAAACTTACGCAAATCAACGTAGTACTTGTGAAACCACCGTTTCATTATCTTGACTTGCTTTTTTCGCTGGTTGATCAACCACTCTGGGTCGTCCGACCTTGCAGGCACTATGTCAAGGCAATGAGACCCTGCAAAAATCAACTTTATATTAGTAATCTTGTTCTTCAATAGAGGCAGCAAGCAAAAGATAATTATTTAGACATTTTTTTGGGTCAAAAAGTTCAGTGGAGTTGTTATGACCCTAAATTAGTGTAATGATTCCGAATACACTATTCTTTTCACGTTTTAAATGTCGACGTCTCATTTGAAATTGTGAACATAATGTTATTGCGTGCGTTATTATTATGAATTACCTTCTTTTGTATACACAGCGAGTATGGTGTCTGATATGTTCTCCAATATCCTGAAATTAGCATATATAATAATGAGATCATTGTAAGTGCAAGCTAACTAAATACTACAAATTAGATTATATTTTTTTTTAAAAGTTACCCTGCACTACTATAAGGGTCACGGAGGCCATTGGAGAAGATGATGTTGCTACCAAACTTGTGGAGAACCCTTTTTATATGCTGCAATTTTACATTGAGAAAAGAAAAAAAAAATTTCATGTACATTATTTTTACATCACTAATACAGAGAGAGAGACAGAGAGAGAGAGAGAGTAGCCATACGTGACCACCAAAATTAGTTGTCATCCAATGGGGCCTAGGTTCCACTCCAAATTTACTCACGCAGTAGTCCCTATATTCTTTGTAAACAAATGGTGATGCAGGAAACATGGTGTCATTCGGGCCATTCCCAATTGGTATAACCAAATCACTACATGTCTAAAAAGGCGCAGGAGAGGTTTAATTACAATAAATTTTAGTAATTGTTGAAGCTGTGATATTGATTAAATTAGAAGAAAAAAAAATTGATAAATGCATGTGCGTTACCTGCCAGTCCCAACCATCCGGTGTTTCTGATGAAAAGAAATCACCAAAATCATAGCACTTTCTATTTTCCCCATGATAAGCAACAATTCCGGAGAAAATTCGGCCAAGAATGTCAGTTCCATTGGCTCCTCCGTCAATACCTCTGCAGACAGTAGTCACTGGATAGTCTGGAGGACTATCATATTGAGCCGCAGATGAATACAAACTGTTTAAGTAATCCTTTAAGTTGGATGCCTCCTTCAATGGTCTAATGGAAAAAGAACATGTAATATGACAATTAAAGAGCAATATAATTAAAAACTACGTGTTAGTTTATTAATACAAGTATATAAGATGAAAAGTACTAACGATTTCCTAGGAGAAACAAAAATATGTAGTCCAATAACTCAGCAGAAATTGTAGTTCAAGGTTAACAAACAAATGGGATATGAAGACAAATGAAGAACTCAGTATTATTACTTGCAAAGTTTGAATTTCTTGCTGAGTTCGGAAAGACCATTGGGTTTAGCAGCAACTCTGTCGATCTCAGACCATGACTGCTTTATGGTATTATAGCAGCTCAAACTAGCCTCCTGCAATATCCATAATACAAGCAAAGTCAACTCTTTTTTTTTTTAAGATAATTCAATTGTTACAGGTAGGAGAGGGAGATTTGAATTATATATGGTTATCTTTATAAAAAAGTCCAGACTATATAATATATATGTCACTAAGCTATAAGCTTCGTGACACAAAGCTAAAGCCTTTTATACATAAGGTACAGTTACCACCGTGCTGCTGCGCACCCTTTGTGTGATGTCATCCCATAAGCACAAGTATTTGTAGGATGGGGAGACAAAAGTCACGGTTCAAGTTTCCAAGATAAAGTTTCAAATGCGTATACTTAGATTAGGTTAGGACATGATTTTATCTCAAAATATAAGGTATGGTTCAAAATATATAGAGTATAAATTATTCATTTTAACCTGAAAGTCCTTGGTAACAACTACAGGATATGAATCATGTGGTACAAGGTCCTCGAAGTAAAGAATGGGTGCTGAAGAGGCTACTGCTCCCATTGCAATATGAGGGTACTTTAGGCGGAACCATGCCGCAAGCACTGTTAGAAAAATAAAAAAGTGGAAAACATTAGGATGTGAGATTAATATGTGGAGTTTAGTTTAAGTGAGATTTACATTTCTAATCTTCATAAGAGACTTACTTCCACTATAAGATCCTCCGACCACTATAACTGGAGAGGAATCAGCTGATAAATTTTTCTTCAGGTTTATAATTATTTCTGCATAATCTGCTATAGCTTGAGCTGAGTTAAAGTACCCGCGAATGGTAGCATTTTCCAATGCTTCCTCTCTTGTAAATCCATGTGGGATTGATTGTCCGTAGAAACGATGCTGCAAGAAAAATGGCCATTAAGCACAACTTTAAAATATGTTTCCATGACCACCATATTAAGGGTGCGGTAGTCACTCTATAAGTATAAATGTTTGTGAGGTGTGGAGGGTAATGATCGGAGTTCAAGTCTCCAGGAGAGAGCTTCACATATATATACACTTAGATTAGGCTAGAGTAAAAATTCTATCTTGTATCAAAATATATATAAATATATATATATATATATATATATATTTCCATGATGGGATTGCCATAAGTGAATTTGTTCCAATAAAGTAAGAATAAAAAAAAATGAAAGTCAATAAAGGTCAATGTTGTTATTTTTATATAATTAATGGGTCCCGTTAAGTAATTATCCATTCTAAGAAATTTTTTTTATGAAATATTAAAAAATGTGTCAAAAAAATTAGTTAGTTTTTTATTTTTCTATAAAATGTTTCTTAAAATAGTTTATTAATAAATATCCTAAGATCACATGTTAGTAAAACCCATAATTGATTAATTAATTATTAACAATAATGAAAACATATAGTTAATGTAGTGAATCTAGTGATTGATACAAGTAAAGACAGAAATTCCATCTCTATATATGGAAAGTCCCACATGATTTCAGCATCATTCTTTTTCTTTTCTTTTCTTTTTTTGGTTTTTTCATTTGCATATGATTCTTACTGTTATATTTTTACATGCAATATTCTAGGCTTCTAGCAATCTTGTTATTCTCATAGCTAGTGATTCTTTATTGTGTTTAAGTGCAACTATTTATACACACACATACAAAGCCAGCCATATGAATCAAGTTGACTTAATTAATTAACAATATGTTTATACTCACCTCTATGTACAGTTCCAGAGCACCAAACCTGCGAACATTGTCTGTCATGAATCCTATAGAACCAATATCATCGTCCAGGGAAGACTCCTCTCCAAGATATGCAAATATGGGAGCAGCCGCCTTGGCGCCACGCCAATGCTTAAAATTCACGACATATCTTTCCCGATACGTGGTGTAGCTTACAGGCTGATAGTTGAAGTGATCGAGAGTTTGATCATAATAGAATGTTTGATAATCTTTGTTTGAGTTAGATGCAACTAGAGATGGGTTGTATACACTATTTTTTGTCCTTTTGTATCCGCGTAGTGCACCGAGCCTCGGTCTCCATGGTGGTGATGAAGCATAGGTGAACGTAATGAAGAACGAAAGAAGAACCAAACATGGAAGCCATAGAGCTCCCTGGAATGATCTTGGAGCTCTAATGGCCATGATACATAGAAGAACCGCACGCAACGATTGAATGGGAAACTCGTTGTCATATTTATGAGGCAAAGGACTATTTTCATGCAACTAAATTTGAGTTGATCCCAAAATAATTGCAGGATTTTTGCATTCAAAGTCGTCGTTATCTATTATAATTAGCACATTGACTTTGTATTTTTCTAACTATAATAGCGATTGGAAATTTGGAATGGATGGAGAAATCTTTTTTTTTTTTTTTTTTTTTGAGAAGGATGGATTGATGGAGAATCCAGTTACCCCCTGTTGTGGTGTCAGTCGTCTAGACATTAGTGACAAACATTTTTTACTATTATGGTAATTTGATATTGCATCATTTTTTGATTTTATTATTATTATTATTATTTAAAAACCGAGCCTTCAACTTAAAAGTCAAAAACACTCTAAGCGGCTTTAAATTCAATTTTTTTTTTTTTTTTTTGGGTAACCAATGCTAATTTTACTTTATTTATTTATTTTTATTATATATAAATATTAATAAGCAAAGCTCAGAAAAAGTCTAATTAAAATCTGAAATTGGACTTCAATTTAGTGACACCTATGTCCATTCAAAAAAAAAAAATATGAAAATCACACTATAATTATCCTTCCAAGTATCCATTCTAATTAAATCACTTATACATATAAGACCCATCAAGACTTGGATCACCTCCCCTAATCTACCAGCTTTTACGCATATTAGAAAAATAAAATTCAAGTATTCACTTGTATACAGCTCCACTTGCCTTTTCTTTCTCAAATCATACGGTTGTTTCGCAGATCATCAAACCTGCCTTTTCTTCCCCAAATCAAACGGTTTTTTCACAGATATGAAAACCGAAATTCCACTCCTACACAATTAATGGTACACAGGGCCGGCTCAACAACTTTGGGGGCCTTAGGCGAAAATTTTAAGTGCGGTCTTTTTTATATTTAAATATTAATTAAAGAATATGTATTGATTTTTTATTTAAAATCTATTTTTCTTGCTTTTTAAGGTGCAAAATTACTAGAAATAAATTGATATGATACATATCAAAATTATTAATTAGTGTGATAATTTATAATAATTGATAAAATAAGAGTATGCATTAAAAAAATGTGATAAATTATTAATTAGTATGTAGTGGGACTAGCTGTGATGTGTTGTGGGCTTTGAGCAAACTGTGTAGTGCTGTGTGTACTGCGCAGTCTTGTCTGCACAGCCCACAGCTTGCGCAGTCTTGTCTTAACTTTTTTTCCCCCCTTTTTAGAGCATTTTTAATACATTTTATTGACCAATAAAAGTACTTAAAATTTTTTTAATTAAAATATATAGATAAATATATTTTTTATATATATATTTTTACAAGTGGGGCCTTCTTTATTTTGGGGCCTTAGGCGATTGCATCAATTGTATTATATGTTGAGCCGGCCCTGATGGTACATGTTGTAAGATAAATTTAGAGTTACAGAATAAAATAAACATTCCTCCAGCTATAGTTGTTTAAGTGCTTAGAGCAAAAAAAGACTCACTATATGATGATAGTGTATATAAAAGGGTCTTCTAGCTTATGACCTTTACCTCACACATATCTTTTTGATGGAAACATAGGCTATATATATATATATATATATATATAGGCTAGATTAAGGACCCTTTTAAATGAAGATTTTCATAACTTTCCTTCCATCAAGGAGCTTAAAAATTGTAATTTTATGGTGTTTTATTAACCAAAGAGGTTATACTAATTGAGAGTTATTAAAGGATGTTACACCTAACATGTAACTTTCACAAATAGGAAACTTAAGACATGAGTTTCACCTTCACTCAAATGTGGATCACATAAAATTCTCTTTAAGGAGATATAATCCTACACATCTTACCACACCGGTTTAGGAATTCCTTTGTATATATAACTCCTCTTGCTTTTTCATTAATACTATGGAATTTGAAATGGGACAAAGTTTAGCTAAAAAATTAGTTATAGCCTAAGGCTACAACTTTACTCAATAAATATACATTAATACATATTTTAAAAATATAATGATTGAATTACATGTACTTTACGCTCTTAATACATATGTCAAATTTTGTGTCAATCGGATATTACTTACTATATGATCTATAAGCTTATATTTTATGAATAATTTTAAACTATAAAAACTTGTACTTTAAACAATTTATCGATGACATAACTATTGATCTTTAAATTTCTAGAAATTTTGCAAGCATAAAGGATATAAGAAGAAAATGTAATCTAATGGTAGATTTGTCAAAATTCACCACTAATAAAAAGATAATGAGTAAGGTTGTAGCCTCAACCAATTTAATAGCTAAATTTGTCATTTGGAAGGTACCTCTCAAATTCTATGATGCATGGTTTTGGGTATTCAGAGGGTTACTTCCCTATCTTATATATATAGAAAGAGATTCTCCTTCCCCTCCAATTTTATTTTTCTACAAGGTTTTAATGGTCCTGGCTTATTATGCTCTGAAAAACCCGTTCCAAGCATTGCTAAGGTTTGCTTACTCCTTTCTTTCCTCTGGCTTCACTAAATTTCTGTTTAGTTGCAATAAAATGACCATGTGTGTTTGCATGTGGTGAACTTTTTTTTGTTACTTGGAGATTGTCGTAAAATTGGGAAACTTTATTGGCAACGAATTCATGTTTTTTGAACTGTTTATTTAAGGTAAGTTGTGTTT
This sequence comes from Lithocarpus polystachyus, assembly GCA_033629205.1. NCBI lineage: Eukaryota > Viridiplantae > Streptophyta > Magnoliopsida > Fagales > Fagaceae > Lithocarpus > Lithocarpus polystachyus. Next base: position 42,063,045 of record CM066165.1, on the reverse strand, counting down.
TGTTGTTTATGTTCTTATTAATAATAGTCAATTATATAATTGGTTGTTGATATTCTTTTTATTAGAGCTTTAACGTTTTAATTTTTGCATTAGTCACACTTCTACTAGAACTTTGTATTTTTGCAGTCAATAATGTTTCAATGTTCAATTATATCTCTGCAAATTTCTCATTTAGTTTTAATTCTTTTATTTGGAATAGTGATGGGTTTGTGTCAATTTAGAAGCTTTGCAACTTCAATAGTTTAATTTTCATTTATTTTGAGATATATAATATGTGTATGGAATTTGGTATTGAAGTGGTAAAAGGGTGGTGGGTAATTTAAATTAGGCGTAAATGCACTTTTAATCCCTACATTTTGACTTTTTTCTATTTTGATCCCTACATTTTAATTTTACTTCTTTCAGTCCTTAAACCAATTAACGCGTGTCATATTAGTCCTTGCCTTCAATCAACTAACAGAAAAAGCTGACGTAGTTGACGGCACTATTAAAATAATAATAAAAAAATTTATTTTGGCATTAAAAAATACCACATCAACATTTAAATTTTAAAAAATTAATTTATTAATTTTAACTAAATAAAAAAAAGTAAAAAAAAAAAATTAAAAACAAAAAAATCACGTGAATTGAGATTTAAGAGTGTCTTGAACAAGAACTGTGGGGGTAAGAGGCCTCATGCCAGATAATGGGCCGTGGACCTGTCCGATGAGACCTATACGTCCGAGGACAACAAGTCGTGAGGAATGTACCTGGCCTAACTCCTTTCTGAAGTGTAAGTTACGTGGAGAAAAAAAGACTGGTCTGAGGAGACTTGCCTGTTCTGATTATCAAAGGGATGATCTAGATGAATGCTCCAATATCGATCCTAGCATTTCCAGAGAATCCCCTGACTTATGTAGGCAAAAAGGACAGGTGGCAACGATCAGATATTAAGTAAAAAGCTGCTGCCACGGCATTTATAATCCTGCAGCTAACATCATGGCCGCATTAATGGGAAAAAGACGTCTGAACAGTGGCCCTGGTCCTTTACAACTACCATGTAAAGGCTTTAGGGGAAGGTTGATGGGACAAGTATCAAGAATGAACCACCTAACTGGCACGTGAGAAGAACTGGCATATAAATAGAGCTTAAGGCAAGGAAAAAGGGGACATTGAACAATCTAGAGAAAAAGAGGAAAGGCTAACAAAAAAGTATCAAGGAAAGAGAAAGAAAAACACTTAGGGAATTGCCAAGAAAGGCTCCTCGGACCGAGCCGAGAAGAACCCAATACAGTTCCAGCACTTCGTCTTTATCAAGTTGATCATAGCTAGATTTAGGCCATTAACCAGCTAGTTTCAACCGAGTTTACTTAGCCCACTCTCTTACAAATTCATTGCAAGTAGGGGTGTGCAAAAAACCGACGAACCGAACAAACCGACTGAAACCGACCGAATCGTTGCCAAAATTTCGGTTCGGTTTCGTTTCGGTTCGGTTTCGGTTTTTAATTTTTAAAAACCGAAAATTTCGGTTCGATTTTGGTTTCCGGTTTGAATACACCGAACCGACCGAAACCGAACCGAACATATTATAATATATTTCATTATTTTACATAAAATTTTTAAAATAAAGTCTATATATATTTGCAATTTGGGCCTCTGTTTGTTATTATTATTATTATTTTTTAAAAGTGGGCCTCTAGTTTGTACATTAGTTAGGGCTACAGCCCTTTCATTTTATTAGGCCCATTTGGGCATTAATATATATACATATATATATATATATATATATATATATATTGTAATCAAATGAATCAGATCAAATCCGCCAATCCGGCCTCCTCATTCTATGATTCTTTAATTTCTTTTTATTTAAACATTGTTATTTAAATGTTAAAACCCATTAGATTAACTAATTAAGATTAAACTAAGTAAATTTCTATTAAACTAATTAAACTAAAACTAATTAAACTATAAAAATAAAAGTTAGAAAGTAGAAACCCTACCACTTCTCTTCACTTTACTCTCACACTCTCACACAGCCGGGCTAGCCGCACCAGCCTCATCACCAGCCAAGTCTCCATCTCCAACTTCTTCTCCACTGTCTCATGCTCCCGCTCCCACCTCAAAGCCACCGAGTCCTTTGGCTCCAACTCCATCCGCCACTCCTTCGTCGCCTTCCTCCTCTCCGTCAACCTCGCCTCCGGCTCCTCCCTCACTGATCACCCCAACCCCCTCCAATGCGCCGACCGGTACTCCCTCTCACAGATGGCAGCACACTCCACTCTCCAGTCCCTCTCTCTCACAGTCTTTGCGTCTGCTGCCGCCTCCCCACAGTCCCTCTTCAATGCTTCTTCTCTGTTCTCTCTCTCTCTCTCTTTTTTTTTTTTTTTTTTTTGTATTTGCTACTTGCTTGATGCTTGACCGCTTGGTGTTTGGGTGGTGAGAAAACGGAAAGCAAAGGAAATATATATATTTTCTTATTTTGGTATGTTTTCTGATTATATACATGATTTTGAGTTTTTTTTTTTTTTTTTTTTTTTTGGTTTGCTTGGTGTTTGGGTGCTGAGAAAATGTGGAAAAGTAACGAGAAATAGGCCTTTTTTTTTTTTTGGGTCTCTGATCTGTTTGGTTTTAAGAAATTGGAAGCAACCAAAAACCGACCGAACCGAACGGATTGAAATCCAATCAGTTCGGTGCCGGTGTTACTTCCTTTTGGTTCGGTGTCAGTGCCAAATTTGGAAAACCGAAAATTTCGGTTCGGTGGAAAAATCGCACTTCAAACTGACCGAACCGAACCGATTACACCCCTACTTGCAAGAATATTGTTCACTTGCTGGGTCAGAGTCCATCTCTCTTGTAGGCCCAAATTGTAAATTGTGTCCTTACAAAAACAATAAGAACACAAATCTAGATTTAAGAACAAGAAGAAAATTTTCCTTTATTTGACATTTTCTCTTTTTTTTTCTTAGAAAACAAACACAAGATTAAGCAAGAACACAAACACAAGCACAAACACAAATGCAGACAAATCTAGCAAGAACACAAACACAAATCTGGCAAGAATACAAACACAAACCCATCAATCCATCTTCAGCGAAACGAGCAACAACCCAATTCGCTTACCTCCATCAACACAAACTCCTAGTACAAACAAGCTCTAATGAAAAAAACCCAATAACAAAAGCCAAATCCTAAACCAAAAATATGGGTAATCGATTCTAGTGGAAGCAAAATCAAGAGGCCGAAGTGCTGAACCAGTGAAACCAAACACAAAACCCACCACCAAAACTAGATTCGAAATCACCAAATCATAGATCTGAACGACCAAACCCAAATCCCAGATCTGAAACCCGTCAACAACCTCCCCTAAAGCTCTCATGGTCCCTCCCCTCTCTCACCACATCCACCATGTGGCAGACTGAGACGTCTCGCACCGAAGACGACGCGGCAGAGAGGATCGTCGACGACGGTGTCAAAGGAGAACGGTGTGGGTTCGCCACCGATCTGCTTCAAATTATCGCCGTTCTTAGCCCCTCTCTCTTTAAACCCAAATCCAAACTACCGCCGACCTCAGCCTTTCTCTCTCTACCCAAATCTAAACCACCACATCTTAGCCTCTCTTTCTCTAAACCTAGATCAAAGCCATATCCCAAAAACTACAACCTAAACTTAAAGAGACAAAGAAATGAGAGAAAGCAAAGAGGGAGAGAGCGGAGTTTGAGTGTTTGACCCAAGAGAGAGATAGGAAAATGAAAATGAGTTTGAGTTTTGTGTTTATTGATGATGTTGTGTTTGGTTGACAAGAAAATTTAAGAAAAATTGAGATAGTTACTAAAATTTTTTTTTCTTAATCTTATAAACTGAAAAGAAAAAAAAAGTTCTTCATTTTTTTAAAAATTTAAATTAGAATTGCAAAATTAAAGTTTATTGTTTTTAAAATTTTAAATAAAAATGCTGAAATGGCATATTTTAAATACTAAATAATTTTTTAATATTATTTTATTGGTCACGTCAGCATTTAATGTGCTGACAGTGGACTCTATCACTCATATTAGCTTTTTTTGTTAGTTGGCTAATGGCAAAGACTGATATGATACGCGCTAATTGGTTTAGGGACTAAAAGTGGTAAAATTAAAATGTAGGGACCAAAATGGGAAAAAGTCAAAATTTAGAGACTAAAAATGCATTTACGCCTTTAAATTATTGATGTCATAATATTGGAGCTACCAAAAATAATGGACACTGACTCACTGGAATTATTGTAGTGTTTGAAATTGGAATAGGATTGGTGGACTGTCCCTTTTATTCCTTTGCATAAAATTTTAATGGGATTTTTTTTTTTTTTGAAATTTTGTATCATAGTTCTATTTACGTATACTTTTACGTGAATTTGAAAGCATTTCAAAAGAACAAAACATCATAATATTGGAGCCACAATCATTAGTTGCGGCATCAACAACAAAACCATAAGTTTCACATTCAATTGTTCTTCTTCCATGTGTCCACAAAAAATCAGATAAAGGTACCCATGGTTAAGTTCTTATCTAACATCTCCCATCCACATATAAAAACTGTGTTTTGAAGCCTATTTGAATGAAAAATGTTTGTTAAAATGTCTGATAAAAAATCTAATAGCCTTTGTGCAAATAAATTTTTAGCTACTAAACATTGCCAAACTATTTGGACTAACTTTATAACTGTAAAGTTATGATTTACAATATATTTTATGTTGGCTTTTTTCCATGGTAAAAAGTGTTGTATTTGCCTTAATTTTGTTCCTTGTATTTTGTGGGATTTTATTGTATTGAGTTTAGTATTAAGTTGGTGAATAATCGAGCATGTATTGGATGAATAAGTGGATTTCGTGAGTGTCTTGCAAGAAGCCTGCCCATGAAACTCTCTGCTTGGAGGATTTTAAGTGTGACTTTCTTACCCTTCACACATACTATATATACTCTCATTACCTACAAAAGCAAGAGAGGTTATTCAGAGAGAAAAACTCTAGATAGGTTTTCTACAACACAATACACCTACTTTTTAAAGAGAGAGAGCTACTCATCCTTAGAGAGAAATCATTTAAGCCTCTTCTCCTTTCCTCTCCCATTATCATACCTTGAGAAGAGATTTGTATCCAAACACAACTCACACTTATTCAGAGTGTAGAGAGTATTTTGAAGCTTGAGAAGCTTTGAGAATTTGCCAAAAGAAGCTGGTGAGGCTTGGCGGATGCAATCGGGTGCATTGCGGGATTCAGAAAGCTAGTGAAGACAAGACTCTGAGAAGTCCGTTGGTAGCAAAAGCTTGGATGACTCAAGTACATTGGGTAAACTAGGCTTAGAGGGTCTTTTGTTATTCGTGTACTCCAACTTATTCACTAGTGAATTGATTTTAACTTGGAGGGTCGCGACGAGGTTTTTCGCCGAGTTCTTCAGTTTCCTCTTCGATAACACGTCTTGGTGTTATCTTGTGTTTGCATCTCTCTTCCCTTACTCTTGTATTTTACATTTATTGTTTGTTGTTTATGTTTATGCACTAGAGTAGTTATCAATTCATTACGCACATTTACTTTTGTTCCGCACTTTGATTAAGTAAAAGTAAAAGTAATCTAGTTGTAATTTAAAATTTGGGGTCTAAACAAGCTCTTATGTTTTCACACAAATGCAAGTTTTCAATTGATATCAGAGCAAGTACACTTGTTTTGGTTTCATTACCTAAATGTAATCCTTGGCCTCTTGTGTATATTGCCATGGATAGTGCTTTGTATGCTTCTATGGACGTTGTTGATTAATCATTGACCTTTTGTGTATATTGTCATGGATAGTGCTTTGTATGCTTCTATGGACGTTGTTGATTGTAACATGCCATGTGGTTGTGAAAATGCCTCTATGAGTGTTAATCCTCACGCTTGTGATAACATGTTACATAAATCTATGAGTGTTGTTAATATTCCAAATGTCAAACTCTTGAAGAAAAAGGCTAAGAAGTTTCATGAGAATTTGAGCAAGTTCATTTGTGAAATGATGATTTGATTGCTAAGCTCAATGAATCCAACAAATTGACTAAAAAGTATAAGAAACTTGCTGAACATTCTCTTGAAAAACTAAAGGAGTTTGAATGTTTTAATATGGACTTAGATGCTAAACTTGTTTTCTTTAACAAACTAGTAGATGATCTTAAATGTGAAAATGAATCTCTTAAGATGCATGCCAAGTGTTTGATTGCTGAACCTATTGCTAAAGAAAAAGAAAATCTTTGTTGCAATCATATTGTGTTACCTGATTTTGTATCTATTGTGAGTTCTACCTCTAAAGATAAATCGATGTACATTCCTCTACACAAAAGAAACCAAAAAGAGGAGAGAAAGGCTCTTAAGCCTAAGCCTTCGTTTAGGTCTCATCCTAGAGAATTGAGTGGATCTAAGTTTGTTTCTACTTGCCACCATTGCGGTGTGATCGATCACATAAGACCACAATGTTCTATGTTAAGGAGAGAACAGAACCATGTTGTTAGATCCCTCCATAAGAAGTCTAGTGGACCTAAACCCATTGTTTGTCACCATTGTAGTGCCTTTGGTCATCTAAGACCTCATTGCTTTAAGTTTCAAGCTCTTAAAAGAATCAAAAGGAAAGAGAAACTTGAGCTTCTTGGAAGTTATGCTTTGCAAGCTAAACCGGATTTGATTGAAAGTGGCAAATTGTTGAAGCATGTGGTTAATGCTCTTACCTCCTTGTCTATGTGCATCTCCAGTTCTCATTCTTCCAAACTTTGTCTCACTTCTCATGAGACACTCATTCCAAACAATCATTCCGTTTGGATGAGGAAGGGTCCTATGGTTGAGCTTATGCTTTTTTTAGTCATTGATCTAATTCTTTTGATCTTTGTAGGACCCTTTATGCATTAGATGTTTCATCGTCATGCATCTGTGCATCATGCATCTCTTTATATGAATTGTTTTTGTTTTTGTTTGGTATTACTTTTATGTTTTTGTTTTGTGTGTGTAAAAATCCAAAACTACATAAAAAGTGAAAAACTCAAAAAGTTTGATCGTATATATTTGAGCACATATCTTATGTGAGTTTGGCTCAGTACTTCCGTACTAATGGCGTAGTGCATTTACGAGCTTAGCTTGTTATATATGTACATTTTCTAAGTGTGAGTGACATCTAGAAATCTATGTTTTGATTGTTGTAAATAGATCTTCAAGCTTGTTATGAATGATTGGTCAATAGTCTTGCTTGATCTTGATACATAAGTAGACTTGTGCCTATATATCTCCTCCCTTTTTTTTTTTTTTTTTTTTTTTTTTTTGCTTAAGAGCTCAACTAATGTTAAATATTGAAAATAGACAATGAGCTTAAAAAGCCATCGCACAAACTAGTATTTGACTAGGAAAAAGGGAAAGTGACATGTATTTGAATTATATGGTGCCAAAGCCAGAGGCTCATGTTTGTCAAAGTTATATCAAAAAGTTTATGGCATTGCTTCTCAAAAATCTGAGTTGTTTTGATCAAAAGTATGAAAAATAGAAGCCAAATGAAAAGCTTTCAATCAAATGTAATCACTTTGGTGAGGAGTCATATATGTTCATTTCTACAAGTGAGATAGGTCACTTGACTTCGTACTAGTTGTGTATGACTTGATTAAATTGATCATTGAAGTTTCATACTAGACTATGAACTAGTTCATACTTGTTTCACACACACAACACACAAGTTTAATATTCAATGAATGCATATTTCATTTGTGTGTTTGCTCATGTTCAAATGTGATATGTGTGCTCAACCATATGTGGATCAAATCAAAAAGATTTTTGTTCTTTTTATTTGCTTTTGGAAGTGATTTGTATCACCCATGTTTTTCAAAGATTTTCAAGATGATTTTGTGTGAAAAACATATTTTCTGGGTGTTTTCGTGACTTATTTCATGAGTAAGCTCTGTCGCGAGTTTAAATGATCCAATTCTCAAGTTTTTCAACTTTGGATAGAGAGTTTCGCGAGTGTTTCGCAAGAAGGGCTTACCAGCGAGTTACCCGCGAAAATTCCCAGCTTCCTACGAAAATTTCCAGCTCAGCTTTTTAAAGGGCTTTTCGTGGGACATTTGTTTTAAACTTCTCCCATCTTCTCCCAAACCCCTATGTTTATATTTCTACATCAAAACCCAACTAAATTCAACTGTTTTTCATTCCATTAATATCTCTAAGGTAATTTTTAACTCTTTTCATTGATTTTGATCCTTAGATTATGTTTTTTGGAGTTTTATGTTCATAGTTGGGAATTCTCAAATGGGGGTTAGAAAACTTAATTTTTGTCAATCTTTTTTATTGGATTTTGTTTTAAATGATTTTTGCTTTGGACGTTAGCCCCTTGTGGCGAAAATAACATGTATTTAGAAAAGATTTTCATATGTTCATGCATTGTTTAATATACATGTGTAATTTGTGCACTCTAAGTGTTTGATAAAATACCTAAATGACATTTTCTAGTTGTTTTAGACTCCAATGAGAACCAATTTTTGGGGATTACTATGATTATGCATGTTTTGATCATTAGTTGTGTGTTTTACACGCTTTGCCCCGTGAGTACTTGCTCATACATTGGTCATGCATCTCACGTGCACATTAGATGCACATTTGATGCACAGACTCTAACACTTGACATGTTTCGCATTAACTCATGCTAGTTAAGTCTTTTTAGACCTTTTAGCACATATAACATGTTCTTGTGTCTTTGTCATGCCTTGGTCTATATTTTTGTTCTATCATTCTTAGCATGTCATGTTTACTTTATGCTTTGTAGCATTGTGTCTTTAAGATATTTTATCTTTTGTTTGAGATTCATTTTCTCATTCATCTTGCACCCCTCATGTATCTTATCCTTGTTCATATCTTCTTTTCTTTCCCTCCTTCCTCTTGATTCATTTGTCTATTCGTGACAAAAAGGGGAAGAGTATACTGAAGTGTTTCGTCATTTCTATATGATTCATGTGCACATTCTCAAGGAGAGAATTTTTATCTCATGCACATTCATAGGGGGAGAAAGCCATAAGGGAGATGCATATACTAAGGGGGAGAAGACATTTTTTTATGAGAAAACTTTGTTCTTACTTTTTTTTACTTTATGCTTGTTTTCTCATTGCTTTATGGTGCGTTAAGTTATATTTATTATCTATGCTTTATTGTTCTCATTGCATCGTGTTTGTGTGTTGGATATACATACATCCTTATGCTATTATGCTTTAATGATTGCATATTCGGATGATCATTTACTTTGATATGTGATCATTGTGGTCATTTTCATATGACTGTTTTGTATATGATCAAGTTGCTCATTGTTTCACATCATGTTTACTTGATCGCATGTTTACTTGTTACATTATGCTTGTCCTTTTATTACTTGCTTTACCTTGAGGGTCTAATGCGTTTTGTGCGAGTGTTTTAGGTTATAGGTATACATGTTATAAATTCATCATAGTTTTTAGACTTAAGTGTGAGTGAGTTTTGCCATTATTCTCAAACTCACATTTAAGTCTAACTCTGTTATGGGGTGTTTTGTTACGGAATAGCCAAAGGGGGAGATTGTAAAGTTATGATTTATAACTATTTTTATAATGGCTTTATTCCATGACAAAAAGTGTTGTATTTGCTTTAATTTTGTTCCTTGTATTTTGTGGGATTTTATTGTATTAGTTTAAGTATTAAGTTGGTAAAAAATCGAGCATGTATTGGATGAACAAGTGGATTTCGCGAGTGTCTCGTGAGAAGCCTACCCGCGAGAGAGCCACGTGAAAAGCACATGTTAGAAGCTGTAGAGTCGTGCCAAGCTATCAGTTTCACGAGTGCCTTGCGAGAAGGGCCAACCCGCGAGATATCCGCGAAACTTTCTACCTGAAAGATTTTAAATGTGACTTTCTTACCCTTCACTATGCTATATATACTCTCATTACCCATAAATAAGAGAGATCATTTAGAGAGAAAAACTCTAGATAGGTTTTCTACAGCACAACACACTCATCTTTTAGAAAGAGAGCTACCCATCCTTAGAGAGAAATCATTGTACCCTCTTCTCATTCCCTCTTCTATTATCATACCTTAAGAGGAGATTTGTACTCAAACGCAACCCACATCTATTTAGAGTGTAGAGAGTGTTTAGGAGCTTAGGAAGCTTTGGAGATTTACCAAAAGAAGCCGGTAAGTCTTGGCAGATGCAATCGGGCGTATTGTGAGATCTGAAAAGCCAGTGAAGAAAAGACTCTGAAAAGTCTGTTGGTAGCAGGAGCTTGGATGGCTCAAGTACATTGGATAAACTAGGCTTGGAGGGTCTTTTGTTATTCGTGTACTCCAGCTTATTCACTAGAGGATCGATTTTGACTTGGATCGATTTTTTGCCGAGTTCTTCGATTCCCTCTTCAATAATACATCTTGGTGTTATCTTGTGATTGCATCTCTCTTCCCTTACCCTTGTGTTTTACATTTATTGTTTGTTGTTCATGTTTATGCACTAGAGTAGTTATCGGTTTATTACGCATATTTACTTTTATTCCGCACTTTGATTAAGTAAGAGTAAAAGTAATGTAGCCATAATTTAAAATTTGGGGTCTATACATGATGTTGTGTCTTCACTCAAATCCAAGCTTTCAATAACAATCATTATTGTTGCCTCTTTCACTTCTCACAAACTTTTATGATTGGAGCTTTAACATAATATGTAATTCATATATGATTATTTTAAGAATTCCATTAACTTCAAACACATAACATGGTCAAAATAGAAGTTATTTTGATAAGAATCTACCCAAGAGTGAGTAGATTATAAGAGAAATAGCTAATTTGAGGCAGCTGACCTCCAAGAATAAGAAAGAATATTTAGAGAGAATAGAGAAGATAGGAGAGAAATTGTTGCTTATTTCTAATTTGCTTGAGTATTCAAAGCTATTCCAAGTAAAGCCATATCTGTACATTCTAACAACCTATCTAACTAACTAACTGACAGCAACTAACATATTAACAACTTCTACGATAAATGACTAACAATTCCCTAACTCTAATGCAACAGCTTAGGACAGGTGTATGTGTAACAACATTAACAATAAATTTACGGTAGTAAGTCAGCTACAACAGCAACATTGCAGGCAGTTGCTTGATGACTCTTAAAGTGTCACGCCTCAAACCCAAAAGGGTCCAAAGCATGAGAAAGACGTCTCAAACTACCTGTAGAATTTTTCCTTTTTGGCAATTCAATCTACATAAATCATAGCAAGTACTAACATCAAGAATTACCACAATAATTCCATTGAATATACTCTCAAAGTAAGTCAGAGTTCTAAGCAATAATTACAGGGATCATTGGCCACAAAAGAATAGAGGTCTAAATATATAGTTACACATCATCAGCTTGTCCCATCAGTGAGAATAACATCACAACCACTATAATATACAAAAGAATGAGTCAAGCCTATTCTAAGATGTACATCATCTAATATCTCCATTACAAAAGTTTAGCCTCCATTAGTAGTCAGTTTAACTATCGTTACCCACCAAAAAGTTGTCTCAAAAGATTATTGTCTACTCTGAAAAGTTTATAAAATAATGGAATGAGACAGAGCCCAGTAAGTAGCATAATTAATGGGGGTAGGGGAAATGCAAGTTCCATTTTCAATAATAATAATATGATATGAGAAGAATGATTGAATAATGAAACACCAAGTTTCTCAAAGTAAATACCTTGAAACTATGTACTATAATCAGTGAGCACCAATAATATAATTTCCAAAGTTATAATATCTAACATAGGGTAAATTATCATAAATATACCACACTACCACATAGACCGGTCAGGGGATCCACCCATTCACAACTAACATGATATTGTACTCTCTGGTATGCAGACTCTTGGCCCCATAGACAGCAGCCTCATCCATACCCTCAAGGTTTTTCTCTCCCCCAATGGACAGCAAAGAGAGCGCATCAAATAGGACCTCTCTTGCATGTGGTCTCTTGGCCCCATAGGCAGTAGCCTCACCTACACACAATCAAGGAACCTCTTCCCCCCATGGGCAGCAAGGAAGAACGCGTCATCCAAAGTGAAAGAGTACTGACCTAGATTTGATTCCATTATCACAAAGACTATGACAACCAAATCGAGTGATCACTGGGAAATCACACATGGCATGTTATTAAAACTATATAAAGCTCACAGGTATACATTTCCTTGGAACACATAGTTTATATCTAGGTAGTTTCAAAAAAACCTTAAATAATCTAACTTCCACAAAATTTGTAAGGTTTTTAACTTCATTCTTGTTAAAAGATTTCTATTAATTTCCCACATAACAAGATAAGATAAGCATCTTTTAATTTTCTAATATACCATAAAATCCATGATTTTTTTATCAAAGATTAAATAAAAGATGCTCATTTTTTCGTATCAACAATTCATGCATTCCCCAAATGCAGTACCAAATATGATGCATTTTCATATATAATAATATATAATAGGGTCACAACACAACACTTTTAAGAAAACATATATCCATATATAATTTTCCAAAATATGTTTGACCAAAAAACATCATTTATGAAACATGGTTATTTTCCAAAAATATCCCATTAAGAAGCTACTCACCTTGCAACCGCAAAAGCCTAATTCTCAAAGCTCCAAGGAGATTAGCTAGAACTTAAACAATATCAAGTAAACCTATCACAATAAGCATAGAGCTTGAAATTGCATCTAGCTATAATTTAGGAATTGCCAAAAGAGCACTTAATTAAGCAAGCCTACTATTTAACCTCATCAATAATCATATATACCACTTCCAAAGTTTCTCAACAAATTGATTCACAAGGCAAGAACTCCAATTTATAAAGTTGGCCCATTAATATCATCTCCAACATCATGACTAGTTTCCATAAAATTTACACTACATTATTAAGAGACTCATGAAAGCAAAATCAAAATATCCTCCAAGACAAGATATTTAGAACTTCAACTAACTCCAAATAAACCCAATGGTAATTGAAAAAAATTAAGTTTACCAACCATTACATGTTATAACTCAAAACCCCTAAATTTTTCACCATAAATAAACCTTAAGTAGTCATCATTAGCACAAACCATATACCCACTCATCAAATAATTTCACCAATACAAAACCCATACATAAAAACACATAAATATCACTTCCAATACTCATAAATCACATGGGTATTATTATTAAAGGTTAGATAACAATAACCTCAAGCAAAAGTGTAAAACCCATCAAAAAGATTAGAAATTTTTACCTCAAATAAAGGATGTGAAAGTGTTTATGGATTCACAAAAATTTTCCGGTGCTCTTGCCGGAAAAATGATGGTGGAAATGGTGGTGGTGGTGTGGAAGTGCCAGTGGAGAGGATGAGAGTAGAGAGTGTATGAGAGAAAATGAAAAAATGAAAAGAAATGAAGAGTGAGCCGGCCAAAGAGTAAAGAGATGAGTGAAAAAGGAGTGGTGGGGAAGGGGGTTAGGTGGGGCACGTGGGAACACAAAGAAAAATCTGATCTTTTTTTTTTTTTTTGTCTGACTTACTGGGATGGGACGTTACATAAAGTATTCTATATTGTTAAGTAATACAATAGCTTATCATATTTTAATATAATACATTACTCCTTTTTTTTACCTATTGTTTGGTTACTGAGAAAATGAAGGAAAATAAGCATAAATAAATTTTAGAGTTTTAAATGTGTCTCAACTTTTTATAATATAGAAAATCAGAGTATAAGGATTTTTTTTTTTTTTTTTTTTGAAAAGAGTACAAGGATTTTGGAAATAATTCTCCACACTGGAATGACTATCATTGATATTTACTTATGGTTGTACAAGTAGGATTATACAAGGAAAGTTTTGACGCACAGGTTAACTACGATCTGTCATGATTTATTATTACACAATATTCTCCTTGAGTTTGGTAATGATTTGATTTGATTTGATTCAATGATCTTCTGTGTTCTAGTTTTTACCAAAATGAGAGTGATTTTCAAGATTTATGCTGGCTGGACCAATGCCTATGGTTGGTGGCAATAATGCTCAACTTAAGTTGCTGCATAACTGATGTTGGTGCTACTACTAGAGGCTTAAGTAGTTGCATAATTGTTGGTGTTGTTGTTGGAGGCATGATGGATGTTTTAATTGATTTGGCGTGTCATTATATAAATCCATAAATTTTGAATGATAGCATTTATTTCTCATTTAGGAGTAGGATTAAGAGAAGATAAAATTTGCTGCTCAGATTGTTATTTACTTTAAGATTAACAATCAATTGGTACATTATTTGCAAATTTCATCCAAAATGAGAACCTTGAAGCCATATACATCTTGGGCTAGGAAATGGTAAGGGTATGCCTGACTTAACTAAAATTTACCTTCAATTGGTACTGACTTTCACCTTGAGTAATTTTTCCAATTTTCTTTCTCCTAAATTTTTATTCCATAATCCTAGCCCTTTAGTTTTTTTGGTTTTGTTGACTGCTAGATGACTCTTTAGAATTGAGAGACTAAATTTCACCAATAATGGCAAATTGAAGAATGTGATCATCTAAATATGCACCACGTAACAAAAAATAGGGTTTAATTATAAACCTACATTTCTATAAGTGGTCTGGTGGACATACATTGAATAACACCAAATGGTTCACATCAATATTGATATCTGGTTTACTTTCTTGATTTCAATGTAGCTAGCCTAAAACATGCTTATGATATCCATGTCTATTTACAATAAAAATAAGTATGTGCTTCAAGCATGAATGATTTCTTGGGGCATGTCTTGTTTATGGTGAATATATTTCTTAAGCCATATCAAATGTTTTATTACGGAATGGATGTTTGAAATGTAGCTATTGGAAATGGTTGTTGATCTTTTAGTTCTTTTAATAGTGATGATATAATTGTTTGGTTTGATTGAACAAGGATGGCCAAAGAAAATTTTGCGGTTTCTTTTCCAAAAATTGTCGAAACATAGTCATGTGGGTAATTTTGGAATATTTAATAGCAAAATTGTTTTATCTATGTTATTGAACTATTTCGTTAATACAAAATTCTTTTCTTTTATTTCTTATAAAATGTTCATGACTATTCTTGCAATGGATTTTAAAAAGGCCAATGGACTTAAGTGACTTCATAAGTCATCTATTCAGGATGTCAATTAAGGTAAATATTTATTCACTATATCTTTTTTTTTTTTTCTTTTAATTTTGACATGTTATTCTTTGGTAAGTTTTTTCAATCGGTGGTGTTGATGTCAAGCTTATGATGAGTAGGTGGTAAATACAAACAATCAAGCCTAAGTCTTGACATCTTAGATAATTTTCTTTTAGTCTTTTCTGCTTTATACAAATTAGATTGTTTAGATTTTTGTTGTTATTTTTTCTCAGAACTAATGAGCATATTTTTTATGTTGTTTCTATTTAGATATTTTGTATACGAAGATCTTGGAGGTAACAAATTATAATTGAGTTAAATGATCACATGCACCTCTATTCAATTTAGGAGATAGTATTGAACCAATTTATTCTTTTATTTTGTATTGTATTTAGTAGGATTTCACAGACAAATATTGTGAATTGATATTGTATATATAGTATTTAGTAGTGATTTTCAAAATTATATACATAATAATAGTGTAATGAGAATCTTGACGTAGCCAATATCATAAAAATTGCAAGGAAAAACTATTTTAGTATCTCCAAATATCCTGGTCAAACTAATGTTCTATATGTTTAATAATCCAAATTATAATTAATAGCACCACTACAATTCATCATTCTTGTACGTAAGTACAATTTACATACTAGTTTTATTAACTTAAAATGGATGACTATTTTGTAATGACTATAATAACATTTACCCGCTGTGGAACCAATATTTGAGAGCAGATAGACCGGAGATGAGATGGAGAAAATGGGACCCAAAAAAAACTGTAGATGCTAAAAAAATAAAAGTCATAGATTCAACCATATATAGTTAACCTCATCCCTCAATAATTAAGGTCTCACACGCAAGTGCATGCAACTAAGAATGAAGAACTAACAAGAGTCACCAAGTAAATTGACAATCTCAATTAGGAGATTTCAAAATTTGATCGTTGCTACGTAAAATATTTCTTTGGATCCCTATCAAGAATTGTGATTATTTTGGTATGAAATGCAAATATGTACTATAGTCATTTCTTTTGTGTGTGTTAAAGGGAATATACACAAAATTCCCAAATTTATGAGATACAAAAATAAAGAAAAATATACACCAAAGAAAAACAACCACACAAGACAATATTTACTTGGATTGACAATTTGCCTATATCCACAGAGTTGCAAAGATTTCACTATTCACATGAAAAAAATATAAGACATGGCAATACAGTTTTCTCTCTAAAAAGCAATACAAAACCCTATTATCTAAAACAACAGTTTTCTATCTTGTGCACAGGATTCATAATGATCTACAAACGAGCTACAAACAGTTATTCTATCCTAAGCTCTGGCTTAGGCTTATTGGCCCAAGCTTCCGCTCTATGAACTAAACCTCAGAAAAACTCCCATTAAAAAACCGTAGCAATTTTATTTTAGGTCGGGTCATAATCCGGATCAAACTCAATTAAGCTCCACAAAGCCCAACACGTGTGCGTGTGTGCATGCGTGTGTGTGTGTGTGTGTGTGTGTGTGTGTGTGTGAGAGAGAGAGAGAGAGAGAGTCATAATACACTTGAAAAAAAAATTACGTCTCATGATATAGAAGTTATACAAAACTAGTTATAGAATAACACACGCAGCTTGTGAAATCGTGTTTTAATAAGACAGTTTTAATTATAATTGTGAAATGACAATTTCACAATTATTTTAACTGTGTACATAGTGATAATTATTATTCTAATATATATATTTAAATGTTCTCTTTGTTACTCAAGTCTGCACTACTGCGGTTAATCTTTGCTCCACACTAGAAGCAGAATCTGATTTTTGGTGGCAACTTCATAATCCATGAATAGCATTATGTGTGAACTTCTACCCAAACTTACGCAAATCATAGTAGTACTTGTTAAACCATCGTCTCATTATCCTAACTTCTATTTTTCGTTGTGTGATCAACCACTTTGGATCGTTTGCACTTGCAGCTGGCACTATGTCAAGGCAATGAGACCCTGCAGAAATCAACTTTATATTAGTAAACTTGTTCTGTAATAGAGTCTAGCAAAAGATAATTGCTTAGATTTTTTAGGGGGTCCAAAAGTTCAGCGGAACTGTTATGACCCTAAATTAGGGCAATGATTCCAAACACGTCATTCATTTCACGTTTCAAACGTGGATATCTCGTTTGAAATTGTGAACGTGAAGTTATTGCATACATTATTATGAATTACCTTCTTTTGTATACACAGCAAGTATACTATCTGATATGTTCTCCAATATCCTGAAATTAGCATATATAATAATGAGATCATTGTAAGTGCAAGCTAACTAAATACCAAATATAACAGAAAAAAAAGGATCAATATTTTTGCCCAAAATATATAAAAAAGATTATATATTTTTGAAAAGTTACCCTCCACTGCTATAAGGGTCACGTAGGCCATTGGAGAAGAGGATGTTGCTACCAAACCTCTTGAGAACCATTTTTATATGCTGCAATATTACATTGAGAAAAAAAAAATCATGTACATTATTTTTTCATTACTTATACAGAGAGAGAGAGAGAGAGAGAGAGAGAGTAGCCATACGTGACCACCATAATTAGTTGTAATCCAAGTGGGCCTAGGTTCGACTCCAAATTTATTCACGCAGTAGTCCCTATATTCTTTGTAAACAAATGGTGATGCAGGAAACATTGTTTCATTCGGGCCATTCCCAATTGGTATAACCAAATCACTACATGTCTACAAAGGCCAAGGCGAGTTTTAATTAAAATCAAGTTTGGTAATTGTTGAAGCTGTGAAATTGATTAAATTAGAAGAAAAAAAATTGATAAATGCAAATGCATTACCTGCCAGTCCCAACCACTCAGTGTTTCTGTTGAAAAGAAATCACCTAAATCATAGCACTCTTTATTTTTCCCATAATAAGAAACAATGCCGGAGAAAATTCGGCCAAGAATGTCGGTTCCATTGGCTCCTCCGTCAATACCTCTGCAGACAACAGTCACTGGATAGTTTGGAGGTCTATCATATTGAGCTGAAGATGAATACAGACTGTTCAAGTAATTCTTTAAGTCGGATACATCCTTCAATGGCCTATGTGTAAGTTCATAAATCAGCATAAATTGTAGTATAAGGTTAACAAACAAATGGGATATGAAGACAAATGAAGAACTCAGTATTATTACTTGCAAAGTTTGAATTTCTTGCTGAGTTCGGAAAGACCATTTGATTTATTACCAACTCTATCGATCTCAGACCATGACTGCTTTATGGTTTCATAGCAGCTCCAACTAGCCTCCTGCAATATCCAAAGTCAACTTTTTATTTATTTTTAGATAATTCAATTGTTACGAGTGGGAGAGGGAGATTTGATCTATAGTTCTCTTTAAAAAGGAGATTCGACTATGCCACTGAACTACATACCACATGCAGTCTTCACGCAAAAAGTTAACCCCATTTAAATATAAGTTACGGTTCAAGTATTAACTATTGATTTTAACCTACAAGTCCTTGGTAACAACAGTATAATATGAATTTGCTGGTACAAGGTTAAAGCCTTTTAAACATAAGGTATACGGTTACCATCACGCACCCTTTGCGTGATGGTCACCCCTATAAGCACATGGAAAAACAGGAGTCAGGGTTCAAGTCTCCAAGAAAGAGTTTCACATGCATACACTTAGATTAAGTTAAAACGAGATTTTTATATCAAAATATAAGATATGGTTCATAATAAATAGAGTATAAACTATTTTAACCTGAAAGTCCTTGGTAACAACAACAGGATATGAATTATGTGGTACGAGGTCCTCGAAGTAAAGAATGGGTGCTGAAGAGGCAAATGCAGCCATTGCAATATGAGGATACTTTAGGCGGAACCATGTTGCAAGCACTGTTGGAAAAAATTAAAAGTGGAAAACATTAGGAAGTGAGATTAATATATGATATTTAATTAGTTTGAGTGAGATTTAATCTCTAATATTCATAAGACGTACTTCCACCATAAGATCCTCCAACGACTATAACTGGAGAGGACTCAGCCGATAAATTTTTCTTCAAGCTTATAATTACTTCTGCATAATCTGCCATAGCTTGAGCTGAGCTAAAGTATCCGCGAATGGTAGCATTTTTCAATGCTTCTTCTCTTGTAAATCCAGTAGGGATTGATTCACCATAGAAGCGATGCTGTAAGAAAAATCGTTATGGAGCACAACTTTGGAATATATTTCCATGATGGGATTGCCATCAGTGAATTTTGTTCCAATAAAGAAGAAAAAAATTTGAAAGTCAATAAAGGTACAATTTTATTATTTTTATATAATTAAGTGTAGGTTTGGATAACGCGTTTTGCAGCTTTAGTCACTGTTTACACATTTTAATTAAGGATGGGACCCATGGAATTATTGCAAACAAATGAAGAAAAACGCAGACCCACAGCACAGTGTGAACAGTGTTTTTCCATTTAAAAAATACTTTGTTACAGTGTTTATAGAAATAAGTTTTCAGTTTTCAGTTTTCAGCAAAATAAGCGGTATCCAAACAGACCCAATTATCAACAGCAGTGAAATCATATATTTAATGCAGTGAATCTAGTGATTGAAGCCAGTAAAAATAGAAATTTAGGTGTTTGGTTGGAGATTTCTAGTATCGTTGTTTAAAATAATGTGAAAACTGTTATTTAAAAAGTATTGTGAAAATATGTGTTTACAGTATTCATAAAGCAAATTTAAATATGTTTAGGTACCATGTTTCAAATAACATGTTTCAGTGTATGAAAAAATATAATTGTATGTTTGGTATGTGTGTCTGTGTGTGTTTTTTTTTTTAAAAAAACTGATAAGTACGTGGGCCTTCTGGTTGGAATTGAAGAAGGAAACTTTATGTTATCTAATTAAGTGGGCCTCATGTTTTTCAAAATATTTACAAAAGTGTCATTGAGCAACGTCGATTGAAATCTAAAAACTAATAAGAGGAGTTTTTCAAATTTAGTATTTGAACATCCTAAAATGAACAACGTAATCTAAACACTCTTAAAAGAACACATTTATCAAACACATTGGTTTTTTTAGAACTACAGTTTTCCGTGTTTAAACACTGAAAACTGTTGTTTGGAATCACATACCAAACGGGCATTAGAAAGTCTCACAAGATTTCAGGCATTTGCAAAATTCCCCTTTTTTTTGTGGGTTTTTTCATTTGCATATATGATTCTTATGATTATATTTTTGTTACCTGTAATATTTTAGGAGTGGTTCTAGGCTTCCAGCAATCCTCTTATTCTCATAGCGATTCTCTATCGTGAGTATATATCTATTTATACACACATATATAAAGCCATATGAATCAAGTTTTCCTAATTAATTAACAATATGTTTGTACTCACCTCCATGTACAGCTCCAAAGCACCAAACCTGCGACAATTCTCTGGCATGAAATTTATAAGACCAACATCATCGTCCAGGGAAGACTCCTCTCCAAGATATGCAAATATGGGAGCAGCTGCCTTGGCGCCACGCCAATGCTTAAAATTCACGATATATCTTTCCCGGAAAGTGGTGTAGCTTACGGGCTGATAGTTGAAGTGATCAATTGGTTGGTCAAAATAGAACGTTTGATAATCTTTTTTTGAGTCAGATGCAGTTAGAGATGGGTTGTGAACATTATTTTTTGGATTATTGTATCCTCCTAGTACACCGAGCGTCGGTCTCCTTGGTGGTGAAGCGCAAGTGAACGTAATGAAGAGCAATAGAATAAGCAAACATGGAAGCCATGGGGCTCCCTGTAGTGATTTATGAGCTCTAATGGCCATGATAATGTTTTGCAGTAGAATCGCACGCAATGCTTGAATGGGAATCTCGATGTCATATTTATGTGAAAAAGAACTATATTTATGCAACTTTTGAGTTGATCCCAGAATAATTGCAGGATTTTTGCATTCAAAGTTGGTTATTTTTATAAATTTATAATTAGCATATTGACTGTCATTTTTTTTTATTTTAGAATCAAACACACACATAACATTGAAGGAACAAGGTTTTAACAAAAATTCATGTTGACTTTGTCACCTTCTTAAAATTTTGGACTTCAAGTCATATTTTTCTTTATTTTTTCTGTACTATGTGTGTATTATGTATGTGTACCATAACTGTGATAATAACTTAACCAAAAAAAAAAAAAAAAACTGTGATAATATTTTTCTTTTCTTTTTTTTTGAACAAAAAACAAATGAGTCAATTTTGTGCGCTGTACCGGCAGCTGGCAGGTGGACCTGTACAGAAACACATTAATTTCGTGCCGGTTAAAATACAAGCTATAACTAAATCATTTCGGCCATACCGACTATATACTGGATTTTGGCCAGTAAATGGATACCAGCATGTACTAAGCAAAACCCATTAACGCAAAATGTGTACAGAGAAAAACTTAATAAAATCTTGGAAGACAAGAAAAACATAAAAATGACTGGCTGGCTTGTTTTTAGTTCCAACGGCAGGATGGGTTGGCTTTTTTTAATTTTGAGTTTTTGAGTTTCCACTTTCCACCCACAAGTTTTTAATTTTTTAAATAATTTTTTACTCCCTCAACGAGACCATCTCTGATTCTCTATGAATCATTTATCATTTCTTATTTAATTTTTTGTCATTGTCTTGTTTTGTCTCATGGTTTTTTCTTTCCCTTTTTTTTTAATTAAATAAAAAAAAACTTATAAGCTTATTGGTTTAGATTAAACTGAAAGAATTAAAG
The DNA here is from genome assembly GCA_033629205.1 of Lithocarpus polystachyus. Taxonomy (NCBI): domain Eukaryota; kingdom Viridiplantae; phylum Streptophyta; class Magnoliopsida; order Fagales; family Fagaceae; genus Lithocarpus; species Lithocarpus polystachyus. The sequence continues at coordinate 42,041,163 of CM066165.1, read as the reverse complement.
ATCCATAAAATATTATGCGTACTTTTACCAAACAATTAAATTTATATAAACATGCAAATAATATATTTACTATTAAATTCATTAATATTATAATTACGCCAGTATTTACTAGTACTGAAATATTTTATTCCCCCAACTCAAATCGAAACAATCTTCTCAGTATGATATTGACTCTTTTGATAGAAAGAGAGAATTCTCTTTATGTTTTCAAACAAAATGTAACGAAGGATTTTTCTTTGTTCAATTCTAAAAGAAGTGAAGAGATTTTGTTTCGTTGTGTTTATAACAAAAGAAAGTAATTAAGAAATTTATTTGTTATATTATTAATATGTCACCCAGCATATTATTTCTCATGTCGATGTTAATTTTTTTATAATAAAATTATTAACAGCTTTAGGATTTTGATCTTCATATTATGTTAATCATTTTTTTTATTTAAGTACAATAAGATTTGAATTTATAGTCTGTGCTACATGATAAACACTCTTTAAGATCATATTAAGGCATTAATAAGCTTTATTTTTTATTTTTGTTTTAAACAAGATTGAATCACAAGTTTATCATTTGACAACATAAATTTTTACCATTTCAACTAATTGGAACCATACAATAGCTTTTGTTATAAATAAATATTCACTTTTAGAGTCCGTTTGGGAACAGCTTGTTATGATCCTAGTGTCCCACATTGGTTAAGTGTAAGCTTAACCTTGTGCTTATAAGCTCTTGGGCACCCTCCCCTTGTAAACTGGTTTTTAAAAGTGAGTTCTACCCATGGGTTTGTAACATTTAGTATCAGAGCCAACCATCACTCCAATTAATCGAGTGTAGCTCATTGAGTATGGGATCAAATGAGTTGCGGCTTTGTAGTCGGATCCTAGAAGGGGTGACCTAAAGACTAGATTAAAATTTTTAATAGTTGAGTGGAGCCACCAAAAAGAGAAAAGGATACCAATGGGTCAAAGCGTGGTAGTATGTTATGATTCTAGTGTCCTACATTAGTTAAGTGTAAGCTTAACTATGTGTTTATAAGCTCTCCCTCCCTTGTAAGTTGATTTTCAAGGGTAAGTTCTACCCATGGGTCTGTAATACAGCTTATTTAACTAAAACTGAAAAATTTTTGCTGAAAGTAGTGTGCGTTTGGCATTGACTTAAAAGGCCACATTTTTTTACTATATTTAGCTTATTTTTGCTATTATTCATGGGTCTTATTACACTTTTTGGTACTATTTATGGCTCCCACTGTATCATTTCAACTACCTTTTAGCTTTATTTATAGTATTTTTAGTAAAAAGTTTTCAGTTTCAGCTAAATAAGCTGTTCTTAAACAAACACGTAAGGTGCGTTTGAATACTGCTTATTTTGCTAAAAACTGAAACAATAAAAAAATAATAATAAAAAAAAGTTAAAAAAAAAAAAAGAAAGAAAGAAAACGCAGACGCTGGACGTGTAGCAGCGCTATCCAAACGCTACTGTAATGTAGATAAAGCTAAAAACTAGTTGAAATAGTACAATAGGACCCATAAATAGTACCAATAAAAATAATGGGACCAATAAGTAGTACCAAAAATAAGTTGAATAGTAGTAAAAATAAGTTAAATAGTAAAAAAAACTGACTTTTTCAACCAATGCCAAGCGCAACCTTCATCATTAGTTTTCATTTTTGATAGCTAATTCATATTTTTAATTCATCTATTTTGATCATCAACAAAATTTAGACATCTATTAATTGGTTTTGGTTATAGATGAAAATTTGGGTATATATAAATATACTTAATGGAGCATGTTGTAAAAATAGATTGACAAATTAAACAGTTGATATTTGATATTTCACATAATTGTAATAAAAGTAAGCTTGATACTTTCCTGAGTATGGGTGTCAATGTTCGCCCAACTCGCAAACACGACACGAACCTGACACGGGTTTTTTTAGGTTAGGGTTAGGCCATAATGGGTTTAGGGCGTAAATTAGTTGACACGAAAGCAACATGATAAGAAACGTGTCATGAGCGGGTCAACCTGCGTAACTCACAATAGACACGCTTGACACGCCAATTTATTTGTGTCAATCCAAAATGACACACTTAATACAACCCGTTTAACTCGTATAACAAATAAATATTTATTTTATTTTAGATTTGTCAAATACCTTTTATATCCAGCATATATTTTAAATTTAAAAAGAAAAGTGAGTAATTACAAAAGTTTACAATGGATATAATTGGAAATTGAAACTTTACAAACCCTAGATCTCTAAACCCTACAAACCCTAAATTATTTCTAGATGGATGTTATATTTAATATTATGCAGGTTGAAATGGGTTATGTTACATTCATATTTTATTAAACGTGTCAAATGGTTTAGGTAAGGTCAACCCTCCTTATTAATAAATCGGGTTAGGATTGAAGGATCATGACACGATTATTAAATGGGTTAGGTTAAGGTTGAGCCATTTAGTCGAATATTCCTACCTTAACACGACACGAACCCGACATGCTAACCCGAGTTAACACCCCTACTCCTGAGATAATGTTCAAATATTTGACCAAGAAAACAAAAAGGGATACTTAAGACATTATAAAATAAGTGACATTATCCGTTTGGGATCCGCTTATTTTGCTGAAACTAAAATTTTTTTGCTAAAAGTACTGTAAATAAGGATAAAAGTTAGCTGAAATAGTACAGTGAGACCTATGAATAATACCAAAAAGTACAGTGGGGCCCATAAATAATAGTAAAAATAAGCTGAATAATAAAATAAATTGGTGAAAAAATAAGTTATCCAAGAAAAAAAATAAAAATGAAATGGTGTAAGTTCAAATATTTGACCAAGAAAACAAAAAGGGATTCTCAAAGCTTTATAAAACAAGTGTCGTTAAGTAGTGTAAATTACAAAATAAAAAATCAAATGAAATGGAGTAAGTCGATATGGGATTTGTGTATTGAAAATATAATGTAGATCGTTCGTTAGTATTTTATTTTTTTTCTCTCTAGGATTCATGTATTGAAAATATAACGTAAATGATTCTCAAAAAAACAATATATATATATATATATATATATAATGTAAATAGTTGGTTATTATTATTATTATTATTATTATTATTATTATTTTCTAGGGTGTGTGAGCTAGCATTTGTCATTTTAATGTTAGAAGAAGGCATGTTTCACAAGGTAGAAAACCTTTATTTATTTATCTTACGACATAAAAGGCTTGATTGGTGACTTTTAGCGCATTTTCATTCGTTATCCTAAAAATAGGATAAGAAAGACTAATTTAGGAGAAATTAATCAGTCTTTATGGAAGACCACACCGGCAATGCATTAGCTTGCTTAGCTTTCTTAACATTATCCTAATCAGTAATGGGTACAATGAGACACTACCAATTCCTATAAGGACCACTACTACAAATAATACCCTTAATCGTGAAATATCGATTGCTTGTTGAATCATATGAATTGTGTAAAAGTAAAAATACTCCTAATTTGGGAATCCAAGAGTTTTATAAAACGTTTTTTATGGAAAAAAATGTAAATGAAAGATCCCACTGAATTGAATTGAGTTTATGAATCTAAGAAATAGTGAGAATTCTTGATCTCTTTCAATATCTCTTTAAATCCGAAAATCCAGGATTTGAATTGATGTCTTTTCATTGAGTCCTCCTAAATTGCATTGATTTATCCTAAGGATTTCATTTCAATTAGAATTTGGTTATTCACCATGTACAAGAATCCCCACTCAGCATCCATGGTTGAATGGTTAAAGTGCCCAACTCATAATTGGCAAATTTGTAGGTTCAATTCCTACTGGATGCACACCAGTGGGACCCTCCAATAAGTCTATTGAAATTGGTTCTGTATCAATGGAATCTCATCATCCATACATAACGAATTAGTGTGGTATATTCATATCATAACATATGAACAGTAAGAACTAGCATTCTTATAGAGACTAAAACTCATAGGGAAGAAAATAGATTTATGAATGGAATCAAAAATGCAATATTTACAGACAAAAGTATTCAGTTATTGGGTAAAAATCAATATACTTCTAATATTGAATCGGGATCAACTAGGACAAAAATAAAGCATTGGGTCAAACGCTTCTTTAGTGTCAAGGTAATAGCTATGAATAGTCATCAACTTTCGCAAAATGGTAGAAGAATGGGACCAATTATGGGACATACAATGCATAATAGGCGTATGATCATTACACTTCAACCGGGTTATTTTGTTCCACCTCTTAGAAAGAAAAGAATTTAAATCAAAATACTTAATAGCATGGCGATACATTTATACAAAACTTCTACCTCGAGCACATGCAATGGAGTCGTAGACAGTCAAGTGAAATCAAATCCACGAAATAATTTGATCAATGGACAGCATCATTGTAGTAAAGGTCGAAATGCCAGAGGAATCACTGTCGCAAGGCATAGAGGGGGGGGGTCATAAGCGTCTATACCGTAAAATCAATTTTCGACAAAATGAAAAAGACATATATGGTAGAATCGTAACCATAGAATACGACACTAATCGAAATGCATACATTTGTCTCATACACTATGGATGGTGAGAAAATATATATTTTATATCCTAGAGGGGCTATAATTGGAGATACCATTGTTTTCGGTACATAAGTTCCTATAAAAATGGGAAATGTCCTACCTTTAAGTGCGGTTTGAACTATTGATTTACGTAATTGGAAGTAACCAATTAGGTTTACAATGAAACCTAGAAATTGATCACCGATCCAATTTGAGTACATCTACAAGATAAACCTTAATAGAAAACTGAAGAGTAAAGACAACAAGTGATTGAGTTCAGTAGTTCCTCATATAAAAATATTGACTCTAGATAGTAATATGAAGAAGACAAAATTGTTTCAAGCACCGACAAAACTAGAAGCGCCCCTTGTTTCAAAGAGAGGAGGATGGGTTATTCACATTTCATTTGATGGTCAGAGGCAAATTGAAAGCTAAGAAGTGGTAATTCTAAGGATTCCCCCAGGAGAAATAGAGATGTCTCCTACGTTACCCATAATATGTGGAAGTATCGACGTAATTTCATAGAGTCATTCAGTTTGAATGCTACATGAAGAACATAAGCCAGATGAAGGTATGGGAAGACCTAGGATGTAGAAGATCATAACATTACTGATTTGGTAGATTTGGATTCCTATATATCACACATGTGGTACTTCAATATACAATATATATATATATATATATATATATATATATATATATAAGATCTATCTGTATAGATATCATCATCTACATCCAAAAAGTCGTATGCTATGGAAGAAGCTTGTATAGTTTGGGAAGATGTTTTGATTGATCAAAAAGAAGCGTTTACTTCAACTGATATGCCCATAGGAAAGGCCATACACAACATAGAAATCACACCTGGAAATGGTGGACAATTAGCAAGAGCAACGAGTGCTGTAGCAAAACTAATTGCGAAAAAAGGGGAAATCGGCCAAATTAAAATTACCTTCTGGGGAGGTCCGTTTGATATCCAAAAATTGCTCAGCATTAGTTGGACAAGTGGGTAATGTTGGGGTGAACCAAAAAAGTTTGGGTCGAGTCGAATCTAAATGTTAGCTTGATAAGGATCTTGTAGTAAGAGGAGTAGTTATGAACCCTATGACCATCCCATAGGGGTGGTGAAGGAAGGGCCTCAATTGGTAGAAAAAACCCGCAACCCCTTGGAGTTAACCTGCACTTGGAAGAAGAAGTAAAAAAAGAATAACTATCACTACAACAAAATGTATTTTCAGTGGCAAAATAATTCGTTACTAAAAGTTCAGTTTTTCGTCGCTGAAAACCTTTAGCGACAAAATCTACTAATTAGCAACGAAACTTATTTTGTCACTGAAACCCCGTCGCTATAAGTCCTAGCGAAGAAAAATTTCATCACTAAAAGTACGATTTTAAAAAAAAAATTAGCAACAAAAACATTTCGTTGCTAAATGTTTTTTCCGCTAAAAACACTATTCAGTGACGAAAATATTTCGTCGCAAAAAACACTTTAGTTTATTAAATTATATTTAGTGACGAACAATTGCGTCACTAAAACTATTTTCAGATAATATAGTGACGAAAAAGTTCGTCCTTAAAATTATTTTTAAGAAAATCCAAGCACATATAGTGACGAAATATTTCATCAGTAAAACAATTTTTTGTTACTATATTTGTGACAGAAAAATTCGTCGCTAAAACTTATTTTCTGTTTTTATTTTTTTTCATGGCTTTGATATTAACCTGTAACCTATCATTACATTATTAAAACCTCACATTTGAATAACACATTTATTTCAACAACATATTTATAAAAAATCGATCTATACATTCCATAAGTAAAAAATAAAACAAGTATCCAATTCAAACTCCTTCTATACAATAATTGTTTGCAACACATACAATAACTCAAAATATTTTATAACAATACAAAAAATGTAGCATAATATAATTAGAACCAACGGAAGATGTCCTCATATGTCTTCAAGTAATGCCAAAAGTAAATCTCCTAAAGCTACCAATAAGAAACCTGCACAAATATAAAAAATAATACTACATTAAAATCGTAAAGTAAAAACATTAACTATGTTATAAGAAACATTTTTAACAATGCATTAAGAGTAGCCACACTAATGAATTAAAATCACAACTCCTAATGTATAAGTTGCAGAAAGCAAATATAGATTTTCAAGTGTAATATAATACAATTCATTTCAAATAACATATCAAAACAACCCACCACAAAACCAATCACAAACATCACAAGTATAGAGTATTTACAAGTATTGAAATTAATTAGAGCACTATTCATCACATCTAATCAACAAGGTCTATTCACATTTGCAAGAAATTAAAAACACTCTCAATATGAATTTAAACTATCTTATAACACCATGCAAGCCACCCGCTTACTCCAACACAATAACCCACTACAAAACCAATCACAAACATCACAAGTATAGAGTATTTACAAGTATTGAAATCAATTAGAGTACTATTCACCATATCTAATCAAGAAGGTCCATTCACATTTGCAAGAACTTAAAAACACTCCCAATATGAATTTAAATCACCTTATAATACCATGCAAGCCACCCGCTTACTCCAACACAACAACCCATCACAAAACCAATCACAAACATCACAAGTATAGAGTTTTATAGGTATTTAAACAGATTTTACTTATTATGATCAAGCTAAGCGAACAAGCCTGATTTGTTGGCTAAGCTTTGGTCTTTGACTTTCACAGATCTAAGCCTCTTTCTATTCCCCCACAGCAACTCAAACAATCACTAACCTTGTCATCACATTCAACCAAAAACCATTAAATTTCTTCCACAGTACATAAATAGAAAAACACAGTCCAATTATGGCTTAATTAACACTTGGTTATGAAGCTAGAATTATTAAATATATCATAAAGCTTCGGCCTTTCTGTTCTATCAAACACTCCTAATTAGTATTTACTTTTGATCAATCAACTCTTTATTTGTGAGTGATGACGCCCAAAATATCGTCAGTAAGCCACAAGGTTCTCACGTGCTCGAAACAACCTGCACAATACAAAACAAGAAGACCTTAAAAGAGTACCGGTGTGGTACCGGCCAAAGACTCTCCGAAGGTTAAGTCAGAGAATGTTCACAACCCTAGAGTGCTAGAGTTGGCGAAATTATGCGTACCTTGATTTGTGAGAGCCTTTGAATTTTTATAGTAGTGTAGAACTGACCTTCCTTTCTTGCGTAGGAAGTCTTTTCCTTATAGGATTTTTATTAATGGGCGTATATCGCGAAATCCTCCTCATGTTTGGATTCTATTTCCATTGGGATTCTACAAACTAGGGTTATACGTGAGACGCAAATTGTTTCCATTTATAATCCTTAAAGGTTTCTAAAGTGGCGGATGATATGTGGCCTTTAGATCCATCCACCTTGTGTCCGTGCACCCTTGATCCATCCACAAACAGTCTACCGATTTGAATCATCGTCGCGTCTTTTAAAATGCACTTGTCATATCAAACTTTACCCTCTTCAGCTACCCCCTCACTCCATGGGTCCATGACCTCTTGGGGGATGGACTCATAGAGTGGCGGTTCAATTTGTCCCCTAAGAGATAGACTTAGCCTAACATGCTGGCCTATGGTCATTAATATTGGCTTTTTAATATCACAGGGCACGTGTCATCTACTTAGTGGCTATTCTCTAGGAACGAAGCGTCCCTTCGTCTTCCGTGCCGTTCCTTCTATATAAGCTTGCCTCTTCATCCCTCATTTTCCACTTTCCACAAAAATCATACGATCAGAGCACTACCGTCACCCTCGTCAGACGATTAAACCGTCCAGTTAGTTCATCCGTTATCTGCACCTTTTAGCTACACATCCACAACTAGTAAGCATTCTTGTCCTTTTCTTAATGAACTGTTATTCATTTTTGTACTACCGTCATCCATTTTAGATTCGTCAGCATCTTAGGGTTTACTATCACGTGTAGGTGACAGATGTCTAGTGCGTCGAGTAAACAGTCGTTTGTCCGCGATGGGGTAGGCTACGATGAAGTGTACCCATCAGGTCAAAAAGACCCTGACACTTCAAGTGAAGAGAGGAATTCATCCGCCACCTCTCCTTCCTCAAGGGATGAGGACTTAGAGACGAATAGGCCAAAGAGTGACTTTAGTGACGGCCTAGATGGAAACGAGCCCCCAATCCGATCCGTCGTTGGTCCTGATGGACTGTGGAAGTTCATAATGCTACCCTTATGGACGGTTAATGATTTTAGGTCCACAATCAAAGACACGCACTTCAAGGTACTAAGGTCTAAGTATCAAATTCCTAACAGCATTCCTATCCGTCTACCCTATAAGTTAGAGAAGTGTTACTACGAGGGAGTGGAAGGAGTTGGGGTTTACGAGCAGATGTTGAAGGCAGGGCTCAGGTTTCCTTTAAGTTCACTCTATCGTCACCTTCTTCAATACCTTAGTCTGTCCGTCACCCAAATCTCCGCTAACGCTTGGAAGGTTTTCCTAGGAGTGGAGGTCTTGTATGGGGCCATGTCCGACGGAGCCCGGCGGTTGAAGGTGGAAGTATTCTTTTACTATTACCGTCCAACAGAGATCAACCAGTCAAAGGGGATGTATAGTTTTGTGGCTAAGAGCCCGTTGTTAAGGCTTGTGTGCGACACCCCCGATTCTAATAGAAATTGGAAGAGTCGATACTTTTTTATGGAGGGTGACACATGGATAGGTCGTCCTGGGGATACCGAATACATGCCCGTCGACACAACATGGGCCATAATGCCCCCATCTGGTATGCATCTGTTTATAAACTTATTAACATTAACTTTTCCTCTCCTTTAACCGTCTCTTCTTTTTTGTTAACAATCCGGGACTGTCCACAAGTTTCACTCAAGCAGTGGAGCTTTTTGGAGAAGATTTTCAAGAAAACGAAGTTAGAGGAGAGGACGTGGGCCAAACTGGTCAACCTTGATACCCTTTATTGGTACTGTGACGGACCAGAACCCACTCAAGCTGCTAGTCACTACGAACTCCAAGTTCGTCAACGTAAGCCTGTCACCACAATCTTGACGGTAGTTCTTTTCTTTTTCTCTTTTAACTCTGTATACCCGTCCACTTTTGTAGAGATGGAAGACGCCTGGAGGAGAGCCTTTATTAAGTAGCAAGCGGCTACAAAGAAGAAACAGGAGGGGGGTCAGCCCTCCAAGGGGACGGGTTTTTCCTATCCGTTCGCGAAGAGGAAGCAACCGGAAAAATCCGACCGTCTTCCTAAGAAGCCCAAAACAGTCCCTGAACCCGTCGTGGGTCTCAGGGCAGAGACCAAGAAAGCAATTCCTTCCCTTGGACTAGGAGTGGGCAAGGGTTTGATGAAGGGCCCCTCCGTCACAGAGAAACCTCCCGTCCTCCTCTGTGAGGATTCGAAGTACGCATTGGAAAAACTCTCGTCCATTATCGCTCCTGATGACAAAAAGGACCTGGGCAACCAAGCTACGGAGGTCATGGGGGAGACAGGGCTTTTTAGCATTACTCAGGTAATATTATGCTCGTCATCCTATTATTCCCTTTCCCTTCATCTTTCCTTGTATCTAACTCTCTTTTCCAGACAATGGTGATGATAAAAGGGTTGATGGGTCGTTGCCTAAATCATGAAACGGCTTTGGATCGTATAAGGGCTAAAGCAACGGTGATGGAGGAGGAGCTTTCTGAGCTCAAGGCCTGGAAGGTGGTCCAAGAGAAGTAGCTGGCTTTGTCGAAGCAAGTCTAGGGCGAGCTTGAGAAGCAAGTGGAGGTGCTGCAGCAAGTCCTTAAAGATAAAGAAAGTGAGATCAAAACCGTCAAGGATTAGCTCCGTCAAGCTGAGGAAGACGCAGTGCGAGAATATCACAACTCCGAGGCATACCTGACGAAGCTAGGTGGCACCTTTGCTGACGGATTTGACAACTGCCTCCGTAAAGTGAAAGCTTCTTATCCGAACCTGGACATGTCGGGTGTTTCTATTGATGCTCAGGCCCAAACCTTGGTTCTGCCCGTTCAATCCGAGAGTACAGAGGATCTATTTGTTAATGATGCCCTGGTGGATGACCCCCATGTTGAAGGTGAGTCTGCTCCCAAAGATGCACCTCAATCAGTCGAAGGTGATGCCCGTCAACCTAATGTTCCAATCTCAGTGGAGGAAAACGAAGAAGACCCCGTCGTCCAACAGTAATGTTTTTTTTTTTTTTTTTTTTTTGTAATGGCTTATAAGATCTTTAAGAACAACTTATGTATTGTTGTGAACATCTGCCCTCCATGGGCTTTCATTAAGTAAATTATACTCTTTACTATCCGTCTACTTTTATACTTGTGGATAATTTTCAATTTATGATCGTAACTCATAATACAGGATGAATCCGTTCACTTTGTGTATTAAACTTCATTCAAATTGCTGTCGATACTGTCCACTATATGGACTTTATGGTCATTGGTACCGTCCGTTATACAAACGTCATAACTAATTCCGTTCACTTTGAGGATTTTATTGGAATCCGTCCACCTTGTGGACCTGTAATGAATCTCGTCCACTTTGTGGGCTTCATTTGAATTTGTCCATCTTGTGGACTTGTAACTAATGATGAATCCCATCCACTTTATGTACTTCATTGAGATTCATCCATCTTGTGGACGTTATAACTAATTCCGTCCACTTTAAGGACTTTATTAGAATTTGTCCACCTTGTGGACCTGTAATGAATCTCGTCCACTTTGTACACTTCATTTGAATTTGTCCATCTTGTGGATTTGTAACTAATGATGAATCCCGTCCACTTTGTGGACTTCATTGGGATTCGTCCATCTTGTGGACGTTATAACTAATTCCGTCCACTTTAAGGACTTTATTGGAATCCGTCCACCTTGTGGACTTTCTAAACAATAGTGAATCCTGTCCACTAGTGGACTTTAATCCGTCCACTTGTGGATTGTTACTTGAGGACTTAGTAATCAAAGTAGAAGGAGAAATACATAAGTCATGTCTGAATAATTTCCTCTTATTATGATAAATGTAAGCATAAGTAGAAAAATTGTTTTTTAAAGGAAAACCCTGCCCTTTGGGCTTAAAAAGCATTGTAGCAAAAATTAACTAAAGAAATAAACTGGAAAATGAGGAGTGTCGAATTAACTAAGGAAATAAACTTTAAAAAGCGTCGCTCTTTCCAATGTCATCTACTGGTAATACTTCTTGAGATGCTTGGTGTTCCATGGATGGTGCAATTTCTATCCGTCCAGGATCTTCAGGTGGTAGGTGCCTTTCTTTGACCATGAAACGACTCTGTAGGGGCCTTCCCAGTTAGGACCAAGCTTTCCTTGAGTGGGATCTCTAGTATTGCCCATCACCTTTCTTCAAACCAGGTCTCCAATCTTGAAGTCTCTGTGTTTGACCTTGGAGTTGTAATGCCTGGCCATGAGATCCTGATACCGTACAAGCCTTTGCTCAGTTGTCGCCCTGACTTCGTCTATTAAATCAAGCTGCAAACGCATGGCCTCGTCGTTTCTCCTCTCGTCATGGTTGTCCACCCTGAAACTTGTAAGTCCAACCTCAGCTGGGATAATTGTTTCACTTCCGTATGCTAGTCGAAACGGCGTTTCTCCCGTAGGTGTTCTGGCTGTCGTCCTGTACGCCCATAGCTCACTTGGTAGCTCTTCCGGTCATATACCTTTTGCCCCCTCGAGCCGAGTCTTGATGATTTTATGCAAGGATTGGTTCGTGACTTCAACCTGGCCATTGGCTTGAGGGTGGGCGGGGGAGGAGTAGTGGTTCCTGATTCCCAACTGTGAGCAAAAGTCCCTGAAGGAGTCGCTGTTGAATTGTTTCCCGTTGTCTGAGACCAAGACTCTAGGAATTCCATACCTGCAGATAATGTTCTTCCATACGAAGTTGCGCACATTCTTCTCCGTGATAGTAGCCAAGGCCTCCACCTCTACCCATTTGGTGAAGTAGTCAATACCTATTATCAAGAACTTCAACTATCTGATCACTGTTAGAAAGGGGCCCATAATATCTAAACCCCATTGAGCAAACGGCTATGGGGCCATCATTGGGGTGAGTTCCTCTGTTGGTTACCTTATAAGGTTACCAAATCTCTAGCACTTGTCGCAAGCTTTAACGTGCACCTGGGCGTCCTTCTACATGGTAGGCCAGTAGTATCCAGCTTGGATTAGCTTGTGGACTAACGACCGCGACCCAAAGTGATTCCCACAAATCCCTTCATGTACTTTTCTCATGACGTAGTCTACTTCCTCAGGACCTAGGCATCTCAAGTACGGGCGCGAGAAGCCTCTTTTGTACAGGACAGCTTTTATCAAGACGAACCTTGCTGCTTGGACCTTCAGCTTTCTTGCGGCTTCTTTGGTATTTGGTACTATGCCATCCTTTAAGTAGGAGACTATTGGTGTGGTCCAGTTGCTCTCGGAACCTATCTCCTACATGTCGATGACATCGATTAATGGTGAAAGTTAAACAAAGGAAAGTACCTTGACGAGGATGATCATGTGATCTACCGATGCAGCTTTAGCAAGGCAGTCGGCCTACTCGTTTTCTCCTCTCGAGATTTGCACAATCTTAGCTTGCAAGTAGTCCATCTTTTTCTTTGCCTGCTCTAGGTACTTCCTCATCCTTTCGACCTTACATTCGTACTCACCATTCACTTGATTGGTGATGACCTGAGAGTCACAGTGAACAATCGCTCTTGTGGTTCCTATTGCTTTAGCGAGGTCTAGTCCTACCACCAACGCTTCATACTTCGCTTCATTGTTGGTCGTAGGAAAGTCGAGCGAACCATGCATTCAATTTTGTCATCTTCTGAAGAACGAAGTACGATGCCCCGCTCCGCCTGCCTATTTGTTGGACGACCCATCCGTGTATATATTCCACTGAGGACATTCTTCTGCCCCCTAGTCTTCTAAATTAGCAAACTCTGCAATGAAATTAACGACTACCTGTCCCTTAATGGCCGTACGTAAGCAGTACTGTACGTTGAATTTTCTTAACTCTATCGCCCATAGTGCCATTCGTCTTGCAGCTTCAGGATTGCTCATTGCCTGTCTTAGGGGCTTTTCATTCAGGATGACTATTGTGTAGGCTTGGAAATATGGCTTGAGCTTGTGAGCCGCTGTAATCAAAGCGAAGACGATCTTTTCCATCATTGGGTATCTTTCTTCTACACCACGAAGTGCCCGGCTAGTGTAGTACACGGGCTTTTGGACCTTATCTTCCTCTCTGATCAAGGCTGCACTGACGATGGTGGGAGATACCGCTAAGTAAAGGAACAATTCTTCCCCTAGTTTTGAAGGACTTAGCAGCGGTGGGGAAGAGAGGTAGGCCTTCGAATTTTCAAACGCTTGCTGACATTCAACTGTCCACTTAAAGGACTTCTTCAGCGTGTGAAAGAAAGGCAGGCATTTGTCTATCACTCTTGCCACGAACCTGTATAGAGCAGCTATCTTGCCGTTGAGGCTCTGCACTTATTTTACATTTTTTGGTGGTGCCATCTCCAGTATAGCCCGAATTTTATCCGGGTTGGCCTCGATACCTCTTTAGGACACCATGAATCCCAAGAATTTTCTTGCTGTCACCCCAAATGCGCATTTGCTTGGGTTGAGCTTTATGTTGTAAGAGCGAAGGGTATCGAAAGTCTCCTTGAGATCCTCCAAATGATCCTCCTCCTTTTGGCTCTTCACTAGCATATTTCCTACGTATACTTGGACATTTCTCCCAATTTGATGTGCAAACATCTTATTCATAAGCCTCTGATATGTCGTGCCCCCATTCTTGAGGCCGAACGACATCACTTTGTAACAGAAGAGGCCTTGGCTGGTAACGAACGAAGTCTTTTCCTAGTCTCCTTCGTCCATTTTGATTTGGTTAAAGCCTGAAAAGGGGTCCATGAAGCTCAGTAACTGATGTTGAGCCATTGAGTCTACTAGGGTGTCAATTCGTGGAAGGGGATAGTTATCCTTCAAGCATGCTTTGTTCAGGTCTGTGAAGTCTATACACATTCTCCATTTCCCGTTAGCTTTCCTGACCATCACTACATTCGCTAGCCATTCGCTAGCCAATCGGGGTAGTAGACCTCCCTAATGAAGTATGCTTTTTGTAACTTGCGGCCTTCCTCCATTATAGCTTGGTCTCTTTCATCTGCGAACACTCACTTCTTCTGAAGGACTGGTGGAAAGGCGGGAGATACATTTAACCTGTGAACCATAACTGAAGGGTCAATCCCAAGCATATCTTCATGGCTCCAAGCGAAGATATCCTGGTTTGCTTTAAGATATGTCACGAGTGCCTGCAGGACTGTCGGGCTGGCAAGGGTGCCAATCTGTGTTGTTCGTTTCAGTATAGAGTCATCTAGGAGTATCTCTTTAAGCCTTTCAACGGGTTCTGCCACCGTTCGCTATTCTTCAATGCTCATTGTCTGCATACGGTCATCCATCTCCATCATTGCTATGTAACAGTCTTGCACGGCAACTTGGTCTCCGCGTACTTCCCCTATTCCGTACTCAGTAGGAAACTTGATCATTAAATGGTAGGTCAAAGTTACGGCCTTCCACGAGTTAAGAATTGGTCGTCCAATGATAGCATTATACGCAGATGAGCAGTTAACCACAAGGAACGTAACATCTCTAGTGAATTGCTGAGGATAGTCACCGACCGTGACAAGCAGGATAATTGCGCCGAAGAGGTATACCCAACGAGTGGAGCATTGGTTGGGATCAGCCACTCTCTATCAATCCTCATCTGCTGGAACGCCGGGTAGTAAAGGATATCAGCAGAGCTTCCATTGTCGACCAGGATCTGGTGCATGTTGTAGTCTCCTACCCGTATGCTAACAACAAGTGCGTCGTCATATGGGTGGTGAAGGCGTCAAGCGTCATCTTCCGAGAATCCGATGATGGGGGTGTTGACCCATGCCATCTTTGGGACGAAGCTTGTTAGCTGGACATTTTGAACCATTCTAAGGTAAGTTTTTCGAGTTTTTTGGACGAACCGAAGGCCGCTGTGCCTCCTACAATCATCCTTATATCTCCTATCGGGGGCCTTAAGTGCTCGTTCTCCTGTCGAAGAATCTACTCTTGTGGTGGGTCCGCTCTTTCTTTGCTGACAAACCTTTGCAACTTCCCTTGTCTAATGAGAGCTTCTATCTACTGCTCCAAGTCGCAGTAGTCGGTTGTGTCGTGACCGTGGTCTCTGTGGAAACGGTAGTACTTGTCCCTAGACCTTTGATTAGGGTCTCCTTTCAGCTTGCCTGGAAAAGTACGGGCTCCGTCATCTTTAATCTGCATCAAGACTTGGTCTATCGAGGCTGTCAATAGGACGAAGCTCGTGAATCTTCCAGTAGGAGGCTTAGAGCGTATATCTTCTCTTTTATCTCCCGTCTTAGCTGTCTTTCACCCCCTGTCCTGGTGCACGACTTCCTGCCCTCTTCTTGGAAGGCTTCTCTTCTCGGGTCAATAGTGCATCCTCCGCGTTCATGTACTTAGTTTCCTTGTAAAGCACATCCGACATGGTCTTCAGGTCATTCATATATAAGGAAAATAGAAATTTACCCTTTTGTGGCCCATTTATGAACGCGACTACGAGTATTTTATCATCAGCTTCATCGATTGAAAGCTCTTCATTGTTAAAACGAGCGATGTAAGACCTCAGCATCTCGTCCTCCCATTGCTTAATGCTCATCAAGCACGCAGTGGACTTCTTGTACCTGTGTCCTCCGATAAAATGTGAAGCAAATTGAGCACTTAACTCCTTAAAAGTACTGATAGAGCCGGGTGTCAATCTGATAAACCAAACCCTTGCAGAGCCCCTTAACGTTGTAGGGAAAGCCCTACACATTATTTCGTCCGCTACTCCTTGTAGTTTGATGTGCATTGATAATAGCTTAATTTTGCATATTTATATCACTATTAGAAAGCATTATCATACTTATTTTGAGGTAATTCATGCATTTTATATTTGATTTTGGAATAATGTTGAATAATCAATTTTGTGCTTAATTGAATCTTATTGCGTGAATTTGTTTTTTTTGTAGGAGAATGGAATTAAATAAGTGAATTTGTGCAAAGAAGAAAGCTAATGGACTTTACTTTTACAAGGGCCATGATGAAGTTAAAAAAAAGGTCAACCCAATTAAATTTAAGTCCAATTGGAGCAAGGAATCAAAGGAAATTTGCACCAAATCCAAGTCCAATTCGGATTAGGATTCCAGCCTGCACATCAGTTAGTATTTTTGGCATAACTTTCGGCTCAGATGTCCAATCGAGATGATTCAAGTTGGGCTGGAAAGTTAACTTAAAGGGCTACAACTTTGTAGTTTACCAAAAGTCCAAATTCTGACGTTAAATGGGCCAAAATAGTCGGTTAAGTGAAGCCTAAAAATCTGGGATTTTCTCCAAACGGGAATTCAATTTGTAATAGGATTCCTTGACCTATTTAAAGGCTTTTTAGGGCAAAATTCAGGGAGGCTAGTGCTAGGACTGAGATGCAAAGCAGAAAATTGGAGAAAGAGGCAGTGCCACATGTGGCTTCTCTGTAGCTTTTCTCCATGATAGCATTGTGACTATTTCTTTCTCTATTTTATTTGTCTATTTTAATGTTTAGTATTTTATTCTTGTGTTTTATTTCAATTATCATGAGTAGCTAAATTTATAATTAGGGTTGAGGATGAAACCTTGTTAAGGATTATTAGTAATATTTATGTGATTTGATTTTTCCCACAATAATTGTTCTTTAATGATTTAAATTGTTCTTGCTTCATATCAATTGATTAAGATGGAATTCTAGATATGAGTTCAATCATGTTTTTCTCATGATTTAGGATTTGTCTTAATTAATTGAATGCTTGGTTTATTAATTCTTGATTATAAAATTGGATATCGTTTGTGATTTGTTTGTCAATGGATACAATTTATGATTTGATTTTTAGAATTGGATATATCTTGTGATTTGTTTGGCTACGGATACAATTGATGATTTGGTTTTATACTTAAGAAGCGAAGAAGAACATGCTTTAGATTTTTAAACATAAGTTTTAATGATGATATTTTCCATGATAGCAAGATTGATTTCTAGATTATCATGCAGTAGTTGGGAAAAATTAATGATCATAAATATATGCTGATATGACTTACAAGGCGGATTCCAAAACCTTAATTCCTTTCTCTTGATTGTTTACATCTTTTTATTGCTTTATATCTTTTGCTTAGTTTAACTATTTGCTTAATTTTATTATTTGCTTAGTTTATTTAATCTAAAAAAAAACCAATTTTTATTAAACTAGATTAGGATTAATTTGGTTAAGGTTTAATTAATTTTCCTACGTTCATTCAAGTCCCTGTGGGTTCGACCTCGTTCTTGTCAAACTATACTTCGGTACGGTTCGTACACTTGCGAGTATTTTAAAATTTCACAACAAGTTTTTGGCGCCGTTGCCGGGGACTTGGTTAGGAAAATAAATTAGGTCTTAATTGAATTTTTCCTTCTACTAGTTGTAGTTGAATTGTTTTTAAATAAAAAAAAAAAAAAACAAAAAAAAAAAATTTTTATTTCTTTGTGCATGGTGTATGAGAACTTGGATACGTGATAAAGAAAATCGTCTTGTTAGTTTTGATTATTCATCCACAATGGGAGAAATAGGAGAAGATTCAAAAACTCTTAGGGAGTTGTTCTCACCCATAACCACCAACCCTCCATCTTGCATAGTTTTGCCTGCAACCACTGCTGCACATTTTGAGTTGAAGCCACAGATAATCCATCTTCTTCCTACTTTTCATGGATTGGATAGAGAAGATCCTTATATGCATGTGAAAGATTTTCTTGAGATTTGTGCTACTTGTAAGTTCCAGAATTTCTCTGATGACTCTATTCGCTTGCGTTTATTCCCTTTTTCCTTGAAGGATAAGGCAAAAGCATGGCTTAATTCTTTGTCACCTGGATCTATCACTTCATGGGAACTGTTAGTCACAAAATTCCTCTCTAAATTTTTTCCAATGGCCAAGACTAATGCTTTGAGGAGAGAAATTGCAGATTTTTATCAGGATGAACAAGAGAAATTTTATGAGAGTTGGGAGAGATTTAAGGACTTGATCTTAAAGTGTCCTCATCATGGTTTTGAAACATGGAGACTAGTACAATACTTTTATAATGGTTTGACTCAGACAAATCGTAACATGATTGAGTCCATGAATGGTGGTGGATTTTTGAATCTTGTAGATGATGAGGCATACAAATTTCTTGAGAATTTTTCTGAAAGTTCACAACAATGGGATTTTTCCAACCGT
Organism: Lithocarpus polystachyus; assembly: GCA_033629205.1. NCBI lineage: Eukaryota > Viridiplantae > Streptophyta > Magnoliopsida > Fagales > Fagaceae > Lithocarpus > Lithocarpus polystachyus. The sequence continues at coordinate 42,022,329 of CM066165.1, read as the reverse complement.
AAAGAGAGATCTGCCCCTGCAATTAAGAAAGGAGGATTGTATGAAGTTAGTGAAGATTTAGACATAAAAGCTAGGTTGGACAATCTCACTCGTAAGGTTGAGGCTTTAGCTTTAGGTAGAGGGATGAATTCTGTCAATCAAGTTCAAAGTGAAACATGCTCTGTTTGTGCAAGTCCTATGCATACAACACAAATGTGTCCTTCTGCAGCTGGGTACCCTGATTTTTATACTGAGCAAGCAAATGTACTAAATAATTATGGAAAACCATTTGCTAGTCCATTTTCAGAGACATACAATCCAAATTGGAGGAACCATCCTAATTTCTCATGGAGGCAAGGTCAGCCTCCCACAAATGTAGGTGGACAACAAGTGCATCAACAAAGTCAATTTCGTCCACCTACTCAAGCATATCCTCCCATTCCTCAATCAACACCACAGTTTGTAGCACCACCAAGACAACAACCATCTTTGGAGGAGTCTCTCAAAACTTTCATGCAATCAACTAGCCAAGCCATTCAAGAGATGAAGAGTTCCACCCATTTGAATACTCAAGCTATTTCAAAGTTGGAAAATCAAGTTGGCCAGTTAGCAACCCAAGTTGGAGAGAGGGAAAAAGGAAAGTTTCCTAGTCAACCTATACCAAACCCAAAAGGACAGTATGCCATCAATGGTTCTTCTAGTTCTACTCATGGACAAGAACATGTTCAGTCTATTACTACCCTTAGGTCTGGTAAGCAAGTTGATAATCAAGTGAAATTGCCAGAAGTGGAGGATGATGAAAATATTGTGTCAGAGGAAAAAGGAACTCATAGTTCACATGATGATCATGGAGAAAAGAAGGGCAACCCACCCACCACTCCAATTCAGGATCTTAGTTCCCCCCTTGATAAGAGGTTTGTTCCTAAAGCTCCATTTCCTCAAAGGTTAATCAGTCCTCAGAAAAGTGCACAATTTGGAGATATTTTAGAGGTTTTTAAGCAAGTGCAAATAAACATTCCATTTCTTGATGCAATTCAGCAAGTTCCTGCTTATGCCAAGTTTCTGAAAGATCTTGTGACAATAAAGAGAAAGACAAATGTCCCTAAAAAGGCATTTTTGACCGAGCAAGTCAGTTCAATTATTCAGAATAAATATCCAGTGAAATGTAAGGACCCTGGATCTCCTACAATTTCATGCAAGATTGGGGATCACCTCATTGAGCGAGCTTTGCTAGATTTGGGAGCAAGTGTGAACTTATTGCCATATTCAGTATACTTACAGCTAGGTTTGGGAGAGTTAAAACCAACAACCATGACACTTCAATTAGCTGATAGGTCTGTGAAAATCCCTAGAGGTATTGTTGAGGATGTGCTGATTAAGGTGGATGCATTCTATTTTCCTGTTGATTTTGTTGTGTTAGACACTGAGCCTGCTCTAAATGCTAGTACACAAATCCATGTCATTTTGGGTCGCCCTTTCTTAGCCACATCCAATGCTTTGATCAATTGTCGGAGTGGTGTAATGAAGATTTCTTTTGGAAATATGACTGTTGAGCTTAATATCTTCCACATAAGTAAACAAGTGCTAGACAATGAGGAAATCTGTGAGGTTGACATGATTGAGAGTCTAGTCCATGATACTTTCCTACAATCGAGTTATGAGGATCCTCTAGAGGCTTGCTTAAATCTTTTTGGATGCAATTTTGATATTGAACACTCAATCAAAGAGGTTAATGCATTGTTAGATTCTGTTCCTCTCTTAAGCACTGATAGTTGGCAACCAAAAGTGATCCCTCTTCCACTTTCTTCATCCCCACCCCCATCTGCTGTGGAACCACCAAAGTTGGAGTTGAAACCATTACCTAACACACTTAAGTATGCCTTTTTAGGTTCTTCTGAGACCTTACCTGTCATTATAGCTTCAGATTTGGATGACCTTAGGGAACGCCAATTGATAAGTGTACTTCAAGAGCATAGGGAAGCTATAGGTTGGTCAATTGCTGATATCAAAGGTATTAGTCCATCTGTGGTTATGCATAGAATTCACTTGGAAGAGAATGCTAAAGCTTCACGTGAACCGCAGAGACGTCTAAACCCTATTATGCAAGAGGTAGTGAGAGCTGAAGTTTTGAAGCTTTTGGATGTGGGTATTATTTACCCAATTTCTGATAGTAATTGGGTGAGTCCAGTTCAAGTTGTACCAAAGAAATCTGGCATAACAGTTGTAAAGAATGAGGATGATCAGTTAGTCCCAACTCGTGTGCAAACAGGATGGAGAGTATGCATTGATTACCGTAAGTTGAATGCCATGACAAGAAAAGATCATTTTCCTCTTCCTTTTATAGACCAAATGTTGGAGAGGTTAGCTGGTCATGCTTATTATTGTTTTCTTGATGGATATTCTGGATATAATCAAATTCCCATTGCACCAGAAGATCAAGAAAAGACTACCTTCACATGCCCTTTTGGGACATTTGCCTACCGTCGCATGCCATTTGGTTTATGTAATGCTCCTGGTACATTTCAGAGGTGCATGATTAGTATTTTTTCTGATATGGTGGGACGATTTTTGGAGGTATTTATGGATGACTTTTCAGTATTTGGATCCACTTTTGAAGAATGTTTGCACCACCTATCCTTAGTGTTAGTGCGGTGTAAGGAGAAGAATCTTGTTCTTAATTGGGAGAAATGTCATTTTATGGTGAGAAAGGGAATTGTTCTTGGGCATGTCATATCAGAAAGTGGTATTGAGGTTGATAAGGCCAAAATAGATTTGATTTCTAACCTTCCACCTCCTCGATCTGTTAAGGAAATTAGATCATTTTTGGGTCATGCAGGATTCTATCGAAGGTTCATCAAGGATTTTAGTAAAATCTCAAGGCCCTTGTGCAACTTACTTGCCAAAGATGCCCCATTTGTGTTTGATGATGAGTGTCTCCATGCATTTAAGAGACTAAAAACTGAGTTGACTTCTGCACCTATCATTCAACCACCTGATTGGCAAGTGCCTTTTGAGATTATGTGTGATGCCTCTGATTATGCAATTGGTGCTGTTTTAGGACAGCGGGTTGGAAAGGTTCCCTATGTGATTTATTATGCTAGCAAGACTCTAAATGATGCTCAGATGAACTACTCTACAACAGAAAAGGAGTTGTTAGCAATTGTTTTTGCCTTGGATAAATTTAGGTCCTATTTGTTGGGGTCTAAGGTCATAATTTATTCGGATCATGCTGCACTGAAGTATCTTTTCTCCAAAAAAGATGCTAAAGCTCGACTTATTCGATGGATTTTATTGTTACAAGAATTTGATCTTGAGATTCGAGACAAGAAGGGAACTGAAAATGTAGTAGCTGACCATTTGTCTAGATTAATCGTTGAGCACACTGATGACAATGTACCTATTCTTGAATCTTTTCCTGATGAAAAATTGTTGCAGGTATCCCATAGACCTTGGTATGCTGATATTGCAAACTATCTTGTCACTAATCAAATGCCTTCGCATTGGACTAAACAAGATAGGTCTAAATTTTTGGCTGAGGTTAAGTATTTCTTTTGGGATGATCCATACTTGTTTAAGTACTGTTCTGATCAAATAGTTAGGAGATGCATATCTGAGAGTGACCAACAAAATGTTATATCCTTTTGTCATGATCATGCTTGTGGAGGCCACTTTAGTTCAAGAAAGACTGCTGCCAAGATTTTGCAATGTGGATTTTATTGGCCTTCCATTTTTCGTGATTCCCATGCATATTGTTCAGCTTGTGAGAGATGCCAAAAGTTGGGGAGTATTGGAAAGAGAAATATGATGCCATTGAACCCTATTTTGATTGTTGAGGTATTTGATGTTTGGGGTATTGATTTCATGGGTCCTTTTCCTAATTCTTTTGGTAACTTATACATCCTTGTTGCTGTTGATTATGTTTCTAAGTGGGTTGAGGCCATTGCATGTAGAACTAATGATCACAAGGTTGTAGTCAAGTTTTTGAGAGAGAATGTGTTTGCACGATTTGGTACACCACGTGCCATTATTAGTGATGGGGGAAAGCACTTTTGCAATAGAATTTTTGAGCACCTAATGAAGAAATATGGCATCACTCATAAGGTTGCAACACCTTATCACCCACAAACAAGTGGTCAAGTAGAGATATCTAATAGGGAAATCAAGAGAATATTGGAGAAAACAGTTAACCCTACTCGGAAAGATTGGTCTTTAAGACTCAATGATGCATTGTGGGCATACCGTACAGCATTTAAGACTCCCATTGGAATGTCTCCCTATCGAATTGTGTATGGTAAGGCTTGTCACCTCCCTGTTGAGTTAGAGCATAGAGCTTATTGGGCTATTAAGCGGTTGAATTTTGATCTTGACAAAGCTGGTACTAAAAGGAAACTTCAAATCAATGAGTTGGATGAAATTCGCAATGATGCATACAATTGTGCCAAATCGTATAAGGATCGAATGAAAAGGGTTCATGATAAAAGCATCTTGAGAAAATCATTTGAACTTGGTCAGAAAGTTCTTCTTTATAATTCTCGCTTGCATCTCTTCCCAGGTAAGTTACGATCTCGATGGACAGGTCCATTCATAGTTCGCACTGTTTATCCCCATGGTGCTATTGAGATTGAGAATCCTAAAAATGGTGATATGTTTAAAGTTAATGGCCAACGTTTGAAACCATTTTTAGAACTCAAGCCTCCAGAAGTTGAAGAAGTCATCTTGGATGATCCTGTTTATCAGGATTGATCCCAGTTGTATTTATCAAGTTTGCATTTTTTTTTTCTTTCTTTTCTTTTCATTTTCTTTTGTTTATTTTCTGCTTCTAGATTAGACTTTGTGTTTATTTTCTTGTTTATTTTTATTTGCTTTTGTTCTAGCTAATATTTGACAGACTTTGGTTCTCATGAGAGTATCATTTTTAACATTGAGGACAATGTTTGGTTTAGGTTTGGGGGGGATGTATATAGATTTCTATCTTTTTGTTTTGTTTTGTTTAGTTGTGTTAAAAAAAAAAAAAAAATATTTTGCCTAGCTTGAGGTTTATGTTTTGAGTTCATTATACTACTATTGCTTAAAGAATTTCATTGCTTTCATGCTCAATTCATTGCACATGCACGTAGCCACTCAGACACAACTTGTGGTTGAAGGATAAAAATGATTAGAAAATCTTGATGATAACAATGTGGAGACTGTAACCCCTGTGAGTTTTGAGCCAATCATTATTTTTGGAGGGTTATTTATTGTTTCTAATCTTAAAGTTTTTTTTGAAAGTGCGTAACATATTTCCCTTGTTGTAGTCTCATTGTTCTTTCTTTTGGCCAAGAAAAAAAATATATGATTTTATGCCACACTTGAATCTTTTGAAGTCATTGATATTGAATGAACTATACTAGTCTTTGAGAGATGAGATTAGGCCATTTTTGTCCACTTTGAGCCATACATGTGTTTTTCTTTCTTGATACATTATCGCTAGTCACCCCGTTGAGCCTTTTAATTAGCCTTTCTTTCTTAAAGCCCTTATCCAAAGTGTTTCAAGATGGAATTTGATCAATTTGTTTCAATGTGATGGTTTGTGCAAGAATTCAAAGAAGAAAGAAAAAGTGAATTCAAAAAAAAAAAAAAAAAAAAAAAAAAAAAAAAAAAGAAGAAGGAAAAGTGTCAAAAAGAAGAAAGTAAAAAGGGTTCTCGTCAAATTTTGAGAAATGAAATGTAAGGGAGTACTGCTTTGAAGAAGAAGAGTTGAAAAAAAAAATGTTGAATGGAAATTCCAAAAAAATAGTTGACATTCCGACAAATCTTGAAAACACTTCTTATTATTTACCTTTACCCATTTTTGTTTCATTTCCTTTGCTTTTACCCTACATTACGTCCTAATAAAGTCCTTATTTGATCTTAAAGATTGTGTAGTTCAAATATTGATATGACTGAATAAAAAGTGTGGTATAAATTCTTTTTGGCATCCTTTCATGAGACTACTTGTTCTTTCTTGATTAAGCGTTTTTCATGTAATTTATATGTGAGGTGCTTGATTTTGCTTACATTATTCCGCTCACATATATTGTTGAGAGTGTTACACCCCATTTCAGAGTGATTTCATTTGTTGAGTGATAACACCGGAAAGATTTGAGTTGAAGCATACCTTCAAATAGAGATTCGAGTCAAGTTTATTCTAAAACTAAGAGTATGTTTGGGTTGGCTACCACTTTTCACTCACATTGAGTTTTGATGGCATGAGAAATTTCTTTAGCATTTGTAGTGTTTTTAAACTTGAACTAATCCTCTTTGCAAAAGGCAATTGAAAAAAAAATTTAATTTTCAGTGTTTTATTTATTTTAGTAATCATTCTCAGAATTTTGTGGGTATATTCCCTGCAAACCCTCACGAGACTACAACTCGTCCACTAGTGTAAGCTAGGGGTTTAAAGGCTTGTTGCATACGCTAAATGCAATCGAAAATTCCAGCGAAAGTGGATTAGTTAGGATTTTCTTTTTCTTTAATTTCTTTGTTTTGTTACTCTTTATCTATTTTGCTCGAGGACTAGCAAAATGTAGGTTTGGGGGTATTTGATGTGCATTGATAATAGCTTAATTTTGCATATTTATATCACTATTAGAAAGCATTATCATACTTATTTTGAGGTAATTCATGCATTTTATATTTGATTTTGGAATAATGTTGAATAATCAATTTTGTGCTTAATTGAATCTTATTGCGTGAATTTGTTTTTTTTGTAGGAGAATGGAATTAAATAAGTGAATTTGTGCAAAGAAGAAAGCTAATGGACTTTACTTTTACAAGGGCCATGATGAAGTTAAAAAAAAGGTCAACCCAATTAAATTTAAGTCCAATTGGAGCAAGGAATCAAAGGAAATTTGCACCAAATCCAAGTCCAATTCGGATTAGGATTCCAGCCTGCACATCAGTTAGTATTTTTGGCATAACTTTCGGCTCAGATGTCCAATCGAGATGATTCAAGTTGGGCTGGAAAGTTAACTTAAAGGGCTACAACTTTGCAGTTTACCAAAAGTCCAAATTCTGACGTTAAATGGGCCAAAATAGTCGGTTAAGTGAAGCCTAAAAATCTGGGATTTTCTCCAAACGGGAATTCAATTTGTAATAGGATTCCTTGACCTATTTAAAGGCTTTTTAGGGCAAAATTCAGGGAGGCTAGTGCTAGGACTGAGATGCAAAGCAGAAAATTGGAGAAAGAGGCAGTGCCACATGTGGCTTCTCTGTAGCTTTTCTCCATGATAGCATTGTGACTATTTCTTTCTCTATTTTATTTGTCTATTTTAATGTTTAGTATTTTATTCTTGTGTTTTATTTCAATTATCATGAGTAGCTAAATTTATAATTAGGGTTGAGGATGAAACCTTGTTAAGGATTATTAGTAATATTTATGTGATTTGATTTTTCCCACAATAATTGTTCTTTAATGATTTAAATTGTTCTTGCTTCATATCAATTGATTAAGATGGAATTCTAGATATGAGTTCAATCATGTTTTTCTCATGATTTAGGATTTGTCTTAATTAATTGAATGCTTGGTTTATTAATTCTTGATTATAAAATTGGATATCGTTTGTGATTTGTTTGTCAATGGATACAATTTATGATTTGATTTTTAGAATTGGATATATCTTGTGATTTGTTTGGCTACGGATACAATTGATGATTTGGTTTTATACTTAAGAAGCGAAGAAGAACATGCTTTAGATTTTTAAACATAAGTTTTAATGATGATATTTTCCATGATAGCAAGATTGATTTCTAGATTATCATGCAGTAGTTGGGAAAAATTAATGATCATAAATATATGCTGATATGACTTACAAGGCGGATTCCAAAACCTTAATTCCTTTCTCTTGATTGTTTACATCTTTTTATTGCTTTATATCTTTTGCTTAGTTTAACTATTTGCTTAATTTTATTATTTGCTTAGTTTATTTAATCTAAAAAAAAACCAATTTTTATTAAACTAGATTAGGATTAATTTGGTTAAGGTTTAATTAATTTTCCTACGTTCATTCAAGTCCCTGTGGGTTCGACCTCGTTCTTGTCAAACTATACTTCGGTACGGTTCGTACACTTGCGAGTATTTTAAAATTTCACAACATAGTTGCATCAGTGTTTTGAAAGACTTTAAATGATCCAATGGATCCTTAGATCCGTCAAAGCTTTCAACTTGCGACATATGGAATTTGGGTGGAAGGCGGTATGAATTGACAGACACGGTGAATGGAAAGTCCGTTCAATGAATCAGGTAATCAAGGTCGTTAGACACTCGTCCTTTGAGGGCGTTCATCATAAAGTCCATGCGCTCTTTCATCAATTGCATCTCCGCAACTATTTGAGGCGGGACCAAATCTACAGCCGATGGGCGGCTTGTATCCTGCCATTCAGGCTTACTTGGGGCATTGCTTCCTTCTGGCCCCTCCTGATATCTTTTCTCAGCACTACTGGCCTTTTGGTCCTCCTCTTAGTTGTTAAGTGCTGCATTTTTTTGCCGCAATTGCTCTTCTAGGTCGTGGTTTTGTTTGGTAAGGTGTTCTACTGCTGCTGCGAGGGTTTGAACCTGCCTCTCAAGAGCCGTAGTGCGTGGTTCGTCCCCCTGATGGTTTGTGGTAGTTGCCATCGAACCTATAAGTACCATGCAATTTTTTGTCCTAGGAGCGTGGAGTATGGTTTTTCCTTGCGCTTCCTACAGACGGCACCAACTGATAATGCCCAAAATATCGTCAGTAAGCCATAAGGTTCTCACATGCTTGAAATAACCTGCATAACACAAAACAAGAAGACCTTAAGAGAGTACTGGTGTGGTACCGGCCAAAGACCCTCCGAAGGTTAAGTTAAAGAATGTTCACAATCCTAGAGTGTCAGAGTTTGGGAAATTATGTTTACCTTGATTTGTGAGAGCCTTTGGGTTTTTATAGCAGTGTAGAACCAACCTTCCTTCTTACGTAGGAAGTCTTTTCCTTATAGGATTGTTATTAATGGGCGTATATTGCGGAATCCTCCTCATATTTGAATTCTATTTCCATTGGGATTCTACAAACTATGGTTATGCGTGAGACGCAAATTGTTTCCATTTATAATCCTTAAAGGTTACTAAAGCGGCGGATGATATGTGGCCTTTAGATCCTTCCACCTTGTGTCTGTGCACCCTTAATCCGTCCACAAACAGTCTACCGGTTTGAATCATCGTCGTATCTTTTAAAATGCACCCGTCATATCAAACTTACCCTCTTCAGTGAGTATTTAAGATTTTTGGAACACTTGATTAATCTTTTGAATGTATATAGTCTCTATCCTATCAAATGACGATTGATTACTCTATATTGAATAAAGGTTTCATTTTAGATAACTGGCTTGATGGGATTTTTAAGACCTAAATATGGGTGTACTACACTTCTATTATACATTACTCCTATAATCATAAAACTTTACATCTATTAATCATAAATTCTTGATTATATATATATATATATATATATATATTTATTTATTTATAGAAGTTTTGGCATTATTTCACAAATGGTGTGTCCACTACACCTATCTAATGCACACTACTTAGAATTCTTAGCTTGAACTTAATAGATGTGATGTATGGACAATACCAATTCCTTAATTCTTAAGACATATGTTTGTTTTTTACCTGACAAAGTTGAAAGATTCACTATTTAAACCTAACAATAGGCAAGGTACAATGTATCATATAGCATATTAGAAAAAGTAAAATAAAATAAAAGATGCAAATTGTCATGAGTCATACTCTTTTTCTAAAACTTCTATATAAAGTCAATTTAGCATTATGAAAAACTCCAAAGAGTTGGTGGACATGTTTTCAAGACTTGTGATCAATAAGGTTAGTTTAAGTCTCTTAATCAAAATACCTTGGGATCACTTAAAAGAAATTCATTTTTATAATTATGTTTTTGAGATAATCCTTATAATAACTTAGTGTGTATGAAATGGAAATTATATTTATAAGCAGTGAACACTTCTATTAAAAAAACATTATAAAATTCTCATTAAAAAAAAGCTATAAAAATACTCTCAATATATGAATTTAAACCGCCTTTTAACTCCATGCAAGCCACCCACTTGCTCCAACACAACAACCCACCACTAAAACAATAATCAACATCACGATATATAATGTTTACAAGTATTAAAAACAATTAAAGAGTATCCATCACATATAAATCAACGATATTCATTAACAATTCAAAAAAAAAAAAAAAAAAAAACACTCCTAATATGAATTTAAACAACCTTATAACTCCATGCAAACCACCTGCTTGCTCCAACACAACAATTCACCACAAAAACAATAATTAACATCACAATATATAATGCTTACAAGTATTAAAAACAATTAAATAATATCCATCACATATAAATCAACAATATTCATTTACAATTCCAAAAAATAAGACTCCCAATATAAATTTAAACTACCTTATAACTCCATACAAGCTACCTGCTTGCTCCAATACAATAACCCACCACAAAACCAATCATCAACATCACAAGTATAGACTTTTTTAAGTATTTAAACAAATTTTACTTACCATGCTCAAGCCAAGTGTACACCTTTAAGAAAAAATCCAAAATTATCACAAATAACGAATAATTAACCTGCAAAAGAAAAGTCTAATTTATAAAGAGTTTATCAATACACTTACTAGCTATCATGGCATAAAGCTCAACATCTCAAAAAAAAAAAAAAAAAAATACACACCTCTTTTTCAACATATAGATAACAAGTTAGTAGCTTCACAAAAAAACAAAAAACAAAAAAACCAAAAACAAACAAAAAAATACATGACCAAGAACTGTTAAAATCAAAGAATCCTAAGAGAAAATAAAATTACACACACCCAAAAGCTTAAAATTATAATGATCAGAAGCTTCACTACCACAAAACAAAAACAAACAAAAATATACCTACCAAAAACAGTTAGAATCAAAGATCCCAAAGAGAAAACCACTCTTTATCATCATCCAAACCTAACAAAACCAACAATAGAGAACTAAAATTTACAAACTTTAACATTATGCATTCTAAAATCACACAAAAGCCAATTACAAGTAACTAACACAAAAACCATTACAAGTAACTAACACAAAACCCATTAATTCAGCACTCTAAAATCACACAAAAACAAAAACCAAATATAAGTAACTAACACAAAAACCCATTACAAGTAACTAACACAAAACCCATTAACTCATACTTACAAGAAAAAAACTCAAAACTCATATCATTTAATCAAATACAAACCAAATATTACCAAAAAAAAAACTTACAATGTTGAAATCAGTGGAAGGAGATGATAAAGGAAGGAGGGAGACAAAGGGAAGGAAGAGGGGAGGTAGTGGAGGAAAAGGGGGAGGGAAAGAAAGGAGAGAGGGAGGGTGAAGGAGAGAGGGAGATCAAAGATAAGAGGGAGGTTGAAGAAGAGCTCGGACGGCGTCGGCGTCGGTGTCTAGGTTGGCTTCGCCAACAGAAGTCTGAGTCGACACTAGCAAGCTCAGTCTGTGTCAACTGGATGCATTGTGAGGGAGAGCTTGAGATAAAGAGTATCGGTTGTGAAGGGAAAAAAGAGAGTTGAAGGTCTGATGTGAAAAAAAAGAGCTGAAAATGTGATATATATACATACTCTTTAGTGACGATTTGCTTTCGTCACTGTTATATGCCTTTAGCGATGAAGTCGGATTCGTCGCAAATAATAAAACTTATGGCCACCGTTTTCCTTTCAGCGACGATTTATTTTCGTCACTAAGTGTCACATTTAGCGACGAAATGTGTTTCGTCACTAATAGCATGACTAGCAGCACCTTTTAGCGACGAAAGTGTTCGTCGCAAAAAACTTAAACTTTTTGTGATTAAAAATTCGTTGTTGTAGATCAATTTGGCTTCTCGTCTTTGGCGCCCTTAATTTAGCACACCCTATAGCAACAAGATCTAAGTTTCGTCGCTAAATGTTACTATTTTTTTATATATGGCGACAAAATATAAATTTCATCACTATATGGTACTTTTTGTGACGAAAAATTTTCGTCACTAAAATTCGTCACTATAGTTACATTTTGTTGTAGTGTATAATCATAATTTGATTCTTCGTTGCCGTAGTAAATAGCATAGAAGAGAAAATAGAATTTGTTTCTTCATCTTTATAAAAAAGAAAAAAAAAAGAAAAAGAAAAAAAAAGAGTTATGTTATCTATTTTTATGGGCAAACGACAGGAATTGAACCCGCACATGGTGGATTCACAATCCACTGCCTTTGATCCAATTGGCTGCATGTGCCCTTATCCCTCACTCCCTCTATGTAGTAGAAATTACACAAATTTCAATTTCTACCATTCCTCTTGTTTTGTTTCCCTTTCTTATAAGATAAAAGATAAGAAATAGAATATAAATTAATAGATTTATCTTTTTTATTTAAATAAATAAATAAAAACTTCATTGATAAAAATATATATAAAATAAATATTACTACATAAGTCAAACAGGATACTCAAATACTTTTTTGTATCTTGAGTTAAAATTAAAAAAAAAAAAAGCTTATATTATATTCTATTAAGTAAAAAAGTAAAAGAAAAGACAACTAAATAGTAATTACAATTATATAATAATTAAAGGGCTAATAAATAAGAAATGAGCAATAATCAACTTTTTGTTTTATCAAGAGGGTTGACATTGCTTCTTTTTTATTTATTTTCAACAATTCATATATGCTAAGACCTAAGTCTTATCCATTTGTAGATGGAGCTTTGACAAAAGCCAAGTCTAGAGGGAAATTATGAGCATTATGTTCATGCATAACTTCCATACCAAGGTTAGCACAATTAATAATATTAGCCTAGGTATTAATTACACGACCTTGACTATCAACTACGGATTGGTTGAAGTTGAAACAATTTAATTTGAAAGCGATAGTGCTGATACCTAAAGTGGTGAACCAGATACCTACTATAGGCTAAGCCGCTAGAAAGAAATGTAAAGAACAAGAATGGGGAATTAGAAACGTATATGATGTCTAATTCAAATTGAAGGGTGATATAAAATCAGTTTATTTCTGGCATCATATCTATAATTAGCGCATTTGTCATAGCTAGAAGCTCCATTTCCATATCAAGGTCACGGTCAATATCGTTACTATCATCAATAAGAAAACCCTTAGGCATGTTATCCAAAAAACTTGTTCAAAAATATTGTAATAAAAGGAACATAGGAGTTTTCCGCTAGGTATTTGACCAAATAGGATTGTTCAGTTCCTACAGAATCTATCACTAAAATATCCTCTAGAAAATCGTAAACCTTTCAATCTTAAAAAAAAAAAATCATAAACCTTAATAACTATTATTATTGTCTATTCCGAAATACCTCCGAAATACCTTTGGCCCTGCATATCGTTCTTAATAATCTCAACTAACTCCTAAGAAAAAGGCTAAATCCCAAGACACACGACCAACCATTTGACATCATCTTGGAAGTGTTTCAATGTTCATAGTGAAATGTGAATAAATCAGAGGCATCGATTAAAGTTGATCTTATCTTTTTCTTTTTCTTTTTTTAAAGCAAAGTTCAATCTATCATTAACTTTTGAATCCTTAACTTTTGCATGCTGTTGCTTTAATTTTTGCTTATCTTGTTTCTAAGAGTCAAAACATTCTTATTCGTTTTTTAGATTACAACTAGAAGAAAAAACAACGAAGACTTTATTTTATGTGACAATATAATTTGGATTTCATTTAAATGAAGATTTTTTTTTTTTTTGGAGAAACATTTGAATAAAGATTAATTTATTTAAGTTGTGGTTTTTGGATTTTATCATTAAGTAATTAAAAATGTTAACTCGGGGTCCGTTTGGTTAAGTGGATTAGGGAAGTTCATCAAAAAAAAAAAGTGAATTAGAGAAGATGGAAAAAAAAAAGGAGAAAAAATGAGAAATGAAAGAAAATTATTGAGGTGTTTGGTTGGGAGGTTGATGGAAAGAAACTTAATAGAGCATGGTATTTTTTTTCTAACCCACCAAAATATTTTCTCCTCAAATTAGAGAGAAAACCACCACAAAAAGATAAGGACCTAAAAGCCCCACTGGGCAGAGTTATCACGTGAGAGAGCTCCTATGCGTGACTTCTTGCTTTTTCCTTTTTTTTTTTTTCTTTTTTTTTTTTTTCTGCTACTCATTTATGTTACTCATTTGTTGTTTATCTTTTTTTTTTTTTTTCATTTGTTTTAGTTTTCTTTTTTTGGTTCATCTTCTTTTTTTTTTCCCCTAATTTGTTATTTTTATTTTATTTTTATCTAATTAGGGTATGAGAGTAAATTTGTACAACCTACATTTTTCATCCACTCATTTTTCTTCTTAACCAAATAAATGAGTTTTTTATCTCTTCACTTTTTCACCCTCCAACCAAACACGTAGAAGAGAAAACTAAATTTTTTTGTCCTCCTACTTTTCTATCTCTTCCCCATTTTCTATCCTTCCAATTTTTTACGTCTTTAACCAAATGGACCCTAAATCTAAATTGTAAATCTCGGTATCTAGAGATAAAAAAAATTATCAATTGAGTATTCATTTTAAGACCCATATTAGACCTAGTATTTGGTTGAGTTGTGGTTCCCACAATTACAAAAAAAAAAAAAAAAAAAAAAAAACTCTACTTAACAACAAAATGATATAACATTACACAACTTCATTGCACGTGTGTTGAAATTTCACTTAACAACAATTCTAACACTAAGCACACACAATTTACCAACTTCTCTATATTTGGAATATTCTAATACTGTTATTAACGGAAGGATTGCATTGATTTCTTTCAACACCAAGGAAAGGAAGCGTCATTTCCGTTATGTTCTATCAAGTTTGGTGGAAGAAGGGGAGGATGTAAAATAGATGATAGAAAATAGAAGTTTTCAATTCATATTTTCTGTTATTCATTTTTTCATTCTCTCTACCAAATATACATGAGGGAAACTAGAACATTTTTTATCCATCTACTATATATATATATATATATATATATATTATCATTCATATATTATTCTTGCACTTTTTTATTCTCCCAACTAATCAGACCCTTAGGGTCCATTTGGTTGAGAGAGAGAAGTGGAGAGAGAATAATTTTAGTAGGTGTTTGATTGGAAGGAAAGAGGAAAACAATATTAGTGGAGCCCATGTGTTTTCTCCTCTGGCCCACCAAAATGTTTTCTCCCTAAAATTGGGAGAAAACGGAAAGGGAAACTCCAGATAGAGAAAAAGACTAAAAACCCATGTGTAACGTGAACACAAGGTTTGTCATAAATTCTTTGGCCTTTTATTTTTTCTTCATTCCTTTAATTTTTGTATTTGTTTTTTTTTTTTTTTTTATCATTTGGTATTCTTCTTTAGTCTTTTTCATCCATTTCGGATCTTTTGGCTTGTGCTCTTATATATATATATATATATATATATATATATATATATATATATGTAAACAAAATTGAAGCGTTTTTACACAATTTTTTAATTAAAAATGTGTTACCTTTTGTTTTATTTAATAGAGATATAATTGTAAATTTCTTCTCAACTTTTTCATCTCTCTACTTTTTCATCATCCCAACGAAACACACATGAGAGAAAATTAAATCTCTTCTATCCTTCTACTTTTCTATTCTTTCTCCATTTTCCATCCTCCCAATCTTCTACCATTCCAACCAAACACACCTTTAAGTTTTTGGTTAAAGTGTCATTCTCCTAAAATTCAAAGGATATTTTTTGTAATTTACCCTTTCTTTCAAGTAGAAAATAATAACCTCACAACATCATTTCGTGTGTGTTAAGCCAACCTTTTTTTTTATCTTATTCGTATTTAGCATGGTTTTAAAAACTAGATCGGATTGGCCGGTTCAACCGAGATCTGGATCCTAAACCAGTCCAATAAAACAACCAAGTTGGTGGTTCAACCAAAAAAATCGAAAATCGAACAATTTTTGGTTCTTTGACAGTTCCAGTTTTTAAAACCATAGTATTTAGTACTCGTTAACATTTGTTGCACATTAGAAGTTCCAGTTAGCTCAACTGGTAAAATCTCTGATAATTGAATAAGAGATCTGAGATTCAATTCCCGCTTACATCAAAAACCGATTAATACCTTAGTCTGATAATAAAGAGTTATCATCAAGAGTGGACGACATAGGTTGAAACTATCTAAAAAAAAAAAAAAAACATTTGTTGCACACATTCATTCGGTTATAATCTTGAGAACATGATTTCAACCAACGCGCAGTCCACTTCATGCACACCAATGTGTAATAATGTCAGTGCTCTTTTGTATTTGGGCTCGTTACCAATAAAATTGGCAAAATATTTGTACATGGGCTTGTAAAAGTAAGGCTTTTTGGTCATTCATAGGCCCCATGAGATGTCTGAACTTATTCTTGTTTGCCTCAAGCTTTAAAATCAAGAAATGACTAGTCTTTTTAAAATCAAGATCACACATACATACAAGACTTGTTGAGAAGTGAGAATTGAAGAAGAAAGAAAGAAGCTCTCTAGTCCCATCAAATCTCATGGCTTTGGAAGAAGAGAAAACGGAAATGGAAATGGCAGTGAAGGACATGGAAGATGGAGCAGAAGAAGAAGATGATGAGCTCGGTTCTAAGGAGAGAGTCCTTTACAAATACTTCCTCCTTGAATGGAAGCTCGTTAGCTCCCTTCTCAACGACATCGTTTCCCATGGCCGCGTCACCGACCCTTCCTCTGTCTACACCATCCGATCCATCGTACTCTCTCACTCTCTCTCTCGGACCCATTTTTTGTTTCGCTCAGATTGATGTTTTTTGTATTTGTTCTGAATATATATTATGTTTATAAATGTGGGAATGAGCTTTTAGGATCACAATGTGACACCTCTGCTGTTTGTTCTAGTTTTGGATTTGGAAGTTTCTTTGTGTTCCGTGTCTTTTTTCTATTAATTTCACATTACATTCTCTGTTTTAGGCCTAATTTAATTTAATTTATATTTTTTTGAAATGACTTAAAACATGTCAAATGTATTTCCTTTATGGTATTTTTTCGCACTTATATGCGAAAAAATAGGCATTGTTGTTGGAGGGGTTCTTCGATGTTGCCTCTGGGGATTAGAATCATGTGTTTCAAGCGTTTTAATCTGAGTCTTTAGTTTTATGTTAATGTTGGAGTTTAAAACACTTGAATGCCCGTCATGAGTGTAGGTTGCTTAGCCCGTGAGAGGTGAATGTCCCTAAGATTACTTAGCAACTGGTTCTGGCAGGTGGGGTCAGTTGTCTGTCTAGAGGTGAGTCCAAAGGGTTCTTCTTTAGAAAGGTTCTCTAAGTAATCAGGAAAAAAAAAAACTTGGGATAAATTGCTTAGCCTGTTAGGGGTGAAAAGTATCCAGTAACTGGTTCGGGTGGGTGGGGTCAATTGCCTGTAGGAGTTTGATTAACAGTGAGGATAGATGTAGTGTATGCTTTGTGACGTGCAACTAATCTAAGTGAAGTTCTCCTACATCATCAAAAAAAAAAAAAAAAAACTTGAAATACATGGTTATGGTCATAGTGGCTATTGGCTACCGTAGCCTTCAAAAACACAGAGGTGTCATGTGATTTTCTATTTGGTAGTTTACAAATCTTCTGATGCCTATGGTCTCACTGTATTTTCTTCATAATATACAACGAGTATTTTTTTTTTTTCCCTTTATTGGCTTGGTGATCCTTGAATTACAGCTCTCTATGGCTATTCTATGCATGCGTGCAGATGCAAAAAATTTGCACATATAATATGTTCACACAAATCTATAATGGTGTCTCATTCTATATTCTGAGAATTTTCATGTCAAACACCCCATTCTCGTGTTGAAGCTTGTATGTGGTTTGCTATTACAATATGTGTAGATTGTGCTTCGGTTTCTAATATTGAACAGAAAATGATACGTTGGACACCTTAATTAATTTTTTTCCCCTGGTATCTATATGTTTGAATTACATGTTCAGGACCTTAAATACTATGCAATGCATTTTCTATTGTTTAAGAAACTATTTGCCTTTTAGTTTGAAATATTTCCCTACTGGTTCTGCAGATGGATAAGTATCAGGAACAGGGTCAACTACTTGAGCCTTACCTGGAGAGTATAGTTTCCCCTCTGATGCTCATTATTCGTACTAAAACAATTGAACTAGGGGTAGCTTCAAAAGAAATTCTTGAAATAATCAAGCCTATATGCATTATTATTTATTCTCTGGTCACAGTTTGTGGATACAAGGCTGTTATCAAGTTCTTTCCACATCAAGTTTCTGATTTAGAACTGGCTGTATCTCTATTAGAGAAGTGCCACAACACAAATTCAGTGACATCGTTACGGCAGGAAAGTACAGGAGAGATGGAGGCAAAATGTGTAATACTTTTGTGGCTTTCTATACTAGTTTTGGTTCCGTTTGATATCTCCACCGTTGACACTAGTATTGCAAACAACAGTAATCTGGGTGAACTTGAGCCAGCCCCTCTGGTATTGAGGATAATAGGGTTTTCTAAAGATTACCTTTCAACTGCTGGCCCTATGCGCACTATAGCTGGATTGTTGCTCTCAAAGCTTCTTACACGTCCAGATATGCCAAAGGTCTTTATGAGGTATCTATCATAATGCGTATAGAAATGTTGTTGAAGCATTTGGCCAATTTGTCTTGTGTTGTGTTTCTTATAATGTTATACCTATAGGGGTTAGTGAATTATTTGACTTTCCAATAAAATACTAGCTGACCAAGGCTCATTACGCCTTTAAACAGAAACAATTATTAGTGATGGTTCATGTTGTTTGTCTTATAATGTTATACCAATAAGGATTAGTGAATCATTTGACTTTCCAATAAAATACTACCAAGCAAGGCTCATTATGCCTTAAAACAGAAATGATTATTAGTGATGGCTTTTTTTTTTTTTTTTTTTTTTTGTGATAGATTATATGAGTACTATTATTGATGAAATAATAAAAAAGAAACATACAATGTGCTCATGAGGATGAACAACAGCAAATCACAAACAGAAAACAAATAGAACAACAATCAGGAAACTAAACAAAGGTAAGAGAAAAATTGTAGAAGAGAAGAACAATCTGTAAAACCCCAGCATTGAGACTAATCAAAAAGGCTATGCTGACACAAACCTTTTAACTCAACCAAAGACTTCTCAGAATCTTCATAGGAACGACGATTCTGTTCCAAATAGTCCACATCAGACAACTTGGAATTAAATTATGCTTCCCAAGCCAATGACTCCAACAAAATAATACTTTTGCCACAGAGCCAAGCAAGACCCACTGAACACCGAAAGGCATAATTTAACAGCAATCCATTTCTTCTATTATCCCAGACACAAAAGAAATAAAATTGTAAACTCTAGTTTTTACTTTTATAAAGAACCTTTCTCAGTGGACACGTTTTCACATTTAAGTATTGGTTTTTGGAGTCAGGTCCTTGTATAAAAGTGTATCCTGTAATCATTATGTTGTATTGATTATGTACTAATACTTTCTCCTTTGGTTAATTTGGGCTGTGTGCTTGTAAACCTTTTTCCAAACTAATTTTGTTTAGTACATAATTTTACTTTTCTCCATAAGCTGACATGTTTCTTTTTGTAACTTCTTCAGCTTCACTGAATGGACACATGAAGTCCTATCTTCTGTCACTGATGATGTCTTAAATCACTTCCGGGTACTTGGTGCTGTTGAAGCATTGGCTTCTATTTTCAAGGTTTGCCTTTTGATTCTTTTCATTTCATAGCATTCCATGGTAAAGTTACTCTTTTACACATAAAAAAAGACGATGACTGAAGAATCTTTTGCTAACGAGCTCTTGCTCAAATGGCACCACCTTCCCTTGTAAGAGCAAGGTCATCATGGGTTTAAGACGCACCGAGTTCATACGTAACATTTCAATGATATACTAGAAAGTCACTGTCATAAAGTGTGGAAGTCCAAAATAGAATTTTCAAATCATTTGTTGTGAATGCTCTCCCAAATTTTTCTTTTTTCAAAGAACAAATAAACAACTTTTACTGTATGCTGTTTTATGTGGAACCTAGTGCAGTTTATTTTTAAACAATTAGGCTTGCTTTCTTCACCATCTATGACATAGCATGTAGTTCCTTTACCTGGATGTTTGAAATTCCATGATGATGATCCTAGCTGGAATTGACAAAACTGCAGCCGGGAATCCTTGCTTGACTCTGACTTGCAGTTACACACTGGTTTGAAACTTGGGTTGCAAGGATAGATGTTCTGTTCCTCCTGTTTTACCCCAACTAACTTATGGTTTTCATCTTTGTTCATTCAATCAATTGAATCACTGACATCTCTGAATCTGAGTGGGAAATGATGCTTGCAAAAGTTTTTGCTTTGCTAACAAAATATGCTGAACGTGATGTTTATTCTCTCTTTAAGTTGGCAACACTAAGTTCATTTTTTTTCAATTAATTAAGACATCATTCTGATATATAATATCCAGAGCTATACACTACACCATTCTTATTTTCATTCTAGTGATGCCCAATACTAAAATCTGCCTTTTCAAGTACTTGCATCTCTTATGCATCATTTTTTGTAGACAGGCTGGTGGTCGAAAACTCTTGCTTGATGTGATTCCAATGGTTTGGAAGGACACTTCAGCATTAATCAAGTCCAGTGCTGCAACTCAGAGCCCTTTACTTCGCAAGTATTTGGTGAAGTTAACTCAGCGGATTGGGCTTACTTGCCTCCCTCATCGGTCTCCTTCGTGGCGCTATGTGGTTAGTCATGCTGAAGATTTGATTATTCTAGTTCTAAACCTTATTGTCTCCCTTAGAGGATTGAGCTTTCTTTGCATATAGCAACGTGTTAAGATATTAATATCTTGTATGCTTTGCCGTTCATTCCATTGGGTTTGCTGTGTATGTCTTTGGTTGTTATTTGCTTTGTAGTTGGAGTTTATAATTGTATTTCTTGTATGCTTCACTATGAATTTTTATTATTATTTGGGGCATATTCATTTGATGCCTAGGATGGTGATGGAGGTGTTGGCAGGCTTGAACAGGAGGTTTGGATACAGAATGAATGTGGTATTGCATAAATTGATTGATGGATACAAAATGTTACATTCTTAGCTCTTTAAAACTTGCATTTGATGTCTTCAAATATGTATTTATCAATAGATAAGCCATTTTGAGCCTTTTTTTTTGTTGGGCTAATGGAGCTAGAATTTTAAAATTTTAAAGAGAAAGGTACAAACAGAAGGCCTGCTTTTGGGTATAAGAGCATAAAATGCTTAGCTTGTCAGGGGTGAATTCCCATGGATTACCTGGCAACTGGTTTTGGCAGGTGGGGTTAGTTTCTCGTAGGTTTTATTGGCTAGAAGCAAGCCCAAAGGGCTCTTCTTTAGAAAGATTCCCAATGTTGTCCAAAAAAAAGGGTGCAAACAGAAGGCCTATGTATACTGAGAATAGGGCTACAAAATGGCGAAGTAAAATGTGCTTTTTTGTTGCATGTCAGTATTGTCTCAGTGCCATATATGATTGATAGCATGCTGTTTGTCGAAATATATAAAAATAATATTAGTTGAGCAAAGAGTTATAGGTGTATGCTATCTGGGACCTTTTTCCTCCTTTCTTTAAAATTTTTCAAAAATATTACAGAACTAAGTCTTGTTATGTGATTGACTCGACAGCAAGTTCTTTATTGAATATATATTAAAATGTTGTTAGTTGATTAGAAATTTAAAGGTGTCTGCTATTTGGGCTTTTTTTTTGTTTTGTTTTGGAAAGTTTTTAACAATATTACAGAACTAAATACTGTTTTATTTAATATTCTATTTTTGGTAGAAATGTTTTGTTTTGATAAGTAAGAAAAGTTTTATTGAGAAAAGACTACTTCATTAAAAAGATGAAGTAGCCAATATATATATATATATATATGTATGTATGTATGTATGTATGTATGTACAGACAACAGATTACTGGAAAAGAAATAAAAAATTATGTACAAGAAGAAAGGAATCTATGAACAGTGAAATATATTCCCTAGACGTAAATTTTTTTTTTGATAAGTAAGAATGATATATATACAAAAGGCTACTCTATGCATGAAAAGCATAGGGCAAACCCAGAGAATACAAGAAGAGAAAACAAAGCGAAGGAAAAGGAACCAGAGGACAAAAAGAAATTACACAAGAGAAAGAGAAAAACTCCAAATAATTCACATCACACATTGTGATACCAAATTCCAAATATTAAATTAGTGCTTTCCCAACTAGTTTCTCCATCCTGCCAATAAATCAATAGCCCTTTTGGGTAAAACCCACTCAACGAGAAAGACTCCATAACTGATAAACCTTGTGACAATGCAACAAGAGATGATCAACATTCTCCTTCACTACACCGGCATAGGCAGCACCAATCCACAATTGTGATGCCCCTTTCTCCTCAAATAATCACATGTGAGTATCTTCCCACGCACAGCTGTCCAAACAAAAAAGGCACTTGACGTGAAGCCTTCATGCGACAAATACTTTTCCATAGAATAATAGTAGAGCTATATCCCCTCGGAGCACCATAAAAGGACTATATGTCAAAATCCCCCTTTGACTTCAACCCCCAGCTCATCCTATCCCCATCCTCTTTTGGAGGATTCTGTGACTCCAAAGTGTGATGAAAGGCCCCCACAACGAAATAGATTCCTCCACATCATGACTCACCAACATATCTGGTACAAATGTGTATTTAGACACGCCTCTTTCTGTGCTATTAATTATCTCCTTTCCTATGTGCCTTTTTTTTCTGCTCACTTTATGCTACTTATTCTGTTGGTATTATCAAGAATATTTAAGGATCCACTTGATGGTAGTGTAATATTATCTCACATCCTGTCCTTGGTTTATCTGGCTAACACCAACCCCCCCACCCCCCCAAAAAAAAAGAACGAAAAAAAGAAGGAAAATACTACCACCAGCACCAACTGAGTCATTTGTATGCTAGTTGATTTCTGGGTTTATCTGTTTTTAATGCCATTCTGTTGTGATGTTCTTTTGGAAGGTTGTAATTTATAAGTTAACTTGTATTGGGCTTGCAAATAATATGCTATTTTTGTTACCTTTGCACCATGCATACAGGGCAGAGCTAGTTCATTTGGAAAGAATATTTCTTTGCCTGCATCCAGAAAAAATGATCAATGCAGTCATGGTCCAGATGTAGACTCCTCTAACTCGGAAGAAAGTTCAGATTACATGCAAGATGAAGATATGGATGTTCCAGATATTGTAGAAGAGATAATTGAGATGTTGCTCTCTGGATTGAAAGATACGGTATGTCTGAAGGGTGAGAATCTGTGGTGAACTTGATTATTTTCTGGTGTAGACTAAGTTTCCCAATAGTGGAAATTTTGAAATCATACATTGCTAATCTCTAGTTTCCTGTCTTCTTGATTGGTCTAAATGTAGATGCATGAGATCTCTCATACATATTCACATACTAGAACCTTATAGATTTTTTAAGATGGTAGTATGGTACTTTGGAACTATTATTTCTCATACTTGGGGATATAGTTTGATACTGATTATCCTCATTATTGTGTGATAAATAGTCAATGTGTATGTTGATACTTGATTTCCATATGAATGAAGTGTAAGGGGCAAAACTGTGGAAGAGAGAATGAGCGCAACTAAACACTGAATGGTTGAGAACTTTAAAGCACCCGGGCATGAGCATAAACTGCTTAGCACATTAGGTAATTGCCCTTGGATTACTTGACAATTGGTTCTGACAGGTGGGGTCAGTTGCCGGTAGCTTTTACTAGCTAGAGGTGAGTCCAAATGGCTCTTTTTTAGATAGGTTCCTTAGGTTACCAAAAAAAAAAAAAAAAGGTTGAGAACTTTAAAATAGTGCAGATGCAAAACATATTAATCATTTTAGCAATTATTCAGATATAGTATGAAGCAAATTAATGCTGTAAATTTAGTTGAATTATATAACATAGCTGCAAAAAGGCAAGAATAAGTGCATTGTATTCCTTTCAATTGGATCAATGACATCTAGTTAGGAGTACATTCCATCCCACTTTTCCTTCCCATGGGGCTAGGCAGAAAACAAACAGAGAGTTACAATGAGTACATTCCATCCTACCTTTCCTTCCCAACCGAACAAGGGAACTATCCTTCCCTCCCCTTTTTGCATTATTTACTTTTCCTCTCTACCCCCTTCTTCCACTATTTCTAAATGCACTCTTATGTTCTACATGATTCATTAATTTCATCATTTATATATAGATTTATACTGCTGATCTGATTTTGACATTGCTGTGATGGTAATGCAGGACACTGTAGTGCGTTGGTCTGCTGCAAAAGGTATAGGCCGCATAACTTCACGTCTAACATCTGTGCTTTCAGAAGAGGTCCTTTCATCTGTCTTGGAGCTGTTTTCACCAGGCGAGGTAAAATAGGGCAGTTGCTCTCTTTTGCAACTTGTTTACCATGAGAATACAAATTATGTCTAGAGTTGTGATGACATGTCGTATATTTCCAGGGTGATGGATCATGGCATGGAGGTTGCTTGGCACTGGCTGAACTGGCACGTAGAGGATTGCTCTTACCTATAAGTCTTCCCAAAGTTGTACCTGTTGTTGTGAAGGTTGTACCTATATATACATAAAGTTAAGACCAGTGAAGTTGATGTTTTCTTAAAGCATATAACTTCTGGAATTTTTTTCTTCTTCTGTGAATATGGATATTGTTTTACTTAGTTCATTAAGACATGGCTTTTTTTTCCTATATACTCATCAATGTCTGGCATATTAGTATTAAAGTGTAAAATGTCATGAAATTTATTTCTTCTGAAGATGTCATATTTGAAGAAGTTTTCTCACTGGATGATGTAACCTTAAGTTCCATTTAAAATTAGTTTTTGTGTTTGTCCGCTTGGTGCTAATTCCTTTTGATTTCTAGATTGGTCTAGACTGGAAAAAATGTAAGAGACATTGAAGTATAAAGTTATGTTACAGTCGGTCGGGTACTTAACTCTAGTGTAGTGCAGTTAGTCTTCTGTAGTATTTCATCAAGGAATAGTGCACTATACTTCTCAAAAAAAAAAGAAAAAAAAGGAATAGTGTTCTATGCTTTCAAATTTGTCTAAACATTGTATTCCAATCCTCAAACCAATTTGTTAGTTATGGTTAATAGTTCTAGTCCTTGTTATTGTGTCAATGATTGTTTTTTTTTTTCTTTTCTTTCTTTTTTCCTGAAAAGCTCTTGTCAAAATAGATGAATTTGATATGGTGGTGAAATTTAATGTTGTATTGGCTTTTACATGTCTTTGCCTTATTCAATGTCTCTGCTCTTTCTTGATTTATATTTTTCACAAGACATTTTTTCTAAAGTCTCAAAGGTCAGAGGGATAAAAACCTTGGCACAGATACCTATATTGCAACATCAGTACTGATAAATTAATCTTTTTAACAGGCACTACATTATGATATTCGAAGAGGTCCACATAGTGTTGGATCTCATGTGCGTGATGCTGCTGCCTATGTTTGTTGGGCCTTTGGGCGTGCATATTATCATGAAGATATGAGAACCATATTAGAGCAGCTTGCTCCACATCTTCTAACTGTGGCTTGCTATGACCGTGAGGTGCTGAAATGTCGCTTCAACATTTTTTGTTTAGCTCTGTGATTTTAATTTTTTCAGTTTTTGATAGCACCATTGCTAAATCTTTTAAAGTCTGATGCTTAGGTTAACTGTAGAAGAGCAGCTGCTGCTGCTTTCCAGGAGAATGTTGGAAGACAAGGGAATTACCCGCATGGCATTGATATTGTGAACACTGCAGATTATTTTTCACTTTCTTCACGAGTAAACTCTTACCTTCATGTTTCTGTCTGTATTGCTCAATATGAGGGATATCTTTATCCGTTTGTGGATGAACTGCTGGACAACAAAATCTGTCACTGGGTATGCTCAAACCACTTTTTATTCATTGTTTTAGCTTTGTATATTTGAAATAGCAATGACAAAGACAAAGGGGACTGGAGCCAATTTAGATTAGGAAGTTCTAGACAGCTAGGATTAGGTTGTGGTGGGAGAAAGGCTGAAAAATAGAAAGGAATAAAGGGTGAAAAGGAATGGTAGGATCTGGGAATAAATAAAGGAGAAAAACTAAGGTTTGGGTTGCTGTTCCCAGGGCTGTGAACAATAACCCGATTATAGTAATTTCCCTCCTTATTTTGTGTGTGGGGGGCTATTTTATGGATTGGCGTTTAGGGTTTAGAAGCTGACAAATCAATGTGTGGCTGTAAGGCTTCAAGTTTTTGAAAATTTAGGGATGAAGAACAGAAAGATAAATTTCTAGCATTACACCTAGGGTTTCCTCAACATCACACCTTGGAGAAAGGTTGCATCAAACAAATCTCAAAAAAACTTTATAACTTCTTAAAATTTAGAAGACATATTCTTCCCCTTCAATAGAAAAAATGATATCCTAATGCCTAGTTGTCAAAACCCAAAGACCCAATGAATCAATTTGCTAAGCCATGTCTAGAAACCAAAAAATTACAGAAGTGCCTGACAGTTAAAAATGACTAAAATGAAATGTTAGAAAGACTGATGGTTTTATTATTTTTGGGATAATCAAGTGAGTTTCATTGAAAGACACTGAGAACAAAAACACTGTACAGGGCAAGCTGACAAAATATCTAAGCAGTTTAACCAGCATTAGGCCTAAATGACAGAAACTAACATTGAAACCCCATCTACAACATATCTCTCTGGTTTCATCGGAATAGGAATATGAACTTTTTGAACTCAATTCTAGCTCTTAGTTGCTTTCTGATGGCAAAAATTATACTGTTATATGTCTCTCAGAGTGAATGCATCCCTTTTGTAGAATAACATTTCTCAGCTTCCAGATGTGGTACACAGTAGCAATAAATCCAAGCTTACAAGTTATAACCCTTAAACTTCTTCCTTTCCAATTGTTTCCTGCCCAGGTGGTGTCATCATTGCTAATGCCAACCCACTGAACTAATGCTTCTTCTTGCAACACCTTTCACCCATGTTGAATCCAACAGAAATCAATAATTCATCCAGGTTCTTATGTCACAGAACCTTTGTCATCAACCCTTGGCAGGTCATCGACCATGTGATCCGCCTGTCCGAGCTGCTTCTTCAACTGGGATACATGAAATACTGAATGCAACCGTGACTACTGCAGCAATTTTAAGTGATAAGCCACCTTCTCCACTCACTCAAGGACTCTTAAGGGCCCATAAAATATTGGAGATAGCTTCATATTGTCATGAACACCAATTGACAATTGCCAGCACTGTTTGAGCTTGAGAAAGACCAAATCTCCTAGCTCAAACTCCAGCTCGTGTTAGTGCCAATTGGAATTAATCTTCATACTGTTTTGAGCTGCCCTTAAATTTTGTTTTGTGCATACCACTCGCACAACGTTTCTTCGACTTGAGTAACTGTGGTGGACGCATATTTGTAATTATGCACTGTTGGAGGTGGTTGGCTGTATACAGCTTCAAATATATTCATTTGGGTGGCTGTTTGTTGGATTCCATCCTTTCAAAATGTCTTTGGAGATGATTATTGTTATATTGCCGCCCCCTTAAACAACCTTAAGTTCCTTGAAAGTCAAATTTGGACATGTTCATTGCCAATATAATCTGTAAGATCAAGGTGGAGGGTTAGGTAAGGTCGTAGGTTTAAGACCCATTAGATACACATGTAATTATCTATTAAATATAATAATAATAAATAAATAAACTATGGGCAAGCATATTGCATATACATAAACCTGTTTTCTGTTCTTTTCTTTCTTGTAATCATTCCTTACCGGAAGGAAGAACATGAATTTTTTTTTTTTTTTTTTTTTTTTTTTGTTTTGTAGGGACTAGGAGATTGGATCCCTAATTCTCCACCTTCTCTGTTTTCACTAAGCCTATTGTTTTGCTTTTTCCTTTTTTTCCTTCCTTAGGGCAACATTGTAGTTTTTGAAGTTATTTTCTAATCATATTCAAAATTTATCACAGTAACAGATCACATGGAAATATTGTTGGCATATAGTACCATGATTGTCATCATTATTCTTATTTTGTTAGATGATAGTTCAAAGAATACATAAAATACTCATGATTGATGTCATTAGGAGAAAGGCTTGAGAGAACTTGCTGCAGAGGCCCTTTCTGCTCTTGTCAAATATGATCCTGAATACTTTGCAAACTCTGTAGTGGAAAAAATAGTTCCTTGTACTCTCTCATCTGATTTGTGCATGCGCCATGGTGCAACTTTAGCTGCTGGTGAACTTGTTTTGGCGCTACATCAATGTGGTTATGTTCTTTCCTCTGGTTGGTACTCTTACTTTTTTTAAACTTACGTTAGTTGATCTAAATCAGAGTGCAAGTAGAACTTAAAAATAGTTGTTACACACTTGTGTTTATGAGCCTTGATTTATTATTGTCTAATTGACATAGGACAATTAGGCTTAAGAAGATTTGTGGATTTTGGATCTAGAACCCCTAGAGAAGAAGGGTTAGGGTTTAAACTCCAAATAAAGAGAAAGCAAAGGACCACAGCTCCTTAGCAATACCACAATGAAGTAAGAGATGTTCAGTTGATTCATCACTAGACTTACACATACAGCACTAATCTGCAAGGATCAAATTCCTTTTAATGAGATGATCCACTTTTAAAATTTTCACAAAGCCATGTCCGAAAAAATTAAGCAACCTTTGAGACTTTGTTACACCAAATACTTTTCAAAGTGATCTTGGTGAAAACATAATTGTGCGCTCTAAGTTAAGGAAAGCTCATAAAATTTAAATTTAATAGTTTGTCTTGTTAGCTGTTTTCAGCTGTCAGTAGTATGTCATCTTCTGTATCTAAGCTTATAATTATCTTTGTCCAATTTCTCTCTTATAGATAAACAGCATCGTATTGCTGGTGTAGTTCCTGCTATCGAGAAAGCACGACTTTATCGTGGAAAGGGTGGAGAAATAATGCGTGCAGCTGTTTCTCGGTTCATCGAATGTATCTCTTCATCTCATTTGTCTTTGCCTGAAAAGATAAAACGAACTCTTCTTGATACTCTCAATGAGAATTTGAGACATCCCAATTCTCAGATTCAGGTAATTGTCTTTTAATATGGGATTTTCTTGTCTATCCTTGTAT
The DNA here is from genome assembly GCA_033629205.1 of Lithocarpus polystachyus. Taxonomy (NCBI): domain Eukaryota; kingdom Viridiplantae; phylum Streptophyta; class Magnoliopsida; order Fagales; family Fagaceae; genus Lithocarpus; species Lithocarpus polystachyus. The sequence continues at coordinate 41,993,148 of CM066165.1, read as the reverse complement.
GTTTCTGTGATGCCTTAAATTTGTCAACCAATTTTGCCATATGATGTACAGAATGCTGCTATTAATGCTCTGAAACACTTTTTTGGAGCATACATGGTTGCTGCAGACACTGGAGGTACTGGTGATGTATCGTCCAAGTACCTGCAATTGTTGACTGATCCAAATGTTGCTATTAGAAGAGGATCTTCCCTGGCTCTTGGTGTTTTGCCTTATGAGCTTTTGGCTAAAAGGTGGAGGGATGTGCTTTTGAAACTTTGTAGCGCTACTGCTATTGAGGTGCAGTTAATAGAAGTTGCAATTGTCATTGAAATTTCCACTTTTATAGAACTAATGAATGAATAACATTAATAAGTTATTTTTTATGTACAGGACAACCCTGACGATAGGGATGCCGAAGCACGCGTAAATGCTGTAAAAGGACTCATATCAGCGTGTGAGACACTAACTCAGACTAGAGAAGATTCTAATATCCATTCTTGGGAGGATGACTTGTCGCTATTTCTTCTGATTAAGAATGAAGTGATGATGAGTTTATTTAAAGCTCTAGATGACTATTCTGTTGATAACAGAGGTGATGTGGGTTCTTGGGTCCGCGAGGCTGCTATGTATGGCCTTGAGAAATGTATATATATCCTCTGTAAGAGAGATTCCATTGGTTCTGCTAGAAAATCAGATGAAGTTGAATCCTCCGTATCAGAGCTGCCTGATTGTGATATGGTCAAAACTAACCAGATGGACTCACTTTTTGATGCAAATCTTGCTTCGATCATAGTTGGGGGAGTTTGTAAGCAAGCTGTAGAAAAGATGGATAAACTAAGAGAAGCAGCTGCAAAGGTTCTCCAGAGGATTTTGTACAACAAAACAATCTATATTCCTTATATACCTCATAGGGAAAAGCTAGAAAAAATTGTTCCTAATGATACAGATATAAAATGGGGGGTAAGTGTACGCATCTCTTCTATAGTGTACTTGTAAAGTTAGTTGAGTTTGACATAAAGACCATTTTGTACTTGCTTGTAGGTACCCACTTTGTCATATCCACGTTTTGTGAAGCTACTTCAATATGATTGTTATAGTAGACCTGTCCTATCTGGGTTAGTTATCTCCACTGGTGGGTTGCAAGAATCTCTGAAGAAGGCATCAATATCAGCATTGTTAAAGTTTCTTCAAGCAGTTGAACCTGAAGACCTCAATGAGAAAAGATCCAGAGAGTTCAAGCTGTCTACTGATATCCTTTGGGTTCTTCAACAGTACAAAAGATGTGATAGGGTGATTGTTCCCACTTTGAAGGTAATATCCATGGTCTTGATAGATAACATGAACTTAATGATAGAGATATTAATGATGGGCTCTTGTCCACAAATTGTTCTCTATGATTAAGTCACCTACAATGTTGCAGTTCTAGAATAATGCACCACAGCTTTCGTTCGTTGGATTATTAAACAGTATTGTGATGTGGCTTGCTCTGATTGCAAGCTACAAAATCCATAAATAACTGAATAGTAGATGATCTTGTTTCCTGATTTAAGCCCACTCGTTTCCTTGCAGTAGACAGATTATATCTTAATCTCATTTAGGGAGTATCTAATCTAGCCATGGAAGATTGATTTGCTATTACTTTGCAAATTCACCTAATAAAGAATTAATTTACGATGTTCACATGTCATGTGGTTTTAAAGGCTAATTATGTGTCTTTATTTTGTTACTTATGATCAATTTTGTAGTCAGGGGCAAATCAGTAAAAGGGTATTTTGGTAGTTTAATTGAGTCTATAATTTTCTAGGAGATCCTTAGTATCTTAGGATTTATTTTCTTTGGGTCTAAGTTAGTATTTTATTAGGTTATTGTTTACTATTCAAATTAGGAGTCCTAATACTATTAATACAAGAAAGAGTCTTTATATATTTGTATATTTGTGCTCGATGTACACAGAGAAGATGGAATTGATTGATAAAATAATTGAGTATTTTGAGTATTGAGGCATGTTGGCCATAGGGCTTTCCTCCATTTCTCTTATCTCACCCAACCCCCCCCCCCCCCCCCCCAAGTTTTTATTTTCTCACAGGTACTGTTCATGCACTGTTTACAGATTTGAAAAAGTTCTACTTCCGTTTCTTTTTCTTCTTTTTTCAATCATAAATCAAATCTTTTCTGTTTTGAATCCTAACCCTTCTTCTCGAAGGGTTCTAAACCCAAAATCCATAATTCTTCCTAAACCTTAACCCACAACAACAGTACTTAGACAAGTTCTCTAATTTGCACTACATCAGTATCATGTTGTTCGCCACCAGAACTCTTTGCCTAAGGGTGAAAGCTTAGATCAGGGTGTGGGGTGACCAGAACACCAAGCAGGAGTGAGAGTTGAGGAAGGGCATCTTTTATATTAATGCCTTGAAGCAAGAGCATGGACAGAGCATCTAGTTTTTTTTTGATAAGTAATAGAATTTTATTGAAAATGAAAACGGCTACTCAATGTTTGCGAGGATGAACATAAAGCACCTTGGAAAAGTACAAGTAAATCAATCAGAAAATCTAAGAGAGTTGGAAATCAAAAATTAAAGTACAAAATTAAAATTAGTAAAACCCCATTTCCAAGACCAATCAAATAAGGTACAGAGCAGCAAAGACATCAATTGATCAATAGGTCTCTCAATCTCCTCAAAAGTGCAACTGTTTCTTTCCTTCCACACTAACCAGATCACACAAGCAGCCATCAAATTCCATACATTCGAAGAATGTTTCCCAAACCAGTCGCGCCAACCAAAGAGAAGGGATGCTACCTTGTCCGGCAACACCCAATGAATCCCAAAACTCATAAATACTTCACTCCATAGAGTATGAGCAATCTCATAATTGATCAAAAGATGATCCATTGTTTCTCCATTGCACCAACACATACAAAACCAGTTGACTAGCAATAATCCCCTCCTATTGAGGTTGTCAATTGTGAGAATCTTACCCCATGTAGCTAACCACAAAAAGAACAACACTCTTAGGGTCCTTAGCATGCCAAATACTCTTCCATGGACACAAATGAGTATTAGTACCACGGACGGCATTATAAAAAGAGCGACCATCAAATTTACCACTCCTAGTCAACTTCCACATCAACTTATCATCTCCTACCCCTTAGGCAATTTTGTATAAATATGATCTAAGAATTAGTACACTGCCTCTGTCTCCCAATCATGAAATCCCTATGAAAACGCCAATTCCAACTTCTCATTGTCACCTGGGATGGGGAGTCTAACACACACAGACAAAAGAATCCTTATCCGCCAAGCAATCAAATAGATCAGGGTATATATCCTTTAGAGGAAGACGATCATTCCAAGGATCATACCAAAACCGTATTTGATTGCCCTCACCAACCACAAAAACTACATGTGGGAAAACATTATCCCAACCTGCTCTGATGCTTTGCCACAACCCACACCTGTGCATCCCTTTACTAGCCTTTGTACACCATCGCCCTCTATCCTCACCATATTTGGCTACAATGACCTGATGCCACATATGAGTGGCTTCATGCCCAAACCACCATAATCATTTCACAAGTAATGCTTGATTAAAGCTCCCTATTCTTCTAATCCCCAAACAACAAACTCAATGGGGGAGCATACCTTATACCATGCCACCAACGTACTTGAATTCATCATCCAAAGTTCCCACAAGAAGTTCCTTTGTATTTTTTCCAATCTATCAGCCAAGACTTGGGAATAGTAAATAAAGAGAGATAATATGTTGGTAGGCTCAATAATGTACTCATTAAAAGAGTAAGTTGGCCTCCCTTAGACAAGTATAACCTCTTCCAGCCAGCTAATTTCTGCTCCTCTAATATAGGGTTCCATATAGACGTTGCCTTGTAATGAGCCCCCAAAGGTGTTCCCAAGTAGGAAATCATTGAGGTGCTCTAAAATCATGGACATTATGATAACTTAATAATAAGAGACAAACAGAGAAAATATCAGTGCCAGAATAATCTATTTCCAAGGTAGCTTATCACTTAAGAATCTGTGCTATACTCTACTAGAAAAAGGTTTTTGTCATTCTTAGAGTGCGTTTGGATACCGTTTATTTTGCTGAAAATTGAAAATTGAAAACAATTTAAAAAAGAAAAAATTTCCGGATACTGTTCACACTTACAAACACTGTTCATATGCCTATTTGTACTGTTTATATCCCATGAACAGTGCAAGAGGCGCTGAACTTAAAAAAAAAAAAAAAAAAAAAGGCAAAAAACGCCAGACGTGGACGTGTAGACGCAATCCAAATGGTACCTTAATTTAAGAAGTTCTTTGTGATGATTAATCATATTAATCCTTCTAGAAACATCCTATTTCTCAATGATTTATTCATGTTTTTAATTGTAGCTTTCGTTCAGTGGAACTTTGCCATGGTAGTGCTGGATTTTTCATGTTTGTGTATGTACTTCTTATAATACTTTTCTGTTATATTCTTTTCTTTGTATATACTTTACTCAGGTGCTTGGTACTGCTATACATTATAGGTTGATGAACACCCTTGGTTTGTATTTTCTTACAATTTATGTTGCTTATATGTAACATATATGTGTGTGTGCTGGTGTATGTGTATGTGTATGTGAATTTCTTTCTCAAACAATCTCCTTTTCTGGTATTCTGTACTTTTTAACCTTGTTTTTGAAGCTGTGTTAAAATGGCATTCTTCTGTATTTCAGACCATCGAGATTTTTTTCAGCAAAAAGATATTCTTAAATATGGAGGTTAGTTTACTCCTCTTTCAGTTCCCTCGCCCAATTTATTGATGCTGTTAGTATTTCATTTACTTTCATCTGCTTGTCTTGTTCCCCTTGCATCAGAGCTGGAAATTTATATCATAATCTATTGATGTTAGCAGCAGTAGATGTTTTATTGCATATCTATGAAGATCTGGATAGCCATAATTTGTAGGTAACCTAGCACTATAATCTGTATTGCATCTTCCAAAATGCCACACATCATCCACCAGATTTTTTTGTTTTTTTTTGTTTGTGTGTGTGTGTGTGTGGGGGGGGGGGGGGGGGGGGGGTGTATTCTTCTCTCATTCTTGGTGCAGTCTGCCACATCCATCTGATACAGAGGGGCATTAGATGAATAATACCATGTAGCTGAGTGTCTTATTAACAGATTGTGTTCTGCAGCACTGTAATTTTTATGTTGTCTATTCTCTCATCAAGATGGGTGAATTGATCTTGTCTAACAAATACCTACATAGAAGTTTACAAAGGTGAAATGACTAGAGGTTCTGGGATGATGCTAATCACCCCGTTGTCTTGATTCAGCAGAGATGATGCATTTGCATTATCTATTAAATTCTTAAATAATAAAGGACTAAGAAATTTCTTGTTCTTTTTCTCTTTCTATGGTGGTTTTGATGTCCACTATACATAATCATTTGGTGCGCATGTAGGGAATAAGTATTGAGTTTGATTGCAGTTTCATTATGGGAATATCTATTCCCCCAAATTAAGGAATAACTCTTTCTTACCAAAAGGTCCACAATAGCTATCCTATAACATAACTTACGTAATAACTCCAAAAAAATAAAGATCCCAAAATCCCACTGTTGGCTGCCACTCCCTTTAAAATCTGTCATTCTTCTGTCTCTATCTGGTGTCCGTAATAGTGCAATTGTATAAGATTAATGTTTCTTTTCAATAAAATATAAAATTATTTAAGTATTGGTTGCTATAGTTTTTAATTTATATTATAATTATTGGTTTTATGGTCTTTGCTCTAATATTGCAATAGATCTTTAGAGATCTTTGCAGTAGGTTCCTCAGGAGAAAAAAGTATTAATTTAAAATTTTAGTATGTATTAACTTTTTAGGAAACATATAAAAAAAAAAAAATCATGCTTGTTTATATGTCACCATGAGATTCAAGTGAAATTGTTACTTATATGCTGTCAGTTTTTTCCTTTTTTATTATTTATGGATATTAATTTTGAATAAAAGACAATTATATTATTTATGCAATTTCGATTATATATAATAGGAAGTTAAGAAGGCCCACAAAGAGTGTAAATGTTATTATATAAGGTTATTTAAGGAAATGTGACGAGTATAATTTAATTCCACCATCTTATCATGTTGTACCAAGTTGTGTAATGTAGATTTAGGATTCTATTCATATGTTATTGCTAAACAGATAAATAAGAATAGTTATTCAATTCTAGCTTTTTGTATGGTTGGTAATGCTCATTCCTATTCCCCAGGTAATCAACATTCTAATACCAAACTTACCCTTAGTATCATATAAACCAATAAAACTATGACTGTGATTCCCTTGTGTATTTGTTATATTCCCCTTTTTATATGTATTATGGAAACCATTAAAAACATGACTTATAGTTCCCTTGTGAATTGTTATATTTCCTTTCTTATAAATATTTGGTGTGAACACATTTTGAATTGACTTCATCTCCGACTTCAATTTCCAGGCTCATACTCCAATTTTCTGTGCTGGTGTTTTGGATTCACTGGCAGTGGAATTGAAGGGATCAAAGGACTTCTCTAAGTTATATGCAGGAATTGCTATACTAGGATATATTGCTTCAATTTCCGAACCTATCAACTCTAAGGCCTTCTCTCATCTTCTCACTTTCCTTGGCCATCGATATCCTAAGGTTTGTGGTGCTCTCAAAGTTTTAGCATTTGTCATTAATAAATCCTAGTATCCTGCATTTAGAATATAATTTGTCTTTTATGGAAGCACCTTGCTTAGATTATTATTACTAGGTTTTGTTTTTTTTTTTCACTCTTGTTCTCTCTAGGGGATAGTATCTGTAAAACAACTTAATTATATGTTATTAATGTGGACTGTTGCTTATTAGTTCTGCACCCTTTTTTTGGTTCTATTTTACCTCTTATTATAACCCAGATTCGGAAAGCTTCTGCTGAACAAGTTTACCTCGTCCTCCTGCAAAATGAGAATCTTGTGTCAGAGGATGTTATGGAGAAAGCACTTGAAATAATTTCCGAAACTTGCTGGGAAGGTGACATAGAAGTGGCAAAGCACCAAAGATTAGAATTGTTCAATATGGCTGGTCTGGAAACGGGACTACTTCACAAGACTAATGGAGTATCAAACAAAGGTGGCAGGAAGAAAACTCCAGCAACTGATGAAAATGCATCATATTCCTCATTAGTTGACTCAATTGGGTTCTGATTTTTTTTTTTTTTCCTCTTGATGATCGGTGTTTTAATTAAATCTCGTATTCTTGTAACTTTTCAACCTTTTTATTTTTTATTTTTTGGCCCAGTTAATATATATATGGAATTTAAAGGTGCTTGCCAAAGTTATATTTAGGTACAACTAAAGATATTTGATTTGTCGAGAATGAAAGTTAAGAGAGGTATATGCAACGTAAAGCTTGGTGGCATGTTAGAAGTCACTGTAATATTTGCATTTCCTGTGTTCTCTAATGCAACTGCTATGGAATGGATGACAAAGCTCCAGCCATCCATTTTTGTTGCGATGAAATGACAGTGTCCCGTGACAACATGTTTCATACATGTTGCAGCAGTTACCTACTCAATGGATAATAATGAACAAATCGTGATCACCAATGAGTTTTAGCTCAAAGGGTACCAGCCTCATAAAAAATGGAGGGTAAGAACCCAACTTGGCCAATGCATTAGCACATTGGTTAGCTTTCCTAAATACATGATGGTGTTCAATTTGGAGTACAATTTGGAGTAAAAAGTTCCTAAAATCAGAGTGTAAGGAATCCATCAATAGGTTAGTGGCATTGTTATTTGTTAGCTAGCTAATTAGGCATTTTGCATCAAGCTCTATGTTAAAGTCACTGGAAGTCTTTGATTTTAGTCTCAATCAAGGATCCTTTGTCCCCTCTAGTCAACTAGCATTAAGCCTATATATATTGTCCATCTATGTATAGATATACACACGCAGCAATATACAAATTAAGTATTCATACATGTCTGTAGGGATTAGGAATGTAGTTTACGTATACTACTACTATACGTAAACTACATTGCAGTGCAATACCTACTGCTCATTTGGCAAGACAATAGGGATTTGGATTCGGTTCAATACCTAAGGTATTGCACCGGGTGCAATTACCCTACTCTCTCTCATAAAAATTTTTATCATTCTTAATTTTTAATTTCTTTCAACTAATTTTCAATTTTTTTATTTAATAGTTGAGATTGAAAGTTGCTTTTTTTAACTTTTAATTTCAATCATCTATTGCATTAGGTGCAATACCTTAGGTATTGTACCTGATCTTAATCCATACTATAGAATATAAATAGTGAGATGTGATGCATCATAGCACTCTATCGTAGGGGTCTTTTCAAACAATATAAAGAGAATTCACGACACTTCATTGTTAATTTCTCATTAAATTTTAATAATATTTTACTACTATAGGAGACGTTATTCACTCCTCTTGGCGACCACATCAGTAATACCTAGTAGTCATCTCTTCAATAATATGAAGCCATGTGTCCAATTTATTCAAAACACAATCCAAATCACCAACCAAAAAAAAACTCACCATTGACACAAAGGTATCATCAACCCCTACTGACTATCTCCAAACCCTAAGTTTGGTTTGAAGGAGTCCAAGTTGTTCCTGGACTTCAACCAGGTGACAACTCTTAACCCTACACCTCTCAGGTCCACTCAATCTTGGTATACTTCCAAAAGCAACGCCTCTTGTATGACAGTGAGCCCACAAGCTCCACTAGTTCAAAGCAAAAACATTTTTCTAGACAATGTTTCCTCATTTTCAAGCATTTGTGGTGGCAAAGAAAAAAGGGGTCAAATTGAAAACATTTTTCATTGATTAAAATACCGCCCTCCAAATGAATAATAAAAAATAAAAATAAATCCCAAAACCTCTAAAAAATCAAAATATCCTCTAAACCTCCAAAATTATAAAAATATTCCCAAAAACATCTAAAAAGACAAAAATATCCAAAAAATACCTCTAAAATGATAAAAATATCCTTAAAATTTTCAAAATTTGTACAATATATCCAAAACCCTCACAATGGCTAAAATACTCTTTAACTTACAAAATGATGAAAATAACTTTAAAATGATCAAAATACCTTTAATGTTTTCGAGTAAAATACCACTTAGAAGCCACCAGACTAATAAAATTAACTTCCAAAACAAATGAAGATCATGTTACATACTTAAAGCCTCTAAAATGTCCACAAAATTCCTCAACTTCAAGAATCACCCCCAAACTTTTTAAAGTTACACAAAAACAACTTTCAATTGCCCTTACAGAGGTTTGAATGATTTATAATTATACACGTGAATATTTAGGTAAATAGTTTAGCTGAATCTCATCCAGATTAAATGGGTTGGTTGGGTATTGGGTTTATTTTTATTGTTTTGTTTAATATTGTAAAGTGGTGAATTAAAGTTTGTATTTATAATCTATATATAGTGGCAAAGCTATGAAATTGTCCATGAAGAGGCCATATAAAAATTTGAGGATTTGGGTATATATACGCGTGTGTGTGTGTGTGTGTGTATAAAACAATACTATAAAACAATTATAAATGAATATTAATTACTTCTAACCTGGCATATGTACTACAACAGTGTATATATATATATATATATGTGTGTGTGTGTGTATATATATATATATATATTAAGCTTGACAAGTTATACCAATATTTACAAAAAGATTTGATATTTTAACATATCTTTAATCAACAATCATTTATGCACTAAACAAGTAAAAATATTAGCAAAAACATAAAATCTAAACAAATTTTTTCTCAATTTATCCAAAAATTAAAAATGTTTATTCGAATAACTTACTTGGGTCCAAGACAAACACCAGTTAGCAACTACAAAAAATATCAAAAATATAAAAAGTAAAAGATTGTTTAAAAGGTGTAAAACACCAAAGCACACTTCCAATAACACATTCCCATCCAACAGAAAAGGAAATGGTAGGAATCTAGAAAACCCTCAATCAATAATCTGTGATTGTTCACCGATGGCATGATATTGACGGATGCAGGTTCACCATACAGACAATTGCTGATAGTCGCCAATTATTATGCATTTAGCCAAGGAAACACATTTGGGGAGGAAGGGAGCCGCCCTGTAAGAACCTCAACTCCAGTCTCTGTCACCTAAATGTTCATATGTGAAGAAAATAAAAAGGTGTCAAGAGTGCGTTAGGCAGTCTGGGAACTCCATTGGAACTAACGTCAAATAATCAGTCAAAACACCAAAACATTGCAAGCTAGTTTTCCCAGTATTTGCATCAGTCATGGACATACTTATCCCATTAATTGGACAAAAATCACACAAACCTTAAGGCAGCGATACATATTTTCTTCCAACGGTGACAAAATGATTGCACTAAGGGGATATATAACATATAAGTGTCGGTCCTTAAGAACACAAGCTTGAAATTCCACAGGTGCTGGCAATAGTTTTATTTTATTTTAATTTTTTTGAATAATATTCTTATACAAAAATCTGAAAAGAATCACCATTACCACCACCAAATAAAAGTAAAAAACAATGATGAAAGAAGTAAAAAATGCATATGTACCAGAAGAGTGTGCTCAAACTGAGCACTGCGTTTGCCATCAGCAGTGACAGCAGTCCATCCGTCAGGCCACATCCGATCACGCCAAACCCCTATTCAAAACATTTCTTTAAATGTAGCTAGCAAATAAAGCATCAATTTTCAACTATTATACCCACAAATTTAACAAATTTTCAAGATACCAGCATTGATCATTGGTTCAATTGTAAAGGTCTGCCCAGCCTTCATTACACCAACTGCTTTATTTCCTGCTTGGGTTAAGGTCACCAATGCATAAATGACGCAAGAAAGAAGCAATAGAATTCTTTGTTGTCACAGTATTATAAAGAGAGTTCATGACACTTTATTGTTTAATTTCCCATGAAATTGAAAGTATCTAACCGATATAGAAAATAGTGAGCTAAAAAGCCTGCTTAATTTAGGATACTTCCTTCGGCAAAAAATAATTTAGGATACTTCCATAATGGGGAATATTTGGTGCACAATGAAAAAGCTCTCCAATACCATGACCGCAATATGATTTTACCTAGTCATAGAGCAGAAAGAGTAAGAAATTATTAAATACTGTCAGTAATTTAAATAGAAGGGAAAATCTTACAATTGCAGACCAGACATTACCACTGAGAACCCCGACATTGTAGTATGACGATTAATAACTTCCCCAATTTCACGGAATCGCACCCCAGGTTTCACTGAATTTAACCAAAAAAAACCATAAATCAGATTTTAAGGTCTAATACAACGCAAAAGACTGAAAGTCTTTGCCAAATTGGTATAAAACAATAAATTCAGCAAATCCAGATCAAACAGGTAGATCTCTACAAACATCTTGGTATTCCATATAAGCTTTTGCATACTAGACATGTCCACAACAAGGTCAATTTCCATTATCCCCTCCATAAAAGAATTATCCCATGCACTTTCTTCCCAGCTGACATCACTCAGCCAGGTCCATAAGTATATAATTTGAATATTACATACACAACAAAAAAGTAGTATAACTTTGAAAGGAAAACATTGATAGGTAATAATATCACCAAAAACCACAAAAAAGTGGGTTCAGCCCTAGTACAAGAGTAATATACAAAGGAAGAGCCAAATATAAAAATAAATAGAAAAAGGAGTGTGCATCTGTTACCAAGATTACTCATTGATACCCAAATATGGCTAGCAAGATATCAAATTCCACTAAAAAATAATTTGATTAATCAAATTTAATGAGCAACCAAGTGATCTTCCAGTCCAAGGTATTAGCAGGTCAATTATGCTATGCTAGTGGCAAGTCACAGGCTTAACTTGACCCACCAAAGGATAAATATAATTGTCAACTAGAACCATGATCAATACACTTTTCACACCATCTTTTTGAATTTTCATAGATGTACTAAATTAACAATTCATTCAGGGATTCCTCAATTCTCTAAAGTTTAGAATGTAATTGTTAAGAGGTCCTTTGTACACATCCTATATAGTTTAAGGCCATTTCTTGTTTTCTAAAATAAAATTTTCTTTTTATGTAAAAAAAAAAAAAATCATTGAAAAAAGTGCAAAAGGGACAAACCCTAGCGCACAAGTAATACAAAGGACAGCCCAATCAAAATGTAAAAGAAAATTCAAAAAGAAAAAAAATACAATAACAATTAACAGAAGCTCAAGTATCTAGGAAGTCTAGAAAGAGTGTTCTAAAAAAGGTATAAGTTGAAGTCCAATCATAAAAAGGTCTTCAAAAATCATTACTTCAACTTCTCCTGGATCATTTCTTTCTCTTCAAAGGCACAAACATTTCTTTCTCCCCCAAAAAACCACATTAAACACAAAGGAACGGCTTTCTAGATCTCCCCATTTCTTCTCCTTTCAAAATGTCCCTTCCAATACAATAACAATTCCAAAATGGAATAGACATCACTCAAGATTGCTTTTTGGACGGTTAAGGTTCCGACCAAGATTGCTTTTTTCACTTGGACTGCTGCAGTGGGCAAGGTCCTAATGATTGATAATCTCCACTCCATAAGGTTTGTGTTAACGATTGGTGCAATGTGTAAGAAAGCTGGGGAAAGTGGATCATTAGATCCTTCACTGTGCTTGTGCTAGTGAGCTATGGTCTTTGATTTTTCTGTCTTTTTGAAGTCCAATAGGTTATGCCATCTAACCTCACTGCAGTTCTAGCCTGCTAGAAAGGAAGTTATCTTGGGACAAGATATGGCACAATTTGGAGTGCAGTGCCATTGTGTTTATTTTGGTTGGTGTGGAGGGAGCGCAATCGAAGAGCACTTGAGGAGGTTGAACATTCTCCAACGGATCTGAAGCTGCTCTTGCTGCATACTTTGTATATAGCGGCCCTGCTTCAGCAGCTCAGTCCTCTCTATCTTTACTTACATTATTGATAGTTCTACTTTTTCATGATTTTTCTTTGCATAGTATATCACTTTTACACTAAGTTCCTTATATATGTGTCTGTGTGTGTGTGTTTAGGTAATTAGTGCAGTTTTATTCATAAAAAATAATAAAATCTTTAAGTTCACAATGATGAACAAAAAGGAACAACGAAAACAGAAGTACAAAAATCAAATAGCTAGTCTAATAGAAACAAGGAACTCTATAATGGATGAACAATCCGAGGAACCCCACTAATCATCAAAAAAATATATATATCTGGAGACTTCGTCAGATAAATGACCCTTGTAGTTCATGTACAAGACTTAATCAGTCTCTAAGAACTGTAGCATAATGCAGTTTTAATTCCAAGATTTGCTAAATTTATCAAGGTTGACAAGCATAATCCTATCAGACATCAATCTTTAATCTTTACTGAAGTTGATTTCAAGTTCACACTAGAATAATAGAACACTGACGCCTCTTCTAAGTACCAGTGTTTCAACTAGGACCCAGCCAAAACACTTAACCACACACAGAGAGAGAGAGAGAGAGAGAGAGAGTTCATATATTACTTAATTAAAATATCAAACACATACCAATAGCTATTGCTTTCTCCAAGCTTTCATAAGTACATTGAACCAGCCGTCGAGACTCTTCATCAACATTACCCACAAAATACGTTTCATTGAGATCGCCTGCATAATGAGTCACCTATCAGTCAAATACAGAGCTTCTTTGGCAAAATTTGAATTAATTTCAAAGGGGTATAATGTTTCGTACCATGGACACCTTTATAGTACACAGATACATCAACATTTACAATATCACCATCCTCTAATTTCCTGTAGGAAATAAAACAGAAACTGCTTAGGAAAGTTTTCTTTAGAATACACTTAGACAATGAGAAATACAGAGCCAACTACAAAAGCTCACAAAAGGAAAGTTCTACTACCCACTTGGAATCACTCCGTATATAACAAATATATGGCATGACTTATTCCACAAATGTCCAGACCAATGATTTAAAAACCAGACTGGACCGACCGGTTCGACCGATTCAACCGGGAACCGGGAGCCAATCCGGTCCGGTTTAAAGCCCCAAAACCGGTCAACAACCGGCCAAAAACCGGGGTTGAACCGGAAATTTTGAAAAAAATGGTTTGATCTCCGGTTCGGTTTTTAAAACCATGGTCCAGACATGAAATCCTAAGTACTCACTTGTAACTAAAAGCAATACATGTCAGTCTGCTAAGAAATTAACCAATGAGCCATAAAAACAAATATTACAACATAACCCAAAACTATAACATACTTTTGGTAAAATTTACAAGATCATTAGATGTTTATTGTTTCAAAAAAATTGATTGCAGAGAGAGAGTCAAAGAAGTGAGACATGAAAAGGCATAGGAATTCACTCAGGACTAAAAAATACTAATTTGACCTGATTGATACACACGTACCTCGCATCTGGAATTCCATGGCAAATTACTTCATTAACTGACCTGCAACAAATAGACAAATTGAAGTAGATTTCCTCGATCAATACCATAGAATCCCAAGAATCTTCATAAGAGAGTACACAAAGAAGTACCTACGTGCAGCAAGACTTTGGGAAGAAATGATAATTGAGAGGAGATGGATATCCTCCTGCAGTAAAGTAAAATTTCAAGAATAATTTAGCAGACCATTTACTAATTATACGTAAAAAATTCAAATCGCCATATCTAGAACTTCAAAAAACCACACAAAGACAATTACCCTCAGAGGCACATAAAAAAGTTACCAGATCACCATGAGTCCAATTACATGTGTCTCACTAGATTATCACAGGCACAGCCCAACAGTTACAAACAAGAAACAACATGCCACTGTGCATGACAGTCTTAATTATAACCCTAGTAATCAAAGCATTCGGACAAACTATCACCCGCAAAATTTTGGTAGTCTACCTAAGTGGCTCTAATGATGTAATTGAAGAATGAACTCACAAAACCAATTTGGACTCCAGCATTTAATACAGTGATGAAAACTCACAAGATTAGTAGAAGTATTAGCCATCTTACAAAGGCAAAAAGCAGGTAGCATTGCCAAACACATATCAAAGGTATTGACATATCATACAATTCAATCTGATGATGGATACAAGAATGTGTCATTGCCCCCATAAAAATCACAGTAACCAGAAATGGACATTGGACCAACATGCTGGTCAGACCAGGAAACAGTGAATGAACACTTTTCTGATTTACTACAACTAAAAGATCAAATAAGAAAGTAAAACCAATCAAAAGCTGATCAAATCCAGGTTAGCATAATGCCAATATAAGCCCTGCAGCTGAATCAAGTTTGGTCCGCAAATTACATGCACACAGGTTTTTACAAATTCAAACTTAAAGAGTGAGGTGAACCAAGTTAAGAGAGTGAAAAAAAAAAAAAAAAAAAAAAAAGAAGGTAGAGGAAGACCAAATATAACGTTAGTGGAAGTAATAAAGGACATATCAATTAAGGAAGTAACAAAGAGTATGACTTCAGATAGAATCCAATGGAGGAGAAGAATACATGTGGCAAGTACTTTATTGAGGATTCATAGTTGACCCCAAAAATTTGGAACTAAAGCTTCGTTGTTATAGTTGTACTGCTACCGTGTATTGGACCCATTCCTGTTATTAGAGGAATGGATGCAATACCATTAGCTAAAGCCATTTGGCTTTTTTATTTTATTCTATTTTATTTATTTACTTTCTGCAACGTTTTTACACCTATGTTCTCCTTTGTATTTCTACAATAGTTTCTCGTCTTTTATTTGTGGATGATACTTTGATTTTCTGCAAAACTGATCTGAACAGCTCTGCTATTTAAAGTGTGTATTGCTGTGTTTTGAAGCTGTATCTGATCTTACCTATCAAAAAAAAGCTGTATCTGATCTCAGGATAAATTTAGGTAAGTCTTAGATGGTTCCAATAGGGGAGGTTGCTAAGGTGGAGTCCTTGGCTGCTTTATTAGGTTGAAAATTTTCTACTCTGCCCATGAAGTATTTGGGGTTACCATTGGGGCAAAGATATAATCATATAAGCCAAAATTAATCTGGCACCCATTTTTGGAGAAGATAGAAAGGAGGGTAGGAAAAGACTTATTTAGCAAAGGGTGGGTGAGTTGCACTAATTAAGAGCACTCTCTCAAGTATGCCTATGTATTTTTAATCCCTGTTTCCGATTCTTGCTAGTTTGGAAAATCATATGGAGAAGTTACAAAGGGATATATATATGGGTAGCCTTGGGGATGAGTTCAAATTTCTTTGGTTGTTTGGAAGACAGTGTGTGAGCCAATGCAACCTGGGGGTTTGGGAGTGTAGAATCTTAAGCTCTTTGATAAGGTGTTATTTGGTAAATGCCTTTGGAGAGATGTTACAAAAAAAGTAGTCCTTTTGGAGAACAGTGGTTCACACCGAGCATGGTACTGATTGGGGAAATTGGGTGTCCTAGACGATTAAAGAATCTTATGGTTTAAGCCAATGGAGACATATTCATAAGAGGCATCAGTAAGGGACCTTATGCAGGGGGCAATGGTGATTTGCTTTGTGATGTCACACTCCTTAGGCCCTTTCAGGAATTGGAGTGGAGACTTTGCATTCTTTTTTTGCTTTTATTTATTCTTGCAAGATTGGTGGGGGTGGAATTGATAGGATAGGTTGGCTTCCATCAAAGAACAAGAATTTTGAGGTGGTCTTATTATAATCGTCTTCCTCAAGGTAGCCCATGTCCTTTCACGTGGAAGAGTGTGTTGAGAGTAAACATTCCTCCCAAAGTTGCTTTCCTTAAATGGACAGCTGCAAAGGGTAGAATTTTTACAATGGATAATCTTTATAGTAGAAAATTTTGTGCAAGAAAAGTGTTGTTAGTGGATCATTTGCTCCTTCACTGTGAGTTTACTTCCCAGCTTTGGTCCTTGGTGTTTTGTCTCTTTGGCCTACATTGGACCATGCCTAGGAGGGTGGTAGACATGCTGGCTTGCTGAAAGGGGCACTTTTCTTGCTGTGCGCCTTGTACGATTGGGTGGTTGATGGTGCAACCATAGCATTGTTAAAGAAAGAATATTCTCTTAGGAGGCCTAAGGCTAAGGCAAAGCCTAAGAATAAGTGTCCATCCTAGTTAATTAAGGTTTTTATATTTTATTTGGTTATTTAGAGTCAAAGGTATTTAGTAATTTTAAAATTGTTGGGTATGGGCCATAGTTATGGGCCATTGGTTTTATTTTATTAATAAGCATTATATACAGTGTTGTTAAAAGTGTTGAGCGCATTTAAGTGCAAAGGCCTCTTGGAGCCTAGGTGCAAAGTGCACGCGCCTGATTGATGTGAAGCGCACATTTTTAAAAAGAATTATTAATGGTCAATACAACAATTAAGTGATGAATTAATCATATAAATTACGATAAAACATTTTATATAATTTATATAACATTTATATAATTCTCTTGTGCATTACAAAATATATGCAAACATGATATTTGATGGCCATGATTACAAAAAATTGTTGAATCAAAATATAAGTATAGAACCAAAAAGGCAATGGCTAAAAAGTACTAGAATGTTAAGTAATGCTATCTTTGCCTAACAAAATCAATGCAAATATGCAATGCAATCCTAATCTACATAATCATCATCCTCATTAAGCAAGGGACCATCATAATTGTCTGACTTGAGTGTTTGTTTGTATGGTCGTGGTCCGAAAGATCTAAAACAACTAAAGAAGTAGGCTTAGGTTTATGGTAGCACACCACACTATTAGTTTTTATATATTAAATCAATGGTTCATATAAAACATATTGAGATCTAATGGCTAAAAATCAAATCAGGAGTTTTTAAAAAAATTACAGAATGCTCTAAAAAGTGCGCCTAAGGGGTGCACTTTTGAGAGGGCGCCTTGCTTTAGAGGGAAAAAGCCCCAAGGCCTGTGCGCTCTGTGCTGCGCTTTTAACAACACTGATTATATAGTTGATGGGTATTTATGTATGGGCTTTGTTTAATTCAAATAGGTTAGCTTACTACTGGTACTCATAGAAGTCCTAATACTTTTTTTTGATAGGTATAGGAGTCCTAATACTACTAGTACAAGAAAGAGTCTATATATATTGTGCTCAATGTCCTTGAAGGATGTAGAGTTGATTAATAAAAAATTGAGTGTTTTGAGCATATAGGCTCTCTTCTTTCTTTCCTTCTTTCTTATCTTCTTTTCTTTCTCCAATTTAATGTTCACAGGTATGCAACCCCTAAAATACCATTAAAAACCTCTTTTTTCTTCTTCTTTACAATCCCATTATCCTTCTTAAACAATTCTAAATCTAGATCACAAGTTCTCCTAACCCTAAGCCCACCACAAAGACGGGAAGACATTTTCTCAATTTGTTCTCCGTTAGTGGCAATTTGGAATAGCCATTCTTGGGATAATTTGTTTGAGTTTTTAGATGCTTGTTCTTTTAGGTGATGCTCTTGTAGGTGTCCAAGTACACTGCTTGCATACAAAGAACGCTACATAATTTCTTTTCTTTTTTTTTCTTTTTTCTAACAAAGCTTTTCTTATTTATTCCCCAACACCCCCACCCCCCCTCCTCCCCAACAAAAAAAAAAATCTCTAATTAAACAAAAAGATAAAGATAGAAACACCACACCCTTGTCATATAGGATGGAGGACTTTACAAATCAATCCCCACACAGTTTCACTCTTCAAAAAACAAATTTAAAATACAACACAAACAAAGGTAAATTAAACAAAAATAATGATAACCCTTAAGATCATATCTGAAAGTACCCCTTGAGAGATATATCATTGCTAAAATAATCTAATCAATCATATATTGCATGCTTAAAAAGAAATTTTGATTCAAGGGTTAAAAAAAGGAAAATATAAAAGTACTAACATATTCTAAAGAATGAAAAAGCTCATACCTGCCGCAATAGTTGCATCATGAACCACTCTGTCAATCTCATCAGTTGTCACACCAGGCTGTATTACACGAGCGGCCGCATCCAAAACTTCCCTTCCAATCTAAGAATGACGATTGTTAAACAACAAAATTGAGAATCAATCTGAATGAACAGGGCTTAATAAACCAGCAAAGGTTTCAAATCATGCTCAAACATGCCCAAGTAACCAAGTTCAGTATACAAAATATAATAAAAAATAGAGACAACTACAAGAAGTAAAATGAAATCCATATTTGCTTAGACAATATTGCACGTGTTATTGATATGAGATCTTTAAAGAGCATTACACAATTAGTTTGGTGTGCTTACAGATTAATTTGCACGAGGAAAAACAAAAGGCCCATTTAAGGCTGTGAAAAAAGTTAGAGGAAGACCAAAATAAACTTTTGTAGTAGGAAAAAAAAGGACATGTTAATTAAGGAAATAATAGAGAGTATGACTTCAAGTAAAATAGAATGGTAGAAAGAATATATATTGCCAAACCTGACTAATCTGTTAAAAATCCATAGTCAACCCAAAGGACTAAACCAAACTTGGTTGTCGTATAAAGCAAGAAACAAAATTATAAAATTTTAACAATAATGAAGACTCAAATCATAATGCAAAATTCGTCGTCTAGGATGCGTGCAGCACACTGCTTCTATACATGTATATTGTCAACAATGATGCATGCTTTAAGGAAGACCAAGGATGAGACAATGATGCAATATTGGCATGCATTAAAAAAATGTCATAAGAAAAAAGATAATTACAAACGGAACTTACTCGACAAGCCTCTCTCATTCTCTCAATTTGATCCGGTGTTTTGATCTTCAAAACAAAATACATCAATTACAAAAGAAGAATTAATAAGTAAACTAAAACAAAAGAAAACGTCCAATTTTATTACACATTAAATTCCACTAAAACGTGTATGTACAAGTGTACCTCAACAACATGCTGCAGATCACTATTGGGCTCAGTTTTTGGGATACCCTACAAGTCAAACGGCAAGAAAAGCTGCATGAAAACCACATTTGACTCAATATAAAGAGTGTGGGCGTGGACAGTGCCCGCAGCACTCTGGCTAGAAAAGGCAAAATCCAGCTTCAACAATTGCTGAACTACAATCAAATCAGCAAGGACAAAGCCCATCTAAAATATTGAGTGAATTCATATTTGTGGACAAAAAATCCTCTAGTGAGAAGAAAAAGACATGCATATGAGTGTAAAAAATGATACTCAACATGTAAAAAGAAATGAGTCAAAAAACTCACATCAGCTGCCCAGTCAGGAAGCTCAATATGACCAGGTACAGTGCGTCTACTAGATATAGCATATGGCCTTAGTTCCCTGCACAATAAGAGGCCACAGAAATGATTTTTTTTTTTTTTTTTTTTTGATAGGTAATGAAATACTTAAAAAAAAAAAACAAAACAAAACCAAAAAAAAAAAAAGAAACTTGCTCCTTGTGTAAACAGGCAGTGTACTAGGGATGCTACAAAA
This sequence comes from Lithocarpus polystachyus, assembly GCA_033629205.1. Taxonomy (NCBI): domain Eukaryota; kingdom Viridiplantae; phylum Streptophyta; class Magnoliopsida; order Fagales; family Fagaceae; genus Lithocarpus; species Lithocarpus polystachyus. The sequence continues at coordinate 41,972,726 of CM066165.1, read as the reverse complement.
ATCATCTAAAGTTACATAAGTCAAGAAACTCCTCAAGTGAAGAAAAAGAATGACTGCTCAAAGTGTCATCCAATCATACAAGGAGTGCAAGAAAAACCATTTCAACTCCACAATTGAACGCTCTACCCCTTCAAAAGTACATTAAATCTGTTCTCCAAATAGTCTACATAATACATAGTGGGATAGCACCCTATATATCAGCACTTCTGCAGAATTATGACCGCCAAAAACCCCTTCCAACACACCAGCAAGTCCATCACTTGCTTAGGCACCACCACGTGGTGCTGAACAAACAAAACACCAAGGACCTTAAACTTTATGCATAAGCACAGAGGAGAAGAAAGTGATCCGTAGATTTCCCCACTGTTTTTGCATGTAGAACACCATTCTGCAATACAAATACTTCTCTTCCTCAAATTGTCCATAGTAAGAATCTTTTCCATAACCACCACCCATGTAAAGGGCTACTTTATTAATGTCCTTCACCTTCAAGATGCTTTGACAATAACAAGAAATTATGGTGTGAAGCATACTTTAACAAAAATCAAGGAGGTGCAAGAAGCTAGGAAAAAAAAATTATTATCATAAAAGATTAAAGGGTCACTAAATTCCAATAAAGAACACTGCCCTTAAAAAAGATTAGCTGCTAGTTGATTTCGCCTACTCAAAATTTTGATAATCTACTGCTGGCAGACTTTTCCATCTTCTCTCTATGTCACATAATGGTGGAAGTATCTAAATTTCTTTCCTTAGTAACCATTATTCAGGTAATTGGTAGAAATAAGTCCTAATATTTACAAATAAATCTAGGAAATTTTATATATATCTAAGACTACTTAGAAGCAAACAGATGCTTCAGTCATATATCACCAGCTAAAAATACTCTATCTGATATCACAGCCTAAGATTTGTATAATCGAATAATCGCCGCCCCTCCCCCCCCCCCCCCCCCCCCCAAAAAACCCTAAAAAAAATCTAAAAGAGAAGAAGAGGAGAATAAATGAACACGGAAATTGGAAAGGCAGTGTTGAACCTAAAAATCCCTATCCAACTTAAATGTAGCATCAGAATTATCAGACATAAATGCCTGACAAATAAACAGAAGGGTGTGTAGAATATGAGGCAGACATAATCCTTAAAAAATACCCTGTCCAATCAAAATGGGGAAGTTTTGGAGTTCGAGCCTGTCCTTTCTTCAAGCAATATCGCCAACCTTCATTAAGTAAGTCTGAATTTTGTTCATGCGGAGTACCTGTCCCAAGTGAGGACAGCTTTGCCTTCAAATGCACTGCTTTATGGGAACTCCAAGAAGCCTTGAAACAATCTTGAGTGCTGATAAGAAATAAACCATAATATGAGAAAAACAACAACACAAAATAAAAAAGCATATTTGGTCCAAATTTATAGGAATATACACTATTTTAGTTGATGTCAAAGGGCCAACGTGCAAATTATATTGAAAGAAGTTGATGAGAAGCCTTTCTCCTTGTGTCCAATATTAATGCATACAAGTATATGAAATGAAACTAAGAGCCAACAGCAGCATATAAATTCTTTGGCATCAAAATATGTTTAATGATGGTTGTATATTACCACCAAGACAAGACACCTCTTGTTATCTGCATTTTTAACTCAACATGCTTAATTCATGCATAATTTCCACAACCCAGTATCATGGACCAAGTTGACATATCCCATACATTGCATTTGAATGTAATATTTGAAAGTTTTACATGGAGTGTCATAGAACTCGACAGCTCATTTCAAACCCCCCTACAATTAATGGAACTGGACAAGTTAGTCTCAATCAGATATCTAGATGCCATGATAAAATTTTCTAGGAGACACAGAACATGTCAAATAATGGATCCCTTTAGGCACAATAAAATAATGCGATGTTTCAATGAATAAACTGTATAAGTTGTAGAGCCAGCCTGCATGTACTGCAACCAAGTTTAAATACACAAAATAATTAGCCTTCCATCATGCAATTCTCTGCCAGGATTTTGCAACTAAAAATCAACTCAGATATAATGATAACCCATTATTTTCAAATGATGAATATGGCCTTGGACGCATACAGATATGCATATTGTTTGATGACTTGTTCCAAACCTAAGAAGTATGAAGTTCCCATAATACTGTGAAGTTCATATTCCTACAAAGTCTCAATCCCGTCTACTTTCTACTACTGTATGCTACATTTGGCAAGTTCTACTCACAATTTTCACAAATAAAATATCCATAAAACACTTGATTCAAGAAATCAGAATTTACAGTCAAAGACAACCCTTAATGCTTGCTTTCAAAGCAAAATATTAATACTGAAGAAAACAGTATTTGTGACAGTATGAGCATTATTCACCGAAACCAAGGGACAGCAATAGCTCAAGGGCATGAACATGAATATGATTTATCCCAATAAATCAAAACAGAAAAGGAAAAAAAGAAGTACCATTTCAAGCACATATTGAATAAAAAATGTTCATACAAGTAAAACAAAAGCAGGAAAAGTTTACACACCAGAAAGCAGCGCCTTCCCGAGGGAGCTTTAATTCCACGCATTTGGGACACCTATAAACAGAAACAAACGTCAATTGTAAACGGCAGTGCATAAGAGTCTAAACCAAATTCCATTTCTAGTCAAAATCACATGGAAGATTTATCTGACACAACAAACGAAATCGAAACCTCACCTTTAAAACAGATGAAAGTTGAGCCAAAAATCATTTTTCGAGGGTAAAATACTATCTTTTGGTCCCTAAACTTCACCAAAAGTTCGTCTTTTGTCCCTAAACTATTGAAAATGTTTCACTTTCCGTCCTCAGAACTTTAAAAAAATATCTTTCTTCATCCCTAAACTATTAAAAAAAGTTTTTTCATCCCTATTTTTATCTCTAAACTATTATAAAAAATAAAAACAAAAAAAAAATCTTTTACAAAGCTTAAGGATTAAAAAATATCTATTTAAAGTTTAGGAACTAAAAAAAAAAAACTTTAAGGGACCAAAATAGTTGGTGGAGGACCATTTCCATTTGGGGAGGTGCCAATTGAGCTACAATGCTTGAGAGTTGAGCCGGAAGTCATTGACTGCAGCTCAAAATGCTGCAAAGAGAATGTGCTTATGAAACGAGTAATGCTGGCTTCATTTATGGCCTGTTTGGATGGAGGGGGGAAGGAGGGAGAGTAGAGTAAAGTTGGCTAAAAATGAGCAAATTTTGTGTTAAATCTACTCTGCTCTACTCTTCTCCCCCTCCCCTCAATCCAAACGGACCATTAATCAGCCGCAGCCACTTACAGCTGCAGCCCGAACATAGAATTTCCAACTATAAAATGCAAAACTGGCAGCCCCTATTCCCCTAATACCACCTATCCAAAGTTCCAAAATCACTATACAAATAGCTTAAATTCTCAAGTTCTTTGCATTCGTTGATAAATTTAATAAAACCAAAATAGTCTCTTTGATAATAATAATAATAATAATTTATTTAAAAAAAAAAAAACAAGTGAAAATTGAAAATACGTACTGAAGGTGAGCAGGTTTGCCACAGCGAGCGCAGGATAGGGAAGTGGTATCGACCACATCGGAACCACCGGACATCGTTTTCACGATTTTGTTAATTTGCTGTTGTTGTTTTAATTTTATTCTTGTGTAAAACCAAATATTAGTGTTGTAAAAAAAAAATACAGAAAATACTACTGTCACTAGATGATGATGATGACTGAAAGTAATTGATAGAATCAGAATATGATTGGATGAGAAGTACAGGGGACCGTCTGATGTGATGACGACAAACGGTCAAAAGAGCTTTAAAGGTTTTCTGAGAGAGAGAGAGAGAGAGTGAGAGAGAGAAAGAGCTAGGGTTGCAGAGAGAAATTGGACTCGGAGGGAAAGAAGGTGGGTTTTGTTTTTTTTTTTTTTTTTTTTTTTAATCTTTTATACTTGGTAACTATGATGTTATTTTTTGGTGACATATAACGGGCCCTGTAGCTCAGTGGATAGAGCGTCTGTTTCCTAAGCAGAAAGTCGCAGGTTCGACCCCTACCTGGCGCGTAATTTACTAATCCCTTCTTTTTTTTTTTTGGTGCTGAATACAATACCTCTTTTGTTTTTTCTTTTTCTCTTTTTGAGTAAGAAGAGAAGAAGAACACAAGCTAATTGCATTACTTTTTTATTCTCACAAAAAATAATAATAATAATAATAATTGCATTACTTTTTCGTTCTTAGGAAAACCACAAAATTGGTATTTTCATATTTTGTTGTATTTGACTACTCAAAAAATCAAATCCAATATAGTTTTATTATTATATTGTAAATTCTGAACACAACCGAGGGAGTGTTTAAAGAGTACCCATGACCCAACAGTCAACCTTCAGCAAAGAGTGATTCTGGTGCCACACCATTGGCCACAACTTGCCCATGTGGTGAGTTGTGGCCAATGATGTGGCACCAGAATTTTTCTTCAGCAAAGCTCCATTTCTTATCAAACAAATCATGTTGGTGCCAGACTTGTGTATGTGTCAGACTTAATCTGGTGGATTAGCCAATGTCAAACCTAACATGTGCAATAATGGTACTATCCTGCTACGTCCTCCCTTAAAGGTTTCCACCACCCACAGTAGATATATATAAGACTGTGGCAATACCATTGGTCAAGGGAAGATAGAACGTATAAAGTTGTCTTAAGCATCAAGAATTGTAAACGAGCTGAGCTTTGTCGAGTAGTGCATGTTCAAGTTTGGCTTGTTAGGAAAAGTCAAAAGCTCAAGCTTGGCTCAAGCTTGTGACAAACCTAAAAATCATGTTTGAACTTGAGCTCGTGAGAAAGCCAAAAAGTTTGAGCTTGGCTTGGCTTGGCTTGGCTTGATTTGATAATTAGTCAATCCAAGCTCAAGCTTAATATTAAAGTCAAACTCGAGCTCAGGTCATGCTTTTGAGCTTGAGATCTAAGAAAATTACATTATCAAATACTTAAATCTCTAAAATTAAGAAGAAAAAAAGAAAAGAAAATAGTTTACTCATTTTATCATGTGTCTAGTCCTACTTATAATTAGCTATTATTCAAATTAAAAATTTACATAATTAAATTTATTCATTCATCCTTCTTTGTCTACAACTTCAACACGAAATTGTTCAAAATACAATTTTTACATTCATGTTAGATGGTGAAGAATTAAAAAAAAAAAAAATACTTGTTTGTTACTATTATGAATGGGAAAATACTAACATGTTTCATAACTTTACATTAAATGATTGATGGGGAAGAATCATATGTGACCCACTTAATTAATTAATTTATTTTTAAATGTAACTAAAGTCTAAAATGGTTCTTGGTCAGTTTAGAGGGAAGGAAAAAAATTAAAGTAATGAATATTGGTCCCATGTTAGTCATGTTATTATTAAGATATGTGTAATAAGTATATTTAGTTAACACATATAAACTTATAAATGAGTCTATACTTGAATTGTTTTGTATTAAGCCTTATAGCTCATAAGCTTGTTTGTGAACAAATTTTTTAGCTTAGGCTCGGCTTGTTTATTAAACGAGCCTAAAACTAAGGCTCAAGCTTAGCTTATTTATAAACGAAAAAAATATGAACGAGCTTTTTATCGAGCCGAGCCCGGGTTGTTCATGATTGGTTTGTTTTATTTACAACCCATATTATCATAGGTACAATGATACAGAAGAATGTTGGAGACGAATTTCCATCTAAAATAGTACCATTGCTCACGATAATGCTTGAGCATGATCACAAGAATTTATAATTCATTAGCATCAACATTGTCACCTAGTTTTCTTTATTAAAAAAAGAAAAAAAAGGTATGCTTGCTTCGCATTACCATGTAAGGATTTGAATTTTCAAAAAGACACCTTCATTCATCTACTTTAATATTAAATCCAATATATAATGAATTTAACAAAAAAAAAAAAAAAAGTTTTACATTATCACCATGATAATGTTTATTTTGTATAACTCATTTTTCAGCTTTTTGAAAATAGATTGTTTGGAAAAGTTATGATTAGCAAAAGTTAGATTTTTAAAAAACTGTATCGTGAACATATAGTCCATGAAATGCTAGTGTTGGATCATAAGATTTGTCACTAACACATCTCATTACACTTATTTTACTTCTCATAAAAATTTAGTTTTTATATATAACTAGTTGCGGACCTATGCATTACACATGATAATCTTTTTTAGGATAGTCTTATTATAATTAATATTTGTTATGTTATTACAACTCAAGCCATGTTATATATGTATCACCAATATATTGCAGGATTCATGGTTGATTTAGAATTGATAATAGTAGTTATATTCCCTCATCATTTGATTCACATAACAGTTCAATTACCTGTCCATATTTTGCATTTTGTCCCCTTTTATGTTGGCCAGTCCATAATAGTAGTTAGAGTAGTTCATAATCTTTTGGTCTTTGATTCAAAAATCCATTTTCAATACCCTTTCAAGTCTACAAATTGTTCATTCTATAAGCCTAGATACATTCAAAAAATGATATCTACATTGTAAACTATACGGCCCTTTATCAATTATATGCACAAATTTTCTAATTCCCCTAATGTACATTAAAGGAAGGCAGGTGTGCGTGTGATAGAGTTTCATATCAATGGCCATCAAATCTAAGTGCCAAGATTTATGGTTCTTCTACCGTATACTACAAAAACAGGCAATCTAGCCATTTGCTTTGATTTGTGTTGCATAATTCTAAAGTGCCAACCTAGCCATGTCTTAATCAATATTATTGTGTTTTCATTACCAACCACACATTCCATTCATGCCAATGATCAGCAAATGATGAGCCCACCGAATAAATTAACATGTATCCATAGCATTGTTATGTCTTCCCTTACTCTAATGAATAGTAAAATAACTGATGTGAATATTAATGATTGTAATTTCAGTTGTTTCAATATTAAATTTAAATATGTATGACTAAGAAATCGGTTTCTCATAAGCATCCTAATAGTTTTATGTATATGTAAAGGTAAAATAACTGATGTCGATATTAATGACTATAATATTTTAGGTGATTGGAATTTTTAAGGACAGTGGCAGTTGTACAAGTATGAAAAATTACTAAAACAACATTCGGCCTTAAACAATCAAAGACAGTGGCATCAACACCCTCTCATTTCCATGAAAAACTGTATTTTTAGTCGATCCGAATATTTTTCTCTGTCCAATTTTGTTACTCATTTCCCCAAAAGAATGAAAGCGTTAGAGAGGAAAAGTGTGGAGAGAATGCGTGAGTATCAAATTGTTCTTTCAACTCCATCTTGCTCTTCCGGATTAATTTTAAGTTAACAACTGCCAAAAAATAAGACATTATAATCTGTAATTTCACCAAGTTAAGTTAAAATTAATGACCAAAATAATACTAAATAAATGATAGGAGAGGTGGGTACAGACCTGCAGGACCTCCACTGTCTTGATCCAAAAGAATGAAAGTGTTAGAGAGAAAAAGTGTAGAGAGGATGCGTTAGCACATCAAACTAATCCTTCTATTTCATCTTGCTCTTCCAAATTAATTTTAAGTTAACAAATGCCAAAAAAATAAAACATTATAATACGTAATTTCTCCAAGTTAAGTTAACATTAATGACCAAAATAATACTAAATAAATGATAGGAGAGGCGAGACAGACCTACAGTAGGAATTCTATTATTTGTTGTATCAAGGATTAAGTAAGACCTGTGAAAACTTCTTTATAGACAATATTTTTTGTATGTGACTCTTCTTCAATTTCATTGTTGATGATGAGGAACTTTAGGGCATTTCTACTTGTAACTCTAAATACTACAACATATAATTGTCCATGACTGAAAATTAGATTTGTTAGATACTATAGACACCCTATTTCGTTCTGACCTATATCCAAGCCCCCCATTCCCAATAACGAGAAATCAAATCGCTACCAGAATGATCAGCATCATGTGTGGAACCCAATGAGGATGACAAGCTTAAACATGACCGAATACAGTCCAAGCCCAAGCCCAAGCCCAAGCCCTACTATTAAATAGGTAAGAAGCCTAAAGCCCAAAAGACAATTTGACCTAATTTGGCCAAGGCTGACAAAGAGTGTGTACATGGGATATATGATGCATACGTACCCAATTTGTGACATGCGTACTCTCTAGACAGAAAGCCTAAAATCACTCCATTTCCATTTTGATGAGATGCTAGGGTAACCAGCCTGATCAACTGGTTGCCTAAACGTGTCATCAAACCCTAGATACCAATTTCCCCTATAAAAACTCCCATTTTCAACATCCAAGGGGGATAAAAACTAAGTCTTACCAAAACTCTGTCAAAATTCCCTTAAAATACCTAAATCTAAAGTTTTAAGGCAAGAAGGGCAAAAGGGTTGAGCATTAGATTGATCTTCAAATCCTTGATGGTTTGAAGGTAGTCTCTTTTTTATCCTTGTTCAAACTTCTAGTTGGTTCAAGCTTGCAAACATAATACTTAGGGTCTCTTTGTCAACCCTAATCAAGTCACCCAACTCATCCTCCCACACACATAGCTGCAGTAATCGATTTCAACCGAAGGGATGGTCAAAAATATCTTTGTAAGTGCTATGAGGAGGAGATGTGGATCTTTTCCATGATCCACACTCTCCTCTTAGATTCTTGTTTCCTTTATGTTTCTTGTTGTTTTTTAAGCATTAATATGTTGTTTTGCATGTACATAATCTATTTTGTGCCTTTGGTTTAGTTAATTTGCCTTGATTGTGTCAAGAACTTGTAAGAACTCTAATCTTCCTCAAGATGCGTACGCATCCATATCCCTGTGTATGAACTTTTTAGACTGCTAGAGTTCTTGTTTTGGTTGTTTTTCTGGAAATCTTTTTTTGAATCTCAAATGCGTACGCCGATAGAAGAGTGTGTACGTAACTTTCTCATGATGTACGCCAATTTGGACCTAACCAGATTTCTTTCCTTTTCTACTTTATTTATCATTAATGCCATGTTTTATTATCTTTTCTTATTTTGAATTTAAATGGTAACATCAGAAGTTAAGTCAATCAAACCTTAATTAATCAAATCCTCTTAAGCCTTAAAAGATGCAAGATCCTTAATATTATATCAAGACAAATTAAGTCTAATAAAGAGAAAAAACATATCAATTAATGAAGATTTCACTTCAATTAATATTTTCTCCTCATAGGACTTAAGCATCCTTCGAAGTAAGACTCACAACTCTGTTTAGTATCCACATGCATGTGCCCGCGCAAATGCATAATTAGGTGTACACATGCACACACTTAGATGTTATTTTCTCTTTTTGCACTTACATGCTTGTGTACTTGAATACTCAATTGCCTTTATACCTACCATGATAACATGCTGATATTGTTGCCTATTTCTATGCTTCCATGCTTACATGTCTAACTCGCTTTCCACATTTGTCTCACATGACCTGTAGACTACACCTAGGTCTAAATGCAAATGCACACTTTTGAACCTCTAGGATAAATCTAACTCCCATCCAAATCAAGCAACGATATATGAAGGTCAGGTACGGCTAGTCAAACTTGGGGTGCCTAACCTCTTCCCATCCTGTATCCTAATTCCGAACCTTATTTAGTAGGAAGATCTTCATGGAATCTTTGTGGTTCCTAGACCTATAACTAGGTGGTGACTCCTTTACTTATTTTTAAGAGGCATCAGGTACTCCCAAGCTCATGTCAGTTTGAGTCTAAAACCGCTTTTAGGGCGGTTAAGTACTACACACCCCGCCTTTGCAAGAAGGAACCAACATGCTGATATGTCATCCAAAGGGTGTACGAATCACGAAACTTACAGATACACTCCAACATGTTTCAGGGATTGCCTTTGGCTCTTATTAAATGTCATTGCAAAACATACTGAAATTGGAAAGTGTCGTCTCTTCCAAAGAAATGGCCATTTAGAGTCACTTGGAGAAAAGGTGATTTTTGGAATAAAAACATGTATTCCAATATTGGTACCAGTAATGATCTTTGCTTCTATAACCCATGTACCCAATTTAGTAATTACTGATCTTGTTCCATTACAAAGACCTGCACTTTGGTTTAGGTTTTGAATCAACATGATAGGCAAACCTAATTTCAACTTCAATTTATGATTTGGCAATCTAGGTAATGTTAATGTGTTCAAGAATTCACCAAGATACAATAGATCTTGGTTAGCAATATTTGAGGAAGCTTTGCATATGGAATCTGAGCTTAAATATGTTTGTTGTTCACCTTGTAAACATGATACAACATAATCATTAAGTTCTTCAACAACTTCATTAGTTACGCTCAAGTATAGCTCTCTCTTGTAAGTAACTATGATTTGTGAATTTCATTTATAAATCAGGATATATGCTTCTTATTATATCTTCCATTGGATTTTCAATATATTTGATAATCAAGTCAGCTGGAATAGTAATTGAATTTTCTCCATCTCCTTCACCTGATTCACTATTTCCAATCTTCAAAGTCCACTCACTAAAATTCATCATTGATGCATATTCTGAATTGCTTAATATATTCTGAAGAAGTCTCATATTTGTGTGTGACTTGAAAACTTGACATTCTTTCTATAGATATGATTTGTTAATTGCAGAATGCACAATATCTTCTCTTCTACCTTTCTAACAATTGGTAGTATCTGTCAAAAATCTCCCTCTAATACCATAACCTTTCCTCCAAATGGTTTGTTAACAAAAGTAGGATCTTGGATGCATAAAATATCACTTAGAGAGCGATCAAGTGCCTCTAAACGATTTCTATGTGCCATAGGTGCCTCATCCCATGATATAACACATGTTTTTTACAGAAGTTCTGTTGTGCTTGCATTCCTTGCTTAATTTCATAGGTAGATTTATAAAAAAATATTAATTGGTATATAAAATCATGAATGAGTAGTCCTACCTCTAGGGAGTAACAAAGAAGCAATTTTTGATGATATAATAGCAAGAGTTATTTTTTCTTGAGATTTGACAGTAGCCAAAATTGTTTTTTAAAGATGAGTCTTCCCAGGTCTGTCATGACCATAGACCAAAAAAAAAAAAAAAGCCATCGATTTGATTAGCAAAAGCTTGCATTATTGAATCATAATTTTTTTTTTGTTTACTATTTAAACCAACAAGTAGAACTTCATGTTCCATTCTTAAAGCTAAGATGCCATAGGATATTTCTTCTTGAATCAGCCTATTTATACTGTTTTGAACCGAATTCATATTAGGTTGTGGCATTTGTGCACAGTCTTCAAGAGATTTCCTAAATTATTGAAGTAGTTTCTCATTTTCATGTAAGTCATAATTTTTCAACTGTGTTTCTCACAGTTTAAGCTCATGAAATTGCAAGATAGACATTTGAATATGAATTATGTCTTTTGAGAACAATTTCCAATGTGATTTCCATAGATTGGATGGATCAACTACTTCACAAAGCATCAAAATAGTAACAAACAATTCACATAGCTTTTTTCCAAAAGCCCAGTTTGATGCTTCCAATATAGCATCATGCCATTCCTTGTCATTATCAAAAAGCCCAACCGCATAACATGCCTCCTTATATGTTTTATAAACAACACTATATATTGTTCTAATCTCAGCAAAATTCATTGGACCTTAAACAATGTTAAGTAGCATTCTTAAATAATATTTGTCACCCCTTGAAGGATGTGCAAAATAAATCTTCCCAATACATTTTCCAGTTTTTCTTCATTCCATTGCTTTACATTTTTATGCCAAACTCATTTTGTAGGGATCAATATATGTCAACTCTTTAGCATCTTCAAAAGAATTATTAGCCTTCATCCATACAATGAACATGGTATCTTCAATTCCAAGACGATGAACTAATTGCCCTAGATTAATCGACTTTGGATATGTTATGTTATGTTATTTTTGTTAAATGAAAATTTAACCTTTCAACAACTGGGGTCCAATATTGCATTTTAAATTCAAATATCCTCCAACATGCTTCAAAAGCTAAAATATGCATACAGTTCAAATAATCTTTTGTTTCATCAACAATAATCTCATAATGATCACCACAATTTGTTATTGGATTATCTTGGAAAACAATAATCGTTCTATCTAATCCTTTATTTATATACTTAGACAAATACTTGATTGACTGAGACCAGTTGCACCACTCTACATTTATATGTGATTGGTATTTAATTATGAGGTCTATGTTGTAAGGAACAACATACCAGCTATCCAAAAGTATTTCATTTTTTTCTACAATTTGTCCATCATTTCTTCTCGATTAGGGGTGGCAAAATCCGACATGACCCGCAAACCTAATATGACTAACTCGTTTATAAACAGGTCATAGGTTGAGGCTAAACGGGTTCGGGTCATATTCGAGTTGACACGGCTAACCTATTTATTAAACGGGTTGTGTTCATGTTTAACCTGTTTGACCCGATTAGCTTAAAGGTAATTTTACCATTTTACCCATATAACCTAGGTATATAAGCTTATCTATCATCTCTTCTCCTTAGTCAGATTCTAACCTCACGCCTCTCTCAATCTTGCATCTCTTTGTTTTCATCGTCAGTCTTTACTCTTTGTCTCCAACTCTTCTTCTTCTCCTCAAAACTCTAAACGATCCACTTTACACTTCTATAGATACAGATTCTGCAACTACAGATACATTGAATCTACAATATAAAATCAAAACCCTAGCCTTCCCATGTCTCTTAATCCTCTACTCTCTCTTCCCCTCAAATCCCTAGCCGACCCCTTTACTTTCTCTTCCCCTCAAAACTATGGCTACCCTCTCTGCTCTCTGTTCTCCTTCACGACTTCATAGCTTCACCATTTCAAGTTCTTCAGCTTTCAACCACCGAATCCACTAGCAAGGTATATATGTTATATATATTTGTTTTTGCTTTCTTACTAATGAAATTTCCAATAAGGGGTAAATGCACTTTTAGTTCTTACATTTTGGCTTTTTTCCATTTTGGTCCCTACATTTTCATTTCACCACTTTTAGTCCTTAAACCAATTAACGCGTGTTATTTTAGTCCTTTCGGTTAGTCAACAGACGGAAATAACTGAAGTGACTAATGGAATGATTAAAATATTATTAAAAATTTATTGTAGCACTCATTAGATAAAATAATAATAAAAAATCAAACCTTCTTAAGTTTTTAACAGATTTAAAATTGAAAAAAAACAAAATTAAAATCCAAAAATATATCAAGATCTATGTTCATCTTCAACAAGAACACCAAATAACATAAACCCAAATTTTAAACATAAGAACACATGCCCAGCTTTTCTTGCATTTTCTTGCCCTTTCTTGTCAACCAAACACAAACACAAATCGATCTCCAGCAAGAACACAAACACAAACCTAACAGCAGATCTTCTTAGATTTTCTCAAACCACAAAACCTAGATATACAAAATCTCAACTGAAACCCAGATTTTCTCATCTTTCAATCAACAACGAAACCTCCAACAAATAAAATTCATAAACCCAGAAAATTCAGCATAAAAACACCATTACAAAAAAAAAAAAAATCATAAATTCCAAAGCCCCCATCCTCAAACCCAAGCAAAATCATTTCTTAGTTCTTTTTCAGTCTTTGTTTGGTTACCAAGAAAATGAAAGAACAAAAATTTTGACAGCACCATCAAAGTCCATTCAATCTCCCTACTCTTTCGTCTCCATAGCCTCTTTCGCACCCAAATCTCTCACAGAAAAAAAACACAAACACCTAAACTACAAAAAAATCTCACAATGGAAAAAGCCACAACAAGCTCAACGTGTCAACAAGTCCCAAATCTTCTTTCCTCTTTCGTCGACACTTTTGTCAATTTCTCTGCCAGTGACGGCCTTTTCTTACCAAATTACCAAAACACCCTTGACTCTAATACCCCTGTAAGTCACCAAAATGACGAAAATACCCCTGAAAAGTTCAAAACTTGGTATCCTTCTCCGCTGGGTTGACTCGTCGCAATTAGCGATCTCCACGACGATTTGGAGAAGTCAAAGTAAGCGTTACGACTCGCTTAGTTGATAAACGACTCCGGCGACTGGACTGGCAGGTTAACGACTGTGGTTCAAGTCAGCGATGTACTCGATCGCGGCGGCAATGAGATTAAAATACTCTTTTTTCTCGAGAGACTTCGATGGCAAGCAGTGAAAGCGGGTGGCGAAATCATCACCATGAATGGTAACCACGAGACCTTGAACATGGAAAGAGACTTCCGGTACATGTCGGAATCAGGTTGTGAAGAGTTTAGGGTTTGGGCGCACAACAACATGATGCACCGAGAGCCATTGAAATCCTCCGTCGACATCCAACCCGAATGGAATATGCTCGACCAGATCCCCTTCTCCACCTTCTATTCTTGTTCTTATGTTGCTGGTGTGTTCTTTTTTTTTTTTTTTTTTTTTTAATTTTTAACTTATATTTTTTCTTTTGTTAAAATTGAAAAATAAATATTTTAAATTATAATCTAATTTGACATGAGTGATGTGGCATGCTACAGTAAATTTTTAATAATATTTTAATCCTTCCGTTAGTCACCTCAGTTATTTCCGTCTGTTGATTGATGGAAATGACCAAAATAATACGCGTTAATTGGTTTAGGGACTAAAAGTGGTGAAATGAAAATGTAGGGACCAAAATAGAAAAAAAAAAAACCAAAATGTAGGGACTAAAAATGCATTTACGCCTTTCAATAATTGTAAATATTTTGTATAGTGTCAATCATTATCATGTTGATTGTTTAGTGCTAATAGTAGACTTGTTTGTTTTTTTTTTTTTTTTTTTGATTTAAAAATAATTGGGTCTTGCTATATGATTTCTTTTCAAGTGTCTTTGTATCTGTCATCTTAAAAGAAAATAATTGTAGATCTGTTCCTTTATTTTGTTAATCACTATCATGTTGATTATTTTCTCTTTTTTAAAATAAAAGATAGAAATTTTATTACATTAAATATAATAATCAATACATAAGAAACATACACTACAAAAAACAAACAAGATAATAAACAGTACATAGGAACCAGATACAGGGGAAACCAGACATATTTCTGCAGAAAACAAGACTGCAAAAAAACTGTGCAGAAAATTGATACTGCAGAAAAACTGTGCAGAAAAACAGACAAAAAAAACTGTGTAGAAAAACCAATTGTAGAAATATCCATTTTTTTTGTATTAATCACCATATTGATGATTTTTAGTACTAATAGGAGATCTATTTACTGAAAAGAAAAAAGTAGATCTATTTATCTTTCGTTGATTTTAAAATAATCTGTCTTGCTCTCTGATTTCTTTTCAAGTATTTTCTGTTTCTATCGTCTTAAAATGAAATAATTGAAGATCAATTTGTATTTTGTGTTAATCATTGTAATGTTGACTGTTTAGTACTAATAGACATAGTAGATTTGTTTGTTCGTTTTGTTGATTTTAAATTTATTTGTCGTTCTTTAGGATTTCTTTTCAAGTTTTTTTTTGTTTTTGTCATCTTAGAATTACTAAATTTCTAATCAATAATTTTTCTTTAAATTGGTCTAGATGGAAAGTGATGAGATGATACCTATTGAAATTAAGTATGAAGGAGGAGACATTGACTTAGAAGATGAACTTGATGAAGTGGCTGAACTTCCTCTGCCAAAGAAGGCTAAGACTAAGTCTAAGAATAAGAAAAATAACAAAGACAACAAAAGGAGGAGGACTTCATATGTTTGTAGTTTCTTTGAGTTGCTTCCTACAAAAGATGAAGAAAAGCCTACATGTAAATGCAAGAGGTGTGGAAAGGAATATATTGCTGCCAGAGCATATGGTACTGGAAATTTGAAGCGCCATTTGGAGGTATGTCCAAGAAAAGACACAAGGATGTTGGCCAACTTATACTTGGCCAAAATGCAATGTCTGTAAGTTCACCTAAATTTGATCCTGCAAAATTTAGGGAGTTGTTAGTGCTGCAATTACAATGCATGAATTACCTTTTAGGTTTGTTGAGTATATTGGTAAACGGGCAATTTTTTCTTACTTGTATGTTGATGTCCCTAATATCTCTAGAAGTACTGCTAAGAATGATTTGGTTAAGATGTATAAGAGGGAAAAAGAAGGATGAAATCTGTGTTGACATCTGCTCCTGGTAGAGTTTGTTTGACATCTGATTTGTGGACTTCTATAGCTACTGATGGCTATATGTGTGTTATAGCTCATTTTATTGATGCTAATTGGGTCTTACAAAATAGAGTGTTGAACTTGTGTCATATGCCACCACCACATAATGGTGTGTCTTTGTTTGAAAAGGTCTATAAATTGCTATCTATGTGGGGTATTGAGAATAAGATTTTTTATGTGACATTGGACAATTCTTCTTCCAATGATGTTTCTATTGACATGCTAAGAACTCAATTGATAAATAAGAAAGCACTTGTTTGTAATGGTGAATTTTTTCATCTTCGTTGTTGTGCTCATATTCTCAATTTGGTTGTACAAGATGGTTTGAAAGAAATGGATGTCGTTGTCCAAAAATTTCATGAAAGCATTAAGTATGTAAGAGGCTCACAAGGGAGGAAAAAAAGGTTTTATGAATCTGTTAAGCAAATGGATTTGGATAATAAGAAAGGTTTAAGGCAAGATGTGCCTACTAGATGGAATTCTAAATTTTTAAGGCTTCAAAGTGCTCTCTCTTATCGAAGTGCTTTTCAACACCTAGAGTTAACTGACTATAATTTTAAGCATTGTCCTGCTGTTGATGAGTGGCAAAAGGCAAAAAAAAAAAAAAGTTCTTGGTTGTTTTTTACGAAGCTACATTGGCCTCTTCTGGCACAAATAATCTAACAACTAACTTGTATTTTCCACAAGTTTTCATTGTTTATTTTACCTTGAAGAAAGAAAGTGATAGTAAGGATGAGTATATGAGAAAAATGGCAGATCAAATGCTTGTGAAATTTGAGAAGTATTGGATAGAGTTTAGTATTGTGTTGGCCATAGAAGTGGTCTTGGACCCTAGGTATAAGCTGCCTTTTTTTGATTGGTACTATCAGAAGCTTTATGGGTATGCTAGTTCACTCCAATATTTAAAGGTTCGTGAAAAATTATTTGCTGTGTTTGGAGAGTATGTGAGTAATGTTCCTACACCTTCAACATCTTCTGGAATGGCTAGTCAAGCTACTGAAGAAGCTGAAGAACAGTATGCTAATGAGGGATCTTTGTCTATGATGCAAGTATGTTATTTTTTTTATTATTCTTTTTTTTTAATTTATATTATGATATTTATATTATACTTAGATTAACATTTATTATATTGTTTTTATATGTAGGAATTTGATTCATAGTACGGATATGGGTAGGCAGGCACAAAAAACACAATTGGAGCTCTACTTGGATGAACCAAGAGTAGATAAGAATGCAAAACTAGACATACTGGCTTTTTGGAAAGGAAATGAATTTCAGTATCTAGAACTTGCTGCCATGGCTCGTGATATTTTGAGCATTCCTATTTCTACTGTTGCTTCGAAATCCACTTTTAGTGTTGGGGGACGAGTCATTGATCAATTCAGGAGTGCACTTAAACCTAATGTTATGGAGGCATTTGTTTGTACCAGAGACTGGTTATATGCAGATATAGGTATTGTATTTTTTATTTACATGTTGGCTGAATGAGTTTTAAGTTTTATGATGATTTTTTAAAAAAGAAAACTCTAATTATAGGATAGATATAAATGGGAAACTTTGTCTCATATTTATACTCATTTGATCTGGATTTAAGTTGGTTTTATTGTGGTGAGATGATTCACCTGATTGTGCTTCGGTGCAAACAGCATTCCATACTATTATCTTGGTTTGATTAACGTTGTGGCCCAATCTTCAGTGAACTTACAGATCAAGGAAAGAATGAATATTGGCCTAATCAACTTTTTCTTCTATGTTCATGTTAAAGGAAAATGTTATTGTTAATGCCTCTTTCACTGGTCTTGTATAACACTATAACAATAAGTTCGAGAAAACTACTAGAAATTTGTGTTGGGTTCTAATAGGTTTTAATTTTTTTTTTGTTTTTCTGTAATTTAGTATAAGATATGATACATTTATTTCCATAAAATGTCAAATAGTAGTATAGAACAATAAACCAAGGTCTTAGTTTCCCTTGAATATAATTGTTATATAGATGCTGTTTTGGCAGAATACATTTGTTTATAGATGTTGTTTTGGCAGACTTGGTAGACATCACAAGTTCATTACTAGTAATTACTACTATGCAAATGACTATTATTTATTTAATTGATTCAATTGCTTGATTATCCACAGTTTCTAAACTTCTTATTTATAACGCTTTGATAAGTTTCTAATGTTTCATTAAATTTTTTTTTGATGTAGAACTTGCACAATCACAATTGGAAGAGCTCACTGATGATATAATGAACATAAATATCAATAAGGATGAGCACAAGGAAGACACCTCTTCAATGGAACCCTCAATGGATTATCCAGTCCCTTAATCAGTGATAACTTTTACTTTTTGATATGGCACTTGGATGTTTGGATATAGATTTTGCCATCATGGATATTTTGATATGTCAGATATGTAATCATTCTGGTTTTTTAATTTCTTAATATGTAATGTCTTTAAAGTTTTTTATATGGCACTTGGATGCCATGTAATAATTTTGGTTTTTTTATTATGGAACTTTGACATATTATTGAATTTGATTGTATGGAGGTTGGAACCTTTTGGACTAGTAATTTTATTTTGAAGAAATGAAAGAATATTTACTTTCGTTATTATTTGAATTTTTATTGATTTATGGTTGAATTATAAATTTAGATATATGAGAGTTGATAATATGTTATTTGGGTTAAGTTTAACCTATTAATTAAACAAGTTGTTCGGGTCAGTTAGGATCTATTAATCAAACAGGTTATTAACAGGTCATTTGTGTCGACCCTAAGATGACCTACTAATTAAACAGGTTAAACGTGTCACGTCGGGTTACCCGTTTAATAAACAGGTTGTGTTAGGGTTAAGGAATCTTGATCCATTTATTAAACAGATCGGGTTCGAGTTGACCCATATAACATAATACTTACAGCTCAACCCGACACGAATCCGACACGTGAACACAAATTGCCACCTCTATTCTCGATAACTTGGAAAACCATCATCATCAATCATTGCTTTTGAATAAAAAATTTTTGGAAAATGCTTTGAACATTTATACTATCAATATGTGTAGGATTAAGGAAAAGAAGAATGTGGGCATGTGGCAGGCCCTTTTTTTGGAATTCAATGGTATACACAATTACAATTAATTAATAATTTAAACTTAAAACTTAAAAAAATATACAATCATTATATTACTTAAAAATGAGAAAAATTTATATAAAATTTCTTACCTACAATAACTCTTTCAAAGTGCTCTCCATGGGTGAGATCATGCGCAATAGTTGACCCAACTTTATTTTGAAAACTCTTGCTACAATATCATGTCGGCCCTCAGCCTTATAATCGTGAATAGAGTCCAAAACAAACCTATTTCTAACCACTTTCAATTGTAAGTGAAGGTTATAAAAATATTTGGATATCTAGCCCATCTGCATATTGCCATTGTGTCTTGATAATTTTGTACCATAAAGTTCCTATAAATATAGAAGGAAAAATTACATTTTTTCCAACTATTGTTAAGTTCATATCTCCATTAAGTACTGTTGGAAAAATACATGTTTTTATCGCATACAAGACATACGCAACAGAAAATTAACAGATCTACTTCATTCATAATTGATAACGTGTACTATGCAAATTTCAGAATTCAAGAACAAGTGAGCGTAACTTGGTGCGGTGAAATTCAAAACCAAAGATTAGATGTACTTAAGAACACTTTTAATCTTCACTTCAATTCCACTTTATGCCCAAGAAGTATGGTCTCTTAATCAGTTTCCAAGGAGAGAATAAGAGAGTGACTTACACTCATATAGACACCATTTCATTCCTTATGAAAATCTCTTATTAATATTCTGTATGTTTCTCTCCTTGTATTTAATTGATTATTTAATTGAACTAGCATTTTGGGTCATTCTAATTGGGATTTAGTATGTGGCTTGGAGTGGGACCAAAAAGAAACAAATAAGACTCTAGCTCCAATGAGTCTTAAGCTTTTTTGTCAACTCTTGACAAGTCCAAAGTTACCATTAATTATATTTAATACCACTATATAAATATAATTTCACTCTAAGCCTTATTAATAAATTATATCCCAAGACTTTATTATACATGCAACCCTTTCATAAAATATTCGTAGTAATACAAAGTTATGAATGTAGACTGCCACTTTAAAGATTACTGCATCTTAATTCTTGAGTACCCGGTTTAATCCTTTAAGTTATTCATCATATATTTATAAAATCCAATTTCATAAATATATACTTTAGTAACTTCTTACTAAAGTAATTAGGCCTAACATTATGAATAACCAAATCTATTAAACTTATCTCAAAAGAATATTTTATATCTCTGTTAAGAGATTATGAATTTCATCTTGAGAATATATGTTCTATCAACACTAAATGTGGCTGCTCAACATATTGAGGTTTTGATCGTGACTTTAGATCTCACTCCTGATATATCAAAGCAACCTATACTTCATGATTAAGTCCATTATTTTCTCAGGATTAAGAGTTCATGTAAATAGAAGTCGTGAGATTTATTATTCATTTGACAATCGTTAGGAGAATAATAAATCTCACAACGGTCCAGTTCAATATGTCTTAATTCTTAAAACATATCAACTAGAAGGCTCCACTTCCATGATCAAGACAAATCATCTTAATTGATATATTATAGTCTTCGTAGATGAAATGCCCAATTTCATCACCGACTACGAACTAAAATTTTGATTTTACAAAGAACTCGTGATTATATCTTCTATGACTAAATCACACAAATCACATACTTTGCATCTCATGGACTATATGATAATGTCCACTTCCATAATTAAAACAAATCATCTTAGTTGATATGTTATAGTATTTGCAGATAAAATGTCCAATTTCATCACTGACTAAGAACTAAAATTTTGATTTTACAACAAACTTGTAATTATATCTTCTATGACTAAATCACACAAATCACATATTTTGCATCTCATGGACTATATGATAATGTCCAAATATTTATGTTACCATTATTTTAGATAATAATAAAACAATTTTATTAATTACAACATTAAGTCATACATAATGTCATACATAGCATCATACAATAAAATTTAAAGGGCACATATCCTAACAATCTCCTACTTGCCCTAAAGACTATTGTGCACTAATTAAACTCTCATTCCCTCCAAATGTGACTCAAAAGTCCTATGGGGCAATGCTTTGGTAAAGGGATCTGTTAGATTATTTGCACTATCAATCTTTGTTACTACTACATCTCCTCGAGTAAAAATGTCTCGAATGATGTGGTACTTTCTTTTTATGTGCTTTTCTTTTTTGTGATTCTTTGGATCTTTGGATTGTGCAACCGCTCCACTATTGTCGCAAAACAATGTCATTGGAACTTGCTTCATTCTCACAACACCAAGATCAGAAAGGAATTTCTTGAGTTAAACAACTTCCTTTGCCGCTTCACAAGTAGCAACATATTCAGCTTTCATGATGGAGTCAGCAATACAAGATTGCTCAACATTCCTCAAACTTATGACTCCACCTCCCAAGGTGAATACACAACCTGAAGTAGACTTTCTGAAATCAAAATCTGATTGAAAATTTGAATTTGTATAGTATCAAATCCTCACACCGGTAAACAAGCATATAATTTCTCATTCTTCGTAGATACTTGAGAATATAGTTTACAGCTTGCCAATGTTTTGGACTTGGATTTGATTGATATTAGCTAACCATGTCAACTGAATAACAGATATCTGATCTAGTATAAAGCATGGCATACATGAGACTTCCCACTGCAGAAGCGTAAGGAATTTGTCTCATCATATTTTCTTCCTCAAGAGTCTTAAGCCTTTAGTCATAAGACAGAGGAACTTCATGTTTGAAAGGAAGCAATCATTTCTTAGAGTTTTGCATGCTAAACCATTCTAGAACCTTATCTATATACCTTGCTTGTGACAAGTCTAACATCTTATTCTTACGATCTCGCCAAAGTTTGATCCCTAGAATAAAGTTAGCTTCACCCAAGTCCTTCATATCAAATTGGCTTGACAACCAAACCTTAACTGATGACATTACCCCTACATCGTTTCCAATGAGCAAAATATTATCAACATAAAGCACTAGGAACATTACTACTTTATCTCGATGTCTTTTGTATATATATGATTCATCAAAATTTTGTTCAAAACCAAATGACTTGATTACTTGATCAAATATGTTGTTCCATGACCTAGATGTTTGCTTAAATCCATAAATGGATCTTTTCAACTTGCATGCCATATGCTTTTGGTTCTTTGCTATGAAACCTTCCGATTGCATCATTTAGATTTCTTCTTCAAGATTGCCATTTAGAAAAGCAGTCTTGACATCCATTTGCCAAATCTCATAATCATAATGAGCAGCAATGGATAAGAGAATTCTGATAGATTTAAGCATTGCTACTGGTGAAAAGGTTTCTTTATAATCAATACCTTCTTTTTGTGTATACCTTTTTGCCACTAGCATTGCTTTAAAGGTTTCAACATTTCCATCATCCCTTTCTTCCTCTTGTAAACCCATTTACAACCAACAGGTTTAATGTCGTTAGATGCCTTTACAAGATCCCATACTTGATTGAAATACATAGAATCCAATTCAAATTTCATAGCTTGGACCCAATGATGTACATCTATATCATTCATCGTCTATTCATAAGTGTAAGGATCAAATTCAGCCTCTTCTGAGATAGCTTCACAAGTTTCTCCCAGACCTATAAATTTTATAGGAGACCTAATAATCCTCCCACTACGACGAGGCTCTTGTGTACTAGTCATCTCATGAGTAATATTTTGTGGTGTATCCGATACAACCACATCATTCCTAGTTTCATCCATTGATTGTTCAATTACAAGTTCATTCATTTCAGCCAAAACAACTCTACTTCTAGGAGTAAAATTATTCATATAGTCATTTTCCAAAACTTTAGCATTTGTACTAACAAAAACTTTGTTATAATTACGACTATAGAATAAATAACCCCTAGTTTCTTTTGGATAAGCCACAAGCAAACATACTTTTGATTTTCGTTCCAATTATTAGGCTTCTCTTTTAGCACACATGCTGGACAACCCCAAATGTGGAAGTATCTCATACTAGGCTTACGCCCAAACTACAATTCCATGGGTGTTTTGAGAATAGATTTTGATGGAACTAAATTTAAAAGATGTATTGCTATATTTAAGGCATACCCCTCAAAAAGAAATTGGTAAAGTTGAGTAACTCATCATGGACTTAATTATTTCTAAAAGAGTCCTATTGCTTCTTTCTGCTACACCATTTTGTTGGAGAGTTCTAGGTACAGTCAATTGGGATATAATCCTATTTTCAGTTAAGTAATCCTTGAAATTCCTAAGAAGGTATTCGCCACCACGATTAGATCGAATGGTCTTTATGCGTTTACCCAATTGATTCTCAATTTCAGCCCTAAACTATTTGAATTTTTCAAAAGCTTCGAACTTCCATTTCATTAGGTATACATAACCATATCTTGAGTAATCATCCGTAAAAGTGATGAAGTACTCATAACCTCCTTTTGCTTGGGTTGACATAGGACCACTTACATTCGTATGAACTAATTCAAGCAACTTTTAGACTTTTCTACCTTTCGCATTAAAAGATCTTTTGGTCATTTTACCCTCCAAACAAGTTTCACAAACTGGAGTTTTCTTCACTATGAAATCAATTAAAGACTTATTATTAACCCAAAAATTTTATAAAAAATGTTAACGTGTATTAGGGTATGTGAGCTTTAGGCTCACATTGTTTACTTGTATAGCACACTTACTTGTATTGCACACTCTGCCTCCTATATAAAGGCACTCATGTATATTCTATTACTTGAGAAATATAATACATTCATTCAGTATTTCTAACATGGTATTAGAGCCATTGCTCTAATTTTCTTGTGTTTTGCAGTCTTGTCTTTATTAGTATTTTCCGCTACCTTAACTTCTCCGATCAGTAAACCTTTCTTTTTGGTGCCTTCTCCTGACTGCTCCATCCCCGTCGAAGGTCCTCAAGGTTGAATCTTTACTGCTAGAAGCTCGCTCCGCCACAAAGATCACTGCCCTTGTCGGATCTTCACTTCGATCCTTTGATCAAAACACAAGATAAATTATCGTGTAGATCGTTGCTCGATCTACTCATCCCTACCGGAATCGTCCACATAGGACACTCCACGCACTTCCATGTGCCAGTTGAAAATCGGTAAGATCCATTCACGAGCTACACATGCCCTCACGTGCCAGAAAAAGCTCAGCGCGTCTAGATCACGCACTACACGCGCCACTGGGAATCTCGCTAACGTCATTCGTGACGTAATCACCTGACATGTCAGCCCTAGCTAACTCGTTTGCTGATGTCAACCCTAACCGTTTGTTGACGTCATCCTGCCTACGTCATCATTGACTTCTGCCACAGTTGACCGTTGACAACTTGACCGTGACCGTTGACTTTTTAGTTAGGTTTGACCTTTTGCAGTCCAGGTGCTCCTTACCCAGTTTTTTACGTAGATTTCATTTTTGCAGTCTATTTTTGCATATTTTGCTTCTAAATAAAGAATAAGGATAGGTCTTTTTCTTTTTACAACAATCATCATTGACGATCTAACAAACGTTTTTGCAATTTTTGCA
Source organism: Lithocarpus polystachyus (assembly GCA_033629205.1). Classification (NCBI taxonomy): domain Eukaryota; kingdom Viridiplantae; phylum Streptophyta; class Magnoliopsida; order Fagales; family Fagaceae; genus Lithocarpus; species Lithocarpus polystachyus. The sequence goes on along the minus strand of CM066165.1, from coordinate 41,947,906 downwards.
AACATTTTGGCCATAAATTGAGACTTGCTATCAATGCAACAAATCAGCTATTTCCATTTCTGCTGCTACTGTTGCTAATACTATGAGTATCCAACCAATGGCTCCCGTCTCTACAAAGTCCAAGTCTTTAGGACGCATTTTCACCATTTCCGCAGATGACCTTAAAAACATCATCGCTAATGTCATTTGAATGGTTGGTAATGCATCTTATTTCTCTTTTCTCTCAGCTTTATCTAGTATGTCTCATTCCTCTTGGCTTATGGATTTTGTTTGTTGCAATCACATGACACCTCACTCGTCTTTATTTTTTAACCTTAAACTTGCACCACACCCACTTAATATTTGCACAGCAAATAGTTCCACAATGTTTGGTCATAAAATAGGTTCTGTTTCAACCTCCAACCTTTCGGTTCCTAGGGTCTTTAATGTTTCTGACCTTTCTTACAATTTATTTTCTGTGAGACAATTAGCTGAGTTGGGTTATCGCATTATCTTTCATTATTCTGGGTGTATTGTGTAGGATCCAAGGACAGGACGGGAGCTTGGGACCGGTCTCAAAGTTGGGCGTATGTTTCCCGTGGACAACCTTCATCTTCCACTTGTTGCAACTGTTTCTATTGCTGCAGCTGCTGCAATTTCTTCTATTCCTTCCCTTGCACCCGACTTGGTCATGCATCATCCTCTTGGGTACAACACTTGGCTGCTAGAGGTTTGTTAGGTTTAGTGTCCATAGAAAATTTTGATTGTGTTTCATGTTAGATAGGAAAACAACAGCTTTGCCATTCAATACTAGTGAATCAATGTCCACCAATATCTTTGACCTAATTCATTCTGATGTCTAGGGGCCTTCCTCTGTCTCTAGTATTGGTGTATCTCGATATTTTGTTGTCTTTATTGATGATTATTTCCACTATAGTTGGATTTTTCATATGAAACATCGTTCTAAATTATTGTAAGTATATTCTAATTTTGCAAAAATGGTTAAAACTCAATTTTTCAAAGGTATCATCAACCCCTACTTTCTATCTCCAAACCCAAAGTTTGGTTTTAAGGTTTGCAAGGAGTCCAAGTTGTTCCTGGACTTCAACCAGGTGACAACTCTTAACCCTACACCTCTTAGGTCCACTCAATCTTGGTATACTTCCAAAAGCAACGCCTTGTATGACAGTGAGCCCACAAGTTCCATTAGTTCAAAGCAAAAACATTTTTCTAGACAATGTTTCCTCATTTTCGGGCATTTGTGGCGGCCAAAAAAAAAAAAAAAAAAAAGGTCAAATTGAAAACATTTTTCATTGATCAAAATACCGCCCTCCAAATGAATAAAAAAAAAAAAAAAAGAATCCCAAAACCTCTAAAATAATCAAAATATCCTCAAAACCTCCAAAATTATAAGAATATTCCCAAAAACATCTAAAAAGACAAAAATATCCAAAAAAACCTCTAAAATGATAGAAATATCCTTAAAATCTTCAAATTTGTACAATATACCCAAAACCCTCACAATGGCTAAAATACTCTTTAACTTACAAAATGACAAAAATAACCTTAAAATGACCAAAATAACTTTAATGTTTTCAATATGAGTAAATACCACTTAGAAGCCACCAGACTAATAAAAAAAACTTCCAAAGCAAATAAGATCATGTAACATACTTAAAGCCTCTAAAATAACCACAAAATTCCTCAACTTTAAGAATCACCCCCAAACTTTCTAAAGTTACACAAAAACAACTTTCAATTGCCCTTTTAGAGGTTTGAATGATTTATAATTATACACGTGAATATTTAGGTAAATAGGTGAGTTGAATCTCATCCAGATTAAATGGGTTGGTTGGGTATTGGGTTTATTTTTATTGTTTTGTTTAATATTGTAAAGTGGTGAATTAAAGTTTGTATTTATAATCTATATATAGTAGCAAAGCTACGAAATTGTCCATGAAGAGGCCATATAAAAATTTGAGAATTTGGGTATATATATATATATATATATATATATATGTATGTGTGTGTGTGTGTAAAACAATACTGTAAAACAATTTTAAATGAATATTAATTACTTCTAACCTAGCATATGTACTACAACAGTGTGTGTGTGTATATATATATATATATTAAGCTTGACAAATTATACCAATACTTACAAAAAAATTTGATATTTTAACATATATGCACTAAACAAGTAAAAACCATAAGCAAAAACATAAAATCTAAACAAATTTTTTCCCAATTTATCCAAAAATTAAAAATGTTTATTAGAATAATTTACTTGGGTCCAAGACAAACACCAGTTAGCAACTACAAAAAATATAAAAAATATAAGTACAAGATTGTTTAAAAGGTGTGAAACACCAAAGCACACTTCCAATAACACATTCCCATCCAACAGAAAAGGAAATGGTAGGAATCTAGAAAACCCTCAATCAATAACCTGTGATTGTTCACTGATGGCATGATATTGGCGGATGCAGGTTCACCATACAGACAATTGCTGATAGTCGCCAATTATTATGCATTTAGCCAAGGAAACACATTTGGGGAGGAAGGCAGCCGCCCTGTAAGAACCTCAACTCCAGTCTGTGTCACCTAAATGTTCATATGGGAAGAAAATAAAAAGGTGTCAAGAGTGCGTTAGGCAGTCTGGGAAGTCCACTGGAACTAACGTCAAATAATCAGTCAAAACACCAAAACATTGCAAGCTAGTTTTCCCAGTATTTGCAAAATCAGTCATGGACGTACTTATCCCATTAATTGGACAAAAATCCCACAAACCTTAAAGCAGCAATACATATTTTCTTCCAACGGTGACAAAATGATTGCACTAAGGGGATATATAACATATGAGTGTCGGTCCTTAAGAACACAAGCTTGAAATTCCACAGGTGCTGGCAATAGTTTTATTTTATTTTAATTTTTTTAAGTATATTCTTATACAAAAATCAGAAAAGATTCACCATTACCACCACCAACTAAAAGTAAAAAACAATGATGAAAGAAGTAAAAAATGCATATGTACCAGAAGAGTGTGCTCAAACTGAGCACTGCGTTTGCCATCAGCAGTGACATCAGTCCATCCATCAGGCCACAGCCGATCACGCCAAACCCCTATTCAAAACATTTCTTTAAATGAAGCTAGCAAATAAAGCATCAATTTTCAACTATTATACCCACAAATTTAACAAATTTTCAAAATACCAGCATTGATCATTGGTTCAATTGTAAAGGTCTGCCCAGCCTTCATTACACCAACTGCTTTATTTCCTGCTTGTGTTAAGGTCACCAATGCATAAATGAAGCAAGAAAGAAGCAATAGAATTCTTTGTTGTCACAGTATTATAAAGAGAGTTCATGACACTTTATTGTTTAATTTCCCATGAAATTGAAAATATCTAACCGATATAGAAAATAGTGAGCTTAAAAGCCTGCTTAATTTAGGATACTTCCTTCAGAAAAAAATAATTTAGGATACTTCCATAATGGGGAATATTTGGTGCACAATGAAAAAGCTCTCCAATACCATGACCGCAATATGATTTTACCTACTCATAGAGCAGAAAGAGTAAGAAATTATTAAATACTGTCAGTCATTTTAATAGAAAGGAAAATCTTACAATTGCAGACCAGACATTACCACTGAGAACCCCGACATTGTAGCATGACGATTAATAACTTCCCCAATTTCACGGAATCGCACCCCAGGTTTCACTGAATTTAACCAAAAAAAACCATAAATCAGATTTTAAGTTCTAATACAACGTAAAAGACTGAAAGTCTTTGCCGAATTGGTATAAAACAATAAATTCAGCAAATCCAGATCAAACAGGTAGATCTCTACAAACATCTTGGTATTCCCTATAAGCTTTTGCATACTAGACATATCCAGAACAAGGTCAATTTCCATTATCCCCTCAATAAAAGAATTATCCCATGCACTTTCTTCCCAGCTGACATCACTCAGCCAGGTCCATAAGTATATAATTTGAATATTACATACACAACAAAAAAGTAGTATAACTTTAAAAAGTAAAACATTGGTAGGTAATAATATCACCAAAAACCACAAAAAAGTGGGTTCAGCCCTTGTACAGAAGTAATATACAAAGGAAGAGCCAAATATAAAAATAAATAGAAAAAGGAGTGTGCATCTGTTACCAAGATTACTCATTGATACCCAAAATATGGCTAGCAAGATATCAAATTCCACTAAAAAATAATTTGATTAATCAAATTTAATGAGCAACCAAGTGATCTTCCAGTCCAAGGCATTAGCAGGTCAATTATGCTATGCTAGTGGCAAGTCACAGGCTTAACTTGACCCACCAAAGGATAAATATAATTGTCAACTAGAACAATGATCAATACACTTTTCACACCATCTATTTGAATTTTCATAGATGTACTAAATTAACAATTCATTCAGGGATTCCTCAATTCTCTAAAGTTTAGAATGTAATTGTTAAGAGGTCCTTTGTACACATCCTATATAGTTTAAGGCCATTTCTTGTTTTCTTAAATAAAATTTTCTTTTTATGTAAAAAAAAAAAAATCATTGAAAAAAGTGCAAAAGGGACAAACCCTAGCGCACAAGTAATACAAAGGACAGCCCAATCAAAATGTAAAAGAAAATTCAAAAAGAAAAAAAATACAATAACAATTATCAGAAGTTCAAGTATCTAGGAAGTCTAGAAAGAGTGTTCTAAAAAAGGTATAAGCCGAAGTCCGATCATAAAAAGGTCTTCAAAAATCATTACTTCAACTTCTCCTGGATCATTTCTTTCTCTTCAAAGGCACAAACATTTCTTTCTCCCCAAAAAAACCACATTGAACACAAAGGAACGGCTTTCTAGATCTCCCCATTTCTTCTCCTTTCAAAATGTCCCTTCCAATACAATAACAATTCCAAAATGGAATAGACATCACTCAAGATTGCTTTTTGGAAGGTTAAGGTTCCGACCAAGATTTCTTTTTTCACTTGGACTGCTGCATTGGGTAAGGTCCTAATGATTGATAATCTCCACTCCATAAGGTTTGTGTTAATGATTGGTGCAATATGTGTAAGAAAGCTGGGGAAAGTGGATCATTAGATCCTTCACTGTGCTTGTGCTAGTGAGCTATGGTCTTTAATTTTTCTGTCTTTTTGGAGTCCAATAGGTTATGCCATCTAACCTCACTGCAGTTCTAGCTTGCTAGAAAGGAAGTTATGTTGGGACAGGATATGGCACGATTTGGAGTGCAGTGCCGTTGTGTTTATTTTGGTTGGTGTGGAGGGAGCGCAATCAAAGAGCACTCAAGGAAGTTGAACATCCTCCAACGGATCTGAAGCTGCTCTTGCTGCATACTTTGTATGTGGCGGCCTGCTTCAGCAGCTCAGTCCTCTCTATCTTTACTTACATTATTGATAGTTCTACTTTTCATGATTTTTCTTCGCATAGTATATCACTTTTACACTTTCCTTATATATATATATATGTATATATTTATATAGGTAATTAGTGCAGTTTTATTCATAAAAAATAATAAAATCTTTATGTTCACAATGATGAACAAAAAGGAACAATGAAAACAGAAGTACAAAAATCAAATGGCTAGTCTAATAGAAACAAGGAACTCTATAATGGATGAACAATCCGAGGAACCCCACTAATCATCAAAAATATATATATATATATATATATCTGGAGACTTCGTCAGATAAATGACCCTTGTAGTTCATGTACAAGACTTAATCGGCCTCTAAGAACTGTAGCATAATGCAGTTTTAATTCCAAGATTTGCTAAATTTATCAAGGTTGACAAGCACACAAAACAGGCCATCAGCATAATCCTATCAAACATCAATCTTTAATCTTTACTGAAGTTGGTTTCAAGTTCACACTAGAATAATAGAACACTGAGGCCTCTTCTAAGTACCAGTGTTTCAACTAGGTCCCAGCCAAAACACTTAACCACAGAGAGAGAGAGAGAGAGAGAGAGTTCATATATTACTTAATTAAAATATCAAACACATACCAATAGCTATTGCTTTCTCCAAGCTTTCATAAGTACATTGAACCAGCCGTTGAGACTCTTCATCAACATTACCCACAAAATACGTTTCATTGAGATCAGCTGCATAATGAGTCACCTATCGGTCAAATACAGAGCTTCTTTGGCAATATTTGAATTAATTTCAAAGGGGTATAATGTTTTGTACCATGGACACCTTTATAGTACACAGATACATCAACATTTACAATATCACCATCCTCTAATTTCCTGTAGGATATAAAACAGAATCTGCTTAGGAAAGTTTTCTTTAGAATACACTTAGACAATGAGAAATACAGAGCCGACTACAAAAGCTCACAAAAGGAAATTTCTACTAGCCGCTTAGAATCACTCTGTATATAACAAAAATATGGCATGACTTATTCCACAAATGTCCAGACATGAAATCCTAAGTACTCACATGTAACTAAAAGCAATACATGTCAGTCTGCTAAGAAATTAACCAATGAGCCATAAAAACAAATATTACAACATAACACCAAAACTATAACATACTTTTGGTAAAATTACAAGATCATTAGATGTTTATTGTTTCAAAAAAATTGATTGCAGAGAGAGTCAAAGGAGTGAGACATGAAAAAGCATAGGAATTCACTCAGGACTAAAAATTACTAATTTGACCTGATTGATACACACATACCTCGCATCTGGAATTCCATGGCAAATTACTTCATTAACTGACCTGCAACAAATAGACAAATTGAAGTAGATTTCCTCGATCAATACCATAGAATCCCAAGAATCTTCATAAGAGAGTACACAAAGAAGTACCTACGTGCAGCAAGACTTTGGGAAGAAATGATAATTGAGAGTAGATGGATATCCTCCTGCAGTAAAGTAAAATTTCAAGAATAATTTAGCAGACCATTTGCTAATTATACGTAAAAAATTCACATTGCCATATCTAGAACTTCAAAAAACCACACAAAGACAATTACCCTCAGAGGCACGTAAAAAAGTTACCAGATCACCATGAGTCCAATTACATGTGTCTCACTAGATTACCACAGGCACAGCCCAGCAGTTACAAACAAGAAACAACATGCCACTGTGCATGACAGTCTTAATTATAACCCTAGTAATCAAAGCATTCGGACAAACTATCACCCACAAAATTTTGGTAGTCTACATAAGTGGCTCTAATGATGTAATTGAAGAATGAACTCACAAAACCAATTTGGACTCCAGCATTTAATACAGTGATGAAAACTCACAAGATTAGTAGAAGCATTAGCCATCTTACAAGGGCAAAAAGCAGGCAGCATTGCCAAACACATACCAAAGGTATTGACATATCATCCAATTCAATCTGATGAGATACAAGCATGTGTCATTGCCCCCATAAAAATCACAGTAACCAGAAATGGACATTGGACCAACATGCTGGTCAGACCAGGAAACAGTGAATGAACACTTTTCTGATTTACTACAACTAAAAGATCAAATAAGAAAGTAAAACCAATCAAAAGCTGATCAAATCCAGGTTAGCATAATGCCAATATAAGCCCTGCAGCTGAATCAAGTTTGGTCTGCAAATTACATGCACATATGTTTTTACAAATTCAAACTTAAAGAGTGAGGTGAACCAAGTTAAGAGAGTGAAAAAGAAAAGGTAGAGGAAGACCAAATATAACGTTAGTGGAAGTAATAAAGAAGGACATATCAATTAAGGAAGTAACAAAGAGTATGACTTTAGATAGAATCCAATGGAGGAAAAGAATACTTGTAGCAAGTACTTTATTGAGGATTCATAGTTGACCCAAAAATTTGGAACTAAAGCTTTGTTGTTGTAGTTGTACTGCTACCGTGTATTGGACCCATTCCTGTTATTAGAGGAATGGATGCAGTACCATTAGGCTAAAGCCATTTGGCTTTTTTTATTTTATTTATTTATTTACTTTCTGCCAACATTTTTACACCTATGTTCTCCTTTCTATTTCTACAATAGTTTCTCGTCTTTTATTTGCGGATGATACTTTGATTTTCTGCAAAACTTATCCGAACAGCTCTGCTATTTAAAGTGTGTATTGCTGTGTTTTGAAGCTGTATCTGATCTCAGGATAAATTTAGGTAAGTCTTAGATGGTTCCAATAGGGGAGGTTACTAAGGTGGAGTCCTTGGCTGCTTTATTAGGTTGAAAATTTTCTACTCTGCCCATGAAGTATTTGGGGTTACCATTGGGGCAAAGATATAATCATATAAGCCAAAAGCAATCTGGCACTCGTTGTTGGAGAAGATAGAAAGGAGGGTAGAAAAAGACTTACTTAGCAAAGGGTGGATGAGTTGCACTAAATTAAGAGCACTCTCTCAAGTATGCCTACGTATTTTTAATCCCTGTTTCTGATTCTTGCTAGTTTGGAAAATCATATGGAGAAGTTACAAAGGGATTTTATATTGGTAGCCTTGGGGATGAGTTCAAATTTCTTTGGTTGATTGGAAGACAGTGTGTGAGCCAATGCAATCTGGGGGTTTGGGAGTGTAGAATCTTATTTTTTTTTTATAAGTAAGAAAAATGTATTAACCAAAAGCTACCTCATGAAAAGCTCATAAGGCAGGGCAAGAAATACAAAGCAAAGAACAAACAAACAAACAAAAAACAAAAGCTAAGTAAAGCTAGAAACAAAGGAGGGAACTAAGGAATAAAGGGAGAGAGTCACTAGATGTGAGTCCCCAAGCCCTTGACCAATCAAAAAGAGAGCCACAAAAAGAGGCAAGCAGCTGGTCCTCAGATTTTTCCACCTCCTCGAAAGTACGCCAATTTCGCTCCCTCCAAATACACCACATTAGGCACAACGGAGCAATGTTCCAGATGCTAGAAGAGTGCTTTCCAAACCAATTCCTCCAACCAAAAAGGGTTTCCGCGACCGATTTTGGCAAGACCCAAGAAATCCCAAACGATCTAAAAACCAAACACCACAACTGATAAGCTTTTTCACAATGAAGTTACAAAAAAGTAGTCCTTTTGGAGAACAGTGGTTCACGCCAAGCATGGTACTGATTGGGGAAATTGGGTGTCCTAGACGATTAAAGAATCTTATGGTGTAAGCCAATGGAGACATATTCATAAGAGGCATCAGTAAGGGACCTTATGCAGGGGGCAATGGTGATTTGCTTTGTGATGTCACACTCCTTAGGCCCTTTCGGGAATGGGAGTGGGAGACTTGCATTCTTTTTTTGCTTTTATTTATTCTTGCAAGATTGTGGGGGTGGAATTGATAGGATAGGTTGGCTTCCATCAAAGAACAAGAATTTTGAGGTGGTCTTATTATAATCGTCTTCCTCAAGGCAGCCCATGTCCTTTCACGTGGAAGAGTGTGTTGAGAGTAAACATTCCTCCCAAAGTTGCTTTCTTTAAATGGACAGCTGCAAAGGGTAGAATTTTTACAATGGATAATCTTTATAGTAGAAAATTTTGTGCAAGAAAAGTGTTGTTAGTGGATCATTTGCTCCTTCACTGTGAGTTTACTTCCCAGCTTTGGTCCTTGGTGTTTTGTCTCTTTGGCTTATATTGGAGCATGCCTAGGAGGGTGGTAGACATGCTGGCTTGCTGAAAGGGGCACTTTTCTTGCTGTGCACCTTGTACGATTGGGTGGTTGATGGTGCAACCATAGCATTGTTAAAGAAAGAATATTCTCTTAGGAGGCCTAAGGCTAAGGCAAAGCCCAAGAATAAGTGTCCATCCTAGTTAATTAAGGTTCTTATATTTTATTTGGTTATTTAGAGTCAAGGGTATTTAGTAATTTTACAATTGTTGCGTATGGGCCATAGTTATGGGCCATTGGTTTTATTTTATTAATAAGCATTATATACAGTGTTGTTAAAAGTGTTGAGCGCATTTAAGTGCAAAGGCCTCTTGGAGCCTAGGTGCAAAGTGCAAGCGCCTAATTGATGCGAAGCGCACATTTTTAAAAAGAATTATTAACGGTCAATACAACAATTAAGTGATGAATTAATCATATAAATTACGATAAAACATTTTATATAATTTATATAACATTTATATAATTCTCTTGTGCATTACAAAATATATGCAAACATGATATTTGATGGCCATGATTACAAAAAATTGTTGAATCAAAATATAAGTATAGAACCAAAAAGGCAATGGCTAAAAAGTACTAGAATGTTAAGTAATGTTATCTTTTCCTAACAAAATCAATGCAAATATGCAATGCAATCCTAATCTACATAATCATCATCCTCATTAAGCAAGGGACCATCATAATTGTCTGACTTGAGTGTTTGTTTGTATGGTCGTGGTCCGAAAGATCTAAAACAACTAAAGAAGTAGGCTTAAGTTTATGGTAGCACACCACACTATTAGTTTTTATATATTAAATCAATGGCTTATATCAAACATATTTAGATCTAATAGCTAAAAATCAAATCAGGAGTTTTAAAAAAAAAAATTACAAAAAGCTATAAAAGCCTAAGGGGCGCACTTTTGAGAGGGCGCCTCACTTTAGAGGGAAAAAGCCCCAAGGCCTGTGTGCTCTGCGCCTAAGCGCGCATTTAACAACACTGATTATATAGTTTATGGGTATTTATGTATGGGCTTTGGTTTAATTCAAATAGGTTAGCTTACTACTAGTACTCATAGGAGTCCTAATACTACTAGTACAAGAAAGAATCTATATATATTGTGCTCAATGTACTTGAAGGATGTAGAGTTGATTAATAAAAAATTGAGTGTTTTGAGCATAAGGCTCTCTTCTTTCTTTCTTTCTTTCTTCTCTTCTTTTCTTTCTCCAATTTACTGTTCACAGGTATGCAACCCCTAAAATACCATTAAAAACCTCTTTTTTCTTCTTCTTTACAATCCCATTATCCTTCTTAAACAATTCTAAATCTAGATCACAAGTTCTCCTAACCCTAAGCCCACCACAAAAACAGGAAGACATTTTCTCAATTTGTTCTCCGTTAGTGGCAATTTGGAATAGCCATTCTTGGGATAATTTGTTTGAGTTTTTAGATGCTTGTTCTTTTAGGTGATGCTCTTGTAGGTGTCCAAGTACACTGCTTGCATACAAAGAACGCTACAAAATTTCTTTTCATTTTTATTTTTCTAATAAAGCTTTTCTTATTTATTCCCCAACACCCCCCCTCCTCCCCACCAAAAAACATCTCTAATTTAAACAAAAAGATAAAGATAGAAACACCACACCCTTGTCATATAGGATGGAGGACTTTACAAATCAATCCCCACTCAGTTTCACTCTTCAAAAAACAAATTTAAAATACAACACAAACAAAGGTAAATTAAACAAAAATAATGATAACCCTTAAGATCATATCTGAAATTACCCCTCGAGAGACATATCATAGCTAAAATAACCTAATCAATCATATATTGCAAGCTTAAAAAGAAATTTTGATTCAAGGGTTAAAAAAAGGAAAAAATAAAAGTACTAACATATTCTAAAGAATGAAACAGCTCATACCAGCCGCAATAGTTGCATCATGAACCACTCTGTCAATCTCATCAGTTGTCACACCAGGCTGTATTACACGAGCAGCTGCATCCAAAACTTCCCTTCCAATCTAAGGATGATGATTGTTAAACAACAAAATTGAGAATCAATCTGAATGAACAGGGCTTAATAAACCAGCGAAGGTTTCAAATCATGCTCAAACATGCCCAAGTAACCAAGTTCAGTATACAAAATGAAATAAAAAAATAGAGACAACTACAAGAAGTAAAATGAAATCCTTATTTGCTTAGAAAATATTGAATGTGTTATTGATATAGGATCTTTAAAGAGCATTACACAATTAGTTTGGTATGCTTACAGATTAATTTGCACGAGGACAAACAAAAGGCCCATTTAAGGCTGTGAAAAAAGTTAGAAGACCAAAAAAAACATTTGTAGTAGGAAAAAAAGGACATGTTAATTAAGGAAGTAAAGAGAGTATGACTTCAAATAAAATAGAATGGTAGAAAGAATATATATTGCCAACACTAACTAATCTGTTAAAAACCCATAGTCGACCCAAAGGACTAAAACAAACTTGGTTGTTGTATAAAGCAATAAACAAAATTATAAAATTTTAACAATAATGAAGACTCATATCATAATGCAAAATTCGTCTTCTAGGATGCATGCAGCACACAGTGCTCCTATACATGTATATTGTCAACAATGATGCATGCTTTAAGGAAGACCAAGGATGAGACAATGATGCAATATTGGCATGCATTAAAAAAATGATGTCATAAGAAAAAAGATAATTACAAACGGAACTTACTCGACAAGTCTCTCTCATTCTCTCAATTTGATCCGGTGTTTTGATCTTCAAAACAAAATACATCAATTACAAAAGAAGAATTAATAAGTAAACTAAAACAAAAGAAAAGATCCAATTTTATTACACATTAAATTCCACTAAAAAGTGCAAGTACAAGTGTACCTCAACAACATGCTGCAGATCACTATTGGGCTCAGTTTTTGGGATACCCTAGAAGTCAAACGGCAAGAAAAGCTGCATGAAAACCACATTTGACTCAATATAAAGAGTGTGGGTGTGGACAGTGCCCACAGCACTCTGGCTAGAAAAGACAAAATCCAGCTTCAACAATTGCTGAACTAAATCAAATCAGCAAGAACAAAGTCCATCTAAAATATTGAGTGAATTCATATTTGTGGACAAAAAATCCTCTAGTGAGAAGAAAAAGATATGCATATGAGTGTAAAAAATGATACTCAACATGTAAAAAGAAATGAGTCAAAAAACTCACATCAGCTGCCCAGTCAGGAAGCTCAATATGGCCAGGTACAGCGTGTCTACTAGATATAGCATATGGCCTTAGTTTTCTGCACAATAAGAGACTACAGACATGAATTTTTTTTTTTTTGATAGGTAATGAAATACTTAAAAAAAAAAAAAAAAACAAAAGAAACTTGCTCCTTGTGTAAACAGGTAGTCTACTAGGGATGCTACAAAAATCATCTAAAGTTACATAAGTCAAGAAACTCCTCAAGTGAAGAAAAAGAATGACTGCTCAAAGTGTCATCCAATCATACAAGGAATGCAAGAAAAACTGTTTCAACTCCACAATTGAACACTCTACCCCTTCAAAAGTACATTAAATCTGTTCTCCAAATAGTCTACAAAATACATAGTGGGATAGCACCCTATGTATCTGCACTTCTGCAGAATTATGACCGCCAAAAACCCCTTCCAACACTTCAGCAAGTCCACCACTTGCTTAGGCACCACCACGTGGTGCCGAACAAACAAAACACCAAGGACCATAAACTTATGCATAAGCACAAAGGAGAAGAAAGTGATCCGTAGATTTCCCCACTGTTTTTGCATGTAGAACACCATTCTGCAATACAAATACTTCTCTTCCTCAAATTGTCCATAGTAAGAATCTTTCCATAACCGCCACCCATGTAAAGGGCTACTTTATTAATGTCCCTCACCTTCAAGATGCTTTGACAATAACAAGAAATTATGGTGTGAAGCATACTTTAACAAAAATCAAGGAGGTGCAAGAAGCTAGGAAAAAAAATTATTATCATAAAAGATTAAAGGGTAAAAAGCTCACTAAATTCCAATAAAGAACACTGGCCTTAAAAAAGATTAGCTGCTAGTTGATTTCGCCTAATCAAAATTTTGATAATCTACAGCTGGCAAACTTTTCCATCTTCTCTCTATGTCGCATAATGGTGGAAGTTTCTAAATTTCTTTCCTTAGCAACCTTTATTCAGGTAATTGATAGATATAAGTACTAATATTTACAAATAAATCTAGGAAATTTTATATATATCTAAGACTACTTAGAAGCAAACAGATGCTTCAGTCATATATCACCAGCTAAAAATACTCTATCTGATATCACAGCCGAAGATTTGTATAATCGAATAATTGCCCCCCCCCCCCCCCCCCAACCCTAAAAAAAATCTAAAAGAGAAGAAGAGGAGAATAAATGAACGCGGAAATTGGAAAGGCAGTGTTGAACCTAAAAATCCCTATCCAACTTAAATGTAGCATCAGAATTATCAGACATAAATGCCAGACAAATAAACAGAAGGGTATGTAGAATATGAGGCAGACACAATCCTTGAAAAATACCCTGTCCAATCAAAATGGGGAAGTTTTGGAGTTCGAGCCTGTCCTTTCTTCAAGCAATATTGCCAACCTTCACTAAGTAAGTCTGAATTTTGTTCATGCGGAGTACCTGTCCCAAGTGAGGACAGCTTTGCCTTCAAATGCACTGCTTTATGAGAGCTCCAAGAAGCCTTGAAACAATCTTGAGTGCTGATAAGAAATAAACCATAATATGAGAAAAACAACAACACAAAATAAAAAAGCATATTTGGTCCAAATTTAAAGGAATATTACACTATTTTAGTTGATGTCAAAGGGCCAACGTGCAAATTATATTGAAAGAAGTTGATGAGAAGCCTTTCTCCTTGTGCCCAATATTAATGCATACAAGTATATGAAATGAAACTAAGAGCCAACAGTGTTAGCATATAAATTATTTGGCATCAAAATATGTTCAATGATGGTTGTATTACCACCAAGACAAGACACCTCTTGTTATCTGCATTTTTAACTCAACATGCTTAAATCAGGCATAATCTCCGCAACCCAGTATCATGGACCAAGTTGGCATATCCCGTACATAGCATTTGAATGTAATATTTGAAAGTTTTACATGGAGTGTCATAGAACTCAACAGCTCATTTCAAACCCCCCTAGAATTAATGCAACTGGACAAGTTAGTCTCAATCAGATATCCAGATGCCATGATAGAATTTTCTAGGTGACACAGAACATGTCAAATAATGGATCCCTTTAGGCACAATAAAATAATGCGATGTTTCAATGAATAAACTGTATAAGTTGTAGAGCCAGCCTGCATGTACTGCAACCAAGTTTAAATACACAAAATAACTAGCCTTCCATCATGCAATTCTCTGCCAGGATTTTTCAACTAAAAATCAACTCAGATATAATGATAACCCATTATTTTCAAATGATAAATATGGCCTTGGACGCATACAGATATGCATATTGTTTGATGACTTGTTCCAACCCTAAGAAGTATGAAGTTCCCATAATACTGTGAAGTTCAAATTTCCTACAAAGTCTCAATCCCGTCTACTTTCTACTACTGTATACTACATTTGGCAAGTTCTACTCACAATTTTCACAAATAAAATATCCATAAAACACTTGATTCAAGAAATCAGAATTTACAGTCAAAGACAACCCTTAATGGTTGCTTTCAAAGCAAAATATTAATACTGAAGAAAACAGCATTTGTGACGGTATGAGCATTATTCACCGAAACCAAGGGACAGCAATAGCCCAAGGGCATGAACATGAATATGATTTACCCCAATAAATCAAAACTGAAAAGGAAAGAAAAAAATACCATTCCAAGCACATATTGCATAAAAATGTTCATACAAGTAAAACAAAAGCAGGAAAAGGTTACACACCAGAAAGCAGCGCCTTCACGAGGGAGCTTTAATTCCACGCATTTGGGACACCTATAAACAAAAACAAAATGTCAATCGTAAATGGCAGGGCATCAGCATCTTAATCAAATTCCATTTCTAGTCAAAATCACATGGAAGATTTATCTGACACAACAAACGAAATCGAAACCTCAACCTTCAAAACAGATGAAAGTTGAGCCAAAAATCATTTTTCGAGGGTAAAATACTATTTTTTGGTCCCTAAACTTCACCAAAAGTTTGTCTTTCATCTCTAAACTATTATAAAAAAAAAAAAAAAAAAATCTTTTACAAAGCTTAAGGATTAAAAAATATCTATTTAAAGTTTAGGAACTAAAAAAAAAAAACTTTTATAGCTTGTTTGAGAGTTAAAAAAAGGAGGGAGAGTAGAGTAGAGGGAGGGAGAGTAATTCAATTACCTTGTTTGGAAGTTTTTTAAGGAAGGAGGGGGAGGGATTTGGAGGGGTTTCAACTACCTCCAACTCCTCATTTTTAATTCCTCCAAATTGGAGAGATTTGGAGGGAGAGTAGAGTAGATAAGTTATTGGCCAAATGAATTTCCTAATTTACCCTTTCTAAATTAACAAAATTACTCTTTCTAAAGGGCTAATTACCCCCTTCCCCCTCCCTAATTTTAAAAACATCCAAACAATGTACATGGGAATCATTCCCCTCTACTCTCCTCCCCACTACTCTCCTTCCCTCTACTTCCCTCTACTCTCCTTCCTCTCTAAACTTCCAAACAAGCCATTAGGGACCAAAATAGTTGGTGGAGGACAATTTGAACCTTAGACATATCTATTTGGGGAGGTGCCAATTGAGCTACAACGCTCGAGAGTTGAGCCAGAAGTCATTGACTGCAGCTCAAATTGCTGCAAAGAGAATGTGCTTATGAAACGACTAATGCTGGCTTCATTTATGGCCTGTTTGGATGGAGGGGAAAAGGAGGGAGAGTAGAGTAAAGTTGGCTAAAAATGAGCAAATTTTGTGTTAAATCTACTCTACTCTACTCTTCTCTCCCTCCCCTCAATCCAAACGGACCATTAATCACCAGGCGGGCACTCACAGCCGCAGCCACTTACAGCTGCAGCCCGAACATAAAATGCAAAACTGGCAGCCCCTATTCCCCTAATACCACCTATCCCAAAGTTCCAAAATCACTATACGAACAGCTTAAATTCTCAAGTTCTTTGCATTCATTGATAAATTTAATAAAACCAAAATAGCCTCTTTGATATAATAATAATAATAATAATTTTTACCCAAAACAAAAAAATAATAATAATAATTTATTTTAAAAAAAAAGTGAAAATTGAAAATACGTACTGAAGGTGAGCAGGTTTTCCACAGCGAGCGCAGGATAGGGAAGTGGTATCGGCCACATCGGAACCACCGGACATCGTTTTCACGGTTTTGTTAATTCGCTGTTGTTGTTTTAATTTTATTCTTGTGTAAAACAAAATATTAGTGTGGTAAAAAAAAAATACAGAAAATACTACTGAAAGTAATTGATAGAATCAGAATATGATTGGAGGAGAAGTACAGGGGACCGTCCGACAGACGACAAAACGGTCAAAAGAGCTTTAAAGGTTTTCTGAGAGAGAGAGAGAGCTAAGGTTGCAGAGAGAAATTGGACACGTAGGGAAAGGAGGTGGGTTTTGTTTTTTTTTTTTTTTTTTTAGTCTTTGATACTTGTTAACTACGATTTAACTTTTTTGTGAAATATTTATGTATGTATATTTTGAAAGCGAGAGAAGGATATGAACGAGCGCCTGTAGCTCAGTGGATAGAGCGTCTGTTTCCTAAGCAGAAAGTCGTAGGTTCGACCCCTACCTGGCGCGTAATTCACTAATCCCTCCCCCCCTTTTTTTAACCGTTCTATTTTATGCTGAATACAATACCTCTTTTCTTTTTCTTTTTTTTTGAGTAAAAAGAGAAGAAGAACACAAGCTAATTGCATTACTTTTTTATTCTCACAATAATAATAATAATAATAATAATTGCATTACTTTTTCGTTCTTAGGAAAACCACAAAATTAGTATTTTCATATTTTGTTGTATTTGACTACTCAAAAAATCAAATCCAATATAGTTTTATTATTATATTGTAAGTTCTAAACACAACCTAGGGAGTGTTTAAAGAGTACCCATGACCCATCAGTCAACCTTCAGCAAAGAGTGATTCTAGTGCCACACCATTGGTCACAATTTGCCCATGTGCTGAGTTGTAGCCAATGGTGTGGCACCAGAATTTTTCTTCAGCAAAGCTCCATTTCTTATCGAACAAATCATGTTGGTGCCAGACTTGTGTAGGTGTCAGACTTAATCTGGTGGATTAGCTAGTGTCAAACATAACATGTGCAATAATGGTACCATCCTGCTACGTCCTCCCTTAAAGGTTTCCACCACCCACAATATTTATATATAAGACTGTGGCAATACCATTGGTCAAGGGAAGATAGAAAGTATAAAGTTGTCTTAAGCATCTAGGGTTGTAAACGAGCCGAGCTTTGTCAAGTAGTACATGTTCAAGTTTGGCTTATCAGGAAAAGTCAAAAGCTCAAGCTTGCCTCAAGCTTGTGATAAGCCTAAAAATCATGTTTGAACTTGAGCTCGTGAGAAAGCCAAAAAGCTTGAGCTTGGCTTGGCTTGGCTTGGCTTGGCTTGACTTGATAATTAGTCAAGCCAAGCTCAAGCTTAAACTTAATATTAAGCTCAAACTCGAGCTTAGGTCATGCTTTTGAGCTTGAGATCTAAGAAAATTACATTATCAAATACTTATATCTCTAAAATTAAGAAGAAAAAAAGAAAAGAAAATAATTTACTCATTTTATCATGCGTCTAGTCCTACTTATGATTAGCTATTATTCA
Organism: Lithocarpus polystachyus; assembly: GCA_033629205.1. Lineage (NCBI taxonomy): Eukaryota > Viridiplantae > Streptophyta > Magnoliopsida > Fagales > Fagaceae > Lithocarpus > Lithocarpus polystachyus. Next base: position 41,929,514 of record CM066165.1, on the reverse strand, counting down.
AATTAAAAATTTACATAATTAAATTCATTCATTCATCCTTCCTTGTTTACAACTTCAACAGAAAATTGTTCAAAATACAATTTTTACATTCATGTTAGATGGTGAAGAATTAAAAAAAATACTTGTTTGTCACTATTATGAATGGGAAAATACTAGCATGTTTCATAACTTTACATTAAATGATTGATGGGGAAGAATCATATGTGACCCACTTAATTAATTAATTTATTTTTAAATGTAACTAAAGTCTAAAGTGGTTCTTGGTCAGTTTAGAGGGAAGGAAAAAAAAATTAAAGTAATGAATATCGGTCCCATGTTAGCCATATTATTATTAAGATAGGTGTAATAAGTATATTTAGTTAACAAATATAAACTTATAAATGAGTCTATACTTGAATTATGTTGTATCAAGTCTTATAGCTCATAAGCTTGTTCGTGAACAAATTTTTTAGCTTAGGCTCGGCTTGTTTATTAAACGAGCCTAAAACTAAGGCTCAAGCTTAGCTTATTTATAAACAAAAAAATATGAACGAGCTTTTTATTGAGTTGAGCCCAAGTTGTTCATGATTGCTCTGTTTTATTTACAACCCATGTTATCATAGGTACAATGATACAGAAGAATGCTTGGAGACGGATTTCCATCTAAAATAGTACCATTGCTCACGATAATGCTTGGGCATGATCACAAGAATTTATAATTCATTTGCATCAACATTGTCACCTAGTTTTCTTTATTAAAAAAAGAAAAAAAGAAAAGAAAAAAAAAAGGTATGCTTGCTTTGCATTACCATGTAAGGATTTGAATTTTCAAAAAGACACCTTCATTCATCTACTTTAATATTAAATCCAATATATAATGAATTTAACAAAAATGAAAAACAAATTTTACATTATCACCATGATAATGTTTATTTTGTATTACTCATTTTTCAGCTTTTTGAAAATAGATTGTTTGGAAAAGTTATAATTAGCAAAAGTAAGATTTTTAAAAAACTGTATCGTGAACAAATAGTCCATGAAATGCTAGTGTTGGATCATAAGATTTGTCACTAACACATCTCATTACACTTATTTTACTTCTCATAAAAATTTAGTTTTTATATATAACTAGTTGCGGACCTATGCATTGCGCATGATAATCTTTTTTAGGATAGTCTTATTATAATTAATATTTGTTATGTTATTACAACTCAAGCCGTGATATATACATATCACCAATATATTGCAGGATTCATGGTTGATTTAGAATCAGGGAAGTCGATACCGTACTGTACTAGCCTCGTACTGGTACATATACCCCCTATTTCGTATCGAAAAAAATACCGGCTGTACCGGCCGTATCGACGAATTCTAGCCATACCGGCCGAACCGGATCAGAACACAAAATGCTGTGTTTTTTTTTTTTTTTTTTTGGTAATTGTGGCAATTTTTTAAGGGCAGGATAGTAATACTCATATATATTATGGTCCTGAAGTAGATCCTTTTGATGGATGAGAGTAGATGATCCTATGTAGTTTGTGTTAACTAAATTATTTGTATTATTTGTTTTCTTTGTATGCAATGAACAATCAAAAATTTTTTTTTTTATATTGTGTTTTTTTTTTCTTTGTATGCAATGAACAATTGAAGTAATGCTTTATTGTAAATAGGAGGTAATGTTTTATGGTAAATAGAGATTTTGTGTGTGTGTGTGTGTGTGTGTGTGTATTAAATATAAAAAATAGCGGTAAACCTGAAACGGTACACCGGTATTCGAAATATATCATACCGGTGGCCAAACAGGTACAGCCTCCGGTACGGTATTGACTTCCTTATTTAGAATTGATAATAGTAGTTATATTCCCTCATCATTTGATTCACTTAACAGTTCAATTACCGGTCCATATTTTGCATTTTGTCCCCTTCTATGTTGGCCAGTCCATAATAGTAGTTAGAGTAGTTCATATTCTTTTAGTCTATGATTCAAAAAATCCATCTTCAATACTCTTTTAAGTCTACAAATTGTTCATTCTATAGGCCTAGACACATTCAAAAAATGATATCTACATTGTAAACTATATGGCCTTTTATCAATTATATGCACAATTTTCTAATTCCCCTAATGTACATTAAAGGAAGGCAGGTGTGCGTGTGATAGAGTTTCATATCAATGGCCATCAAATCTAAGTACCAAGATTTATGGTTCTTCTACCGTATACTACAAAAACAGGCAATCTAGCCATTTGCTTTGATTTGTGTTGCATAATTCTAAAGTGCCAACCTAGCCATGTCTTAATCAATATTATTGTGTTTTCATTAGCAACCACACATTCCATTCATGCCAATGATCAGCAAATGATGAGCCCACCGGATAAATTAACATGTATCCATAGCATTGTTATGTCTTCCCTTACTCTCATGAATAGTAAAATAACTGATGTGAATATTAATGATTGTAATTTCAGTTGTTTCAATATTAAATTTAAACATGTATGACTAAGAATCGGTTTCTCATAAGCAACCTAATAGTTTTATGTATATGTAAAGGTAAAATAACTGATGTCGATATTAATGACTATAATTTTAGGTGATTGGAATTTTTAAGGACAGTGGCAGTTGTACAAGTATGAAAAATTACTAAAACAACATTCGGCCTTCAACAATCGAAGACAGTGGCATCAACACCCTCTCATTTCCATGAAAAACTGTATTTTTAGTCGATCCGAATATTTTTTTTGTCCAATTTTGTTACTCATTTCCCCCAAAAGAATGAAAGCGTTAGAGAGGAAAAGTGTAGAGAGAATGCGTGAGCATCAAACTGATCCTTCAACTCCATCTTGCTCTTCCAGATTAATTTTAAGTTAACAACTACCAAAAAATAAAACATTATAATCTGTAATTTCACCAAGTAAAGTTAAAATTAATGACCAAAATAATACTAAATAAATGATAGGAGAGGTGGGTACGGACCTGCAGGACCTCCATAGTCTTGATCCAAAAGAATGAAAGTGTTAGAGAGAAAAAGTGTAGAGAGAATGCGTGAGCATATCAAACTAATCCTTCTACTTCATCTTGCTCTTCCAAATTAATTTTAAGTTAACAAATGCCAAAAAAATAAAACATTATAATATGTAATTTCTCCAAGTTAAGTTAACATCAATGGCCAAAATGGGCAAATGCCCATTTTACACAAAAAATCCAACATTTTGCCCTCTTTTTCAAACTAATTAGGGAAATGCCCTTGTTTTGAAACTCGTTTTTTCTAAAAATCGAGTTTCAAATGTAAAACTCAATTTTTGGAATATCAAGTTATAGTGAACGGGGACTTAGGAATTTTTTTTTTTTTGGGAACCCGAGTTCCATTAACTTGGATATCATGTGAAGTACTCGAGTTCAAGGAACTCGAGTTCCACTTGAATTTTTTCAAGGAACTCGAGTTCCATGGACTCGAGTACTTCACATGGTACACGAGTACTCTACATGGAACTCAAGTTCCATGAACTCGAGTTCCAAATTTTTTTTTTTTTTAAATTTTTCAGTTTGCTATAACTCGATTGTCCAAAAATCGAGTTTAAAATTGAAACTCGATTTTTAGAAAATCAAGTTCCAAAACAAAGGCGTTTCCTTAATGAGTTTGGGAAAGAGGGCAACATGCTGGATTTTTTGTGTGAAAAGGGCAAAAGCCCATTTGCCTAACATCAATGACCAAAATAATACTAAATAAAATATAGGAGAGGTGGGACAGACCTACAGTAAGAATTCTATTATTTGTTGTATCAATGATTAAGTAAGATCTGTGAAAACTTCTTTATAGACAAATTTTTTTTGTATGTGACTCTTCTTCGATTTCATTGTTGATGATGAGGAACTTTAGGCCATTTTTACTTGTAACTCTAGATACTACAACATATAATTGTCCATAACTGAAAATCAGATTTGGTAGATACTATAGACATTTGTTTTGACCGATATTCAAGCCCACCATTCCTAATAACAAGAAATCAAATCGCTACCAGAATGATCAGCATCGTGTGTGGAACCCAATGAGGATGACAAGCTTAAACGTGACCTAATACAGTCCAAACCCAAGCCCAACTATTAAATAGGTAAGAAGCCTAAAGGCCAAAGACAATTTGACCTAATTTGGCCAAGGCTGACAAAAAGTGCGTACACGGGGTATACGTTGCGTATGCACCCAATATGTGACATGCGTACTCTCTAGACAAAATGCCTAAAATCACTCCATTTCCATTTTGATGAGATGCTAGGGTAACTAGCCTGACCAACTGGTTGCCTAAATGTGTCATCAAACCCTAGATACCAATTTTCCCTATAAAAACTCCTATTTTCAACATCCAAGGGGGATAAAAATTAAGTCTTACTTCTATCATTTCAGTAAAAAAAAAAAATTAAGTCTTACCAAAACTCTGTCAAAATTCCCTTAAAATACCTAACCCTAAAGTTTTAAGGCTAGAAGGGCAAAAGGGTTGAGCATTAGATTGATCTTCAGATCCTTGTTGATTTGAAGGTAGTCTTTTTTTTATTTATGTTGAAACTTTTAGTTGGTTCAATCTTGCAAACATACTACTTAAGGTCTCTTAGTCAACCTTAATCAAGTCACCCAACTCAGCCTTCCACACACAGCTGTAGTAGTCGATTTCAGCCGAAAGGCTGGTAAAAAACAAACATCTTTGTAAGTGCTATGAGGAGGAGATGTGGATCTTTGTAAGTGCTAAAAGTGCTGGTATAGGTTTGCACAACCCTATCCCGACATTCCAAATGCAACGGTTTGAAGCGTCGGGAAAAAAAATGCCGGGATAGGAATTTTGATCCTATCCCAGCGCTTTTTGGGGCTATCCCAGCGTTTGCGCTTTTGAAAACACTAGGATAGCCTCGTTTTTTTGTAGTGCATAATCCATACTCTCCTCTTAGATTCTTGTTTCCTTTATGTTTCCTGTTGTTTTTAAGCATTAATATGTTGTTTTACATGTACATAATCTATTATGTGCCTTTGGTTTAGTTAATTTCCCTCAATTGTGTTAAGAAATTGTAAGAACTCTAATCTTCCTCAAGATGCGTACGTCAAGATGCGTATGCATCCATATCCCTGTGTATGCACTTTTTAGACTGCTAGAGTTCTTGTTTTGGTTGTTTTTCTAGAGATCTTTTTTTGAATCTCAAATGCGTATGCCGATAGAAGAGTGTGTACATAACTTTCTTACAATGTACGCCAATTTGGACCCAGCCAGATCTCTTTCCTTTTCTACTTTATTTATCATTAATGCCATGTTTTATTATCTTTTCTTATTTTGAATTTAAATGGTAACATCAAAAGTCAAGTCAATCAAACCTTAATTAATCAAATCCTCTTAAGCTTTAAAAGATGCAAGATCCTTAATATCAAATCAAGACAAATTAAGTCTAATAAAGAGAAAAAAAATATCAATTAATGAAGATATTACTTCAACTAATATTTTCTCCTTATAGGACTTAAGCATCCTTTGGAGTAAGACTCGCAACTCTGTGGTATCCACATGCATGTGCCTGTGCATATGCATAATTAGGTATACACATGCACACACTTAGATGTTATTTTGTCTTTTTGCACTTACATGCTTGTGTACTTGAATACTCAATTGCCTTTATCCTCACCATGATAATATGTTGATAATTGTTGCCTATTTCTATGCTTCCATGCTTCCATGTCTACCTCGCTTTTCATATTTGTCTCACACGACTTGTAGACTACACCTAGGTCTAGAAGCAAATGCACACTTTTGAACCTCTAGGATAAATCTAACTCCTGTCCAAATCAAGCAACGATATGTGAAGGTCAGGTATAGTTGGTCAAGCTTAGGGTACCTAACCTCTTCCCATCCTGTACCCTAACTTCGAACCTTATCTAGTAGGAAGACCTTTATGGAGTCTTTTCTTTGTCTCCTAGATCTATAACTAGGTGGTGACTCCTTTACTTATTTTTAAGAGGCATTGGGTACTCCCAGGCTCATTTCAGTTTAAGTCTAAAACCGCTTTTAGGGAGATTAAGTACCGCGCACCTCGCCTTTGCAAGAAATGATAGGCCAAGAATGTATTGACCCCCTGTGATAAATTAACCAATTAATTAAGCCAAGTGAATTAATAAAGTTAATTAACATGAAAATCACGTGGTAGCACAAACAAATCACCAAGTAACTAAATGCAGTGAAAATTAAATGACACGGGTGATTTGTTTACGAATGGAGAAAACCACCGAGGTAAAACCCCACACGGTGATTTTAAGGTCACCACTCCCGAGAATCCACTATTATCAAAACAAGTGGTTACAAGTAAATGAATCCCAGTACCTTATACAAACCGACAGTTGAACCCTTACCCTAATACCTAATGGGACTTGTTCCGTAGTGACAATCTCTCCTTTTAATGCACGACTTCCAGTACGTGACTAACTAATTACGCGGATTTCAGTACGCAACTTAATCACCAACTTGAGAAGGATGTTGGCTGCAAAGTTCTTCAGTTCATTACACGATGAAGATCACGAAGCTCCTTGGTTACAAAACCCTACGGTATACAAATATAGCAGCTTCTTGAATAGAAAGATGAACTAGGGCATATGTCTCCAGTTCACAATATGTTTGTGAGAAACCTTTGCATTTAGTTGCCTCATCTATGACGGCCTTTAAAAATAATCCTTATATATGTTTAGGGTTGTGAGAAAAGAAGGCCCAAACATCTATTCATGGATTGGAATGAAATTAGATCTGAAAAACTGAATTTCATAAATCTCGACAGATACCCTATCTATCAAGTAGTTGTCGAGCCTCGAGTTGAAATAGCTTTTTAAGCCTCGATAGATACTAGCTGTCGAGCTAGCTATCAAATTTTAAAATTTAGCACTTCTTCACTTGATTATTGGACAGACTTGCATGACTTTAACACTTGAACTTGAAACCTTATTTCTTGAAACATTAAACATATCCTAGATCTATCCAATTACAAGTAAAGTGCGTTTTGTCAAAGAATTAGCCAATTCATATTGACATATGTTCCTAACGTGAAACACATATGTCTTAACAAAAAGGAACCAACATTCTGATATGTCATCTAAAGGGGGTACGAATCACGAAACTTACAGATACATTCCAACATGTTTCAATGATTGCCTTTGGCTCTTATTAAATGTCATTGCAAAACATACTAAAACTGGAAAGTGTCGTCTCTTCCAACAAAATGGCCATTTAGAGTCACTTGGAGACAAGGTGATTCTTGGAATAAAAGCATGTATTCTAATATTGGTCCCAGTAATGATCTTTGCTTCTATAACCCATGTACCCAATTTAGTAATTACCGATCTTGTTCCATTACAAAGACCTGCATTTTGGTTTAGGTTTTGAATCAACATGATAGGCAAACCTAATTTCAACTTCAATTTATGATTTGGCAATCCAAGTAATGTTAATGTGTTCAAGAATTCACCTAGATACAATAGATCTTGATCAACAATATTTAAGGAAGCTTTTGCATATAGAATCTGAGCTTAAATATGTTTGCTATTCACCATGTAAACATGATACTACATAATCATTAAGTTTTTCAACAACTTCATTAGTTACGTGCAAGTATAATTCTCTCTTGTAAGTAACTATGATATGTGAATTTCATTTATAAATTAGGATATGTGCTTCTTATTGTATCTGCCATTGGATTTTTAATATATTTGATAATCAAGTCAAATAGAATAGTAATTGAATTTTCTCCATCTGCTTCACGTAATTCACCATTTCCAATCTTCAAAGTCCACTCACTAAAATTCATCATTGATGTATATTCTAAATTGCTTAATATATTCTGAAGAAGTCTCATATTTGTGTGTGACTTGAAAACTTGACATTCTTTCCATAGATATGATTTGTTAATTACAGAATACACAATATCTTCTCTTCTACCTTTTTTGACAATTGATAGTATTTGTCAAAAATCTCCCCCTAATACCACAACGTTTCCTCCAAATGGTTTGTTAACACAATTAGGATATTGGATGCATAAAATATCACGGAGAGAGAGATCAAGTGCCTCTAAACAATTTCTATATGCCATAGGTGCACCATCCCATGATATAACACATGTTTTTAACAGAAGTTCAGTTGTGCTTGCATTCCTTGCTTAATTTCATAGGTAGATTTATCAAAAATATTAATTGGTATATGAAATCATGAGTGAGTGAGTAATCCTACCTCTAGGGAGTAACAAAGAAGCAATTCCTGATGATACAATAGCAAGAGTAATTTTTTTTTGGAATTTGACAGTAACTAAAATTGTTTTCTAAAGATGAGTCTTCCTAGTTCCACCATGACCATAGACCAAAAAAAAAAAAAAAAGCCATCGGTTTGATTAGCAATAGCTTGCATTATTGAATCGTAATTTTTTTTTTGGTTCATTATTTAAACCAGCAAGTAGAACTTCATGTTCCTTTCTTAAAGCTAAGATGTCATAGGATATTTCTTCTTGAATCAACCTATTTATACTCTTTTGAATCAAATTCATTTTAGGTTGTGGCATTTGTGGATAGTCTTCAAGAGATTTCCCAAATTATTGAAGTAGTTTCTCAGTTTCATGTAATGCATAATTTTTCAACAGTGTTTCTCACAATTTAAGCTCATGAAATTGTAAGATAGGCATTTGAATATGAAGTATGTCTTTTGAGAACAATTTTCAATGTTATTTACATAGATTGGATGGATCAACTACTTCACAAAGCATCAAAATAGTTACAAACAATTCATGTAGCTTTTTTCCAAAAGCCCAGTTTGATGCTTCCAATATAGCATCATGCCATTCCTTGTCATTATCAAGAAGCCCAAGCGCCTAACATGCCTCCTTTTATGTTTCATAAACAACAATACATATTGTTCTACTCTCAGTAAAATTCCTTGGACCTTAAACTATGTTAAGCAACATTCTTAAATAATACTTGTCACCACTTGAAGGATGTGCAAAATAAATCTTCCCAATACATTTTCCAGTTTTTCTTCACTCCATTGCTTTACATTGTTATGCCAAACCCATTTTGTAGGGATCAATATATGTCAACTCTTTAGCATCTTCAAAAGAATTATTAGCCTTCATCCATACTGTGAACATGGTATCTTCAATTCTAGGACGATGAACTAATTGCCCCAGATTAATCGACTTTGGATATGTTATGTTATTTTTTTTTAAACGAAAATTTAACCTTTCAATTGCTGGGGTTCAATATTGAATTTTAAATTCAAATATCCTCCAACACGCTTCAAAAGCTGATATATGCCTACAGTCCAAATAATCATTTGTTTCATCAATAACAATCTCATAATGATCACCACCATTTGTTATTGGATTATCTGGGAAAAAAATAGTCGTTCTATCTGATAATTTGTTTATATACTTAAACAAATACTTGATTGACTAAGACTGGTTGCATCACTCGACATTTATATGTGATTGGTATTTGATTATGAGGTCTATGTTGTAAGGAACAACATACCGGTTATCCGAAAGTATTCCATTTTTTTTTCTACAATTTGTCCATAATTTCTTCTCGATAACTTGGAAAACCATCATCATTGATCATTGTTTTTGCATAAAAAATTTTTGGAAAATGCTTTGAACATTTATACTATCAATATGTGTAGGAGTTAGGCATTTGTTTTTAGGATCAAGGAAAAGAAGAATGTGGGCATGTAGCAGGCCCCCTTTTTTGGAATTCAATGGTATACACAATTACAATTAATTAATAAGTTTAAACTTAAAACTTAAAAAAAAAAAAATATATATATATATATATATATACAATCATTATATTACTTAAAAATGAGAAAATTTTATATAGAATTTCATACCTATAATAACTCTTTCAAAGTGCTCTCTATGGGTGAGATCATGTGCAATAATTGACCCAACTTCATTTTGAAAACTCTTGCTACAATATCATGTCGGTCCTTAGCCTTTTAATCAAAAAAAGAGTCCAAAACATGCCTATTTCTAACCACTTTCGATTGTAAGTGAATGTTATAAAAGGATTTGGATATCTAGCCCATCTACATATTGCCATTGTGTCTTGATAATTTTGCGCTATAAAGTTTGGACTTCTTGTAAATATAGAAGGCAAAATTACATGTTTTCCAACTATTGTTGAGTCCATATCTCCACTAAGTACATCATTCATTAGACCACTAAAAAGCTCTATTCTAAAGTCAATTTGATGGTCTTGAATATATTGAAGATGTGCTTCCTCAATACAGGTGTACGCATTTACAATAAATTGTTGGAAAAAAATCCCACCAAGAACTAATTTTTGACCCTCATTAGCATGTTGTTGAAGTATAAAAGCTTAGTATTCTCTCATTGTAACAACTCTTCTTTTCCTTAATTTCCCTTCACCATTACTTCTATACCTTATATTCTTCGTGAAACCATCTTCGCCATATGGAAAAAGTAAAGGATATTGCAATGACATAAAACTTGGATGAAGCTCACTTATTCGTTGCAATCCTGAGGTGTTATTTTTAACTATGATATCACGATTGGAGCTTTCAACACTAAAGTCCCCAACAATGATTGCGGCAACTTTAGATGATGTATGAAGGTTATGGTACCGTTTGGTATGGGTGTTTCAGAATTGTTGTTTGTTGTTTAAATTTCCAAACATGTGGGCCCCACACTAAGTTTTGTGTTTGGTAAGGTGTGTTGTTGAAGTGGTGTTTAAGCTATGTTGTCCCAAATATGTTACCGTTTGGTTGAAATACATTGGGCCCACTTGAAGTGACTACACCTCAATGTCTTTTCTCCCCCACACCATTTGTCCTTTCTAAGTCTTTTCCCTCTCCATCCTTCTCGAAGCTTAATTCTCCTCTCCCTCTTGCACAACGACAGTCCCATCACCATAGAGTAGCTAACCCTTCATTAATCCCACCCACCCACCCACCCACCCGAATCCCTCATTACTCATTCCCAACGGCCACTTGAAAGCTATCATAAATCCGAAACCAAAGTTACCAAACCTTGATTCATCTCCTCAACCAAAATTAATCCCAAATTCATATGGTTTGATTCAGCTCCTCAACCACCGTATTTACTTTGCTAGTCCAGCCACCCCCTAATCACTATTTTGGGCAAGATTTTTTCAAACAAGTATCAAACTTTATCTCAAATCAAATTAAGTTCCCTTGCATAACTCATCTACCATTACCACGATATATTATGGAGTACGCATACACAACGTCTTCCTCCTCAGCCATTTTGCCATATTCATCCTCCTCCAACGCAGTTCCTTCACTTACGGTAAGTGTTTAATTTTGCTGTTCAATTAAATGTTGAATTTTGCTATTCAATTAAATGTTGAATTTTGCTATTGCATTTGTTCTTAGCTGATGTTGAACAATCCTTCATCCATGGTGTTCATATTTCTTCACAATTGTTGTTGATTTTTGCTCTTGATTTTGGACACAATTTTCCTCCATGCCCATCTTACTAAAGCTAAGTATGGTTTGAAAAATGAGTTTTTTGGAAATCATTTATAAAGGCCTAAAGTGTATATTTGATTTCATATAAGTCATTTGTAATTGTGAATTTTGTTTTGTTTCCCTATGCTGTATGTAACTTGCCTTCACTGCAATCTCTTTTATATATACCTGTAATAACTTGTTTGAGTTAATTGCTAAAAATGTTGCTCTAGTTGTATCTAAACTTAATATATAATGTTACAACATGTTTGGTAGAGTTTTTCTATGCAAAGGACCATTTTCCTATTCTTTAGTTACTGGTATTAGTGAGGATTAGGTTCAAGTCTGAGAAATCATAAAAGTAATTTAGGAAATCAGAATTCTTGAATTTACTAGAAGATTATGTACACTTTGTTTTGCCTATTATCTATGTTAGTGGATATTTTTTGGTTAAGTGTGTATCTTTTATTAGATGGCGACATCAACCGACACTGAGAATTGGAAGTTATGGCCTCCTCCCATTGAGAAGAACTTCATAGATGTTTTGGTTGAAGAAGAAGCCAAAGGGAACATGCCTAGTGGGTAATTTAAAAAAGGGGTTTGGACAGTTGTCTAAAACGTGTTCAATTGACAGGCTGGAAAAACCTATCATAAAGATCAATTATGCTAGAAATATCAAAGGTTAACGCAAAGACACCAAGTTTTTTCCCTGTTAATCGGTCGAACTAGAATGGGATGGGATTCTGTCACTCACATGGTCATAGGTAGTGATGTGGCTTGGGCACAGGCAGCGACGGTGAGTGTTATAGGTTTGCTTTATAATTTCCATGCCGTTAATTCATAGTGTTCATATAAATAATACCACATGTGAATAATCTCACATATACCACATGTTGATAGGCCAACCCTAGGTGCAAAGAGTTTCGTAAAATGGGGTTAGATCACTATGACCTGCTAGGATAGCTGTTCAACACATGCATTGCAACTGGATTATCTACAAATTTCCTCCACTAAACCAGCCCCTAACAGTGATGAAGAGTGAGAATTATATGCCACTTTCTTAATGCATGGAGTACACGTCAATGTCGAACCCGATAATGGAGACGATGTGGAGGAGTTGCCCACCCAGTTGCAGGGCAAGGCAGCAAGCATGCTAGAAAGTAGCCATCTCACTCAGAGACCTTGGCAGGGAAGAAGAGGAAAGGAGGCCCATTGAATATATGGCCGATGCTATCATCAAGTTCATGGACATGTCAAGGGAAATGCGTAGTTATAGCAATAGTCAAAAGGAAACTATTGAATCTGCGTCGGTGGGTGATAGGTTCTCAATGGACAAGGCCGTTGCAATTCTTAACAGTATTGAAAATGTAGACGATTACACCATGTTCAAGGTCCTTAACAAACTCCATAAGCCGATAGTGAGGCCGCTTTCATCATGCTGAGGCTGAATAGAAGAGGGGGTTGGATGGATTTAGTTAATAGTTTAATGTAGGGGACTTAGTTAAGGAAAGGGGGCGATTTTGGGCTACTTTTTGTGGGGTTGCAGTTACTATTTTTGTTCTTATGTAGTATTATGCTAATAACCACTAGAACCATTTTTGTTGTATTGGTTGTATGGTTTAGGGGGGGTGACATTCTAGTTTTTTAAGAAACAATGATCTTACTACATGTGAACTTATTGTTAATAATGGTAGTACATTCTGGTTTGTTAAGGAACCATTTATTTTTATTGTTAAAAACTACTGTTGTGTTGATGTTGTTTGTATATTGTTAATGATGGCAGTATATTCTGGTTTGTTAAGGAACCATGTTATCTTTATTGTTAAAACTATTGTTGTGCTGAGTTTTTTGTATAACCTTTTTGTTAATAATTATTCCAACATTCTAGTTTGTTAAGGAACCATTATTTTTGTTGTTAATAACTACGAACTGTTGTGTTGATGTTGTTTGTATAAATATTATGCTGTCTTTGCTGCAAATTATGCTGTCTTTACTGCAAAGACATTATGCTGTCTTTACTAGTGGATGTTATTTGTATAAACATCATGTTGTCCTTGCTGCAAAGTTGTATAAACATTATTCAGTTTACATAATTATGCTGTCTTTGTTTCGAAGCTTTGACAAATAAAGTGAGTGCACATAAAACCATTTTCTCCCTCCTTTCCCATTCTAAGGTATATTCTTATTGACATGCTCTGTATTTTTTGTTAGAAATTTAGACCCCTTAAACCCAAATAGATTAACCTAAATATTTAGCCAAGTGATTAACTTAGGTAAATTAAGCAATTCTAGGTTAACACAATGACAATCATATCATGCAAAGCAGCGGAAATATAAAGAACACAATGATATGATGACCTAGGAAACCAAACCGGTAAAAACCTGGGGAGGATTTAACCTAGCTATCCTCAAGGTAAAAAGGAATTCACTATGAAAGAATTGAAGTTTACACAATAGCGACTTAGACCACTAACATCCTATTGCTACCTCGAGTAAGAAACTTATTACCACGACCACGTGATAGCTCTGAGTCCACGAACTACTTCTTTCCTTGAATTTTCAGCAAAGCACAAGCACATGTGCTTGTATATCTTGAAGCTCTTGATTCTGCAATTGAAAGATTACCAAGCTCTTGACATCAATCTTGAGATTGGAAACCCTAAGTGTATGTGAAGATAAACACCTCTAGATCTCACAAATAAGATTCACAAACATAATATTCAGAACACTAAAAACGTGGCTAGGGTTTTCCTTTTTATATTTAGGGCAAAACATAAAACCCTACACATTAAATGGACTAGGGCTGAGTTGGAAATTCTGCAGAAAAAACATTCTGCACGACTTTTGATCGGTCAAGTCTAATTCTCGATCGATCGAGCAAGGTAGAAATGCACAGTAAATTCTGCAGTAACTCGATTCCAACTTTACATGAAAACCCCATACTTTGAGCAAGTCTAAACAAGACTAAAACCGTTTTGATCATAGTTTTCCAACATTACAAAATGAAGTTCTAATACATTAGTTCCTAATTCTTAGAACCTAACATTTTTAATAGCTATTCTTAATTGACATGCTTTGTATGTATGAAGTGACATTATCTGTGGCATAGGTTAATTATTTTTCCCTTGTAGCATAAAGAGTAGCATACACTATGTATAGAGTTGGCATTCATATACAAATGTTTACATACAATACAGACTTTTACATGAATGACCACAAATTGAGAAAATCATATTCAAGAATATTTCAGAGATGAATCCTTTGAACATAATAAGTCAAACATGAATCCTTTGAAATAGTATATACCCAATTTAGACAGCATTTTTTCTTTCTATTGTCCTTTTTTTGAAATTGAGAAGATATGAAATAATTTTAGGTACAGCTGATGGTTTGAAATAATTTTATTGTCCTTCTAGATAGACTACTACATATATAGAGAAACAAACATAACCCTGTTGATGGATGAGAAATCATTGATCCTTAAAAACTCCTAATCAAGCGAATTTTAACATTTCGCATTTCAGATTCACTAAATCTATCCCTTGCCATTCTAAATGGCTAAATGCTTTCACCAATTGATTACAATCATCTAACATTTCCAATAATCCAAGAGCAATATTAGGATATACATTATTTTTCCTATCTTTTTCGACATTTGCATCAATTCTACATCCTATTTCATTCTACGTATTATACATATAGAATTGAGCAAATGTACTTTTTTCCCCATGAATTGGAATAAGAGACCCAATTCTATGGTAATTTTGGCCATTGAGGTGGAAAACATATGGATATGTACCATTATTCACATATTTATCTACTTTACCACCTAAAGAGGTAAAAGAAAACAGTGAATTATACATCCTTATTCCCACTCGAAACTTTAACGACTTTTTTCCATCATTGAAATTGAGTAGTTTTACTAGTAAAGAAGGAGGATCTTTCAAAAGAGGAAGATGGACGATGCCATTAGAACAACATAGACTAAATGTTGGATTTTCAATCTTCCTTGATTTTTAGTCCTCTCCTCATACTAAGCTTGAGCTCCATAATGTTCACAAACATGAGTAGGAGGACCAAAGTTCCAAGCTTTGGTGAGTTTATATAAAACAAACACATATATTCAATGAAATTAATTTTAAATTAAACTGATTTTAAAATGAGAAATCCATAAAAAGGAATAAAGCATGTTAAACATATAATATATCACTTACGATAAGTTCATCTAGATTCCTCGAAAGTGGCTCTTCACTTGATTGCATTACTGAACTCTCACCATTATTCATGTGTAAACTTCCTAAGATCATAATTGAATACTAAGTTGATATTTGTTACAAAATAATTTGGCATGCTAACAACATTTTAAATTATATAGATTTCACCTGTTTGTGTAGAAAAATGTAGCATTTCAGTATGACATTCTATATTTGATACGTTATGAGTAAAATGACTATTAATAGAAGGAACTTGGTCTTCAAATACGTTTGTGGTGACAACACCATCTTCATTTAAACTAGTGCATATACAAATATTAGATTTTTTCTACAATCTCACTATTATAATCAGGTCACCTCTATCTAGTGCACCTTACGAATAGATCATCCTCCATATGTCTTTAATGACCTAAAGAGTAATCAAACATAAGTAAATCCATCATTTAGATTATTTTTTAAAAATAGAAGACTTTAATAATATACAACAATGTAATTTTATGAAAAATCTACTAGCAATACTTTGTGAAGGTGAGATAATCGTAAATGAAGCAAATCTTCTTTCTACACAAACCTCTCCTCTCAAAGTATTAACATTGTTGAAGTTATTTATTACAAAATTACTTATATCATATGCCCAATAACTCATTCATTTGCCTATTCATCACAATACACTTATTCAACTGCAAGTCAGTAAAAATGCGTTGAGTTGAGTTGCAGGAGCATGAATATGGGTTGGAAAATTGTGATTTCTCTTGGATGCAAGAATCATCCTTATTCTCAATCGCGTATAATAAGAAGACTCCATACTACCTATAAACCATCATTTACTAACTGTCATTATAGTAAAAAATCATTTCAAACAAAAGAAAAGGGAAGAAATGAGAAAAAGTTTGTTACAATACTAAATGTAGTTAAGGACAGGGGAAATTGATTCCAACTTTTGGACTTGCAATCTAAAGTTATTTCGTGATCAAACTTGGGATCATATGAACAGCCTACAAACCAAAAGATAATTTGAGCACTATTTTAGTAGAGCCTTTTCATTTTATTTATAATTGATATTTAGAGATACTTGAAGAAATATTCTAGCTTTTGAACATGCAACTTAACAAATACTGTGATTAAGTATTGATAATATGAATAACCTACACAACTGAAAAATAATATGAGCATTATTTTAGCATAACCATTTCATTTTATCTACAATTGAGATTTACAGATACCTGAAGAAATAATCAAGTTGTTAACCTTGCAATTTAACAGATAATTCGTGATTAATTGGCGGATAATATGAACAACCTACGGAATGAAAAGATAATATGAGCACTATTTTAGCAAAACCATTTCATTTTGTTTACAATTGAGATTTACAGATACCTAAAGAAATAATCAAGCTATTGACCTTGCAATTTAACAGATAATTCGTGATTAACTGGTGGATAATATGAACAACCTATACAACCAAAAGATAATATAAGCACTATTTTTGCAGAACCATTTCATTTTGTTTACAATTGAGATTTAGAGATACTTGAAGAAGTATTTCACAACAAGAGTGACAATAGTGCTTGCAAATACTAATATTTGCGGAACAACATTAAAGTTGAAAAAATGAGAATTATTTAAGGGGTCATGAACAAAGGCTTAATTTTGAAAAGCAATTGAATAGTTCTATTAATGACTGTTTTAGCTGTTTCAATATTAATAATTTATTTATGTAGGATTTTTGATACTTCAAATATATTGTCTTTTGATTTTTTAAGGATAGTGGCAATTGAGCAGGTATGAAGGAGTGATTAAGTTAAATGAGGAGAGGAAGAGCTGAAGGAGGGAAGAGAGAGAGTTTGGCGTTAGAAAGCTGTAGCTTTGAAATTTCGAAAAAGTGAAAGACAGGAAGAGCAAAAGAAGGATGGGAGAATGAGAGGGGTTGGCGTTAAAGACTAATTGGGATGGGTTTGGGCTTGATGGTGGAGAGCATTACCTATAAGATACATATATTGAATACTATAAAGTTTGGGCTTTATGATGGAGATAGGCTCGGAGGAGAGGAAGAGTTGAAGAAGGAGGGAAGAGAGAGAGAGTTTGGTGATAGAAAGCAAAGGGTTTGGTGTTAAAGACTATTGGGTTGGGTTTGGGCTTTATGGTGAACAACATTAAACGTAAGGTACATATATATATATATATATATATATATATATATATTGAATACTCTAAAGCATGGGCTTTATTATGGAGATAGGGTTGGAAAACAATTGGAATATATATTTAACAGTATTTAAAAATTATGGTAAAAATGTAGAAATAAGAAGGATAATGACATGACTATTGATGTGGCTTAACTAGAGCGTAACAACATTAAATGTTACGATTCAGATTTTAGATATATATAGATATAGATGAGAAGGGTTGGTGTTAAAGACTATTTGAGATAGCTTTGGGCTTTACAGTGGAGAGCATTACACGGAAGGTACATATATTGAATACTATAAAGCTTTGGCTTTATGATGGAGATATGGCCAGAGGAGAGGAAGAGTTGAATAAGGAAGGAAGAGAGAGAGTTTGGCATTAGAAAGCAGAGGGGTTGGCGTTAAAGACTACTAGAAACGTAAGGTATAAATATATATATATATATATATATATTGAATACTCTAAAGCATGGGCTTTACAATGGAGACAGGGTTGGAAAACAATTGGAATATATATATATATATATATATATATATATATTTAATAGTGTTTAAAAACTATGGTAAAAATGTAGAAATAATAAGGGTAATGCAATGACTGCTAATGTGGCTTAACTAGAGCGTAGCAACATTAAATGCTACACTTAGCTTTTAGATATATAATAGATATAGATTGGTATTTCGACCACATAGAGCAGTTATTACCGTGCATACAAATAAAAATTGTGTAGTTGTGGTTAATAAGCATGGGCTTTATGATGGAGATAGGATTGGAAAACAATTAAAATATATATTTAATAGTATTTAAAAATTATGGTAAAAATGTAGAAATAAGAAGGGCAATGACATGACTGCTGATGTTGCTTAATTGGAGCGTAGCAACATTAAATGCTACGTTTTAGCTTTTAGATATATATATATATATATATATATATAGATATAAATTGGTATTTCGACCACATGGAGTAGTTATTACCACGCATACAAATAAAAATTGTGTAGTTGTGGTTAATAAGCTAGTAAAGTACATTATCACATTATAATAGTATCTCAAATGGACAAAATGACCCTTAAATTCCAGGCCCCATTGGCACACCAGTCATTGGAATCCATGACTCGCCCTGGATAAAATTACTCATTGTAAAAGGACTACCTTCCTGAGGATTTGTAAGCACATGAAAACCAAGCCATTGCACCCTCCCATTAGTAGAGGCACCAACACCTATGTTCATATACTCCCCATAGAATAGTGTAGAAAGTGCAAAGTCTCCTAGCCATTCTATCCACCCCTTTGGATCAATTAGACCATCTAGGTCTGTTTTCATATACACAGTCCTAGAATATCTTTTCCATGGCCTACCCAAGTAAGTTCTAAATGAATTTGTGACACCAACAAAATCAGGTGCTGGCCTAACCCGTGAACCTAGAATTGAAATTCCTGAATTTTCATTTAGTTCACCTCTACCTTGTGCTGTTATGATGTTGGCTTGGCAGTCCATTGGCCTCCTGACAAAGATGTCACAGTTTTGGAAGACTACTGAGGCATTACCGAATATGAAATCAATTGTGCCATATATGTGACAGTCGCAATAAAATTGCCTTAGGGAGTGCACTAAAAGAGTGTCTTGGCACCCTTTAAAGCTGCATCGATAGAACACAGCATGGTCTGAGACCACCCTTACGGCCACTGCTTGCTGCTTTTAGGGACCTGCTGTGTTCTCAAATGTCATGTCCCTTGCCCAGAAACCATCTCCCCATACACCTGTTCAATGCAAATATGATTTGGTAAAACACAAAATTGTTATAATATTCAGATATAAGTGACATGATAAGTTGAGAAATGATGGGTGAATAAATCATTATTGGGAACCTATTGGCTAAATAAAAATAGTTATACTGTAAATATATATATATATAAATTTTTTTTATAGATATGAAAATTTTTAACCTACGGCATTCGCGCCAAAATAATTATTTTTTATCATCAAACCAAAAAATCAATTGATTTTTGGTGTATGTAGGTTTCAACTTTCAACCCTCAAATTTTTTTATTTAATGAAGAGAGAATTTACCAATTAAGTGAAACCCACTATTAAATTGTAGTTTTCAATGTAAATTTTGTCCAAAAGCTATTACTTATATCTATTGCTTATGTTTCATTGAAGGTAAGTGGTGTTACATCAACAACATATTAACTAAATGAGATTAAATTCTATAAGGATATGGTGTAAAACCTAAGTTTTACTCTTCCAATCTCAACATGCCACATCATCATATTACATATCAAAAAATAAGCACAGCCACAATCGATTAATTCTAATACACATTTGAAAATCAAACTTTTTTTTTTTTTTTGAGAAAGATTTGAAAATCAAACTTAACTGTGAGTTTTATTAAGATGTTATTATGTGCGGTAGGATTATGTATTGAACTTTAAGTAAAAAACTGATATGACAATATCTTATTAGATGCTGTAAAACATGAGTTTTATACCAAATCCTTACCAAATTTGGACTCTAAATAAATTATTAATAACTTTTTTTTTTTTTGGATTTATAAGCTATTGCATAAATCTATTGCTTATATGATAAAATTTATAATATCCATAACATTAGTAAAATTTTCTTGTAATTTCTTTTTGAAAGAAAATTTTCCTTTACTGTGCTATTAATCAATGTTTAATATTATTCATTTTTTCTTTTAAATTGGTATTACATTTCCTAAAATCAAATATTACGGAGTCAACATTATTTAATATTTTTCAGTTATTATTCTCATTGAATTTATATCTTAACTTTTTTTGTTGGGAGCATTGCATCCAATTTTAGCATTAGAGAAATGTTCGTGGTACTGTTTAAGGCAAAATTTATCCTCACCCTAGTCCTTCGTACCAGCAGAAAAGCATTTATAAATATTAACTAGTTAAATGGCTAGTAATAGTGGTGTTAAATAGCTATATAGTTATTTTTAGCACCACTAAATATTAAAATGTACCCTGTAATAGTGGAGCCAAAGCTATAATTTTTGGTTCCACAGCTACAATGCACAATTATTTTTGGCTGTGTACCGTAGTTGAAAGGTCAAAAAAAAAAAAAAAAAAAATTTTGTGTTCATACTACTTTTCTTATTTTCCTTCTTTGTTCTGCATTTCATTTTCCTCCATGCCCCTGTCTCTCTCCTCACTACCTCTCCATCTATTTCTTTCTTCCTCCAAGCCGATCTGCATGAGCCTAGCCGCCACAGATCTATCGCCGCCAACCCACGCTGACCCATCTCGACCTCTCTTCTCTGTTTTCGGCGTTTGTACTTGTGTTTCGGCGTGGATTTCAGGCTAAGTTTCGGACTGTGCTTATGTTTCGGATCGGGTTTTTGTTTTGGGCATGGGTTTCGGTTTGGGTTTGTGTTTCGGTTTGATTTTTTTGCTTTCTTTTTTTGTTCTTTTTCACTGGTTTTGATGGGCACTGGTTACAGTGGCAGGGTTGTGGCTGTGCAGTGATTTCTATGGGTTTTTTTTTTTTTTTTTTTTTGAGAATCGATTTCTATGGCTTTGATGGTGGTTGTGGTTGTGTTTTGGTGGTTAAATAAAATATTATTTTATTATAGTGTTTATATTATTTTATTGTGTTAAAAGTTAAAATAAAACCATTGTTGTTGAATGTGAGAAAGTAAAATAGATAAAATTAGTGGTGCTAAAAAGCTAAAAATTTGGCTCCACTGTTGTGGATGCTCTTACTAAATGTAGCTGAGTTCAAAGTGGTAGAACCATCTGGGACATTTCGGTTGCTAGTGACAATTGTTTTGTCCATGCCATCACGTACCAACGTGACATTCTTCATGTTCCTTTCAATTTCACATTCTCATTGTAAACTCCAGATTTCACATAGATTATCACTCTTTGGGATCGAATGCGACTCATTCTGGAAAGAGCAGCAACTGCATCGTTGATTGTTCTGTGAGTGCCAGACCCATCTTTCGCCACTATGAAATTGGCCTTTGAAGTTGCTGGATTCCATGATATTAAATTTCCCCCATTTTGGTCCATTTTTTGTCCATTTGGCTTTCCTAGAAAAACAACATTGAAAGAATATTTAAGTTCAATCTTAGAATCTTCTCAAAAAAAAAAAAGTTCAATCTTAGAAAAACCTTACTTAAAATGTAATACCAATTTTAAAAATGTAACACCAATTTAAAAGAAAAAATGAATAGTATTAAACATTGATCAGCAAATCTTCTTTACTGTGCTATTAATCAATGTTTAATATTATTCATTTTTTCTTTTAAGTTGGTATTACATTTCCTAAAATCAATATTACATTTTTAAAATCAATACCAATTTTAAAAAAGTAATAGCAATTTAAAAGAAAAAATGAATAATATTATACCTCGACTTTGATGTTGCTGCTAATTCTTCGTCCACGTTTCCACCATGCTGAAGACACGGAACCAACCTATCCTCCCTCCGATTCGAAAAAAGCCCAGCTGTCTCTCCTTCATCTTCGGACTGTTGCGCATGATTGGGCTGTACCTGATCTGGATCACCATGTTCATCATTGCTCAGCATTTTACGTCGACGAGGACTGCTCCTTCCTCTGTCTGGGTTCACTTCCGACCTTCGGAGACTTGCTTTCAACCACTTCCCGTAGATATTACCACCTTGGCATTGATTTCTCGGAACAGAGCTAAAGAGGGTAAAAATTCAGTATGGTGACGGATTTTAATTGAGTTGACGAGTATTAATGTTTATATTTGGAGTGGACGGATCCATAGTGAATGAGAATGGTGTAGACGGGTACTCTTGTCGTCACTTTATAAATGGAAACAACTTGCGCCTCATGCATCACTAGGATATGTAGAATCCTAATGAAAATAAAATCCAAATATAAAGGGAATTCTGCAATAATCGCCTAATAAAAAGAAAGACCAATAAGGAAAAGACTTCTTATACAAGTAAAGAAGGTCGGTTCTACACTACTATAAAAATCCCAAAGGCTCTCACAAGCAGAGGTACACATACTATTCCCCAACTCTGACACTCTAGGGTTGTGAGCAACTTCTAATTTAACATTCGGAGGGTCTTTGGCCGGTACCATACTGGTACCCTTCTAAGGTATTTTTTGCTTTGCGTTTTGCAGGTTGCATCGAGTGCGGACGAGGAAACCTTATAGTTTATTGACGATATTTTGAGCTTTATTAGTTGGCACCGTTTGTGGGAAGCGCAAGGAAAAGTCATTACTTTGAGCTTTCTAGACAAAAAGTTGCATGGTACTCACACGCTCGATGGCAACCACGATGAACGATCAAGGAGAAACACACACCACAGCTTTTGAGAGGTAAGTCCAAACCCTCACAGCAGCAGTAGAACGCTTCACAAAACGTTACCACGACCTAGAAGAGCAATTGCGCTAGAACGACGCAACACTCAACACATAGGAGGAAGAACAGGAAGCCAGCAGCGCCGAAATGAGAGACCAGCAGGGACCAGATGAGAGCAACGCCCAAAGCAGGCTCGAACGACAAGACACGAACCGACCATCAACTGCAGACTAAGTCCCATTTGGACCGGATGGGAGTAACGCCCAAAGCAGGCCCGAACAGCAAGACACGAACCGACCATCAACTGCAGACCAAGTCCCATCTAGTGTAGTTGTGGAGATGCAGATGATGAAGGAGCACAGGAATTTATGATGAACGCTTTCAAAGGACGGGTATCTAACGACCTGGATGACCTGGTTCATCGGACAGATTCCCCATTCACAGTGTCCGTCAATTTGTACCCTCTCCCTCCGAAGTTTCGTATGCCTCAGATCGAGAGCTACGACGGATCTAAGGACTCGTTGGATCATCTGGAGACTTTCAAGATGCTGATGCACCTACAAGGAGTAGTGGACGAAATAATGTGTAGGGCCTTCTCTACAACATTGAGAGGTTCCACAAGAGTCTGGTTCAGCAGGCTGACACCAGGATCCATCAATACTTTCAAGGAGCTAAGTGCACAATTTGCTTCGTATTTTATCGGAGGCCACATGTCCAAAAGGTCCACCGCATGCTTGATGAACATCAAACAACGGGAAGACGAAACACTGAGGTCATATATCTCTCGCTTTAATAAAGAGGCACTTTCAATCGACAAAGCGGACGATAAAATACTAGTAGCCGCATTCATAAACGAACTTAAGAAGGGTAAATTTCTGTTCTCTTTATATAAGAATGACCCAAAAACCATGTTCGATGTACTTTGCAAGGAGACCAAGTATATGAATGCGGAGGATGCGCTCTTGGCCTGAGAAGAAAAGCCCTCCAGGAAGAGAGAAAGACAGAACGAAACACATCAAGACAGGGGGCAGAAGACAGCAAGAACGGGAGATAAATGGGAAGAAAGGCGCTCTAAATCCCCAGCTGGGAGGTTCACAAACTTCACTCCGCTTATAGCCTCAATAGACCAAGTCTTGATGCAGATTAAAGATGAGGGGATCTTTATTTTTCCAGGTAAGCTGAAAGGAGACCCTAATAAAAGGCCTCGGGACAAATACTGCCGTTTTCATAGGTACCACGGCCACGACATAGCAAATTGCTATGACTTGAAGTAACAAATAGAAGCACTCATAAGGTAAGGAAAGTTGCAAAGGTTCGTTAGCAAGGAAATAACGGATCCACCACAGGAACAGATTCCCCGACAAGAAAACGAGCGTCTAAGACCGCTGATAGGATATATAAGGATGATTGTAAGGGGCACAGCGACCTCCGGCTCGTCTAAAAGGACTCGAAAGACTTACCTCAGAACGGTCCAGAACATCTAGCTAACAAGCTTCGTTCCTAAGATAAAGCAGGCCGAAACACCCATCATCGGATTCTCGGAGAACGACGCTCGACGCCTCCACCACCCACATGATGATGCACTCGTCATTAGAGTACGAGTGGGAGATTACAACATGCATCGGATCCTGATTGACAACGGAAGCTCTACCGATATCCTTTACTACCAAGCGTTCCAGCAAATGAGGATTGATAGAGAGTGGCTGGTCCCAACAAATGCCCCCCTTGTCAGGTTCGGAGGGATCAAGGTATACCCCCTAGGCGCAGTTACTCTACCTGTAACAATCGGTGATTATCCCCAGCAAAGTACTAAGGACGTCACATTTCTCGTGGTCGATTGCTCGTCTGCATACAACGCTATAATTGGAAGTCCCACTCTTAATTCATGGAAGGCAGTAACTTCGATCTACCATCTAATGGTCAAGTTTCCTACTGAATACGGAATAGAAGAACTACGCGGAGACTAGGTCGCCGCACGGGAATGTTATGTGGCGATGATGGAGATGGATGACCAAATGCAGGCAATGAGCATCGAAGAACAACGGACGGTGGTAGAAACCATTGAGAAACGTAGGGAAATACCCCTAGATGATTCCATGCCAGAGCGAACGACGCGAATTGGCACCTTCGCCAGATCGACGGTCTTGCAGGCACTTGTAATGTTTCTTATAACGAACTAGGACGTTTTTGCATGAAGCCATGAAGATATGCCCGGGATTGACCCCTCGGTCATGGTCCACAAATTGAATGTATCTCCAACCTTTTCTCCAGTTTGCCAGAAGAAGTGTGTTTTCGCGCAAGAAAGAGACCAAGCCATAGCGGAGGAGGTCCGCAAGCTACAGGAAGCAGACTTTATTAGGGAGGTCTACTATCCCGATTGGCTGGCAAATGTAGTAATGGTTAGGAAAGCCAACGGGAAATGAAGGATGTGTGTAAATTTCACGGACCTGAATAAAGCATGTCCCAAAGACAGCTACCCCCTCCCCAGGATTGACGTCCTAGTAGATTCAATAGCCCAACATTAGTTACTTAGTTTCATGGATGCCTTTTCGGGATACAACCAGATCAAGATGGACGAGGCGGATCAGGAAAAGACCTCGTTTGTTACAAGTCAAGGCCTTTTCTGTTACAAGGTAATGCCGTTTGGCCTTAAGAATGTCGGTGCGACATATCAGAGGCTTATGAACAAGATGTTTTTAAAACAGATTGGAAGGAACGTCCAGGTATACGTAGACGATATGCTGGTGAAAAGCCGGAAGGAGGACGACCACTTGGACGACCTCAGGGAAACTTTTGACACCCTACGATCTTACAACATAAAGCTCAATCCGAGCAAATGTGCATTTGGGGTGACAGCAGGAAAGTTTTTGGGGTTCATGGTGTCCCAAAGGGAGATCGAAGCCAACCCAGATAAAATCCGCGCAGTATTGGAAATGACACTCCCTAAAAATGTAAAGGAAGTACAAAGCCTCAACGGCAAGGTTGCAGCATTAAATAGATTCGTAGCAAGGGCGACAGATAAATTTCTAACGTTGAAGAAATCCTTTGAATGGACTGCAGAATGTCAACAGGTGTTCGATGATCTGAAGACCTATCTTTCTTCTCCGCTGCTGCTGAGCTAAACCAAGGAAGGAGAAGAATTATTTTTATACTTGGCAGTATCATTGGTTGCAATAAGCGCAGCCTTAATTCGGGAAGAAGATAAAATTCAGAAACCCGTATACTATACTAGCTAGGCATTTCGTGGCGCAGAAGAAAGGTACCCGCCAATGGAAAAACTTGCCTTTGCCTTGATTACGGCTGCTCGCAAACTCAATCCCTACTTCTAAGCCCACACAATAGTCGCCCTGACGGACAAGCCACTGAGACAAGTCTTAAGCAATCCTGAAGCCGCCGGACAGGTGGCACTGTGGGCAATTGAGTTAAGGGAATTCAACATACTGTACCGTCCACGTATAGCCATGAAGGGAAAAATAGTCACCGATTTTATTGCTAAGTTTACTTGTTTGGAAGACCAAGGGGCATATGAGCATCCTCCATGGAGTGTTCATACAGATGGCTCATCCAATAAGCAAGCAGGCGGAGCAGGCATTGTACTCCAATCCCCTGAAGGCGACGAGGTAGAATGTATGATCCGTCTCAATTTACCTATGATGAATAATGAGGCGGAGTATGAAGCTTTGATCGTTGGTTTGGATCTTGCAAAAGCTGCCGGTGCCACCAACGTAGTTATCCGCTGTGATTTTCAGGTCGTCGCTAATCAAGTGAACGACGAATACGAATGCAGGGGCACAAGGATGAAGATGTACCTAGAACAGGCGAAAAGGAAGGTGAACGACTTACACGCCAAGGTCATACAGATCCCGAGAGGAGAAAATGAATAGGCCGATCATCTGGCAAAGGCTGCATCAGCAGATCACATGATCATCCCTGATAAGGTACTTTCCTTTGTTCAATCTTCACTAACTATTGATATCATTGACATGCAGGAGATAGGTTTTGAAAGTAGCTAGACCACGCCAATAGTCGCCTACTTGAAGGAGGGCAGGCTGCCCGACACCAAAGAAGCCGCTAGGAAGCTGAAGGTCTAAGCAGCACGATTCATCCTGATTAATGGTGTCTTGTACAAAAGAGGATTTTCGCGCTCGTACCTAAATTGCCTGGGCCACGAGGAAGCAGATTACGTCATGAGAGAAGTACATGAAGGGGTTTGCGGGAACCATTCAGGATCTTAGTTGTTAGTTCACAAGCTGATCCGAACTGGATACTACTGGCCTACCATGCAAAAGAATGCCCAAATATACGTCAGGACTTGCGACAAATGCCAGAGATTTGACAATTCCATAAGGCAGCCAACAGAGGAACTCACACCAATGATGGCCCCATAGCCGTTCACTCAATGGGGTTTGGATATAATGGGCCCTTTCCCCACTGCAGCTAAACACTTGAAGTTCCTAGTTGTCGACATTGACTACTTCACCAAATGGGTAGAAGCAGAAGCACTGGCTATGATCACAGAAACGAATGTGCGCAACTTTGTATGGAAGAATATCATTTGCAAGTACGGCATACCTAGAGTTTTGGTTTCGGACAACGGGAGGCAGTTCGACAACAACTCTTTCAGAAACTTTTGTTCAGAACTTGGGATCAAGAACCATTATTCATCCCCCGCACACCCTCAAGCCAATGGTCAAGTTGAAGTCACAAACCGATCCTTGCTAAAGATCATCAAAACTCGGCTCGAGGGGACAAAGAGTATATGGCCGGAGGAACTTCCTAGTGTACTATGGACATACAAGACAACGGCGAGGACACCTACAGGCGAGACACTGTTCCAATTGGCATATGGAAGTGAAGCAGTCATCCCAGCAGAAATTGGACTCACCAGTTATCGGGTGAATAACCACGACGAAGGAAGAAACGACGAGGGCATGCGTCTCCAGCTCGACCTAATAGATGAAATCAGGGCAACAACTGACAAAGGCTTGCAAGATATCAGGATCTCATGGCCAAGTACTACAACTCCAGGATCAAACACAAAGACTTCAAGGTTGGGGACCTCATGTTAAGAAAGGTAATGGGCAATACTAGAGATCCTACTCAGGGTAAGCTTGGTCCAAATTGGGAAGGCCCCCACAGAGTCACCTCATGGGTAAGAAAAGACACCTACCACCTGGAGACCCTGGACAGACAAAGATTGCTTCACCCGTGGAACACTGAGCACCTTAAAAAATACTACCAGTAGAAGAGAAAACAGACAGGGTAATGCTCCATGGCTTTTTCCTAGTTTTTAATTCAACACTCAATTAAGGTTTATTTAAATTTTTTGCTACAATAATATTTTAAGCCCAAGAGGTAGGTTTTCTACTTATGCATGAGGAGTTTATTCAGATAGTTTTCTACTTTGATCACAATGTCCATGAAGAAGTAAATAAATATAACAAGTCCTCAAATGGACAGGAACATCCCATGAGGATGTAAAAATGTCCTTAAGAGGATGGATGCACCCCAGGATGGTGTGAAATTATTAAGCCCTCAAATGGATGGGAACATCCCATGAGGATGTAAAAATGTCCATAAGTGGATAGATGCACCCACGGAGGGTGTGAAATTATTAAGTCCTCAAATGGACGGGAACATCCTATGAGGATGTAAAAATGTCCATAAGTGGACGGATGCACCCATGGAGGGTGTGAAATTGTAAAGTCCTCAAATGGACGGGAACATCCCATGAGGATGTAAAAATGTCCTTAAAAGGATGGATGTACCCTAGGAGGATGTGAAATTATTAAGTCCTCAAATGGACGGGAACATCCAACGAGGATATAAAAATGTCCTTAAGTGGACGGATGCACCCAAGGAGGGTGTGAAATTATTAAGCCCTCAAATGGACGGGAACATCCTATAAGGATGTAATAAAATTAAGTCCTCAAAGAGGACGGATAATTCCCAAAAGGGCATAATTATTATCAAGTTCTTAAAATGGACGGATACATCCCACGAAAATGTAAAAAAGCACGAAGTCCATACAAAATGAACGGATCAGTCCTAAAAGGATTATAAAGTTGAACGAGTTCGTCCTATAAGGATGAAACTTCCAAAAGTACATCCAAATTATATTTCACAGATTAAACACTGTCTAGGACTGTTCAAATGTAAATCGTTCATGATGAAAGAAAAAGATACATTAAGTAAGATGGATTTAAATAAATGGATACTTAATTGAGAAAACTTCAAACGAAATTAAGTACATAAAATAAAAATTCCAACAAAGGCAGATTGTTCATGACGGTACACAAATAAACTTTTACAAGTCAAAAATAAAAATTAAAACTATTGGACGGGGGAATCCTTGGACTTCACTTTAGCTTGAATATCTTTAACTTGGGCTTGAACCTGGAGGGCGGTCTTGCCGTCATCACCGTCATCACGAGCTCCGTCGCCTTTAGCATCATGAGCCTCTTCAAATAAATCTTCAGTGTTCTCTAAGGCGGCGGGGAGGATGGAGGTCTGGGCTTGGGCATCTATGGAAATGTTTGATACGTCCAGGTCCGGGTGGGATGAGTTTATTTGATAGAGACAATCATCAAATCCGTCAACAAAAATGCCCCCTAACTCCATCAGATATGCATCGGAATCACGGTATTCACGAACCGTAACATCTTTAGCCTGACGGAGTTGGTCCTTGACGGCTGTAATTTTAGCTTCTTTGTCCTCAAGGACCTTCTGCAGCACCTCTGTCTGCTTCTCCAATTCGCCGCGAGCTTGCTCTGACAAGCTCAATTTCTTCTCATGAACCCCCCCAGGCATGGAGCTGAGCCAATTCGTCCTCCGTCTTTGCAGCTTTAGCCTTTATATGGCCTAAAGCCGTCTCGTGATGAACGCAACGGTCCATCAGCCCTTGCATCATGACCATGGCTTGAAAAAGAGAAAGTTAGACAAAAGATGACGATACAAAAAGAATTTAAAGAAGGATGACGAACAAAATTTTTACCTAGGTGAGGCTGAAGAGACCCGTCTCTCCCATGGCCTCCGAGGAATGGTTGCCCAGGTCCTCGTAATCTTTTGCCATGAAGATCGACGAAAGCCTTTGCAGGGCGTAAGTGGAGTCTTCGCGAAGGAGGACGGGCGGCTTCTCTGCCGGAGGCACTTGGCCACCCATCATCAGTCCTTTTCCTTTCCCATGTTTGGGAGGAACCGTCTTCTTCGCCTCGGCTTGGAGACCCACGACGGTCTCAGTTGCGCCTTTTGCTTTTTTGGGCTAACGGTCGGTCTCCAGGGAAGGCTTTCTCTTTGTACCAGACGGCTTGAAAGCATCCGTCCTACCCGTCTGACCAACTTTCTTTTTTGCAGCGGCCTGCTGCTTGATGAATGCTCTCTTCTTGGCCTCGTCCATTTCTGCAAAAGGGGATGGTATAAAAGTTAAAAGCATGGAAGTAGAAAATTAACTAAGCATAATTTTAATAAACTTACGTTGACGGACTTGCTTCTCGTATCGAATGACACCCTTCGTCGGCTCTGGTTCGTCACAATACCAATGAATGGTTTCAAGACTCACCAACTTGGCCCAAGTTTGTTCTTCTAATTTTGATTTTTGAAAAATTTTCTCCAAAAAACTCCACTCCTTAAGTGTAACTTGTGGACGGTCTTGAGCTACAAGAGGTAGACGGTTAGAAATCGACGATGCATATAATTTGAAACCAAATAATGAACGGATACATACTAGACGGGGGTAATATGCCCCATGTTGTATCAACCGACATAAAATCCGTATCACCAGGATGACACATCCACTCATTACCGTCTATAAAAAATTACCTAGACTTCCAGTCCCTATTGGAATCTGGAGTATCACTTACAAGACGTAGCAACAGACTCCTCGCCACGAAGCTGTACATTCCTCTAGACTTTGTGATCTCTACAGGATGGTAATAGTAAAAGAACTCCTCCACCGTCAGCTTTTGCTTCCCTTTGGACAGAACCCCATACAGGACCTCTACGATAAGGAACACTCTCCATGCGTTTGGGGAGACCTGGTTGACGGACAAACCTAGGTATTGGAGGAGTCGACGGTGAAGGGGACTCAAGGGGAATCTTAGCCCCGCTTTGAGCATTTGCTCGTAGATCCCAACACCCATGACACCGTCATAGTAGCACTTCTCAGATTTGAAAGGCAGATGGATAGGTATATTGTCGGGTATCTGGTACTTATCTCTTAAAGTTTTAAAACGTGCCTCCTTAATTGAGGATGTAAAATCGTTCACCGTCCATATTGGAAATGATATAAACTTCCTCATTCCGTCAGGATCGATGACGGACTCGATCGGAGGTTCCTTTTCACCTAAGCCTTCACTAAGATTGCTCTCAGTCCTATCCTCACTACTAAAGGAAGAAGAGGTAGCAGACGAACTCCTCTCTTCACTTGAAATGTCAGGATCTTTTAGACCTGACAGTTGTGCTTCATCGTAGCCCGCTCCGTCATGGACAAACGATTGGTTACTCGATGCACTAGACATCTGTCACCTACACGTGAAGGTAAACCCTAAGACAGACGAATCTAAAAATATTTGACGCACAAAAAAAAAAAAAAAAGTACTTACCGTTCGAAGATATGCAGCTAGGAAATTGTGACGAGTGTTCAAGGGCGACGGATTGAGTATTCGACAAGGTGAATGGATGCGCTCTGATCGTATGATTTATGTGAAAAGTGAGAAATGAGGAAGGTAAAAGTAAGTTTATATAGAGGAACAGCATGGAAGGCGAAGGGACGCTTCGTTCTTGGCAAACAACCTTAAATAGATGACACGTGCCCTATATGATTAATTACCCAATACTAATTACCATATGCCAGCGTGTTGGACCAGGTCTCTCTCAATGAAAAATCAAACCATCACCCCATAAGTCCGTCTCTTGGGAGGTCACAGACTCATGGGGTGAGGGGGCAGTTGAAGAGGGTAAAAATTCAGTATGGTGATGGATCTTAATTGGGTTGACAGGTATTAATGTTTATACCTGGAGTGGACAGATCCATAGTGAACGGAAATGGTGTAGACGGGTACGCTTGTCGTCACTTTATAAATGGAAACAATTCGCGCCTCACGTGTCGCTAGGATATGTAGAATTCCAATGGAAATAGAATTCAAATATAAAGGGAATTCTACAATAATTGCCCAATAAAAAGAAAAACCAATAAGGAAAAGACTTCTTATACAAGTAAAGAAGGTCGGTTCTACACTACTATAAAAACCCTAAAGGCTCTCATAAGTAGAGGTACGCATACTATTCCCCAACTTTGATACTCTAGGGTTGTGAGCATCTTCTAATTTTACCTTCGGAGGGTCTTTGGCCGATACCACACCGGTACCCTTCTAAGGTATTTTTTACTTTGTGTTTTGCAGGTTGCATCGAGTGCGGACGAGAAAACCTTGTAGCTTACTGACGATATTTTGATCTTCATCAAGAGCAATCCCATAGCTCATGCCCTATCTTGCCACATAAATAACATAGCCCAACAAGTCTCTCGTATTTGAAACCAACACAGACCTTGTCTCCTTCTGGGTTTACCATGAAACCCCCCTGCCATAAAGCTTCGCTCAGAGGTATCTCCACCCTCACCCTGACGAAACGAGCTTGTTCTGACGTGAAAGCCTTTGTATCAACCTCTACCACTCGCCTTAGTCCACTACCGATGTCCCTAACAGCATCTTCAGAAATTAAGTCGAAGGGTAAGCCCCACACCTAGACCCACATTGGCATGAAGTCGAAACTAACTGATGAAGCCGTCATACCCCTCTCCCATCTACGCAAGACCAAAGGGTGATTTTCAAAACTCCAAGGCCCATTAGCTAGCACCCATTTCAGTTGGCTCTCCATACTAAATTTGAACTGAAAAAGACCCTCACCAACATCAATAATCCTTAAGTCCGTGCCCATCTTCCAGACTGACCTGATCAACGACTTAGTAGCTCGTTGGTTGTATGACCGTGTTGTGAGAAAAGTCCCCAACAGACTAAGAGAACATTCTTCAAGCACTCTATCTCTATGCGTCACACTAACATGAATGACTTCCTCCTCTTCTTCTGTCAGTGTTATATTCTGCAGTTTCTCTATAAAATCTAAATCCATTCTCTCGTAAGAGAAAGGATACAGTAAGAAAAAACAATAGTCACCCACACAGTACCCACTGAGAGTAGGCCACTGGAGAGAAACTAAAGTGTACGTAGTCAAAACAATAAAGCTCACCGAGGAAAACAACGTGAGAAGTAAAAACTCGCCCTATAGGGAGAAAGAAGGCTCACCTTACATTTCCTAAAATCAATATTACATTTCCTAAAATCAATATTACATTTTTAAATATGTAAAAACTTACTTAAAAATGGTTAAGTTTTTGGCCAATTTTCAATATTTTCCCTATATTTTGGTCATTTTGAGTCTAATCTAGGCCTATGTGTAGTCAGTCGGAGTTTTGGTTATTCTCTGTCAAATTTGGTCAACCATAGTCAAAACTTGATCAAATTCAGTCAAAGTGTTTTGTAAGAGGTATTCAAGTGAGATAAGAGAGATTTTGGTGGTCTTGTGATTTTTCCGAGTTCGTTCGACCGTTGTTCAAGCCTGATCAAGCTTGGTTAAAGAGGATAATTTGCTAATTTTTGCTCTTGATTCAAGAAATTGGTTGATCCAACATTCGATTAGGACAAATTAACTTAATCAATATATCCTTATATTTCCCTTTGACCACAACGTAAACATATATATATATATATATATATATATAAATTTTGAGATTTACTAGGCTCAAATTTGGGAGTTTTGCATGCAAATATGGGCCATAAAAAATACCATGTCAACAAGATGCATAATAATCATGTAAATTAGGTAGTTAATATATAGGAAAAAATAAAAATGTGTGTCTTGTAATTAGTTCATAAGTTTTTCTCACACGTGATAATGAAACATAAGAAACTTAGGCCCTGTTTGGTTTGAAGGTAGTTCATAACTCATCACTCATCACCTTCCTCACTCGAACTCTTGACTCAATTCTCATTACTCTAACTCAAAAAAACTGATAACTCTGGTTGGTGGGTTGTTTGGATGAGATATTTCAGTGGGTTTTTCAATTCAATCACTCACCTTTATGTCACTCACTGGGGCCCAAAAAAATCAATGGCAAATCTGTTGTCCAGAACAGTCACAAGCCTACCCGCGTTGCCTCTCTCTCTCTCTCTCTCTCTCTCTCCTCTTCACGCCCTTTTCACAACAAAACACTCTGTTCATAACTCTTCAACACTCTCTCTCTGACCCATAACAGCGTCTCCACTCTCTGACCACTGATCTTCAGTTCTTCAAACCCTTACTCCGCCTCTCATTTTCTGCCCCTCACTTCTCCGCCTCCATTGCGTTAGATCCCAGCTGTTACCAAGAGGGCTGAAGGTGCTTTTGGAGGTTCCCCTCTCCTCCCTTATCTTGAACTCCAGAAACCCACACGAAGAAATCCCAAACTCCCAACTCTGAAGACAACCCAGGTATCCCACGTTGCTCATCTTTCTCACCTTCAACTTGTAAACCCATCGCGACTCTGTGGGTCTGCTGAAGAAAAATTTGTGAGCCCTCTGTTGGTACGATCTTATTTCTTACCGTTTTCATGATTTTGTCTATATATTTCATTAATTGTTTACTTTAGATCTCGTAAATCTATCTTGAACAATCAAATGTTGTGAATATGAGGTTGGATTTGAAATTTTTTTTATGTTAAGACTTATAAAATGAAAACCAGCTTCGGCAAAGAAAAAAAAATCAAATCGGACCCAGATGCATGAAGAACAGAGCAGTATGAGCAAAACTTATAAGATGAGAACTAGCTTTGGCAAAGGAAAAAAAAAAAAAAAAAATCAAATCGGACCCAGATATGTGAAGAACAGAGGAGTAAACTTTTCACACCTTTCAGAAGCTGAACAGAGCTGTTAAAGTTGAAGAGAGATAAGTGAAATTGAAGAGAGGAAATGAGAGTGTATCAGGTGAATCAATTAAAGATGAAATTGGAACAGTGCTATGGCCATTGGTGACAATAAATTTATTTGCGCTTGCTCTGCATGGGATGGGACTTGACCTTCTCTAGGGACCCACTTAGCTTTAGTTAATTACAAGTTTGCCACCATCACCCATATTTCATGATCCGGAAACAACAAAATTGTGTTTCTATTTTCAATCACTCTCACTCACTTTTTTTGAGTCATAAGTGATGGAAAGTGAGAAACCAAAACAAAGCCAAAGAAGCACAATTGTGTGGGTTCTACTAAAAGTGAGTAATGGGTGATGAGATATGGGTAACCCAAACATGGCTTTAGGTTTTCTTTGTCAATAGCTAGATTAATTAGGGTTTTATGATGTTAGCCATATATTATAGTTATTAAAGTATAATCATGCACCGTATAAGAGAGTAATTATTAGGTATTCCTAGAGTATGATAATGTGATGCCTTCTCCTTTCACATTCATGGTTGATTCTATTAATTATATTCATGATGGAGTCTATCATAAATGTGAGAAGAGAGAGTACTATATTATCATATTCCAGGAATACCTAAAACTTTTCCCATTGGACTAGTTTCATTTGACATATAACTTTTTCACGTAAATTAATAAAATTTCTACATAAAACAATAGCATTTCAGCATATAATCATAAATTATTCACATATAATAATAGAAAAATAACTAATGCATCATTTAAGATAGATTCATTCAATTTTCTCATCGGAAATAATAATATGATTACATGAAACATTAATGAGTTCTTTTGCATAAATAATAATATGATTACATGAAACATTAATGAGTTCTTTTGCATAAATAATAATATGATTACATGAAACATTAATGAGTTCTTTTGCATAAATAATAATATGATTACATGAAACATTAATGAGTTCTTTTGCATAAAAGAGTAAAAATAAAGTATAAAATCAAGGATTGGTTACATAAAATAATAAAAACGAGTTTTAGAATTGGATTGTTCTCACATGGAAATTTAAATCACAATTAATTGAATTGAGTTCACAGGATCATGCATCGTTTTAGCAATTAACATATTTTTTTTCCCACATGCATGTTCATACATATCATGCATTCTAGGGTTTTACATATTTGTTTGTTTAACTTTCATGATTAGCTACATCTTTATTTAATTCAAATATTACTTTGCCAAACTGAGAAAAAGAAAAGAAAAATTGAACTAGGAGTGAACCTTTATCAGAATAGCCACAAATTCTATGCCTTATAATTGTAGAGCACAAATTTGAGTAGGATTTGAAACAAAATTGTTAGAAGTTAAATTGAATTATTCAAGAGAAATGACATCTTCTAAAATTTACAAAAATTTAAAACTTTTTATTTTATATTATGCATATGAAAAGATTTCATAGTAATGTGGCCATATATTGCATGAAAGGCATTTAACATGCCAATAACATGGTCATTTCATGATTTATGCATGATCATTGTGGTATTAATTAGTATAAAGAAACTAATTAAATTGAGGCCAAAGTTGTTTAAAAAACACAAATATAAAATTGATGGTTTTGCATAAAAGTATTCGGTAATAACTACTGTTGGGATATTGGAAGAAATTAATAATTCTTCATATATGAAGAGAGACTCCACTTAACTCAAGGTTTTCAGACTCGAATCGGACCGTACGATCCGACCTGGTTAACCTCGAACCCCTTACCATCATGGTTCTTTTAACCACTAAAACCGTTCTATGCCAAAAAGTTAAGAAACCGTTCGAACTAGGGTTGAACCTCACGGTTCCTCCGACAAAAATCTTCATTGAAAATGGCCAGTGGCTGGGCTCGTTCATTGCCTCTAAAAGCTCAAACCTTTGATAGATGTTAGATCTACCTTAGATAGATCAGTTTGCTTAGGAACAAAGCTGAAAGAGGAAGAGATGTGTGCTTTGATCCACTTGTTGTATGAGAGACATCTGAGAGGTGAGATTCTCAAAAAAAGAGAAAAGAAAAAGAAACAGAGAGTAGGGGAGAAAGACAAGTTGAGAAGAGATTCAACGTGTATGTGTTTCTTATTGTGTGGGGATGAGATAGAGATGAGATATTTTATATTTTTCAAACGAAAAATTCGACAGCCACTCACCTATTTTCATGTTACTTTGACATGTTTTTTAGTTTTGAGAAATGTGTTTTAGATTTTCAGTTGAATACCTGCTACAATTTCAAACTTTAATATATATAGTTTTTTTTTTTAATGAAATAAAATTTTCTCTTTGAAGGCCTTTAAATGTATATAAATATAATACGTGTAATGTTATTTATAGTTTCAACTTTGTGCTACGGATGAATTAAATAAACTTTAAATGCATTAGTTTTGGCTAATTATATTAATACATTACAAATTTAATAGAATATCTTAAATAATTAGAGCATGTTTATTAATCTTTGTAGTAAATTATGAGAAATATCTTCTAATCTTTAATCAAGATATATTTTTAACATCTCTAAATACTATTTTTGTTAAGATTGTTAAAATTTAAATAATTATTTTATTTATTTTCATATTAATTAATTATTAAATTAACTATGACATTATTGCGGCTGGACTTCGATCCGACTCCGGTCAAATCTCAAAAATCTTGAACTTCTTCTTTTTACGGTTCATTAAACGGTCCGAGTTTAAAAATCATGCTTAACTTAGGCCCCAAAAAGTGCTTAGTTGGTTGTATTAGGCACACCATATGCACACATCACCCATACAGTTGGCATTAAATTGTCTTCAACAAATCTAACATTCCATTAAAAATAGTTGGGAGACTGAAAAGCAAAGAAGTGTCTCTATAAAGAAGTCTCATAAATTCGAACTCTTGACATCAAAACTTAAAATCAAAGTGCTGATTTTTTCCCCCT
The DNA here is from genome assembly GCA_033629205.1 of Lithocarpus polystachyus. Lineage (NCBI taxonomy): Eukaryota > Viridiplantae > Streptophyta > Magnoliopsida > Fagales > Fagaceae > Lithocarpus > Lithocarpus polystachyus. The sequence goes on along the minus strand of CM066165.1, from coordinate 41,891,429 downwards.
GCCATTTGCATGTATTGTCCAATGGAGAGATTCATTAACAAAATGTATGAGAAATAATCTAAAGGTTTTATAGAGAGTCAAAATCTTGAGTCTTGACCAATTGAGACTCTTTCACAGACACACCTAATGATTTACAATTTACAATTTTAAATGTACTTAATAAAAAATTTAGGGGGAATTTCAAGTTAAGTTTTCTTTACTTGAAAATGATTACCCATAGTAAAGTGATTACCAAACTCTTTAACAATTTTACCATATTTACAATTTTCTTCTAACAAATTAAGGGGGAATTTCAATTTAAGTTTCTTTTACTTGAAAATGATTACTCATAGTAAAATTTTCATCTTAAGATTTGTTATTGGGACCAAAAAAAAAAAAAAAAAAAAAAAATTATGGTTTGATGGTAGGGATGGACCCAAGGGTTAAGAGGACCTAGGTCCTGCGGTCCTAAGATTTTTTTTTTTTTTTTTTTTTTTTTTTTTTTTTTTTTTTTTGCAGTTGCTGGGGCCCTCTTTCAAAACTTTAGGTCCCCTTCCCCTCCAATCAGCTACCCAGCCTAACCCATCTAGTAACTACCTAGCTTAAAAACTAAACTAAAACAAAACTTAAAAAGAATTTAAAAATCCTAGTCAGCCCAGTATAAGAGCATTTACATTAGCTCATGCAAAATTTTTTGTCTATTTTAGCATAAAAACCTACATTTTCTATTTTACATACTCATTTTTTAAAACACTTCACATCATATTATTTAATTTACACTTACATTCAAATATCAATTATTATTAATTGTTTCTCTTTCTTTACACACAATAACCATTATCCATTTTCTTCCTTTAATCTTGGGATACGTAAAGAAAAATAAATAAAAAACTATATGCAAAGTGAGTAATGTCAGTGTAAGATTACACAATTACTGTAGCAATTTTATAAATTAATACATTTTTATGTTGACTAATGTGAGTGATTTTGGAGGTTGAATGTCTAAAAGTGATATATATATATATATATATATATATATATATATAAATTTCCTATTTTGCATTGTTTTATGCAAATGTTTTAAAGAAACAATATTATTTTGTGTGTGTGTTTTTTTTTTTTTTTGTTATTGTTGGTAGATGATTGCATCTAATGTAATAAGAAACAACAATTTTATGTATTTGTCCTATTTGATAATTTGTTAATACTATATGGATGTCTATTTAAAGTTTTTTTTAAATTTTTTTTTTATTTTTTTGCTTATAGTCCGCCCTTTAGTTTGAAATTCTGGATCCATCCTTGTTCGATGGTTACAGGTTTTAGAGTATCAAATTGAGGTCCAAACGTTTCCATATGTATTTAATTGGACTTATTTTAAAATTTATTCATGTGTATATTTACAAAAAAAATTACAAGGCAACATAATACAAAAAAATTCTAAACGTATTCCAACGACGACAAAATGTTGGCTCTTAATAATTGTAATTTTTGTGAGCTTGAATTTTGAAAATTAGAAATTTGTTGCAACTGAATTATTTGCCAATTATGAAACTTATTGTTATCTAAGTGCAATAAGAGATGATTGGGAGGTGGGAGAAAATACTCATTCTCTCCACTGTTATGCAAAATTACGTGATAGCTAGTGTTAGAATTCTAAAGGATAGAAAGTGGTTATGACTTTGAAGCTCTAGAAAATAGGTTTACAATTCACAAACGTGGAAACTCATAAGATTTTGTTGTCAAAACAAAAGTCATTTAAGTATTGGTGATCTACCCCATCCATGGGTTTGGGCTAAAGCCGCAATTGTGTTTTGAATGATCAAAACTAAAGTTGTCTCTAGATTCGAATATCGGGTAATTATTGGGTACTCTCGGAGTAACATAAATATGTACCCTCCTCTCTCATATAACTGTAAGTCCTATTAATTAAATTTATGGTGGAATCTACAGTTCATGTGAGAAGAAGGAGTACGCATTTATGGTATTCTCGGAGTATTCAATAATTTTCCTCAAATACCACTCAAAAAGAGCCACTAGCTATGAATGATATTCATAATGATGATGTTGATACAAATAAGCAACTCTTATCCTTCTCTCTCTGTAAAGTTTTTAGACCCCTTAAACACAAACAGATTAACCTAGTTATTTAGCCAAGTAATTAACTTAGGTAAATTATGCAGATCTAGGTTAATACTGATAAATCATATCATTGAACAGTGTTGAAAATAAAGAACACAATAATATGATAACCTAGGAAAATCAAACGGTAAAAAACTTGGGGAGGATTTAACCTAGCTATCCTCAAGATAAAACAAATCCACTATGAAAGAATTGGAGTTTACACAATAGCGATTTAGACCATTAACATCCTATTGCTGCCTCGAGTAGGAAACTTACTACCATGACCACGTGATAGCTCTGAGTCCACAAACTACTTCTTTCTTGGATTCACAGCAAGTACAGGCACTCCCGCTTGTGTATCTTTAAGCTCTTAATACAGCAATTGAATGATCATCAAGCTCTTGACATAATCATGATTCTTGATAATCCTAAGTAAATGTGAAGGCAAACACCTCTGGATCTCACAAGAGATTCATATACATAGTATAAACAACAACTGCAACAACCTACAAAACGTAGCTAGAGTTTTCCCTTTTATACCTAGGTTAAACATAAAACCCTACACGTCAAACGAGCTTAGTCTAAGTTGGAAAAATTCTGCAAAAAAACAATTTATACGAGTTTCGATTGATCGAGTCAAATTTTCGATTGATTGAGCCGGGCAGATTTACACAAAAAATCTTGTAGTACACTCGATTCCAACTTTATACTTAAACATACTTTGAGCAAGTGTAAAACAAGACTCAAACGTTTTGATCATGGTTTGCCAACATTACAAATTGAAGTTCTAATATATTTAAACCTAAAGTCTTAGGAACCAACACTCTCTTTTGCTTTTAATGGTAGTGTCTCTTTTGGTTACATCAACGACCCATCTTTAAGTCAAAGGTAATGTTAGCGATTTGTTGCTTTATTGTTGTATTAGTACTTAACCAAAAAATTGTGTTTGTACTTTCTTGAATTTGAAAGGGACTAAAGAATTACGTTTGTATTTATTGGTATAAATATAGGCATGAATGTTTTGCAACTTTTTCTTAACGTGTATGGGACAACATAGCATAAAGAATGTGATTAATAGAATTTAACATCCTAATAAATAAATATTTAATTTTTTTTTTTGACAATTGATAACACATGATTTTTTTTTTTTTGAGAAAGTTTCAACTTATGGCGTCCGCTTTTGATGATAGCTTTTTATCATCAGACCAAGATACTAATTAGTTTTTGGTGTAGGTGGGGATTGAACTCCAAATCTCTTATTCAACCATTAGAGACTTTACCAATTGAGCTAACTGGAACCCACGATAACACGAGTTGTTAAGTCTTACATGGTAAAATTTATCATACCCCTAACGTCACTTAATGTTAATCATGCATTTTTAACCTTCAATTTAAAATACTGCATGCCACCAGGTGAAACAAACGGAGCAACTATATATAGTTATATACCACTTACCCTTTGTCAGTTTGTCTTGCCCACACTCTTCCCATACAAACCAAGAGCTTCACTCAATATCATTGTCAAATTCTTTACCACTTCATGAGCCTCAGCAAAACCCTTCTGATCACCCAACCCATCCAAACAACTCCATAGTTCCCCATCACACCACTCAGCCACGTACGAGCATCATCATGTGTGTAACTCTGATCGGAGAGTAACCGAGAAAGCCGGGACTCACTCTCATCGTAGAGCTTAGCACAGTCACTAAGAGACATACCAACGTGATTATTCCAATCTTGGCAAGATTTATGTAATGCCACAAAGGCTTGGACCCAATTTCTAGCTTGCAAAACATGGGTATGAGCCATTTGTACCAGCTCCAACTCTTGGAGGCAAGAGATTGTGGTAACCATGGCTAAGAGGATTAGAAAGGTGGTGACACAAATAGACATATTTTTTGTTCTATGAAATAGTGAAAAAAATGCATGGGCTTAGTCTGTCTTAGATTTTATAGATAGGTGAGTGAAGCATGAAAACACATGGATCATTGTTGCATACAAGCTATGAAGCACGGGTGCGTTTCGGGACTCGGGTGCGGGTGCGGGTGCGGGTGCGGGACTCGGCAATTTTTGAAAAAGGTGGGTGCGGGTGCGGCGGGACTCGGCGATTAAAAAATTATTAAAAATATTTTTATTTATATTTTTAATATATTGCTAAGCATATTTTTTCACATTATATAAACATACACCAAATTTAAGAGCAATACTAGATAATATATTAAAAATATAAATAAATGTATGAATTGAGAGGGGAGTGTAGGGTGTGAGAGAAAATGCTTGAGTGAGGGGCTGAATTTCGGCCGGAATCGGCCGGAATTTCGGCCGAAATCGGCCGTTTCGGCCGAAATATACCGTTTCGGCCGGAATCGGCCGGTTCGCCGGTACCGCCGGTACCGCCGATATCGGCCGAAACGGGCCGAAACGGCTCGATTCGGGGCGATTCAGCCCGGTTCCGGGCGAATCGGCCCGCGTCTCAGCCGCGTCGGGGCGAGTCGGCCCGAGTCGGCGCGAAAAAAAAAAAAGACACGTGGCCGACGCGGCCCGACGCGGCACCGACGCGCGGGCAGCGGCGTCCGGTGCGCGTCGCCGCGTCGGGCCGCGTCCGACGCGGGTGCGGCGCCTCCGGCGCCGCGTCCGTGCATTCCAGCATACAAGTGTGAATATGTGGTCATTGAAGGTCCCTTGAAACTTGAAAGCATGAAACTAGGATAAGCGGTGCTATGTAGCAACGAAAAGATAGGGATGATCTAATAAAATCCAATAATGTTCAAATTTCTTATTATTTTTAAACTTTCTCTTACTAAAACAAGAAGACTGGATCTTTGATCCATATAGAACAATTTCTAAACATATTTCTATTGTAAATAAAGTAACTAAATTTGTTTTTATAGCGATCAAAGAATGATATATTAAACATTCTTTCTGTTTATTGAAAACAAAACATCCCTTATACACGAGGTATATTCAGGGTGGATTAGTCATATTTACCTAAAAAAATGATTTAGGCCTACATAATGACTGTTACCATTAAAGAACTCATTTCATTGTTGCAATGTAATCATACAATTTTTGAAATTCATAGGTTCATAATTTCATATATCATTGTCTAAGAGCTTATATTTTATTGCTATGTACTGTTATACAATAAATATATTGAGTGCTTGCTCTACCTAGGTTTGAAATAGTTCAACAAGAAGTAATAGTTAGCGTGACATGGGTTTTTTTAATTAACTTATCGTGGTTCATTGTTTTTCATTTTCAATGATACATAGCTAGTACGTAGTTAGAGTTGATTTTTGGATAAAAAATATGGAGAAACGTATTAGAGATGCACTAAATTTCGAAGTATATATTCGTTAAAAAAAAAAAAAAGAATTGTTAAATAATTTTTTTGGTCACATGTCAAATGTGCAAACAATATATATGTATTAAACTATATGATGAGAAGTAAAAAAAAAAAAAAAAAAAAAAAAAAACAAACAAACAAACAAACAAAAGAATAATTGTCAAATAATATTTTGGTCACATGTCACATGTGCAAACAATGTGTAATAAACTATGAGATGAAAAGCTAAAGTTAAGAATATTGTAATCTATTGGTACGTACTATTCCTACGTGGTCTCCCTCTTATGGGAGAGAATCTAAATTCAACTTCTCTTTTCTCACTTATTGTGATTTAGGGGGTGGGAAAAAAGGTTTAATAGTCAGTGAAACAATACTAAAACCCCATAGAACATGGAGGTCCAATTTCATGCCAATGTGGCAGATGATTTAGTACTACGGGATTTGGGAGAACAAAACTCTAGTCTTGGGTTCGAGTGTTCTTTCCCACTAGTGAATGCGTTGGTACTCATTTCTTTCTTATTCTGGACATATAGGGGTCGCCATTTCCCATACGCATTTTTTATTTCTACCAAAAAAAAAAAAAAAAAACAACAACAAAAATAATGTTCCCTTTTTAATGTATCTAATTGTTTAAGGAAAAAAAATGGACAAAAAAAAAAGGGTTTTCAATCAAGATTCAGAAAACTTTCAATTAAAACTTGGAGTCATGGAAAAACAATAATGCCAATGGCAGCAGAAGTATGCATAGTTGGGTGATTCTTAAGAAACAACGTGTTTAGGAAAGAGTAAGCTCCGGGTGATTTGGCAAGGATGTAGCTTGTGTACGTGTTTGGTTTCCATCGCTAAAATTAACATTGCAATGAATAGATTTTGGTTTTGCGTTCCTTGTTTTAGATGCGAAGCTGTGAACAGCTATATCGACTGCCAAAAGAGTACAGAGACAAACTATAAAACAGTGATGAGATTACAAAATATACACCTTATTATTATTGGTTATATTAAGTGATGCATAATGAAAATGCTGCCAATACTAACTGGGAACTCAACTACCAATATTAAACACTCTTTTATAGGTTAGTTTATATCTTTTCCAAGAGGTGGAAGTTTTCTTCAGTATGGAATCAATTAAAGACTTATTATTAACCCAATTTTTTTTTTCTTTTGTTCTCTCTTTGTCAATTGTCACTATCTCTTTAATTAAGTTTTTTTTTTAATAAGTCAATCCTTTCTTAGTTGTAATAAGCATCTCATTTCACAATTAACATTGATAGAAAGTATTGAAAATAATATGGCCTGCTTAATTGTTTCACATTTTTTACCTTCTCCCTCCCCGACCCTTCTCCACTAAAGCAACAACACTAGCAACCAAATCCCATGGCAGTTGTGGCAAGCGGTGGCTCATCTCTATTTCAATGCCTTTTCTTTCTTAATCCCTTCTAATCTGGGTATGGTAGCACAAGTGGTTTGGAGCCATGTGGTGTGGTTGTGAGGTGTAATTTGGTGTTATGTGGTTTTTATTTGCTTGATTTTAGATTTAAACTGTAGTGTGTTGGCTAGTCACATATTCGATCGAACCCACCGGCCTAACCGAAGGCGAACAATACTTAGAGATTATTGGACAACCGCACGCGGGAGTCCTTTCCAATAATATTTCATTTGTGCTCTTTCCAATGAATCACATTTGCAGCATTCCGACGTTGTTTGATTTTAATTTAATTGAGATTTAATCATTATCAAGGTTTATGACACTTTCTCTTAAAAATGGTTTAGAGTTTGGCCAATTTTCAATATTTTTGCGATATTTTGAGTCTAATCTAACCTATGTGCAGTTGGTTTTAAAAGTTATTTAATTATCTTTCATATGAGTTCAAAACTTCAAATTTGTATTGATTGAACGGTCATATTTTTGGTTACTCTTTGTCAAGTTTCGGTTTAGTCAAACTTGATTAAATTTGGTTAAAGTGTTTTGGAAGATGTGTTTAGGTGAGATAAGAGGGATTTTGGTAGTCCTATGAATTTTTCGATGTTTGACCATTGTTCAGACCCGATTAAGCTTGGTGAAATATGGTAATTTGCTAATTTTCGCCCTTGATTCAACAAATTGGTTGATCCAACATTTGATCAAGGACAAATTAACTTAATCAATATATCCTTATGATTCTCTTGACCTCAAGGTAAGAAAATATATATTTAAGTATTTGAGATTTTCTAGGCTCAATTTGGGAGTTTTGCTTGCAATTATGGGGCAGAAAAAAATACCGAGTCAACGAGATGCATAATGATCATGTAAATTAGGTAGTTAATACATAGAAAAAAAAAATGTGTGTCTTGTAATTAGTTCATATTTGTTTCTCACATGTGATAATGAAACATAGGAAACTTAGATTTTCTTTATCAATAGCAAGATTAGAGTTTTATGATGTTAGCCAATATAGTTATTAAAGTATGGCCATGCACCATATAAGATAGTAATTATTAGGTACTTTTAGAGTATGATAATGTAGTGCTTCATTTTTTCTTACATTCATGGTTGATTCTATTAATTATATTAATGATGGAGTCTATCATAAACGTGAAAATAGAGAGCACTATATTACCATTCTTTGAGAAGGGATTAGTTTACCTCAGTACTTTTTAAAAATGAATCTCCTTTTGTTTTAATGAGATACTGTTACATTACCCACTAACTAAATAAAATGTGGAGATTAAAACCCACTACCACTTGTCATTGTATATTTAAAACTAAAAGACACGTTCAGTAAAAAAAATACGAGAGGTAAGCTAAACTCGAAAATACCTAATATTTTTTCATGTAAGACTACTTTCATTAATTTCACATATAACCATTTCACGTACAATAATGAATTTTCCACATGAAACAAAAACGTTTCAGCATATCATCGTAAATTATTCACATATAATAATCGAAAAATAACAAATGCATCATTTAAGATAGATCCATTCAATTTTCTCATCGGAAGTAACAATATGTTTACATGAAACAATGAGTTCTTTTGCATAAAATAATAAAAATCAAGGATTGGCTGGTTACATAAAATAATAAAAATGGATTTTTATTTTATTTTATACAAGATAGAAATTCCACTTTATGCTAATCTAAGTGTATATGTGTGTGAAGCTCCCTCTTAAAGATTTGAACCTTGGCTTTTGCCCCCCACACTCCACAAAAAGGATTTTAGTGTTAGATTGTTCTCACATATATGGAAATTTAAATCACAATTAATTGAATTAAGTTCACAGGATCATGCATCATTAGCAATTAACATATTATTTTTCTCACATGTTCATACATATCATGCATTCATGGGTTTTACATATTTGTTTGTTTAACTTTCATGATTTGCTAGATCTTTAATTAATTCAAGTATTACTTTGCCAAATTTTTTTTTTTTAAAATGAACTAGGAGTGAACCTTTGTCGGAATGGCCATAAATTCTATGCCCTATATATAATTGCGGATTGTGAATTTGAGTAGGATTTAAAACGATATTGTTTGAATTTGAATTGAGATATTCAAGAGAAATGAAATCATTTAAACTTTATAAATTTTTAAATATTTTTATGTTAATATTTTAAAAAAATTTCATAGTAATGTGACCATATTTTGCATGAAAGACGTTTAACATATCCATAACATGATTATTTCATGATTTTGACATGATAATAGTATTAATACAAAGAAACCAATTAATTTGAGGCCAAAGTTGTTAAAATTAAAACACACAAATATTAGATTGATGGCTTTGCATAAAAGTATTTAGCGAGTACCATTGTTAAGATATTGGAAGAAACTAATAATTCTTCATATTATAAAACACTTTAGGCTCCAAAATGTGTTTAGCTGATCGTATTAGATGTGAGAATTTGAGCTTGCGATGAACAACAATGGCGGAAAAACTATAACAGAAAGGTGAAGAGAGAAAGAAGAGAGAACTCTATTGAAAAATGAGGAGAAGTGTTTTTACAAGCTCAAAGAAAATACATTACACAGATTGCTACTTATATAGCATAAAAAATAGATACAATCTAGAACCTTCTAGAAGATTCTATCATAACTAAATCCTAACAACTCTGTAACAACTTCCGGATTATAAGGGAGGACAGTTATCATCAAGGCTCTGTGTGCAATTATGAAGAACAAAGAAAGTCTTGAAAACTTGGACTGAGGAAGGAGATCAAAACAGTATCGTTCTACTAACATGAAAACATCACCGTTTCTTATGCTTCACTTAAACTTTGTCTTACTTAAGTCACACGACACCGTTTTGACTTTAGCATTAAGATACTATTAAGATGAACTAGCCGTTACTCTGAAACTTCTTGTTCTTCTAATTTCAACTTCAAATCATAGCTCTTCTTATTACTTAATTCCTTACTTGCTTTAACATCCCCCCTCAAAACCATGGGGTCGACAGACACCATGATTTTGGAGCGAAGTAACACAAACCGAGAAGTAGAAAGGCTCTTGGTAAATATATCAGCAAGCTGATCTCTAGTTGCAATGTATATAACTTGGAGATCCTTGCGTAAAACCCTCTCATGAACAAAGTGATAATCAAGCTTCACGTGCTTGGTTCGAGCATGAAAGATAGGATTGGAGGCAATGGCCAAGGTAGAGACATTGTCACACCAAAGTTTAGGGGGAGAAGGAAGAAAAAGACCAAGGTCTTTCAACACTTGGCGAAGCCAAGAGAGCTCAGCAGCAGTGGAGGCTAAAGGTCTATACTCAGACTTAGTAGAAGACCGTGATACGGTGTCTTGTTTCTTTGCACTCTAGGTAATGGGGTTGTAACCAAGATAGGCAATATAACCAGTGGTAGAACGCCTATTAAAGGATCATCTACCCAATTGGAGTCGGAAAAGGAAGAAAGAGGAATTGGGCCAGGTTGGAGAAAAACCCCAAAATTGAGAGTGCCATTGAGATATCTAAGGATGTGTTTAGCTGCAACCAAGTGAATGTCAATAGGAAAAGACATAAACTGACAAACTTGATGCACAGCAAAACTGAGATCAGGCCTAGTGAATGTTAGGTAGTGAAGAGACCTAACTAGACTTTGATACTCATGAGGGTTGGAAAGAAAAGACCACCCCTCATTAGTAACCAACCTTACATTAGGAGCACAGGGTGATTTAGCAGGTTTGGAAGAAGCATGCGATGCTTAAGAATCAAGTCCTGAGCATACTTAGTCTGACTAAGGAACAACCCCTTGGAAGACCTGGTGATTTGAAGGCCAAGGAAATAGTGAAGAGGACCCAAATCTTTAAGTTCAAAAGCTTCACTTAATTGAGCAATGAGGGAGGTTAGAAACTGAGGATTGTTACCAGTGAGTACAATGTCATCCACATATACCAACAGATAAACCACAATCTTGCCTTGTTTGAGAATGAACAAAGAAGAATCAACAAGGGAAGCATGAAAGCCCAGATGTAAAAGCTGAGTGGAAAACCTATCAAACCAAGCCCTAGGAGCTTGTTTGAGTCCACACAAAGATTTCCAAAGCCTGCAAACATAATTAGGACATGAGGGATCAACATAACTAGGTGGTTGCACCATATAAACCTCCTCTCTCAAGAAACCATGAAGAAATGTATTCCTAACATCCAACTGCCTTAAAGGCCAATTAAACTGAATTGCAAGAGAAAGAATGATTTTGATTGTTGGAGGTTTGACAACTGGGCTGAAAGTTTCTTCAAAATCAACACCATATTGTTGGTGAAAGCCCTTAGCAACCAATCTGGCTTTGTACCTATTGATACTCCCATCACTATTCAACTTGAGCTTAAACACCCATTTGCACCCAACCACATTTTGAGAAGGAGAAGGTGGAACCAAAGACCATGTACCTTGCCTTTGAAGGGCAGCAAACTCCTCATCCATAGCAGAACACCACTGAGAATACTGTGAAGCAATCTTATAGGAAGGAGGTTCAGTGAGGGTGTAATCAGGTTTAGGAACTAAAGGTAAATTGGGTGGCTTGACAGGCTTAGCCACAGACTTTGATCCATCTAATACATCCTTGGTAGCAAGGGCCTTAGGCTTAAAAATACCATCTTTAGACCTTGTAATCATAGGATGAATATTAGTGACAGAGGAAACTGAACAGAAGAGACCTGAGGGACTTGTGGAACAACCGAAGTAGGAAGTGAGGGTGAAAGATCAGAAGGAGAAGAGACACTAATAAGACTAGAGACAGCAGTAGGATTGGATTGTGAGACTGAGGGAGACATATCTAACATAGGGAGCACATCAAGCTAAGAAGTAGGGGAAGCTGTAGAATTTGATTGTGGATGTAACATATCAGGGGTAGGCATGTGAGTAGGCTGAAGGCTAGATGAAGTTGGTGAAATGTCTGGAGTTTGGGAAGTAGGAGTGGAGTGATTAGACACAAAAAGTTGATGGATAGGAGGACAACATGACTAGGCAGAAGGAGTGGAGGACTGTGCAGAAGTAAAAGTTGAGTTTGGACTATTGGCTAAAGACTGGGACAATGAGAAATCAGATTCATTGAAGAGGACATGTCTAGATATGTATATTCGAGATGTGGAAGGGTCCAAACAAATATACCCTTTTGTATATGCAAGATAGCCAAGAAAAATGCAGGATGTGGTGTGAGGTTAAAGTTTGTGACTGTTGTAAGGCTTGAGAAGAGGAAAACACATGCATCCAAAGGACCTTAGATGTGAAATGTCAGGTCTGGTTCGGAATAAGAGTTCCCAAGGTGACTTATTCTTGGGAATAGGAGTAGGTAATCTATTAATAATGTGGATTGCTGTGGATATTGCATAGGACCAATAAATTGAAGGTAATTGAGAGTGAGATAATAAGGTAAGTGCACACTCAACCAAGTGTCTGTGCTTCCTCTTAGATACCCCATTCTGTTGAGGAGTATGTGGACAAGAAAAATGCTGAATAACACCATTTGAGGAACAAAAATGTTTAAAAGCATTAGAGGTAAATTCTCCACTTCTGTCAGTCCTTAAAATTTTAATTTTGGTGTCAAGATGATTCTCAATAGTGGCTTTAAAATGCTTAAAAACATCAAAAACATCAGATTTAAGCTTTAAGAGAAAAAACCAAGCAAATTTGGAATACTTATCAACAATTACAACATAATACTTGAAATCATTGACAGATGTAACTGGGGCAGGACCCCATACATCAAAATGGACCAATTCAAGAGGCTTAGAAGCTTGAAAATCAGATTTATTGAAGGGAAGTTGATGCATTTTGCCATTGAGACAGTGTTTATAGTGAGTGACAATGTCACTATGAGGTAAAGTACAAGATACATCAACAGAAGCTAGTGCTGTACTAAGCACTTTATTACTAGGATGCCCTAGCCTATGATGCCACAATAGCCACTTATTAACCCTATTTACATGAAAAACAGAAGGTAAATGAGGAGCTTGTGCAGACTGAGTGGATTGTGATGTAGAATTGAAGATAGAAGGCTTGAGGAAATGCTGTGAGTAGATTGGATAAACACCATTCTTACTCAAGCCCTTGTAAAGGAGTCTCCCTGTAGGAATATCCTGAATTTTAAGTTCATGAGCATCAAAAAGACAAGAACAATTATTATGAAGGGAAAACTTGTGAACAGAAAGTAAATTCATTGCTATTCTAGGGACATGGAGAACATCTTTTAACATGAAATTGTGATATTTGGTATGAAGAGTAGTGTTACCTATATGATTGATTGGAAGAGTTTGTCCACTTCCCATAGTAACTTGTTCAGGCCCCTTGTATGGAGATTAGATTGTAAGGTTGTTAAGATTGGCAGTAAGATGATCAGATGTACCTGAGTCTGCAAGCCAAGGATCTTGATTCTTGGTGATGGCAGCATTAGATGCACTTGCCATAGCAACTATCTTGGTAGGAGGATTCTTTCCTTGATAGGCAAAATCCATCCTATGATAACAATCCAAGGCTTGATGACCTGATTTGCCACAAATTTGACATGATGGACGACCAGTCTTGGGATTCTGTGAGGAATTCTGGTTCTGATAATTCTGAAGGGAAAAATTCTGAGCAAAATTCTGAGGTGGTTGAGAGGAGAAGTGCTGAACACCATTGTGGTTGTACCTACCACCTCCTCTTCCTCTATTAGAATTATTCTTGCCCCTTCCTCTTCCAGAACCATGATTCTGAGACTGATTCAGAGAGGTATTGCTTGATTTGCTATTAGAAGCAAACATAGCTAGTGAATGAGGGATTGAGTCTGAGTTATCTATCATTGCTTGTTCTTCACTGTGCAACATAATAGCAAGTTGCTTATATGTGATAGGTTCACTTCTAGTTCGAATTGCTGAACAAAAATGAGCAAATTTTTTAGAAAGTCCTCTGAGCACAATGCAAATCAACTCTTCATTGTCTATACTGATTCCTACAGCAAGGAGTTTATCACGAGCAATCTTGATTTTCAGTAAGAAGGTAATCACAGAATCATTACCTTCTTGAGGCTTCGAAGCTCAAGCTTGAGGTTCAAGATGTTTGCTCTTGATGTAGAGGTGTACCTCTGTTCTAGAGTGTTCTAGACCTCTCTAGAGCTTGTGATGCCAACAACAAGTGAGAAAACTTGTGGAGTAAGAGTTGAATTTATCAAGGAAAGCAAAGCTTTATCCTTGATCTTCCAAGCTTGAAAATCAGGATTCACAATTGAAGTTGAATTTCCTGTTGCATCAAGAACAAAAGGAGATGGCTTTTGAATAGTGCCATCGATGTGTTCAATCAGAAAGTAAGCCTCCAGTATTGTAATTAACTGGTGCTTCCATGGTATGTAGTTAGCGTAATCTAATTTGATTGACATGAGGTTTGACATATTAGAGAGTAACAATAACGGAGATTGCATAGGAGTTGTTTGTGTTGAGGTTGGAAGAACTGGTGTTGTGTGTGTGGATTGGGCAGAATTTGTAGGTGTTTTTGTAGCCATGGATCTATGGCTCTGATACCATGTGAGAATTTGAGCTTGCGATGAACAAAAATGGCGGAAAAACTATAACAGAAAGGTGAAGGGAGAAAGAAGAGAGAACTCTATTGAAAAATGAGGAGAAGTGTTTTTACAAGATCAAAGAAAATACATTACACAGATTGCTACTTATATAGCACAAAGAATAGATACAATCTAGAACCTTCTAGAAGATTCTATCATAACTAAATCCTAACAACTCTGTAACAACTTCTGGATTATAAGGGAGGACAGTTATCATCAAGGCTCTGTGTGCAATTATGAAGAACATAGTAAGTCTTGAAAACTTGGACTGAGGAAGGAGATCAAAACAATATCATTCCACTAACATAGACACGTCACCGTTTCTTATGCTTCACTTAAACTCTGTCTTACTTAAGTCACACGACACCGTTTTGACTTTAGCATTAAGATACTGTTGAGCTGAACTAGCCATTACTCTAAAACTTCTTGTTCTTCTAATTTCAACTTCAAATCACAGCTCTTCTTATTACTCAATTCCTTACTTGCTTTAACATTAGATACACCATATGCAAGCAATTGAAAATAGTCGGAGACTCTTTTCACTACAAAGTGAAGCATTTAGGTCGTTTTTAACCTATTCTATTTTTGGGTAGTTTGACTGTGAAATTTCTTTATTTCTCTATTTTCAAAATATGAGTGTGATATGAACTCTTGACATCAAAACTTAAAATCAAGTAGTGCTTTTTTCTCCCTTCCCTTACCTATATTGTCCAATGGAGAGATTCATTAACAAATGACACAAACAACACTCTAATGATTTTGTAGCGTCCAATTGAGGCTTTTTCACAAACCCACTTAATGATTCTTATACTATTTTTCATAAACCCCATTTAATGATTTCATATGCTATATTGTTTCAATGTACAGTAATAAAATTGTTAAAGGTTTTATTTACAATTTTCTTCTAACAAATTAGGGTGAGTTTCAATTTAAGTTTTTTAGGGGGAAAAAAAAATTTATGGTTGGATGGCCACGGTTCTTCGAGTATCAAATTGAGGTGTAAATTATTTCCATATGTATTTAATTACAAGGAAATATAATATAAAAAATTCTAAACATATTCCAACAACAACAAAATAAAATGTTGGCTATCAATAATTTTAATTTTTTTGAGTTTAAATTCTCAATCATCTGTAATTTTTAAAATTAAAAATTTGTTACAACTGAATTATTTGCCAATTATGAAACTTATTGTTATTTCTAAATGCAATAAGAGATGATTGGGAGGTGGGAAAATACTCATTCTCTCCACTGTTATGCAAAATTACGTGATAGCTATTGTTAGAATTCAAAAGGATAGGAAGTGGTTATGACTTTGAAGATAGGTTTACAATTCACAAACGTGGAACCTCATAAGATGTTGTAGTCAAAACAAAAGTCAACCATTTAAGTATTGGTGATCTATCCCATCCACGGGTTTGGGCTAAAGCCGCAATTGTGCTTTGAATGATATAAACCAAAGCTGTTTCTAGATTCGAATACCAGTCAAAAAGAGTTACTAGCTATGAATGATATTCATAACGATGATGTTGATTCAAATAAGCAACTCTTTTCCTTCTCTCTCTTTCTTTTAATGATAGTGTCTCTTTTCTTCACGTCAAGGATCCATCTTTGGGTCAAAGGTACTGTTAGCGATTTGTTGCTTTATTGTTGTATTAGTACTTTGTTGGATTTGAAAGGGGCTGAAGAATTATGTTTGTATTTATTGGTATAAAAATAGGCAATGAATGTTTTGCAACTTTTTCTTAAGGCGTATTTGACAACATAGCTGAGCTTAAGATATCAAACAAAAGAAGCACATGAATGCACAAAAACCACATAGAATGACCAAATATTAACATCGAACAGTTAGTTGGAGTGACTAAAAAGCATAGAATGATTAAATTAATATATTTTGATTTTGTGTTTAGTTAATCTTCGATTAAAAACTACTTCCAGCCAATTTAAAAATAATTATAATTAACTTTCTTAACAAACTAATTCAACTTATAATTCCAATCTTCAATAATAAAAAAATTTATTAACATTATCTTGCTCAAAAAAAAAAAAAAAAAACCAAACTATGCTTTTGCCACATATTTTATAATGACTAAATTTTAATGACATTTTTAAAAATAAATACTAACAAGTTATTATATCTATAAAAAAAAAAACAAAACAAAAGTGACTTTAAGAAATAAAAACGAAGTTTATAGAGAAATGCTAACGAGTGCCCTTAGGGCACTCATTAAAAATCCATTTAAAGAAAGTTTTTATTTTACTTTTATGAGAAATGTAAAAAGCTATTAAAATATTAATTACTTTTTTTTTTTTTTTTTTTTTTCATACAAACTTTCTTTAAATGGATTCTTAATGAGTGCCCTTAGGGCACTCGTTAGCATTTCCCAAGTTTATATTATAATTACATCAATAAACTACCTACCTCTTTGACTAAAATGGAGCAATTTACTATAGATGGCTTTGCAAATTTTAAGAAAGAAATTCAACGAATCAATGATTTCAAAATTTCAACCATACAGTTTTCTTATTTTCTTTAGACACAACTTGAAACTACTCTTTCAAATTGACAACAGTGATTTAGCATAATATTTATAAGCCTTTTGTGTAATCTTTTAATACATTCATGTATATGCATGAATTACAAGCTAATTTATTATAAGTCAAAATTGTTTAAAAGACAATCCCATCACTAGGATTACCTATATGAGCATTGTTATTATGATTATCATCATTATCATCATCATCAAAGCGTGATCAATTAATCGTAATAGGGTTAATGTTTTGCGCAAGAGCTCAAGTAGCTATAATGATCATCTAAATTTCACAACATACTAGAAAATGCTTTTGCCTTTTTAATTCTAATTTTTCATGTTATTTGCGTACACAAATTGTACCATTAGATAGTGACAATCAGACTTTTTTTTTTTTTTTTTAGCATGACATCATTAGATAGTGACAATCAGCCATGTTCTTTGACTAAAGCTTATTTTTGGTATAAAAAGGGATTAAAAGGACGTACTTGTGGCCATTAAAGTACCAGACATATAATCAGATAGACAGGAATAATTGCTGGCTTCTGTGTTTTTAATCTAATCGTGCCGTGAAATGTCTGATTTGTCAATTAAATTAGCAATTATAACGCAGTAATACAATATATATATATATATATTTATATATACACACATACGCACTCAAAGGGTTCGTTAACTTCAACCAAGCCGATTCCCCACTAGCAATATTAATGTTCAAGTAGACAAATAATAATTCTATCAATAACAAAAAATAGACATAATTTTGTCAAACATCTCCCATAAAATTAAAAAAAAAAAAAATTGTTTGTCATTTACATAACTCGCTAGCCCTACCAGTTAGTGCTTGATCTCCAAATTTTATTTCAAAAAAGTATTTAGTATCAAATATTGATGACTTTGTATTTAGCTCAATTGGTTCTAATATTTAAGGGTATATTAATTGTTTGACATTTTCATTTCGGCTTCTACTATTTTTCAGATAGATTAGGCATGGAATTGGGTTTTCTTTGAAAAATCCCAGAACAAAAGTGTTGACCATGGCCAGAAACTAGTTTGTTTTTGGTAAAATATGAATCTTTTCTTGGACATGGAACAAAAAATATATAGGGTGTTTGTTTTAAATCTCTGTAAACTAGATTGTTTAATTTAATTAATTAACAAAGTGAATACTTAGGTTTATTATTCAGATCTAGGTTAAAATAAATAAAGTCATATCATGTAAAGCAGCAAAAAAGTAAATAACAAAACGATATGATGACCCAGGAAAATCAAACCTGTAAAAAACTTAGAGAGGATTTAACCTAACTATCCTCAAGATAAAAATCAAATCCACTATAGAGAATCGAAGTTTACAATAAGACTTAAACTACTAACATCCTATTGCTACAACATGTAGAACTTACTGACACGACCATGTGCAAGCTTTGAATCCACAGACTCCTTCTCTATTAGGCCTTTGCAACATAAGCACCCACACTTGTGATAAAAAACACAAACTTTCCTACTTATGACTCCAAGACTATTTTTGAAAGTTTAGATCATCAGCACCTTTGATGACTAGAGAAGGCAACAACTTTTACAACATTGGATCTTGAGATTCTTCAAGAAATAACATCGGTAGAAGACATAAGAGAGTTTTTTGAGTACAAAACCCTAGATACAAAGGAGGCACACTCTTCTCTCTCTAAAAAGTATTTTAAAAACGTGCTTAGGGTTTCCTTTATATACTAATAGTGTTTTACTTGAATCTCGATACATTTAAGTAGAGTTTGGGCTGAAATAGAATTCTGCAGATACGTGTTTCGATCAGTCGAGCCTGTCTTTCGATCGATCGAATTAGACAATTTCTGAACTCTTCTTTCTGCAGCTTACTTGTTCTTGAATCTTGACTTGAATCACCTTGAGTATTGTTTAATAATACTTATAGACTCTAGGATCTATATCTAGACAAGTTTGTGTTCACAATTTGCCAATTGTTCTAAACTTTTAGAACCTAACATCTCTATTTTTGGAATATGAGTGTGATATGAAAACTTAAAATCAAGTATTGCTTTTTTCTTCCTTTTCTTGCCTATATTGTCAAATGGAGAGATTTATTAACAAATAGCACAAACAACACTGTAATGATTTTGTAGCCTCCACAAACCCACTTAATGATTTTTTCTATTTGGCTTAATGATTTCATATACTATATTGTTTCAATGTACAGTAATAAAATTGTTAAAAGTTTTATTTGCAATTTTTTTTAACAAATTAGAGAGAGTTTCAATTTAAGTTTTTTTGGGAAAAAAAAATTTCATATACTATATTGTTTCAATGTACAGTAATAAAATTGTTAAAGGTTTTATTTGCAATTTTCTTCTAATAAATTAGGGAGAGTTTCAATTTTAGTTTTTTAGGGAAAAAAAAAAATTTATGGTTGGATGGTCACCGTTCTTAGAGTATCAAATTGAGGTGTAAATTATTTCCATACGTATTTAATTACAAGGCAATTTTAATTTTTGTGAGTTTGAATTCTCAATCATCTGTAATTTTTAAAATTAAAAATTTGTTACAACTGAATTATTTGCCAATTATGAGACTTATTGTTATTTCTAAATGCAATAAGAGATGATTGGGAGGTGGGAAAATACTCATTCTCTCCACTGTTATGCAAAATTGCGTGATAGCTAGTGTTAGAATTCAAAAGGATAGGATCATAGGAAGGGGTTATGACATTGAAGCTTTTGAAAATAGTTTTACAATTTACAAACGTGGAACCTCAAAAGATGTTGTAGTCAAAACAAAAGTCAACCATTTAAGTATTGGTGATCTACCCCATCCACGGGTTTGGGCTAAAGCCGCTATATCCTGTTTTGAATGATCAAAATTAAACCAAAGGTGGCTCTAGATTCGAATATCAGTCAAAAATAGTTACTAGCTATGAATGATATTCGTAATGATGATGATGATGATGATGATGATACAAATAAGCAACTCTTATCCTTCTCTCTCTTGCGCTTTTAATAATAGTGTCTCTTTTGGTTACGTCAAGGATTCATCTTTGGGTCAAAGTGAATGTCAGCAATTTGCTGCTTTATTGTTGTATTATTGTTACGGTGTTCTCTCAACAAAAAATTGTGCTTGTACTTTGTTGGATTTGAAAGGGATTGAAGAATTATGTTTGTAATTATTGGTATAAAAATAGGCAATGAATGTTTTGCAACTTTTTCTTAAGGCGTATGGGATAACATAGCTGAGCTTAGGAGATCAAACAAAAGAAGCAATGAATGCACAAAAACCACATAGAATGACCAAATATTAACATCGAACAGTTAGTTGGAGTGACTAACAAGCATAGAATTAATGACTTAATTAATATATTTTGATTTTCTGTTTAGTAACTCTTGATTGAAAACTACTTCCCCAGCCAAATTTAAAATACTTCTAACTTGCTTAAAATACTAATTCAACTTACAATTCCAAACTTCAATAAAAAAAGTTATTAGCATTATCAAGTTCCAAAAATCTAGACTTTGCTTTTGCCACATATTTTATATTGACTAAATTTTAATGACTTCTTTTTTAAAATAAATACTAACAAGTTATTATATCCAAAAAACAAAAGTAACTTTAAGAAATAATAAAAATGAAGTTTATATAACTAGATCAATAAACTACCTACCTCTTTGACTAAAATAGAGAAATTTACTATGGACGGCTTTGCAAATTTTTTTGACAAAGAAATACAATGAATCAATGATTTCAAGTATACAAATTTCTTATTTGTTTTAGAAACAATTTGAAATTACTCTTTCAAATTGACTACTGTGATTTAGTATAATATTTATAAGCGTTTTGTGTAATGTTTTAATATGTTCATGTATAAGTATGAATTACAAACTAATTATTATTATAAGTCAAAATTGTTTAAAAGACTATCCCATTGCTAGGATTACCTATATGAGCATTGTTATTATGATCATCATCATCATCGTCAAAGTGTGATCAACTAATTGTAATTGGGTTAATGTTTTGTGCAAGAGCTCAAGTAGCTAGTTAATAATGATCATCTATATTTCACAACATACTAGAAAATGCTTTTACCTTTTTACTTCTAATTTTTCATGTTATTTGTGTACACAAATTGTACCATTAGATAGTGACAATCAGCCCTTTTTTTTTTAGCATGACATCATTAAGTAGCGACAATCAGCCATGTTCTTTGACAGGTATGAAAAGGGATTAGAAGGACGTAGGGATTAAAAGGACGTACTTGTAGCCATTAAAGTCCAGACCAGACATATAAACAGATAGACACGAATAATTGCTGGCTTCTAGTGTTTTTAATCTAATCGTGCCGTGTAATGTCTGATTTGTCAATTAAATTAGCTGTTATAACACAGTAATACAATATATATATATATATATATATATATATATATATATATATATATATATACACACACACTCTCAAAGAGTTCGTTAAGTTCAACCAAGCCGATTCCCCACTAGCAATATTAATGTTAAAGTAGACAAATAATAATTCTATCAACAAAATAAAGTAGACAAATAATTTTGTCAAACATCTCCCATAAAATTAAAAATAAATTGTTTGTCATTTACATAACTCGCTACCCCTACCAGTTAGAAGTGCTTGATCTCCAAATTCTATTTCAAAAAAAGTATTTGAGTCTGTTTGAATATCGCTTAGTTTGCTGAAATTGAAAACTGAAAATATTGTAACAAAATAATTTTTAAATTTGTAAATAGTGCCGTGAGACTCTTTTTAATGAAAATTTTGCTGAAAAAAGAGGTTTGTGGGTTCTATGAACAGTGTACGGAACCCACTGGAAAGTTGAAATGAGCTTCTCAAAAAAAAAAAAAAAAAAAAAAAAAAAGCCAAAACACAGACTCTAAGGAAATAATCAGTATCCAAATGGATATTTAGTGTTTGTTTGAAATTCATTTATTTTGCTCAAACTGAAAACATTTTAGTGAAAATACTGTAGATAAAAGTAAAAGTTAGCTAAAATAGTATAGTGAGACTCATAACTAGTACTAAAAAGTGTAGTGAAACCCATAAATAGTAGCAAAAATAAGCTGAATAGTAAAATAAGTTAGCAAAAATAATTTTTACCAATCGGATACTTAGTATCAAATGACTTAGTATTTGGCTAAATTGGTTCCTATATTTAGCTGTACGTTATATTGTTTGACATTTTCATTCCGGCTTCTACTATTTGTCAGATAGATTAAGCATGGAATTGGGTTTTCTCTGAAAAGGCTCAGAACAAAAGTGTTGACCAGAAACTAGTTTGTTCCTAGAAAAATATGAATCTTTTCTTGGACATGGAACCAAAAATATATAGGGGCTGGTTCTATCTTTTGACACAGCACAAGTTGAATCCGCCATGTATGATTTCAATCTTGGACCAAAGTTTATCGCACAGATTACTTGACTACCACCGGTAGTGTTACTATGGAGTTTGGTATTGGTTGGTATAGTGAATCAATCTAATTTATCATGACAATTCACAAGGGAAATTTGTATAATTCATAATGATTTTTGGTTACAAACAAATTTCAGCCAAAAAAATTAGATGTATTAGAAAGGAAACACTGAACGTTAATCAAAAGTACACCAAATAAGTACCATACAATCATATCAGCTTCACAATGAAATTTACCATTCTAAAACTGATAATTATCAAAAGTACCTACACAAGTTATAGCATCAATTACTTTTATTTATTTTTTTATTTTTTTTGAGATGATTAGAAATACTAAGCTAACCCACGCAACTCGCCCACATGATATGGTGGTCAATTACTCTATTCAATAGCTTCTGAAATACATAATTAATTTTAACTGCATAAAATTTGGCAACAAATTTTGGACCAGCATTTCAATTCTTCAAGGAAAACTAAATACCTGGAATTAATGTTGAGAAACTAAAGAACTCATCTCCATTTTTGCTTTGTTTTGTTAATTTGTTGGACTGACCATCTAGAATTGAATTACTGCAACCAAACCAAAGACCAGTTTGCTCACCAGTCACCAAGGCATGCCCTAAAAGTTAGCCACCTGATTATCAAAATAATGACGTAACTTACATTACATATCAAGCATGCAAGTTTAAATATATTCAAGCTAATTGAATATATGAAGCATATATTTTTATTTAATGCATCTCTAAGAAATTAATATTATTAGGTCCCTTCACATCTAAGATATCTGAGATAAATATTAAATTAAGTTAATTAACCCTTTATCATTGGCTAGGAATGTCGATCATGTAGAGAACTACATTCTTGCCACTATTATTGGCCCTTAAATTATGTTTATTGATAAATATATTGTACTTCTAAACTTGATACTCTGCTATATATATAAATATATATATATATATATATATTTCCTGACAATGGTACCTTCACTAGATTTGATGATCATTTACCATTTTTAAAATTGTTTACAGATAGTACCTTGGAAGGATATTGGAAAAATGACACAGAATTAATTGTTGTCTCCACTCTTCAGCCTTAATCCAAATGGAATGCATTATTGTGAACTTTTTATTTTTAGAAAATTTTCTCAGAAAATTAGTAAATGCAAGAAAATTGGGAGCTGGACAGGAATTATTGGCTGTTAAGCAAAATTATTCAAAATTTTTTTTTTGAATTAGTAGCAGCCGACCAATATTGTCGCCTACTATTAGGTGACCACAACATGGTGGATTAAGGTCTGTCTAATCTCACCTAAATTTGTGTGAATTAATGACCACTAATTGACTGACTTTTCTATTTCATTCAATATGATAAAAAAAATAAATAAATAAAGGGAAAAAAGAAAAAAAAAAGAAAAGAAAAGAAAAGAAAATTCCTACTTGCTTTTTTTCAATAGTAAGTGTTTACTTTTGGCCCTTTTGGACTATGAAAGCTTGCTTGCATTTAGAAGTTAATCAAACAAGTGGTATATATAGTATATATACTATATGAATTTTAATTTATGTGTGAAAAATATTAATTGTAGAACGCAAATCTACTTTGCTTGGACAATATTAAGAATCTGGGGAGTTTTGAACGTACATGACTGATTTATTTGGAAGGATCTGGGGAAGAATCATCTAATTATTGTTTATATATTCTCAAATTCGTAATCAAATTCTTGGAGGTTGTCAGACACCCAGTAATCAAATTCTTTAAGTCTCTGTGCTAGTACCTGATTATTATCATTTGTAACTATTATAAAAGAAGGAATATTGTTATTTTGAAATCTAATCATTTCTGGAAATTAAAAAAAAAAAAAAAAAAAGAGAAAGAAGAACACTTAACGATTACAATATATGTTCACATTTATGCGTGCATGTGAACAAGTTATTGGAAGAAGAAATAAAAAAAAGGCAGGCATTCAGAGTGATAGTATGTAGGTCTTATCCTCTATAAAGTTATAGGTGATTAATAATTCATGCAGCGACCCACGTCCAATTTCTTGGTCGCGACCAGTTCAACGTAGTAATTCCTAATCATATTCGTTAAAAGAAAAAAAAAATTTTTTTCTATCACGTAACTTATTTCACATCAAACCCACTTACCTTTCACATTTTAAATATTGATATTATAATATTTAATGTTAAAAATGCGTAGACCAATGTATACAATCAGGGACGGACCTACGTTGGGGCAGAGGGGGGCCATTGCCCCCCCCCCCCCTCCCCCCCCCCCAAATTAAAAAAAAAAATGGTATACAAAAAATTAAAATTTGCCCTTAAATATATATATATATATATTTGTCTCTCCTCCTTTAAAATGTTTAGATATTGACCTACAAGAAAAGAAATAAATAAATCAAATTCATGCCCCTTTAACTACAAAAACAAAATAAAAAAATAAATATAGACTAAACAAAAATCGCGCACAAAATAATAAACACTTATTTTGTATGCTATACTTTGTTGATGTGTTTTATAATATGAAATGTATAAGAAATACTTATTTTGTATGTAGCATTTTGTTGAATATGAAATAGATGTTAGTTTTTATTTTCATAAATTTTTTTTGGTTTTAAGCTTTGGCCCCCCTCAGGTACGAATCCTGGTTCCGTCCCTGTATACAATTGTTAACCTTATGTGTATGAATGTGTGAGAAAAGAGTACTGTGAGAATACTTACCATTAAGATCAAAATAATAAATAAAAAACCTAATTTTTTTTTTTTTGGCCCAAAACCTTATTGCTCATACACAGTTTCAGTAAAAACGAAAATAGTCAGAAAATTTCAACTTTAAACCTACGTTTCTTTCACTATCCATGCACACTGGTTGGCAACAAACGCTCTATTCCAAAAGTAGATTCACACATTGGAAATTGATATGGATGATTTATTTAAACATTATTAACTTTTTTTTTTTTTGAGAATCTAAACATTATTAACTTAACAAAATTCAATCCATTTAGTTCATAATAGGTTGATAGGATTTTAACATTTTTAGTGTGAACTTATCTTAAGAACTCTCAAAATCTTAATTTTTCATTTTCATGAGTCTAGCTTTCATCATATGTTAGTAATTTTATAATTTTTGGGTTATAGATTGACTTAAGTTAATTAATTCAATTACTCAAGTTGAGTAATTAGGTCAAATTACATGAAAATCATGGAGGTACAAATAAATCACCAAATAATCTAGAGTGGGAAAATAAATTAATACAGTGTTTTGTTAACTAATGGGAAAAATCTCTCACAAGATAAAAACCACATTGAGTGATTCTTAGGTCATCACTCCCAAGAATTACTAATTAAAATAAAGAGATTACAAGTATAAGGAATCTTACTCTAAATCTGGTCTATCCCAAAGTAGTAGCCGATAGTTGAATCTTTACGCCAATTCCCAATTGGTCTTGATTTTGTAGAAACTTCTTCCTTTTGAGCGGATCCTAGTACGTGATTAACTCCCAACAACTTAAAGCTTGTTGTTAGATGCAAAGTTCTTCAATACACTTATAGAGAAGGAAGCACTTGGTCACAAAACTCTAAGGCGCATAAGAATGCAGTAGCTTCACAATAAGTTTATAGATTCTCTAATTGAGTCTCTATATTTTGTGATAACTTTAAAACAAAGCTTTAAAATCTCCTAAAAGTTTAGTGAACAAAACCCTAGAAGTCCAAGTTATCATGGGCTGAAAAACTGATCAGTGAAATCTGAACCTGCAAAACTCGATAAATCGAGAGGTGTCAAGATTATTCTTCATTTATTCTTGATAGAAGCTAGTATCGAGCTATTGTTGAGACTAGTGTAGAGGTTCAATTTTTCAGCTTTTCTTTGCTTGCTTTTGGTGTAGTCTTCATGTCTTCAATAATGCCACTTGTTTAGTTTGTAAAACATACTTCATGATATTCTAGAAACCACTTAGAACTACCCAAATATAAGCAAAGTGAATTTTGTCAAAAGATATACCAACACAAGAAAAATATGACCCTAATAATAGTGTAGCTTGGTACCATGAGTGTTTTATTGAATGAAATAATACACAATAATGAGTGGCTCTGCCTTTTTGGGTGCATCATTAGACCATGTGGTTTATATTATTTAAAAATAAAACTCTTTCTGGTTTGACAAAAAAATCTGTTATGAAAACACTGTTAATCTTCTACTTGTAAATTTTCTTACCCAAGTGAAAGTTATCACAGATATACTATAGATACAAATTGTTATACAACAATTTCACAAATATAAATTACACCAATTAAATTTAGGCAAAAATATTTGTAATCTTTTTGATCCGGTAAGTTCGCATTTTTTGTTACTATTAGTTCTTTTGTCCATAACTCCTGTTTACCATTAAAAAATAAAATTTTAATACTAAAAACATATTAAAATTTCTTTTTTTTTTTAACAGAAAAATACAAATTACACCCTTAAGTTCGAACTTAAGTTTGAATTTATGTCAATGTTAATTGTAATTTTGGTCTTATAAGTTCAAATTTATGCCATTGTTAATCCTATTTAACAATTTTTTTTTTTTTTTTAATGGTGACAATAGATGTGAACTTATAGGACCAAAATGGCAAAATTAAAACTTATATACAGGATTAAAATGACAATTGACCAAATTTGAAGAATCTAATTTGTATTTTTGCCATTTAGCAACAATTTTTTTTGGTATTTTTGCCTAAAATTTATCTTTGAAAACAAAAGGACAATATTTTCTATATCAAATGTTAGAAAAGGGGATTGTATGTGTTTCATGCGTATAAGTCATAGAATATTTATATCTTTGATATAAAAGTTTGGTTTTATATATGTTAGAGAATATGAGAAATCCTACTACAAATAACAGCATATATAAAATAAATTATAACAAATAAATTATAACGAGGTAAGTGATAGAGATTGAGATAAAGACCATGTTTTTCTTTTGAGACGATTCGCGCTATCTTGGTACTATTATCAGTGCAAAGGGATCATTAGCATGCCATTCTTAGGATATAACAAAGCCAACCGCAAGTTGCACACCTTACAAATCCACACAAATTTATAAGGTAGAAACTCCACAAAATTATATATAACACCTTTTATTCCAAGAAATAGGAAGAATTTTTATATATTATTTGTTTAATGAGTGGAAGGATGAAGGAGAGCAAGTGACTACAAGAATGTTTTAAGATAAAGCATGCTTTTTGAGTGATGAGAAAAGATCACACGGGTGTGCTATTTTATAAGTTTAGGAAACAAAGAAAACAAAGCTATACATATATAAATGAGCCACAAGTTTAACTCACACACATTAATAACATAATAAAAGAAAATCAACACTTTGTTAAATAACTGTGTAAAATGATTTACCGTTATTCTAGGTGTTTTATGACATCGGTACGAGAAAACTAGTGAATCACCACTCTTGTAGTTGTAGGTGTTTTATGTCATTGAGTGCAAAACAATATTAAATTTTTATTAGAAGACTACAACTAATCATTTGTAGGAAAAATATTCTGCTTTAAAATAGTTTTACTATTAAGTTTGTTGGAGTGAGAAAGAGAAAGAGAGAACTTAATTACAATTGGGGTAAGTTTTAGGGGTGAAAAAACTTTAGTTTGAAAAGTTTATGACTTAAGTTTTTATTAGTTCAATTAGTAAAGTTTGTTATATTGTCAATAAAAGACTTAAAATCAAACATGGTGTACACCAAAATGGAACCATCACAAAAAGCAATTGTGAATCCGTGATAAGAGAATATTGCTAGGAAAGGAGAGAGGAGAGCCAAACCATTGATTAGTCTATTCAATAAAAAAGATAATCACATCAGATGGTACTTATCATGAAAATAAAGAATAATAGAATCCGATAATCTTCTTAATTTTGATCATTCATATCATCCTGTGGTCCAGCACAACATTCTCATTCAAAAATTCTTCAACATAGGTAGGCTGTCTCAATTACGTACCTATGTGATTAGAACTCCACACATTAAGATTCCGACGCTAGATTTTCACTCAAACAATATTTATTGCATGCATACGCGTTTCTAGCCTCCAAGCATGTCCCTCATCATCTAAGGTCAACATACAAAACATAGTCAATATTAGTTGGTTTTTTAAAAACTATTCCAAACCAAAGTACAAACTATTGCAATACTAACGGTATTATAAGTATTATTTTATAAAAATATTGTTAGCCGCTCTAATATGTTATCTATTTTATAATATCATTCATTCTAATTTTGAAAAAAAAATCATTAATTATTATAAAAACTAGAAGAAGAAAAAAAAGTTGTGCTAGCCACATTGTTACGACTCTTATCGTTTTCTTCTTCTATAAAAGTATCAGTTTTGAGCCATGAAGTCCCATACAAATCCCAAACACCCAATCATTCACATCTAATATTGTCCCTTGTCTGTCCAACATTTCTTATCGCCCATCGAAAAGGCCAAAACATGGCACTTCGAGCATTGGTTACACTTCTATTTGTGCCTCTTTTTCTGTCTCCAACCATTCATGGCTACTCTCAAGCAGATATTAAAAAATGGTGCAGCCAAACCCCAAACCCTGAGCCATGTGAGTATTTTTTAAGCCATAAGCCTAATTTCCACAACCCCATCAAGCAAAAGTCCGATTTTTTCACAATCTCAAAGCAGCTTGCACTAGAACGTGCCCTAAAAGCTCAAAGTAACATATTTTCACTAGGGCCCAAATGCAAAAATGCTCGTGAAAAGGCTGCATGGGCTGACTGCCTTGAGCTTTATGAGTACACCCACCTTAGGCTTAACAAAACCATCGACCCTAATGTCAAGTGCAGCCAAACCGATGCTCAGACATGGCTCAGCACGGCTCTAACCAACCTTGAGACGTGTCGGGCCGGGTTTTTTGAACTAGGGGTCCCTGACAATCTCTTGCCCTTGATGTCAAACAATGTTTCTAAGCTAATCAGCAACGCTTTGGCTCTTAACAAAGTTCCATACACTGTACCAAGTTATAAACATGGTTTCCCAACTTGGGTAGGGCCCGGAGACCGGAAACTCTTGCAGTCTTCTTCAGCTCCTAAGGCCAATATCGTGGTGGCACAAGATGGTTCGGGGAATTATAAGACGATAAATGAGGCGATAAGTGCAGCGTCATCACAGTCAGGAAGTGGGAGGTTTGTGATATACGTGAAGGCTGGGACATACAAAGAAAATGTTGAGATAAAGTTGAAGAATATTATGTTGGTGGGAGATGGTATAGGAAAAACCATAGTCACTGGGAGCAAAAGTGTTGGTGGAGGTTCTACAACCTTCAACTCAGCCACTATTGGTAAGTAAATTCAATTGACTTCTAATAATGTATGCTAAATTTTTGTGCTAAGAAATTGCTATTAATTGTTTCCCTATAAAATATTAAATCTATATTTATATGTCTAGTGGATAAAATCGTGGCTTGGACTAAGAAAAGTTACGGTTAGATATGAGATAAAAGAGATTAATAAGAAGTGGAAGTTTAGAGGTTCGGAAGTTTTGGACCAAGTAATGCAACTATGCAAAAATACCAAGAAACTTCTGACCAGTTCGGGAAAAAAGAAAGAGACTAAAAAAAAAAAAAAAAAAAAAAAAGCACCTCCCTGCATGAATTGACCTCGATTGAATTTTTAAATATGTAAGTCAGCTGAGTTATTGAGTGCGTAATTTAAAAATTTTAGTGAGATTACTCATCAAACTCTGAATTTAAAAGGAGTCATATTTCATAATTCATGCCATTCATATACCAAACCAAGGCTTGGTTTTGGTTTTGTTTTTATTTTTTTAATCTCTCCAGGGTTATACATGTAGGTTTAGGTTCAAAGAAAAGAAAAATTATCGCTTGGATCCAACGTATGTATTGGATGTCCCATACCATGGGGTTCTCATGAGTGTGTAAGACACATCCAATACATATATCGGATAGATACTTTCTTAATTTTCAAGAGACTTTAGTTATCAATGATATGTTTTGGCTTTTTTTTTTTTTTTTTTTGAAATTAAGTAGGATTACTAAGTCATCAAATTTGACAAGATTTTGTAAAAGAAGTTGCATTTTTTTTTCTTTGTCAAATTGGATTACCAAGCTACCTTGATTATTAATTATGTTTTGGCCTTTTTTTTTTTATCAAAATTAAGTACGATGACTATAGCAAAATATTATAGCATCAAATTTGACAAATTATGTGTAAAAGTTCTTTTTGTCAAACTGGGTTCTATCTTTTTCAATGGAAGTTTTTTCAAGGAATAGGCCGAAAAGGACCATGGTCCAGAAATTCTAGATTAATGGTATAATATTCTCTCTCTCTTAATTAAGTTACCATAGACATGAAATTCATCGATTTACAAATTATTCTAATACTAAGTGATGTTATGCAACTCCACCTACCCTATTTGATCAAGAAGGGAATCCACCTGCCTTCATGCGCAAGAATTAAGAATTTTACACATTACCATGAAATTGAAATTTTACATTATATAAGACATATCTATCTTTGCATATGTGTCAAATAGAAAATGACATGACTAAAGTACCTAGTTTGAGCCTGTCTCTGTACGCTATGGTACCAACTACCAACGACCAAACCCTTTGCATCTAAAAAATGTGGACAAGAACCCATTAAAATTCGTACAAGTCGTAGGGCATGGCCCACTAGGAGGAAAATTCACGATCTGAATTATTTATAACATAAGGTTTTTATTTTATTTTTTGGATAGGTTTTGTTTGCTTAATTAAGTTTCAATCAAAGGTGGCCAACTAGGCATTGCTTGTGTATATATAATAATGTTTTCATGCTAACAATTATTGTCGTATTTAATTACTTGCGGTCCTAACTTGCCACAACTGATTCAGTACCCCGAAATATTATGTCTTACACCATATACAGTCATAATTTTACTAAAATAATGAATGTTAATCTAGAATTTGAGTAAAATACTTTTTACATTTATATTAAGCTTTTGCTATTCTGAATTTTCAGCTGTTGTGGGAGATGGATTCATTGCTCGCGACATCACTATAAGAAACACTGCCGGAGCAGCAAATCAACAAGCCGTGGCCCTTCGTTCTGGGTCTGATCTCTCAGTATTTTACAGGTGTAGCTTGGAAGGGTACCAAGACACCCTCTATGTCCATTCCCAAAGGCAATTCTATAGGGAATGTGACATATATGGCACAGTCGATTTTATATTTGGAAATGCTGCGGTTGTTCTCCAAAATTGTAACATTTATGCACGTTATCCTCCTAACAAGACCAATACTCTTACTGCCCAAGGAAGGACCGACCCTAATCAAAACACTGGAATTTCTATTCATGATTGTACAGTCAAGGCTGCTTCGGATTTAAAGGCGTCCCAAAGCTCGGTTACAACATACTTAGGAAGGCCATGGAAGGAGTACTCACGCACGGTTTTTATGAAAACATACTTGGATAGCTTGATTGCTCCAGCTGGATGGATGGAATGGAGTGGAAATTTTGCCCTTAAGACCTTGTATTATGCGGAGTATGCCAACACAGGGCCGGGCTCATCAACTACCAAGAGGGTCAATTGGCCTGGCTACCATGTCATTACTAGTGCATCTGTGGCTTCACAATACACCGTCGCAAACTTTATCTCCGGCGGTTCATGGTTGCCGGCTACCAATGTGCCTTACACAGTTGGCCTTTAATTTTTTCAAGGAAATTGTTACATACATGCCTTCAATTTGTTCAATTGTTTTCAATTGTACATTTGCATTTGAGTTAAAAATAAGTTGGTTGCCACAAAAAAAAAAAAAAAAAAAAAAAGGATTGTGTAATAGTTGTCATTCTTTGATAAGTTGTAATCAAGGATTCAAAATAAATAAAATCGATTATGTTTAATATTTTGCACGGAACTTTTGGCTAAGGTTGCTTTGGTATATAAAATGAGGTTTCTATATTCTATTCATATGCATAGATACATAAAAAAATTTTAAATACAAATTTCTCAACAAGTCATATAGATAATCAGTGTGCTTGTTGAAAAACATATATGTTATGGATTTTCACGTAAGTCAAGGATGAGTTCATGAAAAAAGTAATTTATATATATCTAAAAGTTAAAGCGTAACATTTATTATTGTTATTCTCTTGTTGAACCACAGCACCGGTCACATCATTCACTTATTTTCTACCTCTTCTTTTTTCATTTTAAACTTTTATTATCTCTATTTTTTTTATGAAAAAAAAAAGTATTCTTCTCCATATTAGTCCATATTTACTGTTACGTTTCTTCCAACTTTTCCCATCTCTCTTTTGTCTCTTTATCTACCACTACTCTCTTCTTAGATAATACAATGGACGTTGCTAATATTTTGTTTATGTATAATCTATGGCCAAATAAAACGATTTGGTGATCTTCTTTACTGGTTTCTAATTATTTGAGACACACAGAAAATTTGTCTGATTGTAATATATATGTGTATATT
This sequence comes from Lithocarpus polystachyus, assembly GCA_033629205.1. Taxonomy (NCBI): domain Eukaryota; kingdom Viridiplantae; phylum Streptophyta; class Magnoliopsida; order Fagales; family Fagaceae; genus Lithocarpus; species Lithocarpus polystachyus. The sequence goes on along the minus strand of CM066165.1, from coordinate 41,858,524 downwards.
AAATTTGATTAAATGGTCCAGATCACACAAATTTAATCACGCATGTGTGAAAAACTTAGCTCATTTGCAGAACCCATTCCCTTATGAATCATGATACGAAAACTATTAAAGTTCTTGCGTCAATTGTATGAGCCCTGTTAATTTCTGGCCTAGTAATCTAACAAGCCCATTATGTAAATTTCATTAGTTATTTTATTTACTAAAATGTTTAAATTTAAGCTATAAGCTTTGAGTATATGGAAAAATTTGTATCTTATAATGAACCAGTACGAGAGGAGGAAAATTTGTTAAAATGTACTTAAGAAAATAATGGAGTTTCTTAACCAATTTTACAATCTCCTTTTATGTTGCAGACAAAGCCTCTACAAAAGGATAAAGGCTAAGAGTCCTACAACTAATATACAATGCACTAGGAGAAGCTAGCTATAACTAAGCAAATGGGAGTATCCTTTACACTCATAAGAGTGAAAGAATTTAAGATTTAGAATCACAATATAAGTTCAGCTCATTAATAAATTCATTTCCTAAAGATACCCAACACTGGTGAGAGAGGTTGAAATCAAAGAACACATACTTTTATTGTATAAAATATACGTAAAACATTTTGTTCTTTGGATATGGAACCCATACTTCATGATACACCGGGAACAACCTCCTATTTTCAGCCTTTGATGTAGAACGCCTTGTAGAAGTACACCTTCTAGACCCACGGACCACCAATCATCACCATCACATGTTCCAAAAAGATTTTGTTATACACCATCCTTTTGTCCTTCAATTTTCAGGATGCAATTTTGTTTTGTTTTCGATAGGTTAGGGTGAGAGAAATGATTTGCAATGGTTGGGTTTATATAGGCTTTAGAAATTGTGAGAAAATCTAGGTCTCATTAATTTTATGATGCTACATAAGGAAAGTACAACAATTCCTTCCATATTGTTTTTTCCTAAAAAAAAAGCCAGGCGTTGTTTCATGAACATCTTTTGTGAAAATATCAAGTCATCAATTGAAGGTAAGTTCCACAAACAAGAACAATGCATGCGTCTAGTGATTAAAAGCATGAGGTACAAAGGGTTCCAAAAAATGGTGTATAATAAATATTGTATAAAGTGATAAACTATCAAGGATGTTTCAAAATTACGTATTTACATTAGAGACTCAGATATTTCTAAGCTATTTCTATATAATAATAATAATAATAATAATAATAATAATAATTATGGGAGAGTTTTTCGTCCTTGACCCCAATTAGAAAGAATTGTCCTCCTTGGAACCGACTTTGAGCCTGTCCTCAAGGATTTGCTCAATCTCACATCGGGGAGAGAGACACCTCCCACATATGCTTTATAAGCTTGAACTCATAAGCACATGTGTACCACTACTACACATGTGGAATTGAGCAAATCCTTGAAGACAGGCTCAAAATCAGTTCCAAAGAGGACAATTCCTTCTAATTAGGGGTCAGAGACGAAAAAACCTCCCACAATAATAATAATAATAATAATAATAATAATAATAATAATAAATTGATTAATTATTTATATATATCAAAATCTTAAAAAAAAATAGCAATATATAGGTACATTGAATTAGTGCAGGAAAATGGTTTTTAAATTTTTAAATTTTTTTTATTTAACTTGAACTTGAACGGTAATTAACAATGCTTATATTGTAAAATTAGAGCACATATACTTTTACCAAAACTTTGAATCAGATATTTTTATTTAATATATCTCTATGAAATTAATATTATTAGTTCCCTTCACATCTAAGATATCTGAGATTAATATTAAATTAACCCTTGATCATTGGATAGGAATGTCAATCATGTAGAGAACTGCATTCTTTCCACTATTATCGGCCCTTAAATTATGTTTTATTAGTAAATATATTGTACTTCTAAACTTGGTACTCTGCTATATATATATATATATATATATATATATATATATATATATATATATATATATTTGTACAATACGACCTTCACTAGATTTAATGATCATTTACCATTTTAAATGTTTACAGGTAGAACCTTGGAAGATTATTGAAAAAACTCCCCAAATTCTTAAGTACAAAACAATCAGTCATAAGTACAAAACTCCACAAGGTCATGAAAGTACAAACCTTCTACTTGTAAAGTTTCCCATCTAAGTGAAATTAATCACAGGTATGTATAGATACAGAGGTTTAGATAAAAATTAGGCAAAAATATAAATTACGCCCATTAAATTTGGTAAATTATCTTTTTGATCATGTAAGTTCGTATTATTTGTCACTGTTAGTCCTTCATTCATAACTCCTGTTAACTATTAAAAATAAATTTTTAATAGTGAAAAACATTAAATTTTTTTTAACACAAAAATACAAATTACAACCTTAAGTTCTAATTTATGTCATTGTTAATCCTTTTTAACGGAATTTTTTTAACGGTGACAACAAATGTGAACTTAAGAACCAAAATGGCAAAAATAAAACTTATAGGATTAAAATCACACTTAACCAAACTTAAAGAGTAATTTATATTTTTACCTAAAAATTATCTTTGAAAACAAAAGGATGGTATTTTCTATATCAAATGTAAAAAAAAAAAAGGGATTGGAAGTGTTTCATGTGTATTAGCCATGAATATTTATATCTTTTGATATAAATGTTTAACTTGTTTTACATAGGTTAGAGAATATGAGAAATTACTACCACAAATTGTTTATATAAAATAAGTTGTAACGAGGTAAGTGATAGAGATAGAGACGTGAACTAAGTTGCTCGTTTGAGACGATTCACGCCATCTTGATACTATTATAAACGCAGAGAGGTTATTAGCATGCCATTACTAGGACATAACAAAGCGAACCACAAGTTGCACACCTTACAAATTTGGAAGGTAGAAGCTCCACCAAATTATATAACACCTCCTATACTTAGAAATAGGTAGAATTTTTCTATATTATTTGTTTAATGAGTAGAAGGATGCAGGAGAGTAGGTGAATATAAAAATGGTTTTGGAAAAGGTATGCTTTTTGAGTGATAAGAAAAGATCACGCGGGTGTGCTATTTTATAAGTTTAGGAAACAAAGAAAGCAAAGCTATACATATATAAATGAGCCACGAGTTTAACTCATACACATTAAAAACATAATAAAAGAAAATCAACATTCTGTTAAATAACTGTGTAAAGTGATTTACCGCTATTCTAGGTGTTTCATGACATTGGCATGAGAAACTAGTGAATCACCACTCTTGTAGGTGTTTTATGTCATCCAATACAAAACTATAGGGTCGCGATTTGAGGCCTAATCCCAAGAATAAGTGGAAGGTTGACCCAATAGGCCTAATCATAGAGTGAGTTGAAAAACTAAGTCTTAATAAATTAGACAACGGCTAGTATGGATTAAAAGATGACCAAACCTAAACAATAAACATGGATGTGAATGAACTCACTGTCCAATGAGATAATTTCTTCTACAAATCAACTAAACCGGATACAAGTATAATTTTGATAGCTACAGTGTTCCTTTCTCCTCCCTTCCTTCTTTCTCCCTCTTCATGGAGGGTCTCTTACATTATATATATATATATATATATATATATATATATATCTCCCTTTTTACCATCTTGATCCTACACTTGTTGATCATCTAAACCCTTACTGGAGTAACTGTCTCATCAGACACTCTCTTTGGTTTTTTCTGAGTTGTGGTAGCTAAGACAACACTGTTCAGGGGGTCTTCTTCACATAAATGCGGCCTAAAAAGCAGGTGCAGCATATTTAATGCGGTGGTAGCTGCTTTCCTCAAGATATTTTTGAGCTCTCAACTCTCTGGTACACTTGAGACACACCTCCCTATCACCGAAGCTTACTAGAAGGTTACCTTGGACTTTTAGGGTACACATTTGAGTCGTGCTTCTCCTATCCGAGGAGACATACTTCCTCGGACCACCCTCTCGTCCATATTGTGCTTATTAGATTCTTAGTTTGGTCCATCCAACACCATTCATTCGTTCTTGGATCACTATGCTCCCAATCAAGCCCAAGGCCCAATGTACTATTTGGGCTTTTAACCTCACAATAGCCCCTCAAAACTCTAGTTTTTTCTCTCATCCGAGGAGAAAAGTGGGGTTTTGATTTTTCATGTGTTAATGTTATATTGCCCTTTGACCTGCGCACGTGAGAGTGCTGTTTCGCACACCCCATAATTGCTACTAATGCTTTGGAGCTTGCAAGGCGTTATTAATTGCTCCAGACGGTGTTATGTTTCCCATATCCAATGGCGAGGCGCTGATCCAATGGCTGATATTTCTCCTTGGGTCTGTGGGCATAATAACTCCCAATCAATGTTGCCATCTATATAAAGCATCGAGGGAAATCACTTTCCCCTTACTTCACGAGTCTTCAAACTCTCTAGAGATTTCAAGCACTCAAACTTAAAGAACTCTTTACGTTACTAAACCTTCAACATCTTTTCCTTAAGGAATCTTTGAAAATATTCCTAAAGACCTCAGGGATACACATATACATTAGTTCTTGTAAGTTTCTATTTCTTCAAACTTTTCTTTTTCTACTCGGCCAACCTCTTCGGCCTTCCAGTTTTTACTCCTTTACACACAAATTTCAATTGTTTCCTTCTAACTCGTCCAAATGGGTAGATTTAAGCATCTAGTGGACTCCCCTGCCAAAATAGAAATTTTTAAGGATAAATATCACATTCCGCAGGGAGTAGCCTTGTGGTATTGAAAACTAAACTGAATAGATTTTGATAGGGAGGAAGGGGAGGTTGTCATTCTTGTGATAGTTTTTATAGAAGAAGGAATGACGCTTCTAATGAGTAGAATAACCCTAGATTCTCTTTTTAACCATAGGATGTGTCCTCATCAGTGCGCACCCAATGTCTTTAGGATTTTAGGTTGCGTCGAAGCTCTAAAGGAGCATCTAGGTCTGGGACTTACCTGGCATGACGTGGTCCATATGTACGAGTGCCACTCACAAGTCGACGGGGGGTTTACCTCAAGTCTAGATCGCCTATCGTTAGGCTCATCTCATGACTTCCCAAATCTAATAAAGGCATGAAAGACAACTATCTGATAAATTCAGGAGTGTGGCATGACGGTGTTCGCTGCCCTATCCGAGAGGGAAAGCCAAGTGGGATTCCTTAGAGTTAGGTTCCCTAGCAAGAGACTTAGATTCTCTTACTCTAATCATATTATTATCTTTCTGTCACTCTGCTGTTTTTAGACGAAAGAATTAAATTTTCTAACTGTGTTTCACTTTTCCGCTATGTTTGCAAATAGGATTCAAGTTGCTCCTCGGCTTAGCATTACCAACGTCGCAGCTCTTAATTATTTGCTTAGGTCAGAAATTTTTGTAACTGAGGACAGACAGCTGCGAGCTGTCCACCTGATTTTGGACTTTGAGCCCATTTCGAAGATACACCAAGAGGTCGGCCATGCTATTAGAGCTGGTGATCCACGAATAAACCGGATTGACGTATAAAAACTGAACTTCCTTACTCGAGACGACCTTCCCCCGGTCGTACTACCAATCCAACGGAACTTTCCATCGCTTATGGCTCCACTATAATAGGTTCCGCTCGAAGCAGTAACAGCAGCAGAAGAAGAGATTGCCTCGCGTTTATTCCTTAAAAAAGAAATAGACAAATTTCGCTTCGAAGAGGAGGAGACTAAAGGGGCCCTAATTATTCATATCTTAGATGCCGAGGACGAGTCTGATAGGTACTTGGGTGTTCGTGCACCAATTGTAGTGACTACTCGTCCGGACAGCTCGACCGAGGAGGAGAACGAAATGGCTTTGAATAAGGGGAACAAAAGCCTGAGGGATTTGCTGGCTGGGAGGAACACAGGATCAATCTCCACCAAAATTCCCAAGCCTAAACTTCCTCCAAATCTACCCCCTCCTCCCTCTTTGCTGCCTACTGATCTCAGACTGCACGCTAACCTAAACTTAAAAAAGAAGAGACTAGTGCAAGTGCTGGAAGAAGGGGAGGTGGTCCCTCAAAAAGGTATCAAATAGCAAAAAACGACAAGGGACGCTAAAGATAAGATGGCCACCTCCTCAGACAGTAGGGAGGAGCATATTGGGGGCGGGTGTGCCTCTCGCAACGCACCTGGTCCCTCAGGCTGGAGGTAGATGGGGTTGTCATCCCTTGGAGCTCCTCTATCAGGGAGTACCAAAGAGGCCACTCTACCCACATTGCTGAAGCTTTGGAGCAACCACTCCTTTTGCCAAAGGATATGGATGCTCTGAGGAAAATGAGGCAACAAGACCTCTTCTTGTCCCTCAAAAGGGACCTTGCCATGGTAAGTATCAATGTGCCCTTCTCAATAATTCATAATTATATATTTCTGCTACATTATATACACATATATTGTTATTACTTATTTATTTATTTACTTATTTTACTTCTGTGCAGATCACCTAGGAGGTTTTCATAGCTGAGGAATGGGTTAAGGATGCTAGGCATGACGTTAAGACTGAGGCTTACCTTCGCTTCTAGGTTGAAAAAGCCTTGGGGGCCGCGAAGGATGAGAACGCAGAGCTACTCTCCAAGCTTGTCGCTAAAGAGAGGGAGAGAAAGAATGCTCAGGTAGGGCTGAAGACTGCCGAAACTCAAGTTGACGACCAGCGCAAGCTGCTCTACCAAACTGAAATAGAGCTTGCGACATCAAGGCAACTTGCGCTAGATCTGAAGTCTAAACTTCATAAGACTAAGGAGGCTGCCTAATTGGCCAAGGAGGTAGCAGAGGCTTAGAAGCAGGTGTCCTACCTTCTCGGCGTGGAAGAAACACAAATAAGGCTCATTGAGGAGCTAGCCGAGGTATGCAGGGATTACTGCATAGTCACATGATGGATGCCCTTAACCTCGCAGGAGTCCTTGCAGACTCGGAGTGGAGGCAGCCGGGGAGAGTGTACTTCAATTCGGAGATTCGCGAAACCCCAGTTGTCATCACTTCTCCCTCTACCACTGTTCCTGAGTCTTCAAAGCAGCCCTCGACTATCTAGGCTGTTCTCACCCTCCCTGAGGCTACAACAAAACCTAGCCAGACTGGTGATCAAAGCCAAGGTGTTGAGGGGGCGAAAGATAAAGAGAAGTGTAGGGAGACTAAGCCCCCTTCTAAAGCTAAGGATGTTACTAAGGCCAACACATAGGAGACTGAGGCCAAGACCAAAGAGACTGATTCCAAGGCCAAGGACGTCCTTCCTTCCAAGTCAAGCCAAAAGGAAGACCCCCCCCCCCCCCCCCCCAAGGCCAAGAAGTAGTTGTTAGGATTTATTTTGTAATTTCCTTTGCTACAGTGCCTTTTGTTTTGCTTTTGTAATGACATTATGTCATGATAAACAATGTACTTTCTTTTTGACTTATTGAAACTGCCTCTTGTTCTATCTCATGCACCATTACTTTATGTGCTTTGAGGATTATTACTATTACAAATAGCATTGAACTATTGCTACTTTATCTTTAATAAAAACAAACAACAATACCTTGCTAACAATTTAAGCAATTCAACCAATTATCAGCAATAGAGAAGTTTACCATATGTAGGGGTGTCCAGACCCGACCGTGACCCGCCGGACCGACCAACCCGCCCGCTCTCCACCCGAGTTCAGCCTGAACCGACACTCCCCTCGGTCGGTTTCGGGTTTCCACGTCCAAGGCCTGACGCCGGCGAGTCGAGTGGTGCGTTTTCTTCTCCAAAACCCGAGCCACCCGACCCAATGAAGGTTATATGCAAACTCGGCAAAATCACGCTCAAATCCGAGGAAATCTAGCGAGTTCTCAACCATATTTGGTGAGATTTTTCCAGATCCGGCCATTCCCAGCAAATTTCGGAGATTTTGGTGCTGATTTCGACAATTTTGATGCAGATCTGGTGAGTTTTTGCAGATTTCGGCGATAATTTGCAGATTTCGGCGATGATTTGCAGCTCCGACGATGATTTTCAAGCTCCGGCGATGACCCGATCTCCACTCGAACAACCCGGTCTCCACCCGAACCTAAAACCAACCCGACCGATTGATGCCGGCGGTCGGTTTCAGGTTACTCCTTTTGTCCACCCGACTCCGGTGGGTCGGGTTCGGGCTAGGTCGAAAACTGACCCGGCCCGACCCGTGGACACCCCTAACCATATGCTTGCATTGTTAATAAATTCTTCTGCAGTGAAGGTTAAATCTAATATAAATATGCTATATACTTTGTAAAGAATAAAAGGGGACAGATATCCTTTAGATTATCCAACTCTTAGATGAACCATTAAAAACTTTAACTTACTCAGATCTGGCTATCCGAGGTGTTGGATACAAGCCCGAATTTGTTTTAACACTTAATGAAAAATGAAATATCAGATGGAAAAAGAGAAGTTTAAAACTGGTTTGTTAAATGGTTTAATTGTCCCTAGTTTAGGGAGAAGTGGGGGATTAGCTATGTTATGGAGTAGGGACATCAAAGTGGAAGTTCAAGGCTATTCAGGAAACTACATTGATGCAGTTATGACTAACCCGGAACTAGGATTCAAGTGTCGCATCACGGGATTCTATGGAAATCCTGAAACCTATCGTAGATGTGAGAGACCGCGCCCCCGGCCCCCCTTTTTATAGGGTGTTATTGGGCTAAACCCATGTGAATGGGTGGAGTCATGTTATTGCCTCTCAAAATGGAGGTTCGACTAGTTATATTTTCCCCCTTTAGATTAAGGGTTTTACAATGGAGTCGCCACTTATTTAATTATTGAAATAAACAAGAAAACCAAAATTGAAAATTCCTTATTTTATTTATTTGAAATTGAATTTACATTGATCATAGGAAATTACATGGCTTTGGTCTTAGATACAACTTAAGATAAAGTACATGACTTTGTTTCCTAGTTACAATCTAAAAATAAAAAATTACAAGGATAAGTATTTGATCTATTAACCCTTGATCTAAGCTCGGAGGCTATGTTACAAGGTGGGAAGGTGTTAGGCACCCACCTTGCCCGATGAAATCGGTCTTCTAGACTATGGTGGTCAACATTCATATCACATCATTCAATATGTTATCAATCAATTTGCATGTTGAATTTAAAGTGTGTGTGTGTGTGTGTGTGTGTGTGTGTGTGTGTGTGATAAACCCTAATTCAGTTTGTAAGCATTGCATATGGATTGAAAAATAGATTCTAGTGAATATGTGTGTATGGTGATATCCTAGATTCAATGATTTGAAAGAATTACAAAACAAACATGTTTTTCATATTTTTGATGTGAGTTTAAGATCTAAACTAGTGTTTATGCATGAACATGCAAAGAACAACCAAGAGCATGTGAAGAACACATAAGAACATTTAAGAACGTTCAAACATATTCAAGAGAATTTAAATAGTTACTATCATGCTTTAATCCTAAATTATCATCATGGCAACACAAAAAAAACAAGTTAGGAAAAGAAATTATACCTTCATGCAAGATCCATATGGTGGAGGAGGAGACTCTTAGAAGAGGTCCTAAGGGTGGAGGAAAAGAAGAGTTAGGAGAGGGAGAGTGAGTCTCACTCAATACCTTGAGTCTCAGGAAGACCAAGATATGACAAGACTACTCAACTTCACTAGAACTCAAGAGAGGGGAAGAGAGAGGGTTTTTTTTTTGTCCATGAAATGAAGGAGAGGGGGGTTTATATAGTAGTAGTGGAGGAAATATGAATGGAAGGCCATTAATGAGGGTTGACAAAGAATCATGAACCTAGACCTCATTTTAGCCTTTGGGGAAATCTGGTACATTAAATGGAAAGATTGGTAGGAGTGAGGAGCAAGCCAAAATTCGGTTTTCCCGTAGTTGTTGTAACAGCTTATGGAGCCAACTTCGAAAGATCATATCTGACTCAATTTTGATCGAAATTGCTTCGTTCTTGTGCTCAAATTGAAGTTCCGGATGTCTAGTTTCTGGAAAAATTAATCTCATTCATAGATTCAAAATATTCTGAGAGATATTGATGAAATAGTGAGCAGAGGTCATTTGTTAGAAAATGGTTTCAGCACAATTAACATTAATAGGTCCCAAATTAGCTCCTAATTAACATTAAATGGCTCCAATCACTCCTATTTCAGACTTAATTGGTCCCAAATTTACTCTAATTAAAAGATAATTGCACAAATTACTCATTGAATAATTAATGCTTAACTATCTAGTTAATTAGGTGTGTACAACCTTACCATAAAATGTAGTCCTAACTAATCAAATTATGACACATCATTGATCTCAAATTGATTATACTTATAACCAATCGAAATCAATTGTTCATAATCACATATAGTCGGACTCAACATGTGATAGTGCATCTCAGCCATTAAAACTTGATTTGATGATAACTTTCAATCTTGTGGTCCGATTAGGGCTTATGATCAGTCGATTTAATTGTTATAACATTAAGATCATTTTGGTGGAATGAGATTAAGGATCTAATGACCAGAATTAAGAAGTATATTTCCAAGGAAAAATTACCCTTTTACCCTCCCAGTGAGGTTAAATGCTGGTTGCAAAATGGGGTGTCAACAGAATGCCCCTCATTGACAGAGCTTGAAAAGCGAATGTCAATGTACGAAAGAGACACCTAACTTTGCAATCAGTATTTAACCGTGGTTGATGTATGATGCATGCAGATAAGAATGCAGACCATTATGTAGTGGATCAAAATGTGGACCGAATCTCAAGGGAAATTGCCTACGTACCTCTTGGTGAGAGGATCAGGTCCAAACGTAATTCATACATGCAACTCTCTCTTTTTTCTTTTTTTTCTTTTTTTTTTGGAAAAAAAAAAATGAGTACAAGACATGCTTACCAGTGGTGATCTTGAATTTTGAACGTGCTTCCTAGAGGTCCGCGGATTTGAATTTGGACGTGCTTCCCAAAGGTCCGATGGATTGAAGTTTGGACGTGCTTCCTAGAGGTCCGGTGGATTTGAATTTGGACGTGCTTCCCAGAGGTCCGATGGATTGAAGTTTGGATGTGCTTCCCAAAGGTCCGATGGATGGATTTGAATTTGGACGTGCTTCCCAGAGGTCCGATGGATTGAAGTTTGGACGTGCTTCCCAGAGGTCTGATGGATTTGAACTTGGATTTGCTTCCCAGAGGTTCAAGGATTTGGATTTTGGACGTGCTTCCCAGAGGTCCGATGGATTGAACTTTGGACGTGCTTCCCAGAGGTCCGGTGGATGGATTTGAATTTGGACATGCTTCCCAGAGGTTCGATGGATTGAAGTTTGGACGTGCTTCCCAGAGGTCCGGTGGATTTGAATTTGGACGTGCTTCCCAGAGGTCCGATGGATTGAAGTTTAGACGTGCTTCCCAGAGGTCTGATGGATGGATTTGAATTTGGACGTGCTTCCCAGAGGTCCGATGGATTGAAGTTTGGACGTGCTTCCCAGAGGTCCGATGGATTTGAACTTGGACGTGCTTCCCAGAGGTCCAAGGATTTGGATTTTGGACGTGCTTCCCAGAGGTCCGATGGATTGAAGTTTGGACGTGCTTCCCAGAGGTCCAATGGATTTGAACTTGGACGTGCTTCGCAGAGGTCCAAGGATTTGGATTTTGGACGTGCTTCCCAGAGGTCCGATGGATTGAAGTTTGGACGTGCTTCCTAGAGGTCCGGTGGTCCGATGGATTGATGTTTGGACGTGCTTCCCAGAGGTCCATTGAATTTGGACGTGCTTCCCAGAGGTCCATTGAAATTGAATTTTGGACGTGCTTCCCAGAGGTCCGATGGATTGATGTTTGGACGTGCTTCCTAGAGGTCCATTGAATTTGAACGTGCTTCCCAGAGGTCTATTGAAATTGAATTTGGACGTGCTTCCCAGAGGTCCAAAGATTTGAGAGGCATCATTCATGCTAATGTTTGAGGGCCTTTTACCCTAGTACCTGCAAAATAAATATTTTTAATTAGTAACGGAGTTATTCATTGAAAAGATTTTGGCATACCTAGCGAATGCCCCTAGTTTGAGACATCTTCCATGCTTCGATGAATACTGAGGATGGATAATTCTTTGATGTGGCACCTTTGGAGAATATGGAAGAGGATAATAGCTTTCTGTTCCTGCAGAAGAATTCAATGAAGACTCTTTTTTTTTTTTTTTTTTTTTTTTTTTAATGAAGGAATTGGAAATTTTTATTGATGATATATATATATATTTTTTGAAAACAACCTAAGAAGTATGAGCCTAATGCCCCTAGTCCCAAGGCTTTTTTTGAAAATTCCTTTATTTTTCTTTTCTTTATTTATTTTATTTTATATTTTTTTTTTGAAAGATTCAGAAATTTTTTTGAAAAATTTGGAAATCTTGAATTATTATTATTATTATTATTATTATTATTATTATTATTATTTTGAAAGATATGGAAATATTTTTCTTTTTATTTATTTATTCATTTATCTTTAAAAAAATTGAAAATATTTTTTTTTTGAAAATTTTATCTTTTTTTTTTTTTTTTTTTTTTTTGAGATTTGAAGATTTGTTCATTATCAAAAAGTGAAGAAGATGAAGATGAAGATGGAGTAGAAGTGATGAAGATTTATTCATGATGATTTTCTTTTTTTTTGAAAAACCAATCTTTTGAATGAGAATAACTTTGGCTGCAAGTTGATGTGGATTGCTGGATAAGTCCTTGCTTAATTCCTTCAAAAAGAAAATTTCAATTAGCAATGGATTTATTCATTGAAATGAATTGGAAGTACTTACCCAATGCCCCTAGTTTGGGGCATATTCCATGCTTAGATTGAAGTTGAGTTCATTTGATGTTGTGACCATTGGGGAACATGAAAGAAGATCATGGTCTGTCATCCTTGGTTCCTGCAAAAAGGCTTTCTTTCTCTAGCTTGTTAGAAACCAATTATCATGAAAACATTTTTGGCCATTACCATTAGTGTAGACATGCTTGCAAAAAAATGGGTTGATGCCTCAAATGAAAACATGCTTTCATGCAAGATGGACATATTCGCATACAATATAAATAGGCCAATGCCCCAAGTTTAAGCATGCTTGATGCAACACAAATGGGCTCAACATAACATGCACCCAAACAATTTTGTCACATTGTTTTGACTTTGTTCTCCAAGGTTGTTTGGGTGATTGAGACCGGGCCTCTGCAAGGTTGCCTACGTACCTCTCTCATAGAAGATCAGGTCAAGACGTAGTTCAAGAAGAACTGGATTTTGAAAAAGAATAATTTTTTCTTTTTGAACAAGAGGTGATCCTTTGAACAACCATTTTGGCAAATCAAAGTGTTTAAGAATCAAATAAATCTCTTTGACTAGGAAGGATCAAGATCATTAAACTCATGTAATCAAAATTTGCTTCTTTCTTTTGAACATTGTCAGATTAAGTCTTCAAAGGCAATCAAGAAATGAAATGTGATAATATTTATGAATCACATTGTTGGGAGCAAACAAGGAGAGTGCTTCTGGTTTGGAAGTTCTTTTGAGTCATTTTGAGGATTTAAGAAATTTTGTCCTTAGACATATCATCCTGTGGGGTTTGACAATTTTAAGCATTTTTTCTTTTTAATTCAAGAGAAAAATATTAATAGAGTTTAAGATGCGCTTACAATTAGCAAGACTTCAAAGAGGTCTTTACTCATGGGTTGTAATGTAGGCCGGGTTTGGGTTATGAAATGAAAGATATAAAAGGCTCAAAATTCCCTATGATGTTTCCCCCAAGTATGCATTACTCAAAAATCAAGTATTGGAGGAGTTTTCCCATTTCTTCTTTTTCATCTTCTCACTAGTCTTCATTGATCACTCCCAACAACAATCGTTTTTATGCTCAATCCTCTTGATTCATACCTCTAGACTTTCATCTTGTAAAACTCTGTTCTTTTTAGGTTGCATCCTCAAGTTTCCAATTTGGTATGATTTTCCAACCTTTTTTTTTTTTTTTTTTTTTTTTTTCTTTGGTCCTAACTTTTGCCTAGACTGCCCTTTTGGGTTTTCAGACTAGCGGGCTTCTTTTTTTTTTTTTTTTTTTTTTTTGGCCCTAACTTTTTCCTAGACCACCCTTTTAGGTTTTCAGCCTAGTGGGCCTTTTTTTTTTGGCCCTAACTTTTGCCTAGACCGCCCTTTTGGGTTTTCAGCCTAGTGGGCTTTTTTTTTTTTTTTTTTTTTTTTTTTTTTTTTTTCTTTCATCTCTTGATTGAATGAAATTTTGGGGACATTTTGCTCTTCTTGTTTTTCTCAGCTTAATGATTTTTGGTCATTTTGATGCACTTTCTAGACTTCTTTCTTGCCTCGATACACTCTCTAGACTTCTTTCTTATCTCGATGCATTTGCACCTTTGTGTGTTTGATGAAATCTCTTTTAGATGAATCTTGTATTCCTCTTGGCATGATGAATTTTGGGCTCTTCAAACTTGAAGCACACTTTTTTTTTTCTCTCACATTAATGGAATTTCATTTATCTTTCCTTGATTGAGTGAAACCTCATTTTTCTTTAATGATCTCTTGTCTTTAGCCTAATGAATTCTCCACCTGTCTTTCATGTCTTCTAGGAGAGTCTTATCACTTAGCTTCAAAGTTACAAGGTTGAGTCCTCTTCAACATGAGATTTAAGTATGCATAACTTGATTGTTCCCACCCCAAGTTAGATTTTAGTGGGTTCATGCAAAAAAAAAAAAAAAAAAAAAAAAAAAAAAAGGCTAAATGTTTGAAGGCTCAAATGGGCTAGCAATGGATAATGAACATTCTAGGTAATAGGAAATAATTTGGTTTAACCAAAGATGGCCTCTTATTCCTAGTAATGTTTACTTGTAGGCACAGTGATTCAAGCTCTTTTAATAAATTCATCTTAAAAGAAAAAGTATAAATGCTCTAATGTTGTGAAACAAAAGACCTTTGAAAATTGGATCAAGTGCATGGATTCTTGGGATTTTCCGATGGATGGATTCTTTTTGATTGCCTTTTAAGACCATTTCTTCTTACATTCTAAGTTAAGTAGCAAAAGTCTTTACATGGATCAAATGAAATTAATCATTCTTTAGTACAAGTCAATTGCTCAAGCCTTTAAACATTAAGATTTAGAAAATGTTTTGTCCAAGGGATCCTCACGTACCATTTTGAAAATGAGACTTCTTTTTCTTTTTTTTTTTTTTTTTTTTAAATCTTGAAAGAAAAAATTGGGTCTTTTTGAAAAAGTCACTAGGAAGTTCAATGGTCTTAGTTCAATTTTTTTTTAAATGACTCAAAGGCCCAATGCCCCTAGTCCAAACACTTTCTCATTTGAATTTTTTCTTTTTTCTTCTTTTTTTTTTTTTTTTTTGAAAGATTTGGAAATCTTGATTTTTTTTTTTACAATTTTTTAAAAATATATACATGAACAAAGTACATCAAATGCTACATGAATTTTTAGAATTCAAAGAAACATAGAAACATGGAATAAACAAACAAGCTTTAAACTTAACCATGATGTTGCAAACCAAATGTGGAGTGAGGCAAAGTTGGGCCGCTTGCTTCTTCGTGGTCCATTTAGGATGCTTGAGACTGGGATGCTTGAACCTTGATTGTGATGCAATGGCTTGGACTTGCACTTGGAAGGCTTCAACCTTGATTATGATCTTTTGACATTTGCTTGAAACGGCTTGGGCTTACACTTGGAAGGCTTAAACCTTGATTATGATCTTTTGGTATTTGCTTGAAATGGCTTGGGCTTACATTTGGAAGGCATGCATCTTGTGAGCTTTTGGCCTTTGATGTTGATCATGCATATACACCTTCGATGGGCTCAAGTGTTGGGCTTAGAATCATTCAAGAAACAAATTGGGCTTCCATCTCAAGTAGAGTTCAATCATAGGCTTTTGAGTTTGAGTTCGTTCACAACATACAAGGTTCAAACAATCATGATGGGCCCAAGCGTTGGACTTGGGTCATGATGGCTGAAACAACGGCCAAACAAATGCATAATGAAATGCAATTTACATGGACCGACCTAAAGGTAGGTTCTATGGGTCATTACAATATGGGTAGAAGGTAGGTTAAAGGTCCCCACAAGCTAGGACGTCGTACCTCCCAACTTGTGACGCCAGGAGCGCCGCGTTGGTCCGAACGGTACAGTTTGTCCCTATGAACCATCATGGCATAACCGTGATGATCCTTGTCGCGGTGGGTGGTAGGTTCACCGCTCGGTATGTGAGTCTCAGGAAGACCACAATCCACAGTTAATACTACCGGGCTTCTAGGCTAGCACACAAATAAAATAAATTTAATTCAAGCAAATGATGCATGGTATGCAATGTAATAACATATTAGACATATTATATACAAAAAAACAATAAACAAATAATGACATGGTTGGCCACCATAATCTAATTGAAGCTTAGCCCTCAATATCCCCAGTGGAGTCGCCACTGTGAGAGACCGCCCCCCCAGCCCCCCTTTTTATAGGGTGTTATTGGGCCAAACCCATGTGAATGGGTGGAGTCGTGTTATTGCCTCTCAAAATAGAGGTTCGACTAGTTATATTTTCCCCCTTTAGATTAAGGGTTTTACAATGGAGTCGCCACTTATTTAATTATTGGAATAAACAAGAAAACCAAAATTGAAAATTCCTCATTTTATTTATTTGAAATTGAATTTACATTGATCATAGGAAATTACATAGCTTTGGTCCTAGATACAACTTAAGATAAAGTACATGACTTTGTTTCCTAGTTACAATCTAAAAATAAAAAATTACAAGGATAAGTATTTGATCTATTAACCCTTGATCTAAGCTCGGAGGCTATGTTACAAGGTGGGAAGGTGTTAGGCACCCACCTTGCCCGGTGAAACCGGTCTTCTAGACTATGGTGGCCAATATTCATATCACATCATTCAATATGTTATCAATCAATTTGCATGTTGAATTTAAAGTGTGTGTGTGTGTGTGTGTGTGTGTGATAAACCCTAATTCAGTTTGTAAGCATTGCATATGGATTGAAAAATAGATTTTAGTGAATGTGTGTGTATGGTGATATCCTAGATTCAATGATTTGAAAAAATTACAAAACAAACATGTTTTTCATATTTTTGATGTGAGTTTAAGATCTAAACTAGTGTTTATGCATGAACATGTAAAGAACAATCAAGAGCATGTGAAGAACACATAAGAACATTTAAGAACATTCAAACATATTCAAGAGAATTTAAATAGTTACTATCATGCTTTAATCCTAAATTCTTATCATGGCAACAAAAAAAAAAAAAAAAAAAACAAGTTAGGAAAAGAAATTATACCTTCATGCAAGATCCATATGGTGGAGGAGGAGACTCTTAGAAGAAGTCCTAAGGGTGGAGGGAAAGAAGAGTTAGGAGAGGGAGAGGAAGAGTGAGTCTCACTCAATACCTTGAGTTTCAGGAAGACCAAGATATGACAAGACTACTCAACTTCACTAGAACTCAAGAGAGGGGGGTTTTTTTTTTGTCCATGAAATGAAGGAGAGGGGGGTTTATATAGTAGTAGTGGAGGAAATATGAATGGAAGGCCATTAATGAGGGTTGACAAAGAATCATGAACCTAGACCTCATTTTAGCCTTTGGGGAAATCTGGTACATTAAATGGAAAGATTGGTAGGAGTGAGGAGCAAGCCAAAATTCGGTTTTCCCGTAGTTGCTGTAACAGCTTGTGGAGCCAACTTCGAAAGATCATATCTGACTCAATTCTGATCGGAATTGCTTCGTTCTTGTGCTCAAATTGAAGTTCCGGATGTCTAGTTTCTGGAAACATTAATCTCATTCACAGATTCAAAATATTCTGAGAGATATTGATGAAATGGTGAGCAGAGGCCATTTGTTAGAAAATGGTTTCAGCACAATTAACATTAATAGGTCCCAAATTAGCTCCCAATTAACATTAAATGGCTCCAATCACTCCTATTTCAAACTTAATTGGTCCCAAATTTACTCTAATTAAAAGATAATTGCACAAATTACTCATTGAATAATTAATGTTTAACTATCTAATTAATTAGGTGTGTGCAACCTTACCATAAAATGTAGTCCTAACCAATCAAATTATGACACATCATTGATCTCAAATTGATTATACTTATAACCAATCGAAATCAATTGTTCATAATCACATATAGTCGGACTCAACATGTGATAGTGCATCTCAGCTATTAAAACTTGATTTGATAATAACTTTCAATCTTGTGGTCCGATTAGGGCTTATGACCAGTCGATTTGATTGTTATAACATTAAGATCATTTTGGTGGAATGAGATTAAGGATCTAATGACCAGAATCAAGAAGTATATTTCCAAGGAAAAATTACCCTTTTACCCTCCCGGTGAGGTTAAATGCTAGTTGCAAAATGGGGTGTCAACAGTAGAAAAGAATCTTGGGATCTTTTGGAAAGCCTTAGCCAAAAGTATCAACTCCTCTGGTTATGCTTTGGTGATTTCAATGAAATTGTATTGGTGGAGGAGAAATTGTGTCGGTGGAGGAGAAATTGGGTGGGGCACGAAGGTCTCAAGGGCAGATGAATTTAGAGAAGCAATACATCAATGTAAGTTCAAGGATCTTGGATACTGTGGCCTTGATTTTACTTGGTGTAATATGCAAAGGGGTGAAAGAAGAATGTATCTTAGATTGGATTGAGCCTTGGCTACTCCTGAATGGATTGATTACTATAAAGATACAAAAGTGCATCATTTGGTAGAATCCACATCTGACCACTGCGCATTGCTGATAACTGATGCTACTGTTCAAAAGTATCCAAATAGATGAAGATTTCAATTCGAAGCCATGTGGACCAAAAGGAAGGAATGCAAAGATATTATTAAAGAAGCCTGGAATGGTAGCCAAGAGTTAAACTCTCCAATTGGCATAGCTGCAAGGTTAAAATGTTGTGCTGAAAATCTCTCTAGATGGAACAAAGTGGTTTTTGGGTGAATTCCAAGGCAAATTCAAAAAAAAAAAAAAAAGGGAGACTCTCAGTACTCTGGTCCTCAGAGATAAATATGGCAGCCTGGGCAGTGAGATCAACATAATTAGAAAGGAGATTAATGATTTATTAGATAGTGAAGAAATTATGTGGCATCAGAGATCGAGGGTGCAATGGTTGGGCCTTGGGGATCGAAATACGAAATACTTCCACACTAGGGCCTCAGAAAGGAGAAAGAGAAACACTATCAACAATATCATGGATGAAAATGGAAATTGGTATGATTCTATTAATGGTATTGTAAAGGTGGTTGTGTCCTATTTTAAAAACCTGTATACCACTTCCTATCCGACTCACATTCCGGAAGTCCTGAATACAATTCCAACTAAAGTCACTGTGGATATGAATCAGTTCCTTATCCAAGAGTTCATAAGGGAGGAAGTTGAGGCAGCACTAAAATAGATGCATCCAACAAAAGCCCCAGGTTCTGACGGTATGTCTGCTATTTTCTTTCAAAAATATTAGGGTATTGTTGGTAATGATGTCATATGTATTGTCTTAAATGTTCTAAACTCAAATATGTCTATGGTAGAGATTAACAAAACTAACATTACTCTGGTGCCAAAAACAAAAAACCCCACAAAATTTAGACCCATAAGTCTATGTAATGTTGTTTATAATATCGAAAGTGTTAGCCAATCGTCTCAAAGCAATCCTTCCCTAGATCATATCAGAAAATCAGAGTGTGTTTCTCTTTAAGAGACTAATTACAGACAATGTTCTTGTAGCTTTTGAACTTATGCACTATTTAGAATACAAGAGAGAAGGCAAGGAAGGTTTTGTGGCAATAAAGTAGGATATGAGCAAAGCCTATGATAGGGTGGAATGAGGTTTTATTAAACAAGTGATGGAAAAAATGGGCTTCCATGAAAAATGGATAAATTTGATCATGCATTGCATCACTATAGTATCATACTTTGTCCTCATTATGGTGTTGCTTATGGTAGTATAATTCCCCCTAGGGGTCTCTGCCAAGGAGACCTAATTTCACCTCATATCCTTCTATTGTGTGCAAACGGCTTTTCCTCACTTATTAATGATGCAACTATGAATCAAAGAATTAGTGGAGTATCAATATGTAAAGGTAGTCCTAAGATCACATATCTGTTCTTCGCAGATGACAGCCTATTGTTTTGTAAAGCAAACATTCAAGAATGCCAAAAGCTTATTGATATTCTCCAAATATACGAAGCTGCCTCTGGTCAGAAAATCAATGCGGATAAGTCTGCAGTCTTTTTTAGTTACAATACCCCAAATGATAGAAGATGTGAAGTCTTGATATGTTGGGTCCAATGCAAGATACCCGACATAAAAAATACCTAGGCCTATCCTCAATTATTGGCAAGTTAAAGGTTGAAATATTTGCAGAAATTAAAGAGAGGGTGGAGAAAAAACTATCGGGGTGGAAGGAGAAAATTCTATCAGTGGGTGGCTGAGAGATCCTTATTAAAGCTGTCGCCCATGCAATTCCAACATACACTATAAGTTGTTTCCAGACCCCAAAAAATCTTTATGACGAGATTGAAGGTATGATGAGAAAATTTTGGTGGGGTCAAAGGGGTCAAGAATCAAAAGTTGCTTGGGTTAGCTGGAAGAAAATGTGTAAGTCGAAGCTGAATGGAGGAATGGGTTTTCGAAATTTA
Organism: Lithocarpus polystachyus; assembly: GCA_033629205.1. NCBI lineage: Eukaryota > Viridiplantae > Streptophyta > Magnoliopsida > Fagales > Fagaceae > Lithocarpus > Lithocarpus polystachyus. The sequence goes on along the minus strand of CM066165.1, from coordinate 41,837,932 downwards.
TAGGCTTTCAACCTTGCTATGCTAGCTAAGCAAGGTTGGAGGTTAAAATCTCGAATCCTAACTCTTTGGTGGCCTAAATCTATAAAGCTAGATATTATCCGCATGGTGATATTTTTAGAGAAAAACTTGGATCCAACCCTTCCTATGCTTGAAGAAGCATCTTGTATGGGTTGGAAGTGGTGAAGAGAGGTACCCAGTGGTGAGTTGGTAATGGCAATAGGATACATATTTGGGAGGATAAGTGGCTACCTATTCCAACAACGTACAAAATAATCTCCCCCCCCCCCTCCCCCCAAGACCCTTTGATGATTATCTTAGGGTCTTGGCGCTGATTGACAAAGATACGAGGAGGTGGAAAGCTGATGTAGTAAGATCTTTGTTTTTGCCTTTTGAAGTAAGGACTATTTTGAATATTCTTCTCAGCCACAACCTTCCAAAAGACCAAATCATATGGGTGGGTAATAAAAAGGGAGAATTCACTATGAATAGTGCCTATTATATTGTTGTTGGGGTACTAGATACAATGGAGGAAGGTGAATGCTCTTCGGGTGATCCAAGGAGTCCTCTATGGAAGAAGCTATGGCACTTGAACATTCCATCCAAGATGCAAATCTTTGCTTGGAAAATGTGTATGAATGCTCTTCCAACACCTATGAACTTGCAAAGAAGAGGAATTAATCTATGTGAAATTTGTCCGGCTTGTGGGAAGGAGCCAGAATCAATCCTCCATGCTCTAGTTAGGTGTGAAGTGGCTAAAAGAGTGTGGAGATGTTGGGTGGATGGTCCCGTTGACTTATTGAATGTAAACATGGATGTTATAGACATTGCAATGCAAATATATGAGTCTGGTACGTCATGAGACCTAGAGATTTTCTTTGGAGTTGCATGGGCAATCTGGTATAACAGGAACAAAATAGTGCACGAGTCCTCAAGTCAGCTTCCTGAACATATTTGGAGCTTTGCTAAGAGATCTATACAAGAATTCAAGAGTGCCTCTATTTCTTGCTCTCAACTCTTGAATCTGAAAGAAGAAAAGTGGACAGCGCCTCCTCTGGGGGCTTTCAAGATCAATGTTGATGGTGGTCTGAAATTGAAAGGAACTGGGAGTTGTTATAAGAGATGCAATCGGTACAGTTCATGTTGCTTGCTGTAAATATCTTCAGGGACAGTACTCGGTGGAGGAAGTCGAAGCGCTAGCTATGGAGTGCGGTCTAATTCTTGCCAGAGAGCAAAAGCTTCCTCAAATCATTTTGGAATCTGATGCCTTAACAGCTGTTAATAGCGTCACAGCAGCTGAAACAAATGGCAGTCTTTGTCATGTGTATCAGGGAATTCTTAATTTGCGTTCTTCTTTTAGCAGCTGGAGAATCAAACATGTGAAAAGAGATTACAACAGAGCAGCTTATGAGCTTGCGCAGTATGCAAGGCAGAATGAAGTTTCTCATGTTTGGAAGAGGGTCTGTCCTCCTATGGCGTCTCTCGTTGTCTGGGCAGATTGTACTTAGATTGTACTGTGTTGAGCTTCTTTTCTTGTGCTTTGTGTACTCCCTTTTCTTTTGGCAATGATATTCCAATTTGTGTTCAAAAAAAAAAAAAAAAAAAAAGAAGAAGAAGAAGAAGAACAACCTCCTATCAATAGCCTTTGATGCAGAACTTCTTGTAGAAGTACACCCTCCAGACGCACAGACCACCAATCATTGCCATCACATGTTCCAAAAAGGTTTTGTTGTACACTATCCTTTTGTCTTTCAGTTTTCGGAGTGCAATTTTGTTTTGTTTTTGATAGGTAGGGTGGGAGAAATGATTTTCAATGGTCAAGTTTATATAGGCTTTAGGGATCGTAAGAAAATCTATGTCACGTTAATTTTATGATGTTACCGAAGGAAAGTAAAACAATTCCTTCCATATTGTTTTTCCTAAAAAAAATGCTGGGCATTGTGTCATGAACATCTTTTGTGAAAAATATCAAGTCTTCCATTGAAGCAATGATGGAACTAAGTTAGGGCTGAGGGGGCCATGGCCCCAAAATTTTTTTAAAAAAATTTATTAGTATACATATACACATTGAAAATTGAAAATTTTCTCAAATTATATATTATTGGCCCCTCTCCTCTACCGAAATTTACAAATTGACCAAGCCTTTTACTTGATGTCCCAAGAATAACAAAAAAAAAAAAAAAAACCTTTGAACCAACCAAAAATACCCACAAAACATATTACATTTTCAACCTAAACAAACTCAATTGTCCCAAAAATAACAAGAGTAACTTTTAAACAAACCAAAATTATCAAAAAATTAAGCAACAATCCAATTTAAATAAAAAAGACACAAAACAACGACAAATCTAAAATCACAAAACACAAATCCCCAATTTTTAGCCCCTTACCACTCAGTGTTGGTCTTGACTCTAACTGCAGCATTAGTTGCCCAACAGTGGTATGTTGACTCTCTCTCTCTCGCTCTACTGTACTTTTTTTTTTCTTTGTATAAAACGTAGACTGTGAAACAGATGAATAATTTGTGCTTTGTGGTGGACTGTCATAAACCAAGTCATAATGTCAATACAAAGTGACTATTGTGTGTGTGGCCGTTAATTAATCTCAGTGAGTTGGGGTGCAACATGTGTGGCTATAAATTTTTTTTTATTTGTAGTTTTAAGGAAATATAATCTTGGTATAGTAGTGGCGTTAACTAATTTTGAATGTTGTGTTAATAAAGTAGTGTTAATTTATTTGGGCTTTTGGGGCCTCCGGCCTTTTTGAAATTAAATAGTTGTGTTAATAAATTAGTGCTAAGCAACAAAGGCGAGTGAGTACTTAAGTTAATGGAATATGATTATTATTATTATCTTTTATTGTGAATCTGTGATATTAGGGAACTTAATGGACATAATCTAAATAAAAATTGTAGTTAAGTTTTGTCTTTTATATATACAAATTGCGCTATTAATACTATAAATTTTAGTAAATAAATGTTATTACTTCTGTCTCACTTTTTTTGTCCTCTATTCCATTTTGAGACGTCTCCAAATATTGTCCTGTTTCTAAAAATAAAAGTCATTATTTTACTAATTTTCCTATTATACCCCTATTAATTTACTAATTCAATTTTTTGATAAATTTTTTTAATGGTATTTTTGAAAAATTATACATTTTTAAAAGGTAGACAAGACAAAAAATGATGTTTTCTTAAAAAGTGTGACTTTTTAAACAGGACAAAAAAAAGTGGGACGAAAGAAGTACAAACTATGTTATCAATCACAAAATAGTAATTGACATATTTATTTGCTTTTTGTTGAAGTAGAACCAATTACATTTATTACTGCATTAACATATGTTTTTTTAATGAACTGCTACATTAGTATATCTTATGAATACCATATACCTTTTCTTTTATCCTTTTTTTTTTCCCTATATATTCTATTTACTTTTTAACTAAATAAAACATGAGATATGAAAATGACGAAATATCTGAAAATATTAAACAAATAATGGAATGCAATATCAGACACGTATTTTCAAACAAAAATTTTCAGTTTTTAAACAACATTCACATAATTTTTCACTCACACATATTTCCAAAAAAACCTTTTAAACTTGAAAACTGTTGTTTAAATACACGTACCAAATGGGCCCTAGGTTTTTATAAGATAAAGTATCATGTCTGTATTCATTGAAAAAAAATCCTTACAAATCAAGAACCTATTAGAATCCTTCTCAAAAAAAGAAAAAAGAAAAAAAAAAAAAAGAACCTATTAGAATCGTAATCAAAACAACATAATTATTCAAATAGGATCAAACTTTGTAATTAATTCATTTGGAGATTTTCATTATCAAAATTTAGTGCACAATAAATCCTAGGTAATTTTGTGATTTAAAGAACATCGAGTTCTATCTTTTCAGATGATGTAGTTTTAAGGTATTACGAAATGATAATTTTCTATCCTCTCTTTCTTTAATATTAAATGTATGCTAACTTATATTTTTATGGGAAAAAAAATTGGTTATACTTTGGCCTCTCTTGGTTTAAATCCTAGTTCCGTTCTTGCATTGAAGGTAAGTTCCACAAACAATGAATTGAATACCCCAAATTGGATTTCCATATTAGAAAATATAGTACCAAATATGCTTATATAAGTTTTCATTTTATACTCATTAATGTCATTTAATTTTCATGCAAAAACAGATTGCAAAGCAAAAGTACTAGTCAAAATATTTAGTATTCTCAAAAAAAAAAAAAAAAAAAAAAGTGACTGTAAAAATCCTTATTGTATATTTATAAACTACGCAGTAGAGAGAATGAGTTATGTACTATGAATGATCCTTATTGTAAAAATCTTGGTTGTCCCAATAGGTTGGCAGCTTGTTTAACACATAAGAGCAATGCATGCATCTAGTGATTAAGAACATGATGTTCAAAGGGTTCCCAAAAAAAAAAATGGTGTATAATAAATACAGGGTAATTATCAAGGACGTTTTCTTCGTAAGCAATATATAGGTACATTTTCTTATTCTCTTTGAATTGAATTAATGAAGGAAAATGGTTTTTTATTTTTTTAAAGTTGAATTTTAACTGTATATAAAAATGCTTATGTAGGGATAAAGGGCCTAAATATGAGTATTGGGCTATGGGCTGTGTCCAAGGACATCAAGTAGCTCGACGATAGGTACTAATGACAGAGGTCTACAGAGCAATGGCCCGTGGAACAAGTTTAGTCATGAGGAATTGGAAATGTTGTCCGAGGAGAAGTACCTGCTCGGTTGAGCAAGGTAGGGGTCATACGTTTGACCTTTCGTCAAGAACATGGTAAAAGACTATCATTCTAGCAAGGATAAACATCAGGAGGGGTAAGACAAAATAGATTTGGGAAATATTTGAAAGGAAAGTTGTTAATTACCACCACATTGAATGCTCTGCAGCTAACCCCTTGGCCGCATTGATGTGGAGGTGATACCTGAACAGTAATCTCCAGTCTTACAGCTAACCACAGAGACTTCAGGAAAATGCTGATAAGACAAGTATCAAAGCCAGCAATCTGATTTACACGTGGAGGGCTGAGATGAAGTGAGGAAGGGAAATATAAAAAAGGAAATTCCCATTACAAAGGGATCACAAGATAATTTGTAGAAAAATCACTGTACACTCAAGAATTGTAATTGTAGTAAAGTTTATGGAAAATATATAAGAACAACCTTCCTCGGACTTTGCCGAGGAGGATTTTCCTTGCTCAAATTGTTTGTTTCATGCTTTACCATAACAACTACCTACTGTGATCATTATCCAACTCTTTGAAAGTTCAGTTTCAAGTCCATTCTCTACAAATTCATTGATTTGGGCTCTTTGGGCCATTGACCTTTCTTTTGGGCTTTGGGAATAAAACGTGTCCTTACAGCTTATATTGTAAAATTAGAGCACATATGCTTTTACCAAAAAAAAAAAAAAAAAAAAAATTAAATTATTATTTTTAGTATATTTTCTCTTCTATTAGAATCCTTAAGTTATTGGATACATTTTATTTATATTTTCAAATTTTAAAATGTTTCATTTAAACCTCAAATTTTCAAAAATTGTTTCATTAAAATTTTCTATCACATTTTTTCCATTAATACCATCAAACATTATGTGCAGAGCTGCTTTAATTTATTTTTATTTTTCAAAATTTGAGGTTTAAATGAATTTACCCAAAACTCTAAGATTTAAATAAAACTATCTTAAACTATGAGATTGAAATGAAACTCTTTTAGAAAATTTGAAGTTTACATGAAACATTTTGAAATTTCAAGACTAAATGAAACATACTCAAAAATTTAAGATTTAAAAATTAATTTGCCCTTTTTAAAAAATAAATGAAATAAAACTATAAAAATCTATTAGAGGTTTTTAGTAGAAGTTGTTTTTTTTTAATGATATTTTTGAAACTATAAAACTTCTATTACAAAAATAAGACTATGTAAACTTCCTTTTAAGTATAATTAATTAATATTTCACGGGAGGGAGCTTGTATTAAAATAAATAATTAGTGGTCTATTGCTATAAAAAATGATATACATTTTTTTTTTTTGGTGATCTCAATTTACCATGTGTGAGATTGTAGTGAAATTATGTAAGGGATGGAATCTCACCAATGTGAATTATTCCGTTGCGTTCTATTATATTGAGCACTCATATTGGTGTGGGTATAATAGAAAAATGTTTCAAATTTACATATTTAAGCTAAAAACTACCCACATCAATCAATCTATAAATGTGTAAATTTACATTGTTACTACAGTAATTGTGTATATTTGTATAATTACTATTTACATGCAAATATTTTTTTTAATTATTTCTTTTATATATATATACACACATATACAGAGAGAGAATAATAAATAATTACTAAATAAATAATATTTTAATGAAATATAGTAAAATAAATAATTTGATATGGGTTTTTTTGAATGGTGGTTATGTAAAAAAAATAAAAAATAAATAAACAAAATTGTTTTGCATAAGCTGATATGTGAATGCTCTAAATTAGGACTCAAGTCTTACTTGTAGAATCTTAAAAAAATAAAAGTCTTACTCATAGAAAACAAAATTAATTAATTAATTAATAAGAGAACCACATTACATTTTCATAATTCACAAAGATAATTAATCTGTGACCTGTTCGATTGTAATATGTGTATTTTAATGGTCTGCAAAAGTTATTGCTCATTTGCAGAACTTGTTCCCTGCTGAGACTACAAAAGCTATTGGATTTGAAGTTCAAATTATACTTTAGAAATTAAAAATGGAGTATTTTTTAAACCAATTTTACAATCTTCCTTTCTTTTCCATGTTCTGGAAGAAGCCTCCGCAACAAAAATAGCATGAAACATTACTCTGGGAGAAGCAAACTATAACATTGCAAATGAGGCTATCATTTTACTCATGTAAGAGAGACAATTCAAAATAAAAAAACATAATTCAACTTATTAATAAAATCATTTCCCTAAGAACCCCAATCATTACCTGAAAAACAAAATTAAACGAAAAGAGAGAATGAAGGGCTTGTACTTTTATTATTCTTATTAAAGTAAATAACAAATATATATATATATATATATATATATATAAATCTTGAACCCAAAACTTCAAGATATACCAAGAACAACCTCCTTTCATTATATATGTTTAATTGTAGCTTTGTGTGTGTGTGTGTATATATATATATATTTTTAATTTATAGGGCTATATTAGAAGTACCGAATCCTCACGTGTGAGCTCATAACTAATTTTTACTTCATATGTGAGCATCTATCACATTGACCTAACTTGCCTTAACATATAAATCTTTTAAAAATTATGAATAAACAACTCTCTAAAAAAAAAAAAAAAACTTGTACTTTTACTTAATATGGGACTCAATCCTTATACGTACGTAAGCCAGTAAGAGTAAGAGGCACCCCTTAATTATAAGAGTTGCACCACTATACATGTATACATGCACTAGTTCATGCAGAAGTTGAACCATAGCTTTGATAACAATTTTTTTTAACGAGGGAGAGAAGTGCCCAAGGGTCCAAATCTGCATAGCTTTTATTTTTTTCTCACAAAAATTTTGATAGGTTAAGAACAGGGACGGAACTAGGATTCAAACTTAGGGGGAGGCCAAAGTTCTTTATTCAAGAATTTTAGAAAGTTGGAATATTAATACTAGAGGTTGACAACGATACATTATTAATATAAATTTTTTTGTATTTTTTTAAATCAATAATAGATATTTATAATCAAGAGTTCTATAAGTCAATTGACACATCTTGATATTTTTAAGGTTTGACTGAGGTTAGACCAATTCTTATTCTACCCACATTATAATTTTTTTTTTAAATCTTTTTATTCATTTCTCATAATTTTATACCTAATAACTTCATAATGCAATATATAAAAGATTCTTAAAAAAAAAAAAAACAAAACTATAGTTAAAAGTTCAAATCCATGTCTAGTATTACATTAATAAAACAACTAAAATAATGGTTAATCAACATTATGTACTAATATTCAGCGAAAAAAAGGGTGAGACAATTATTGATGTCTTGGTTAAGGAATTTTTTTATTTATAACTACTTGGTTAAGGTTGAGGTAGCATAAAGATGTGAGATCTTTTTCTTTAAAAAATTTCCATTTTGAGAAAGTATAGTAAAAAAAAGAAAAGAAAAAGAGATCTAATAAACAATCACATAATAATGCACGGTAACTTTTAATCTTCAACTATGTAAATAATAAAACCTTTTCCATCACTACATTAATTTAGCTAAGGCACAAAGTTTATTACCAATAGACTAATCACACACATGCTCTAGTGACAGTTAGGTAAGACACAAAACAATAGATTGTTGTTTCATATGTGTATTACATTCATGCATACATGCCAAGTGTGTCCCAAAGTTAATAAAAAATAAAAAATTAATAAAATTCTATCATTCAAAAAAAAATAAAAATTTTCCACGGGTTATGTTAAAGAGCAACAACTCTTCAAAAAAATAAATTTTTTTCATGGGTTAAGTTAAAGACACCAGCTGATCCTAATTGTCGGTGACACTAATTGAAGTGTGGATGGAGTGATTAGCAACATAGGAGTTGTCTTTGTGACCATGGGATGAAGTCATTTGAGAGGGATAAAGAACTCTCAAATGAGAGGTAAAAATTTGGTAAAAATTATTGGGTTTTTGTGATTTATTTTGTTAGGATTTATAATTAATTTGTTATAATTTTTTTTTTTTACTTAGACTGTGTCCAAAGATTTTTTTTATTATCTAAATATGTGAATTGTTTTGTAGATTTTTCTTGTTATCTGGATTTGTAAATTGTCCAAATATTTAGCTAAATGTTTTTCTTGATATTCTTGGGACAACTAGACAATAGATGATTTGATAATTTTTTTCATTTTTGGTTTCATGGGTCAGCTTGTAAATTGCTTAGGAGGGGCCGGGCCAAGTATATTAATTTTAGAGCCAAAAGTAAACTTTTTATGCTAACATATATACTAGGGAATTTTTTTTCAAAGCCTGGGAGGGCATGGCCCCCCTCAGCCCCTAGGTAGTTTCGTACTTAAACACATGTTATATGGGTATGAATGTAGGAAATGTAGTAATGTTATGTAAGGGATGGAATCTGGCCTAAGTGTATCACCCTGTTGCGTTCTATTTATATTAAACCAGGACTCAAGTCTTACTTGTAGAAAAAAAAAAGCCCTTACATATCCAGATAACATAAAGGGAAATGAGAATTAACGCACTCGAGATTAGTGAGAATCCAAAATCAAAGTCTAGTTGACTCAAGGCCTAGACATTAACCACTTGCTAGGTTGGTTAAATTAAATATTTTCACTCCCACTATTGTTATTACTATCTTATACTGAAAATTTGAAATACGCCCAGATAATCTGTCAGATTGTTATATGTGTATATTAAATTGCATTAAATGGTCCTAATCGCACAAATTTACTCACGCATGTGTGAAAATCTTAAATTCGGCACAAAAAAAAAAAAAAAAAAAAAAAAAAAAAAAAAAGAAGAAAAAAGAAGAAAGAGAAGAGAAAATCTTACGCTCGTTTGTAGAACCCGTTCCCTAACAATACAAAAACTATTGGATTTGAAGTTCTTTGAATGAGCCCTGTTAAAGACTGGGCTTGTATTCTAACAAGCCCATCATGTTAATTTCCTTATTTATTACATTCACTATAATATTTAAATATTTAAACTGAAGCTCAATGCTTTTGAGTGTTTGGGAACACTTTAATATCCACTTATCCCCGTTGGTATAACTTCATTTACTAAATGTTACCTTTTTTTTTTTTTTTTTTTAAATTGAAATACTAAAAGTTACCTATCCCCAAAGTCAGCATTGCAAAATGCCTTAACAAGTGGAATTCCTAAATAAACACCCCCTTTTTTTACTCAGGATTTGCATTTCAGAAAAGTAGAATTCTAAAAAAAATATTTATAGAGGTATTTTGTTTGTGGCTGACGCTAGGCTTGTATGTCATATTAAATGAGTACAGTACAAAACTACAAAAGGCCAGGAAAATGGTTAAATATGTTTCAGAAATAAATCCCTTTTTCTTTTCCATGTTCTAGGAAAAGTTTCTACAAAATAATATTAAAGATGATGTTTGAGATTCGAACTTTTATCCTTATTTTTCTATATATATTGTGGGGGTAAAAGGCCCAATGCCAGATGATGGGCCGCGGGCCTGTCCGAGGAGGCCATCCGTCCGAGGACACCCCGTCCTGAGGAAAGTACCTGGCCTGACTCCTCTCTGTCGTATAAACTACGTGAAGGAGAAAAGGACTTGTCCGAGGAGAACTTACTGCTCGGATCATCAAAGGAACGGCCGAGATGAATGTTCCAGCACCGGTCCTGATATTTCCGAGGAGTCCCCTGACTTATATGGGCCAAAAGGGACAGGTGGCAACAAGGAGATATTTCACATAAAGCTGCTGACACCGCATTTATGTTGACAGGACCCTTGAATAGTGCTACCTCGGTTACTGCAACTCACAGAACATCAAAGAGGGTGTCTGATGGGACAGACACTCAAGTATAGGCTTGGATGATCAACAAATGGAAGGCCCAGATCGTCTGAAAGGGAATATATAATGGGAAAAATCCACCATGGAAGGAGGCAGGAGAACAATCTCAAGAACTCCTGTAACAATTCTCATTGAACACATTTACTAGAACAAAGCTCCTCGGATTGTGCCTAGGACGCTCTTTCACTCGATTCATCTCTGTTTGACCCACTAAAGCCTAGCTCTTCAACCCACTCTCTTACAAATTCATTGCGAGGATATCTTTTACTCGTTGGGTCAGAGTCCATCTCTCCTGTAGGCCCAATCTGTAACTTGTGTCCTTACATATATATATATATATATATATATATATATATAAAGGGTAAGAGCCGCAAGTATCATTTTTACTCACGACTCAAAATAACAATACACTATTCATTTTATTTATTAATAAAATTCATTTCCTCAAGAAAATCGATCATTACCTGACAAACAAAATAATGAAATAGAAACTAAGAAAAGAGAGTGAGATCAAAGAAAAAATAATTTTATTTCTCTTACAAAATATCAGTAAAAAAAGAAAAAAAAAAGAAAGAAGCATTAATTATTTTATATTGAACCCAATACTCCATGATACACCAAGAACAACCTCCTATTTTCAACCTTTGATACAAAACTCCTTGTAGAAGTACACCTTCCAAACCCATTGACCACCAATCATCGCCATCACATGTTCCAAAAAGGTTTTGTTATACGCCATCCTTTCGTCCTTCAATTTTCAAAGTGTAATTTTTTTTTTTTTTTGGTATTTGATAGAACAAGATGTGAGAATTGATTTACAATGGTTGGGTTTATATAGGTTTTAGAAATTATGAGAAAATCTAGGTCACATTAATTTTATGATGCTACATAAGGAATGTACAACAATCCTTCCATATTTTTTTTCCTAAAAAAAGAGAGGCATTGTGTCATGAACATCTTTTGTGAAAATATCAAGTTTTTCTTCCATTGAAGGTAAGTTCCACAAACAAGAAATTTAATACCCCAACTGGATTTCCATAATAGAAAATATAGTATCAACTAATTTTCATGCCAAAGAGATTGCCAAGCAAAACTCCTAGTCAAGTAAACAAAGAGTGGGATGATTGTTTATTCGGAATGTACTCCTGGGGCGGTAACATTCTCAATTCTTATCATAAAATTTCTTGTTTTATATATTTATAAGGGTATGTTTGGTACATTGAATGTAGATTACATTAGTAATAGTAATCTTTATTACTGGGAATAGAAGACATTGTAATGGAATAATTATTACTATTCATAAGTTTGGTTGTTACATATGGAAAGCTTGTAAAAGATAATGTATAAGGAAACTTTATATTTTTGGAAATATATTAATTTTAAAACCTATTATATGCACTAAGGAATAGCTATTACATCCAATTTAAAGAGGAATAGCTATTCTTCAATTTAAAGAATAGTCATTCCAATGTAGTAACTAATCCATGTAATAAAGATGCAACCAAATGACCGAATTGTTATTACACATGAATAACTATTCCATTACATGAGCTATTACAGCATACCAAACGTACCCTAAAGGTTCATGTTAACGAGTACTTTTAGAATATTGGTTAACAATAAATTTTAAGAAAGTTTTGATATCAGTTTTATGATAAATGAAAAAAACTGTTAAAACATCAATTACTTTTTTTTTTCTTTTAAAAACTTTCTTTAAATAGATTATTAACCAATACTCTAAGGACATTCATTAACATTTCTCATTTATAAATTATGCAATAAAGAGAATGAGTAATATTCTATGAAATATGAACAGTCTAGATTGTTAAAATTCTCGTCTGTCCCAATGGATTGGCACTTCGTAGCTTGTTTAACACGCAAGAACAATGCATGCATCTAGTGATTAAATGCATGAGGTACAAAGGGTTCCAAAAAATGGTGTATAATAAATATAGTATAATAAAGTGATAAAGACGTTTCACAATTACATTAGAGACTCATGCAGCTATTTTTTTTTTCTATATATAATATATATAGAAACACACCAAAAATCTTAAAATTTGTTAGCAATATATAGGTACATTGAATTAGTGAAGAAAAATGTTTTTTTAAATTATTTAAAAAAACATGAACTTTTTTTTTTTTTGAGAAACAAAACTATTTGGTAACAGTTTTTGTTTTCTATTTTCAAAAACTTGTTTTTAGGAATATAAATAAAAAATAATTTTCTTGTATTTTTGAAATAAAAAACATGTTTGGTTAGTTGAAATTAAAAAAAAAAAGTTTTTTAAAGAAAAAAATAGAAAAAACTAAAATATATTGTTACTAGGATTTGAACTCTAATGATAACCCATTAACTAAGACAAATTCATTAAATTAAATGCATATTTTCATTTTCTTTTGAAAATTAGAAATTAAAAACAGCCTTTTGCATGTTTTCAGTTTCTTTCACAAATTAAATTTTGAAAATAGTTTTTGTTTTCTGTTCATTTTGGGTTATCAAAGAAATTTTTTAATCTCAAAAATAGAAAATTGTTTTTGGAAACAGAAAATAAGGAGAAAAAATAGTTACCAAGCATACCCTTATTTATCCAAGAGTGACTCATAGCATTTTCAATTCTTATCATAAAAATTATTATTTTATACTTATAAATTATGCAATAGCGAGAATGAGTAATATACTGTGAATAATCTTTTCTTTTCTTTTTTGTTTAGAAGGACTATGAATGGTCTTGATTGTCGAAAATTGTCTGCTGTCCTAATGGGTTGGCAGCTTGTTTAACTCTTGAGAACAATGCATGCATCTAGTGATTAAAAACATGAGATACAAAGGGTTCCAAAAAATGGTGTATAATAAATATAGATAAACTATAAGGGGTGTTATTATCACAATTACATTAGATACTCAGCTATTTCTATATATAAATTGATTAATTATTTATAAATCAAAATCTTAAAATTTGTAAGCAATATATAGGTACATTATCTTATTCTCTTTGAATTGAATTAGTGAAAGAAAATGGTTTTTTTTTTCAAACTTGAATTTTAATGGTAAATAGCAATGCTTATATTGTAAAATTAGATCACATATACTTAAAAAAAAATCATTTAAATTATTATTTTTCAGTATATTACCTTTTCTATTAGAATCCTTAAGTTATTGGATATAAATTTTACTAATTTAGGTGAAAATGGATAAAGCTCTATCAAGATTAAATACTACCTTATCAAGTATTTTTTTTTAAAAAAAAGGTGAATTATACTTGTTAAACCTTAAAGCCAAGGACAGACCCAAGATTTGGATTGAGAGGGCCAAAATATAAATTAAAAAAATCATGGGTACTAACAACTACTCAAAAATCATGGATATCTATTCTAATTACTTTATTTACTCTCTAAAGTGATCGGACTCACTTAATTATATTGGTACTCAAAATTTTTTTCGGGGTTCAAAGTATTATGAAATGAGAACTAAACTAAAGCTTTCATTTTTCTTAAATTTTCTACATGTTCTTATGACTACAATGTTAGAATATTCACATCAGTCAATGTATAATAGTGTAAGGAGTAAATTTGCACATCTAACTCTAAAAATTACTGTGTAATCATGTTGTAAGGACACAAGTTACAGATTGGGCCTACAGGAGAGATGGACTCTGGCCCAACGAGTAAAAGATATCCTCGCAATGAATTTGTAAGAGAGTGGGTTGAAGAGCTAGGCTTTAGTGGGTCAAACAGAGATGAATCGAGTGAAAGAGCGTCCTAGGCACAATCCGAGGAGCTTTGTTCTAGTAAATGTGTTCAATGAGAATTGTTGCAGGAATTCTTGAGATTGTTCTCCTGCCTCCTTCCATGGTGGATTTTTCCCATTATATATTGCCTTTCAGACGATCTGGGCCTTCCATTTGTTGATCATCAAAGCCTATACTTGAGTGCCTGTCTCATCAGACACCCTCTTTGATGTTCTGTGAGTTGCGGTAACCGAGGTAGTACTGTTCAAGGGTCCTGTCAACATAAATGCGGTGTCAGCAGCTTTATGTGAAATATCTCCTTGTTGCCACCTGTCCCTTTTGGCCCATATAAGTCAGGGGACTCCTCGGAAATATCAGGACCGGTGCTGGAACATTCATCTCGGCTGTTCCTTTGATGATCCGAGCAGTAAGTTCTCCTCGGACAAGTCCTTTTCTCCTTCATGTAGTTTATACGACAGAGAGGAGTCAGGCTAGGTACTTTCCTCAGGACGGGGTGTCGGACGGATGGCCTCCTCGAACAGGCCCGTGGCCCATTATCTAGCATTGGGCCTTTTACCCCCACAATAGCCCCTCAAAATTCCGGCTTTCCCTCTCATCCGAGGAGAAAGGTGGGATTTTGATTTCTCTAGGGGTAAAACCCACTAATCTTCCCAACTTATCCACTAGAAACAGAATTGAATGAGAATGCTAACTCGGAGTGCGCAATGTGTAATGACGAGTTTGTGATGGTGTTACAGTTTTGAGTGGACGATCGGAGGGATTTGGGTATGTTTGAGGCCCCAGATGACGTTTCAAATTGATGTAGAGGAGTGCTAATTTACCCAAGGTACGTGGTCCGAAGGACCAGGCATGACCAAGGTTCTGCTCGGCACTTAAGGGTGCTGATTTACCCAAGGTATGTGGTCCGAGGGACCAGGCATGACCAATGTTCTGTTCTGCGCTTAGTGATATTAGTTTACCCAAGGTGTCTGGTCCGAGGAGCCAGGCACGACTAAGGTTTTGTTTAGCAGGAGGTCTGAGGGACTCGACGTAGCTAAGGCTGTGTTTAGCAGAGAGTCCAAGGACTCGGCATAGTGAAGGAGTTGCTTAGCAGAAAGTCCGAGGACCCGGCGTAGCTAATGCTCTGTTTAGCAGAGGGCCGTAGGGACCCGGCGTAGCTAAAGAGTTGCTTAGCAGAGAGTCCGAGGACCCGGCGTAGCTAAGACTTTGTTTAGCAGAGGGCCCAGGGACCTGGCGTAGCTAAAGAGTTGCTTAGCAGAGAGTCCGAGGACCCGGCGTAGCTAAGGCTGTGTTTAGGAGAGGGCCTGAGGGACCCGGCGTAGCTAAAGAGTTGCTTAGCAGAGAGTCCGAGGACCCGGCGTAGCTAAGGCTTTGTTTAGCAGAGGGCCTGAGGGACCCGGCGTAGCTAATGAGTTGCTTAACAGAGAGTCCGAGGACTCGGCGTAGCTAAGGCTTTGTTAAGTAGAGGGCCCAGGGACTCGTCGTAGCTAAAGAGTTGCTTAGCAGAGAGTCCGAGGACCCGGCGTAGATAAGGCTTTGTT
Organism: Lithocarpus polystachyus; assembly: GCA_033629205.1. Lineage (NCBI taxonomy): Eukaryota > Viridiplantae > Streptophyta > Magnoliopsida > Fagales > Fagaceae > Lithocarpus > Lithocarpus polystachyus. Next base: position 41,822,079 of record CM066165.1, on the reverse strand, counting down.
TAGCAGAGGGCCTGAGGGACCCGGCGTAGCTAAAGAGTTGCTTAGTAGAGAGTCCGAGGACTCGGCGTAGCTAAGGCTTTGTTTAGCAGAGGGCCCAGGGACCCAGCGTAGCTAAAGAGTTGCTTAGCAGAGAGTCCGAGGACCCGGTGTAGCTAAGGCTTTGTTTAGCAGATGGCCTGAGGGACCCGGCGTAGCTAAAGAGTTGCTTAGCAGAGAGTCCGAGGACCCGGTGTAGCTAAGGCTTTGTTTAGCAGATGGCCTGAGGGACCCGGCGTAGCTAAAGAGTTGCTTAGCAGAGAGTCCGAGGACCCGGCGTAGCTAAGGCTTTGTTTAGCAGAGGGCCTGAGGGACCCGGCGTAGCTAAAGAGTTGCTTAGCAGAGAGTCCGAGGACCCGGCGTAGCTAAGGCTTTGTTTAGCAGAGGGCCTGAGGGACCCGGCGTAGCTAAAGAGTTGCTTAGCAGAGAGTCCGAGGACCCGGCGTAGCTAAGGCTTTGTTTAGCAGAGGGCCCAAGGACCCGGCGTAACTAAAGAGTTGCTTAGCAGAGAGTTTGAGGACCCGACGTAGTTAAGGCTTTGTTTAGCAGAGGGCCCAGGGACCCGGCGTAGCTAAAGAGTTGCTTAGCAGAGAGTCCGAGGACCCGGCGTAGCTAAGGCTTTGTTTAGCAGAGGGCCTGAGGGACCCGGCGTAGCTAAAGAGTTGCTTAGCAGAGAGTCCGAGGACCCGGCGTAGCTAAGGCTTTGTTTAGCAGAGGGCCCAAGGACCCGGCGTAACTAAAGAGTTGCTTAGCAGAGAGTTTGAGGACCCGACGTAGTTAAGGCTTTGTTTAGCAGAGGGCCTAGGGACCCGGCGTAGCTAAAGAGTTGCTTAGCAGAGAGTTCGAGGACCCGGCGTAGCTAAGGCTTTGTTTAGCAGAGGGCCTGAGGGACCCGGCGTAGCTAAAGAGTTGCTTAGCAGAGAGTCCAAGGACCCGGCGTAACTAAGGCTTTGTTTAGCAGAGGGCCCAGGGACCCGGTGTAACTAAAGAGTTGCTTAGCAGAGAGTCTGAGGATCCGGCGTAGCTAAGGCTTTGTTTAGCAGAGGGCCCAGGGACCCGGCGTAGCTAAAGAGTTGCTTAGCAGAGAGTCCGAGGACCTGGCGTAGCTAAGGCTTTGTTTAGCAGAGGGCCTGAGGGACCCGGCGTAGCTAAAGAGTTGCTTAGCAGAGAGTCCGAGGACCCAGCGTAGCTAAGGCTTTGTTTAGCAGAGAGTCCGAGGACCCGGCGTAGCTAAACCCAAAAAGCGTTTTAATGTGAGGACACTATGGGTAGGGTCAGGCACCGCGCAATGGGTGTGATCGGCCACCGAGCCGAGGACACGATGGGTAGGGTTAGGCACCGCGCAATGGGTGTGACCGGCCGCCGAGCTCGGCATTAAGACTTATCCTCTTTGGGAAGCTAGGCCCGCAAGGTTTATCTCCCTGCGGAGCTCCTTTGATTTGCTGCACCATCAACATATTCCTTCTAGAATAAAAGTTCTCGAGGCATGTACTTGATGTCAAAAGCCCCTAGAGCTTTGCCCCATTTAGCAACCCTCCACATGTAATTAACACCTCAAAGCATAGACTCTGGTCTCATGTGGTGACTTGCTTACATAGTATATTGGCCACCACAATAGCCTTACCCAAGGATTCTTGCTGATGGGGGCCTAACCGTTGTACTCACTATCACACAAGCTCTTCCCACAGACGGCGCCAATTGTAAGGACACAAGTTACAGATTGGGCTTACAGGAGAGATGGACTCTGGCCCAACGAGTAAAAGATATCCTTGCAATTAATTTGTAAGAGAGTGGGTTGAAGAGCTAGGCTTTAGTGGGTCAAACAGAGATGAATCGAGTGAAAGAGCGTCCTAGGCACAATCCGAGGAGCTTTGTTCTAGTAAATGTGTTCAATGAGAATTGTTACAGGAGTTCTTGAGATTGTTCTTCTGCCTCCTTCCATGGTGGATTTTTCCCATTATATATTCCCTTTCAGACGATCTGGGCCTTCCATTTGTTGATCATCAAAGCCTATACTTGAGTGCCTGTCCCATCAGACACCCTCTTTGATGTTCTGTGAGTTGCGGTAACCGAGGTAGCACTGTTCAAGGGTCCTGTCAACATAAATGCGGTGTCAGCAGCTTTATGTGAAATATCTCCTTGTTGCCACCTGTCCCTTTTGGCCCATATAAGTCAGGGGACTCCTCGAAAATATCAGGACCGGTGTTGGAACATTCATCTCGGCCGTTCCTTTGATGATCCGAGCAGTAAGTTCTCCTCGGACAAGTCCTTTTCTCCTTCACGTAGTTTATACGACAGAGAGGAGTCAGGCCAGGTACTTTCCTCAGGACGGGGTGTCCTCGGACGGATGGCCTCCTCGGACAGGCCCGCGGCCCATCATCTGGCATTGGGCCTTTTACCCCCACACATGTAAATATAGAAAGTTACTATTTATATGCAAATCTATGTTTTAATGCTTCTTTACTCATATTTAGAGAAAGATGATTTGAGAGAGCAATATAAAATTAATAAAAAAAAATATTTTAATGAAACGTAGTGTAAAATAGATAATCTCATATAAGTAGTTTTAAGAATATAGTTACTTAAAAAAAAAAAAGTAAGTTTTTACATTAAATTGTATCACTGAGTCAAAACTCCAAAGGTCCTTTCCTGTGGGCTCTTAAATTCTAAATCTACGGTGCAAATTGACATTCTCCTTATTCTTCTTCTTCTTCTTCTTCTTCTTCTTTCTTTCTTTCTTTTTTTTTTTTTTTTTTTTTTTTTTTTTTTTGCGTCTCTGTGTGTGTGTGTGTGTGTGTGTGTGGGGGGGGGGGGGGGGGGGGCGCATGGCTTACTGTTAAGGAGTGTTTTAGAAGGCCAGGGGGGCCAGGGCCCCTATAGTTCCGTCCCTGTTTGTAGTTAAGCTTAGGGTATGTTTTATTTATATTTTAAACTTTAAAATGTTTCATTTAAACTTCAAAATTCTAGAATCATTTCATTTAAAATTTCTCCCACACTTTTTCCATTAACACCATTAAACATCATATGAAGAGTTTCTTAATTGATTTTTTTTCCCCCAAAATTTGAGGTTTAAATGAATTTACCCAAAACTCTTAAGTAAGTAAAACTATCTTAAACTATAAGATTGAAATGAAGGACAAAATGGGCAAATGCCCTTTTTGCACAAACAGAGCAGCATTCTGCCTCCTTTCCCAAACTAATTAGAGAAATGCCCCTCTTTTGTAACTCGATTTTCACAAAATCGAGTTAAGTCCTATAGTAGCATTTTTAAGGATCATATAGCGATGTTTTAAGGACATATAGTGGCGTTTTAGAACTGAAGCTCTATCAACTCAAGATATAGGTTAAAAAAAAAATGCCTATAACTGGAGTTTATGGAGCTCGAGTTCCAAAACGCCATTATAGGTCTTTAAAACGTCACTATAGGCTCCTTAAAAACACTACTGTAGGGCTCCAGAATTTTTTTTTTTTTAAACTCAATTTTTAGATTGTCGAGTTACAAAAGAGGGGCATTTTCCTATTTAGTTTGGGAAAGGAGACAGAGCACTGCTTTGTTTGCGTGAAAAGGGCATTTGCCCATTTTGTCCATGAAATGAAACTCTTTTAGAAATTTTAAATTTTAAATGAAAAATTTTAAAATTTTAAGATTAAATGAAACATACTCAAAACTCTAAGATATAAAAAACTAATTTACCATTTTTTTTTAATAAATGAAACAAAACTATATAGTCTATGTTGAACTTTTACTGAGAGTTGTTTTATTTAATGATATTTGTGAAACTATGAAATTTCTCTTACAGAAATAAGACTGCGTAGACTTTTTTTAAGTATACTTAATTAATCATTTACAGGAGGGTGCTGGTATAAATTAACATAATTAGTAGTCTCATCTAATTACTGCAATAAAAAAATTATATATTTTTTATTTTAGTGATCCCAACTTACCATGTGTGAGATTGTTCAAGAGTTGTTGAACAATTTGTGCCATGTGCACCAGACGTTAGCCTCATCATTAGTATCACAACAACATAGATGTCACATCAACTGTCTTGCAAGTCTCATGCACATCCATGCAAGCCCACTACACAAGCATCTCGAGTCACCTATTGACCATGATCATTTCCCACGTACTACATGTTGTGAGTGTTCTCGCAACGCCCACTGCTCGAGATGTTTCCATCTGTTTATGAAGCTTTCGAAAATTAGTGTCAACCGTCACTTGTGATCGTATGTTATCTTGACATGCCTTACGCGTTTTGTCATTATATAAAGTCTAGGCTTCCCAAATTGTTCCACCTTAATTTTAAGGAAGGGGGATAGAGAGATATCATGGCCCAAGAGCCCCAAAACTATTGGAAACCCATGTACTTCTAGAACAAGCAAGCTAATATTGAATAAGATTAAGGTTAGCTTAGGGTTCTTTAATATATAAAATTTACACTATGTTTATTGATGAAGCCGAAAATTGACCTCATCAGTATGCTCCTCGTCAGTGTCGATGGACAATCTCTAGTACCTATGTTTAAGAAAAGAAAGGCAAGGGAGGTTTCTACCAGTGTAAGGCCAGTTGAGAATACTCTGATACTAAAGTCAGATTATAAGTTCTTAAAAGAAGTTTCTAACAATTCTCTCCCAATGTTTCATGTGTCCTTACCTTAGTTCTATTTCCCATTTTATAGTTTGCTTTGGGTTGGTGCAGTTATGTTTGTTAATGCTACTCTGAGCGTTTTTCTCCTGAGAGGAACGTGGCATTAATTGACAATGATGATTTTGTTTAAGGTGTAGCGGGTGACCGTTGTGCTATTATTGCTATTGTAATGGTTCCGGCGCAGTCATTGCTTGTCAGCTGTCCTGATGGCTTTTATTTGCACTTTTAATGTACGCACACCTGTCTTCTTACATACTGATGGGGTCTTGCCCCTGAGTTTGTCTCTGTCTTGGACGTAGCTAAGCTCGTCTATCTCCTAGACGTCCTAATCTTGATACTCGTCAGTTGCCCCCCCATTCCGTGGTCGTCATGAACTTGGACGATCTTAGGAATGTGATTGGATGTGACGATTCGTATCTTCTCGGTTCCTGAAATTTCGGTTCTAGTCTTAAATGTGAAACGATTGGCCTCCAAGAAGCGAACTTATGTGAGTCATTTGTTCGTGGCGTGTGTGTAATTTCCTAGATTTTTGCGCACCTTAATTTCATTTTTCCTTTTTAGAAAAACCGTTCTTCTTCCTCTGCTTTGTTTGGTCTGAACTTCTGTGCGCTTGGGGAAATCTTCATATTTTTCTGGTAAGGTTCCTTCTCTTTATGCTTTGATGGTTGGTTTTGATTTTCTTAGCCAAGAGTGCCCCTTGGTCTCATTTTTCTTCGCTTGATTAGGAGTTTTCTTAGAATATTCCTCAGGTCGACGCCCACAAGTGGGGCTATTTATTCCTTGTTCTTCTGCCCTTAAGCCGGTATTACTATTCCTTTATCCTTTAGTCTGTGAGTCTTTGATAAGACATCATTCAGAGATGGATACCATCCAATATAGGGTAGATGATGTTCGGTCTAGCGAACTGGAGACTGGGTTGTCTTCCAATGCTAATTCTTTGAGTAGGGTAGTAGACACCGCCGTTTCAAAATTGCCCTCATCTTCTTCTTCTCGCCTCTTGCATGCTCTTTCCGAGTCTTGTTCTTTGAAAGAAAGTCATCTAAGGGGTTTTAGGAAGAGGTTTCAGTTTCCCAAAGGAACCTCCGTTAGATTGCCTTGCCTGGGTGAGAAAGCTTGCAACTTTGCTCATGGAGAGGTATGTTTCTATAATGCTAACTTTTTGTGTGGCCTTCGATTTCCTGTCCATCCGTTTATCTTACATCTCCTGAGTGAACTCTAGATTGCCCCTGGTCGGCTCATCCCCAATGCTTGAGGACGATAATAAGCTGTATGTCCATTTGGGTGTGTGCTTGTGACAGAGAGATGATCAGTTTAAATGAGTTTCTGTTTTTGTATCGCTTCAAGGCTTCTACCCATTATGGGTATTTTGAACTCTTGCCCTGGGATAGGAAATCTAGAATTGTTAGGGGTTTTCCCTCGTCTTTCCGTGATTGGAAATCACACTATTTTTTCGTTTCTAGAACAGGTTGGGAAACCTTATCCGAAAATTTTTGGGGGGAAGTCCTAAGATTACTACGAAAATGGGAAGTTCTAGCGCTTGGTGCGTATTACCATGATCCTTCTTTGCTCTGCTTCCATATCTTGATTACTTGTCTGATGAAATTCCTACTTTGATTCTTTGCAGATCTTGATCGCCTTGACCTCGAAGATCAATATCGCCACCGAGTTCGAGCTGCCCTTGCTTATGCCCGTGAAATAGAGGATTTCGACAACCTAGTTGATCCTCATCACTTGTATGGTTGTTGCTTAGATCCCGAACCCTTAAAGTACGTTTTGGAAAAAAATCCGTTGAGAAGAGAAGAGTAAGTTCATCTATTCCTGGCTTCGTTTTTATTAATTTCGTCTATCGTCTAATTGGGGATTGCCTCTCTCCTTTTTTTTTTTTTTTTTTTTTTAATTACAGAAATGGCCATTAGATATAGCAAGGATAAATATGCCCGTATCAAACACTTGAAAAATGAGCCTTTAGCCAATTTGACTTCGGACTCAAAAAAAAGGAAGCTAAGTGACGAGAAGGCTGACACTTCTGCTCCTCTTCCTCATATCCATATTGCTCCTCCTTCTCCAACCCCATATTTGGAAGTTACTGCCACTACCCTTCCACTTACCCGTGCAAGAGGTAAAAGCAAATTAGGGATGAGTGTATGGGACGGCCTCGCTACAGCCTTGGGTCATGTACACAATGTGATTACCAACGATGAACTGTAGGGTTTATCATCCATTCCATCCCATGAACTCGTCAGTTGGCATAGCCATAAATTAGTGTAGGTATGTAACTCTGTTCTTTCAACATTACTTTTTGGATTTGCCTATGTGGATGTACATAATTTCTTCTCTTATCTACTTATTCCAACTAGGTCCTTGGGGAGTTGTTGTGTATCACCATTAATTACCTGAACGCAGAGGAGAAAGTTGTAGTGGCTACGTCGAAAGTGGAATTTGTGGAGGTTGAATGTTCCCAATTGAAGAAGGATTTGATTGCTGCTATGAATGAGAGGAATGAGGTGAACTAGAAAATAAAAGAGCTTACTGAAGCCCTACGTGTGGAGAAGGCTTTGGTCATCCAGAAGGATGAAGAGATTCAGGCTGCATTTCTAAAGACTGACGAAGAGAGAGATAAGGTCGTCCAGAAGTTCAAGCAGTCGGAGGAATTCTCAGACCTTCAGTTCATGCAGTACTTTAAAGGGTTTGAGCTTTTACGCCGATGGACCATGAAGCACCATAGTTTGGCTGTAGACTTTTCTAGCTTGGATTTTGAGAAGATTGATACTGAGGTTCTTGAAGACGAAGCGAAGGAGCTAGAAGAAGCTGAGTCAGGTGCCGTGGAAAAACACAAAGCTGCTGAAGGAAAAGATGTTGATAAATCTACCGCCCCTCCTTCATGATTTCTCTATCTTCTTCTTCTTCTTCTTCTTCTTCTTCTTCTTCTTCTTTTTTTTTTTTTTTTTTAAAAAAATTTAAGAACAATGGGTTCCCCTTTTGTTTTTGGGTTTTTTAACAAACAGTGATTGCCTCCTTGTTTTGAGGCATTTATTTTGACAAACAATGGTTGCCTCCTTGATTTGAGGCCATTATCCTAAACAATTCCTTGCTCTTTTCATGCTAGAACTTGGTTACTTTATGCTATAACTTTGTTGTTGAATCTTTTGTCCTTGTGATTTTGTCATTGTTAACTTTTGTTGAAAAGGTTTTGAGGACCTTCATAAGTTGGGTTTGATCCCATCATTTTCCCGTCTTTGGTTTTTAGTCTCGTCATTTACATTGACGAGGTCCTTACCCTTGCGATTTAGACTTAGCATTTTCATCGTTTACCTTGGAATTTGATCTCGTTATTCATATTGATGAGATTTTTATCCTTGTGATTTAAACTTATAGTTTTCCTCACTTATTTTGGACTTTGATCTCATCATTCATATTGACGAGATTTTTATCCTTGTGATTTAAAGAAGCTTTTCCACCATGGACTGTTTGTTGCTTTAATCATTTGAAAAGAATGGCTCTGTAGATGCTTGGCCAATTTTATTCATCCTTGCTTATGAAGAGGAATTACAAGGGCATAAACTTATGGAAACACAAAAGGCGCTAAAAATAAAGTACTGAAAGGGAAATGAAACAAACACATAATGAAAATTGATATCTTGCTTATCTATGAGTAAATAAACGATATGTTCCAAACCCTGGAACTTATTAGGGCTGAGGCTTTGTTCCCTTACTAATGATACTTCTTAAGGTGTTCTGCATTCCAATGGACGAGGCAAAGGTTTCCCTGTCATGTCTTCTAGGTAGTAGCTTCCCCTCCTTGAATAACGGATGACCTTATACGGGCCTTCCTAGTTGGGGCCCAGTTTCCCATTGTTTGAATCTTTGGTGGCTTGTGAGACCTTCCATAGAACCATATCTCTAGGATTAAAACGCTTCAGTTTGACCCTCTGGTTGTAATACCTCGTCATCCTCTCCTGGTAGAGGGTCATTCTCTGGGCTGCATCGTCCCCAACTTTGGGTCAACAGTCCAGAGCTAGCTTAAGGCTCTTGTCATTACTTTGCTCTTCGTACCATGCCCTTCTAATGCTCGATACTCCAACTTCCACAGGAACTACTACTTCTATCCTAAACGTCATTTTAAAGGGTGTTTCACCTGTTGGGGTTCTTACCGTCGTTCTGTAAGCCCACAACACTCCTGGGAGCTCGTCAGGCCATGCCTTTTTTGCCCCCTCAAGTCGGGTTTTGATCAACTTGAGCAAAGTTCAATTTGTGACTTTTGTTTGGCCATTGGCCTATGGGTGACTAGGTGAAGAATAGTGGTTCCTTATTCCCAGCTCCTTGCAGAAATCCCTAAAATTATGACTGTCAAACTGTGTCTTCTATTGTCGCAGATAATGATTCGTGGAATCCCAAATCGGCAAACAAGATTCTTCCACACAAAGTGCTGTATCTTGGCCTCCGTTATGACTGCCAAAGTTTCTACTTCCACCCACTTTGTGAAATAGTCAATAGCGACGACTAGGAATTTTACCTGCTTCTTACCTGGGGATAGGGGGCCCATTATGTCAATTCCCCATGTGGAGAATGGCCAGGGTGAAGTTATGCTCGTCAAATGCTCCGCGGGGACATGTTGAACGTTCCTAAATCGTTGACACTTGTCGCACTTCTGAATGACCTGAGTTGCATCCTTCTACATTGTTGGCCAGAAATATCCTGCACGAACGATCTGTCTGACGAGTGAACGTGGTTCAGAATGATTTCCACATACTTATTCGTGGCTCTCCCTAAGAACATATTCAGCGTCTTCTGGATCGAGGCACTTCAAGTAGGGTTCAGAGAATCCCCTCTTGTAAAGCTCGTCATTCAAGATTGTAAATCTGGATGACCTAACCTTGACTTTCCTTGCTTTCGTTATATGACGAGAGATTACCACTTTTGATGTAAGTGATTATTGGATCCATCCAGCTTTCTTCTGATCGTACATAATTCACGTCAATCCCTTCAACGCTCGGAAGATACTGCACCTCCATGAGCAATCCAGGTCGTCGTCTGTTGGTCTCCGACGATGCTAGTCTAGCAACCTCGTCCGCTTCAGAATTTTCTTCCTAGGGTACTTGAGTAATCTTGACATCATCAAAGTTAGAAATTAACTGATTAGTAAATGCTAAGTACCTCTTTATCCTATCCTCCTTGGCCTTGTACTCATTGGTCATCTGCCCAGTCACGAGTTTTGAATCAGAATTCAACTTTAGGTTTTTCACACCCAGGGCCTTTGCAACCCTTAGGCCCGTTAGGCTGGCTTCATACTCTGCTTCATTATTCATTGTTGGGAATTAAAGCTGAACTTCGTACTTGAGGACATCCTTCTCAAGGGAGAAGAGAATCACTCCTACTCCGCCTATGCCTGACACTGCTGAGCTGTCTGTGTATATCGTCCAGTAATCTGATTCTGGCTCTTGATCAGCTGTAGTGAATTCAGTGACAAAATCTGCCAGCACCTGGGCCTTAATTGCTATTCTGGGCTTGTAGTCAATGTCGAATTGGCTTAGTTCCATTGCCCATTGAATTATTCTCCCCGCTGTGTCTGGCCTACCCATAGCCTTTCGCAATGGTTAGTCCGTTATAACTAGTATTATGTGTGCTTGGAAGTAGGGACGAAGCTTTCTTGATGCAACAATCAAGGCGAAAGACAACTTTTCTATCCTTGGGTATCTTGCTTCCGTGCCCTGGAAAGCCTAGATTGTGTAGTAGATCGATTTTTGAATCTAGAGCTCTTCTTGGATCAATGCCGAACTAACAGATGTCTGAGAGACGATTAAGTATAGAAACAAATCTTCTCCTTCGACGGACGGACTCAACAATAGGGGCTTAGACAGGTAATCTTTAAGTGCTTGGAAACTTTGCACTCATATGTCCATTGGAAAGCCTGCTTCAATGTCTTGAAAAACGAGAGGCATTTATCTGTAGCTCTGGACATGAACCTGTTCAAAGCTGCTATGTGCCCTGTCAGTCTCTGTACTTCTTTCACATTCCTTGGGGACATCATATCCAGTTTGGCTTTAACTTTCTCAAGGTTAGCCTCTATACCTTGCTGTGAGACCATGAACCCTAAAAACTTGCCTGACAAAACTCCAAACACACACTTCGCTGGGTTCAACCTTATTTGATACTTCCTTAATGTGTCACAAGTTTCTTTGAGGTCATCTAAGTGCAGCTCTTCTATCCTGCTCTTCACAAGCATGTCATCTACATAAATCTCCATATTTCGCCCAATCTACTTGCTAAACATCTGGTTTACTAACCTATGATAAGTAGCCCTTGCATTATTCAGGCCAAATGGCATAACTTTATAACAGTACAACCCCTGGCTGGTAACAAACACAGTCTTTTCTTGATCTCCTTCATTCATGCAGATCTGATTGTAGCCTGAAAATGCATCCATGAAAGTCAGTAACTCATGGCCGGCTGTTGAATCCATAAGCTGATCAATCCTGGGAAGTGGAAAGCTATCCTTTGGGCAGGTGCGATTGAGATTTGTGAAGTCTACGCATATACGCCATTTCCCATTTGACTTTTTTACCATTACGACGTTGGCTAGCCATTCAGGGTAATAAACTTCTCTGATGAACCCAGCAGTCAAAAGCTTCTCTACTTCTTCCACAACAGCTCTGTTTCTCTCAGGGGTAAAAACTCGTAGTTTTTGCTCGACGGGCTTTCTGGTTGGATCGACATTCAGCTTGTGCTCTATCACTTTGTTTTCTATGCCTGGCATATCTTCATGAGTCCAGGTGAAGATATCTAGATTCTGCTTCAAGAACTCCACGATCTTGGTCTGCAACTTTGCGTCAAGTCCTGCCTCCACTTTTGTTACCTTGGTAATGTCTCCTTCTACTAGGCTTACATCCTCCAGCTCTTAAGTAGGCTTCTTTGATTCTTCTTCCACCATCCATGCATGGTTTTATTTCGAGGCTAACACTGTTTGGTAGCATTCTCTAGCCAATAGCTGATCTCCACATATTTGCCCTATCCCATTTGGGGTAGGGAGCTTCACTTTTAGGCAGTAATTTGAAGTTATAGGTTTGAGCCAATTTAATGTAGGTCGTCCCAAGATGACATTGTAGGATGATGGACAATCGACGATTAAAAAATCCACTTCCTTCGTTATTCGAACTGGATGTGCGAGTGCTGTGACTGACAATGTGATGATGCCTTTGGGATAGATCCGATCCCTACTAAAGCTAACCAACGGGGACTTGAAAGGTCTAAGCCATTTTGGTTCTAACCTCAATTACTAGTAGGCCGTCATGTACATTATATCTGCGAAGCTTCCATTGTCAACTAACACTCTCCTTATGTTGAAACCTTCAATCTCCAATACAATGACGAGTGGGTCATCATGAGGTTGCTTAATCCCAATGGCGTCTCCTTCAGAGAACATAATGTGGTCACTCTTTGATCATCAGTACTTTGAAGGAGGATGCTTCATGTGAATACTTTTGACCTGCCTACAATAAGTCTTCTTTAGAGACCTGTACGACCCTCCAGTGATAGGCCCCCCTGTTATTGTTCGTATCTCACCCACGACTTGCTTTGGATGATCTCGTCCGTCATCCTTGATGTCGTCATGGGCTTTATCCTCAATCCTAGCTCTAGGGTAGTTGTCCCTCTTGACGAACCTTTGGAGCTTCCCCCATTGGATCAGTTCTTCTATCTGTTCATTCAAATCTCGACATTAGTCAGTGTAGTGGCCATGATCCTTATGAAAACAACAGTACTTCTTCAGATCGCGTTTTCTAGAGGACGTGCTTAATGGCTTAGGCCATTTCAGTCCTGGTTCATCCTTAATTTGCATCAGGATTTTGTCTGCAGGCATCACTAAAGGGGTGAAATTCATCTTTTTTTTAGAAGTGTCAGAACTGCTCTTGCTGGTCTTGGTCTCTGAATACGAATCCTTACAATCCTTCTTCTTACCATGAGAATCACCAGGTTCATCTTTCTTTCATTTTCCTGTTAACCCTTTCGCAGTTAGAGCGTCTTCACCAGTCATATATTTTTGGGCTTTGAACAGGAGATTCGTCATGGAGGTTGGTCTTTCCCAACGAAAAAATAAGGTTGGGGTTGTTAAGCCCAGCCTGGAAGGTTGTCATTATCACCTGGTTGTCAGCCTCCACTACAACAAAATGTATTTTCAGTGACGAATTTTAGTGAGGAAAATTTTTTCGTCACAAAAAAGTACCATTTAGTGACGAAATTTATATTTCGTCACTATTTATAAAAAAATTAGTAACATTTAGTGACGAAATTTAGATTTCGTCAATATATGTTGGGTTGAACTAAAGGCGCCAAACAAAAAAATAGGCGCCAAACTAAATTTAGATACAGTGACGAATTTTTTCGTCACTAAAAGTTTAAGTTTTTTGTGACGAAAAATTTCGTCACTAAAAGTGCTATTAAGAATACTATTAGTGGCGAAACCCATTTCGTCACTAAAAATAACAAATAGTGACGAAAATAAGTCGTCACTAAAAACAAAATCATAAAAGTAGACATCATTATTAGTGACGAAGTTAAATTTCGTCTCTAAAAATAATCAATGGTGACGAAATATAATTCGTCACAGTAAGTTATACACAAAAAATAACAAAAAATGAGCCCAGCCCCTTTAATCATTTTGGTTCACTTCTCATTTCCCTCACTCTCTGCACCCGATATCTCTATTTCCCTCACTCTCTCAACAAAACCCAGCAAAAAAGAAGACTCAGAACCGTCGCCGTCGCCTTCGCTGCTCGTGTAGCCGTCGCCGATCTCGTTCGCGGTGATCTCGTGTGCCGTCGCGGTTTCCTGAGATCGCCGATCTCCTTCGCGGCGATCTCCTTCGCCGTCGCAGTTTCTTGAGTCGCCGATCTCCTTCGCGGCGATCTCCTTCGCCGTCATCGCCTCCTTCGCCGTCGCGGTCTCCTGAGTCGCCGATCTCCTTCGCGGCGATCTCCTTCGCCGTCGCGGTTTCCTGAGTCTCCGATCTCCTTCGTGGCGATCTCCTTCGCCATCATCGCCTCCTTCGCCGTCGCGGTTTCCTGGGTCGGCGATCTCCTTCGCCGTCGCGGTTTCCTGAGTCGCCGATCTCCTTCGCGGCGATCTCCTTCGCCGATCTCCTTTGCAGGTTTCATTAATTTTTTACTTTGGGTTGGACAATGCACATCAGAGGTGTTTTGTTACCTTTCTCTCCTCATCCTTTTCTTTGGGTTATAGTTGATTCAAGTTGGAATATGATAAGGTTCCAAGGTGGTCTGGTATATTCACAGTTGTTTGGGACAATCTTAACTAATCATGAAGATTAAAATCTAAATACCCTCCACTCAAAAAAAAAAAAAAAAACCCATTTTTTTTTCTGCTTGTACATTTGTTTGTTACTATTTTCTATTAAACATTGTTATTTGGGATCGCAGATTTGAGAGAAGATGAAGAGTTTCACTTGAATTATCCTGGGGCATGTACCATTGCCACAAAACAGGTAGGCAGGCAACCTGCAACCTTCTTTTTCCCCACAATCACATAAGCATTTTGTAGTTGTAGCAATACAATAAATCGTATGGCAATGCTACAGCAATCGACAAATTTTTTGTGATCATTGTTTGATTGGTCTAAAAGAATAGGCACTAATATTGCAAACTCCATTGTTGATTTATTTGCCACCCTTTCTTTTCGTATGTGATTATTGATTTATGTAATTCCATAAAAGTACGGCCTTATTCAACATGTATAAAATACGTCCTTTATTTTAATAACACGTTAATTGCTTTTTTTTTAAAAAAAAAAAAGAAAGAACTCTTGGGTCATCCTCACACATGCTTTCTAGACTCACTAGGCGATTGAGTGTGTGTAACTTAGCAATAAAAATTAAATGTTAGGGTTGTGGCTATTTTTGACTTTGGTGACTTTCTTTAAAGCATTTGCAACTTGGACCAAATTTATATTGGATAAGTTTTAGATGAATTATGAAGTATATTTGTTTTTTCTAATTATATAAATTTGTTTTTAGATGACTTTGGTGGCTTTCTATTACTGTTTACTAGTTTGAAATTTGACTTACTGTTTTTTTTTTTATAAATAGAAAAAAAATATATATATATAGTAATATCTAATATATAGTACATATAGTAATAGCTAATTTGAAATTTGATTTGATAAATATATATATATATATATATAGTAATATCTAAATTTGACTTACTATTATATCTATATATGTATCGAACTTTGTGATACAAGTTTGATAAAATTGTTCAGTGTAGATTGAGGATTTTATGGTCTATGAGGGCTATGTTTGGCTTTTAGGCTCGCAATTGCTATAATCAGTGAGTGTGTGGTTTTAATTTCCTGTGTGGAGTTGGATTCTTAAAAGAGAGAGAGAATTTCTGATTGGTCTAAAATAGAGCTAAATGTACAGGAATATATTGGTCACTAAATCGGTATTTTTTAAAAATTTTATTTTGAGAATCTTAATCTTGTTTTTTATTTTATTTTATTTTATTTTATTTTATTTTATCTTTAAGCATATATTGGTTCTTGTTGCCTTAGGAATCTGACCCAGTGGGAAGGGTTATAGCTCATAGGAAAACTTACTAGCTAGCTAGGCTGAAAAGTAGGAAACTGATTCTCAATGAACTCCCCTCTCATAAAAGTAAAAGATCAAAATTCAAGTAATGAAAAGCTAGCATCTTAGTCAAGCGGTTCGGATGGGATGAGCAATTACTGTACACGGTCAACTTGTCAATTTGTGCACAAAATCCAAGCATAGAAAATGAAAAAAATAAATAAATAAAAATTTTGTGCTTGAAATCAGTCAATTTCTTTCACAGTTCTCTTTTCCATTGTTGCATTAGTCATTCACAACTGAGTTGTGTGCTTGAAATCTCAGTTTTGTAGCTGTCTTTGGAATAATATTTATTTCAATGCCTTACAGTATTTTTTTTGGGTTCTGTAGTAGATAATATTTTTTTTGGCTTTTTTTTTCCCTTGTAATCATTCTTGATTATGGCCATTTCGAAAAATCATTTATCTTTTTTCATTTCCCTGACCATGATTATATTTGTACCCCAAACTTGATGGCTTCTATGGAATTTGTTGGAAAATCAATGATATTAAAATATCAATTCCTATGAGTTGGCAGAATGTACTTTTTTTGCTACTGGAATGGTAAACTCCTCTCTTTTATATTCCCACTTCTCTTTCATAACGTTTGGGATAGTAATTTTAAATTGATTTAAGGCTTGCTCTACCTTCTGGAGAGTCTAATTTAGTTTTTCATTCAGGATGTCTGCCGCCACTGCTTTGAGGCAACCCTCCACTGCTTAGATGCTTAAAAGGCACCCAGGAGAAGGTACCTTGGTTTGTTTATGGGTGATTATTGTGACAGTAGTAGAAGTCGATATTGTGATTTCTCTTTCAAATACAATGTTTCTGTTGTCTTTAGAAATAGTTACTGGATTTTAATGGAATTCTATTAAAAATTATTTGATTGCTTCTGTGTGTGTGTGATGGAGTGCATACGAGAAACATCAATTAGTACTTGGTATGTGTGACATAGTATTGTGTCAGTGATTTGAAAAGTTCGTGAGTACTATGATAGATAAAACTTGCATCAAAATTTAAAATGTACTCTACTACCGAACTTGTGTCAGACCTGTATGAGCCGTTTTCAGTGGTGTGCATCTGTAGATTTTAGAGATAGTTTGTCTAGGCAGGTTGCATTTTTGGTGTAACAACCCTGTGTTGAGCACTTCTATTCTTAATTTTTTAGATTGGTTGTCTTTGCTTTAAATTTATGCTTATTTTGATGAAATTGCATTACATCTGATCCATGGTCTGGTCATTTTGGAGGCAATTGCACTGGAGGGCATTAAACAGGTATGAGATGCCACATTTTTTTTTCCATTGCTCAGTCTCTTTTGGGAATATGTATGGGACTAAATACAGTTCAAATAATAAATATATTCTGAACCATGAAATAATTTATTACAAAGAGAGATATTATATACCTACCACAACATAAACATCTTGATAATTAAGGGTATTAAAAAAGAAAAAAAAAAGTGGGAGCTTTTGTTATTGATATCGGTTTGAATTGAAATATCCGGGTATAGATGGATACTCTATGTTAGACAGCAACTCTACATATAGCACGATGGGTTTGTCTCATCTAACCCGTTTTGAAAGAGTCCTAATCAAGAGTAAAAGACGCCTATGTAAACATATTTTTGTGGGATGTGAATGGTGGGGCATTGCGAATATGCTATGAACTGGATTGGGGACTTTGGAAAGTGATGTTTTTTGGAAGTGGAATGCGTAACTAATGAGCAACTATTATGATTTTAATTTATTGGTGTGGCTACTCTTAATGCCTTATTAGAAATGTTTCTTATAACATAGTTAATGTTTTTACTTTACGATTTTAATGTAGTATTGTTTTTATATTTGTGCAGATTTCTTATTGGTGGCTTTTAGGGGATTTACTTTTGGCATTACTTGAAGGCATATGAGGATATCTTCCATTAGTTCTAATTATATTATGTTATCCTTTTTGTATTGTTATAAAACATCTTGAGTTATTGTATGTATTGCAAACAATTATTGTATGGAAGGAGTTTGAATTGGATACTTGTTTTATTTTTTACTTGTGGAATGTATGGATCTTTTTTTATAAATGTGTTGTTGAAATAAATGTGTTATTCAAATGTGAGGTTTTAATTATGTAATGACAGGTTACAGTTTTAGTGACAAATTTTTTCATCACAAATATAGCAACAAAAAATTGTTTTAGTGACGAAATATTTCGTCTCTAAATGTAGTAAAATTTTGTAAGAAATTTTTTTAGTGACTAAAATTTTCGTCACTGTATGTGCTTGGATTTTCTTAAAAATAGTTTTAGTGACGAACTTTTTCGTCACTATATGTACCTGAACATAGTTTTAGTGACGAAATTATTCATCACTAAATATGATTTAATAAACTAAAGTGTTTTTAGTGACGAAATATTTTTGTCACTGAATAGTGTTTTTAGTGAGGAAAATATTTAGTGACGAAACGTTTTCGTCACTAAAAGTTTTTTTTTTTTTAAATCAAATCGGACTTTTAGTGACGAAATTTTTTGTCACCAAGACTTTTAGTGACGGGGTTTCAGTGACGAAATGAGTTTCGTCACTAAAAGTCCAATTTCGTCACTAAAAGTTCTTAGTGACGAAAAACTGGACTTTTAGTGACGAATTTTTTCGTCACTGAAAATACATTTTGTTGTAGTGCTCATCAATCTCCAACACAGCCTTGTTGAAACGCTTCACATAATCTCTTATGCTTTCCCCATCTTGTTGCCTCACTGTCAGTAGGTAAGAAGTTAGCCTCTTATGACGTTGTCCTCCAATGAAATGGCGAACAAATGAGTTGCTGAGCTGTTTGAAATTTGTTATGGAAGATGTTGGCAACTTACTAAACCAAACTCTAGTTGCCCCTCTGAGTGTGGCAGGGAAAGATTGGCAGATAACTTCATCAGGTGTTTGTTCATGGTTTAGAATAGTCTTGAAGGCCCCTATATGGTCAAGAGGGTTTTTTGTACCATCATAAAACTCCAACTGCGGCAAGCGAAACTTCGGAGGCAGAGGGCACTCCAAAATGCTAGCTGTGAAAGGTGACTCTGTTCATTTGAGCATGCCATCAAGATTTATCTCCATCTTCCCTTTCATGACATTCTTCACTTCGTCAAGTTCCTTTCTTAAGCTTTTCATCACATAATCATTGTCATGCATAGACTGTCCTGTGTATTTGGTTGCATATTTTCCATTACTGTTTTTAGGACTGTTGGCCTCCTCATCATGTTGACTACGGCTGCGTCGATGATGCGAGGCATTGCTGCCCTTTGGGCAAGCTTGGTGTTTCAACTCTTCATTCTGCTTCATCAGCTCTTGTACATTTGCTGTTAGAGCTTGAATCTGTTGAGCCATCACCACAGGATCGGGAATGGGTTCCGGTGCTGAATCTATTAAGTGACAAAAGCTTTATCGGTAGGGGCACAATGGTTTAAGAAAGGATCAACTCTACGTTCCCCACAGACGGCGCCAAACTGATGAAGTCAAAAATTGACCTATTCAGTATGGTCCTCGTCAGTGTCGATGGACAATCTCTAGTACCTATATTTAAGAAAAGAAAGGCAAGGGAGGGTTCTACCGGCGTAAGGCTAGCTAAGAATACTCCGATGCTAAAGTCAGATTATAAGTTCTCAAAAGAAGTTTCTCACAATTCTCTCCCAATGTTTCATGTGTCCTTACCTCAGTTCTATTTCCCTTTTTATAGTTTGCTTCGGGTTGGTGCAATTATGTCTGTTAATGCTGCTCTGAGCGTTTTTCTCCTGAAAGGAACGTGGCATTAATTGACGATGATGATTCCGTTTAAGGTGTAACAGGTGACCGTTGTGCTATTATTGCTTTTGTAGCGGTTTCGGCGCAGTCATTGCTTGTTAGCTATCCTGATGGCATTTATTTACGCTTTTTAATGTACGCACACTTGTCTTCTTACATACTGACGGGGTCTTGCCCCTGAGTATGTCTCTGTCTTGGACGTAGCTAAGCTCGTCTATCTCCTAGATGTCCTAATCTTGATACTTGTCATTTATAATAAACAAAAGTTTAGTTAACCAGTAAAAATTTGCCATGTGAAAATGTTGTAAAATAATTTGTCATATTTCAATTTACCCAGATCTAGTGGCCAAGGGATTTTGCCCATAGTTAGGCATCGACATCATTGACCAATTAAGAAATGTATGCTTTGTTTCTCAAAAAAGAGAATGAAAGAGTATGCTTTCTCTTTTTAAGACTCAAATCTTAGAAAACAAAGCAATAGGTAATTAATTGTAGAAGGGACAGTATGTAAACCTTGCTAAAAACTATTTGTTAACTTTCTATAGATAGCTAAAATTGTTGGTTTACATCATAGGAATTGGTTCATATTTCTTAGATTATATGACGAACCAAGGATGGAAGCAAGACTTCATGCTGGGGAACCGGAGCATAAGAGAGAAAAAAAAAATGACCTTCAAACCAAATTAAAGAGTAACGATGACTACACATCCAAATTACAAAGTATGACCACTGCGGGAGTGTGCCTTGATGGTAGGAATCCTCAAATTGCTTCATTTGGTGAGCGGTTCGAGCAACAATCACAGTAAGGCCCTGATGATACACGTGGTATTATTCATTACCATAACGTGATGTAGGGTCGATGAGTCTACATTGGAGACCTCGCTTTTTTTTTTTTTATTCAGCAAAAAAAAAAAAAAAAAAAAAAAAAAAAACAAACAAACAAACAAAATAGAAAGGATGATTCTTATTCTTTATCTGATATATTTCACATACAATCACAATAAAGAAGCGTAGTGATTCAGGCATAATGTCCTTGTTGAGGCCTCATTGTCATGGTTAAGAGAACTGTCTCAACATTAGAGACCCATTAATAACATATATGCCACCATCAAATGTAAAATTTTCAAGGCTTTACCTAATGTAAGCCTTTAAGTTCATTGAATTTGATAGTTTCCCAAAAGATTCTATGTGCATTTAATCTCAGTAGTGGCATCTAACACGTATTAAAGAATCCATCTTTACAAGTCATCTAGAAGACGCTTATAATATTGACTACAAGAATGTCTTCAACTCTTCATGTCACTTTTCATGAATGCAGCAGGAGCCAAGTCTATCAATACAAACGCTACACATACGTATTACCACGACAGCCCAACTTGATCATCTCCTAGAAACTTCAAATTAAGCATTTCAGTCATCCTGTTTCACACTCCTATACAAAGTAAATTATTGGATACACAATATTCATAGGGCTATGTTAGAAGTACCGATGTAATATGTGTATATTAATCTATTAAATTTGATTAAATGGTCCAGATCACGCAAATTTACTCCTGCTTGCGTGAAAATCTTACGCTCATTTGCAGAACCTCTTCCCTGACAATTCAAATACTATTGGATTTGAAGTTCTTGTATAAGCCTTGTTAAAAGAGAAATTATACAGTCCTCTGGTGGACCACGTCATTTGTCCACCATTTCACTAAAAAACTCCTACTTGTTTAAAATTGCTGAGTCAGTGTTTTAAAAAAATTTCCAACTCAACAATTTTAAACAGGTGTGAGTCTTTTAATGGAATGGTAGATCATGTCACTTGTCCACCATGTGGACTTTATAATTTCTCCTGTTAAAGACTGGACCTATATTCTAAAAGCTCATTATGTTAATTTCCTTATTTATTACAATCACTAAAATGTTTAAATTGAAGCTCAAAGCTGAGTATTTGGAAAAACTTATATCCGCAATGGTCTTCATTTACTGATTCTCACCTATTTGCCGAAGTCATCAATGCAAAATTATGACTTTTATTTTTATTTTTTACTCGGAGGGTTTGCATCTTAGAAAGTTGAACGCTGAAGAAATATTAATTATTGATAATTTGTTTTGACACTTGCTTTGTATCTCATAATAAATGAGTATGAAAGGAAGGTGTTTGTTTTTTTTAGACCCCTTAAAGCAGATTGTTTAACCTAATTAATTAACCAAGTTGATTATTAAGTTTATTATTCAGATCTAGATTAAATAAGCATATATCATATCATGCCCAAATGTGGAAAAGTAAATAACATCACGATATGATGATCTAGGAAAACCGATGAAACGAATTGTTTCAAGGTAAAAACTTGAGGAGGATTTGACCTAGCTATCCTTAAGGAAAAGCAAATCCACTATAAGATAATTGAAGTTTTTACAAAGGATTTAACCATAAATCTAATGCTACCTCATGTAGTAATTTACTGACACGACCACGTGCAAATTCCGAATCCACGAACTCCTTCTCTCCTTGGATTTACACCAACACAAGCACTCTTGCTTGTGACTTTAAGATCCCACTCAAAAGTTTAGCAACACAAACTCTCCAATTTGTGACTCCAAAACCATCCTTGAAGGCTTAGATCAACAGCAGTTGTTGATCTTGTTGTAGCAACTTCAAATCTACCGAATCTAATGATATAAGAATGATTTCCGATAGTGACTTTGAAAGAGGAAGGCACAATACCTTTTAGATTTCAAAAGAGCACCTCCAAAGTCTCTTCAAAGCATGCCTTAGGGGTTCCTTTAAATATTATGTGAAATAGATCTAAAACCCTAATCACTTAATGGGCCAATGTGCTATTGGGCTTAATTAAAATTCTGCAGAATTTTATTTTCTGTGATTTTCGATCGGTTGGATCTAATTTTTGATCGGTCAGATTTCACATAATTTGAATTCTTCTTTCTACAGCTTGTATGTTCTTGTGTTTTGACTTGTAACACCTTGAGTATTGTCTAATAAAACCTATAGATATAGGAATCTATATCTAGATTGTGCTCACGGTTTGCCAATTGTCCTAAACTTTTAAAATCTAACAATCTCTCCCCTTTGGCAATCCATGACAAAACTTAAATGAAATGCTCAAATACAAGAATAACCCTATCACAATATAATGCCCAATTACATCAAAAATCCCAATCTAAGACTTCAAACCTAGAAGTTGCAAGAAGAGGCAGAAGGTCTTGATCAGGATGTACATGTCTTTCCTTGAACACTAAAAAAAAGAGCACATCACTGCATGTGTGGAAATAAAAACAGATAAACAATATGAAACACAATAATATCATATATGAGACCATAAGTAAACTAAAACAGACTAACTCTTGCCCTAAGTTAGATACATCAAAAACTTTTATTTTCTCCCCATTTCAAAAACAATTTCATCTCCCCCTAAATAATAACAGTTTAAAAACCTTCTTCTTTTTCCAAATTTCATCTTTTTCTTCCCCTTTTTGTCACGTATTGACAAAAACAACACAATCAAAAGGTAGACAGTAAACATACACAATAGAGGATAAGAGAAATAGAGAATCAAGGGAACACAAGAGAATCCAGCTTTATAAACATAGAGACAACTTTTCCTATGAAGAGCAACAACTCCCCCTAAAAACAACATAGTTATTTAAAAAAAAATTTTCACCCCCTATAAAAATAGGAAAAACAAAACAAGTTTTGGGGAAAATTTAGGAGGTGGGGAAAGCTAAAAAGAAACACAAACCAAACAAAAAAAAAAAAATTAAGTTGAGGATACACATAAACACAAATATTCTTCTCTTTCAATATAAGCAAACATGACACTATGTAACCCATAATAGATGCATGAAAACATTCCAGGCACAATCAGTTAATACTATACAATGTAGATCTCAATGATATAAAAATTCAGCATGCTAAGTGTTTTGGAGAAAATATTTCCATGTGTATTACCTACCATATCTCAAAAAAATAAAATTTTCTGCAATTCACACATAAAAAATAGCATATACTAAAATGTAAAGAACTCAAAAATTAATCAATCAATATTTAAATCAAGTTGAGTACCCACCCAATTTAGCGAAGTTTATGCATGATGTGTGTGAAAATAGTGAGAGATATGACTACAAAAATGTAAGGTGGATAAAGAAAACAATGCAATGCATGTCCTAATCTATATGTGCAATGCATGATAGGACTGATTAGTTAAAAACTTAAAAACTGAAAATTTTCTAGTTTTGATTGGTTGAACATCGATTGAGTATCAATCGAGAGAGGCAGAGAGTTTTGAACACAAAAGCTCACAATTTCAATCGGTCGAGGGAGATCTTCGATCGGTCGAGGGAGATCTTCGATCGATCGAAATAGTAAAAAAATTTTAAAACTTTGAAATTTGGAAATTTTATGCAGAAAAACAAATTGAAAGCAGTTTTTATGACTTAATGCAGATGAACATGAACTGAAAAAGTTTTAAAAACATAATACCTCTTAAATGCAAATATCAAAACCAATGAAGAAGTTAAAACCACAAGATTTAAACTTCTAAACAATTTTTTCTTCAAATTCCCAACCAAAACAAAAATTTGCATTTACACATCAATTCATATGCAATTAAAGATGGCTAGATTAGTCAACACACAATCATATGTACAGAATTTTACAAAGACTTGCTTGTGGTGTGTGCAACTAGTAAGTATATGAGATACCCACAAGGTGATATGTAGATAGAAAATAAGCACAATTTCTATATTATCCATTACATAAGTTTAAAAGTGACTATCACCTAAAGATGTTAGGGTATATGTGAATCATGTTAAGATCATATGTCATTTAGAATTGGCTAATCCTTTGACAAAACACACTTTACTTGTACTTGAGTAGATCTAGGATGTGTTTAATACTTCAAGGAACAAGAGTTCAAGTCCAAGTGTTAAAGCCATGCAAATCTGTCCAAGAAATAAGTAAAGAAGCGCTAGATTTTAAAGCTTGACAAATAGCAACTATCTAGGTTTTGAAGGCTTGTTCAGCCTGATGCGTAACAACTGCTCGATAGATAGCCTATCTATTGAGATTTATGAAAATCATTTTTTCATATCTGATTTCACATCAATCCGTGTATACATGTTTAAGCTTTCTTTTCTCATAATCCTAAACATATATAAGGATTATTCTAAGGGCCGTCACAGATGATGCAACTTAATACAAAAGTTTTTCACAAGCATATTGTGACCTGTGACATATGCCCTAGTTCATCTTTCTCTTGAAGAAGTTGCTGCGTTTGTACACCGTAAAGTTTTGTAACTAAGGAGCTTCGTGATCTTCATCGTGCTAATGAACTGAAGAACTTTGCAGCTAACATCCTTCTCAAGTTGGTGGTTAGTCACGTACTTTGATCTGTGCATCGATTGGTTAGTCACGTTATGAGAGCTGTGCATTGAAAATGAGAGATTGTCACTACAGAACAAGTCCAATTGTGTATTGGGGGTAAGGGTTCAACTGTAGGTTGGTATAAGGTACTGGGATTCCTTTTCTTGACATTTTCTTGTTGAGAGATGTTTTTGAGAGCTTAAAATATTATTTGGATTATTGGTTGAGTAGCATGCTTGATTGTATTCATGTTTGTGTTTTTCTCCATTTTGAAAAACTATTTTTGAGCAATCTCAACAGCTTCTCGAAACCTCTCGACAGCTAGGCTATCTATCAAGCCTCTTGATCTTCCTTTCTCGGCAGCTGTTATCGCAATTTCGATCCATTGAAATTTTTGAGATTTTGTCTCAACAACTTCTCGATCCATTGAGGAACTTTCTATATGCTCGATAGATGCTCGATAGCTTCTCGATCCATCGAGGTCACTTTGCTGTGGACATCTCTCGATAGCTCCTCGATAGCTCCATCTGGCGAGATTTAAAGCTCGACACCTCTCGATTCATTGAGCTTCGTGTTTTCTATATATATCTCAACGCAATTTTTTTCTCTCATTTTTCTTGATCTCTCTCAATTGTATTTGTCTCTTCACCTCCCTAAACACTCTTCTCTCACTCTAAACCTCTTCCCCACTCAATCTTCAGCCTCAAGGGTGATTTCTTCCTCTAGTATGATCTTCTTTCTCTCATTTAATCATGTATTTCATCATTTTGACCTAACTTTTGGGGTTTTTGATAAATTTTGGGGTTTTTCAAAATTGATGAGGTTTTTGCAAAATTTTTGGGTTGGGTTTTGTTTAAATGAACTTAAATGTTCATACATTGCATCATATTCGCATTTTAACAATGATTCATGCATTTTTGATGTGTGTTTACTATGTTGAAATCATGTGTGCTTGTAGGATTGGATTGGGCTGAGCTTATGATGTTTTTACTTTTGCATGTCACATGTTCATGCATTTTCATGCATACATACTCTTTTTTTTTTTTTTTTTTCTCTATCTTTGATATTGATCTGTGTAGGTACTTTTCTGTTTCTCTCTCTCTCTCTTTCGGTTAGTTGCTCTATGGCACCTAAGCATAAGTCTGCTCCGTCCTGGAACCCTCTTCGTTTTAGGGTAGCATCTTCCTCTATTGATTCTACCCCCTCTCACGTTTGGTTTCATGATGAGAAGGCTCGTACGGACTTCTCAGAGAACTTTTCACAACGAGGCATTCATTCAGAATGCCAAGTCGTTCAATCGGACTATTCTGATACTAACCTTCCCACTGTCATCTATAGTAGGGGTTGTGAGTCACTTTGAGGCATCTCGGTCACTTGTCCCTCCGTGATCTTACAAGAGTTTTACTCCAATATGCACGGATTTGATTATTCTATACCTCACTTCATCGCTCGCGTTCAAAGTACACGCATTGTAGTCACTCCGAATCTTATATTTGAGGTACTACATGTCCCGAGGGTAGCACAACCTGACTACACCGGTTGTGATCATCTTAGGACTGTGTCCAAAGATGAACTCTAGTCTCTCTTCTATGAGACACCTTCATCTTAGGGTGATCGTCAAAACACCCCTTGCTCGGGCTTTGCTAAAGGTCAGAGGTTCCTTAACATGGTGATGTCATTTATTTTCCATCCTTTGTCTATAACTCCATTACAGAACCTTGTGCTTGATTTTTGTTATCCCTACTTGAGGGGCTCACTATAGATTTTCCCTCTCATTTCATACTCTCCTTTATAGATGTCTATAAGGATACGGCGACCCGTGATAAGCTCATTTTTCCTTCGGCTATCACGCGGATTCTCCGCCATGCGTCTGTTGCCTATCCTGAGTCTACACACTTCTCTGTCATGTGTGCTATAAACGCAGTGACCGTTTGATGAAGCGAGGCCTAGCTTCGATCGAAGCGGCCACAGATCGAAACGGCGACTCCTCTTGCTTCTTCCGCTCCATCCACATCCGCCACTTCTTCTTCTATGGGTGGTGTGACCCTTAAGGAGGTCATGGCGTAGCTTTAGCGCATGGATGCTCATATTGACACACTCAGTGATGAGTTGTGTCAGGTGAACACTTGTGTAGGTCGTATTGCACGACCGCAGGCTCACCTTGGTGGCTTCGTAGCGTCTCCCTCTCCTTCTCCAGAGGCATTTGAGGACGAGGACGATGATGGTGACTTCGACGATAATGATGAGGATAATGATGCTAGCTCTTCTGGTGACGACGAGATGATTGCTTGAGTTACTTGCCCTTTGTCATTCGTGACAAAGAGAGGGAGTAGTTTTAGGTATGAGAAAGTCATGTTCTTAGAGGGAGAGTTAGTGTAGTAAATACTTCTGTTAGGGGGAGTGTTTTTCTCTTTGAGGGATGTAATGAGAACTTTTTTTTATCTTTTCTTTTCTTTACTTTTTAGATACATTATTCTTACATTGTGATAGTTTTCTCTCTTTATGCACATGTTTCTTATTAATTGTATACAATCTTTTATATTTCTATTTCATACTAAGATGCTGTTATGAGTTTTGTTTAAAATGTTTCAGAAATACAGGTTGTCAAAGTCTTTCTTGTCGTGAACTCTCTTCTTGCAAAGTTTTTTAAGAGTTTGTGTTAGGATTAGATTTTATTTTATTCAACAAACGAGTATGAGTTGAGTGATTTATGACTTCTCTCATATGTTCATTTGTTTGTTGCAGTTTTGTCACGGATTGCCAAAGGGGGAGATTGTTAGGACATATGTGAATCATATTAGCAATATATGTCATTTTGAATTGGGTAATCCTTTGACAAAACGCACTTTACTCGTACTTGGGTAGATCTAGGATGTATTTAATATTTCAAGGAATAAGAGTTCAAGCCCAAGTGTTAAAGTCATGCAAATCTGTCCAAGAAATAAGTGAAGAAGAATTGGATTTTAAAGCTTGACAGCTAGCTCGACAAATAGCAACTATCGAGGTTTAAAAGGCTTGTTCAGCCTGATGCTCGACAGTTGCTCGATAGATAACCTATCTATCAAGATTTACGAAAATTAGTTTTTCAAATCTGATTTCACACCAATCCGTGTATATATGTTTAGGCTTTCTTTTCTCACAATCCTAAACATGTATAAAGATTTTTTTTAAGGGCCATCATAGATGATGCAACTTAATGCAAAAGTTTTTCACAAGCATATTGTGATCGAAGGTATATGCCCTAGTTCATCTTTCTTTTGAAGAAGTTACTGTGTTTGTACGTCGTAGGGTTTTGTAACCAAGAAGCTTCATGATCTTCATTGTGTTGATGAACTGAAGAACTTTGTAGCCAACATCCTTCTCAAATTGGTGGTTAGTCACATACTTGGATCCGTGCATCGATTGATTAGTCACGTATTAGGAGCCGTGTATTGAAAAGGAGAGATTGTCACTACGAAATAAGTCCAATTGTGTATTGGGGTAAGGGTTCAACTTTAGGTTGGTATAAGGTACTGAGATTCCTTTACTTGTAACCGCTTGCTGTGATAATAATGGATTCTCGGGAGTGGTGACCTTAAATTCACCCGGTGGGATTTTTGTCTTGGAGGTTTTCATCATTCGTAAACAAATCACCGTGTCAACTTTATTTTCCACTGCCTATTAACTTAATTGGTGATTTGTTTGTGCTACTAAGCGCATTGCATGTTAATTGTATTAATTAATTCACATGGCTAATTAATTGGTTAATTTATCACAGGAGGTTAATACATTCTTGGCCTATCAAAAGAGTTACATCATATAACTCACACATCTCTTAGAAAATATGCTTGGAACCATGCAATTTTTTTTTCTTTTGTTTTTATTTTTCACTTGAAGCATATTTTTCTTTTTTCTTTTTGCTTTTTGCTTCTTTTATTAATTTTCATTGCAACACCTTAAATATCTTGCTGTGCAAGTGCTACACATTATCGAGCACGGCTTTTATAATTTGCACACAGGTTTTTATGATTGGCGAGTAACAGTGGTGAGATGGTTATTTATACCTTTCTCCTAGGATTTTTTTAGTCTTTACAATCAAAAGAATGTGACTTCAAAATCAAGAGTACGTATTTAAAAACCATAAACAACTCACACAATATAAGCACTACATAGGACAAACTAGCAAAGTGCAGAAATATAAAGCTTATCAAAGCTAAACAAGGTACACAGTCATGAAATGCAAATTTCATAGACTAAAATTACACATTTAGTGATGTGCAACACACAGAAAATAAAAATCTTTTTGGATTTTAAAAAAAAAAATTATGACAAAAAAAAAAAAAAAAAGCACACATTATGCTAAATGAATAAAATGTAACAACAATGCATAAACAGTGTTCAACTAAGCTATAAAGGGTACACAAATAAGAAATATCAATTTCTTAATTAACCCATGAGTACATGTACAAACTAGTACATACTCATACAAAATAGTATTTATCTCAAAATAGTCATGTGCTTAATTATGCAACACACACTATTTAAGTTTCTACACGATATCAAGCATGTTCTATCAAGAGAGAGATATCATAATTGATGTAATCCTCAAAAAAACAAGAAAAAAAAAATTGTCTTTATGAAATTTTTCAATGTTTTTGTTTTTTTTTTTTAAACAAAACAACATAATATAGAAATAAAAACATGTCCAAAAATAATTGAAAGAGTTATATCAAGGACAAATAAACAACACTCACCTTAGCAAGTCTTTTCTCACCTATATAGTACGCATCTTTGGCTTTGTAGGTGAAAAACCATGAGAAACAGAGTGTATTTGAGGGATTACAACCTTCTTCTGAGAGAGACTGAAATTTGCAATTTCCTTTCACAAGCCAACAAACTTAAATTTTTCAATAGCATTTGAATCAATTTATCAGGACTTATGGCAGGAGAAATATCATCACATATACTAGACTGAAACACAAAATGCTTAAATTTCAATTTATGATAGGACAAATGTGACTAAACAAACTACAAAAGTGACATACAGGAACAAATTTAGGAATATCAGTATTCCTAACAGCAAATCTAGTCTCAGATTTTGATTTTAGCCTCAGCAAAGAACACTTTGGTCTAATGTGACCAAAAACACCACAAAGGTGACAAGTAAGCACAAAAACAGATTTCTTATACACTCTAATTGTAGGCTTAGACATAGGTTTAGAAACTCCAGCATCTACATCAAAACTTTTACCTTTTTTTAACCTAGAAAAATAAGCATTTTCTTTATGATTCCTCTTGAAAGGAGGAATATAAGTTTTGTCTTTAGGCATAGGAGGAATAGAAACAAAAACAAAAACAGATCTGTTATCAACAACAAGTTTGGTATTAGACAAATTTTCAAGTTTAGCTTCAACCTCAGCTAACTTTTGTTCCAAACTTTTCATCTTTTCATTTTGAGAGGAAAATTGATTTCTCAAAAATTCATTCTTTTTATTAGATTCATCTAATCTCACAATCAATTCCTCTTTTTCAAGATTAGCTAATTTTAACTATTCCTTGAATTTTTTAGCAATTTTCATAGATTTAGTTAATTACCTACGAAGAGTTTCACAAGCATCAATAAGATCAACGGAAACATTAGTGTTCTTTTTATTCAAAACATCCCTGCTAAAAGTAGTAAGACACTTAAAATTATCCATATCAGTAGGGATCAAGGATCCCACACAGGACATTAATCAAATTAGAGTGAAGCCACTCTGATACCATTTGTTTGTTTTGTTTAGACCCCTTAAACTAGATTGTTTAACCTAATTAATTAACCAAGTTGATTATTAAGTTTATTATTCAAATCTAGATTAAACAAGTATATATCATGTCATGCACAAATGCGGAAAAGTAAATAACATCATGATATGATGACCCAGAAAAACCAATGAAATAAACCATTTCAAGGTAAAAACCTAGGGAGGATTTGACCTAACTATCCTCAAGGTAAAGCAATCCACTATAAGAGAATCGAAGTTTTTACAAAATATTTAACCTTAAATCTAATGTTACCTCATGTAATAACTTACTAACATGACCACGTGCAAACTCTGAATCAATAGACTCCTTCTCTCCTTGGATTTACACCAACACAAGCACCCTTGCTTGTGACTTTAAGATCCCACTAAAAGGTTTAGCAACATAAAACTCTACAGTTTGTGACTCCAAGACCATCCTTGAAGGTTTAGATTATTAGCAATTGTTGATTTTGTTACAGCAATTTCAGATCTACTGTATCTAATGATATAAGAATGATTTTCGGTAGTGACTTTGACAGAGGAAGGCACAATACCTTTTAGATCTCACAAGAGCACCTCCAAAGTCTCTTCAAAGCATGCCTTAGGGGTTCCTTTAAATATTATGTGAAATATATCTGAAACCTTAATCACTTAATGGGCCAATAGGTTGTTGGGCTTAATTAAAATTCTACAGAATTTAATTTTATGTGATTTTTGATATGTCGGATCTAATTTTTGATCGGTCAAATTTCACAGAATTTGAATTATTCTTTCTAACTTGTATGTTCTTGTGTTCTGACTTTTAACACCTTGAACATTGTCTAATCAAACCTATAGATCTAGGAATCTATATCTAGACAAGTTTGTGCCCACGGTTTGCCAAGTGTTCTAAACTTTTAGAACCTAACAGAAGGGAAATTGTTAAAATATGCTTAAGAAAAACATGGAGTTTCTTAACAAAATTTACAATCTTTTTTTCTTTACCAAGTTCCATAAAAGGCCTCTTCAAAAGGATAGCGAAGATAGATGAGTCCTATATATTATAGCATGAAACAATACTCTAGGAGAAGCAAACTATGACACTAGAAATGGGAGTATCATTTTTACTCATGAGAGTGAGACAAATTTACGACACAGAATAACAATACATAGTACATAGTTTATTAATAAATTTATTTCCTAAAGAAAACCAATCATTTGAAACCGAAACTGATGAGAGAGAGGTTAATATCAAACAACCCATACTTTTATTATTGTATTGTAAAATATAAGTAAAACATTTTATTAATATTAGATATCGAACCCAAAACTCCATGATACACCAAAAACAACTTCCTAAAAAATAAGCAAACATTTTATTGATATTGGATATCGATCCCAAAACTTCATGATACACCAAGAACAACCTCCTATTTTTAGCCGCTAATATAGAACTCCTTGTAGAAGTACACCTTCATGTTGGGTTAAGATAGTTTGACCCTAATTAATTAATTCAATTACTCAAGTTGATTAATTAGGTCAAATTACATGCAAATCGTGAAGATACCAACAAATCACCAAATAAAGTAAATGCAGTAGATATTAAATTGACACGGTAATTTGTTGACAAATGGGGAAATGTAGACACCGCATTTTGTACCCCTTACAACTCGAGCCCTCGTTTTCCAATGATGCTGAATTCTAAGACCCAAGGTTGGTTAGGACACAATCAAATGTTAAATTGATTTGAGAAATGTTAAAATAAAAAATATAACTTTTAATGAGCAAATAAATCTATTTTTGGAAAAACAAGGCCAAGGAAACCCTCGCTATGCACAAGCAAGAATTGGCTTATGCATGCAGGCCTGATCTTGCGCACGCATAGCAAATTCCAGAAACTAAACAAAGCAAGTTTTCTGTATTAATGTTAAGGTTTGGAAAGAATCCCACATCGTCTGAGAGTCATTCCAAACTCCTATTTTCACACTATAAATAGCCTTACATGGTATATTTTTAAAACACACAGAAATCCCACAGAAAAATACTAAGATTTACTAAAAATAGTGAATCAAAGATTAGGGCTTTTTCTATCCTTGATCTTTGAGTTTAAGATTTCTAATCACTCTTTTATTGAATTGTGAATAGATTTGACTGAAGGGAACAGTAAAAAATCAATCTTGAAGGGCTTTTGTTTGAGGTATTAGTTTCAAACTTTTCTTTTTTCTTTTCCTTTCTTTTTTGCTTTTTAATCTTTCTGTCTGCTTTAGTTTTTTGTTATTTAAAGTTTTAATATGTTTATCTAGCTTAGGTTTATGTAGTTGTATGTTTTAAAAGCATTTTAGGATGTTTGATTTGTAGTTTTGAAGTTCTGGTGGGTTTATAGGGTTTCTGGGAAGAAACCTGCATGCGCATAATCTTGCCTACACATGCAGGCTTGATTATTTGCACGGAGGGTTGTTCATGCGTGCGCATGAACTGGCCTAGAAACCTTAATTTTGTTTTATTTGTTTTCTCTTTTATTTTCACATGTAATACTCCTGTTTAGCCTCTTTTCCATGTTTCTGTGTTTTTAAGCCTCTGTTTCACATATTTAATTGCTTGGTTTGTCTCTCACATGTTAGAATTAGGGCTTATTTTATGTTGTGTTATTTTGATGCCATGAACATGCATTCACATGCTCATGCATAATGCCATAGGTGCTGAGTTGCTACAAGGTAAGTGAGGCAAGTCATGCATTTGTGATGAACATGCATTTGTGATATGATCTTGCTTATGTTTGATGATATAATTGTGATATTGATGTCTTCAATGATGACATGTTTCGTTGACTTTGTTTATACCTTTGATCTAATGCTCCCATATTTTTGCCTTGGATGGATGTAATACGATATAATGATAAAGGTTGTGATGAAGTATGTTTAGATGTATGATGATAGGGTTTGTGTTGTGATGAATGCCTTGATGCCACGAGAAGTATGATAGATGATAAGGTGAGATGTCATGCTAGGATATGACATGATAGATGTACGGTTATGGATATTTGATACCATGTTGATTGTTAGATGTATGTTAGTGTATGTCTTTAATAGGGTTGGGCAATTTTGGGTGCTTAACACTTTCCTAAGACTGTACCTTAACTTCGAACCCATATCTCTGGTAATAAGATCAAAAGGTCATTCTTGAGAGGACGCTATATATATGGTTCCTAGGCCATTGCAAAAACTAGGTGGTGACTCTCCCCTTATGTCCTTGTATCCATAGTGGCGACTTAACTGGGGATTGTGAGTTTAATTCCTATGTGTCCTACGTCTTAAACGAGAGAGAGAGAGAGAGAGAGAGAGAGAGAGAGAGAGAGAGAGAGAGAGAGAGAGATAAGGGGAGGGGAAGGGGAAGGGTCTCACCAGGTCGATAGCGGCGTGGGCAGGAAGGCATGGGTCGGTGGCATGGTAGGTCATATTAGGGTCAAACTGACGACATAGTGGGTTGAGTGGCGGGATTGGCAGTGTGGCAGGCTGAGCGGCGAGCTTGGCAGCGTGGTGGGCTGAGCAGTGGGCTTGGTGGCATAGTGGGTTGAGTGGCGAGCTTGGCGGCATGGTGGACTGAGCAGCGAACCTGGTAGCGTGGTCGGCTGAGCAACGGGATTGGCTGCGTGGTAGACTTCATGGCGGCGAGATCGGCGTGGAGTGAGAGAGATGAGAGTGAGAGAGTTAGAGATGGAGTTAGAGACTTTGGAACCCAAGAATATTGAATAGCACTTTATTTTTTATTTTTTGGGTAAATTGCAATTTACACCCCTAAAGTTTGGAGGTGATTGGATTTTACACCCTGAAGTTTCAGAATTTAGATTTTATCCCCTGAAGTTTGAGGTGTTTGGATTTTACACCCTAACGTTTCAGAACTTGGATTTTACCCCCTAAAGTTTAGGTTGTATGGATTTTACACTCCCAAATTCTGAAACTTTAGGGTATAAAATCCAAACACCCCAAAACTTTAGGGAGTAAAATCCAAAAACTTCTAAAATATAGAGGGTAAAATCCAAATACTGAAACGTTCGGGTGTGAAATCCAAACATCACCAAACTTCAAGGGGTAAAATCCAAATTTTGAAACTTCAGGGTGTAAAATCCAGTCACTCCCAAACTTTAGGGGTGTAATTTACAGTTTACCCTTTTTTTTTTTTTTTTTTTTTTACTGGAGCTATTGTGGCGTTTATAAACACCACTTCAGGTCTTTTTAAAAAAAAAAAAACAGCAAGTTTAAAGGACCTATAGTGGCATTGGAAAAAAGCCACTGTAGGTCCTTTCTAAATTTTTAAATTTTTCTAAAAGGATCCATAGTGGCATTTATGAATACTACTATAAGCCCTTGTAAGACCCAGGACTTATAGTGGCGTTTATAAACGTCACTATAGATCTTTTCTATAATTTTTAAATAATTTTTTTTTAAGGATCTATATTGGTGTTCATAATCGCCACTATAGGTTATTTTAATTTTTTTTATAGGACCTATAGTGGCATTTTTCAAACGCCACTATAGGTTCTTTTTTTTTTTTTTTTTTTTGGTTGGACTTTATTATTATTATTTTTTTTAAGGATCTGTAGTGGCATTCATAAACGCCACTATAAACCCTTGTAAAACCCAAAACTTATATACTATTTAGTGATGACCATAACATGGTGGATTAAGGTCTATCTAAACCACCGCGCACCTTTAATGCTTTCGTCACTTCACAAGTGTAATTGCTTGTGAGGTGTGGGGGGGCAAAAGTCGGGGTTCAAGTCTCTAGGAGGAAGTTTTATATACATATACACTTAGATTAGGCTAGAGTATAATTTTTATCTTGTATAAAAAAAGAAAAAAGAAAATTAATGACCCCTAATATTTGTGTGAATTAATGACCACTAATATTTGACTGACTTTTCAATCTCATTCAATATGATAAAAAAAAAAAAAAAAAAAAAAAAAAAAAAAAAGAGGGAAAAAGAGAAAAAAGAAAGTTTCTACGTGCATTTTTTTCAATTGTAAGTGCTTACTTTTGGCCCTTTTGGGGTTGAAAGCTTGCTTGCATTTAGAAGTTAATCAAACAAGTGATATAGTGTACTATGTAACTTTTAATTTATGGGTGAAAAATATTGTAGAACTCAAATCTACTTGCTTGGACAATATGAAGAATCTGGCCTGGGAGTTTTGTACGTAAATGACTGATTGTTTTGGAAGGATCTGGGGAAGAATTATCTAATTATTGTTTATGATCTCAAATTCGTTTAGAACAAAGAACGCATGTTTGAGGTTGTCAGACACCCAGTAATCAAATTGTTTAAGACTTAGTCTTAATCTCTGTGCTAGGCGTTTTGCCTGATTATTATAATTTGTGACTATCATTAATGAAGGAATATTGCGATTTTGAAATCTAATCATTTCTGGAAAAAAGAAAAAAAGAAAAAAAAAGAACACTTCACGATTACAACATATGTTCACATTTATGCGTGCAGCCGTATATGCAAAGAGAGTGACGGTATCATCCTGTGGTCCAGCCACATATGCAAGTTGACCATAAATCGAGCATAACATTCTCAATAACTTATTTTATTATTCAACTTATTTTTACTACTATTTATGAACCCCATGATAACTTTTGATACTATTTATGAGTGTCACTGTACTATTGTAGCTAACTTTTATATTTATCTACAATACTTTTTACAAAATATTTTCAGTTTCAATAAAATAAACGAATCCCAAACAGACCCTTAGTAAAGTCTCTTATAGTTGTCAATAACGGAGTTAAAAATCAAATACGATGTACCATCACAAAGCCATTAGCCATTGTGAATCTGTGACAAGAGAATGTTACTTGGAAAAGAGAGAGGAGAGCCAAACCATTGACTAGTCTATTCAATCAAAAAGATAATCTTTTTATTTTTGATCATTCATATCATCCTGTGGTCCAGCGACAGATGCAAGTTGACCACAAACCTA
Organism: Lithocarpus polystachyus; assembly: GCA_033629205.1. Classification (NCBI taxonomy): domain Eukaryota; kingdom Viridiplantae; phylum Streptophyta; class Magnoliopsida; order Fagales; family Fagaceae; genus Lithocarpus; species Lithocarpus polystachyus. Next base: position 41,785,915 of record CM066165.1, on the reverse strand, counting down.
GCATAACATTCCCAATCAAAAAAAGTTCAATATAGGTAGGCTGTCCCAATTACTACGTGATTAGAACTCCACGCGTTAAGATTCCGACGCTAAATTTTCAATCATACAATATTTATTGCATGCATACGCTTTTCTAGCCTCCAAGCATGTCCTTCATCTTCTAAGGTCAAACATACAAAATTTAGTCAATATTAGTTAGTTTTTCAAAAACTATTCCTAACCAAACTACAAGCTATTGCAATACCAACGGTATTATAAGTATTATTTTATAAAAATATTGTTAGCCGCTCTAATATGTTATCTATTTTATAATATCATTCATTCTAATTTTGAAAAAATAAATGTCATTAATTATTATAAGAACTAGAAGAACAAAAAAAGTTGTGCTTCCCACATTGTTACGTCTCTTATCGTTTTCTTCTTCTATATAAGTATCAGTCTGGAGGCATTAATTAAGTCCCATACAAATCCCAAACACCCAGTCATTCACATTTAATATTGTCCCTTGTCTGTCCAACATTTTTTATAGCCCATTAAAAAAGGCCAAAAAACATGGCACTTCGAGAATTGGTTGCACTTCTATTTGTGTCTCTTTTTCTGTCTCTAACCACTCTTGGTTACTCTCAAGCAGATATTAAAAAATGGTGCAGCCAAACCCCAAACCCTGAGCCATGTGAGTATTTTTTAAGCCAGAAGCTTAATTACCACAGCCCCATCAAGCAAAAGTCCGATTTTTTCAGAGTCTCAAAGCAACTAGCACTAGAACGTGCCCTAAAAGCTCAAAGCAACATAATTTCACTAGGGCCCAAGTGCAAAAATGCTCGTGAAAAGGCTGCATGGGCAGATTGCCTTGAGCTTTATGAGTATACCCACCACAGGCTTAACAAAACCATTGACCCTAATGTTAAGTGCAGCCAAACCGATGCTCAAACATGGCTCAGCACGGCTCTAACCAACCTTGAGACTTGTCGGGCCGGGTTTATTGAGCTAGGCGTCCCGGACAACCTCTTGCCCTTGATGTCAAACAACGTTTCGAAGTTAATTAGCAACGCTTTGGCTCTTAACAAAGTTCCATACACTGTACCGAGTTACAAACACGGTTTCCCAACTTGGGTTAAGCCCGGGGACCGGAAACTCTTGCAGTCTTCTTCGGCTCCTAAGGCCAATATTGTGGTGGCACAAGATGGTTCAGGGAATTATAAGACGATAAAGGAGGCGATAAGTGCAGCTTCGTCACAGTCAGGAAGTGGGAGGTTTGTGATATACGTGAAGGCTGGGACATATAAAGAAAACGTTGAGATAAAGTTGAAGAATATTATGTTGGTGGGAGATGGTATGGGAAAAACCATAGTCACTGGGAGCAAAAGTGTTGGTGGAGGTTCTACAACCTTCAATTCAGCCACAATTGGTAAGTAAATTCAATTGATTTCTAATAATAGATATGCTAAATTTCAGTGTTAAGAAATTGTTGTTAATTGGTTCCCAACAAAATATTACATATATATTTATGTCTTAGTGGATAAAATCATGGCTTGGACGTAAAAAAGTTAGGTTTAGATATGTGATAGAAGAGATTAATAAGAAGTGGGAGTTTAGAGGTTTGAAAGGTCTGGATCAAGTAATACAAGAATACCAAGAAACTTCTGACTAGTTTGGGAAAAAAAAAAAAAAAAAAAAAAAAAAGGCACCTCCCTACGTAAATTGACCTCAGTTGAATTTTTAGATATGTAAGTCAACTGAGTTATTGAGTGCATAATTTAAAAATTTTAGTAAGATTATTGATCAAACTTTGAATTTGAAAGGAGTCATATTTCATGCATAATGAGGACAAAATGGGAAAATACTCTTTTCGTGCAAAAAAAGTGGCATTTTGCCCCATTTCTTAAACTAATTAGGAAAATGGCCCTCTTTTGTAACTCAATTTTCTAAAAATCGAGTTTAAAAAAAAAATTTTTTTGGAGCCCTATAGCAGTGTTTTAAGGAGCCTATAGTGACGTTTTCAGGACCTATAGTGGCGTTTTGAAATTCGATTTCCATGAAATCGAGTTATAGGAAAATTTTTTTTTCTTTTACCTATAACTCAAGTTCATGAAGCTTGAGTTTCAAAACGTCAATATAGGTCCTGAAAACGTCACTATAGGCTCCTTTAAAACGCCACTATGGGCTTAATTCGATTTTGAGAAAATCGAGTTTCAAAAGAGGGGTATTTTCCTAATTAGTTTGGAAAAAGAGGCAAAATGCTGAATTGTTTTTTTAAAAAAGGCATAGGCCAATTTTATCCTGCATAATAAACGTTATTCATATACCAAACCAAGACTTGGTTTTGGATTTTTAAATTATTTTTTTTTTTAAATCTCTCCAGGTCAAACATATAGGTTTAGGTTCAAAGGATAGAAAAATTGTCTCTTGCATCTAACATATGTATTGGATGTCCCATAACATGGGGTTCTCTTGAGTTTGTAAGATTCGCATTCAATACATACATTGGATATGTACTTTCTTAATTTTCGAAAGGCTTTAGTTATCGATTATATATTTTAGCCTTCTTTTCAAAATTAAGTACGATTACTAAGTCATCTAATTTAACAAGATTTTGTATATATAATAATGCTTTTATGCTGATAACTATTGTCGTATTTAATTGCTTGTGTGGTCCTAGCTAACTTGTTACAACTGATTACCCCAAAATATTATGTCTTACAGCTTATATAGTCATAATTTTACTAAAATAATGAATGTTAATCTAGATTTTGACTAAAATATTGACATGAAAATCAAGCTCTGGTTATTTTGAATTTTCAGCTGTTGTGGGAGATGGATTCATTGCTCGCGACATCACTATAAGGAACACTGCTGGAGCAGCAAATCATCAAGCCGTGGCCCTTCGTTCTGGGTCCGATCTCTCGGTATTTTACAAGTGCAGCTTGGAAGGGTATCAAGACACCCTCTATGTCCATTCCCAAAGGCAATTCTATAGGGAATGTGACATATATGGTACAGTTGATTTCATATTTGGAAATGCTGCGGTTGTGTTGCAAAATTGTAACATTTATGCTCGTTACCCTCCTAACAAGACCAACACTCTCACTGCCCAAGGTAGGACTGACCCTAATCAAAACACTGGAATTTCCATTCATGATTGTACAGTCAAGGCTGCTTCAGATTTAATGCTGTCCCAGAGCTCGGTTAAGACATACTTAGGGAGGCCATGGAAGAAGTATTCACGCACGGTTTTTATGAAAACGTACTTAGATAGCTTGATTGCTCCAGCTGGATGGAAGGAATGGAGTGGAAATTTTGCCCTTAATACCTTGTACTATGGGGAGTATGCCAACACGGGGCCAGGCTCATCGACTGCTAATAGAGTTAATTGGCCTGGCTACCATGTCATTACTAGTGCATCTATAGCTTCACAATACACCGTTGCAAACTTCATCTCTGGCAGTTCATGGTTGCCGGTTACCAACGTGCCTTACACAGCTGACCTTTAATTTTTTCAAAGAAATTGTTATATACATGCCTTCAATTTGTTCAATAGTTTTCAATTGTCAATTTGCATCTAAGTTCCTTATGGTAAAAAAATAAGTTGATTGTTACCAAAAAAAAAAAAAATAAATAAAGATTGTGTAATAGTTGTCATTCTTTGATAAGTTGTAACGAAGGATTCAAATTAAATAAAATCAATTATGTATTCTGCACGGAACTTTTGGCTAAGGTTGCTTTAGTATATAAAATGAGGAATCCACATTCTATTGATATGCATAGATAAATAAACATTTTGAGATACAAATTTCTCAACAAGTCATATAGATAATTAGAGTGCTTGTTTAAAAACATGTATGTGATGGATTGTCACGTAAGTCAGGGATGATTTTCCCAAAAAAGTAATTGATGAGCCCATAAAACCATTAAGGTCGTTCATCTTAATGGACAATCATTGCGTCATTAATAGGCCATCAAAGATAGACGAGTAACTGTCCAACACATTCAATAACAACCATCAAAGGTCTTAAACTCTTTCATCAAAATAAAAAACGTTACAATTATGGTAATAATCATCCTTATTTATGTCCAATAGCTACCTAAGTTATGAGCTGATACTAAAAGAGACAATTTATCCATTTGCTAAGGTATGTCAAAAATACTACAAAATCACCGTATGTATAGGAAATATATGAGCTGATACTAACTTAAGCATCGGAAGCTCCCCCACCAGGCTCAACCTAGTGGTTTCTTCGATCTATCTCTCCTTTGTCTTGCAGGCTCTATAAGATTGTCTAGTGCTCCGAATTGAACGAGTGACCTAACTGATGATTTTGGCATCATCAGTTTGGTGCCATCTGTGGGGAAAGACAAGTCATTGTTCTCTTCCCATGACAAAGGGTCACTTAGTTCATTCGAAAGATATGAACACCATGATACCGTAGTCAATCACGGTCAGCTAGATGGAATGTAGTGTAAAGATCCTTTGATAGAAGCAGATCTACCCACAACAAAGCAGTCTTGCAATGTCTTCCAACCTAAAGGGATGAGCACACAAAATTTAGAGGCCAAATCAAATCACCTCAACGTGATTTCGCAAAAAATGTCATCATGTTACTATGGGTTGATGATCCTAGGCACAAACGAGATGGTTCACGTCAAGAACCCAAGGTAACTCTTATACCTTTATTCAAAAAAAGAAAAAGAAAAAAAAAAAAAGAGCAAGAGCAAAGATAAAATTGCCCCAAAGATACATGGCCTAATCCACTAAGTCATTCTATGAGTATCATTGCTCAGATATGTTTATGGGTTTATTTGCAAAAAATTATTTTTCCACGTGATACTATTACGTTTTGCATAAGATTTTAAATTCCTAGATTACTCCAAATAAGTCAACCATAATAATCGTGGTCTCAAATCTCAGCCTTGTCTTTCTATATTTATTTTAGATCTCCTCAATTTGATCATACCGAAATTGCTATATATGGTGATATATAAATGGAAGGAATGGGAATCATAGCTTCGGCTAAAGGCTTTATAAAATAACAATAAAAAAAATTAAAAAAAAGCTACAATTGATGAGACTTATTGTGCATATATATATATATATGTGTGTGTGTGTGTGTGTGTGTGTGTGTGTGTGAATATATACATCAATACACGCTTCTTAAGGAAAATACAGTCAACCCAATGTGGTGCAAATCCCATTTTGATTATTCACAATTTCACATGTACTGTTCAGCTACATGTTTGATGTTAGACATACTTGTTTAGCACATAATTCACCAATGTTGGTATTGACACGTATGGTGCCACTTACCAGTTTATCACCCTTTTTCTTTCCTAAACGTATCTAGCTTAAATAGGAAAGATGAAGTAAACCTGTTATTGCCTTGCCATAGGTAATGAATCTCAATGCTTGAATATTAGAAAATATTTATTATCTTACCAAAATTATAATTTTGGACATTAAATGGCAGGGTCAAATTTTATTGCCGTTTCAAGTTATAAAAAAAAAAAAAAAAAAAAAACCCAATTTCAAGCAGTAAAATCGAACCTTCTCAAAGGAAAAAAAAAAGGCATTAAAATCGGAATTTATTCTATTGTCTTTTTAGAATTTGGAATTATATTTAAGGATTTCAAAGATGTTTTTTAAAAAAAAATAAAAGACAATAAGTATGTACATCTTTTTACACCTTTAGTTTCTCAACGGAAATTAATGATGGACCATGTTTAAAGCAGTCAGTACTCAAACGTATGACCTGAAGGGTGTACACTTGTTAAGGTCATTATTTGGGAACAATCAAGATTATTAATTTGTTAGTATTTTTTGGAGAAAAATGAAGCTAGTAAAGCTCGAAAAAAATGGATCAACAAAAAGCTCGATATGAAATAAATCATTCAGCAAAAAAAGGTCATAGACATGGACCTGCAATAATTGTTGAGAATATTGCTAATGTTTTCCTAGCAGGTTAGGTCCCTATACCTGAATTTCCTCTTATTTATATTATAACATTACTTGCTTTACTTAGAATAGAGCAAATTCTAAAAGTATTCAAACCACAATATGAGGGAAAGATATTACACCCTCCTTTTAGCAACTTTATTTATGGGTAAGCTATTTCCCTACCGTAGTTGCTATTGTCTAGATAATTTCTATGTTAAGGGCCAAGAGTTAAACAATTGTATGCTATGTGCTTATTCGGTTAAACATTTATGGACAGATTTTATTGTCAATTGATGAAGAGAACATATTTCATAAAAAGAAAGCAAATGAGATGGTAGGCTATTTCTGCTTGCTTTATTGCTACAAAACTTGGCAACCAATGTGCACATGCATGTCATATGGGCTAGAATATATATAAAATAACTTATTCCCTTATTTGTTTGCATTGATTTCCTTCCGTGAATTATATGCAGCCATATCATGACCTTCTCTTATCATGTCATAAGGTTGCCATCATTTTAAGTATATGTTATGTTATATAATCGACAATGGTAAAATGAGACACAAGTTTCTCCTAAATGGCCTCTATGTCGTTTACTTGTAGCCATCTTGGCTTACAAGTTTCTCATAAATGGCCTCTATGTCATTTACTTGTAGCTATCTTGGCTTGAGGTGTCAATATATTCCTATTTATTATTGGCGGATTTTCTTTTCAAAGAAATTTTGAAACATCTAATTGATTATGGAATTTCATATCTTGAAAATATCGCACCTAAGATGATGGTAATTTTCATATTTATTCCTCCAAATTGAATTGCTATCACCCTGCATTATGGAATAATTTATCCAACTAATTATTTATTTCATTCTACTCATTTATTTTAAAGAGTAGCGGTGCCTTTTTGGGACCACTCTATAAATTTATACATATTGTTCTATCATGAACATACTACCTCATCTCTATCCATACATATTCATAGGCATTGGTCTATAAGTTTCTAAATTTTGTTCTATTAAATTAGAAATGAAATTTTATGAAGATTTCTATTTGGGACTAAGATTAAGCCCAAAGGAAGAAAAATATAGGTACAAACCATAACATGCCTTTCTTTTGGTCATCATCCAATAGCGAATGAACCTTTCATGTTTGAACGGGGGCAAACCCTCTGGATATCTACATCTTCAAATAGCAAGAGCAAAATATAGCAATGATGCAGCCCAGTTCTTGGTCCCTGAGGTCAGACTTAAACATTTCTTTTCCTTTTTTAATTCTCCAAGTATTTGCAACAACGATTAGGCATAATGACAAATATCATTATTGCCAAATGAAAATCTTAGCTGTTTAAGAAATTTAAAATTGTTTACCATGATAAATATAATGACTGTTTATCATAATGAACACACCAAATTCCAACACTCATTAAACACTTTGCCAAGTGTTATTCAATTGCACGAGAATAGGGTAATAGGTATGAAAATGATCGTTGGAAAGGCAAATTGCCAAATTACAAGATTAGTACAAACATGCACAATTGACACAAAAGACTAGATAATTTCTTGCTAAAGTTAAAAGGCTTGACTAGTAATATTTGCTCCAGCTAGTATGACCTTTTTTAGACTTTTGATCACTAGCCGATCATATGATCTTGAGTTTGTCCATTTCTTTTACTATTCTACTAGTACCCAAACAAAGAAAAAATTGGAAATGGTTGAATTGCCTATAGAGCATGTGTTTCATGCATAAAAGAAGACAATTCTATTCAATCGCATGGCATTAAGTGTGGCTTTAATGCTCACTAAGTTTTCCTACTTTTACATGAAATGATATTATTTAGACGTAAGCTATATCAATTCACCCAAAATTTTGTATAATATGTAAACCTATAAGAGGTTTGCTAGATTACTAGCTTCAAATATGCAAAAACAAATGTCCCAAATTTTCTAAGAGGATGTCATAATTTGACGAAAAAAAAAAACCCTTAAGAAGAAAATAGAGATATAGATAAAAGTTGTGAAAATTCCATCTACATCACAAATGCCGAGTTTAACTCCTGTAAATTATGGGTTATACAAATCCAACAAAGAAGAGCTCTATAAGTAAAAGTTCAATAATGAAGAGTTCGTCAAGAAGACTACAACAAAGAAAAGACCGAGGTAAGTACAAAATAGTATTGAGATTCAAGGTCTTCTATTGAGGTAAATAATTTCTTTCTTTCTTTTTATCCATGAGATCATTTTATTGAAACTAAATAAATATCAAGCTTGCATGATTATTAAAAATGTGTATGTAGAACATGTTGAAAATATTGCTATAAAATTGTTACAATTATCACAATCAATATGACTATATTATTAGTAGCATATATTTTATCGTCATGAATCTGAGAAGTTCTATTAAGTTTCCTAAACCTCAAAATGCTAGATGATCGTGTTCACAATATGCTCATGAATTTAAGTCTCAATAAATTTCTGTTATCTCCATCAACTCACAGGGCTAAACAGGGCCCGCAAGGCTTGACAGGGCAGGCCTAAAAAACCCGTTTATTAAACGGGCCTGGTCCAAGCCCACGAGGCGGATTCAGGTATAAAAAAACCCAGTCTGAATCTAGCCCATTACCATTCCTAATTTAAACCTCAAATTTTGGAAAATAAAAGTAAATTAGAGCAACTTTGAACATGATTTTTAATGGTATTAATGGACAAAATGTGATAGAAATTTTTGATGAATCAATTTTTGAGGTTTAAATGAAACACTAAAAAATTTGAAAATATAAATAAAAAGTATCCAAAAACTTATGCCAGCCTTGTCACATGCAGCTTTGCGTGTTGGATGAGGTTTTTTTTTTTTTTTTTTAATTAAATGTTCTAATTTTCCATTCAATTAAACTACATACATAGTGATTTTTATTTTGAATAGAGAAAGGACATTCATTAAAAAAAAAAAGGCAGTTTGTTACACGTGGATTGGGAAGTTGTGAGTCATGGGATTGGAGGTTTTTTATTTTTTAGAATGGTGAGGAATTTCATCTATCTAGGACTTTAGTGGGAAGTTATAGGAAATCTAGTGGGAAGTCATAGGAAATTTATTTGATAGTTTTTTTTTTAATTACGATTTTAACCTCATTTTTATTTTTTAGGATTAAAAACTATCTAATTGAATTAGGGGAATTTTTAATAATTTAGATAGTGATAACTAATTTTTTGATTTCTCTTAATATATAAAGATAAGGATTCTAATAAAATAGAAAATATACTGAAAATAAAATTTTAAATAATTTTTTTTGGTAAAAGCATATGTGCTCTAATTTTACAATATAAGCATTTTTATAAACCGTTTAAATTCAAACTTAAAAAAAAAAAAAAAAAACCATTTTCCTTCATTAATTTAATTCAAAGAGAATGAGAAAATGTACCAATATATTGCTTACAAAGAAAACGCCCTTGATAATTACCCTGTATCTATTATACACTTTTTTTTTTCTTTTTTCTTTTTTGGGAACCCTTTGAACATCATATTTTAATCACTAGATGCATACATTGTTCTTGTGTGTTAAACAAGCTGCCAACCTATTGGGACAACCAAGATTTTTACAATCACGACCATTCATAGTATATAACTCATTCTCTCTACTGTGTAGTTTATAAATTTACAATAAGGATTTTTACAATCACTTTTGATTACTTGACTAGTACTTTTGCGTCGTAATTTCTTTTGCATGAAAATTAAATGACATTAATGAGTACAAAGAAAACCTAAAAGCATCTTTGGTACCATATTTTCTAATATGGAAATCCAACTGGGGTATTTAATTTCTTGTTTTTGGAATTTACCTTCAGTGGAAGACTTGATGATGTCACAAAAGATGTTCATGACACAACGCCCGGCTTTTTCTATGAAAAACAATATGGAAGGAATTGTTGTACTTTTGTTATGTAGCACCATAAAATTAATGTGACCTAGAGTTTCTTACAATTCCTAAAGCCTATATAAACTTGACTATTGCGAATCATTTATCTCACCCTACCTATCAAAAATAAAACAAATTGCACTCTGAAAGCCTAAGGACGAAAGGATGGTGTACAACAAAACCTTTTTGGAACATGTGATGGTGATGATTGGAGGTCAATGGGTCTGGAAGGTATACTTCTACAAAGGATTTTGTATCAATGGCTAATGATAGGAGGTTGTTCTTGGTATATTGCGGAATTTTGGGTTAGATATCAAATAAATAAAACTTTTTTATTTTTTTTACTTATATTTTGTAAGAATATAAGCATATCTGTATTTAAAATGATAATGACTACAAGAATGGTTTGGATTTCTACAACACTGCTTCTTTTTCTTTTCTTCCTCCTCTTTTCTTAGGGGTTTCTTTGCGTTATGTATCTCCTCCTAGTGATCTTGACCCTCCATTTGTTGATCATCCAAGCTACCACTTGAGTACCCGTCCTATTAGACATCCCTTTTGGCTTTCTGTGAGTTGCGGTGGCCAAGGTAGCGCTGTTCAGGGGTCTTCTCCACATAAATGCGGCCAGAAAAGTTACTGCAGCCCATTAAATGCAATGGTAACATCTTTTCCTTAGGTACCTCCTAGCTCCACCCGTTGGTACACTCGAGGCGTACTTTCATGTCATGGGGGTTTTCTAGAAGATCGTTTTAATTAATGCGGTCAATATCTGGTTCGTATTTAGTTTGTCTGAGGAGGTATTCTTCCTCGGATCACCCTCCCAGCCATATCATGTTCATGAAGGTCTAGGTCTAAACCACTAATGACTATTTAATCGTCCTCGGATCTCCTATGTTCTCTGCCAAAGCCCAAGGCCCAATACCAGGTTTGGGCCCCCCCTATAATAGCCCCTCAAAATTCCAATTTTTCCCTTCTCATCACAGGAGAAAAATGGGGGTTTGATTTTAGAGGGATAAGATCATTTATTTCTCTGGTTCATACATGTGAAATTATCACTTTGCTTGCCCCATTATTGCTGCTGACGCTTCGTAGCCCACGAGTCGTCATTAATTATTCTATGTGGCGTTATGTTCCCGACATCCTATGGTGGGGCGTCAATCTAAGGGCTGACATTTTTCCTTAGGTTTTGAGCGGGATAACCCCCGTTCAACCTTTCCCTCTATATAAAGCATGGAGGGAAATTAGTTTCCCTTTACTTTATGAATTCTCAAGTACTCCAGAGATCTCAAGCACTCTAATTCATCTCGCTCCATACAGCCCTAAGTTTCCCTTACTCTTTTCCTTAACAGGTTACCAAAAGGTTTTGCCAAAGGTTCAGAATTCTACATATCCACTCGTTTTTGTAAGTATCTGTTTCTCCAGCCTTCTTTTTCTCTTCGACCATGAACCTCAGCCTTCTTCCTTATTAGAAAACTTCCCTCTTGCCATCCACATTTGTCTAGATGGGTAGATTTAAGCATTTAGTGAGTTTTCCGGCTAGTATGGAGGGTTTTAGGGCCAAATACCATATCCAACAGGGAGTGGGCTTACAATATTGTCTCCCAAACCAAATACTTACTAATAGAAAGGTGGGCGAAGTTGTCAATCCAATGATCGCTTTTATAGAGGAAGGAATGACACTTCCAATGGGTAGGATAACTAGAGATTATCTGCTCAATCACCGGTTGTGCACCCACCAGTGCGCTCCAAACATGTTTAGAATCTTAAGGAGAATAGATGCCCTGAACGACCAGATGAATCTTAGGCTTACATGGCACGACGTTGTTCACATGTACGAGCGCCATTCTCTCGCCAGGGGATATTATCTCAAATCTCGATCCAAGGAGGTGAGATTGATATCCTGCCTTCCTAAGTCCAACAAAGGCTTGAAGGACAATTACCTAGTCATCTTTGGGGAGTGGCATGATGGTCTTCACTACCTAGTTAAGGCAGGAACACCGGGTGGGGTGTCTTGGGATTAGGTCCCTTGGCAGAGACCTTAGTTTCCCAAGTTTTTCTCTTATTCCCTCCAAACCATTAGTCCACTTGGATTATAGTTGTCACTGGTCTGACCGTAATTTACTTTTCCAATGTTCTTGCAAATAAAGATCACATCTCTCCGAAGCTCAGCCTTGTCAACGTTTCGGGGCTCAACTACCTGCTGAGGTCGGAAATATTTGTGAGTGAGGATGGACAATTATAGGCTGCTCACCTATTCTTGGATTACGAGCCCCTGTCGCGTGTATTTCAGGACGCCGGCCCAACCATTAGAACGGGTAACCCCAAGCTTGCCTGAATAGACGTTTCCAAGTTTAGGTTCTCGGCTCGGAGAGATCTTCCCCTCGTTGTGTTGCCATCCTAACCCGCTCCTCAACAAGTAGCTGCTCCGAGAGAGGAGTTGGTCTCGTCCCGCCATTCCTTATACGCCGAGATCGACTAATTCCACTTCGAAGAAGAGGAAGGGGCAGCTAAAAGGCCTGTACAGCTCTTGGACTCTAAGACTAAGTCTAAAAGGTTTTCTGCCGTCCATCATCCAAGATTAGTAGTAGCTTGGCCAGATAACAGCTCCTCCGAGGAAGAAGAGATCATGGATTTGAAGCAAAGGATCGGCTTGAAGGGCCTAATGGCCAATAGGAATAAACGGGGGTCAACTTCAAAAGAAGTTCCCAAGATTCAAGTTACTCCCAATCTTCCTCCTCCTCCCCCTCAGTTCCCTACTGACCTTGGACTGAGGGCCAATCCGAACCTGAGGAAGAAAAGGCCAATAGAGGACTTGGAGGAAGGTGAAGTGGTACCTCACGAGGGTGCCAAACAATAGAAGAAGGCTAAGGACCCCCAGGACAAGAGGGCCCATTCTGTGGAGAGCCAAGAGGAGGCCGTAGTGCACCGAGGGCAGCGTTCATGGGCTCCTCGACTAGAGGTGGAAGCTGCTCCCATTTCTTGAGATGCCTCAGTCTAGGAGTCCCAGAGGGGGCCAACCGGCATCCTCGCCAAGGCCCTAGAGCAGCCCCTTCTTCTTCCTCGAGACATGGAGGGACTCAGGCACACTAGGCAACCTGACCTCTTCATGTCGTTGAAGAGGGATCTTGCAATGGTAAGTCAATTGGTATCTTTTTTTCTTTTCTTTTTTTTGTTAAGTATTAAGCTGCACGTTCATTTTTATACGTGTATATTTCTTATGACCCTTTTGCTACCTTTATGCAAGTTACTTAGCAAGTTTATGTAACTGAGGAGTGGGTCAGGAACGCCCGTGACGAGGTGAGGGCTGAGGCCCACTCCTGGCTGGAGGTCGAGAAGCAGCTGTGGACTCTAAGGCAGGAGCAGGCTGAGCTGTCCGAGAAGTTAAAAGAAGCGGACAAAGTTTGCTAGAGCGCCGTGGTGGGTCTAAAGACTACAGAAAGGCAAGCCGAGGATCAACGCCAACAGTTGCATATCAACGAAATAAACATGGCCACAAAAAAGCAAAACATTTTGGATCTCAAGGCCGAGCTGTAAAAAGTCAAAGATGTAACTTGGGTGGCCAAGGAACCGCGGAGGCCACTGTGAAGGCATCCTATGAGCGCAGGGTATAGGACACGGAGACTCGGCTGGCAGAGGAGGTGGCCGTGGTGTGTAGGGACTATTGCACTGAGTCTCGGGGAGTAGCAATGGACCGGGCGATAGTTCCTGAAGACTCCGAGCTGAGGAGGGTGGAGAATATCTTCTTTCCAGAAGATATTCGAGAAATTCCAGATGTAGTCCCTCCCCATGAGAAACTCCCTATCACTCAAGCTCCTCCTTCCGATGTCCGAGCTCCTGAAAGGGCGGGAGTGGATAAGGAGGCTCAGTCATCTCTACCTGCTGAGTCCTCTGCCTTTACAATCAAGGAGGTGGTCTCCCAGGCCAAGGTCGCGGAGGCCAAGTCCAAAGTTGATGATACTCCTTCCAAGGCTGTCGATCCCAAGGACTCCCCCCAGGCCAAGGCTTAGATGTAGGACCCTTTTTTTTTTCTTTTTATGTGTATGTATTTTTGTGATGATATTTTGAGGTATAATGTATTCCTTCTTTTCAATTAATGAATGGACTACTTTTCCTCCCTTTTGTGTCTTTACTCTTATGATTTTAAGTTCTCTGTTATTGCAAGTAGACTTGAGCTGTTGTTTTTCCATTTCCAATATAATCTAACAATAATTCATTATCGACATTGTAAGAGATCTAGCTAAGTATTAGCAGGGGAGGGTTATTATACACTTGTATCATGAATTAACGTTTATACAATGAATGTTGAATCTAAAGAAAATAAGTAACATACCTTGCAGTTTAAGTTTTGTTTAACATTTATAAGGATGTCCTTGAGTGCTAATTTCAATTCAGTCTATGGTTCAAAAACTTGGTGGAAAGAAAGTAAACATGTTCTCGGACTTAAGACTAGTTGTCGGCCAAGTGAATGTGGAACTAGATGCAAAAGACGAAAGAATCATCCTTAGAAGTGGGAACACACATGTTGACTCTTTGGCCACCCTTGCCACTCCCTCGGCACAGAGCTTGCCTCGAATCATCCTTGTGGAGGATTTGTGCAAACCCACAGAGATGAAGAAAGACATGGTCCACGTCCACCAAGTCAGAGTGGGGCCCAGCTAGATGGACCCCCTAGTGCTATTCTTAAAAGATGATATCCTACCCAAAGAGAAATCGGAAGCTGACAAGATATGAAGAAAGGCTCCTCGGTTCTGGCTATCTGAGTACCAAAAATTTTATAAGCGTTCCTTTTCAGGGCCATACCTACTATGCATACACCCCGAAGCAATAGAACTACTCCTGGAAGAATTACATGAGGGGATTTATGGAAGCCACATTGGAGGAAGATCCCTGTTGCACAGAGCCATCACTCAAGGCTACTAGTGGCCCAATAAGCAAAAGAAAGCACAAGAGTATGTAAGGAAGTGCGACCAGTGCCAGAGGTTCGCAACAAACATACACCAACCAGGAGGAGTCCTCAACCCTCTATCCAGCCCTTGGCCATTCGCTCAGTGGGGCTTGGACATCGTTGGCCTTTTTCCTAAGGCAGCAGGGAATAAGAGATATCTACTTGTCGGCGCGGATTACTTCATCAAGTGGGTTAAAGCTGAGCCCTTGGCAAACATTAGAGACGTAGATGTCAAGAAGTTTGTTTGGAGGAATATCGTCACCCAATTTGGTGTCCCTCATTCCCTTATCTCGGATAACGGCATTCAGTTTGATAGCAAAACCTTCAGGCGAAATTGCTGTGGTCTTAAGATCACAAATCGATACTCCACCCTTGCTTATCCCCAAGGGAATGGACAAGCCAAAACTGTAAACAAAGTCATAGTAAACGAACTCAAGAAAATGCTGGATGACGCAAAAGAAAAATGGGTGGAAGAACTGCCACATGTCCTCTGGACGTATTGAACCACACCACGTAGATCAACAGGGAAGACTCCTTTCTCAATGACTTAGGGAGCCAAAGCCGTTATACTTTTAGAGACTAGCTTCCCAACGCTAAGAACTACTTTTTTTTATCCGAGTAATAACAACAGATTGCTAGAGAAGAGCTTAGATCTAATCGAGGAACGAATGGAAGTTGCAATGGTCCAATTGGCATACTACCAACATAAACTCAAACAAGGTTATGATGTCAACGTGAAGTTAAGACCTCTAGCGACAGGAGACTTGGTATTAAGAAAAGTTGTGGGTAACACTAAGAATCCGGCCTGGGGGAAGCTGGGACCTAATTGGGAAAGGTCGTATCGCATCCTCTCAGTAGCAGGAATAGGTGCATACTATCTGGAAGATTTGGATGAAAAAGCTATACGACGACCCTAGAATGTAAACAACCTAAAAAGATATTATTATTAATGGAACTTCCCTTTGTTATGTGCTCATTTCTTGTGTAGATATGTATACTACACTCTCAATTACTACATCTATTCAAGTATTCAGCAAAACCTATGCCCTACATGGCTTCTCGAACCACAGGCTTGGGGGAAATTAATAACTCTTGACATCTATTCAAGTATTAAATAGAACCTATGCCCTGTATGGTTCCTCAGACCAAAGGCTTGGGGGAAATTAATAACTCTTAACAGCTATTCAAGTATTAAACATAACCTATGCCCTGCATGGCTCCTCGGACCACAGACTTGGGAGAAATTAATAACTCTTGACATCTATTCAATTATTAAACAAAACCTATGCCCTGCATGGCTCCTCGGACCACAGGCTTGGTGGAAATTAATAACTCTTGACATCTGTTCAAGTATTAAACAAAACGTAAGTTCTGCTTGGCTCTTTGGACCATGGGCTGAAATGAAATTAGCACTCAAGGACATCCTTATAAATGTTAAACAAAACTTAAACTGCAAGGTATGTAACTTATTTTCTTTAGATGCAACATTCATTGTATAAACGTTAATTCATGATACAAGTGTATAATAACCCTCCCCTGCTAATACTTAGCTAGATTTCTTACAATGTCGATAATGAATAATTGTTTAAATATATTGGAAATGGAAAAACTGCAGTTCAAGTCTACTCGTAATAACAGAGAACTTAAAAGCATAAAGAGTAAAGACACAAAAGGGAGGAATTTGAGCCGAGGACAAATTTTCTTGTATAATCTTACTGCAATTTTGTTTAAGTGATTGAAAGGTCCACTAATTAATATTCATTCATTAAGGCTTAGCTCTTCAACACATTCTTTATAAATTTATTGTATTGAGCCTAAATCTAACCATGTCTAGGGTCTAAGATCAAACGAGCCCTACAGACACTTAAGAAGTTGTGAAAATATTATGATGACAACAAAATTTCTTAATATTTTCACAAGAGAAATGCTATGTTCACAAGAAAAATGCTATAATTTTACAATATTTTCATAACAAATTATAAAGTAGTAGGTTGTTATAGGTTGTTGTTGGTAGACAAAAAAGTAATTTCATTAGTAAGTTTAAATTAAAACCAATAAGAATTTACCACCTATGATTTGTTATAAAAATGTTGTGAATATCGTACTCTTTTTTTTCACAATACTTTTATTTTTAATTGTGGTTAGTTCTAGTATGTTTTTTTTTTTTTAGCCTATAAATAATTAACACCTCAATAATTGTGAAAATATTGAGGCAATTTGTTGTGATAATATTTTTTTCTTTAAGGATAATAGCTCATATGTAGATAAAATAAATAAATAAATAAAAAGCATGTTCAATAGGCAATATCCCCCCCCCCCCCCGCCCCACACCCCAAGCTAGTTTTCACAATAGAGATACTATGTTCACAATATTTTCACAACAAATCATAAAGTAATAGGTTGTTATTGGTAGGTAAAAAATTATTTTTATTGGTAAATTTAAATTAGAACCAATAACAATTTACCATCTATAATTTATTATAAAAGTGTTGTAAAAAATATTGTGGAAGTCGCACTTTTTTTCAAAATACCTTTATTTTTAGTTGTGGTTGGTTCCAGTATGCTATTTTTTAAATTTTATTTTAGCCTATAAAGAATTAATACCTCAACAATTATGAAAATAGTGTGACAATTCATTGTGATAATATTTTATTCTTTAGGGTAACAACTCATATGCAGATAAAAAAATAAAATAAAATAAAAAGCGTGTTCAATAGGTGATATTTCCAAAAAAAAAAAAAAAAAAGAAAAAGAAAACCAGTGAAACAATTTGGATTGAATAAACCAAAACTACTACAGCTTTGCTACTGTAGCTTTGAGCATTGACCTTTTTTTATATATAGAAGTTTAAATTAAAACCAATAACAATTTATCACCTATGATTTGTTATGGAAATGTTGTGAAAAATATTTTAGATGTAGTAATTATTTTTCCACAATACCTTTATTTTTAGTTGTGTCCCAATATAATATTTTTATAATTTTATTTTGACCTATAAGGACTTAACACCTCTAACAATTGTGAAAATATTATGACAATTTGTTGTTTTAATAGAGTTCAACATGTGATGTTAACCAAAAAGAGAGAGAGAGAGAGAAAGGGCCAGCGGAACAGTGCCACTTAAACAAACCAAATGCAAGGTTGCTTTACTCATTTACATTTTATATATATAGAAATTTAAATTAGAACTAATAACAATTTACCAATATAATTTGTTATGAAAAAGTTGTAGATGTAAAACTTCTTTTTCTACAATACCTTTATTTTTAGTTGTGGTTGGTCCCAATATGATATTTTTATTATTTCATTTTAACCTATAAGGATTTAACACCTCTAACAATTATGAAGATATTGTGAAAATTTGTTGTTTTAATAGAGTTCAACATGCGTTATTAACAAAAAAAAAAAAGAAAAAAAAAAGAATAGAAAGGGCCAGCGGAACAGTGCCACTTGAACAAATCAGATGCACGGTTGCTTTACTCATTTACAATGTTGTAGATGTAGCACTTTTTTTTTTCTACAATATCTTTATTTTTAGTAAGGGTTGGTCCTAGTATGATATTCTTGCTATTTTATTTTGACCTATAAGGACTTAACACTTCTAACAATTGTGAAAATATTGTGATAATTTGTTGTATTAATAGAGTTCAACAAGCGATATTAAAAAACCAAATATATTGTTCCTTTACTCATTGGCGCTTTTTATATGTAGAGAAATTAGAGCACATATTCTTTTACCAAAAACTTCAAAAATTAAATCATTGTTTTTCAGTATATTATCTTTTCTATTATAATCCGTAAGTTATTGGATATAATTTCGCCAATTTAGGTGAAAATGGATAAAGCCCTCTCAAGATTGAATACTACCCTATCAAGAATATATATATATATATATATATATATATATAATTGTTTGAAAGTTCACTTAGTGTGTAAAATACTAATGAATGTTTAGACCCTCAATTTCAAATAAAACCAACACAAGCTTATACTCAAACAATAAATGTGCGGAATAATAAGTACAAGCAAAAACTCAAACAAATAAACAACTCTACACCATAATTAATCACAACACAGCAACAATTAAAGATAAGAGTAAGGGTTAGAGAATGCAAACACAAAGATAACACCAGCACGTGTTATCGAAAAGGAAACCAAATAATTCGACGAAAAACCTCTTTGCCGCCCTCTAAGCAGTGAAATGATCCACTAAAGAATAAAGTTGGGATACACGAATAGCAATAGACCCTCCAAGCCTAATCTACCCAATGCACCTAAGCCCTCCAAGCTTCTTGCTCCAATAGGGTTAAGCCTAACCGTGTATTCTTTAGCTTTCCAGATCCCGCAATAAGCCCATTGCATCAGCCAAGTGAATTGGTCATCTCTGAACTGCTTCTCAAGTACCAAAATACCTCCTCACTGATATAGGTATGGTGAGATAAGAATTTGGCAAATGAACCTCTCAAGGATATGTCAATGGAGAGGGTGAAAGTAGAGGAATTTGGAGAATTAAATGTCTAAAATTGTGGATGAGTCAATCTTGGCTTTCTCTAGGGTTTCTCTCTCAAAATTCTCTCTAGAAGCTCTTTATATTTCTTGGGTATAAGGGTATTTATAGTACGGTACGTGAGGAATGTGAAAAGTTATTTTTCTGCAAAACAGGGCATTCTGGCGACTCAGTCTTGCGAGTAGGATGAGTCGCGAGATAACTACTAGGCCAGACTGTACTTTTTGTCTTGTAGTGTTCTAGCTGTCATGACCCTTCAGTTTCCTGCGTGCTTCATACGTGTGGCATTTTGGCGAGTTACCAGTCACAAGTTGCTCGCGAGATCTAGTCGCGAGAAACCTTCTGAATGCGCACATACTTGAATTTTTTCACACTCTCTCACACAAAACCCTTACATAATTCCCACCTAAATAAAGGGTATCTAATTGCTGAATTACAAGCAAATTTTGCACGGAATAAAGCCAACACATGGTTGAATAAATTCAACCTTACATTGTTATAATTATACTTAGGGTAAATTGCAAATTATATCCCTAAAGTTTGGTTCTATTAGCAATTCACCACCATGGTTAATTTCTGCTGTTAAGTGACACATCATCTGTTAATGTATTTTATTTTTGCCAAATTAGCCCCCAAACTACATCATTTTAGTGATGACCAAGTGAAAAGCTAATATGCATCAAAATTACATTGTTTTAGGCATAGACTTAAAACAAAAACCTTGAGCCTAAACGAAACAGTTTCATGCCAAATTCTAAAATCTAAAAACAAAGATTAGGGGGGGGCTGCACATACACTTTAAATGCACCCCCTGGCTTGAAAATTTATATATATATATATATATATATATACATATAAAATATTGCTTTACTAAATTATTTTACTCTTAAAAATATTTTTGCACACACTGTTTTCAATCTTGCACACCCTGATCACATATCAACTTATCCCACAATCAAACAACAACTTGGTGTATTATTTATGTATGGATGAGTATGGTTGTGTAAGTTAATAATTATATAGTGCAAGTGGGGTTAATTTTTTTCATTTAGTTTAAAATATTTTTGTAAGGTTGAAATTTATCAACCATTTTGTTGGCTTTATTCCATGCCAATTTGCTTGTATTTCAGCACTTAGAAACCCTGTATTTAGGTGGGAATCATGTAAGGGTAGTGTGTGAGAGAGTGTGAAGAAATGCTTAAGATTGTGCAGTGAAGCAGGGACTCGCGACTGGATCTCGCGAGTAGCTCGCGACTAGCAAGCTGCCAGAAGATGCACACGAGTGAAGCAAGCAGAGAAGCTGAATCGTCAGCCAACTGTTGCACTACACGACAAAATATCCAGCCTGGCCATTCAGTTAGCTCGCGGCTTGAATTCGCGACTCAGTCAAGTCGCGAGGTCAAGTCGTCAGCCAGCTCTGTTTTGGAAAAACTGACTCTTCGCATTCATTTCTCACCCTAATATAAATATCCCTTATACTCATGAAATGTAAAGAGCTTTCGGAGAGAATTTTGAGAGAGAAACCCTAGAGAAAAACAAGATTGAGTCATCCACAATCTTTACATAGTGACTCATCAAATTCCTCTACTCTCACCCTCTCCATTGTTAGATCCTTGAGAGGTACATTACCCAAAACATTTTCTCACCATACCCATATCTGTGAGAATGCTTTTTGGTACTTTGGGAAGCAGTTAGAAAGGGACCAATTGATATTGGTTGATGCTATAAGCTATAGCGGAATCTGGTAAGTTAAAGAAGAAATTAGTTCGGCGTAACCTCGTTGGAGTAGGAGCTTGGAGGGCTTAGGTACACTAGGTAGATTAGGCTTGGAGGGTCTTTTGTTGTCCATATATCCCAACTACATTCTTTAGTGGATTATTGACCGCTTGGAGGGCAGCAGAGAGGTTTTACGCCGAGAGCTTCAGTTTCCTCTTCGATAACACATCGTTGTGTTGTCCTTGTGTTTGCAGCTCTCTTCCCTTAATCTTTGCCATTTAATTTCTACTATGAATGTGATTTTATTTGGTTTAGATTGTTTATCAACTCTGTTATAAGTTTATGTTCATTTTTCGCACATAATTTGTTTGATATTAAGCTTGAATTGGTAATTTGTAAATTAGGGGTCTAAACGTTCATAGTGTTTTATACGCTTATTGAACTTTCATTTGGTATCAGAGCGGGTGCACTTGCTGTGGTTTAATCACCTTAGTGCGATCCTTGACCCTATATTGAGATGGACCGGTCTCAATCTTTAAATGCACCACTATATTTTGATGGTAGCAACTATGCTTTTTGGAAAGTCTGAATGAGGGCTTTTTTATGTTCTATTAATGAAAGTGTGTGGGATGCTGTTGATGTTGGATGGGTTAGGCAGGAGGCAGAAAAATCCACTTGGGATAAAGCAGCCCTTGTGGCGTCTAATGCTAATAGTAAAGCTTTGAATACAATTTTTTGTGGTGTGTCTCCAGATGAGTTTCACAGAATATCTCATGTCTCGGTTGCTAAGGAAGCATGGCAAATATTAGAGACCACGTATGAAGGAACTAAGAAAGTGAAAAACACTAAGTTGCAGCTGCTGACCACTCGTTTTGAGGAGCTTAAAATGAGTGAGGACAATTTTTTTTTTTTACTCTTTCTATAGCAAGTTGAATGAAGTAGTCATCAGAAAGTTCAACTTTGGTGAGAAAACGGAGGACTTAAAGATTGTAAGGAAAATCCTTTGATCATTGCCGGAGAGCTTTCGTGCAAAAGTTATTGCAATTGAAGAGAGCAAGGACTTGGATGATATCAAAGTTCAAGAACTAATTGGCTCACTTCAAACTTATGAGCTGTCTTTGCCATCACAATGGAAGAGCAAATCTCTTGCTCTTAAGATAATTAATGAGAAGGTGGAAGCTCACGACTCATCGGAAGAAGATGAGGCCGATAAAGATGTGGCATATCTTGTGAAGAATTTCCGAAAGTTCTTGAAGTTCAAGAAGAATGGAAAATTTGCTGAGAAAGGAAAATTTCCAAGTTTTGGAAAGGAGAAAAAGGACTTTAAGAGGAAAGATGGGAAGGAGTCTCAATCCTCTCAAGGAATCACATGTTTTGAGTGCAATGGACATGGACACATCAAAAAGGAGTGTCCCAATTATTTAAGAAGGAAAGGAAAAGTGTATGCCACGATCTTTAGTGATTTAAATTCTTCAAACTCAGATTCGGATGAAAGTTTTGACGGTGACGAGAATTACTCTGCATTTTATGACCATTGATCACGTTGCATCGTCAGATGACTTAAGTGTGCTTGTAGAAAAGCTTGGTGAGCACTCTGAGTTGGAATCAATAGGGATAATAAAGGAATCCGATGATGAGGAAGATGAAGGTATAGTGGGATTGCAAGAGGCTTATAA
The DNA here is from genome assembly GCA_033629205.1 of Lithocarpus polystachyus. Taxonomy (NCBI): domain Eukaryota; kingdom Viridiplantae; phylum Streptophyta; class Magnoliopsida; order Fagales; family Fagaceae; genus Lithocarpus; species Lithocarpus polystachyus. The sequence goes on along the minus strand of CM066165.1, from coordinate 41,763,234 downwards.
TTCTCTTCTCGAGAAGACAGGTGAGTATGCGAAAGTGGCTAATGCAACCATTAAATAGATGAAGAGGGCAGAGGAAGATTCTCGAAGTCTCCTTGTATGACATAAGGAGGCCAAATATGAGATAGAAAAACTGAAGGAAAAATTGTCAGAAGCATATGCAAAAGTGAGATTCCTTGAGCTTGAGGTGGTACAAGCAAATGCCAAAGTAGAAACGGTTTCCACCAAGAAGCTTGATGAAGTCATTTCCTCACAAAAACATTTCTCAGATAAATCCGGGTTGGGATATACCGAAGAAAGTAGTTCAGCTGTCAAAATCACTAAGTGAAATTTGTGAAAGTCAAAGATTCAGTAGTGGCTGCATCTACTCTTGAGAAAGAAGAGAATGAAAAGAAGAAAAAGAATGTGGCTGATCAAAAGGTGTTGAATAAGCCCCGTAACCATTCAGTGGGCAAACCTGAAGTTAGAAGGAAATCACTTCCAAGATCACAAAGAGGTTCGAGAACGAACCATTTTTGTCATCATTGTGGACTTCAAGGGCACACCAGACCAAATTGTCACAAACTGAGAGCATTGAATAATGCAAGTGATCAAAGGTCAAGAGGACCCAGAAATGACAAGAGGACTTGGGCTATTGAACAATCAAGAGGTCGAGATGGTGACTTCGAAATGATGGATGTGATGAAGATGATTGGTGCATTCACCACTTGCTTGGAAAGCTTTACTAGAAGGTTTGAAAGTCCTAACACTCGTACCCAATCCTATTGGGATATCACCCCAAACGCACGTGATGTGTGGGTAAAAAAGGGTACTCATGTATAAGCATTACAACATGTCCATGTATTAACACTTCCTATGTTTTGTGACTATGCTTGGTTGTGTGTTTTGTGCTAGTTTAAGTTGAAAAATTATTTGTTTGTTTGTTTCTACTTTAAATGTTTTTACATTGTTGTTTTTTATCAATCTTTTCTTACTTTTGTGTCCGAAAACACGTAAAAAGTAAAAAATCTAAAAAGTTTGATCGACTTGGTTAAGTTTTGTCTTAAACATGTTTTGCCATGTACCTTTGTACTAATGGCTTTATGCATTCACGAGCATACCTTGTTCCCTTTGCACTTATATCATTCTGGGAGAAATCTACAAATCTTTGTGATTGTTGTAAATTGATCTTCAAACTTGTCATGAATGATTAGTCAATGGTTTTGTTGATCTTGAGACATGCATAGACTTGTGTCTATATATCTTTCCACTCTTTATTATTATTATTATTTTACTTAAAAGAGCTCTATAAATGTAAATCTCTAAATGAAAAGAGATAATGAGCTGCAAAAACCTGTCGCACATACTAGTATTTGACTAGGAAAAAGGGAAAGCGACTCAAATAATTATATAATGCCCAAAATGCCAAAGGCTTATTCATCAAATTGAAATATCAAAAATTTCTGGCATCGATCTCCAAATGAGATGTTATGTTTCAAAAGATCAAATGAGATGATGTATTTGGAGCCAAATGAAAAGCTTCAATGTTATGCTATCATGTTATCAAGTTTTGTGGGAGGTCATATATGCATATTTCTATAATTGAGATGGGTCAGATTATCTAGTGCTAATTGTGTATGCCTTGGTTGAATTCATCAGTGAAGCTTTACATTAGGCTAAGGACTATCTCATTGTCGATATTCACATCACACATGTCTATGTTTAATGAATGCCTTATTCATTCATGTGATTGTACTTGATGAAATGTATTTCACATGCTTAATTTTTGTTGATCAAGCACAAAAAGATTTTTGAGTGTTTTTAGTTGTTTTTGGAAAGTATTTTGTTTTTCACAAAATTGCTAAATTTTTCAAAATCTGTGTTGCCCTATTTTGGTGACTTGGTCGTGGGTAAGTCTAGTCGCATGCCCCGGTCGTGGGTAAGTCTAGTCACGAGCACAATACAGTAGGTTTTCGTGCTTCACTAGTGAGTTAATGCCCCAGTCACAAAAAATATTTAGAAAATTTTTCAAAATTTGGTTTTTGCGGCTCAACTCGTGACTCTCTCGCGGTTAGAACTTCCAGTCACGAAAAACACTTAAGAAAATTTTTCAAAATTTTTGTTTTAAGTGATCTGGCGACTTACCCTGATGACTTGCACGCGACTTGGTTCAATCGCGAAAAACGCGTGTTTTGCGCTTTTAAGTCAGTTTTTAAAACTTTTCAGTTTTTCCCTCAGATATTTGTGACTGTTCATTGTCTTGCCCGTGTGTTCCTCTCTCAAACTCACCGTGTTTGTCACTTAAACCATCATTGTTCTTCATCATTTCAACTTCAATCTTCAAGAAAAAGGAATGGGTTTTCTTATTTTCAGTTCATTCTTCATGGGTACAGCCTTTATTTCTTGGATTTGTGTGTTGGCATTTGGTTTTTGTGTTATGTGGTGTTTCGACCATGGTTTGGGTATTTTGTTAAATTTTGTATGAGTTCAATAGTTTATGTTAATTTGTTTCTTGTGTCACATGCCTTCTTGGTTGATTCCCTGTGTTGTGTCGTTCATCTTGCTTGTGTTGTGTTGTGCATGCAAAGCTCATAATCTCAATGTCAGTTTCTTGCAAACCTGTGGTATCCATAGATTACACCGCACTATGTTGTGCCTGCACACTAATCATATTTGGTAACCTAATACATACTACTATTCACAACACGCTGGTATTTCTCATATTTACATGTTATTGTCTTGGTTCATGCTCAGTGGTTGGGTGTTCTATCTTTCTCAAATCAATGTGTCTTCTCTTCTATAACTACCTTAAATCTAATCATGTTGACGTTTGTGCCTTGTGTTTTTGTTCTTGGTTCTCTGCTGTGTGTTTGTTCTTTTACAGATGTCACGTCATTCCTCTAAAGGAAAAGAGATTGTGATCGATGTTCCATCCCCTGTTGCTAAGAGAACTTGACCCTCGTCTCAGTCGTCTCAAGACTCTAACAGCAAGAGATTCAAGACTCCGATTGATTCACAGACATATTCAAACATTTTTGTAGATGATCCTATTATTGTGGAACGGGTAGTACAATTTGACACCTTGGGAACAACATTTATCCCTAGGATATTTGAAGCAAAAAATTGGGATGATCTGTTTGGGAACTTTGAAGACCCATCTGAAGAATTAGTTCAGGAATTCTACTCAAATGCAAGATTCATTGGAATTGAACTGCAGTGCTGAGTACGAGGAAAAGAATTTGTGATCAAGCCAGATTACCTTGCAAAGGTTCTTCACATCACTAGACTAGAAAATGTGGACCTAACTCCATATGATGATAGACTTCCTCAGATACAAGACATTCTTCAAGTTCTTGGGCCTGAACATGAGATCAGAAGCAAAGGCCCGTCCATAGGCACTGCAAAGTTTACACTCGAACTGACGACTCTAAAATTGATTATGTTCTCCAATCTCTACCCATTGTCTAACACTGCTTTCATCAATCTTGGAAGAGCACAATTTCTATGTGATCTCATTACCGGAGACCAAATAGACAACTGTGCCCACATCTTTTAGATCATTGGAAAAACAACGGCTTAATCAATAGCATGAACATGTCTTCCATTTAGTAGTCTCATCATGAAGATCATGCTTCTTGAAGGTGCCGTCCACCAACAGATGGAAAAATTGCGCCACGTCTTCAACCAATATCCATGATAACTCTCCAGGCACGCAAGAGTCACTCCTCGAAGGCACCTAAGAGTGAGACATTCACCCATACCACTCCATTTGGTCATGATTCAGCTACTCCTGTGCATACCGAGATAGCATCTCCTCACACACCCGTGTTGCAGACACCTAGTACTCAACCGTTACACCCAAGCCTACAAGCTAACAGGTTGAGCACTTTGATTGAAGGTGTTAATCAGCGTATTTCTGGATTGGAAAAACTCCTTCTCTCAACCAACAACCAAATTCAAATGCGGTTCACTAGCATTGAAGCACAGTTAGATGCTATTCAACAAAAGATCGAGGATAGCCTTTAGCTATTCGTGCCAAAAAGGGGGAGATAGATGGTATAATGGAGATGTGCACATTGAAAGGGGAAGTACTTTGAAAGGGGGAGTTACATTCTTTTGACTTAATTTAAGTTTATATGGTCACAGTTCTTATAACTTTACTTTTAGTTTTTATTTTGTAACCTGTTTATTGTTGTTGGTACTTTGGTATATATATTTATAGATTTTCAGTTTAAATGCTTTGTACCTTTGCCTATGTGGCGTTTGGTTATTTTGTACCTTTAGTTATGTGGCGTTTGGTTATTTTGTACCTTTAATTATGTGGCGTTTGGTTAGTTTGTACCTTTGCTTTTGTAGCCGTTATTTTGTACCCTTACTTTGTGGCTTAAGTACTTGTTGCTAAATGTCTTGCATTTTCTTTAAGCACATCACTCTTGTGCCTTTTGTTGGATTTTATATCCTTAATGCAATTACCTTGTGTTATTGCATTGGTTGAGTGTTGGACATGCAAATAATACTTTGCATTGAACTTATTAGCTTGCATGTCCAGGTGTTCATTTCATGTGTGAATGAACATTGTGGTCACTATTTATAGTGATTGTTTGTTTTTGGTCAAGCCATGCTTTATTGCTTTAATCCTTTTTACTTGATCGCATTATGCTTGCTTTATATGCATTACAAGTTTTTCTGCATACAATGATCATATTATGTGGTTATTTTTTAGGAGATACTTGTGCCTATGTTTCAAGAGTTCACAGATTCTAGAGTTAGGTGTGAATGAGTTTTGTTCAACTATTCCCAACTCACACGTTAAGTCTAGAGTTTGTTGTAGGGTTTTGTCATGGAATAGCCAAAGGAGGAGATTGTAAGGTTGAAATTTATCAACCATTTTGTTGGCTTTATTTCGTGCCAATTTGCTTATATTTCAGCACTTAGAAACCTTGTATTTAGATGAAAATCATGTAAGGGTAGTGTGTGAGAGAGTGTGAAGAAATGCTCAAGATTGTGTAATGAAGCAGGGACTCGCGACTAGATTTCACGGGTAGCTCGCGATTGGCAAGCCGCCAGAAGATGCACACGAGTGAAACATGCAGAGAAGCTGAACCGTCTGCCAACTGTTGCACTACACAACAAAATATCTAGCCTGGCCATTCAGTTAGCTCGCGGCTTGAACTTGCGACTCAATCAAGTCGCGAGATCAAGTCGCCAACCAGCTATGTTTTGGAAAAACTAACTCTTCGCATTCCTTTCTCACCCCAATATAAATACCCCTTATACCCACGAAATGTAGAGAGCTTCCAGAGAAAATTTTGAGAGAGAAACCCTAAAGAAAAACAAGATTGACTCATCCACAATCTTTACATATTGACTCTTCAAATTCCTCTACTCCTACCCTCTCCATTGTTAGATCCTTGAAAGGTACATTACCTAAAACATTTTCTCACCATACCCATATCTGTGAGAAGGTTTTTTGGTGCTTTGGGAAGCAGTTAGGAAGGGACCAATTGATATTAGTTGATGTTATGGTCTATAGTAGAATTCGGTAAATTATTTTAAATTTAAATTTATATGGGTGGTAAATTATTTTAAATTTAGAACTTTTTGTGATAGTTTATAATTATATGCATGGTAGGTGTATGTGAAAATATTTGAGCGAGTCTGAAGTGATAACTGTACAGTCAAAGCAATATTATTTGCTTTGGTTTTATTGCAAAATTAACTTAAAGAAAGAAAGAAAGAAAATTGATGAGTTTAATTTTGTCTTCATTGCTGAATGATATCTTGGAACCATCATATCACGTAATTATGTAACTTATTGTTATTTCTAAATGCAACAAGAGATGATTGGAAGGTGGAAAAAATACTCAATTTCTCAAATGTTATGTAAAATTATGTGATAGCTAGTGTTAGAATTCAAAAGGATAGGAAGGGGTTATGACTTTGAAGCTCTTGAAAATAGGTTTATGTACATTTTTAGACCCCTTAAAATACAACTAGATTAACCTAGTTATTTAGCCAAGTGATTAACTTAGGTAAATTATGCACATCTAGGTTAACACAGGTAAATCATATCATTGAACAGTGCGGAAAATAAATAACACAACGATATGATAATTTAGAAAAACCAAATCGATAAAAAACTTGGGGAGAATTTAACCTAACTATCCTCAAAGTAAAAAAAAATCCACTATGAAAGAATTGAAGTTTACACAATAGTGACTTAGGCCACTAACATCCTATTGCTACCTCGAGTAGGAAACTTACTACCACGACCACGTGACAGCTCTGAGTCCACAAACTACTTCTTTTTTGGATTCACAGCATCCACAAGTACTCCTACTTGTGTATCCGTAAGCTCTTTATGCAGCAACCGAATCAATCATCAAGCTCTTGACATAAATCTTGATTCTTGATAACCTTAAGTATATGTGAAGGAAAACACCTCTAAATCTCACAAGAGATTCACATACACAGCGTAAATAACAACTGCAACCAACAAAAAATGTGGTTAGAGTTTTCCTTTTATACTTAAGGCAAAACATAAAACCCTACATGTCAAACGGGCTTGGGTTGAGTTGGAAAATTCTGCAGAAAAATAATCTGCATGAGTTTCGAACGATCGAGTCTAATTTTTGATTGATCGACCCAGGCAGATTTACACAGTAAATCCTGCAATACACCTGATTCTAACTTTACACTTAAACATACTTTGAGGAAGTCTAAAACAAAACTAAACGTTTTGATCATGGTTTGCCAACATTACAAATTGAAGTTCTAATATATTTAAGCCTAAAGTCTTAGAACCAAACAAACTCCCCCTTTGGCAATTCGTGACAAAACACAAACTAGACAAAGTGCTCAAAGTTTACAAAAAACAACCCATTACAATATCATTGCTCAACACAAAAAATTCAACCTAACTACTATCTATCAGTTGCAAGTGTAGACCGCAGCATGATTGAATCAACCTGTATATTCTTGTAACACTTAACAAACACATAAACACATGTATGGAAAAATACAAGTAAAACAAAATAACTTTTTGATTTCACATAACATAAACTACAAGACATATATCATGAATAACCTCATAAATATAAATCAATAATCAATGTAGCACAATGTGAAACAAGAACCATATATAAATACATCAAAGTAACTCCCCCTAACATAGACAACTCAAATAAAGCAAAATACATCATGAGCCAAAAATGTAGATACAAAATGAAGCACCTAGATACAATCTAAAGCGCCACAGCTCCGAAAACTCCCCCTAACAACAAAATCTCCCTTACATATGTACTCCCCCTTTTTGTGACGAATTGCCAAAGGGAAATCATGACTCATCATCAAAAGGAGGTGGCAGAGGTGATCAACGAAGACTATCCAAATCTGCTCTCAAGGACCTAAGCTCATCAAGCATGTCCACCAAAAGCTGACCATGAGCCGCCTAAACGGTCATGACAGTCTCTAACATACGATGGATGCTTGAATCATCCGAAGTAGAAGGTGGAGGAACGACAGCAGCAGCAGTCAGATCGTTGGACGCCTCAGAAAAAGTACCACCTATAGTAGAAGGAGGAGGAGGTGCAACACCAGAAGACTCAACTCTAGGGCGTTTAGAGCTTGCGTTCAACTGAGCATCCCTCTGCCTAAGAAAGGTAGCACCCATAGGATCGACTATATGAACGGGCACAGACGAAAGAGAGTCCTCTAAACCCAAATGTAAAAGAATCTGATGAATAAAAACTGGAAAGAAGAGGGCATGAGCAGCATAACTACTCCTATGAACCCCAATCAAAGAACGAGTGAAAAGATGAGGAAAGCTTATAGGATCATCTGTGACTAGGGCATACAAAAACGCACATCTCTCTATAGGAATAGTATGCAAATGAGAGATGGGCCAAATCGAATGGCAAGAAATCCGAAAAAAGAGATAATGAGTCTCAGTCAACTCATGAAAGGTGATCCGAGGATCAAAACCCCACTGGATAGAAGAACCAATAATAAATGACATAATGTCATTAAGGGGAGGAGACTCATCGTTGGGATAAACAAGATGCTGGACCAGTGGCACCCCAAGAGCATCAGCCACTACTGAAGAAGTAATGGTGAACTCTTCACCCCGTATCCAACTCTTGACTTGAGTGTTGGAATCATAGGTGCAGATAGAGAGGTTTGAGTAGAACTCTCTTATCAAGGTAGACGGAGGAGGATAATCAACATCTAACAAAGGCAACTAGCCCCTATGCTCAAAAATTCTCTTAATCTCACCATCTAACTCATCTAGAAGTACTTTTCTCTCAGCCTATATATTCCTACGAATGTTTAGCTTCTCATACGTTTCCTGATTTTTCTCACTCGGAAACCTAGTACTATCAAAAGGAGGGGCAGAAGTGGAAGAAGATGACCTATAAGCTCTAGTCTTCCTAACCAAGATGCTAAGGTTAGAATAGGACAGACAGAGAAGTGACAAAGAGAAAAAAAAAACAAAGAAAAACCAAGGGCAAATTGCAAGTTAGCATAGAAATATAGAAAATAGCAATCTATATGATGCATGAACAATATCAACACATGATGTATGCTTTAATGCAGTGAGAATAAGTTCAATTTTACTTTGGAATCACAAAATTAACTTGAGCCTACAGTTTATATCAAAAGCCCCAAAATTTTGAAAACCCACTTTCAAAAATCCCAACAAATTGACCAATTGATCATTACACAAGTTATATAACACAATATAATAACCAAATCAATCAATAAAACAAGCCAATTTCATCAATTAATGCTGAATTGAACAAAATCCCCAATTCGGGTAATTTCAAGCCCTAGAAAATTCAAATTTCCCAAAATCACCAAACTGATCAAATTAAACTACAAAGATCAGATATATATCGTCCCACAACAAAAACCCAATGATCAATTTTGAAAGAAAACGAGAAAAACACCAAAAACCCCAAAATTTTATAGGTTCAACATTCTCCCTAAAATGCATGAAACATGAAAATAATTGAAAAAGGAGTGGCAAAATGGTTTTACCAGCCATAGAAGACAAAAACCTTGCAAAAAGTTTAAGGGAAAACGACAAAAAATTGATCTGGAATCCTTGACTGATCAAATGCAGAGAGAAAATACTTTTGAAAAAATTTGAAAGTGATAGAACACATGAAAACTCAAAGTTTTAAAAAACTCTCTATACGATTTTCTATTTATCAAAAATTAGATTAGATCGATCAAAAATTAATTCGATTGATCCAGAAGCAATTGAGTAGCGATCGAAACGGTCAAATTCAAACCAAAATTTTAATCGCATTTTTAATCGGTCGAGAAACAGGTTCGATCGATCGAAAATCTAGAAAAATCAATTTTTTTGAAAAACATAATAGTTTTATGCAGAAACTTCTCAAAGCATAGTATTTTATGAATAGAATGTATGAGTATGAGATGAAATGCTTTTCAAAAAATCTTGTATTGAACCCAGATCTCCCAAAAATAAGATTTTCAATCAATTTTCCTTAATTCTCAAACTTCAAACACATTTTGCATTAAAAATCAAGAAATTCTCGATCTTGGATGGCCACAACAAAATCACACACAATAACATGTACAAAGTTTAGCAAAGAGTAACTTGTGTAATGTGTGTAATTAGCAAACACTAGAAATGCATGTGAGGTGATATGTGAATGGTAAGCAATCATAATTTCTACAAAATTCATCACATACAATTGAAAGAGACTATCACCTAAAGAGTTACATTATATAACTCCCACATCTCCTAGAAAACAAGTTTGCAATCATGTAAGTTTCTTGAATTGCCTTATAATGTACACACCAATTTTATTTGATTAGAAACTTTATTAAAATAACCAGGATAATGTACACACCAATTTTATTTAATTGTGAAGTTATTATAGCCCTAATAATGTACACACCAATTTTAGCATTTAATTCGAAACTACACCTTATGTTCTTTTTATGTATGTGCTACAACTTCTTGAGCACAAAATTTGATGATATGTACAAAGTTTAGCAAAGAGTAACTTGTGTAATGTGTGCAATTAGCAAACACTAGAAATGCATGTGAGGTGATATGTGAATGGTTAGCAATCATAATTTCTACAAAATTCATCACATACAATTGAAAGAGACTATCACCTAAAGAGTTACATCATATAACTCCCACATCTCCTAGAAAACAAGTTTACAATCATGTAAGTTTCTTGAATTGCCTTATAATGTACACACCAATTTTATTTGATTAGAAACTTTATTAAAATAGCCAGGATAATGTACACACCAATTTTATTTAATTGTGAAGTTATTATAGCCCTAATAATGTACACACCAATTTTAGCATTTAATCCGAAGCTACACCTTATGTTCTTTTTATGTATGTGCTACAACTTCTTGAGCACAAAATCTGATGATACGCACTAAGGTGTTTATGATTGGCTAGCAAACAGTGGTGAGATGGTTATTTATGCATTTTTCAATAAATTCAAGTCCAACAATCAAAGGAATGTGACTTTAAGATCAAGATAAAGATTATGTGATCAAAAACTATAAACAACTCCCACACAACATGCACTACAAAGCCCAAACTAGTAAAGTGCAATAAAATAAGCTCATCCAAGCTAAATAAGGTATATAAACATGTTATGTAAAAATAAAATGGCCAACCTTGATATCAAATCCAAGAAAAATAATGCAAAATATATTTTGCTTCCCTTTTCTTCCTTTAAAAAAATAAAATTAAAAACAACAAAGAATGAAATGCATGAATGTTATGCAATGCAAATCCTAGAACAGCAAAGAAAACAAAAACAACAAAGAAGAATGTTCACAAAGAGTAGAGCGATGAAGCACAAGGACCATGTCAGAAAGACTCAATTAGATTGAGCCTTTTGCATCCAAAAGTTTTTAGATGCAATTTTTGCATTGGAGTTATTATTCACATTAGAATGATGACCAACTCCAAGATTGAAATAGAGGTTTAAAGCCTTTACCAACTCACCAATAAGTACCATAGGGTCTTGTACTTGAGGCACAGGTACTTTTGGCTTATTTGCTCGATTAGCAGCTTGCAACTTAAAACAGTTTGGACGAATGTGCCCAGACTTTCCACAAAAATGACGAACCCAAATAGGCCTATTAAGTACCTTGCCCTTAGGAGGGTTAGGAGTCTTAGGTTTAGACTCTTGAAGATTAACCCTAATATTCCTAGGAGGTGTAACTTTTGTCGTTCTGACAATCACTCACATGAGGCTCAGATGAAGAAACAATGTTTGTGGGGTGAGCTTCAGGCACAGAGATGCTTTCTACAAAACCTAAACCAGTTTTGTCTGAGGGAGACTTTTGAACACTTAGCATGTGATCAAGTTTGGAACTAGCAAACCTATTTGTTTGTTCTCTAACAACAGATAGTTCAAGTTCCAAATTCTTAACTTTATCAAGCAAAAGCATGTTCTCAGTCTTCACATTATTTAACAATTCATTAGCATCAAACAGTTTCATAAGCAAATTTTTCTTAGCAAGTTCAAGAAATACAATTTTCTTTAAGCCTAAATCAACACTTATAGCATCCTTTGCAACAACTTAGCAAAGTTTATTAGAGGCTTCTTGCAAATCTGCATACTCAGAGAGTTCCTCATCAGAAGAGTTCTCTTCAATAGCATCACTTTTATCAACTGCAACAGTAACAGTGAAAGTAATGAAGTTTCCATCCTCATCACTACCAGACTCATTGTCAGAAACTTCATCATCACTAAGGGTTACAGCCATAGTCTTACCCTTAGACCTTAAGAATGTGGGACATTCTGATTTCACATGACCATACCCTTGAAAACTAAAACATTGTTGACCTATAGAATTAGTAGAAGGTTGACCTACTTTCTTTTTAGGTTTTTCAGTGTTATTCACCTTAGTGGAATCATTCCTCCTAAAATTTCTAGGTTCAACATTGTTTTTACCTCTTGCCCTTTTGTTGTTGTTCCTAAGAAAATTTCTAAAGTTTTTGACAAGATAGGCAATCTCTGTAGCAAAGAGCTCATCATCAAATCCACTTACATCAACATTATCAATAGACTTAAGAGCCATTGATTTGAATTTGCTTGTCTTAGGTAGGTCCAACTCATAGGACTGAAGAGATCTTACAAGTTCATCAACAGGGATAGAATCCACATCCTTGCTTTCAATGATGGCAGTTACTTTGGGTCTAAAGTCTCAGTCAAAAATCTAAGAATTTTCCTAACAATTTTAGTTTGATCATAGATTTCACCAAAATTATAAGCAGAGTTAACAATATCATTCAGTTAAGCATAGAATTCATCAAAACTTTCATTATCAAACATTGTAATATTTTTAAATCTAGTAGTTAATTGCTGCAGTTTGTTGATCTTAACTGCCTTTGTACCTTCATGCATAGTTTGGAGAATAACCATGCAGTATGAGCAACCTCAACATTAGAGATTCTCTTGAATTCCTCCATAAAAACAGCATTAAAAATAGCATCATTGCTTTGCTATTAAAAGCGGTTGCTTCTTTCTGAGAAGTTTGCCACTCACTCACAGGAGTAGTGGGCTTCTCCCATCCATATTCAACGGAGTTGCAGACTCTCTCATCAATAGATTTCAAGAATGCTTTCATCCTTACTTTCTAGTAGGCATAGTGGTTCCCATCAAAGTGAGGTGGAATCACAAGAGAGTGACCGTGTTTCATGACAACAGGGGGTCAAAGATCAACTCTTAGATCAAAAGATCTAGAAGAAAAGAGATTACCTGCTCTGATACCACTTGTACATTTTTAGACCCCTTAAAACATAACCATATTAACCTAGTTATTTAGCCAAGTGATTAACCTAGGTAAATTATGCTAGGTTAACACAGATAAATCATATCATTGAACAGTGCGAAAAATAAATAACACAACGATATGATAACCTAGGAAAACCAAACCGATAAAAAACTTAGGGAGAATTTAACCTAGCTATCTTCAAGGTAAAACAAATCCACTATGAAAGAATTGAAGTTTATACAATAGCGACTTAGACCACTAACATTCTATTTCTATCTTGAGTAGGAAACTTACTACCACGACCACATGACAGCTCCGAGTCCACAGACTACTTCTTTCTTGGATTCACAGCATCCACAAGTACTCCCACTTGTATATCTTTAAGCTCTTTATGCAGAAACTGAATCAATCATCAAGCTCTTGACATAAATCTTGATTCTTGATAATCCTAAGTATATGTGAAGGCAAACACCTCTAGATCTCACAAGAGATTTACATATATAGCATAAAAAACAACTACAACCAACATAAAAACATGGCTAAGGTTTTCCTTTTATACTTAAGGCAAAACATAAAACCCTACACGTCAAACGGGCTTGGGCTGGGTTGGAAAATTCTGTAGAAAAAAAATCTGCACGAGTTTCGATCGATCTAGTTTAATTTTGATAGATCGAGCGAGGCAGATTTACATAGTAAATCTTGCAATACACTTGATTCCAACTTTACACTTAAGCATACCTTGAGCAAGTCTAAAACAAGACTAAACGTTTTGATCATAGTTTGCCAACATTACAAATTGAAGTTCTAATACATTTAAGTCTAAAGTCTTAGAACCCAACAATTTACAATCATAAACGTTGAACCTCATAAGATGTTGTAGTCAACCATTGAAGTATTGGTGATCTACCCCATCCACGGGTTTTTGCTAAAGCCGCTATCGTGTTTTGAATGTTCAAAACCAAAGCTGTCTCTAGATTCGAACATCAGTCAAATATTAGTTACTAGCTATGATATTCATAACGATGATGATAATGATGTTGATTCAAATAAGCAAGTCTAATCCTTTCTCTCTCATGCTTTTAATGATAGCGTCTCTTTTGGTTGCGTCAAGGATATTTCTCTTTGCTTTGGGTCAAAGGTAATGTCAGCAAATTGTTGTATTAGTATTACGGTATTCTCTCAACAAAAAATTGTGTCTGTACTTTGTACTTATTGGATTTGAAACTTGAAAGCATCTGAAGAATTATGTTTGTATTTCTATTTGGGTAAAAATGGGCATGAATGTTTTGCAACTTTTGATAAAGGCGTACGGGATCACAACATAGCTGAGCTTAAGAGATTAAAAAAAAAAATAAAGCAAGTAATGCACAAAAACCACATAGAATGACCAAATATTAACATCGAACAGTTAGTTGGAGTGACTAAACCAAGCATAGAATGACTAAGCATCGAAAAGATAAAATAAAAAATATATACATACTTGTTGAAATACAAAGAAATACAATGATTTCAACTATACAAATTTCTTTTCTTTTTTCTTTTTTTAAACACAATTTGATATTACTCTTTCTACAGTGATTTAGTACAATAATTGTAAGCCTTTTGTGTAAGCTAATTATAAGAATAATAATTTGATTATTATTTTTCAATATGCTCATGTATATATGCATGAATTATTATTTGATTATTATTTCTAAATGACTTATTGTTATTTCTAAATGTAATCATCTAATGTAACTTATTGTTATTTCTAAATGCAATAAGAGATGATTGGGAGGTGGGAAAATACTCAATCTCTCCAATGTTATGCAAAATTATGTGATAGCTAGAGTTAGAATTCAAAAGGATAGGAAGGGGTTATGACTTTGAAGCTCTTGAAAATAGGTTTACAATCTCAAATAGGGGTGTTTACCAAACCGCAAAAACTACACCAAAACTACTCATAAAATGGCATTGTTGTACCGCACTGTAAATAACATTGCACTGCACGCATCGCATCCTCTCTATATATTAATATATTTATTTTTTTAATATTAAATATATTATTAATAGTTTAATAACCCTAGTTTTCAAAAAAAAAAAAAAAAGTTTAATAACCCTAATTAGTGTTGATCAAGAAAGCTAGCCTAAAATAGAGAAAAATTAGCTAAATAATTTAAAACTTTGTCCAAAACAAAGGAAAAAATCAGTTTTGGGCTAGGTAAAAAAAGTTCAAAATTTGGAAAATATAACGGCTTCAAACTACCGTAGTGCATATGTAACTACAAAAATAAGGTGCAGACGACTATGGTTTTGACTAAACTCTAAACTGCATCGTACTGCACATGTGACCGCAAAAATGAAGTGCGGTGTGGTTATAATTTTGACTAAACTGCACAAGAAAATGCGGTGCTAAAAAAGACCCAAAATCACATTATACCACACCGCAAACACCCCTAATTAATCTCAAACATGCAACCTCGCTCTGTTATAGTCAAAATAAAAGTCAACCATTTAAGTATTGGTAATCTACCCTATCCACGGGTTTGTGCTAAAGCCGCTATCGTGTTTTGAATGATCAAAACCAAAGCTGTCTCTAGATTTGAATACCAGTCAAAAAGAGTTTTTTTTTTTTTTTTTTTTTTTCCAAATCCCAGTCAAAAAGAGTTAATAGCTATGATATTCAAGATGATTCAAATAAGCATAAGCAAGTCTGATCCTTCTCTCTCTTGCTTTTAATGATTGTGTCTCTTTTGGTTCTTTTGGTTACGTCAAGGATCCATCTTTGGGTAAAAATGAATGTCAGCAATTTGTTGCTTTATTGTTGTATTACTATTAGTATTACGGTATTCCCTCAACAAAAAAACTGTAACCTTTTGTGTATTCTTATTTCAAGAAAAATAATTTGATTATTATTTTTCAATATGCTCATGTATATATACATGAATTACAAGCTAGCTAATCATTATATATTATAAGTCAAAATTGTTTAAAACACAGTCCTATCACTAGTATTCCCTATACAAGCAATGCTATTATGATCATTATCATCAAAGTGTGATCAATTAATCATAAAAGGAGCTAATGTTTTGTGAAAAAGCTCAAGTACGTAGCTAGAATTTATGCCAAAAAGACAAAATAAAAAATAGGGATAGATCATCTAAATTACACCACTACATAGTGAATCAGCCCTTTTTTTTTAGCATGACATCATTAGATAGTGACAATCGGCCATGTATGTTCTTTGACTAAGCTTATTATAGGTATAGAAAGGGATTAAAAGGACGTACTTGTGGCCATTAAAGTCCAGAGCAGACATATAATCAGATAGACACGAATAATCTAATCGTGCCGTGTAATGTCTGAATTATTTTTTGTCAATTAAATTAACTATTATAACACAATAATGCAATATTAATTTTCGTTAAGTTCAAGCAAGCTGATTCCCCACTAGCAATATTAATGTTCAAGTAGACAAATAATTTTGTCAAACATCTTAAAAAAATTTGTCAAACATCGTTTAATGCTTTATCTCGAAATCTACTTCAAAAAAAAAAAAAAGGTATTAATTATTATCAAATGGCTTTGTATTTTGCTAAATTGGTTCTTATATTTAAGTGTATATTAATTGTTTGACATTTTCATTCCGGCTTCTACTACTTGTCGGATAGATTAGGCATGGAATTGAGTTTTCTCTGACAAGTCCCAGAACAAAAGTGTTGACCAGAAACTAGTTTGTTTTTAGAAAAATATGAGTATTTTCTCGGACATGCATGGAACCAAAAATATATACATGCGCTGGTTCTATCTTTTGATCTCACAGATTGCTTGAATAGTAGTTTTACTATGGAATTTGGTATTGGTTTGAATCAATCTTATTTATCTTGACAATTCACAAAGGAAAATTTGGATACTTCATAATATTTTTTATTTTTTTGGTTACAAACGAATTTCAGCCAAATTTTTTGATATTTTAGAAAGAAAACTCAGAATATTAATCGAAAGTACACCAAATAAGTACTACAATACAACCATCTCAGCTTCATAATGAAACTTACCATTTTAAAACTAACAATTATCAAAAGTATGTGTCCTATATACAAGTTATAGCATTAATTACTCAATTAAAAAAAAAATTGAGATGGTTAGAAATATCTACATACTATGCTTGAACCCACGCAACTTGCCCACATGATTAGTGGCGGAGCGAGAAATTGATCTCTAGGGGACCCATATATAATTAGTTTTTTGTGTGTATTAAATCCAAAATAGTAATATACAATCAAGGGAGTCAATTTCATACCGAGGGTTGTTTCGATCTAGCTAAAAGAATGATATATTTTGGTACCAGTCAATATCGGTGTACCATTTCGGAATTACCGCTATATAGCATATATATATATATATATTCAGTTAGAAAATTATAATAAATAATTAGGAGTTTTTAAAAATATAAACCCTTCATTACTTTTTTTAATGTGAATTATAAACCCTTAATTACTTCTTCATACTACCTTAATCATATTTATTTATAAAAAAACGGTATACATTGACCCATTAATCTAAAAAATAAAAATAATAATGAATATAATTTAAAAACATCACCGAAATAAACATGAATTAAAGAATAAAATATTACATGTACTGGTGTACACTCTAGAACCATAAAATAAAAAAAAGATGAGTTAAAAAGTAAAAATTATACTAAAAAAAACTCTTCACACCCAGTAATTACTTACACCTATGGCCTACCCATCTTATTTGGCTGACACAAGGAAACAAAAGAAGCAAAGTGATATAAAAAAAAAGTAAAAAATGGCTGGAACCAAGACAAGGTTTGGGAACAAAAGTTTAAAAGTTAAAGCTTGATAAAAGAAAAAGAAGAAAGAAGTAGCAGCACTAGCAGATCACGAGGAAGGCGATCTGTAGTCAATGAAGAAACAGCAATGGTGGTCAACCAAGAAGACACAGTAAACGCCGACCAAGAAGAAACAACCAAGGTCAACGAACAGGAAACAATAGTGACAAACGAAACACGCTATTTTTTCAAAAAATTTGGGGGGCCAAGCCCCCTTTGAACCTCGTGTGGCTCCGCCACTGCACATGATATGGTGGTCAATTACTCTATTTTCTTTTTTTTAATGTTGAAAAAATTTATATTATATTTCATAGAGTTTCAACTTATGGCATTCGCTTTTAATGATAGTTCTTTATTATCAGACCAAAATACCAATTAATTTTTTGTGTAGACAGGAATTGAATCTCAGATCTCTTATACAATCATAAAAAATTTTACCAATTGAGCTAACTGAAACCCATATCAATTACTCTATTTAATAGCTTCTGAAATACCAAATTAATTTTAACTTCATAAAATTGTGCAACATATTTTGGACCAGCATTTCAATTCTTCAAGGTAAACTAAATAATTGGAATTAGTGTTACCAAAATAAAGAACTCATCTCCATTTTTGCTTTGTTTTGTTTGTTGGACTGACCATATAGAATTGAATTACTGCAACGAAACCAAAGACCAGTTGTGCTCACCAGTCACCAAGGCATGCCCTAAAAGTTAGCCACCTGATTATCAAAATAATGGCGTAATTTATATTACGTATCAAGCATGCAAGCTAATTGAATAATATGAATCGGACATTTTTATTTAATATATCTCTAAGAAATTAATATTATTAGTTCCCTTCAAATCTATGATATCTGAGATTAATATTAAATTAACCCTTGATCATTGGATAGGAATGTCAATCATGTAGAGAACTACATTCTTTCCACTATTATTGGCCCTTAAACTATGTTTATTAATAAATATATTTTAATTCTAAACTTGGTACTCTGCTATATATTATTTATTTTTATTTTTTCGGACAATGCGACCTTCGCTAGATTTAATGATCATTTACCATTTTAAATGTTTACAGATAGAACCTTGGAAGATTATTGAGAAATTTACACAGAATTGGTGTCTCCACTCTCCAGCCTTAATCCAAATGGATTAATGAATTATTGTGAACCTTTTTTAAAAAAAAAAATTTTCTCAGAAAATTACTAAATGCAAGAAAATTGGGAGATGGACAGGAATTATTGGTTGTTAAGCTAAATTATTCAAAAACAAATTTTGAATTAGTAGGAGCTGCCAATATTGTTGCCTACTATTCGGTGACCACAACATGGTGGATTAAGGTCTGTCTAATCTCACCTAAATTTGAGTGAATTAATAACCAATTGACTGACTTTTCAATCTGATAAAAAATAAAGGGAAAAATAAGTAAAATGAAAATTCCTCTTTGTATTTTTTCAATAAGTGTTTACTTTTGGCCCTTTTGGGCTATAAAAGGTTCTTGCATTTAAAAGTTAATCAAATAAGTGGTATAGTATACTATATGAATTTTAATTTATGTAGTGAAAAATAGTAGAACTCAGGAAAAAATGGGCAAATGCCCTTTTCACACAAACTAAGCAGCATTTTGCCCTCTTTCCCAAACTAATTAGGAAAATGTCCCTCTTTTGAAACTTGATTTTTTCAAAATTGAGTTTAAAAAAAAATTTTGGAGCTCTATAGTGGCGTTTTAAGGAGTCTATAGTGACGTTTTCAGAACCTATAGTAGTGTTTTATAACTCGACTTCCATGAAATCGAGTTATATGCAATTTTTTTCATTTTTTTTTCCTATAACTTGACTTTGTAAAGATCGAGTTATAAAACGCCGCCATAGGTCATGAAAACGTTGCTATAGGCTCCTTAAAAACGCTGTTATAGGGCCTAACTCGATTTTTAAAAAATTGATTTTCAAAAGAGAGGCATTTCCCTAATTAGTTTGGAAAATTGGGTAAAATGCTGCTTAGTTTATGTGAAAAGGGTATAGGCCAATTTTGTCCGTAGAACTCAAATCTACTTACTTGGACAATATTAAGAATCTGGGGAATTTGTACTTACATGACTGAATGTTTTGTACTTAATTAAGAATCATACTTTGTAATTTTCATATGAGTCTAGCTTTCATCATATGCTAGTAATTTTACAAAGTCCCTAGGCACTACGAATTTTTGATCGATTGAAATAATACACAATAATGAGTAGCTCTGCCTTTTTGAATGCATCATTAGATCACGTGGTTTATATTATTTAAAAATAAAACTCTTTCTGATTCGACAAAGAAATTTGTTATGAAAATCTTGATCTTCCACTTGTAAAGTTTCCTTTTGAAGTGAAAGTTATCACAAGTATATATAGATACAGAGGTTTAGACAAAAATTAGGCAAAAATATAAATTGCGCCCATTAAATTTGGTAAATTATCTTTTTGATCACGTAAGTTTGTTTGTTTGTTTGTTTGTTTGTTTGTTTTTTTTTTTTTTTTTTTTTTTTTTTTTTTTTGTCACTGTTAGTCCTTCTTTCATAACTCCGGTTAACTATTAAAAATAAAATTTTAATAGTAAAAAATATTAATTTTTTTTTAACACAAAAATACAAATTACAACCTTAAGTTCGAATTTATGTCATTGTTAATCCTTTTTAACGGAATTTTTTTTAACAGTGACAACAAATGTGAGCTTAAGAACCAAAATGGCAAAAATAAAACTTAAAGGATTAAAATCACACTTAGCCAAACTTAAAGAGTATAATTTATATTTTTACCTAAAAATTAACTTTGAAAACAAAAAGACGGTATTTTCTATATCAAATGTAGAAAAAGGGAATTGTAAGTGTTTCATGTGTATTAGCCATGAATATTTATATCTTTTGATATAAATATTTAATTTGTTTTACACAGGTTAGAGAATATGAGAAATTACTACTACAAATTATATATATTTATAATAAGTTGTAACGAGGTAAGTGATAGAGAGAGAGATATAAACTAAGTTGCTCATTTGAGACGAATAGTGCCATCTTGATACTATTATAAGCGCAGAGCAGTTATTAGCATGCCGTTTCGAGGACATAACAAAGCCAACCACAAGTTGCACACCTTACAAATTTGTAAGGTAGAAGCTCCACCAAATTATATAACAACTCCTATACTGAGAAATAGGAAGAATTTTTCTATATTATTTGTTTAATGAGTGGAAGGATGCAGGAGAGTAGGTGACTATAAAAATGGTTTAAGAAAAGGCATTCTTTTTGAGTGATAAGAAAAGATCACGCGGGTGTGCTATTTTATAAGTTTAGGAAACAAAGAAAGCAAAGCTATACATATATAAATGAGCCACAAGTTTAACTCATACACATTAACAACATAATAAAAGAAAATCAACACTTTGTTAAATAACTGTGTAAAATGATTTACCGCTATTCTAGGTGTTTTATGATATTGGTACGAGAAAACTAGTGAATCACCACTCTTGTAGGTGTTTTATGTCATCCGGTACAAAACAATATTTAATTTTTATTAAAAGACTTCAACTAATCATTAGTAGGAAAAATATTCTGCTTTAAAAGAGTTTTACTATTGAGAGAGAGAGAGAGAGAGAGAACTTAGTTCGAAAAAAAAAAACAAGCTTGGGAAAGCATGGAAGCGTTTCCCATATGATTGATTAATTAAAAGTTCATGACTTGAGTTTCTATTACTTCAATTAGTAAAGTCACTTATAATTGTCAATAAAAGAATTAAAATAAAAAAGATAAAAAATATTGCTAGGAAAAGAGAGAAGAGAGCCAACCCATTGATTAGTCTATTCAATCAAAACGATAATCACATCAGATATATCAAGAAAAGAAAGAATAATCACATCCGATAATCTTTTTAATTTTGATCATTCATATCATCCTGTGGTCCAGCCATATATGCAAGTTGACCATAAACTATGCATAGCATTCTCAATCAAAAATGCTTCAACATAAGTAGGCTGTCCCAATTACCTATATGATTAGAACTCCACACATTAAGATTCCAACGCTAAATTTTCATTCATACAATATTGCATGCATACAAAATTTAGTCAATATTAGTTAGTTTTTCAAAAATTATTTCAAACCAAAGTACAAACTATTGTAATATCAACGGTATTAGGCGCTCTAATATGTTATTATTTTATAATATGATTCATCCTAATTATGAAAAAAAGTAATTAATTATTATAAAAAGTAGGGAAAAATAAGGATTAGAAAAAAAGTTATACTTCCCACATTGTTACGGCTCTTATCTTTCCTTCTATATAAGTATCAGTTTGGAGGCATGAAGTCCCATACAAATCCCAAACACCCAATCATTCACATCTAATATTTGACCCTTGTCTGTCCAACATTTCTTATAGCCCATCGAAAAGGCCAAAAAACATGGCATTTCGAGCTTTGGTTACACTTCTATTTATGCCTCTTTTTCTCTCTCCAACCATTCATGGCTACTCTCAAGCAGATATTAAAAAATGGTGCAGCCAAACCCCAAACCCTGAGCCATGTAAGTATTTTTTAAGCCATAAGCCTAATTACCACAACCCCATCAAGCAAAAGTCCGACTTTTTCACAATCTCAAAGCAGCTTGCACTAGAACGTGCCCTAAAAGCTCAAAGTAACATATTTTCACTAGGGCCCAAGTGCAAAAATGCTCGTGAAAAGACTGCATGGGCTGATTGCCTTGAGCTTTATGAGTACACACACCTCAGGCTTAACAAAACCATCGATCCTAATGTCAAGTGCAGCCAAACCGATGCTCAAACATGGCTCAGCACGGCTCTAACCAACCTCGAGACGTGTAGGGCCGGGTTTACTGAACTTGGGGTCCCGGATAATCTCTTGCCCTTGATGTCAAACAATGTTTCTAAGCTAATCAGCAACGCTTTGGCTCTTAACAAAGTTCCATACACTGAACCGAGTTATAAACATGGTTTCCCAACTTGGGTTAAGCCCGGAGACCGGAAACTCTTGCAATCTTCTTCGGCTCCTAAGGCCAATATCGTGGTGGCACAAGATGGTTCGGGGAATTATAAGACAATAAATGAGGCGATAAGTGCAGCGTCATCACAGTCAGGAAGTGGGAGGTTTGTGATATATGTGAAGGCTGGGACATACAACGAAAACGTTGAGATAAAGTTGAAGAATATTATGTTGGTGGGAGATGGTATAGGAAATACCATAGTCACTGGAAGCAAAAGTGTTGGTGGAGGTTCTACAACCTTCAATTCTGCCACTATTGGTAAGTAAATTTAATTGACTTCTAATAATATATGCTAATTTTTGTGCTAAGAAATTGTTATTATATGGTTCCCTACAAAATATTACATGTATATTTAAGTCTTGTGGATAAAATCATGGCTTGGACTAAGAAAAGTTAGGTTTTGATATATGAGATAAAAGAGATTAATAAGAAGTGGAGGTTTAGAGGTTTGAAAGGTTTGGACCAAGTAATGCAAGAATACCAAGGAACTTCTGACCAGTTGAAAAAAAAAATGCACCTCCCTACGTAAATTGACCTTAGTTGAATTTTAAGATAAGTAAGTTAGCTGAGTTATTGAATGCATAATTTAAAAAATTTTATGAAATTATTCATTAAGCTCTAAATTTGAAAGTAGTCATATTTCATAATGCACGCCATTCATCTACCAAATCAAAGCTTGGTTTTGGGATTCTTTTTTTTTTTTAATTTTTTGAATCTCTCCAAGTCACACATGTAGGTTTAGGTTCAAAGAAAAGAAAAATTATCTCTTGCATCCAACGTATGTATTAGATGTCTCATAACATGGGGTTCTCATGAGTTTGTAGGACTCGCATCTAATACATATATCGGATGGATACTTTCTTAATTTTCAAGAGACTTTAGTTAACAATTATATATTTTAGTGAATGGATACTTTCTAAAATCTTGTCAAATTTGATTAATAAGCCATCAAATTTGACAAGATTTTGCTGAAGAAGTTGCATTTTATTTCTTTGTCAAATTGGAGTTCAAACAACCAATACATGTATTGAATATATTTAGATACTTTCTTTCCAAGTTACCTTGGTTATCAATTATGTTTTGGCCTTATTTTTCAATATTAAGTACAATGACTATAGCAAAATAGTGCAACGACTATAGCATCAAATTTGACAACATTTTGGGGAAAAGTTCTTTTTGTAAAATTGGGTTCTCTTTTCCAATGGAATTATGGAAGTGTTTGCAAGGAATAGGGCTAAAAGGACCGTGGTCCAGAATTTCTAGATTAATGGTATAATATTCTCTCTCTCTTAATAGTGCGTGTTGTTTCGCAACACCGCCTACCCTATTTGATCAAGAACGGAATCCACCTGCACTTCATGCGCTGGAATTTTACACATTGCAAACTTTGATTTAACAATAAGACTCAAGGCGTAAGAAGCGACCTAGTTAAATAGTTATGATTCTGATCTTTTTTTATGATTGCATGAAGTAGTTATTTCACAGGTCAAATATATCATTATCATCTGTGAAACTTGCCGTGTGATGTGACAGTGGTCACATCAAAATCCATACGCAATTTTTACTTTTTTTTTTTTTTTTTTTGCTGGAATAATATATGTACAAAATTACTTGTGCAAGAAGTTTCTCTTAAATTAAAGACAGTAGCTTTGCTAATTAATCTAATATATATATATATATATATATATATACTAGTTTTATTGGTTTTTTTTTTTTTTTGCTAACATATTAGTATAAATATGTTAAAAGAAAATTGATAGATGAATAGATAATATATACAAGGTTTAAAGCTGTTGAGTCACAGAGTTTAAAGGGTAGAAATTAATTCAGTCTATTGACTTTGAAGTGATCTAGCCAATATTTGAAGATTAAAGTAGAAAATGACAAGATTAAAGTACCTAGTTTGAGCTTGTCTGTGCGCTATGGTACCAACTACCAATTACCAAACCCTTTACATCTAAAAAATGTGGACAACACATTAAAATTCGTACATGTCGTAGGGCATGGCCCACTAGGAGAAAAATTCATGATTTTTTTTTTTTTTTTTTTTTGAGAAACAAACACACACACACAAGAGAGGGGAATGAGTTCTAATATAAAGGCACACCACAACTCCATTTAAAAATCAAGGTAATTTTTAACGGAATGTAAGACAAGTTATACTACACACAACATACTCTCTTAAGCAATTTAGATAAGTTTTGTTTGCTTAATTAACTTTCAATCAAAGGTGGCCAATAAGACATTGCTAGTGTATATATAATAATGCTTTTATGCTGATAATTACTGTCGTATTTAATTACTTGTGGTTCTAACTTGCTAATAATTCAGTACCCCAAAATATTATGGCTTACAACTTATATATACAGTCACAATTTTATTTAAATAATAATGAATATTAATCTAGAATTTGACTAAAATATTTTTGACATGAAACTTAAGCTCTTGTTACTTTGAATTTTCAGCTGTTGTGGGAGATGGTTTCATTGCTCAAGACATCACTATCAGAAACACTGCCGGCGCAGCAAATCAACAAGCTGTGGCTCTACGTTCTGGGTCCGATCTCTCAGTATTTTACAGGTGCAGCTTGGAAGGGTACCAAGACACCCTCTATGTCCATTCTCAAAGGCAATTCTATAGGGAATGTGACATATATGGTACAGTCGATTTCATATTTGGAAATGCCGCAGTTGTGTTGCAAAATTGTAACATTTATGCACGTTACCCTCCTAACAAGACCAACACTCTCACTGCCCAAGGTAGGACTGACCCTAATCAAAACACTGGAATTTCCATTCATGATTGTACAGTCAAGGCTGCTTCGGATTTAATGGCATCCCAAAGCTCGGTTACAACATACTTAGGGAGGCCATGGAAGGAGTACTCACGCACGGTTTTTATGAAAACATACTTAGATAGCTTGATCGCTCCAGCTGGATGGATGGAATGGAGTGGAAATTTTGCCCTTAATACCTTGTACTATGGGGAGTATGCCAACACTGGGCCAGGCTCATCAACTACTAATAGGGTTAATTGGCCTGGCTACCATGTCATTACTGGTGCATCTGTAGCTTCACAATACACTGTTGCAAACTTCATCTCCGGCGGTTCATGGTTGCCGGCTACCAACGTGCCTTACACAGCTGAACTTTAATTTTGTCAAGGAAATTGTTATATACATGCCTTTAATTTGTTCAATTGTTTTCAATTGCAAATTTGCATTTGAGTTCCTCATGGTACAAAAATAAGTTGATTGTTGTCAACAGCTAAAACAGATTGTGTAATAGTTGCTGTTCTTTGATAAGTTGTAACCAAGGATTCAATATAAATAAAATCGATTATGTTTAATATTCTACACGGAATTTTTGGCTAAGGTTGCTTTGGTATATAAAATGAAGTTTCAACATTCTATTGATATGCATAGATAGATAAACATTCCGAGATACAAATTTCTCAACAAGTCATACAGATAATCAAAGTGCTTGTTGAAAAACATGTATGTGATGGATTGTGACGTAAGTCAAGGATGAGTTCCCCCAAAAAAGTAATGTTATAATAATTAATATTCTCAAAAAAAAAAAAAATTAATAACAAAGTATTACCCGAATTGTAATTTGATGGTGACCCCTTTTTAATTATTTCAATTTAATTACCAAATTTAGTGGCCAAGGGATTTTACTTATAGTTAGGCAATCGACATTATTGGCCAATAGAAAAATGTATGTTTTGTTTCTTTTCATTTTTTAAGATTCAAATCTTTGAAAACAAAGTGATAGGTAATTAAATCTAGAAGGGATAACATTCAAACCTTGCTGAAAACTACTTGTCAACTTTTTGGAGATAGCTGCAAATGTTGGTTAACATCGTAGGAACTGGTTGATTTCTAATTATTTGAGATAATTACCAAAATAAATTCATCAAGTTTATATATATATATATATATATATATATATTTTAAAAGCCTATATTAGAAGTACCGAATTCTCATGTGTGAGCTCATAACGATTCTCTCCCTCTCATGCGAGAATCTATCACATTAACCACCCACACCTTAAAGTCTTAATTAACATGTAAATCTTTTTATAAAATTATGAAAAAAACTACTTAAAAAAAAAAAAACTTTTTCTTTTACTCAGTATCGGACTCAATGCTTTTACATAAGAGGCACGCTGAAGAGTTTCACACTTGCACTTGCACTTGCACAACATGTATACACTACTTTTTCTTCTTCGTAAAAAAGGTTTTTTTTTTCTTTTTTCTTTTTTAATAGCCTAAGATGTAAGAACATCTTATATTAGGTCGGTTCAATACAATTTTAGGTCTAAGGTGGTAACTTTTAAATGATCCTTTTTCATATTTAAATAGCATTTAAATAAATATAATTTATTAACCGTCAATTTGGTTAATGTTCAATTTTATAATTTTTTTTATATATTTAAAATTTATTTTTCTTTCGTTTTAATATGATTAATTCACTTGAACAATGCTAGGGATATTATAAATTTTACTACTTAGACCTTACATACTGACATATTACTAATAATAAAAAAAAGTGATTCA
This sequence comes from Lithocarpus polystachyus, assembly GCA_033629205.1. Taxonomy (NCBI): domain Eukaryota; kingdom Viridiplantae; phylum Streptophyta; class Magnoliopsida; order Fagales; family Fagaceae; genus Lithocarpus; species Lithocarpus polystachyus. Next base: position 41,736,038 of record CM066165.1, on the reverse strand, counting down.
AACATTATTTATTATATTGTCTAAGTGGCAAAAATTATATTTTTGCCACGTTAATTTATGATTGGTGGGACTTTAATAAGATAATAAATTAGTTTAAATTGCTTCTTATCATTGATGACATATCAATTTGTAAAAATTTATGTAATAAAATTTATAGGAGCATCACTCAACACTTTGGACTATATTAAGAGTGGAGAAAAAAAAATGTACAACTTACATATTTTTTAAAATTATAATAAAAAAAAATCACATAAGACTCATATTTGGGTATGAATGTAGAAAATGTAGTAATGTTATGTAAGGCATGGAATTTGACCAAGGCATATCACCCCGTTGCGTTCTATTATTATATTAATCAATCAAAACTCCAATCTTACTCGCAAAAAACAAAATTTATATATTTATTAATAAGATAACCGCATGACTTTTCATAAATAACATCAAAATTAAATTAAATTAAATTGTTTCACTCCTGCTATTGTTTTACTATCCATTGAAATACACACAGATAATCTGTCATATGAAATTTGATTAAATGGTCCAGAATCTTACGCTCATTTCTAGAACCCGTTCCCTGACAATTCAAAAACAAATGGATTTGAAGTTCTTGTGCGAGCCCTGTTAAAGAATGGGCTTGTATTCTAACAAGCCCATTATGTGAATTAATATCCATATTTATTACATTCACTAATAAATTGAAGCTCAAAGGTTTGAGACTTTTGAGTTTTTGGGAAAACTATATCTACAATGGTAAAACTTCCACTACAAAAAACGGGGCCTTTAGGCCCCGTTTTTTTGGGCCGCGTTTGCAAAAACGCGGCCCAAAAGGGCCTGAAGCCGCGTTTTTAAAAACGCGGCTTCAGTCCTTACAATGGGCCGCGTTTTTGTGAACGCGGCCCAGCATAAAGCCTGAGGCCGCGTTTTTTCAAAATGCGGCCCAAAAAATAAGCCTGAGGTCGCGTTTTTAGACGCGGCCTCAAGCCTTTACTGAAGCCGCGTTCATAAAACGCGGCTTCATGTTGAATGGGGCCGCGTTTTATTAAACGCGGCCCGTGTTTTGCCTATAGCCGCGTGTTAGACACGCGGCTTTAGGCTTTGGGTATATGTGTTAGACCGGGTTTGTGTATATACCCTAGCCCTCATCTCTAAAAAAAAAACCCTAGCCCTCATCTCTCAAAAAAAAAAAAAAAAAACCCTAGCCCTCATCTCTCAAAAAAAAACCCATGGGTTTGTGTTCATTGGATCGGAGATGGAGGATTTTATCTCCGATCCGATCGGAGATGTAGGAGATCGGAGATCGAATCCTCCATCTCCGATCCGATCGGAGATGGAGGAGATCGGAGATGGAGGATTGGTTGGAGAGGGAGAGGGTGAGGTGGCGGCCTCTGATTTGGGTCCTGCTCGGAGGAGAGAGAGAAGGGGATGGGAGGTGAGAGACCGCGTGTCGAGAGAGAGTGGGCCGGTGTGGGGGTTAGAGAGAGAGAGGAGAGCGGTGGCGTGGATGGAGGAAGGGAAATTGAGGTAGAGAGAGAGAGAGATGTGGGTGGTCACTGGGTGGGTCGAGTCCGGGAACGAGTGTGGGTCTTTGGGTGCCATTTTTTTGGGTTTGAGAGAGAGAGACAGATCTGTGTGTGTTTGTGTTTTATTAGATTTGAAGCCTGAAGAAGAAGAGCTGTGTTTTATTTTTCTTGTTCTTTGTGTTTTAATTTTCTTTTTCTTGTGTAGAGACAGATCTGCTGTGTTTTAATTTTCTTGTTCTTGTTCTTGTTCTTGTGTTCATGCTTAAATTTGCTGCATGTGTTTTAATTTGCTTGTTCTTGTTCTTGTTCTTGTGTTCATGCTTAAATTTGCTGTGTTTTAATTTGCTGTGTTTTAATTTTCTTGTTCATGTTTAAATTTGCTGTGTTTTAATTTTTTGCTGGGTTATGTGTTTGTTTCAAATTTATTTCAATTTTTTTTTAAATTTGCTGTGTTATTAGTTTTTTTTCCAAAAAAAAAAATTCAGAATTATTTTTTTTTTAATATTTTTGGCAGTGGCCGCGTTTTAAACGTGGCTTAAAGTAGAATGGTCTTAGGCCACGTTGAGAACGCGGCCATTGACCTTAGTCTTAGGCCGCGTTTTAAACGCGGCCATAGACCTTGGTCTTAGGCCGCGTTTGTAAAAGTGCGGCCATAGACCCCGGATGCCTATAGTCGCGGGGTTTAGGCCACATTTAAAAACGCGGCCTAAAAAAGCGCGGCCATAGCCTATAGCCGCGTTTTTAGGACCTTAGGCCGCGTTTTTCAAACGCGGCCTAAAGTCTTTTTTTTTGTAGTGTTCATTTACTGAAGGTCACCTATTTCTGAAGTCATCATTGCAAAATGATGACTTATATTTTTATTTTTTACTTGGAGCAAAAGTCGAATCCTGAAGAAATTTTGTTTATAATTTTTTTGACACTAGCTTTGTATCTCATTATAAATGAAGGGAAATGTTTACCTTAAGGCATTAGTTTAGGAGCTATTTTAAGAAATATTTTATTGGGAGAATGATAACCAATGAGAAACATTTTGTTGACAGCTTTTTTATATTTCTTATGAATATAGTATCAAAACTTTTCCATTATGGTTTATTAACAATTGCTCTAAGAACATCCGTTAATATGACCCATAAATGAATACAAGGAGATTGGAGGGGAAATTTTTTTTCTTTTCCATGTTCTAGAAAAGGCCTCTACAAACCAAGGACGAGTCCTATTATATATAGCACGAAACAATATTCTAGGAGAAGCAACTTATGACACTAGTCACCAGGAATGGGAATATCATTCTTTTTTGAGTTTTACTAACGTATGCTCTAAGAGCACACAATAGTATACTATTTTTAAAAAAAATTTAATTGGGAATTGAAAAAGTTTTGACAGCTTTTTTAATTCCTAATAAAATTTTCTAAAAACGAACTTGTTAATGTATACCTTAAGGGCATACATTAATCGGACTCTTCTTTTTTTCTTTTTTTTTTTTCTTTTTTTTTTTTTTTTGAGGGGGGAGGGGGGGGGGGGGAGTATCATTCTTAGTCATGAGAGTGAGACAATTTTTGACTCAGAATAACAATGCATAGTACAATTTATCAATAAATTCATTTCCTAAAGAAACCCAATCATTACTTGACAAACAAATTGAAAGAGAAACTGTAGAGAGAGATTGAGATCAGAGAACACATACTTTTATTATTATAAAATATAAGCAAATTATTATTGGATATCGAACCCAAAACTGAACGGTACACTAGGAGCAAACTCCTATTTTTAGTGTGCGTTTAGATACTGCTTATTTTGCTAAAAATTAAAAACTGAAAAGAATAAAAAAAATATTTTTCAATCACTATTCATCATTGTTTAGTACTGTTCATTGGCTTATTTTCACTGTTCATAACCAATGAATAGTGCATGGTGCGCTAAGTTAAAAAAAAAAAAAAAAAAAAAAAAAAAAAAAACCGGATGAAAACGTGGACGTGGGAAGCACAAACACACTTCAGAACTCCTCGTAGAAGTACACCTTTTAGACCCACGGACCACCAATCATCACCATCACATGTTCCAAAAAGGTTTTGTTGTACACCATCCTTTCATCCTTAAGTTTTCAAAGTGCAATTTTGTTTTGTTTTTGATAGGTAGGGTGAGAGAAATGGTTTGCAATGGTAAAGTTTATATAGATTTAGGGCATGTTTGGTAGACTGTTATTAACGGTAATTGTATAGAAATATGAATAGGTATTACAAAAAATAAAAGATAATGTAATGTAATATTTATTACTATTCATTTGTTTGGTAACAACACAATAATAGAACCCTTGAAGACAATAAAATGAAAGCATTTTAAATCAAACTTAAAATATATTTTATGAAATATGTTACTCATATAATTATATTTTTTTTAAAATAATATTTTTTTAAATTTGAAAGATAGATTAGTTATTTTTTTATGATTTTTTTATTTTCATAATTGTTACGTGCATATGAAAAGTTTGTTCATTTGGAAATATATTAATTTTTAGAAATTAATACACCTACTAAGGAATTGCTATTATAATCCATTTAGAGATAAATAATTATTTCTCATTTTAAAGAATGACTATTTATAAATAATGACTATTCCCTGTAATATAAATATAACCAAACTACTGAATAGCTAAATTATAGGAATTACTATTACATTACAATACTTATTACAGTCTACCAAACGTATCCTAAGAATTGTGAGAAAACCTAGGTCACATTAATTTTATGGTGCTACGTAAGGAAAGTACAACAATTCATTCCTTATTGTTTTTCCTAAAAAAAAGTTGGATGTTGTGTCATGAACATTTTTTGTGAAATTATCTAGTCTTCCATTGAAGGTAAATTTCACAAACAAGAAATTGAATACCCCAATTAATTGGGGTATTCAATTTCTTATAAGTTTTCATATCAGAAAATATGATACCAAAGATGCTCATAAGTTTTCATTGTATGCTCATTAATGTCATTTAATTTTCATGCAAAAGAGATTGGCCAGCAAAAGTTCTAGTTAAGTAATCAAAAAGTGGGATGATTGTTTATTTAGGGGAGACTCGTGGCATTCAATTCTTACCATAATTTTTTTTTTTTTTTTTTTTTTGTGTACGTTTATCAATTATGCAATAGAGAGAATGAGTTATATTATACTATGAACGGTCGTGATTGTCAAAATCTCGGATATCCCAATGGGTTGGCAGCTTGTTTAACACGCAATAAGAACAATGCATGCATCTAGTGATTAAAAACATGATGTACAAAGGGTTCCAAAAAATGGTGTATAATAAATATAGGATAATCTATCAAGGACGATTTCTTTGTAAGCAACATAGTTAATAAACTACGGTAAATAAACAGACATGTATTAATTGGTATCTTTCATGAAGAGTACGTTTTAAAAATTCGGCAAAAAATTATAGATGATTCAGATAAAAAATGAAACATGTATAATTCGGGTATATTTTATGTTTATTTTCAAAAATTTCGTCATAAAAATACAGAAACAATTATATAATTTTTTTAAAGATAAATAATATAATCTTTGTATTAATTAAAAAATATTTATAAAATTCTAATCGGAAATAATCATGAATAAATCAACAAAGATATTCAATAGATCATATTTCATATTAAAACTATTTCAATATTAGTTATGAAATATTCACAGAATAAAAAAATTTCAAAATTTTTTAATGAAAGTTTTTACCATAATATCAATTCTTGGGGAAATACAAAAGCTATCAGATAAATATTATATATTAAAAAATGACAAAACTTATGTATACTACTTTAAGCTCCCCTCTTAAGATTATGACATGTGGCCACTTAAATAAAAAATACACTTCCATCTCATGAGAAAATGGCCACATGGTAGAATCTGAAGAAGGGAACTTAAAAAATAATACCTAAATATTGTATGTAAGTTTTAATCATTAAAAAAATTCAATAGAATAATCGGTTATATGCAATAAAGGGAAAATGAGAATGAAGACAGAGTTAGAGCATAGGCATCAAGTATGCCAAATGCTATATTTTTAACATTTGGCACACTAAACGCCAAAAAACCATCCACATCAAATGTTCTAAATGCTAAAAAATTTGGCATTGATAAATAGTACAATTCCAAATTTGGAACTATTAAGATAGAAATTGTATAAAAAAAATTGTTATTTTATTCTACTTTTCTCTCTCCTCTCTCACATGTCTATCTCTTTCTCTCTTTTGGTCTAATTTTCTCACATCACTCTCAAACTCTCCTCCTCTCTCATTCTCACTCATAGCCTCTCCTTTCTTTTTCTCTCACTCACTCTCAGCCACTCTTACTCACTCTAGATATGGATCGATGGTTTATGGCAAGGTGGATCAGTGAGTTGTTTCAAGGTGGATTAGTGGTGGTGAACCCTAGCCATTGAGTTGACAAAATGCATAAACCCAGCCAAAATCTCTTTATTTTGGTTGATTTTTGGTGGAGGTTGGTGAGCTATCGGTGGCGGGGGCTAGATTGTGAGTGGTGGCTATGGGTCGGCTAATGGCTATGGCTTAAGTATTGTGGTTGGTGATCTTTGTGTTTGCTTAATTGCATGTGTTTGAAGGCTATGGTGGTGGTGGCTATGGCATTTGTGTTTGTGTTTGATGTTTGATTTATGGGTTGTGTTTGTTGATTTTATTATTTTAATGGGTTGATAATATTATTTTAATCTGTTGAATATTAAAATAGAACTTGTGATGTAGAGTGTATTGTAAAATAGTGTGGTAAAATAGAATAGGTTTTGATGTGAAAAAATGACATTTGGTATAACACAACTGAAGCTTGTGCTCTAATACTAATACTAAATAAAGATAAAGAATAAGAAAGTACATTAGAAATTGAGTGATGTGGCTTTGGAAAGTATGAGACTATGAGGTATCATTTGATTTTAATTTTCAAAGAATAATGGGGAAGGAAAGCCCGCAACAAATTAAATTAATTTTGAGTACTTGCATTTGCTTGGACTCATATATATAAAATATGGGAAAAGTTAACGAATGCCCTAAGGGCATTAGTTAATTAACAATTTTAAAAAAGTTTTTATAGCAAAAAAAAAATTTTGATAGCCTTTTCAATTTCCCATAAAAGTGTTATAAAAATTTTCATAAAATAGTTTATTTAAAAATTTCCTAAGGGCAGCTGTTAACATGACCCATAATATATTTATTCGTACCTGTTTTTTATTAAGTGAATCATACATTTAACTAATAAAATGTGAATATAATTTTTGCATGAAACTCACACGTCTATTTCCATACATTTGGAAAGGAAATGCCGAACGTGAGTGATAAGCCAAAAATATATTGACCCCTTGTGATGAATTAATTGATTAATTACCCAAGTTTATTAATTAATCAAATTAACATGTAAGATGCGTGGTAACACAAACAAATCACCAATTAAACTAAGTATGTAGTGGAAAATAAATTGACACAGTGATTTGTTTACGAATAGGGAAAACTTACACGGCAAAATCCTACCAAGTGATTTTAAGGTCATCACTCCCGAGAATCCACTATTATCACAACAAACGACTATAAGTAAAGGAATTTCAATACCTTATACCAAACTACAGTTGAACCCTTACCCCAATACCCAATTGGACTTGTTCTATAGTGACAATCTCTCCTTATATTGCACGGCTCCCAGTACATAACTAACCAATTGCGTGGATCCCAATACGCGACTTGATTCACCAACTAGAGAAGGATATTGGCTGCAAAGTTCTTCAGTTCATCACACAATGAAGATTGAGAAGATGCTTGGTCACAAAACCATACGGTGTACAAACATAGTAACTTCTTCACAAGAAAGATGAACTAGGGCAAATTCAGTATCCGATCACAATTTGCATGAACAAATTTTGCCACACGCACGTGCTACCTTTGACGGCCCTTAAAACACTCCTTATATATGTTTAGGGTTGTGAGAAAAGAAAACTCAAACATAGAATCACAGATTGAATGAATACAGTCCTGAAAAACTGATTTTCATAAACCTCGACAGATACCCTATCTATCGACCTACTGTAGAGCCACGGACTGGAACAGCTCTTCAAGCTTGATGGATACTAACTGTCAAGCTTTAATGACAGGCACTTTCTCAACTTGAATCTTGGACAGACTTGCATGACTAACACTTGATCTTGAAATAAGATTTCTTGAAGTATTAAATACATCCTAGATTTACCCAATTACAAGTAAAGTGCGTTTTGTCAAAGGATTAGCCAATTACATAAAATAGTGACATATGTTCCTAATATGTGAATCACATATGTCCTAACAATCTCTCCCTTTGGAAATCTGTGACAAAACCACAACAAACAAATGAACATATGAGAAGTCATAAATCACTTAACCCATATTCACTTGTTGAATACAATAAAATCTATCTTAATACACACTCTTGAAAAAATTTGCAAGAAGAGAGTCTATGGCAAGAAAGACTTTGACAACCTATGTTTCAGAAAACTCTTTAAAAAAAACTCATCAAGGCATCTTAGTGTGAAACAGAAATAATAGATTGCATACAAGATATATGAGACATGTGTATAAAGAAAGAAAAGAAACAACACATGTAAGGGTAGGTGAAAGAACATACATCAATATATAAAGAACATAAGTACAATGTATTTCAAAATGGTTACAAGACCTAAAGTGCATGAACAATGTATCTAAAATAGAAAGAAAAGAAAAGATACATAATATCCTCACTACATCCCTCAATGTGCACACTCCTCCTAACAAAAATCCCATATGCTAACCCTCTCCCTAAGTATGACTACTCTTATAAACTACTCCCCCTTTTTGTCATGAGTGACAAAGGGTAAGAGTATCAAGTAAACATCTCATCAAAGTTGGAGGAGCTAGCATCTCCATATCCATCATCTACATCGTCGTCGGAGTCGTCGTCCTCAGATGCCTCGGGTGAAGGGGAGGGAGACTCAACAAAGCCACCAAGGCGAGCCTTCCATCTAGCAATACAGCCTATATAAGTGTTCACCTGACACAACTCATCAGTGAGAGTATTAAGGCGAGCATCCATGCGCTGAAGCTGCGCCATGATCACGTCAAGAGTCACACCTTCCGCTAAAGTAGAGGGAGCGGAGGTGGATGGAGCTGAAGGAGTGGGAGGAGCTGCCATACTTGACTGCCTCAATCGAAACTGCGCCTTGCGCCGTTTAACGGTAGCGGCATCAATGGCACACATAACGAGGAAGTGATCGAATGAGGGAAAAGGAACAGAAAATGGCATAAGATCCTCGTGATAGCGGAAGGAAAGATGAGCTTATCACGGGTAGCCATTTTCCTATACACATCTATAATAGAAAGAACAAAATGTGAAGAAAAATCTATAGTGAGATGCTTAAGAAGGGAAAGCAAAAATCGAACACGAAGCTCTGTGATAAAGTTATAATGAGAAAGAGGGTGCAAAACAAAATTTATCACCATGTTCATGAATCTAGGACCTTTAGCAAAGGTCGAACATGGTGTAAACTGACGATCACCCCAATTAGAAGGGCACTTGTGGAAAGCAGAAATTATCTCGTGTTTGGATACAGTCCTCAGATGCTCATAACCGGGGTAGTCAGGATGCTCTACTTTTGAGACACAGAGCACATCGGATACCAACTCTGGTGTGACCACTATGCGCGTACCTCGAACGCGAGTATGAAAAAGAGGTACTGAATAATCAAGTTCATGCATGTTGGAGTAAAACTCCTGAATTAGCACGGACAGGCAGGTGACCAGGATGTCACACAATGACTCCTAGCCCCTACTGTGAATGACAGTAGGTAGGTCATTGTTGGAGAAGTTCGACAAAATGACTCGGCATTCTGAATGAACACTTCATCGAGAAAAGTTCTCCGAGAAGCCCTTTCGGGCATTCTCATCACGAAACCAAATAGAAGAGGGGGTGGGATTAGAAGACGAAGAAGCCAGAGAATGAATAAGGTTTCAGGACGGAACAGACTTACGTTTTGGTGCCTTTAACACACTAACGTAAACTAGAAAGTGAGGAGGAAGTAAGAAACACTTAGAAAAGTCCCAAAATAGTTCAATTATATAAAAATATATTGAATGTAAAGGATGTATGCATGAAAATACATGAGCATGTGACGTGCAAAAATAATTTCATCATGGGCTCAGCCCAATCCAAAGCTATCAGTACACAATCAATTGCACACATCTAAATGCATGATAATATCGTTATAATGCTTATGTGATGCAATGCATGAGGTTTAAAGATCATGTAAACAAAAACCCATCCCAAAATTTCATCAAAAACTCAACAATTTTGAAAAATCCCAAAAATTTTCAAAAACCCAAAACCTCGATCTTAAATGCATGAAAATCATGATGAATGAGAAGAGAGATCATACCAAGTGATTTGAAGTAAGAAAAGGTGGAAAATCACGTGGGTTTGAAGGTTTTAAGAGAGAAATGAGTGTTTGGGAGGTGAGGAGACGGATCTGTCGAGAAAGATCAAGGAAAGTGAGATCAGAATCTCGAATAACGTTTATATAGGAACCTTTTACATCTCGATTGATCAGGATGCGTCGAGGAGCTGTCAAGGTTTAAACGCGTGTCCTAGCTATTAAGCCAGCAAACGAGTATCTGTTAAGGATCAAATCCAGAAAGGATCAAACCCAGAAAAGATCATTAAGAAGCTCAATCGATCCACCTAGCTGTCGAGAAGCTATCGAGGAGACAAGAGAGTTCTCGATCAATCCACCTAGCTGTCGAGAAGCTATCGAGGAAATAGTAGATTTCTCGATCGATCCACCTAGCTATCGAGAGGTGTTGAGATTACGATAGATAGCAACAGATGAGCTCGATAGATAAGCCAGGTATAGAGAGGTCTCTAAGATGTGTCAAGATTGCTTAAAAACAATTTTTCAAGAAGGGAAAAACTCTGATATGAATGCAATCAAACATGCAACTCAACCAATGATCTACATGACATTTTGAACTCTCAAAACCATCTCTCAACAATAAAATTGATAAGCATATAGATCTCAAATCACATTGTATCTACACATATATCAAGAGTAGCAAAGAATATTACATGTTGTGTGTGTAAAACATTGTAAGATTGCATAAGTGTATACATGTTATGACGATTTGAGATATGAGAAAATTACTTTAACTCGCACACAATCATAACTGCTTGATGGGGACTATCACCTTCGAGGTACATCCTATAACTCCCATATCTCCTAGAATACACGCTTGCAATCATATATAAAGCATTTTGATCTTTTGATCTTTTTTTCTTTTATTTTTCTTTTTATTAAGCATATCATGCATGGACATATAAAAGAGAGAAAAGAAATACCCAATTATGTTAAGTTTTTGACATTACACTTTTGCTAGGTCGAATCATATAGATGTCATTGACATTGCACTTTTGCTATGCCGAAACATACAGATGTCATTTTATGATTGGCGGGTAACAGTAGTGAGATGGTTATTTATACCTTTCTATTAAGATTTTCTAGTCCTTCCCGTCAAAAAAAGTAATATAAGTGTCAAGTACAAGAGACTACTTAATCTTACTCATCACAAATACGAGCCACAAAGCTCACTTGCTTAATTGTGCATAGAGATGCTCATCTAAGCTACAAGAGATACAAAGTTTAGAAAACTTTGTTTCAATGGCTATCCAAGATACACAAGTACCAATTTACACATACACACACTGTTTTTGTATTTTTCAAATTTTTCAATTTATTTATTTATTTTTATATGAAGAACAAAACAAAGCAAAACTGAAAAATAACTAACAAAAACATGTTAAACAAAACAAAGCAATACATAAGGCATTCAATGCTCTACTGTTGAAGTTTGCTGCCTTAATCTTAGCATCATGCCAATCGGCCGGCGCTTTCTTTGTTTTGGTCCAGCCAATCTTCACAGCTTGCCACACTTTCTCATCTAGAGACTACAAGAAAGCTCTCATGCGTACTTTCCAGTATACATAGTTAGTTCCATCAAATAAAGGAGGTATGATAAGAGACTGTCCTCTATCCATGACAAACAAGGGTCAATGGATCAACACAACAAAAATTAAACTTAATCAGAGTGTTCCCGCTCTGATACCACTTGATAGGCTAAAAATGTAATGACCCATTTCGATGAATTAATTGATTAATTAGCCAAGTTTATTAATTAATCAAATTAATATGCAAGATGCGTGGTAGCACAAACAAATCACCAACTAAACTAAGTATGTAGTAGAAAATAAATTGACACAGTGATTTGTTTATGAATAAGGAAAACCTACACGGCAAAAATCCCACCGAGTGATTTTAAAGTCACTATTCTCGAGAATCCACTATTATCACAACAAGCGATTACAAGTAAAAGAATCTTAGTACCTTATATCAACTTACAGTTAAACCCTTACCCCAATACCCAATTGGACTGATTCTGTAGTGACAATCTCTCCTTATATTGCATGGCTCCTAGCACGTGACTAACACATTGCGCAGATCTCAGTACGCGACTTGATTCACCAATTAGAGAAAGATGTTGGCTGCAAAGTTCTTCAGTTCATCACACAATGAAGATCGAGAAGATGCTTAGTCACAAAACCCTATAGTGTACAAACATAGTAGCTTCTTCACAAGAGAGATGAACTAGTACAAATTCAGTCTCCGATCACAACTTCCATGAACAAATTTTGCCACACGCACGAACTACCTTTGACGGCCCTTAAAACACTCCTTATAGATGTTTAGGGTTGTGAGAAAAGAAAGCCCAAACATACAATCACGGATTGAATGAAAATAGTCCTGAAAAATTGAGTTTCAAAAACCTCGACAAATACTCTATCTATCGAGCTGCTGTAGAGCTACTGGCTGGAACAGCTCTTCAAGCTCAATGGATGCTAGCTGTCGAGCTTTAGTGACAGGCACTTTCTCAACTTGAATCTTGGACAAACTTGCATGGTTTTAACACTTGATCTTGAAACAATATTTCTTGAAGTATTAAATACATCATAGATCTACCCAATTACAAGTAAACTACGTTTTGTCAAAGGATTAGCCAATTACATAAAATAGTGACATATGTTCCTAATATGTGAATCACATATGTCCTAATAGTGAGTTTTTTAAAATTTTAGGGCTCTATTTGGTTGGAGGGTTGGAAAAATAGGAGGATAGAAAATGGTGGGAGAATGGAAAAGTATGAGGACAGAAACGATTAGAAAAGATTTTAATTTCCCTTTTTTTTTTTTTTTGGTTGGGAGTGAAAAAATGAAGGGATGTAAAAAGTGAGTTTGTATAAATTTGCTCATATACCCTTGTTAAAAAATGATTCTCAATTAAAACCAAAAGAGTGATAAAAAAAAAAAAAAGCAATCACCTAAATTTATTAAAAAATAAAAATCATGTAAAACAAATCACATCTAAACAAAAAATACAAAAACAAAAACAAAACAAAACAATAAATAAATAAATAAAAAAACACAAAAGGAAGCAAAAAAGAAAAAAGAAAAAAGAAAAAAAAAAGAATATGGGCAACGTACAAATGCCCAGTAAATCAAAAGGAAAAAAAAAAAAGTGAAGAAGAGCAATGTAAGGATGAAGCCCATGTGCAACTGCACATGGGTATTTTCGTCCATTAAACAGCCTTATGTTTTGCATTCAGTTTTCTCTCCATTTTGGGGAGAAAACTTTTAATTTTGGTGGGCCCGAGGAGAAAACATCCGAATTTCACCATTTATTTTCCTTCATCCTCAGCCAACCAAACACATTCTAAAAAAATTTTTCTTCCCATTTTCTCTCCAAAGCTTTCCATCCACCCTATTTCACAACAAACACACCCTTATGGACGTATGGGTACAATAAGTTTAACTTACGCATATTTACTAGTTAAAGTAAGCAAGATATAGGTACAATTTCTTATTCTCTTTGAATTGAATTACTGCAGCAAAATGATTTTTTTTAAAAAAAATTTAAAGTTGAATTTTAACGGTATATTAAAACGCTTGTATTGTAAAATTAGAGCACGTAATGCTTTTACCCCAAAAAAAAAAATCATTTAAATTATTTTTTTCAGTATATTATCTTTTCTATTAGAATCCTTAAGTTAATAGTGGATATAAATTTCACAAATTTTGGCAAAAATGGATAAAGACCTATCAAGATTGAATATTACCCTGTCAAGAAAATATATATATATATATATATATATATAACACATTAGTCGCTAACCCATGTGATGTATGAGAAAACTATTGAGTATGAATTATTATTTAATATGAATATTTTGCAAATATAAATTTAGTAGCCTCTTTGATTACATTTTTAGGATTCCAATCTTAAAAATTTCAATTCTTGATATGAAACATTAAATTACTAAATGGAAAATATTAATAAATAAAAAATAAGAATAAAAATTAGTATTCCAATTCCTAATATCCTCAATTATCCAATAAATGTTGCAATGTTAAAATATTAATTTTTATTATTTTTTAGAAATTATTGTGACTGTTTTGTAACTTTTAAAGAATTTTTTGTATCATTTTCTTTTGTTGCTTTGTACTAGTCATTGAATAACTTTTTTTTTCTCCTTGAGTGCAGATGTTGGTTTGAGTTGTACATATATTACTTGAGTGTAGATATCTTTTTTTTTTTTTTAAATATCTTTTTTTACATATATTATTTGTTGTGAGTTGTACTTATTTACATAAATAATTGAAAATTTCACGCAATAGTATTTGTTCTTTGTTATGCAATAGTGTTTGTTCCTGTATTTAATTGACTAAATTTCAGGAATAATTATTAAATAAAATAACTGAATATAAAAACACTACCTCATGCATAGTCCAAATACCTTTTTTTTTTTTTTTTTTTTTAAGATGACGTGCTAAATGGGGAGTATTCTTCTTCCTAATTTTTTAACACTTTTGATGCATTTCTCTTCTTAAAATTATTTTTCTTCCAGCAAAAAAGAGGAGGCCTATAGATGGTTAGAGACAAGAAAGAGAGTGTATCAAAGTGAACGACACAACCATAAGCTAAAAAACCCAGAAGAGCCAACGGCAAAATCAGAAAACACTAAACAGCAAAGGGCAAAAAGGGAAGAAGAAACTAAAAAAGAGTAAACTTCAACCTCTTAGCGCGGTACATGGCAGCAATGATAGCATTACAAGCGAAGTCAATAGGCCTTGTATTTGAAAACACAAAGTGTCTCACCACTGTCGAAGGCTCAAAGCTGCATCAAGATAGAGTTGAAGAAGAAGGAGATGATAGAGTCTATGTTTTGGAAGAGTCAGGCTTTCTTTTTATTTTGAGGGTGAGAAAGGGAGTTGATTGGGGCTTTTTTTTTTTTGAAAGGGGAAATATCATTTATGTATTCATAAGAAGTGAATCCTGATACAAAGATTCCACAGCAGCTTGAGGCACCTCCTCCATCCAATACATGTCTTCATCTAACCCTCTGCATAATTAGCTAATGCATGTGCTACCCGGTTCCCATCTCTTTTAATACAACTGATGGATACCTGCCCTAACCCACAGAGAATACAATGAATATCAGCTATTACATTTCCAAGCAAAGAGAAATTCATGGTTGATGAAGAAACGGCTCTCATAACGTTGACATTATCTCCTTCCACTACTAGCTTCGAGAAGCACACATTAACAGCAAATTCCAATGCCTTTCTGCATGCCAATGTCTCAGCTTCCTCACTACATGAAACCGGTGGTCCTTTAGTAGCCATTGCAGCCATTACCTCACCTTGGTTGTTCCGAATCACAGCACTGAATCCAGAGCTGTTGTGTTCCTTAAATATTGCCGCATCGAAATTTAATTTGAACCATGACTGATCAGGTGGGCGCCATACACTTCCAATAGATTGCATCATCGGACCTGCTAGTTGCTGTTGTACTTGCTGAAACTCTTCTAACAATTCCGCAGCACGGTTATTTAACCAACCAGGTTCCTTAAACTTCCCCCCATGCAAAATAGAATTTCTATGATTCCAAATAACCCCAGGCTTGCACCAGAAACAGCTCCACGTCTTCAATGTCCAATCTGTCCAGTAGGTATTGGAATAGCTGAACCATGTCATGCTAGCTGAGATTACACTTCTGAAGTTTGATTCGACTCCCCGCCCATACATACTGGGTAGCAGGGCATTCCCAAAGCACATGAAGTTCATTCTCTGGATGCCAAGTACAAATTGGACATACACTTTCACTAATAATATTCTTTTTTTCTAAATTCACCCGTGTAGGCAAAATCCCATGAACACTCCACCCAAAAATTTTTATCTTATTGGGCACTCTCAACTTCCACAAGGCTTGCCATACTTGCTGCATATCACTCCCTCTAGAGCATACAGCCCACCCATCACACCTAAGAACCTCACTTGCCACATGATACCCAGACTTCACAGAATAACCACCACTCCTAGTGTGCACCCAAAATATGGAGTCACCAACCTGTCTTCGGCTTAGAGGGATTCTGCAAATAGCATCCACATCTTCCCTATGAAAGATTGTATTCATCAAATCTCTCTTCCACCAGTGCAAGTCTTGATCAATAAGTTCAGACATAAACCAATCCTCCACTCCTGCATTAACCGAGTGAAGAACCCTGTTAGCTGGGTAGTTTGGAATCCACTAATTAGATTTAATTTTAATGGTTGACCCATCACCAACACGCCAACAACAGCTAGCCTTTAAGATGGGTAGAGCAGCCACAATACTTCTCCACACATAGGAACAATTAGGCGACTCCACTACATCTAAAAAGTGAGATCTAGGAAAGTATCGGGCTGAAAAACACTTGTAGAGCAGCGACTCCTTTTCTTGCATCAACCTCCATCCTTGCTTGGCTAGCATAGCTAAGTTGAAAGCCCTTAAGTCTCGAAATCCCATACCACCCTTTTTCTTTGCAATAGTTAGTTTATCCCAACTTCTCCAATGGATTTTCCTCTCATTTTCCACTTGTCTCCACCAAAATCTTGCACACATAGAGTTTAGCTCCTCACATAGTTTTATTGGTAGTTGAAACACACCCATAGTGTAGGTTGGAATAGATTGAGACACTGCTTTGATGAAGACTTCCTTCCCAGCCCTAGACAACATCATGCCTTTCTAACCCTGTAATTTTTTCCACACCCGATCCTTCAAATAAGAGAAATTTTGATACTTCACACGTCCAATGAGTGTAGGCAGCCCTAGATATGTCTCAAATCTATCCACCTCCGTTACCCCCAGGGTTTCTTTAATTTCTTCCTTATTATCACAAGGAGTATTGGTACTAAAAAACATTGATGATTTCTCCAAATTTATACTTTGACCTGAAGCCTTTGCATAAACCTAAAGAATATCAGCAATCTCCTTAGCTTCATTATTGTTTGCCCTGCAAAATAATAAAGAATCATCTGCAAACAATAGGTTAGAAATTTGGGGAGCTCTCCTACAAATGGCCACACCATGAATTCTTCCTTCCATTTCTGCCTAGGATAGCAATGAAGTAAAACCCTCTGCACATAAAAGGAACAAGTATGGGGAAAGAGGGTCTCCTTGACGGATACTTCTAGATGGGTGAATATGACCATATGACTTGCCATTAATAAGGACAGAAAATGTTGGTGTAGTCACACATCCCATAACTCTACTTATCCACCCTTCTGGAAAACCCAACCTCTGCATAATAGCCTGTAGAAAAGGCCACTTAACTCTGTCATTAACCTTACTGATATCCAGTTTCAGTGCTAGTGACCCGTTTATTCCTTTTCTCCTATTCTGCATTGCATGTAGAGTCTTATAAGCCACTAGAACATTATCTGTAATAAGACGCCCAGGTACAAAGCACTTTGGTGGGAGATATTATATGAGGAAGGACTTGTTTCAATCTATTAGCCAATACCTTAGAAATAATTTTATAAATAACATTACATAGGCTGATAGGTCTAAAATCTGTCATTTTCTCCGGGTTTTTCACTTTAGGAATGAGGACAATATTAGTGTGGTTAATGCCAGGAACCATAGAACCAGTATTCAGAAAATCTAAAATAGCAGTAATAACATTATCACCCACAATATTCCAAAATTTTTTGTAGAATAAAACGTTCATACTATCGGGCCCAAGAGCTTTTGTTGGTCCCATTTGGAACAAAGCTAGTCTGATCTCTTCTGCATTAAACTCATTGGACAAAATATTTTGCATATCTGGAGTTAACTTGCAAGGGACTGCCTCGAGACATTCATCCATCTAATCACACGGTCCTGCAAAGAACAAATTCTCAAAATAATTTGACGCCACCTAGGCTATATTCTCCATATCATGCACCCATTGGTTATGAATATTTCTGATCCCTTGAATAGTGTTACGCCTCCTCTGTTGAGATCCTTTAGAGTGAAAAAATTTTGTATTCTTATCACCATACTTTAACCAAGAAATCCTGGATCTCTGTGCCCAATACATCTCTTGCTTGAGTAGAAGTTCATCTAACCGGTTACTTATTCCCAAAAATTCTACTCTATTTTCAGGTGTAACATCTTCTGCAATCAGCCCTTCAATCCGTTTCTGCAAGCTTTTGATCTCCTCTACATTCAGATCAGATTTAGCTGAACCCCAAGCTAAAAGTTCATTACCACAACACCTTATTTTGTCTTTAATTGAGCCCAAACCAGCCTCTTCCACCCCAACCCGGTTCCAAGCTTCTTTAATCACATCTTTACAGTCTTCCCACAAAAGCCAGGACTCCTCAAATTTGAATTGTCAGAAACTCCTACCTCTTTTCTAACCGAAGCTTCTAACTTGAAGAAAAATTAGCAAGTGGTCCAATACATGGGAAGATAAATGTGTGACTGAACTTAACTGAAATTTCTCCCTCCATCCCTTTGTTGCCACTGCTCTATCAAGTCTGATCTTGGTGTTTGCCTCCCCAAGTCGCTTGTTGTTCCATGTGAAAGGGTACCCCTTAAACTCCAAGTCTTCCAATTGACATAAATCCAAGGCGTCCCGGAATGCTTCAACCTGTCCATGATTAGGTGGGCGTTTGCTAAGCTTTTCCGAAGAATTGAGAAAACCATTAAAATCTCCAATACAAAGCCACGGTCCATCAATAAAATCTTTCAAATGAGACAATAATTTCCATGCTTTCTCTTTCTGACTTGCTTCTGGTCATCCATAAAAACCTGTTAAGAACCATACAAAAACCATCCACTTCCTTTACTTTAGCCAATACATGATTAGCTGTAAAGTTTATTACCTCTATCTGTACATCATTCTTCCAAATCAATGCCAAACCACCTCCAGAATCAGGGTGCTTCACAGTAATCCGATTTGGAAAAGGTAGATTTTCATACAACTTCATAAAACCTTCCTTATCCAAACAGGTTTCCACGAGAAAGCACACCGTGGGAGCTTGTTTCCTCACAATCCTGCGAAGGTCATGACCTGTCCAAGGGTTCCCAAGCCCTTGGCAGTTTCAACTTAAGATCCTCATTGTCAAATCTTCCTCTTTTCACAGTATGTTCTTCCTGCATAACAGTCATACCAGTAGCCTTGCCTAGTTCCACTCCTCTTTTCCTAAGCATAGGTAAGTGTAGGGCTTTAGTAATTCCACTTAAGCCAAAGTCCATACGGTTAAAACGTGTCCATTTAGCTTGTGTCTTCAGTGAACTTGGCCCATCACAATCAGAAGCCCAATTAGCCTTCAGTACTGAGTTATCTAAACAGCCCACTTTAGTTGAACTTGTATCCTCATTATTCACGCCCCCAAAACCCATAGACACTTTACTACTCATGTTATCAATTACTCCTTTATTTTTGAGATCAATCTGCTGAGAATCAGGAACACTTCCATGCAACACGGCGTGTTAGAACACAGAGGCAATCCCTTGAATTTCGTTTGGCTTCAAATCAGTAGCTATCCCTAAATTCATGGCCTTATCTCCAACTTTATCGCTGGGAAAATCTGCAACCACCACCTCTGCCATCGAACTCTTCTCTACCACCAGCGTATGACTTGTATTTCGAGCTATGTCATCATTGGATTCAATCCTTCGGGTGTTATCTCGTCTCGGAGGAGATCTAGAGCGACCACCTGACGACTTCAACCAGTCCCCATACTAATATTCCATTGTATCACCAGTCTTTAACATCGCAAAGTGCAACGCACAATGGTGCAAATCATGTCCCAGAAGACCACAATAATGGCAAAAAATTGGGAGTCGTTCATACTTAAAATTTACCCATGAACGAATCCCATCTGACTTGGCTATAAAACTACCCCTTCGAAGTGGCTTTTCAAGTGGCAGAGCCACTCGTACTTGCATGAAAAAACTCTGCTCCACTTGCTTACGACTCCTCTCCATTTCCTCCATAACTCCTATCCTACTCCCCACCTCCAACGCAACCCTAAGAGAGACCATATCAGATGGGGCACCCCAAATTTGAACCCATAAAGAAGCATGGGTCCATTTAATATTAGTCCCAGTCATCCCCTTCTACCAGCGTTGGAGCATTAAGAGTTGCCTATCAAACGTCCAAGGCCCACCCTTGATAACTCGATTCATCTCAAACTCCGATTGGAATTTGAACTGAAACAAGTTGGACCCCACCTCTATAATCTGCATTTGATCATCCATTCCCCATGCTTGTCGTAAAACCGTCTTCGTTGCCCTTCTATTGAACGCTTTGCAGATGAGGAATTTGCCAATGAGAGTAAGGTTACAACTCTCTATGGCTTCCACACGTCCTGCATCTGAGATTGCTATAACCTCTTCTTCATCAACAATCAATTTCATATTCCCCAATCCAACAATTACATCCTCAGCCATGACAATACTAATTCAGTTATAATAGAATAAAGCAAAAAAAAAAAAAAAAAAAAAAAAAAAAAAAAAAAAGACACCCTCAGGTCAGACCGAAGGGAGGGAGGGACTCGTTGTTAGGCGAGAGGGAGAGCTCCTACAAGGGAGAGTTTGATTGGGGCTTCTTTTTATTATTGGATTTTTTTTTTAATATTGTTGATGTGGAAAAATATAAGAGTTTCAAATTTATGTGGCAAGCTCTTAAAAAGTCAAATAAAAGTTAGAGACTTCAATTTTATAGTAAATATATAGAATAGATTAAAGGTAAATTATACTACTTGTTAAACCTTAAAATTTTGGGTATGATTTATTTATATTTTCAAATTTTAAAATTTTTCATCTAAACCTCAAAATTTCTAAAATTGTTTCATTAAAAATTTATTTCACATTTTTTCCATGAACTCCATTAAACATCATGTGAAGTGTTGCTTTAATTTATTTATTTGTTTTTTTTTTTTTTTCAAAATTTGAGGTTTAAATGAATATACCCAAAATTCTAAGATTTAAATAAAACTATCTTAAACTATGAGATTGAAACGAAACTCTTTTAGAAATCTTGAAGTTTAAATGAAACATTTTGAAATTTCCAGACAAAATGAAAGATACTCAAAACTCTAAGATTTAAAAAGTAATTTACTCTTATCTTTTAATAAATGAAACAAAACTATAAAATCCATGTAGAAGTTTTTAGTGAAAGTTGTTTTATTTAATGATATTATTGAAACTATAAAATTTTTATTACAAAAATAAGACTATGCAGACTTTCTTTTAAGTATAATTAATTAATCTTTTACAGGAGGAATCTTATATAAAAATACATAATTTTGTGGTCTAAGATTGTAGTGATGTTATGTAAGGGATCGAATTTGACCAACGTGCATCACATTGTTGGATTCTATTATATTGAGCACCTCATATAAATGTGGGTATAATAGAAAAATGTTTTAAATTTATATTTAAGCTCAAAATCCACCTACATCAGCAATTTATAAATGTGTAAATTTATATCGTTGCTACAGTAACTGTGTATATATACACGATTACAATTCGCATGCAAATCTAAATAATGTCTTTGTTCAGAGAGAGAGAGAGAGAGAGAGAGAGAGAGAATTTGAGAGAATAATAAAAACAATTGATAAAGAAATAATATTTTAATAAAATATAATAAAATAAATAATATAATGTGAGTGTTTTTAAAAAGTATTTGTGTAAAATAGAAAAAATAGATTAATAAAAATAAACAGAAACTTTTATATGAGCTAGTGTGAAAGCTCTCAATCAACACTCGAGTCTTACTTGTACAAAACAAAATTTATTTATTTATTGATAATCGTACAAAACAAAATTAATTTATTTATTGATAAGAGATCCGCATCACTTTTATATAATAAACATAAAAGTTAGATTCAATCTTTTCACAAGTACAATTGTTTACTACCAATTAAAATTCAGGAAATGTTTTGCTATATAATGGGTTATGTAAAAATAAAAAGAGAGCAAAATGTGTCTAAGAGTCATGTGCTATACACATGATCAAATTGTAATATGTGTATTTTAATGGTCCAGATCACACAAATTTTTCTCACGCATGTCAGCAAAAGTTACACTCATTTGCAGGACTCGTTCCCTGTTGAGACTACAAAAGCTATTGGATTTGAATTTTTGAAGTTCTTGTCCCATTGTGTAAATGTCCTTTTTTATTGCGTTCATTATTAAAATATTTAAATAGATATATTATTATTTTGCAGAACAAATGGCATCGTAGTTGGTATAATTTTTTATTATTATTATTTTAGACATAAATCACAGTTTTAGTTATTTCTATCAGTCACTAAAATTGCAGGATTATTTACATAACATCAAAGAGTTATGGACTAAACTGATATATTTAAAAACCAAATCATCATATAGTGTAAATATTATGGATCATAATCATAGTCTACCTCATTTAAATTGAAAAGCTTGTGAAGGTTTGGGAGCACTAATATCCACAATGGTAAAACTTCATGATTTATTGAATGTTACCTATATATCCCCGAAGTGATCATTGCAAAATGCCTGTTAAAAAGTGAAATTCTAAATAAAAGCTTCTTTTTCTATACAAAGTGTTTGCATTTTTTTTTTTTTTTTTGCTGAGAATAAAAACTTTTAGGAACAGAAACAGAATACAAACTGAGCATTCTCCTTAATTACATCCAAAACAGAAGGAGGAGCTGAATTAGGATCAAAGAAGCCAAAAAATCTATTTGAAAGTAACCAACGACTGAGAACATGAGCATCTTTATTAGCCTTTCTAAGTACCCAGTTAAAAGAAAAAGAAAAAATTTATTAGCATTTCCGAAAAGTCGAATTCTGAAGAAATATTTGTTTATAATATATAATAAATGAGTACATACGAGGGGAGGGAAAATTGTTAAAATATACTTTAGAAAACAATGGAGTTTTTCTTTTAAACCAATTTTACGATCTTCTTTTCTTTTCTGTGTTCTAGAAAAAACCTCTACAACAAAAATAGCATGAAATAGTACTACTCTGGGAGAAGCAAACTTTAACACTGCAAATGAGGGCCGTGAGGCTATCATTTTACTCATGAAAAAGAGACAATTCAGAATAGAAACATATACTCAATTTATTAATAAAATCATTTCCCCGAGAAACCAATCATTACCTGAGAAAAAAAATGAATTGAAACTAGAGAGAGACAGAGCTATATATAAAGAGAGAATGAAGGGCACGCAATTTATTATTCTTATAACAAATAAAATGTAATTATTATACATCTCGAACCCAAATCTTCAAGATATACCAAGAACAACTTCCTCTCATTAGCCTTTGATACAAAACTCCTTGTAGAAGTACACTTTCCCGACTCACTGACCACCAATCATCGTCATCACATGTTCCAAAAAGGTTTTGTTGTACACCATCCTTTTGTCCTTCAGTTTTCAGAGTGCAATTTTGTTTTGTTCTTTATAGGACAGGGTGAGAGAAATGATTTGTAATGGTTGGGTTTATATAGGCTTTAGGAATTGTAAGAAAATTTAGGTCACATTAATTTTATGATGCTACATAAGGAAAGTACAACAATTCCTTTCATATTGTTTTTCCTTAAAAAAAAGCTGGAGGTTGTGTCATGAACATCTTTTGTGAAAATATCAAGTCTTCCATTGAAGGCAAGTTTCACAAAAAAGAAATTGAATACCCCAAATTGGATTTCCATATTAGATAAATGACTAATACTACATACACAAATTAATTTACAATATTTTTACAAATTGTTGATGTGGCTTTAGTATTTTTCAAATAGTTATTACAAGTAAAAATGTAATGTTAGTGATAAGTTCATTTTAAAACTAGTAAGAATTTGCTACATTTGCAGTTTATAAAAATGTTGTAAAATAGTTTGTGTCTGTAGCATTACTCTAGAAAAATATGGTACCAAAGATGCTTATAAGTTTTCATTGTATACTCATTAATTTCATTTAATTTTCATACAAAAGAGATTGTGAAGCAAAAGTACTAGTCAAGTAGTCAAAAAGTGGGATGATTGTTTATCCAAGAGAGACTCGCGGCATTTTCAATTCTAATCATAAAAATTATTATTTTGTATTTGTAAATTATGCAATAGAGAGAATGAGTAATATACTGTGAATAGTCTTGATTGTCAAAAATTATTGGCTGTCCTAATGGGTTGGCAGCTTGTTTAACACGCAAGAACAATGCATGCATCTAGTCTAGTGATTAAAAACATGATGTACAAAGGGTTCCCAAAAATAAAATTGGTGTATAATAAATATAGGATAAATGGATACACTTAAAAATATATAATAAGATGCATAATATAATTCTTATATATATAATTTAAATACTATTGATAGACATTTTTATATTTTGTTAACTCTTTAAAATTTTTTGTAAGAATATTAATAAGTATAAAATGTAACTTGTCCATTTTTTTAATTATTATGAAGCACCTTTTTTTTATGATTTATTTATTCTAGACTCTTTGGTTCTTGTACTTAATAACTCACTTAGATGAATATTTATGATGTGGTCCCACATTTGATTCTAAAATTAAAAAATAAAAATCTATAAGAATAGATAATTTAAGACACATTGTGCAAAATTAGAACTCTAATTTTAATATGATTTTCTCTTAGTTTCACCTATTATATATATATATATATATATATATATAATTGATTAATTATTTATAAATCAAAATCTTAAAATTTGTAAACAATATATAGGTACATTTTCTTATTCACTTTGAATTGAATTAGTGAAAGAAAATGGTTTTTTTTTTTTTTTGTTCAAACTTGAATTTTAACTGTAAATAACAATGCTTACATTGTAAAATTAGAGCACATATACTTTTTTTTTTAATCATTTAAATTATTATTTTTCAGTATAATATCTTTTCTATTAGAATCCTTAAGTTATTTTCCTCAACCAAAAAAAAAAAAAAAGAAAAGAAAAAGAATCCTTAAGTTATTGGATATAAATTTTACCAATTTAGGTGAAAATGGATGAAGCCCCTATCAAGATTGAATACTACCTTATCAAGTATATATGTATATAAAAAATCAAGTGTATATATATATATATATATATATATATATATATTTTAAAGGTAAATTATACTTGTTAAACCTTAAAGTTAGGGATGGATCCAAGATTTGGATTGAGAGGGCCGAAATATGAATTAAAAAAATCATGGGTACTAACAATTACTCAAAATTCATGGATATCTATTCTAATTACTTTATTTACTCTTTAAAGTGATCGGACTAGCTCTAGTCTAGTTAAAACTTCACTATCTTAATTATATTGGTACTCAAATCTTTTTTGGGGGTTCAAAGTATTATGAAATGAGATCTAAGCTAAAGCTTTCTGTAACGACCCAAGGAAAAGAGTTAGCCACATCTGCGCTATACCTCAAAAGAACTAGTCACAATTGAGGCTCCTTGTAGTTGTTAATAAAGCCCAGATCTACCCAGTAAATACCCGATGTGGGACTCATCACACACCCACACACATCACACAATCAATCAATCAATCACTTTGTGATGCCCCAATTTGATTAATTGATTGTGTGATGTGTGTGGGTGTGTGATAAGTATATTTAACTAATCATTTACAGGAGGGTGCTTGTATAAATTAACATAATTAGTAGTCTCATCTTACTGCAATAAAAAATTAA
The DNA here is from genome assembly GCA_033629205.1 of Lithocarpus polystachyus. NCBI lineage: Eukaryota > Viridiplantae > Streptophyta > Magnoliopsida > Fagales > Fagaceae > Lithocarpus > Lithocarpus polystachyus. The sequence continues at coordinate 41,710,426 of CM066165.1, read as the reverse complement.
ATATTTTTATTTTAGTGATCCCAACTTACCATGTGTGGGATATTTTATTTTAACTTTATCGGTTTCCTCTCCACCGTTATCTTGGAACTCTGACTTTTGCAGATTGTTTGTATTGTTTAGGCTGTCTTACTTGTATTTAAAGCGGCAGAGGTTAAGTAAGATTCCCATCATTAATGCAGAGGCAAAGATCTTCAACCTTCTTACATGTTTTGGAAGTTTCTCGTGATCTTGGGCACCGTCAGGGAGCTACATGTGGATCATCCATGCACTTTGCCTCAAATAAGGTTTGTCCCTCTCTCTCTACGGGAAGAGTTTTCTTGTGGTATTCTCCTTTCTTGGGTGTGGAGGATGGTTCAGCTTCCTCTTTCTCACAACCCATTGCCTTCTAGAACTCCTTCAAGCATATAGGCTTGGCCTAGTTCACTTCCATGACCCAGTTAATTATTGGGCCTAGGCCTAAACGGGGATTCTTTTACTCCTCACAATGTTTATGTAAAATAATAATAATAATAATAATAATAATGAGTAGGCTCTTATGCAAAAATAAACAAAATTTTTTGCACAAGCTGATATGTGAATGCTCTAAATCAGGACTGAAGTCTTGTAGAATCTTCTCAAAAAAAAAAAAAAGTCTTACTCATAGAAAAAAAAAATTAATTAATTAATTAATAAGAGAACCACATGACTTTTTCATAATTCACAAATACAACTAATCTGTGACCTGTCTAATTGTAATATGTGTATTTTAATGGTCTACAAAAGTTACTGCTCATTTGCAGGACTCATTCCCTGCTGAGACTACAAAAGCTATTGGATTTGAAGTTCGAATTTATTAGGTTTTAAGACTTTAGGTTTAAATGTGTTAGAATTTCAATTTGTAACGTTGGCAAACTATGATCAAAACGTTTAGTGTTGTTTTAAACTTGCTCAAAGTATGTTTAAGTGTAAAGTTGAAATCGAGTGTACTGTAGGATTTACTATGTAAATCTGTCTGATTCGATCGATCGAAAATTAGACTCAATTGATCGAAAATCGTGCAAATTATTTTTCTGTAGAATTTTCCAACTCAGCTCAAGCCCGTTTGATGTGTAGGGTTTTATGTTTTGTCTTAAGTATAAAAGGAAAAACCCTAGCCACGTTTTGGGTGGCTCTTTATGCTGTATGTTTGAATCTCTTGTGAGATCTAGAGGTGTTTACCTTCACATACACATAGGATTTCCAATTTCAAGATTAATGTCGAGAGCTTGGTGATCAATTCAGTTGCAGATTCAAGAGCTTAAAGATATATAAGTAGGAGTGCTTGTGCTTGTTGGGAATCAAAGAAAGAAGTAGTCCGTGGACTCAGAGCTGTCACGTGGTAGTGGTAGTAAGTTTCCTACTCAACGTAGCAATAAGATGTTAGTAGTCTAAGTCGCAATTGTGTAAACTTTAATTTTTTCATAGTGGATTTGTTTTACCTTGAGGATAGCTAAGTTAAATCTTCTCCAGGTTTTTTAACGGTTTGGTTTTCTTGGGTTATCATATCGCTGTGTTCTTTATTTTCTGCACTTTACAATGATATGATATATTTGTGTTAACCTAGATTTGATAATTTGACTAAGTAATAACCTTGCTAATTAACTAAGTTAATCTGGTTGTGTTTTAAGGGGTCTAAAAACGTACAGAATTATGCTTTAGTAGTTTAGTTCATAAAAAAATGGAGTATTTTTTAAACCAATTTTACAGTCTTCTTTTCTTTGTCGTGTTCTAGAAGAAGCCTCTACAACAAAAATAGCATGAGATAGTACTCTGGGAGAAGCAAACTTAACATTGCAAATGAGGCTATTATTTTACTCATGAAAGAGAGACAATTCAGAATAAAAACACATAATTCAACTTATTAATAAAATCATTTCCCCGAGAAACCCAATCATTACCTAAAAAACAAAATGAATCGAAAAGAGAGAGAAAGAGAGAATGAAGGGCTTGTACTTTTATTATTCTTATTAAAGTAAATAACAAGAAAAAGAAGAAAAGATTATCATAAATCTTGAACCCAAGACTTCAAGATATACTAAGAACAACCTCCTTTCATAATATATGTTCAGTTGTAGCTTTGTCGTTTGTGTGTATATATATATATATATATATAAATTTAATTTATAGGGCTATATTAGAAGTACCGAACCACCATGTGTGAGCTCATAACTAATCTTTACTTCGCATGTGAGCGTCTATCACATTGACCTAACCCATCTTAACATGTAAATCATTTATAAAATTATGAATAAACTACTCTCTTTTTAAATTAAAAAAAAAAAACTTGTACTAAGTGTCTGTTTGGTTAGCTTATTTTTTTCTAGCTTATTTTTGCTACTATTCATGTATCCCACTGCACTTTTTGGTACTATTCATGAGTCTCACTATACTATTTCAGCTAATTTTTACCTTTATCTACAGTACTTTTAATAAAAAGTTTTAATTTTAGCAAAATAAATAGATCTCAGACAGACTCTTAATATGGGACTCAATCATTATACGTACGTAAGGACGAACCCAGTAGAGGGCTCGGGCCCCCCTTGGCCCAAAAAATAATAAAAAAATTTAGTTATATATACTATTTTAAGCCCAGCCAACCCCGACCGGGCCCCCCTAGGCCAACCCTGACCGGCCGTTCCAAGCCTAACCCAATTTTTTTTTTAACCCATTAACACTTTTAACCCTACAAACCAATTCAGATAAAATTATGAGAGAGAGAGAGAGAGAGTGATTGGAGTGGAGAGATTGAAAGAGAGTACTGAGTACTGACTGGAGTCAGCGGTTAGCCACAATGCCGGACAGACCGTCAGGCTCACACGACACCGCCACAGGCCACCATCACGCCACCTAGCCTCAGCTGCCACAAACCCACGTCACTGCCATTGCCCTTAGCGCCTCCAGTAGCTTGATCTGCCCAACCCACCATTGTCTCCTGCAGCTGCAGCCTCCATCCTCCATCCCAAAATTCCAATTTGCCCTTTCAAGTAGTTTTTCTCTCTTTTAACTTCAAAACCTAACATAACATTGATATAATGTTTGTGTTGTGAATCTGTGATTGACTGATTGTGTTGTTGTTTATGCTGAGGATGATTGTAGGAATCTCTGATTTTTTTTTTGGCAAAGGATGACTGTGAATTGAATTTGAATATGTGATTGTGTTTGGGGCTTGAGGGTCTCTATCTGTCTCAGAGATTTTTTTTTTTTTTTTTTTTTTTGGCAACTGATGAGTGGGAGAGTCTGAGTTGAGAAAGTGAGATGTGAGTTATGATTTGTATATAGTTTTTGCTAAAGTATTTGACTGTGAGTTGTGATTTATAAGGTGATAATATATAAAACAGTTGATTGTTTGACACTTTGATTATTTGTTGGAAGTGGGGCAATATTGGGAATAGGCAACAGAGATAAAGAGAAAGAAGGAGATAAAGGACATATAAGAGCATTTGTAGCAGTGGAGCTAAATAGCTATATTGCTATTTTAGCTCCACTAATATAGCAAAAACGACTTGCAGCAGTGGAGTTATTTGTTAAAATTATAGCTAAAGTGCTACAGTACACATCTATCTATAGATGTGCACTATAGTGGTCATCTATAACTAAAAAATTATATTTTATTACGTCCGGCTATTTTTTCTCCTTTCTTTTATTCATTCCACCCGCTTCACTCCTCAAGTTTCAGACAAACAAATCACTCTCTCAAGCTCAGACAAATCACTCTCTCTTAAGCTCTCCTCTCACGCTCTCATCTCTCAACGCAGGCTTTCACATCTCTCACATCTCCTCTCACAACTCCTCAAGCTCTCAACATCTCCTCTCAGCTGTGCTCACCTCTCCACCGCCGTCCAGCCGCCCCTGTTTACCGCCACCGGACCTACCCACAGCAGTCCCAAGCCGCTGCACTTCTCTTCCATCGATCAGCATCTCTCCACCGCCATCCCACCAGCCGCCCCTGTTTACCGCCACCGGACCTACCCACAACAATCCTAAACCGCCGATCAGCCCCCACTTCTCTTTCACCGATCAGCCCCAGCCATCCCACTCCTCCGCCGATCAGTCCCAGCCATCTCACTCCTCCGCCGGCCCACCTTTTTCGCCGTATCACAACCACCAAACCCCCTTAAGTAAGTACCTCACTCTCTTTTTTGTTCTGCTAAAACAACTAGAGTAGAGAATTTTTTGATTTGGGTATAATTTTAGATGCAATAATTTTTAGATGCAAAGAATGGGTATTGAGAATGATTTGGGAATTTTCTGAGAATGGGTATTGAGAATGATTTGGGAATTTTTAGATGCAATGATTTGGGAATATTTTGTCTGCAGGAATGTATTGAGAATTTTCTGTTTGCAATAATTTTGGAATGTATTGGGAATTTTCTGTTTGCAGGAATTTTCTGTGTGGTTTTCTAGTTTTTTGTTCTGTTGCACAAGACCATAAACAGAAGCACATTGTTATAATTTTGTTCTGTTGCACAAGTCCATAATTTCTCTTTTCTGTTTGCAATAATTTTGTTCTGTCAAATTCAGTATTTATGCATAATCATGGACTATTGTTATAATTCTAAGTATTTTAAGTTTTGATATAAATGTTAGTTTGGGACTTTTTTGTGTGTAGGAAAGTTTATATTTTTTTTTCTAATTTTATGGCGTCACGTAGAGACATAGAGTTACGTAGAGACCTAACATATTTCACGGATATCATGACTGGGGATATAGAAATTGACTCACAATTTTTGGGAACGTCTCAAAATACTCCTATGTCAGTTTCTGATTCTCCACCTCCACCTCCACCTCAAGTTGAAAATGCCTCTTCTACAAAAGGAAAATGGGGCTCTAACTTTAGTGTAGAGGAAGATAAACTCCTAGTGGCAGCATGGCTCAATACTAGTGTTGATGCCATAAACAGTAATGAACAAACACAAAATACATTTCGTCAAAAAGTTTGGGAATACTTCATGCAGTACAATACATCCAGTACCACACATACTGTTATCTCCTTGCTAAGTCGTTGGGGAGTGATTAGTGAAAAGACAAATAAGTTTGCCGGGTGTATGACTCATGTTAACGCACAACATCAAAGTGGTATAACCGAAGAAGATAAGGTATAAATTATATTGCAATAGTGTTAACATGTCCATTTACCAATAGTTTGAAGATATTAATTATGTTATATTTCTTTTAATTTTTTTAGATTACCAATGCGAAGGCATTGTATTTAGAGAAGCACAAGAAACCCTTTCTTCTTGACCATTGTTGGCTCATGTTAAAGGACCAACCAAAGTTTTCCGATCCTAACAATGCTAAATCGAGATCATCCATGCCTTCAACTCCAGAGTCAATATCTATTAACGAGGGGGATTGTGGGTCCAGACTTTGTGACACTTCTAATTTTGAGAGACCTATTGGTAGGAAGGCTGAAAAGGCCATCCGAAAGAACAAAGCCACCGGAAAAGATGTAGGGGAATATTTGACCAAGAAATTGAAATTGATTGAGGATGTAACTCGATTGGAAGAGGAAAAAATGTTTATTGAGAGGGAAAAACTTGCGATTGAGAAGGAAAAAAGTGAAGAAAAAACTTAAAATTGAGAAGGAAAGAGTCATGATTGAGAAGAAAAAATTTGAGATGACAGAAAGGTTAGAGGAGGAGAGAATCATGATGAAAGATACAAGTGGCTTGACTGGAGCACAAAAAGCTTTTTATGAACAACTTCAAGAGGAAATCATGGCAAGACGAAGTTCACGTAATTAATGGGTTTGATTGTATTTTGGATGTAGGTTAGGCTTTTATGTATTTTGTAATGGCTTATGTAGGCCTTTATGTATTTTGGTCGTGGCTTATGTAGGTCTTTATGTATTTTGTAGTGGCTTATGTCACTTGACTTTAATCTTAAACTCGATGTATGTGTTTGTGTTGTGACTTGAAGTGCAATCTAACAAAGACTTTGAAGTGCAATCTTTTTTATATATCTTGCTATTACAGCCACTATGAGTGTCCTTGATCCAATTATTTCTATTCATTCAACATTCCTAGTATCATATGGTTGGTTTTGAAATGACAGGTCTTAGAATAAATCTATTCATCAAAACAATGAACATTCCTAGTATCATAGTATTTCTTTTTTAAAGTGAATCTATTTGTTTACCATTTATTAGCATTCATAGTATTTCCAAGTTTTTTTTAGATGTATGTATTTGTGTTGTGACTTGTGCGTGAATTGGTTATATTTATTTTTTTGTGGCTTATGTCACTTGACTTTAATCTTGCATTTATAGTAATAATTTCTTTCCAATTGTCTTGAAGGTTGCATCCATGAATCACTATTTGTTTCGCAAGTTTCTTCTTGATGACTCAGATGAAGATGAGATAATCAAAGAACTTGTTATGGAAACATCACAACCTAAACGTCGTCGTTCTATCCGACGTAATCATTTGGTAGGCCATGAAAGGCTTTTTCTTGATTATTTTGCTCCACACCAATATATCCACCCGCTTTATTTTGTAGGAGATTTCGGATAAAGCTCATGACTCTTTTTCTCCGTATTCAATCTAAGGTAGAAGCTCATGACTCTTACTTTGTCCAAAAAAGAAATAGTGTCAACAAACTTGGTTTATCTTCATTACAAAAGATAACTGCTGCATTTAGAATGCTTGCATATGGAGTATCGGGTGATTTGGTAGATGAATATGTGCGAATTGGAGAAACTACTGCATTAGAAAGTTTGAAAAAATTTGTTACTGCAGTAATTGATGTTTTCTCTGAGGAATATTTAAGAAAGCCAAACAATGAAGACATTGCTAGACTGTTAGCTCATGGCGAACGCCGAGGTTTTCCAAGTATGTTAGGTTCAATTGATTGCATGCATTGGAAGTGGAAAAATTGACCATCTGCATGGAAAGGTCAATATTGTGGTCACATTCGTGAGCCTACTATTATTTTGGAGGCAGTAGCATCATATGATCTTTGGATATAGCATGCATTTTTTGGGTTACCTGGGTCGAATAATGACATTAATGTGTTAAAGTGGTCTCATGTATTTAATGAACTTGCTAAAGGACGTGCTCCTGCAATACATTACTCAATCAATGGTCATGACTACACAATGGGATATTACCTTGCTGATGGCATATATCCAAAGCGGGCAACATTTGTGAAAACAATCCCAGCTCCACAAGGACAAAAGTATAAATTATTTGCAGCAGCCCAAGAGGCGTGTAGGAAGGATGTTGAGCGTGCATTTGGAGTGCTTCAAGCATGTTTCGCAATTGTCCGTGGACCTGCATGATTTTTCCATCTTGAAACACTCCAAAAGATCATGAAAGCGTGCATAATTCTCCATAACATGATTGTTGAAGATGAGCGGGATGATAATGAAGTGGTAGACTTGGGTTATGAACAAATTGATGGAGTGGATAATCCTCCTCTGCAAGTGTTACATGAACAAAGTGATGGATTTCTGGCATACATTGAGAGCTATGGACTCATTAGAGACCGAGAAATTCATTTCAACTCCAGTCGGACCTCATTGAACATTTATGGCAATTGCAAGGCTAGTCGTAGGAACTTTCTTTTTTGTATGTTGAGAAGCATGAGTCATAGGAACTTGTGCGAGTGTGTGAGTTTATTGTAATTTGGTTTGAGTTATGTATGTGAGTAATCTATGGACTACATTGTTCCTGCTATAATATGTGTTTTATTTTATATGTTTTCTTATAAAGTTTATCCATTTCATAGTTCACATTGTTCCAAGATTGCTTCCGGACAATTGAGACGATAATAGGCTATTATGATGATTAAGAAATTGTTTTAGTAAAAGAAAAATGTATAAGTATAATTTGGAGTTAAAAAAATCCATTGTTAACACTAGACGATTATTTGCTATCATGTGGCGGCGGTGGCGACAGTGGCGACGGCAGCGGTGGTGGCAGTGGAAGAGTCGGAGTCGGCGGCGGTGGCAGTGGCAGTGGCAGTGGCGGTGGCGACTGCGTCGACGGTGGCGATATAAGAGTCGGCGGCGGCGGAGGTGGTGGCGGCAGCGGTGGCGGCAGTGGCGTTGGCAACGGTAGCAGTGGCGGCAGCTACGGTAGCGGTGGCAGTTGTAGGTGGTTTGATTGTTGTTTATTGTAATGGAGATATTATTTTATTGTAGTGGATATATTATTTTATTGTAATGTTTATATTATTTTATTGTGTTGAAAGCTAAAATAGATCCACTGCTGCAACATGTGTGTAGCTAAAATAGATAAAGTAACTTTTGGTGGAGCTAAATTGCTAAAAATTTAGCTCCACTGCTGTGGATGCTCTAATGCACTATAAATTAATAGTGGGGGTACCGGTGTGTTTGGGGCAATGGGTGACAAAGATAAAAAGACAAAATGACAAGATAAAAAAAATAAAGATAAAGAATCAAAATGAAATAAATAATATAATATATATGTGACATAAATTTATCAAAATAAAATTGTCAATGTTTGATTAGTACTTTTGTGAGATAATAAATATAATTTTTATTTTATTTGTAGATCATGAGAAAATCAACTACAATATTTGATTTTTTTTTTCAAAAGAAAAGATTCAAATTAAACATATATGGATGCAGTTGTGAATTTTTTTGATTTTTTTTTCTCTTATCTCCATCCCCCTAGCTTTAAATCCTAGGTCCATCCTGTACGTATGTAAGACAGTAAGAGGAAGAGGCATCGCTTAAAATTATAAGAGTTGCATCACAATACATGTATACATGCACTAGTTCATGCAGATGTTGAATCATAGCTTTGATAACAGTATTTTTAAGGAGGGAGAGAATCGCTCAAGGAATCCTTGGAATTTTCTAGGGAGAGAAGTGCCCAAGGGTCCAAATCTGCATAGCTTTTATTTTTTTCGCACAAAAAGTTTGATAGGTTAAGAACATGTTATATGGGTATGAATGAAGAATATGTAGTGATTTTATGTAAGGGATGGAATCTGGCCAATAGTGTTAAGTGTATCACCTCGTTGTGTTCTATTATATTAAATCAGGACTCAAGTCTTACTCGTAGAAAACAAAATTAATGAGAGAACCATGAGACTTTTTCATAAATAACATTAAAATTAAACTTTTTTTTTTTGTGGAAAAAAAAAAAAAAAGCCCTTACATATCCAGATAACATAAAAGAAAATGAGAATTAACGCGCTCGAGATCAGTGAGAACCCAAAACCAAAGTCTTGTTGGCTCAAGGCCTAGTCATTGGACCACAGGCTAACTAGGTTGATTAAATTAAATGTTTTTCACTCCTACTATTGTTATTACTATGATACTATCTTATATTGAAAATTTGAAATACACCCAGATAATCTGTCAGATTGTTGTATGTGTATATTATATTGGATTAAATGGTCCTGATCACACAAATTTACTCACACATGTGACGTGTGAAAATCTTACGCTCGTTTGAAGAACCCGTTCCCTGACAATTCAAAAACTATTGGATTTGAAGTTCTTTGTATGAGCCCTGTTAAACACTGGGCTTGTATTCTAACAAGCCCATCGCGTTAATTTCCTTATTTATTGCATTCACTATAATATTTAAATTGAAGCTCAATGCTTTTGAGTGTTTGGGAACACTAATATCCAGTTATCCACAATGGTATAACTTCATTTACTAAGTGTTTATTTGACATGATTAATTTTGTCAATTTATTTTACTGTTTAGTTTATTTTTGCTATTATTTATGAGTCTTACTACACTTTTTGGTATTATTTATAGGTCTCACAATACTATTTCAACTAACTTTTACCTTTATTTATAATATTTTTAATGAAAAGTTTTCAATTTCAACAAAATAAACGAATCCCAAACAGTATAATTCTAAAAGTTACCTGTCCCCAATGTCACCATTGCAAAATGCCTTAACAAGTGTAATTCTAAATAAACACTCCCTTTTTTTACTCAGGGTTTGCATTTCAGAAAAGTAGAATTCTAAAAAAATATATTTATAGAGGTTTTTTGTTTTTGGCTGACGCTAGGCTTGTATCTCATATTGAATGAGTACAGTACAAAACTACAAAAGGGCAGGAAAGTGGTTAAATATACTTCAGAAATAAATGGAGTTTCTTAACCAATTTTATAATTCCCTTTTTCTTTTCCATGTTCTGGGAAAAGTTTCTACAAAATAATATTAAAGATGAAGTTCAAGTAATAGTGACTCTCTTTTTGGTGCCTGATGTATGAGATTCAAACTTTTATCATTTTATCTACTATCTATCTGTCTATCTCTCTCTCTCTCTCTCTCTCTCTCTCTCTCTCTCTCTCTCTCTATATATATATATATATATAAAAGAGTCGCAAATATCATTTTTACTCATGACTCAAAATAACAATACACTATTCAGTTTATTTATTAATAAAATTCATTTTCTCTAGAAAATCGATCATTACCTAACAGACAAAATAATGAAATAGAAACTAAGAAAGAGAGATCTCATTATTATATTTCTCTTGCAAAATATTAGTAAAAATAATAAAATACAATTTATTTTAATTATGTCGAACCCAGTACTTCATGATATACCAAGAACAACCTCCTATTTTCAGCCTCTAATACAGAACTCTTTGTAGAAGTACACCTTCCAGACCCATTGACCACCAATCATTGCCATCACATGTTCCAAAAAGGTTTTATTGTACACCATCCTTTCGTCCTTCAATATTCAGGGTGTAAAATTTTTTTTTTTTTTTTTTTTGTTCTTTTTTGTATTTGAAAGAACAGGATGTGAGAATTGATTTACAATGGCTGGGTTTATATAGGCTTTAGGAATTGTGAGAAAATCTAGGTCACATTAATTTTATGATGCTACATAAGGAATATATAACAATTCCTTCCATATTGTTTTTCCTAAAAAAGCAGGGCGTTTGTATCGTGAACATCTTTTGTGAAAATATCAAGTTTGTCTTCCATTGAAGGTAAGTTCCACAAACAAGAAATTTAATACCCTAATTGGATTTCCATATTAGAAAATATAGTACAAACTAATTTTCATGCCAAAGAGATTGCCAAGCAAAAGTCCTAGTCAAGTAAACAAAGAGTAAGATGATTGTTTATTCGGGATGTACTCCTGGGGCCCGTAACCTTCCCAAATCTTATCATAAAAATTCATATTTTATATATTTATAAATTATGCAATAGAGAGAATGAGTAATATACTATGAAATATGAACATTCTTGATTGTTAAAATTATCGTCTGTCCCAATGGGCTGGCACTTCGTAGCTTGTTTAACACGCAAGAACAATGCATGCATCTAGTGATTAAAAGCATGACGTACAAAGGGTAAATTTATTTTAATTATTTAAAAAATGAATATTTTTTTGAGAAACAAAACTGTTGGTAATAGTTTTTGTTTTCTATTTTCAAAAACTTGTTTTTGGAAATATAAAAAAAAATTATTGTATTTTTGAAATAAAAAACATGTTTGGTTAGTTGAAATTAAAAAAAATATTTATTTATTTTGAAGAAAAATATAGAAAATACAAAAACATGTTATTACTAGGATTTGAACTCTAATTCTAACTTATTAAATCAGATAGATTTATTAAATTAAATGCGTATTTTCATTTACTTTTAAAAATTAGAAACTGAAAACAGTCTTTTGCATGTTTTAAGTTTCTTTCACAAATTGAGTTTTAAGAATAGTTTTTGTTTTCTGTTCATTTGGGTTGCCAAATAAGTTTTTCAGTCTCAAAAAAAAAAAATTGAAAATAGAAAATAAGGAAAAAAATAGTTACCAAACGTACTCATATTTATCCAAGAGTGACTCGTGGCATTTTCAATTCTTATCATAAAAATTATTATTTTATATTTATAAATTATGCAATAGCTCTGACCATATAAATTATGCAATAGCTAGAATGAGTAATATACTGTGAATAGTTTTTATTTTTTTATTTTATTATTATTTTTTATTCTAGAAGGACAATGAATGGTCTTGATTGTCGAAAATTGTCGGCTGTCCTAATGGGTTGGCAGCTTGTTTAACACTCGAGAACAATGCATGCATCTTGTGATTAAAAACATGAAATACAAAGGGTTCCAAAAAATGGTGTATAATAAATATAGATAAACTATAAGGGGTACGTGTTATTATCACAATTACATTAGAGACCCAGCTATTTCTATATATAAATTGATTAATTATTTATAAATCAAAATCTTAAACTTTGTAAGCAATATATAGGTACATTTTCTTATTCTCTTTTAATTGAATTAGGTAAAGAAAATGGTTTTTTTTTTTTTTTTTGGTTTAAACTTGAATTTTAATGGTAAATAACAATGCTTATATTGTAAAATTAGAGCACATAAACTTAAAAAAAAAAAAAATCATTTAAATTATTATTTTTCAGTATATTACCTTGTCTACTAGGAACCTTAAGTTATTGGATATAAATTTTACTAATTAAGGTGAAAATGGATAAAGCCCTATCAAGATTAAATACTACCTTATCAAAAAAAAAATTTTTTAAAAAAAGGTAAATTATACTTGTTAAACCTTAAAGTCAGGAACAGACCCAAGATTTGGATTGAGAGGGCCAAAATATGAATTAAAACAATCATGGGTACTAACAATTACTCAAAAATCATGGATATCTATTCTAATTACTTTATTTACTCTCTAAAGTGATCGGAGTAGCTCTAGTCTAGTTAAAACTTCACTCTCTTAATTACATTGGTACTCAAAATTCTTTTGGGAGTTCAAAGAATTATGAAATGAGAACTAAACTAAAGCTTTCATTTTTGTTAAATTTTCTACATGTTTTTATGACTACAACATTAGAATACTCATATCAGTCAATATATAATAATGTAAGGAGTAAATTTGCACATCCAACTCTAAAAATCACTATGTAACAATGTAAATATACAAAGTTACTATTCATATGCAAATCTATGTTTTAATGCTTCTTCACTCATATATAGAGAAAGATGATTTGAGAGAGCAATAAAAAATTAATAAAGAAATAATATTTTAATAAAATATAGTGTAAAATAGATAATATCATGTAAGTAGTTTTAAGAATATAGTTACTTAAAAAAGAAGAAGAAGAAGAAGTAAATTCTTACATTAAAATAGACCACAAAAAAAAAAAAAAAAAAAATATGTGAGCTCTTAAATTGTATCACTGAGTCAAAACTCCGAAGGCCCCTTCCTGTGTGGGCTCTTAAATTCTATATCTACTGTACAAATTGACATTCTCCTTATTCTTTTTTTTTTTTTTTTTTTTTTTTTTTTTTTTTTTTTTTTTGGGCCATGGCTTACTGTTAAGGAGTGTTTTAGAAGGCCAGGGGGGCCTGGGCCCCTATAGTTCCGTCCCTGTTTGAAGTTAAAGCTTAGGGTATGTTTTATTTATATTTTAAACTTTAAAATGTTCATTTAAACTTCAAAATTCTAGAATCGTTTCATTTAAAATTTCTACCACACTTTTCCATTAACACCATTAAACATCATGTGAAGAGTTTCTTAATTGATTTTTTTCCCCCAATATTTGAGATTTAAATGAATTTACCCAAAACTCTTAAGTTTTAAGTAAAACTATCTTAAACTATAAGATTGAAATGAAACTCTTTTAGAAATTTTAAATTTTATATGAAAAATTTTGAAATTTTAAGATTAAATGAAACATACTCAAAACTCTATGATATAAAAAACTAATTTACTATTTTTTTTAATAAATGAAACAAAACTATATAGTCTATGTTGAACTTTTTAGTGAAAGTTGTTTTATTTAATGATATTTTTGAAACTATAAAATTTCTCTTACAGAAATAAGACTACGTAGACTTTCTTTTAAGTATACTTAATTAATCATTTACAGGAGGGTGCTTGTATAAATTAACATAATTAGTAGTCTCGTCTTACTGCAATAAAAAATTATATATTTTTTATTTTAGTGATCCCAACTTACCATGTGTGAGATTGTTCAAGAGTTGTTGAACAATTTGTGCCATGTGCTGTTGGAAAAATACATGTTTGTATTACATACAAAACATATACAACGAAAAATTAATAGATTTACTTCATTCGCAATTGATAACATGTACTATGTAAATTTCAGAATATAATAATAAGAAAGCGTACCTTGGTACGGTGAAATTTAAAACCAAAAGATTAGAAGTTCTTGGGAACACTTTTAATCTTCACTCTAATTCCACTAAATGCCCAAAAAGTGTGGTCTCTCAATCAGTTTCCAAGGAGAGAATAAAAAAGTGTCCAACACTTACACACAAAACCATTTCATGTTCTCATGTTATCATAATGAAAATCACTTAAAAAACTCTCTTAGAAATTCTATATATTTCTCTCTTTAAATATAACTGATTATCTAATTGGGCTAGCCTTTTGAGCCATTTCAATTGGGCTCTAGTGTGTGGCTTGGAATGAGACCAAAAAGGAACAAATAAGACTCTAGCTCCAATGGGTCTTAGGCATTTTTGTCAACTCTTGACAAGTCAAAAGTTACTATTAATTATATTTAATACCATTATATGAATATAATTGCACTCTAGGCCTTATCTAATCTAATACTATATATAAAAGTAGAAGCCTTTCTTGCAATTAAGGAGATGTTGCCACATTGAGAAAAATGTTTATTTAAAATTCAGCCACGTTTAAGTTAAAAAGTGATAAATTACAATATTTCACGACATTAACACCGTTTTATGGTCTGCATATATATATATATATATATATATTAAAAAAAAGGCTAAAGGAAAAAATAAAATAAAAAAGGGCTTGCAACTAAAACAAAACCTAGCGATATAGAGAAGCCTAGGACACAGAGAGAAATAGAGAAAGAGGCAATGAGGCCTAGGACATGGAGATGAAATAGAGAATAGAGGAGACGATGGTGGTGTTTCTCTCTCAAAATCATGCTTCACTCAACCGGCGGTACTCTGTCACAAGGTGAGTTTTCTTTTTTTGCTTTCTTAGATTTTTTATTTTTTTAATAAACAAAATCTGAAACACTAATATGATTCAAACAAAACACTGATATACTCCAATCTGTCTCCTATTTCTTCTTCTTCATTGTCCAAATCTCAAATAAACCCTTCAAAACCTCATAAATCTCCCTTTAGACCCTTCCTTTGCATCTCCAACGTCCCCAAACCACCACTTATTTTCCATTCCCAAGATTTTGCCTCTCAAACCGTTTACAAGGTTTAGGTTGGCATTTACAATGTCTGAGTATCAGTCGTATACACTATTTTTGGCATGCCGACAAATTGGATTTTGAGACGAATCAAGTTTCAAGGACTAAGACAATTTCATTGGGGAGACGCTATGTTGTATTCGCTTAGTGGGTTTTCGCCAGAATCATGTCGGCGTCGGGTAAATGATACGGTGTGTTGGTTTTTATTTTCGATTTTGCTATTACTCTTGCTCCACCTCTGTGTGCCGTTTGGTTTCATTAGGGTTGCTCTGCATTGCTCTTTGTTTAGTTGTGTTACTCTGTTGCTTTTGCTTTTTTGCCATTTGCTCTCTACAATTCTCATGTTATCCTATGTGTGGGTTCAATCCCTTTTGTTTTGTATTTTCCCCTAGTCATAAGGAGTCGAGGTTTTTGGTAAATGGTCAAAAGAATTGGGGTAACATGAGGCTTTTTATGTTGTTCTTAAATTCTTAATTAACGCAAGAGTTTCAGCATTTTTGATAGTCTGATTGGTGGTGCATTATAGAGTTTCAATGTTAAGGATAATAATTATAATTACTTTGAATATCCATTGGTTGGTTGTGGGATTTTCAAATCTGAAAATATTTTGTTATTTTGTTTATACATTGTAGATTTTAGACGATATTTTTAAAAAAGATATTTTAAGTCATGATTTTGTTATTTTTGATGTTGGTTTTTTCTGGGTTTTGCATGTTTTAAATTGTTAAATCTGAAAGTATAATGTTCTTTGTACAAAATTGATTACTTTGTATGTTTTGGTAGAGAATAATTTTCACAAAGATTTACTTATAAAAAAAAGATAATTTTCTCAAAGATTCCTAAGCATTGGTTTTGGTGTTTACAATATTTGGTTTTTTGGGTTTTTCATGTTGTATGCCATTCTTGGAAATTCATTGAGAATCTTTTTAGTACTAAGAAACAAAAGTGAAACAATAGTAAAATGAATTGTAACCAGTTTTGAAGGTTTTAAATTGTTTAGTTTAAATTAAATTTGTCAGTTTACTTTGCTAATCTATGAATTGTGGTGATAAGTAGAGAATTGCAACCATTTATGATAATTAAATACCAAGAAATTTCAGCAAGTTAAGATGATTAGTAGAGAATCTGTCATGCAGTCACATGAGAAAATTCAGTAATTTAAGGCTTTATATAGTACTTAACTCAATTGAGATGATTTCTTTTCAATTTATGAATGATGGAAGTATTTGTTTTGCCTAATTTATAATGTAATGTACCAAGTTTCTACGGTCAGTTTTCTTAATCCTCTTATACTTTTAAAGTCTATTTTGTAAAATAATTATGGGTGAAAAAAGCTTATAAATAAAGGGATTCACACATTGAAGCAGCCACAATATTGGTTTATGTCTTTAGTAAACTATGGTATTCAGTTTTGCTACATTTTGAAAGTACTACAATTTGACAGTGGGCATGATATTCTGTTTTTGTTTCAGACTTTTTAGGTATTTGGGTTACATTAGGTTTTGATTTGATTTTTTGATTCGATTTAGTTTCTTAGTATACTAAAAACTTTTGGGAGTATTTGGATTCAATTGCTTTTATGTTTGATTTTGGTTTAGTTTTAGGGTATTTATAATTGGTTTTGGATAATCAAGGTTTAGAAATCTTAAAACATTGGAATTAATGTGTCTAACAGTTATTTTTCCACATAAATTTGAGAAGAGTTAGATGAATTTCTCAAAATTGGCTCTTTAAATGAAAGATGGCAGTGTATTGTGGCATAATTTTAAGCCATAAGAAGAGTTAAACAGGCCTGCTCTAATAGATGGGTTCGTGCTCTGAACCCATCTCCTCTCTCTGGCATCTGCTGTTTGTATTTGTGCTTTTCCCCCATCTCCTCTTTGCAACATATATGGAAGGTTCGCATCATCTCATTGTTTCTTCTCTTATTCAAATTAGCATCTTCAATCTTCAGTATATCTATGTTTTAACTTAAAATCTGATGCTTATACTTCAATTGTTTTTCTTCTATAAATACTCTTTATGTAGTTTATGAAATACTCTTTATGCAGTTTAGAGTTTATAAATACAAAAAACCATAGAAAAAGTAATGAGAGAGAGAGAGAGAGAGAGAGAGAGAAATGGTCGTAAGACACAAAGGGAATGACATAGAGATAAATCTCAGACCACCACCACAGTTGGCCTCCAACCACTGAAAATTGAGGATTAAGTATGATTTATGTTTGGATATTTGGTTGGATTTAGGCATTTGGGTTAGATTTGGTTTTAATTCAAGTATTTGGGTTAGAAAATTAGAATTTGTGTTTTTTTTTTTTTGAATATTTGTTTTTGTTTTGGGCATTAAGAATTGAATTGGCTTTGGGGCTGTTCTGTAATTATGTTTACAATCTGCATAGTGAGAGGACGAAAGAATTCAAAGCGTGGCCAATGTTGCCAATCATATCTTCTTTGCTAGATACTGCTTCTCTGCCTACAATAATTTGTCACTAAACATGCATTTATACTTTTATGTCTTTCTTATAAGAATTAATCTGTACTTTTACCTATTTGTTTATTGGACATCTATTGGATGTTTTTTTACATATATCTTTTTTAATTTTTTAAAATATAATTGCTTAAGTGTATATTGCCATGATCAACACAAAGATTAATTAATCTTTCAGATGACTTTTGGAGTAGTGAATCCAACTCTTAAAATTTGTGTTTCTCTTCAAAAAATCTAAACATGTGCGCATTCTCAAGGATTGATTAATTTATGAACAACTTGCCTAGTTTTGAAACTCACGAATATATGACAAAAATAAGGATATAGTTGAGTGTTTGGTGATAGATGATTTTATATAGTTCTTGACAATTTTTTTTTTTAGTTCCATTGACACTTAATAGGATGAAAAATGAAATAGTTGGGTATATTTCTAATCAATTAGCTATAGGAAAACAATTTTGATTAATTTTTTCCAGTTTAGTGGTATCATCTTAATATCTTTTGGTCAATTTTTTGTTCATTGTTTGTGAACTTTCTTTTGCTAAAGATCTATATGGTAGTAGTATGTTTGGTTTATTGCTTAAATATGAACCCGCAATTCTTTCATATGACTTTTAATTTTACTTCCATTGCTTCAGCCTTTCCCTGTAATTAAGGTTGTGATGACACATTAGGTAATTTTCCCACTTAAAAACTTGCCATGCTTACAATTTGAAAGTTATAAAATACCGCACGTTGCACCGTTTGAACCTTTAAATTTTAACTATTTATTGTGCAACTTGCACAGTGTGAAACAGAAAACGTGGTTTGATTAAAAGAGAGAGAGAGAGAGAGAGAGAGAGTCTAATAAACAGCGAGAGAGAATGAGTCGATTAGGCACAGAGAGTGGAGAGAGAGAAAAAAACTGAGAAATCTGCCCTCAACTATGTCAAGCAACGGTCAAGCCCTCTGCCATTGTCAAACCCATTCCCTCCACCGGTTAGTCTCTGTTTTTTGGTGTTTTGGTTTTGTTTTTAATTTTTTTTTTTTTAAATTTGGGATCAAATCTGATTTAGGTCTGGGTATTTTGACTGGATTGGATTGCATTAATTTGTTTGGCTTAGATTTGGTTTTGAATAAGGAATTTGGATTAAGAATGGTTTTTAATATCCGTTATTTGTATTGGATTTGTTTTTCCTTTGGGATATTTGGATTTAATTTGTTTTGAGTATATCTCTACACTTTAAAGCTTTCATTTTATTTATTCTGTTTTAAATTTTTTGTTGAAACATTTTTCCCTTTATAATTTCATTTCCCATGTTTCTTTTCTAGCATTGTTTTCAAGTTTTTCCAGTATATACTT
The DNA here is from genome assembly GCA_033629205.1 of Lithocarpus polystachyus. Taxonomy (NCBI): domain Eukaryota; kingdom Viridiplantae; phylum Streptophyta; class Magnoliopsida; order Fagales; family Fagaceae; genus Lithocarpus; species Lithocarpus polystachyus. The sequence goes on along the minus strand of CM066165.1, from coordinate 41,691,403 downwards.
CTCTGTATTAGATTTTTTCCCCATATAGTTCATATATTGCAGTGATTGTGTCAATTTTATTTTTAAATTGTATTTCGTTGGTATACACACACTTTGTAATGTAAAATGAGGTTGGTCATATTTGATCAATATGGCTAAGATTGCAGACTTTGCATCTAAATTGGATTTTCATTCCTATTTATTGATAACAGATGAAAACAAATACATATAAGATAGCCCTGAAATCCAAATATAAAGGAAACAAGAAGCTGAAAACAGAAAGAACAAGAAGTTGAAAATAGTAGAGAAGTACAGACCAATAAGTATGCGCAGAAAAATTCAGAGCAACAAGTATGCAGATTGCAGAAAATATAGGCCAACAAGTATGTAGAGAAACACAGACCAACAGGTATGCAGAGAAACACAGACAGTGACAAATATTTTTAGATGTCAAATGTTTGAGCTTCAAGTCCCAATATTTACTTATTTCAAATATTTGTTTAATGATGTGCTCCACCTATTTTTTAAAAGAATTGAATCAATAAAAATTTCAGAAATTGTTGTTTCCTTTGAGACATGAGTTTAATAATACGAAAAATTTGAAGAACCCTTTACTCTTTAGCTATGGAGTTGTTGTTTTAAATTTGAATGCGTTATCCTTTCTTATTTATCCATTCATATGCATTTAGTTTCTTACTCTTTTCATGTTTGATGCATCTTAATTTGTTATTGTAAGGACACAAATCAACAGATGGGCCTACAAGCAGAAGAAATTGAGGCCCATGATGTATACAGTATCCTTGGAATGAATTTGTTGAGAGAGTGGACCGAAGAAAACTTGATTGAGAGCGAGTGGGTTGATGGCCCAAGTATGGAGATGACTAGATTAACGTAAATGAAATATTGAGATTGTACGGAATCCTTCTCGGCTTAGTCCGAGGAGAAAGCTTAGGAAATTGTTCTGAGTAATTCTATTTTTCTCTTTTCTGTTCTCCTTTTCTATGACTTCTCTCTTTCTCCTGGTTGTTCGATGATCTTTTACTCTGTTCCTAGCTCTATTTATAGGCCAATTTTCCTTACGTGTCGGTTAGGTGAGTCTCTTTTGATATTTGTCCCATCAACCTTCACTTGAAGTCTCCATGTGGCAGTTGTAAAGGATGAAGGTCACTGTTTAGATGTCTTTTCCCCATTAATGCGGCCAGGAGGTTAGCTGCTGGGTTATAAATGCAGTGGCAGCAACCTTTCACATAATATCTCTTTGCTGCCACCTGCCCTCTTTGCCCAGATGAATCAGGAGTTTCTCCAGAAATGATAGGATCAATGCTAGGATGTCTACCTGGATCGTCTCTTTTATCATCCGACCAGGCAATGATCCTTGGACTACTTCTTTCTTTCTTCACACAAGTTTTACTATGGGGAGGAGTTAAACCAGGTACAGTCTTCGTGATCTACTGTCCTCGGATGGCCAGATCTCCTTGGACAGGCCCACGGCCCACTATATGGAATTGGGCCTTTTACGCCTACAATAGCCCCTCAAAATTCCGGGTTTCTTCTCTTATCCGAGGAGAAGGGCGGGATTTTGACTTCTCTTAGGGTCAACCTTTTCAACTTTTTGAATTTATCCACGTGGAGGCACCCCTCTGCGTGTTTCGCCAACTTTACCGACGCTTCGGAAATTGTAATGCATCATTTATTGTTCTAGGTGGCGCTTTGTCCCTTTTATCAACGGTGAGATGCAGATCCCACGGTTAGGATTTCTTCGTGAAATTTCAAGCGAGATAACTCCCACTTACTCTCCCTTCCTATATAAAAGGTTTTGAGAGGGTCGTCTTACTCATTTTGCATATCCTTAAGCATTCTAGAGTTTTTGAGCATCCCAGCCCCTATTCGTTACTTTATTCTAACTGTTCCGAGAGCATTTTTACTAAAAATTCTTGGTATTTAGGAAGTTATTGAGACAAGAACCTCAACTACTTCTGTAAGTACCTGATTTTTAAGTTATTTTCTCCTCAGTCGAGCACCTCGGCCCGTTTGTTTTTGTCTTATTTCTTTGCTAAGAAGTTTTCTCTGTGTCCCCTCACACTCAAATGGGTAGATTTAAGGATCTAGTTGATTCGCCTGTAGCAATAGAACTTTTTAAGGTGAAATATAACATACCCAAGGGAGTAAGTCTTCGGTATTGCCCGCCGAAAGACATTCTAACCACTAGGAAAACCGGTGAAGTAGTCATTCCTGTGATTGCTTTCCTAGAGGGGGGGATGACCATTCCCATGGGGTCCGTAACCCGCGAATACCTTAGGAACCATAGGTTATGCCCGCACCAGTGCGCCGCCAACCTATTTAGGGTTTTGGGTTGCGTTGACGCACTCAACCAAATGATGGGTTTGCACCTCACTTGGCACGATGTCGTACATATGTACGAGTGTCACTCGCTGGTCGACGGGGGGTACTACTTAAAATCCCAGTCTTCTGTTGTAAAAATGATATCGTGCCTCCCGAAGTCCAACAAGGGCATGAAGGACGACTTCGTCATCGTCTCTGGGGCGTAGCACGATGGTCACCACTGTCCGACCAGGGAGGGGGAGCCAGGTGGGGCGCCTTAGGATTAGATTGAGTTTACAAAGAATTTACACATTAGGTTTTATTTTGTTCCGTTGTTCTAACATCTGATTTTGACTCAGTCATTGATTTCATGCTTCTTGGCTGTGATTGCAGATAGAAAGCTTGTCGCTCCCAGACTCAGTCTTGTGAACGTCTCGGGCTTGAACAAGCTATTGCGATCCGAGGTGTTTGTTCACACAGACGGTCAGCTGCGTGTCGCTCACCTGATATTGGAGTTTGTCCCTTTATAGGATAGCTTCTAGGACATCGGGAACGCCATCTGAGCAGGAGACAAGAGAATCCACAGAATCGACGTCTCTCGGCTGGGTTTCTTGTCCAAGAAAGACCTCCCTCCCGTCGAGTGGCCGATTCAACAGGTCCTTCCTCAACCAGCTACTCATCAAAGAGTAGAGTCTACTTCCTCTCGACTAACCTTGGAGGACGAGATAGACCAATTCCGCTTCGAGGGCGAAAAGGAAGTGCAAGATAAACCTCGAAGTGTCCCGGATTTCGAAAGTACCGAGGAGGAAGAAGACGAGATGCCCCTGAAGCCTAGAGCGGGGTTGAGGGACCTTCTAGCCAGGAGGAGCAAGGGTGCTCCTTTAAAGGAGGCGCCCAAGGAGAAAACCATCGCCGACCTCCCTCCACCTCCTCTTCCTCTTGCAACTGGGCTCGGCCTTCTTCCCACGCCGGACCTCAAGAAGAAGAGGAAGGTCGTAGAACTGGACGCCGAAGAGGGTGAAGTTCCCCCTCCTCAACACAAGGGCCTAAAGCAACAAAAGGGTGGGAGAGATGATAGAAGGGTCTCCCCATCCGAGCATAGGGGTGACGTCCATGTCAGGGATGTTCAGCAACCATCAGCTTAGACACCTTGGCTGGATTTAGACGGTGCTCCAATCCCGTCTACTGCCTCCATAAGAGAATTTCAAAAGGGGCCCTCGGGCTACATTGCTGAAGCCTTGGAGCGCCCTTTGCTTTTGCCTTGGGACATGGAGGCAGTGAGGTCCTGGAGGCAGGCGGACCTGTTCATGTCCATGAAGAGAGATTTGGCCATGGTAGGTTTCTGATCATTTCTTTATCAACTGGGTTAACTTATTTTGAAATATGTACTTTATTTCTGTCTGATTTGATGTAATTTTGTCGTTCTTATTGTGTAGCTTACCCAACAAGTCTACGTCGCTAAAGATTGGGTCAGGGACGCCCGTAACCAGGCTAGGGTCGAGACCAAATTGCGTAAGGACGTGGAGAAGAGCTTAAGGGCTGTGAAGCATGAAAAATAGGAGTTAGCCAAAAAGCTAACTACTGAAGAGAGAGAGAGGAGTGCCGAGGCTGGCTTAAAAAATGCCCAAGATCAAGCTGAGGACCAGCGAAAGAAATTGTACATGACGAAGATAGAGTTGGCCACTCAAAGGCAATTGGTCTTGGAGCTCAAGTCTAGTCTCGAGAAGGCTGAGAAGGCTGAAAGGGAAGCTCGGGAGGCATTGGAAGCAGCCGAGGCCGAGAAGAATGTCGAATACATCCGCGGCATAGAAGAAAAGGAGATAAGGCTCGCTGAAGAAGTCTCCGAGGTGTGCAGGGACTACTGCAAGTTCACTTGGGAGGAGGCATTGAACTTGGTAGGAGTCCCAACTAACTCGGACCTCAGGCAGCCGGGGAGTATCTACTTTCATCCACACATCAGGTTGAACTCGGCTGACCTTGCGCCCTTATCGTCCCAAGCTTTGGAGCCCGCAATTGTGGCGCTTGTCCCTCTTAAAGCCGATCATGAGGTTCCAGAGGGACAGGCGGCCCCGCATGAACAAGCAGCTCCAGATACTTCTTCTACGGCTGCGGATGCTGGCAAGGCCAAGGACGCAGCTACCTTGGAGGTTGAAGCTAGATCTTCTGAGGCCGAGCCGAGCGGACTAGACAGCCATCTTCCTTAGATCACTCAGACTTAGGATTAGGGTTTTTAGTTTTTGTTGCCTTTTGTTGTTGTTGTTTTTTCTTTTGTTTTTATCCTTGTAGCAACCCTTTGTACGCGGGGTTTATGTACTTCAACTTTTTTGATTAATGAGAATACCTGGATTCATCTTTAATTAATCTTAATTCTATCTATTCATTTTTTTGTTTTACAATCTTTAAAATCCGTAAGAACTTGAACTTCTTGATGGGGAGAGAGAGAGAACTGAGTAATGAAGGCAGTAAACTTTTGTTCGAATGGAATAATGTAGATACCATGAGTATGAGAATAGTAATACGGGGCCAATGGTAAACATGATGCAAGTCTTCCATTTATTTCGCCGTAACTTAATTAATTCAATCTGTTTTAACAAATAGGTATAAATTTATGCCAACACAATTGAGTCTTCCACTACTGAAAATACTAAAATTTGAATGAGAAATCAAGTTCGGCCAAAGTATGCGGTATGAGAAAATACGCAAGATCAAATTTCTGTCGAATACTTAGTGATAAATTTGGGGATGGTGAGACTGCTCGGATGTATGATATGAGGGGCTGTGTATGACCAAGGTTGTATTTTAGCGCTTAGCGAAATGAACTAGAATGTTAGTTTACCCAAGGTATGTGGTCTGAGGGACCAGGCATGACCAAGGTTCTGTTTAACACTTAGTAAAACAAATTAGAATGTTAATTTACCTAAGGTATGTGGTCCGAGGGACCAAGCATGGCCAAGGTTCTGTTTAGAACTAGAATGTTAATTTACCCAAGGTATGTGGTCCGAGGGACTAGGCATGACCAAGGTTCTGTTTAACACTTAGTAAAATGAACTAGAATGTTAATTTACCCAAGGTATGTGGTCCGAGGGACCAGACATGACCAAGGTTTTGTTTAACACTTAGTAAAGTGAACTAGAATGTTAATTTACCCAAGGTATGTGGTCTGAGGGACTAGGCATGACCAAAGTTCTGTTTAACACTTAGTAAAATGATCTAGAATGTTAATTTACCCAAGGTATGTGGTCCGAGGGACCAGGCATGACCAAGGTTCTGTTTAACACTTAGTAAACAAGCAATATGATGAAATCCAATGCGAGAATTGAAATTTTTACTAATAATAATACCTTTTGAGGTTATTTACATTCCAAGGGTGTGGTATTGCCCTTTCGTCCAAATCTTCCAAGTAAAATGCTCCTATTCCAGCTATGGACAGAATACGGTAAGGACCTTCCCAATTGGGCCCCAATTTTTCCCAGGCCGGGTTCTTCGCCGTGCCCACAACTTTTCGCAAAACTAAATCTCCTGGTGCAAGTGGTCTCAGCTTAACATTGGCGTCATACTTCTGCTTAAGCTTATGTTGATAATAGGCTAACTGAACCGCAGCAGTTTCCCTTCGCTCGGCGACCAGATCTAGATTATTATTTAACAGTCTTTCATTGTCGGCCGAGGTGAAAGAACTTGTTCTAAGTCTGGGGAACTCAGTTTCTATGGGAATAACAGCTTCAGCACCGTATGTCATTGCAAAGGGGGTTTCCCCTGTAGATCTCCGAGGGGTGGTCCTGTAGGTTCAGAGAACATGTGGTAATTCTTCCACCCACTTTCCTTTAGCATCATCCAGCCTTTTCTTCAGACCGCTTACTATGATTTTGTTGATTGCTTCAGCCTAACCGTTTCCTTGGGGGTATGCGGGGGTGGAGTACCTGTTCGTAATGCCTAATCCACAACAAAATCTTTCAAACGCTTTACTGTCAAATTGAAGACCATTGTCCGAGATAAGAATGTGTGGTACTCCAAACTGGATTACGATATTCTTCCATACAAACTTCTGGACATCTACATCCCTGATGTTTGCCAACGGCTCGGCTTCAATCCACTTGGTGAAATAGTCTGTTCCAATGACCACGTATTTCTTACTCCCGGCTGCTTTAGGGAAGGGGCCTACAATGTCCAAGCCCCACTGAACGAAAGGCCACGGGCTGGATAGGGGATTTAGAACTCCCCCTGGCTGATGTATGTTCGGTGCAAACCTCTGGCATTGATCACAATTTCTCACGTACTCCTGTGATTCCCTCTGCATGTTCGGCCACCAATATTCCTGAGTTAGGGCCTTGTGAGTTAGAGACCTACCTCCTGTGTGGCTGCCACAAATTCCTTCATGCAGCTCTTCAAGGAGCAACTCTGTGGCCTCAGGGTGCACACATAATAAGTAGAGTCCGGAGAAAGAGCGTTTGTATAGCTTGTTGTCTCCTGAGAGCCAGAACCAAGGGGCTTTCCTCCACACTTTGTCAACTTCGGCCTTGTCTGGCGGTAGGGCATCATCTCTGAGGTAGGTCACCATAGGGTCCATTCAGCTTGGTCCAACTCTAACTTGACATATGCTGGGCCCTTCGTCCTCCTCAGCATGCTTATGCACATCTTCCACCAAGATAAGCCGGGGTAATCCTTTAGCCGAGGAGGTCGCAAGAGTGGCCAAGGAATCTGCGTGCGTGTTTCCACTTCGAGGGATATGTTGCAAACTAAATGACTTGAACTGTGATTACAATTGCTTGACATGCCTTAGATACTTCCACATTCTTTCATCGCGCGCTTCTAGCTTTCCCCTGACTTGGCCGACGACTAGTGCTGAGTCCAAGAATACCTCCACGGTGTTCCCACCCATTCTTCTGACCATGGCCATTTCGACCAATATCGCTTCGTACTCGGCTTCATTATTTGTAGCCGAGAAGTTTAGTCTGAGGGATTTTTTTATAACAATATTCTCAGGAGATATCAAAACTAACCCCACTCCTGAGCCTCTTTGATTGGCCGCACCGTTTGCATATAATTTCCAGGGTGGGGATCCTTGCACGGACACTAGACCTACTGAATTTCCACCCATGTGTATCTCCCCGGCACTTTCTTCTGGCACAGGCTCGTGAACTCGGCCACCAGGTCGGCCAGTATTTGTCCCTTAACTGAGGTGCGGGGCATGTACTTTATATTGAAGGCCCCCAGGACCATGCCCCACTTTGCAATCTTTCCAGTATAATCTGCACTTCGAAGCAGTGACCTGAGTAGGAGTTGGGTAAGGACCACAACTGTATGTGACTGGAAGTAGTGAGGAAGTTTGCTAGTGGCATGGACAACGGCAAAAATGGCTTTCTCCAGTGGCAAGTAATGGATTTCGGCCTCATGCAGAGATTTACTCATGTAGTAGACGGGTTTTTGAACACCGTTGTCGACCTGAATCAGTACCAGACTTACTGCATGAGTGGCTATAGCGATATAATTCCACTTGTTCAGCAGCTGGAAGAAAGGCCGAAACTTTTCCGCAGACTTGGAGATAAATCGGTTGAGAGTAGCTGTCATCCCTGTCAACCTCTAAATCTTTTTAGGATTCCGAGGAGGCTGCAGATTGTTGATCGCCTTTATCTGGTCGGGGTTAACCTCAATTCCGCGACGGGTAACCATATAACCAAGGAACTTACCTGATCCAACGCCAAAAGAGCATTTTGAAGCATTGAGCTTCAACTTGTGTTTCTTTAAGATTTCAAAGATGCTCCCAAGGTCACTGACATGCTCAGATTCTAGCTTACTCTTGACCACCATGTCATCGATGTAAATCTCAATGCATTTCCCCAACTGTGGTTCGAACATTTTTGTCATCATTTTCTAATAGATGGAGCCTGCATTTTTCAGGCCAAACGGCATCACTTTGTAGTGGTAGTTTCCAATGGGGGTGACGAAGGCTGCCTTTTCTTGGTCATCCAGAGCCAAAGGAATCTGGTGATACCCTTGGAAGGCGTCCAAGAAACTCATTTGCGGATGCCCCACAGTTGCATCCACTAGTTGATCAATCCGAGGCATGGGGAAGGGATCCTTCGGACAAACTTTGTTCAAGTCTGTGAAATCCACACATACGCGCCACTTCCCGTTCTTCTTCTTCACCACCACTTTATTGGCCAGCCATTCAGGATAGAACACCTCCTTAATAGCCCTTGCCTGTTTGAGTTTGTTCACCTCTTCTCTCACGGCGGCAGAATGCTTTTTGGAAGAGCGCCGAGGTGGCTGCTTCTTAGGTAGGGCAGCTAGGCTTACGTTCAGGTGATGACAGATAAACTTCAGATCTACCCCTGGGGCCTCGTAAGAGTTCCAAGCAAACACATCGATGTTTCTTCTAAGGAATGCCATCAGCTCCTTCTTATCCTGAGGGGGCAGCTGAGCCCCGACCTGGAAGAACCTCTCTAGGTCTCCGTTGATGACGACTTTCTCCAACCTCTCACACTTTTCCTCATCCAACTCCACGATGTTAAGCGGAATCGGGGTCTCTGACTGTTACGAGTCCTTGCCCAAGGTGGTTGTTGGCTCGGCAGCAGATTGACACGTAATGGCAGCTATGAGGCATTGTCTTGCCATAAATTAGCTTCCTACAATCTCCTCCACTCGTCCCTCAGACGGGAATTTAACCTTTAGGTGCAAGGTTGACAAAACAGCTCCCAGGGCGTGAAGCCACGGTCTGGCCACAATGGCCGTGTAGGGAGAGTATGCGTCCACTACAATAAAGTCCACCTCGACTACCTCAGACCCCGCTTGTACAGGTAGCCTGACTTGACCCTTGGTGATGACGGTTTTCCCATCAAAGCTGACCAGGGGCGAGTCGTACGCGGTCAGATCTTTAGGTCGCAAACCCAATCCTTTATATAGGTCTGGATACATGATCTCAGCTCCACTCCTCTGATCGACCATCACCCTCCTCACGTTGTACCCCCTTATTCTAAGAGTGATGACTAGAGTGTCATCATGGGGCTGTATAGTGCCCTGCTTATCCTCGTCCGAGAAGCTCAAGGCTGGTCTGATCTCTACTCTAGCTCATTTTAACTCTTAATCTGTGTCCTCGGTAGATGTTCTGGAGACAGACATTACTCTAGAGGGGCAGGACCCTGTTCTTTTGGGTGCTGCAAAGATGACGTTGATTGTGCCCAACGGGGGTCTTGATGAGGCAGTCCCGGAAGCCCCCGACTTGTTGAGGTCTCCCTGACCAGTTGGGCGGTGTACGTACTGCTGTAGCTTCCTTCCCTAGCAAGTTGTTCTAAGTGGCTTCTCAAAGTCCGGCAATCCTCTGTGGTATGACCTCGTTCCTGATGGTATTGGCAGTGGAGGCTCTGATTGCGCTTCGTGGGGTCTCCCCCCATCTTGTTCAGCCATCTGAAGTATGGCTAGTTTTGGATTTTCTCCAGAATCTAGTGGATTGGCTCTCGAAACACGACATGGACTGCCTGCGATGCAACAAATCCAGACTGCACGCTATAGTCCCTCCGTGGCTTGCTGTTGCTGTATCGGTCCGACCTGAAATCCCTCCTCTCTTGAGGGATAACCTTGGCTTTGCCCTTTCCGAGCAATTGATCCTCCTCCACCTGTTTATACTCATCGATGCGGTCCATCAATCGGTGCAAGCTTCTCACGGGCTTCTTGGTTAGTGATTTCCTCAGATCGTGCTCGGCTGGCAAGCCAACTTTGAAAGTCCTTACAGCCACGTCGTCGAAACTCCCTTCAATCTTGTTAAACATTTCCCAGTATATATCCGAGTACGTTTTCAACGTCTCCCCTTCTCGCATAGACATGAACAGCAAAGAATCTAATGGACGAGGGACCCTGGTGTTTGTAACGAACTGAGAGCAAAAGGCCTTAGTGAACACCCAAAAGGACCCGATAGAGTTGGCAGCAAGACCATCAAACCATCTCATGGCTACGGGTCCCAAACTGGAAGGGAACACCTTGCACATGAGAGTCTTATTCTGAGAGTGGACAGCCATCTTCTGATTGAAATGGCTTACGTGTTCCACAGGGTCGGACCATCCATTATATGTAGTGAAAATTGGCTGAGTAAAACGTCGAGGACGGCTTCCTGCTTCGATTCTGCGTTTGAAGGGCGACTTAGAAATCTAATTAAGCACCCTATTCATTGCATCATTCCCTACACCTCTTGAGGACGTGTTTCTACCCCTGTGGCCGCGGTAATGCTCCTCCTCATGAGAGTAGGATTCACTAGGGGGCATACATGACCGAGGTCCGTAGTCATCATCTTCATCAGCCCCAGAAGAATTATCGGTGACGGATGGACTACTGGATGGACTACGCCTCCTTTTCCCACGACGCAGCTTCTCTTTCAAGTGATCAATCTTACGTTGCATCCTTCTAATATCGTCTTGGTAAGATCCACCTTCATTTCGACGTTTACTCCTTCCCGTGTGCACGGTGTGCACACTCCCTTCACGGTCCCTTTCACACTCAAGGTGCACAAAGTGATCAAGACATTGAGAGCCATCTGATTTCGCCCTGTTAGAACCTGATTCAACCATGGTTCAAGCCTCAATTCGCTGACACAACAGTTAACTTCCCACAGACGGCGCCAATTGTAAGGACACAAATCAACATGTGGGCCTACAAGCAAAAGAAATTGAGACCCGTGATGTATACAGTATCCTTGGAATAAATTTGTTGAGAGAGTAGACCGAAGAAAACTTGATTGAGAGCGAGTGGGTTGATGGCCCAAGTATGGAGATGACTAGATTAACGTAAATGAAATATTGAGATTGTACAGAATCCTTCTCGGCTTAGTCCGAGGAGAAAGCTTAGGCAACTGTTCTGAGTAATTCTATCTTTCTCTTTTCTGTTCTCCTTTTCTATGACTTCTCTCTTTCTCCTAGTTGTTCGATGATCTTTTACTCTATTCTCAGCTCTATCTATAGGCCAATTTGCCTTACGTGCTGGTTAGGTGAGTCTCCTTTGATACTTGTCCCATCAACCTTCACTTGAAGTCTCCATGTGGCAACTGTAAAGGATGAAGGTCACTGTTCAGATGTCTTTTCCCCATTAATGCGGCCAGGAGGTTAGTTGTTGGGTTATAAATGCGGTGGCAGTAGCCATTCACATAATATCTCTTTGCTGCCACCTATCCTCTATGCCCAGATGAATCAGGAGGTTCTCCAGAAATGACAAGATCAATGTTGGGATGACTACCTGGATCGTCTCTTTTATCATCCGACCAAGCAATGATCCTCGGACTACTTCTTTCTTTCTTCACACAAGTTTTACTATGGGGAGGAGTTAAACCAGGTACAGTCTTCGTGATCTACTGTCCTCGGATGGCTAGATCTCCTCGGACGGGCCCACGGCCCACTATATGGAATTGGGCCTTTTACCCCTACAGTTATAATATTTTGCTATCTAGGAGGGTTAGTCATGTTGTTCAAGTGTTTTCCACTAGAGTCACTAAGTACATTCTCATGTTTGTAAGATTTCAATTTAACTTTTCAAAGTACAAAATTTTAAAATCTTTCTCTGGGTGAATTTCTAAATGCTGCTCAATGACATTTTGTATTTGTAAGGGCCTTCAAAAATCAATCAAAGAGGTACTTAAGAAGGTTTTGAAAGCATGAGAAGGTTTATTTACACCAAGGATTGTGAGCAAGTCCAAGGATGAGGCTTTAGGCTTTATTTTTTTGGAGTAACATTGGAATTTCTTAATTAATTGTTTTGTTTTGATGTTAAGCAAAAAAGTGAAGTTACCATATCAGCTTTTCTGTTTATATAAATTGATAGTTTTGTTTGATAGAACTTGGATCATTTGATGTTTTTTTTTTTTCCTTTTTTTGACAATTTTCTTTACTGGGATGTGTTGCAATTCAAACTTTATGTATATTTCCCTTCATCTCTGTTTTTACTTTTCACTATTTTCAGTGCTGTGTATGTGCTATACTTAATTTTCTTTACTAAATTTGTTGTGAAAAAAATGTTTTTTTAAAAAACTTATATTGACATTGACTTGACTTAATTTCAATTCAATTTATTTTGCATTTTTGTAATTATTCAATCTTTGCTGTGAAGTGTCATAGTCATTGCGTTTTTCCCCCCATTAATTTACATGTAAGGGTTTGCTGTGGCTTGAGCCACATTGTCTAAGGAAGTTAAAACACTTTAGTGAGAGTTTGTTTTTGTTTATGTGCCCGTATGTATGTTTTATTCTTTGGTTGATTTATTAATTATTTCCCTTAATGTGCTATATCATAATAGGTTGTTGGTGGTTGCTCTTTCATCATGATCAGAAGGTAAAGATAGAAATTACCCTTATCAATACCTGGTGTGTCTTCGTCATTATCACAATATATAGATGGACTTCTATTTTTTTCCAAACCTCATCTTGCTTGACAAACCTTATATTTATCCATTTGTACCACATATATTTATCTATTGATTTTTTATGTATATAATTTTTTATGTTAAGTTGTTCTATACAGCTATTTTAGAATTGTTATGAAATATTGTTTCCGTAATTAAAGTTTAATAGTTGAACATTGGTTTATTTTAACAATCAGTTAACTTATACAACATGCCCCAGAAGAATTTTTATGTATTTCATTGTCTTCTAATAAGTAAAATGTGGGATAAATTATTGTATTAGTCATATAAGTATTATTGTATAAATTTGTTACAGGCATAGCCAATTTTGTAGAAATTATTGTCCTGCTACTAAAAGATTTCTTAAAAATTTAGTTTACTCAAACATGTAAATTCCAGCTGCTGCATAAAATAAATATATAAATAAATAAAATTCACAACTCCAAGAAAAACTCAGTGATGACACAATTTTTGCTCTAAGTAAACTGAGTCTAACTAAAATTCTACTACTCTGCTATTTGAGAATGCTGAAATCAATCTAAACTACTGAAGTAAAAAATGAAAGAAGAGACAAAAGAGGGAAAAGAAAAATCCAAGTGCTCACATAAATGAGTTCCATTGAAACACTCTACTACTCTACTAACAAATAGATGAAAAGGATTAGAATCAATGTGTTCGAATATGCAACTACAGCCAAAAGGTAAACGAAGAAAAAAAAAATTTAAACAAGGAGATGTCAATAATGTTTAACATGAGTTAACTAATTACATATTTTGGACATTAAACTCACTAATATGTGTATGTTAGATTACACGTAAATAATATAAACAATGATTTGAAATATATAAAAACACTTTATAGAAACAATATTTTTTTTTAATATTCTTTATATTAGACTTTAACTACGAAGATTAATGAAAAGGTTGTGTAATTGAGTTATCTTCAGAAAAATCATGTAAATGAGCCGTTTATCTATATGTTTAGCTATCTGTTTTCATGAAATTTCAAGCCAATTGAGTCACAAGTGAAAGGAAAAGAGTTGAAAAAATATATAATAAATTTAAGAAACAAAGAAGACGAGAGATAGAAAAATATACCTCTGATTGGAACATTTCATCTTTTTGGTTAAAATTAGAGTGACAATTTCTTGAATACGATAATTTTTTCATAATAGCTCCTATTTAAGGATCTATTTTTCATTTTCTCATACATGTGGTGTGTATGTGGGAAAAAAGGATTTACTGTAACTGTGATATCAAATACTTCGGCTTCTTTCTCTTTCAAGTTTGTTTTCTTTTACTATTTTTTTTTCTTGTTTATTTATTTTTTATTTCATTCTTTTGCCAGTATTGTATATGATTGTCATTATTAACATGATGAAGCATCGTATTGAGGTTATCTAATATATGTGTTAGATGAAAATGACATTACCACTTTTATTTTTGTGGAGCAATCGGTTATATGATTTTATTCTAAGGTCATAATTAAATTTCATGCCTTTGATTATTAATAAAGTGAAATTTTGCCCAAAATATATGAAATAAAGGCAAAATAAAGGAAAGTCAAAGAAATTAAAAAAAAAAAAGATAAAATAATAGTTGTTATAGCAATTGAAAAAAGATCTTGAGTTACGTCACATTTCTAGGTCTTGGAAGTAATTTATGTGTCTTGATATTCCTCCTCTAGCAAATAACATTTTAAAGCTAATGAGAAATTTTATCATTAGTAGAATCTATATTATATTTTAGTTATTCACTAGCAAAAAAATTAACATATTTAGTGGTAGTTAAACAGTTGTTACAAATCACAAAAAATGTTGGCTAGAGTAAAAAATATGAGGAACCTTCGTTTCAACCTATATGCATTGATTTGAAGGATAAGGCATACTCTTTCAAGTCTAAATTTTTTTTTTTTTTTTTTTTTTTGGTGCTCTATACCTCTATGAAATTCTATGTCTGGTACTTCATGCTTTTATTAGTACTATAGGTTAAAAATGTGACAACATGAATGTGTAGAACTTTTGAACATTTGGATTTCTATATTAAAACTATGCAAGTTTTATAAGTATTTGAAATTTACAAGATGTGAAATGATTCCTCTTTTTTCTTTCTACACATTGTATAATACTTTTGATTAAATCAAATTTATTATTATTCTCTTTTTTCTATTTTTTTTTTTTAGGAAAACATTTAAAGATGAAAAGTAACAAAAAAATTTTTTTTTTTTGAAAGTGCAATATATTGCTTTGTAAGGAATTTAAAGATAAAACATAACAAATAAATTAAATAAAAAATTTCCACGCATTGCGTGGGTTAAAAGCTAGTTAGTAAATTATATCCTAAGACTTTATTATACATGCAACCCTTTCATTAAAATATTCGTAGAAATACAAAGTCATGCATATTCGTAGAAATACAAAGTCATGACCGTCCAGGCGGCTCATGGTCAGTTTCTGGTGGACATGCTTGATGAGCTTCGTGCTTTGTGAGCAAATTTGGAGAGTCTTCGACGTTCTCCTCCGTCACCTCCTTTTGGTAATGAGTGAGTGCCCTTTGGTAATTCGTCACAAAAAGGGGGAGTACATTGTAGGTAGTGGAGTTTTTGTTTTTAGGGGGAGATTTTGTTGTGATACTTGTGTTTTGAGATTTTGTGGAGTTGTGGAGCTTTAGATTGTATCTAGGTGTTTCATTTTGTATTTATCATGATTTTTGGGTTGTCCATGATAGGGGGAGATACATTGATTGTATATGTTTCTTGTTTCACATTGCTTATTTTCTTTATATCTATGAGTTATTCATGATATATGTCTTTATTGTTATGTTATGTGAAATTAAGAAGTTAATTTTATTTTCCTTGTATTTTCTATACATGCGTTTATGTGTTTGTTAAGTTTTACAAGAACATACAGGTTGTTTCAGTCGAGCTGCTGTCTACACTTGCAACTGATGGATAGTAGTTAAGTTGAACTATTTTCTGTTGGGCTATTGTTTTGTAATGGATTATTTTTGTAAACTTTAAGCATTGTGTTTAGTTTGTGTTTTGTCACGGATTGCCAAAAAGGGAGTTTGTTAGGTTCTAAGGAATTAGGAACTAATGTATTAGAATTTCAATTTGTAGGGTTGACAAACCATAATCAAAACAGTTTTTAATCATGTTTAGACTTGCTCAAAGTATATGTTTTTATGTAAAGTTAGAATCGAGTTACTGCAGAAGTTACTGTAGAAATCTGCCTGGCTCAATCGATCGAGAATTAGACTTGACCGATTGAAAGTCGTACATATTGTTTTTTCTGCAGAATTTCCAACTCAGCCCAAGCCCAGTTTGACGTGTAGGGTTTTATGTTTTGCCCTAAATATAAAAGGGAAAACTCTAGCCACGTTTTAGAGTGTTCTTTATGCTGTTTATGTGAATCTTTTGTGAAATCTAGAGGTGTTTGCCTTCACATACACGTAAGATTTCCAAACTCAAGATTAATGTTAAGAGCTTGGTGATCATTCAGTTGCAGATTCAAAGAAGTTAAAAATATACATGCGGGAGTACTTGTGCTTGTTGTGAATTCAAGAAAGAAATAGTCCGTGGACTTAGGGCTGTCACGTGATCGTGGTAGTAAGTTTCCTACTCGAGGTAGCAATAGGATGTTAGTGGTCTAAGTTGCTATTGTGTAAACTTCAATTCTTTCATAGTGAATTCTGTTTTACCTTGAGGATAGCTAGGTTAAATCATCCTCAAGTTTTTTACCGGTTTGGTTTTCCTAGGTTTTCATATTGTGTGTTCTTTTCTTTCTGCACTTTGCATGATATGATATATTTGTGTTAACCTAGAACTGCTTAATTTATCTAAGTTAATCACTTAGCTAAATACCTAGGTTGATCTGTTAAGGTTTTAAGGGGTCTAAAAATGAACAATATTAAAATTAAAAGGCTATATTAGAAGTACCGAATTCTCATGTGTGAGCTCATAACGAATCTCTCCTTCTCTTGCGAGAATATATCACATTCATCACCTACACCATGAAGTCTTAATTAACATGTAAATCTTTTATAAAATCATGAATAACTACTTAAAAAAAATAATTTACTTTAACTCAGTATCGGAATCAATGCTTATACATAAGAGGCACGCTTATAAGAGTTGCACACTTGCACTTGCACCACATGTATACAATACTTTTTTTCTTCGTACAAAAGGTTTGATAGCCTAAGAATATCTTATTATTAGGGTTGGTTCAATACAATTTTAGGTGTAAGGTGGTAACTTTTAAATGAGCCTTTTTCATATTTAAATAACATTTAAATAATATATAGTTTATTAACTGTCAGTTTGGTTAATTTGGTTAATGTTCAATACTAATTTTTTTTAAATTGCTTCTTATTATGTTAATTATATTCTTGCCACGTTAATTTATAATTGGCTGCACTTCAACAAGATAATAAATAAGTTTAAATTGCTGATTAATTTTTTTTAATGAAAAATTGCTTCTTAATTATCATCGGTGACACATTAATTTGTAAAATTTATGTAATAAAATTTATAGTAGCATCACTCAATTCTTTTTCTTTGGACCATATTAAGAGTGGAGGGAAAAAAAATGGACAACTTACATATTTTTTAAAATTAAAAAAAAAAAATCATATAGGACCCCATATTTGGGTATGAATGTAGAAAATGTAGTAATGTTATGATAAGGCATGAATCTCTCTTTTTTTTTTTCTTTTTTTTTTTTTTTGAGATAATTTGAACCTATGGCATCCGCTCATAATGATAGCTTTTTATTATTAGACCAAGATACCAATCAATTTTTGGTGTAGGCGAAAATTAAACCTCAGATCTCTTATACAACCATCAGAGACTAAAACTAGTTGAGCTAATTAGAACCCACAATAAGACATGAACCTGACCAACGCATATCACCCCGTTGCGTACTATTAATATACTAATTAATCAAAACTCCAGTCTTATTCGCAGGAAAACAAAATTTATTTATTTATTAATAAGAGAACCACATGACTTTTTCATAAATAACATCAAAATTAAATTAAATTATTTCACTCTTGCAATTGTTTTACTATCCATTGAAATTCACTCAGATAATCTGTTGTATGAAATTTGAATAAATGGTCCAGAATCTTACGCTCATTTCCGAACCCGTTCCCTGACAATTCAAAAGCAAATGGATTTGAAGTTCTTGTATGAGCCCTGTTAAAGAATGGGCTTGTATTCTAACAAGCCCATTATGTGAATTAATTTCCATATTATTACATTCACTATTAAATTGAAGCTTAAGGGTCCGTTCGTTTGGAGTGAAAACAAGAAGGACGGAAAATAAAGGAAAGAAAATAGGATAGAAAATACTGTTTTCCACTATTCGTTTGAAAAAGGAAAATAGGAAGAATGGAAAACTCAAGAGAAAGTTTTCTCTCTGGGCTCACTTTTTTTTTTTCCTTCCAAATCGGAAGGAAAATCTGGAGAGAAAAGTTCTATAGTAGTACTTTTACAAAAAACCCTCTTTCCACCTATTTTTTTTCAACATTTTTTTTTTCTTTTTCTTTCAACATTACCTGAGTTCAATAGCGTGTTTCTTTTTTTTTTTTTTTTTTTTTTCTTTCTTTCTTTTCAACATTACCTGAGTAAGTTCAGTAACCTTTTTTTTTCTTTTCTTTTCAACGTTACTGAACTCAGTAACGTTACTGAACTGAGTCTTTTTTTTTTTCCCCCTTTTCAACGTACTGAATGTTGTTTTTTTTTTTTTCAATGTAACCTAATTTAATTTTTACATTATAATAATATAAATTTATATATATGATGTGATAAATTTTATATTATTTAATGATTTGAAATAAATCAATTTCTTACATATTATGTAACAATGGTATAATAGTCAATTTATATAAATTATATTTTCCATCCTTCCCTTTTTCTCTCCAACCGAATACAAAAGTCTTCAATTCTCCTACTTTTCCACTCCCCCAACCGAACACACAAGAGGAAAAACTAAATATTTTTCATCCTCTTACAATTTTCCATCCTCCCACTTTTTCACTCCTCCAACCGAATGGACCCTAAAAGTTTGAGACTTTTGAGTATTTGGGAAAAGTGGGTATATTTACGTATTTGCTACAATAACCATACATGTATAATTTACATGGTCACTGTAATTTTGCGAATCAATATTTTATTTTATTCTCTCTCACCGGTCAGAGCTCTCTCTTCTGCTTCATGTCACACACACACACACACACACACACACTCTCTCTCTCTCTCTCTCTCTCTCTCTCTCTCTCTCTTCATCTAAAGAGCAAAGCCGATCAAACATTCACCCACCACCACAACTTCGCACCACCCTACCACCACCATTACAACACATAATAATCCAACCAAAAAATCAATGGAAAATTAAACCAAAAATCAACAGAAAATCAAACCCGAAATCAATAAAAAATCAAACCAAAACCCATGCAGAAGCTGTTGTCGCCGCTGCCATGGAAGCTTGGGTGGAGTGTTTGTCGCTGCCATGAGAGAGACTGAAGATTTGGACAAATGTTTGTGGCAGTGCTACAGCTAATCTTTGCTGCCACCGCCGGTGTTGGTGAAGGCTTTAGGGCTCTTGGCCTTGGACGGAGCTTAAGGCAAGCTCTGGCTATTGAGGATCAAGAGAGACAGAATTTTAGAGTTAGAGAGGAGATGGTTGGGCTATGGAGAAGAGAGAGTATTGTTTTGAAAAATGAGAAAAATAGAGAGACAAAGATGATCTGATGGATATAGTGTGTGGTGGATGTGGTTAGAGTCTTAGAGAGACCGTGTTGTGGATATAGTGGGTAGTGGGTGGTGGGTAGGTGGATAAGTTAAATAATAAATGATTATTTGAATTGTTTTTGTAAATAGAAAAAGTAGATTTTTAGTGTAAAATTGACAAAATTTTAGACAAACTGATACGAATGCTCTTATGCAATTGCTCTAAAAAATGGAGTTTTTTTAAACCAATTTTACAATCTTCTTTTCTTTTCCGTGTTCTACAAGAAGCCTGTACAAAAAAAATAGCATGAAACAGTACTCTAAGTAGGGGTGTGTATGGGTCAGGTTGGGTCGGGTGAAGGAAATTTTTTGACCCAACCCACCATGGTAGATTAAAAAAAATCCAACCCAACCCAACCCATCATAGGCATTCAACCCAACCCACATGGATCGGGTTGAACCCATGGGTTGGATAATTTTTATTATTATTACTATTATTATTAAATTGAGCAAAAAAATATATCTCACTTGCATAATGAGTTAATAAACAAAATATACATAAACTAGTATTCTAACTCAGTTATAAACAAAATATATTCAACTGAGTTGATAAACAAAATATACATGAACTAGTATCCCAACTTAGTTATAAACAAATAAGAGTTGGAGTGAGAGAGTGGAAATGGGAGGTGGCAGAGAGAGAAATAAAATTGATAGAGTTTGTGAAGTAATTGAGTTTTATATAGGAAGAGCTGAATAGGGGAAAAATTAAATAAAAAATTATTAATTATATAATATAATTTTAAATATATATATATTAAATATATAATTTAAAATTTAAATATATAGGTGGGTCGGGTTGGGTTGGGTCGGGTTAGGCGGGTTGTTATTGTTATGACCCAAACTTAACCCAACCCACTATTAAAAAAAAAAAAATTTCATAACCCAACCCAACCCACCCATCTCTAAAAATCAACCCAACCCGGCGGGTTAGGTTGGGTCGAATTGGTTTTGGCAGGTTAGTGGGTTGGATGCACACTCTTAACTCTAGGAGAAGCAAACTATGAGGCTATCATTTTACTCATGATAGAGAGACGATTCAGAATAAAAACACACATATAATTCAACTAATTAATAAAATCATTTCCCCGAGAAACCCAATCATTACTTGAAAAAAAAAAATCAAAAAGAGAGAGAAAGAGAGAATGAAGGGCATGTACTTTTATTATTCTTACTAAAGTAAAAAAAAAAAAAAAAGATTATTATAAATCTTGAATCCAAAACTTCAAGATTTACCAAGAACAACCTCCTTTCATTATATATGTTTAATTGTAGCTTTGTGTATATATTTTTTTAATTTATAGGGCTATATTAATTATAAGTACCAAATCCTCATGTGTGAGCTCATAACTAATCTTTACTTCACATGTGAGCATCTATCACATTGAACTAACTTATCTTAACATGTAAATCTTTTATAAAATTATGAATAAACTACTCTCTTTAAAAAAAAAAAAAAATTGTACTTTTACTTAATATGGGACTCAACGCTTATACGTACGTAAGACGGTAAAAGTAAGAAGCACCCTTAATTATAAGAGTTGCACCACATGTATACACTATTTCATGCAGAAGTTGATGAATTTGATACCAATATTTTAAGGAGGAAGTGGGTTCCAGTTAGCTCAACTGGTAAAGTCTTTGATGGCTGTATAAAAGATCTGGGGTTCAATTCCCGCCTACACCAAAAATTGATTAGTGTTTTGGTCTAATGATAAAAAACTATCATTAGGAGCGGACGCTATAAGTTGAAACTCTTTCTAAAAAAAAAAAAAATATATATACATATATATATATAAAGCTATCATTAGGAGCGGATGCTATAAGTTGAAACTCTCTCTAAAAATATATATACATATATATATATATATATATATATTTTAAGGAGGAAGAGAATCGTCTTGGAATTTTCTTGGTAGAAGAAGTTCCCAAGGGTCCAAATCTGCATAGCTTTTATTTTTTTCACACAAAAAGTTTGATAGATTAAGAACATGTTATATGGGTATGAATGTAGAAAATGTAGTGATTTTATGTAAGGGATGGAGTCTGGCCTAAATGTTAAGTGTATCACCTCGTTGTGTTCTATTATATCAAATCAAGACTCTCATAAAAAAAAAAAAAAAAAATCACGACTCAAATCTTACTTATAGAAAACAAAATTAATGAGAGAACCATGAGACTTTTTTCATAAATAACATTAAAATTAAACCTTTTTTTTGTTATAATAATAAAAAAAAAAAAAAAAAAAAAAACCTTACATATCCGGATAACATAAGGAGAAATGAGAATTAACGCGCTCGAGATTAGTGGGAACCCAAAAACAAAATTTTGTTGGCTCAAGGCCTAGTCACTAGACCACTTGCTAGTTTGGTTAAATTAAATATTTTCACTCCCACTATTGTTTTTACTATCCTATATTGAAAAAAAAAAAAAAAAAGGATTCTCAAAAAAAAAAAAATCCTATATTGAAAATTTGAAATACACCCAGATAATCTGTCAGATTGTAATATTTGTATATTAAATTTGATTAAATGGTCCAGATCACACAAATTTACTCACATGTGTGAAAATCTTACGCTCGTTTGTAGAACCCGTTCCCAGACAATTCAAAAACTATTTTCAAGTTCTTTGTATGAGCGCTGTTAAAGACTGGGCTTGTATTCTAACAAGCCCATTATGTTAATTTCCTTATTTATTACATTCACTATAATATTTAAATATTTAAATTGAAGCTCAATGCTTTGAGTGTTTGGGAAAATAATATTCAGTTATCCACAATGGTATAACTTCATTTATTTACTAAATGTTACCTTTTTTTTTTTTTTTTCATGAAATACATATGTTACCTATCCCCAAAGTCACCATTGCAAAATGCCTTACAAGTGGAATTCTAAATAACACTCCCTGTTTTTTACTCAGGGTTTGCATCTCAGAAATATAGAATTCTAAAAATAAAAAAAATTATAGAGGCTTTTTTTTTTTTTTTTTTGATGCTAGTCTTGTATCTCATAATAGATACATAACTACAAAAGGGTAGCAAAATGATTAAATGGGTTTAGCTTACTTCCAGTACTTTTTTAATTGAACATGTCCTTTTATTTTAAATATATAATAACAAATGATAGTGGGTTTTGATCTCCACCTTTTATTTAGTTAGTGAATGATGTGACAATTTCTCATTAAGATAAAAGAATATTTCAGTTAAAAATGTACTGAAAGTAAGTCAAATCTTGATTAAATATACTTCTGAAATGAATAGAATTTCTTAACTAACTTCACAATTTTCTTTTCTTTTCCACGTTCTAGAAAAAGTTTCTACAAAATAATATTAAAGATGAAGTTCAAGTAATAGCAACACTTTTTATGGTGCCTACTGCTTGATGTCTAAGATTCGAACTCTAGCTTTTTTCTTACCTTTTATATATATATATATATATATATATATATATATATCTTTTTTAAAAGGATAAGAGTTGTGAGTATTATTTTTACTCATGACTCAAAATAACAATACTCTATTTAGTTTATTTATTAATAAAATCTATTTCCTCAATAAACTCGATCATTACCTGACAAACAAAATAATGAAATAGAAACTAAGAAAAAAGAGTGAGATCAAAGAAAAATAATTTTATTTCTCTTACAAAATATTAGTAAAAAAAAAAATAAAAAAGGGAAATTATTTTTTTAATCGAACCCAATACTTCATGATACACCAAGAACAACCTCCTATTTTCAGCCTTTGATACAGAACTCCTTGCAGAAGTACACCTTCCAGACCCACTGACCACCAATCATCGCCATCACATGTTCCAAAAAGGTTTTGTTGTACACCATCCTTTCGTCCTTCAATTTTCAGAGTAATTTTTTTGTTTTGTTTTGTATTTGATAGAACAAGATGTCAGAATTGATTTACAATGGCTGGATTTATATAGGCTTTAGGAATTGTGAGAAAATCTAAGTCACATTAATTTTTTGACTATACATAAGGAATGTACAACAATTCCTTTCATATTGTTTTTCCTAAAAAATGCGGGGCGTTATCTCGTGAACATCTTTTGTGAAAATATCAATTTTATCTTCCATTGAAGGTAAGTTCCACAAACAAGAAATTTAATACGCCAATTGGATTTCCATGTTAGAAGATATAGTACCAACTAATTTTCATCCAAAAGAGATTGCTAAGCAAAAGTCCTAGTCAAGTAATCAAAAAGTGGGATGATTGTTTATCCGGGATGTACTTTTGGGGCGCGTAATATTCTCAATTCCTATCATAAAAATTCTTATTTTATATATTTATAAATTATGCAACAGAGAGAATAAGTAATATACTATGAAATATGAACAGTATGGGTTGGCACTTGGTAGCTTATTTAACACACAAGAACAATGCATGCATCTAGTCTGGTGATTAAAATCATGAGGTATAGTGGGTTCTAAAAAGAGAAATGCTATGTCCACAATATTTTTATGACAAATCTTAAATGACGGGTTGTTATTGGTTGTTATGAGTGAACAAAAAGGTAATTTAAGTTGTTGATTCAAATTAAAACCAATAATAACTTACCACATATGATTTGTTATGAAAATATTATAAAAATATTGTAGACGTAGCACTTCTCTCCAAAAAATGGTGTATAATAAATATAGTATAAAGTGACAAAGAGGTTTCACAATTACATTAGAGACGATTCACACCAAAAATCTTTAAATTGTAAGTAATATATAGGTACATTGAATTAGTGTAGAAAAAAGTTTTTTAATTTATTTTAAAAATGCATGAACTTTTTTTTCTTGAGAAACCAAAAAAAAAAAAAAAAAAAACTGAACCTGAACGGTAAATAACAATGCTTATGTTGTGAAATTAGAGCACATGCGTTTCCAAAAAATATGAAAATTAAATCATTATTTTCCAGTATATTATCTTATTTTTTATAATCCTTAAGTTAATTGGATACAAATTTCACCAATTTAGGTGAAAATGGATAAAGTCCTATCAAGATTGAATAATACCCAATCAAGAACATATATATATGTATATATATATATATATATATATATATATGCTAATTGTTAAAATTTTACCAATTTAAAATGTTTCACTTAAACCTAAAAATTACTAAAATCATTTCATTTAAACTTTCGATCCAAATTTTTTTCCATTAACTCCATTAAACATCATGTGAAGAGTTGGTTTAATTTTTTTTTTTTCAAAGATTTGAGGTTTTTATGAATTTAACCCAAAAAAACCCCCAAAACTCTAAGATTTAAATAAAACTATCTAAACTATAAGATTGAAACGAAACTCTTTTAGAAATTTTGAAGTTTAAATGAAACAAAACTCTAAGATTTAACAACTAATTTACCCATTACTTTTTTTATAAATGAAACAATACTTTAAAGTCTATGTAAAATTTTCCGGTGAAAGTAGTTTTATTTAATGATATTTTTCAGACTAAAAAATTTCTATTACAAAAAAACTCTGTGTAGACTTTATTTTTAAATATAATTAGTTAATGTTTTATCGGAGGGAGCTTATGTAAAAATACATAATTAGTGGTCTCATTTTACTGCAATAAAAAATTATATATTTTTGTTTGTAAAAAAATTTATATATTTTTATTTTAGTGGTCTCAAGTCTCAACTAACCGTGTGTGAGATTGTTCAGTAATTATTGAACAATCTATTTCATGTTCGCTAGACGTTAGCCCCATTGTTAGTATCATGTCAACATAGGTGTCGCATCAGTTGTCTTGCGAGACTCGTGCACATCCATGCAAACCCACACTATACAAGCATCTCGAGTCGCATAGTGACCATGATCACTTCCCTTGTAGCACATGTTGCGTGTGTTCTATCAATGACAGCCGCACAAGATGCTTCCATATGTTTATGTAGCTTTTGACAATCAGTGTTGGCCATCACCTATGATCGTATGTTATCTCGAAGCTAACAAGGTTGGAGATCCTAGAGATAGCAAGTGGACCATTGGTTACTAGTTCTTACTTAGTTATTCCTTAATTTTCTAATAAGGTAAGAAACAAATTGTTGTGACTCAATTTAAAACTAAATCTAGATATCATGCGCTAACCGATGCTATTTCTAACCTTCTGATGGTCATATATAAATTGCTTGTCCATTTATGGGTCACCATCTCTTCTAAAATGTTCAATAATTAGTTCTACTACCTCTATAGATCAGCAAACTGATATCTTCAACAAAACAAGTCAACCAGTTCATTTCTAACATGAAACAAAGCTTAACAAGGCCTGAAAGCAGTATAGGTACTATACAGTCTTAGAAAATAAAAGTGCTTTAAGAAAATTATATATTGAGGAGTGATGGGATGTTGTTGTTGGACAGCATGAAGGGAATAGAATCAGCAGCAATTTGTAGTTGATGGAGATTAAGAATGTCACTTTTATATATCAGTAGACAATATCCACCTTCTTTTGTGCAAAAACCATATTATATTAAAATGGAAAAATGGTAGAAAACAAAGTTGTCACAGTGATATCACAACAAAGTACAAACATCCGCAAACCTTGGACAATGACAGCTTCCAATGGCCGAAAAGAAACCAATGACATCTTCAATCTTCTTAACCTGTATGTTAAATATAATTGTGTGATTATCACAGTCATCAATAACAAGGTTACTAATAAATTTATTACTCATACTTGGAAACTTTACCCATTTTTTTTCGGCAAACCGACAGAAGAACAATCAAAACAGCTACACCTGCTAGTACACCAACGATAATTGCTACTGTTTTTCCCACTTGGTCCTCGCTAGTAGAATCTATACAAATACCCCAAAGCAAAAGGTAGTGGGAATTAGTACTATACATAAGGATATGATAGGAGATTGAGCATGCTTGGCAGCCACAAATATAAAAGCTTTCTTTCTACCCATGTTTTATACATTAGTGCTATTTATATATTTCAGACTATGCAAGTTTTAGAACTTTGAGAAGATTAGGTACAATTATTTTATTTGATCTATTTGGTCACTGAGAAGTGGAGGGAGAATAAGAAACCTTTCAGAATTTGGTTGGAATGATTGTCTTCAAATTGGAGCTTATCTTTTCTATAAGAATAAGGCTTTAAGAACAATCATGGCACTTATTTGAATGGGACATTATGGTATAATAATATTGGTAAAGGCTCAAATATTGACTCATTGATTGTTTAATAATAGGGTAATAATACCTTTTGCATCCATAAATAACACTTTAATTGAAAGCAAAAAGAATAAAAGAAATTGTTTAAAGAGATAAAAGATGAGAGAGAGGAATGGCACTTATAATGGAGGTTCCCAAAAGCAGTAGTTAAAGCACTTGTGACCCTTGATGCTTTATACTTTATAAAAAGATTACTTGCTGACCATTGGCTTTGGGAAAAAAATTTCAACATTTCTTTCTGTCACTGTGGAAAAAACTAAAGTGGTCAATATAATTTTAAGAAAGTACGTTTACTATGTCACCTTGTAGCACTAAGGTTCGCAAGAATAAAATTTCTCTAGGTCATTCTTGGTATTTCACTGTATATTTATATATTCTATCAACGGTAATATGTCATGTACGTTTGTTTGATTTATTTTTTAGTTTTTAATTTTGATTATTGTATAATGAAAAATAAAATGAAGTGTGATAAATAATAATTAATAAAGCACACAATAGAATACTCAGAATGAGTTTTTTTTTTTTAGGTTTGCAAGGAGCTAATTATTGGCTCCATTAAAAAAGGAAAAATGTTAACAAAAATTTGTTGTTTTCATGGTAAATAAATTGCAACTAGAAACAAGTATTATTGTTTCACTTATCCAAATATTCAAATTAAGTGTCTTAAGACGACAGTTTTAAATGAGCGGTTTTTTTTTTTTTTTTTTTTTGTATTTAATTACATATCACTTGAATGATATTTATGTTAAAATTCTATATTATACATATTTTTATTTATACTACATTTATTATCATTCTTACTTTTAAGATGAAATAATTCACTTACTACTAATTGATCGAGTTGGATTTATATTAATCTGTTGTATTTTTGGACATTCTTAAGAGTAGAGAAAAATACACAACTCCCAATATAAGTTTTTTTTTTCTTAATAAAAAATTCACATAATGCCCACATTTGATAGACTTTCTCTAGTAAGAGGCCCTAGGACTAGGGTTAGCCATAAGTGCTCTTATAAAGATTAGGAAAAACTATATTTTATATCCTATCATTTAAAAGCTATAACAAATTAAATCATATAGTTTTACAATTCGGACTCCAAACAAAAAATCTTGGTTCCATTCTAAAAGGAAGTGTGAGACAATCAAAGATATGGAGAGAGAGAAAAGAGAGGAGTTGTAACTTGTACCTGAAGAGGAATCATAGTAGCCAGATGCCCAGTACCGAGCATAACATTGCGCCAAATACACGTCCGATGCAGAAGCTGATCCACACACAGTCTTCAACTTTCCAACAGCATCAGCAAGGCAAGAAGAGCAATCAGTTGGGTTCAAATCCCCCAAACACTGTGCAAAACCTTCAACCAAACCTGAACTACTCACTTTAAACCCAGTTGTCCCTTGCAAGTCAGCAAGAACATCATCTCTACGTCTAAAGAAATCAACATCACTACTTACACTACTTTTACTGCACTTTGTGTGCCTAAGACTTGTGTCAAGCTTTCCCAAGAAATCAACATGCTCGTATCTTATGTAGCACCCTTCAAGCTGCAAAGAAGCCCCATAAGAGTAAGGACAAACCAAACCTATTTGAGTAACAGCACTTTGAATGCATTGGGAGCAGTCCAAAATCTTCAAATCTCCCCTACACTGGAATAACCCATATATGCTGCCATCAGCTTGTGGAGAGCTTCCATTTCCTATAGCTAAGCTATTGTACGACACTTGAGAAGACGAACTTGCAAGTGATGCTAGAAAAGAATTGACGTTTGCTTCAAAAGGTGAATTCGGTTGGTATTTTTCTTGGGAGCAGCCTGCATAGATGAATATGTGAGCTTTGACAGGGTATCCATGGCTACTAAGAGAAGACAAGAGAAATAATAGACAGAGAAGTCTCAGAACTAAGATTGTTTTGTGAGTGGAGTGTAATTGAAGGCTTCTCAACATTTTTTTTCTTGTTTTTTTTTTTTTTTTTAACAATTTGGCCTTCCTTTCTTTTGTTTTTGTTTTGTGCTTTGGTGGTGAATGATGATGAGAGAATAATAGGAGTGGTTGCTTTTTGGTCATTCTTGAATTCTCCTGTGGACCCTTTCCTATTAAGAAAAAGGCCCCATATGCTCTTCAGGGGCCCACTTGTATACGTTGTTACAGCATCTTTTCTAAACATTCTACTTTGTTCTGAGTAATAGTCATAAAGAACACCAAGTACCACTACTTTTAATTTTGGCCAGAAACTCAATATGGCCTTGGATGATTTGAATTTCAATGTTATATATATAACTACTTCTTATGGC
The DNA here is from genome assembly GCA_033629205.1 of Lithocarpus polystachyus. Taxonomy (NCBI): domain Eukaryota; kingdom Viridiplantae; phylum Streptophyta; class Magnoliopsida; order Fagales; family Fagaceae; genus Lithocarpus; species Lithocarpus polystachyus. The sequence goes on along the minus strand of CM066165.1, from coordinate 41,662,462 downwards.
ACATGCTACCCATCCTTTATGCCCATGAAAACAAGGCAAGTACTCCTATAAGCTAATGGGAATCCAATGGCTCCTACAGTACTAGTCAATCAAAATCCAATATGGCTTTCACTTTGGAAGAATGGGATAGTCAAAGGTGATTTTAATTAATAAACAGAACAATCTCAGAGCTGAATTTTGAGATGCTAAGGTATAAGTTTGAACTAGAAGTATACTTTGCATTTGGTTTGGCCAACAAATTACCGAAATTGTCTTCAGTTAATTGTTTTAGTGAAGCAAGACACATAAGGGTCCAGGAACAAGTTATTACACGATTATCAACACAAAACTGATGCAGAACAAAACCAAAACAGATGCAACAATAAAATAGATGAACAAACAAAATAAAAAGATAAATAACTTAAGAGTTGGCACCTATATATGCTTACTTGGAGTCAACATGTATATTTGTTTGGATTCAACATCAAGCAAAAAAAAAAAAAAAAAAAAGGCTTAGTGTCAATATTGTATTTTATCCATCCTCGTTTTACATGTACAACTTCAAATTTAATTTCAAAAAATCTATAAATAGTATTTTTCACGTTGGAATCTTGGGAGTGTCAAATATAACCTAATTTTGTCCCAATTGGATGTCTTATTAATCAATTTTGAGGATCTAGAGACAAAATGATCACAATGCTCTTTTCTTAGTGTTAGGTTCTAAATATTTAGTTATAAATGTTTAAGTTCTAAATAATTTTATTGTTGGCAAACCATGTATATAAACTTGTCTAAAAATAAATCTTAGTATCTATGAAGTGTTTTAGACATTGATCAAATTAAAGTGTTACAAGTCAGAATTCAAAAACGTACAAGTTGTAGGTTCAAGAAATTAAATAGCTAAAGAGCTTGACCGATCAAGAGAAAGGCTCGACCAATTAATATGTGATTCTGCAGAATTTTGATAAAACCCGACATCCCATTAAACATTTAAGGTTTCATTTTAGACTTACTTGGTATATAAAGAAAATCCTAAAGCACGTTTTTCAAGTCTTGGAGGGCTACTCTTTTGAGATCTTAGAGGTTTTGTGCCTTCTATTCTTTCAAACATCTACTGGAGCTCATTTACATACTACAAATATTAGTGGAATAAAGTTGCAGCCCAGGCTTCAGATATCAAGCATACTGAAGATCAAAGGCATAAACTAGAGGTTCATATTAGAGCAAATCCACATCAAAGAAGTTTGAAGGTTTTAAAGTTAGGTTTGATAATTATAGTTAAGTTTACTATAAATTAAATATTTTTTACTGTAAACTTCTATTTGATATAGTGAATTATTCTTTTTGGAATAGTTCCCTCCAAGTTTTTTACTTTGAAACTGGTTTATTTAATTGGTTTTCTTGGTTCATCATATCTATGTCTTATTTATTTTTCCGCTACATGACATATGTGATGAATGTTTAACCTAGATCTATATAATTGACTTAAGTATCAACTTGATGATAAATTTTAGGTTAAATACTGTGTTTTTAGGGGATTATAAACTTACACTTAGCTAAGCTTTGACTGAGTTGAGCAATAGTCGAATAAGCTCAAATTTTGACTAGGCCTCTAAATTCAACCATTTTACACTAAAGTCCATCTTTCAAAACACTTCCCCCAAGTTTCACCAATATCAACCCTGGTTTGACAAATATTCGACAAAAAATATGGCCCTTCAATCAAGATAAACTCGAACTCATATTGAAGATTATTAAATTCTCTTTAAAATGATTGCTCACATCCCATATCGGACTTAAAAGTGAGAAAAAAAAAAGTGAGATTATGAAAAAGCTCCCAACACAACCAAATTTAAGAATAAATATTCACAAGCTCGATTATAATTTGATCTTGATCAAATTATGATCCAATGACCACATATTAGCCCAAATTAGGATTCGTTGGAAAAGTTTCATGAAAAACTTTAATATAGAAGTCATTATTTATATCTTAGAAAAAATGGGCCTCAAGACTACGTCCGGATTGTGAGATATCACTCGTACAAAATTGTCAACAACCAACTTTGAAGACTCTTTCCATGACAAATGAGTTTTTGCACATTGCACCAAACTTGGGGCACAATGCCAAGCCCAAACCAACCCTGCACCTAGCACTGCCCAAAGTTAGTCCTAGCCTATAGTTATGCGTTATTCTACTTAAACAGCAGCCCTTCCCCTTGATTTTTAGAACCAAACAGCCATAAAATATCCCTCAACCCTCCAAAAAATTTATATGGAATCAATTTTCAAGTATCAAGGGTATAATTCTCATTATTTCTCATTAATTTTCTTAGTTTTTATGATCATTTTGTTTGAATAAAATGCTTGTTTGTATGAGTAGTATTATGATGTATTGATTTTGACGCAGTTGGAAAGTTGCACAAGCAAAATATGTTTTCTTAAAAAAAAAAAAATCTTAAATTCACAAGGGTTCTAGAATTTTAGGATAGTTTCTCTTATAGGTCAAAGAGGTAAACTTGTAGCCATCATTTTTCTTTGGGTTAATATCAATTTTTGGGCTTGACTCCCAAAAACAAATCCAAGTTTAGCAAGGCTGCCACTCCAACAGGTGACATATGGTTAAACTCAATATATTAAAAATAAAAAACCCCCTACAAAGGGGATGTTATTAGTGGATCATCTCAAAGGCTTGTTAGTTCTTTTTTCTTAGTTTGATGTTGATTATTATTTATTTGAACTCTTGATTTGTACTTTAAACATCATTTTATGAATACCACTATATTTATGCTAATCATTATCTATTATTACTCTTAAGTTAATTTTAAATATGTTTTCAAACATTTGATAGTTATTGCTTGTTACTGAGTTTTAAATTATACCTAAAGTTCTATAAAATATTTCTAAAAATAAATTTCAGAATAAGAATAAGATAAAGAAAAAAAAGGAATGAAGATCAAATTAAAGAAGAAATAAGAAATAGTCAATTTAACTGCAAGTTAAAGTCTTCTGCTTATTCTAACTTTCATCTCAATAAAAAAAAAAAAAAAAAAATCTGCTTAAAACTACTGTCGTTTTAGTACCAGACTTGTAACACTGTTTGGCAACACGTGATGTGCACATGTCTTACCAATACAGCTGACTTGTTTCTATTGGTTAGCTTATATTTAGGCAGGCAGTTAGTTTTCTGTTAAATCTTCTCATTATCTCATATATAGAACAGGGGTTTATGTAATTAGTTAATTAATAAGATATTCAGTTTTATATCTTCTTGTTTTTGATAAAACAAACGTTAATTAGTTAAGTAATTGTCATATCCTAGTCATGTCGCGTCTTAATTTTTCGAGATGCATTGACATCATGTCCCATGTCAGTGTTTCATTGCTTCTTACAATTTACACTACCTAATGATTTCTGAGTTTGAGGAATCTGCTGGTTTTTGCTTTTGGGGTCAAGAAATTGCTTCTTTTTTTTTTTCTTTTTTTCTTTTTTTGCAGTGGGAAAGCATAGAAAATTTCTCTATTGGGTTTGAGTTAAGTAAATAATAACAAACGCAGGTGTCGTCGTTTTATTCGAAAACAAAAAACAAAGGACAAGGAATGAGAGGTCCTACGATCCTCTTCCACACACACGAAAATAGTCTCAAGTGAGGGATCCCAGCTTGTACGTGTAGCATTTCACAGTTGGAGTAATGAACGAAGTAAAACAAAACAAAACAAAATGTACAAGCGTGACACCATCTTTTTTTTTTTTTTTCTTCACAAGATTAACTATGAGAGAAACTAATAGATTTTGATTCAGCTTGCCGAGATAAAATTCACTGGCCAGCTGGGTTGACTCCAACCGTTTTAAGGGTCTCTGCAGTTTGAGGCCTGCCACTCTCAAGCAAGAATTTTCGTTAGTATATGTATGCATGCTAAAAATATTATCTAAAACCTTTACAAACTAATGTGTCCCATTTTTTTTTTTTAAATTCAAGTATTTATTTAACATATATTGTTGAAATGACACCAATCACATTTATCAATATTTCCATCCTTAATTTGTAAGAGTTATATAATAAAATTGATAATAATTTTAGTGTTTTCCAAAGAAAAGAAAAGTGTAACGAGGAGTTATATGGAGAAAGAAAACAGACCGAGTATATGGGTTGGCGCGGGTGGGATCAGGGAGTACAGGTTTGCGATCCTGAATGTGAGCCACCTTCCTGAGGAAAGATTTTTGCAAGAACTTATCGGAATTGTTGATAATAACTTCCGGATCCTCTACCTCCGGCAAGGATACCCTCCTCTTCTTGTTGACGCGAACCGTTGGGGAATGCATGAGCTGCTGCTTCATCGTATGAATCCCTATAGTCACACCTACCCCAACCATTCCCAGCATCACATACAATGGGGCTAACTCATACTTCAAACCCAGCCTGCAGAGAATACCCACATAGATGCCTTCATGATCTTGTATTCAAAAATTATTACCAAAAATAAATAAATAAATAAAAAAAGGCCCGCGGATGAAAAACAAGGTCATGCATGACAAAGGTATTTTAAAAGACTATGATTTTCACTATACTTGTTATACACACTTTGTCCGTATAATAATATTCTTTATTTATTTATTTTTGATTTAGTGTTATAACATATAAAAGTAATATATAAATAATTGTGTGTATTTAAAAAAAAAAAAAAAAGAGGGTAGGTAATATTAGGTAATGTGAAATAATATTTAAAAATGAGATAGAGATAGTATCCTAAGTTTTAGGTTGCGTATAGAAGATAAAAGAAAAACCTAAAACTTAAGAATAGTAATTACTCTTTTAATCAGTTTGTGTTTTTTAATTTAAAATTATTTAACTAAAAGATAGGAGTATTTTAGAAAAAAATATTTTGTATTAAATGATTCCACGGCATCCATATCAAAACTCAATAAACAAGAGATATGTGTGCAAGAATAACTAACTACTAACACATGTCTTTCAATTGTTTATAGATTAGTTATTTTTTATTGATATATCTCACATTTATTGGATTTTGATACCACTAATATGGTATCATTTGATACTAAGGGTCCGTTTAGATACCGCTTATTTTGCTAAAACTGAAAACTAAAAACTGAAAACTCTGTAGCAAAATAATTTTTAAATACGTAAATAGTACCGTGAGACCCATTTTTAATAAAAGTTTTGTTAAAATAAGAGCTTAGTGTTATAACATATAAAAGTAATATATAAATAACTGTGTATTAAAAAAAAAAAAAAAAAAAGAGGGAAGGTAATATTAGGTAATGTGAAATAATATTTAAAAATGAGATAAAGATAGTATCCTAAATTTTAAGTTGCGTATAGAAGATAAAAGAAAAACCTAAAACTTAAGAATAGTAATTGCTCTTTTAATCAGTTTGTGTTTTTTAATTTAAAATTATTTAACTAAAAGATAGGGGTATTTTAGGAAAAAATATTTTGTATCAATTGATTCCATGTCATCCATATCAAAACTCAATAAACAAGAGACATGTGTGCAAGAATAACTAACCACTAACACATGTCTTTCAATTGTTTGTGAATTAGTTATTTTTTATTGATATACCTCACATTTATTAGATTTTGATACTGCTAATATGGTATCATTTGATACTAAGGGTCTGTTTAGATACCGCTTATTTTGCCGAAAATTGAAAACTAAAATTAAAAACTCTGTAGCAAAATAATTTTTAAATGCGTAAATAGTGCCGTGAGACCCATTTTTAATAAAAATTTTGTTAAAAAAAGAGGTTTGTGGGTCTCGTGAATAGTGCACCGGACTCACTAGAACTCCCACCATAGCCACAAAATGCTCAAAAAAAAAAAAAAAAAAAAAAGGAAACGCAGATGCATCTGGTTTCATCAGTACCCAAATGAGTACTAAATACATTCTCATATTTTAGAAAGTTTAAGGATTTGTATGAAGATATTTCAGTACGCAGTTTTTTTTTTTTGGTATAGTGTCGTAATTTTTTTTTTCTTCTTATTTTGGATAAGTTTGTTTTGAAAACATGAATTAGTTGGAGAGTATCCTATTTTGTAAACATTTTGAATAGAGTTAGGGATATATTTTCACTAGGTTGTTTTCAATTTTATTTTGTCCTATTAAATGTAAAGTTCAGAAGTATTTTTAAATCACATAAAAGTACAGCCCAAAGATGAGAATCTTCTTATAAATTAATAGTATAGATAAACAAGGAATTCTATAAATACTATCTCCCAAGGAATTCATAAAATGTGATGTTAGTGTTATTAAAAATTCATTTTATAAACTTACAAATTGGTTTGTCAATTTCTAAACACAATTAAGAAATAGAAATTACTAAAAAATATTACAAAACCTAAGGGATAATTACATTAACTAACATGTTTGTGTATTATAGATCATTTTGTAGTAACATTTATAGTACATTTGACATTTTCCTTTAATTATATAAGAGAGAATTAAGAATCTAAGATATATAGTGGTTGGTAACATTTGTAACATTAATTGTTACTCAAGGAAATATGCCATCCAAAAGATAAATATGCAATATACCTCCTGCAAAATGCAAATACAAAAATAATCCGACTAACCTGGAACTTAAGCTATTATCTGCATGAGCAGCATCAACAGTTGGTGCAAATTTGGGAGCGGTCGATGTTGCGAACGATCGGTTTCCTCCTAGTTGTCGGATTAGCATTGATTTCCTGTAGCTCTACATTATATATATGACTCACATTATAAGCATAAAAAAATGAACCATAAGAATGAAACAGAAGAAGAAAAATGAGAGTGAAGCACTTACATTTCCCCTGAAAGCCATTGCCATTTTTTTTTTTTTTTTTTTTTTTTTGTTCCAATCAGATTGATATTTTTGAGACGAAGGGATCGGATTCAGTTTCTAGGCGTTGATTTATAGGGAGCAAGAAAGAAGGTTGAAGAGCCATGTGGCTAATGTTGTGGCACGGTGACAGAAATAGGAGCTTGGTGACGTCAGAGGGACACGTTTCATGCATGCACATTTTGTAGGAGCTGAAATTGTAGAACCCTTAGTCAACCTTTGAATGTCAAAAAGCATGGCCATTCTTTTGACGGAACTATAGGGTAAACCGTATAAATAACCCCCAAATATTTTTCACGTTCTCCCACATCTTTAAAATTAGGTTGCAAATTTTAACGTTCTCACAAATTTTCACGTTCTCACAATTAAAAAAAAAAAAGTATATCTGCACTGCTATTTATTTGTACTATTATTTAAGAGATTTCTTCAATTTGAAATCCTCAATTTAGATACACAAATTACCATTAAATTCATATGTTTGTATAGCTTTAATAATAGGGTTAAACATGTAAAATTAGTAATTTAAAAACTCCTAATTTTTAGCTAAATTTAAAATTAAAAAAAAAAAAGTTTTTTGACGGAGCTACAAGATAAACCATATAAATCCTCGTGTTCTTAGTGTGTTCTTCATCTTCGAAGGTTTGTGAGGGAAGCTCTTTGGTGCTTTAAAGGCTTGAATCCGTAGAGCTTCATTGATTTATGGTTTGTTGAGGTTTCTGGAAGTTTTTGAACTTAATTCCAATTAACTTCAAGATCTAGGTTGATAGCTTGGATGATTCTGCTTCGAATGTTCTTCGATTTTGAGGTTGAAGTTTCTTGAAGTTCTTGAAGGCTTTGAGGTTTGATTCCTGCAGAGCTTCTGTACTTCTGAGTGCTTTTGAATCTTCTCTGATACTGCTTATACTCTAGATAGTTTGGTCTGTCCTTAAATGCCTTAAGAAGGCTTCTATTTATAGGAGTTTGGAGGTGGGTGAGAGACACGTGACAGAGTCTGATTAGTGACACATGTCACAGTTTGATTGGTCCGCTTATGTCATCGCTTACACGCGCTGAATTGCATATGTCATTGCTTACACGCGCTGATGTGTGATAGCAAAACCTAGTAACAACACGTGGCGCTTTGTAATTAGCTGTATTTTGTGAACTTGGTAGTTTGATGTGTCAACTTACGATAGGTCGGAAATTTTCCCGCTCTACACTACTATTTAAAGAGTTTCCCCTATTTGGAATCCTCAATTTAGATACACAAACAACCCTTAAATTCATATGTTTATATAGCTTAAATAATAAAGTTAGATATGTAAAATTAGTCATTTAAAAACTTCTAATTTTTAGCTAAATTTAAAATTAAAAAAAAAAAGTTTTTTGATGGAACTACAGGTAAACCATATAAATTACCCCCAAATATCTTCACGTTCTCCCAATTCTTTGAAATTAGGTTGCAAATTTCAACACGCGCACACGCGCGCGCGCACACACACACACACACATATCTGTACTACTACTTATTTGTACTACTATTTAATGGGTTTCCCCTATTTGGGATCCTTAATTTAGATACACAAATTACCCTTAAATTCATATCTTTATATACCTTTAAATAATATAGTTAGACATGTAAAATTAGTAATTTAAAAACTTTTAATTTTTAGCTAAATTTCAAATTTAAAAAAAAAAAAAAGTTTTTTCTCCTACCTCCACATTTCTCTCTCAAGTTAGTTGTCAAGTACTAATACAACTTCTTCTTTTTGAAAAAAGTTTAAAATAAACAAATAAACAAAACTGCTATTTTTTTTTTCTTCCACAAACGTGCTTTTTTTTTCCCCCTTTCTAATTGCCAAAATGAAATTGCCCAAGTTTTTACACTAAACTTTTTTTTTCCACATCTACATTTCTCTTTCACATTAGTAGTCAAATACTAATACAATTTCTTCTTTTAAAAATAAAAAAATAAAAATAAAACTATTTTTCCCCACAAACGTACTCTTTTATTTCTTATTGCCAAAATGAAATTTTCTGCAACTTTTTATCACTAAATAGTTTAACAAATTTTAAAAACTGAAAACATCTACTTCTTCTTTTTTTTTTTCCTAAAAATTCGCATACATTGTCTCTATTTAGATATATCCCACACTCTATTTACATATCTTTTTGGTTTCTTTGCACATACTTTTGGACTATCACAACTTTTTACTCACCTCATCACCATCTCAAATTTCAGAAATGTTTTTTTTTATTTGACATTGTTAAAATTATTAATTTTTTAGTTTGTATATTTTTGTTTCCATAATTTTTTACAAATCACACTTTGTTTTAAAAACATTTCTTCTTCTTTATCTCTTTCTTAAGTCTATTTTCACAGTTCCTTTGATCTCCACTATGTTTCTTATACCAAAAGTAAAGATGAGACAGTGAGGACTTGTGCAGCTTATCTTTATCACAAAAAGAATTCCTACACTCCAAATATGAAACTTATCATTAAAATATATATATATATATATATATATATATATATATATATATGATGAGCTATATTCTCTTATCATTATTCACACAAAAAGAAAAAGGTAAACTACAGATTCTACACGTTACTTTTTGTGTGTGTGTGTGTGTGTGTGTATATATATATATATATATATATATTTAAATGTCAAAATTAGAAATGATCTCCCAAAAAATTATTTTTTGTTTTCAGTATTTTGAAAATTGTACTGTTTTGAAAACAGAAACAAAAATCCTCCTACCAATTAGGCCCTAAATTACACTCAAATTCACATATTCGAAAAGTTTAAATAATAAGGTTAGAGATGTAAAATTACTAATTTAAAAATCATAAATTTTAGATATATTTAAAAAAGAAGTTTTTTCCAACCACGTTTCTCCCTCCTCATGTTTCTTTGTCAAATTCAAAATTAAAAAAAAAAATGTTGTATTATAGTTGACATGAGAGAGAGAGAGAGAGAGAGAGAGAGAGAGAGGGAGAGAGAAAATATTAGAACAACGTTTTTTTTTTTTTTTTTTTTTTTTGGGGTTAGATGATTGAAATAATGGTGTTGTTTATCTTGCCCCTTACACTCTTGTAGGCAAATTTCTTTTATATTTTCAATTGTGGTGATCACAAATAAAAAATTAAAAAAAAAAAAAACAAAATCAATTTAATCCCGCTTAAAATTAAATTAGCTTAAAAATAAGAGGGGGAAAACCCGATTTTTTTTTTTTTAAATCACTAACCATTTTGTATGATTCCCAGCAACTATAATCAGGTAGGGTTGGATCTTTTAGGATTTTCCCTGACTTCAACAAATAAAGAGGAAAATGGGTAAGGATGAAAATCTCTAATTTGATAGCAAACCCTATTTGAAGAGAATAGGAAAATATATCAGTACCATTGATTTGAGAAAATGAAGACAAAACGGTACGGATGAGGTGGGAAAAACAGTCATATAAAAGGGAATTAAGTGAAAAGTGAAGAAAACCTTATGCGATAGTATTGGTTAGGGTTAAATAGAAGTGATTTAATAAAACTGACTGTGCGTTTGAAATTGAATTTCAATTTGTAAACTACCAGAAAGTGGCCCCATTTTGTAGGTCATGTTTTACGTGGGAATTTAAGATGTATATTTACTAGGTTGTCTTTCATTTTTGTCTCTGTTTAAACTTTAAATATAAGGTGTAGGTATATTTTTGAACTACCAAAATGCCTATCCAAACAGAAATAAACATTCAATGCAAGTGGTATGAAATAAACATTTCACTTTTATTCGTTCTTATAAAATCTCAATACAAATTTGGTACCGTACATTCTTCTTATAATTAGTTTCATTAGAGTGTAATCATTTAAAAAAATAGAAATGATTATACATGTCATTATTTGTTATTATACGTGTCGTTTATTTCTGGCCTTCCCACGCTGTGGGCATGGTTACTTAATAAAGGCAACATCAAGTGAAGACCTTGAAATGGTCGTAGTAATTAATTTACCCTAAACAACATCATAATTAAATTTTTTTTTAAAAATTTTTTTTAAAAAAATCACTAACCATTATGTAAGATTTCGAGTGACTATAATTAGGTAGGATTTGATCTTCTAGGATTTTTGCTTGACTTCAACAAATAAAGAGGAAAATGGTAAGAATGAAAAATCTCTAAATTGATAACAAGCCCTATTTGCAGAGAATAGAAAAATAGATTAGTACTAATGAGTCCAAATTCTAACGGCTTCGTCAGTCATAATGGACAAACCCAAGATACGTTACGCATTTATGGTGAGCATTTATGCCAAAGAGTAACAGACAGAGCAACGGGAAAGAAGACGTTACAAAAATCAAAGCATTTGTTTGTAACGTAATAACCTTTACAAATGAGAATGAATGCAAAGATCCATTGCTCATTAAAGAGAAGATGGCTATAAAGCCAGAGAGGAATGGAACCGAATGGTAACACAATTCTAATCCAAAAAATACTCCCAAAGTTGAATTCTATTATGATACTCCAATTGAATTCCATCTGACTTTATCATCAGAAGGTTTTTGGCACACACCACACCGGTGTATCCACATTTCTTTGTTTCGCCTCTTATTGCAGATTTGTCCCTAGACGAATCCACCCTCATCATCCATTTGCATAGACGAGAACTCGACTGATAATTTTCAACATCATCAGTTTGGCGCCGTCTGCGGGGATACTGATCATTCAAGCCATTTCCCAAATTAGTTCGTAGTGCAAGATGGACCTAGAGTAAGTAGCACAACAAATTTAGGCTCTCACAGCCAATATAGCAGAGTTGACTCATCAGAATGAAGAACTACGAAAAGAAATTGAGTCCCAAAACGAGGAATGAAAACAAATTACCGAAAATTAGAATGAAAAGGAGCAACATCGAAGAATTGAAGGAAAAAATAATGAAGTGGAGTCAGATAGTTAGATCAATAGAAGAACAAGTGCTTCAAAAGAAAATTCATCCAGAATGGAAAGCAAACTCCGTAGCATGAGGAGAGAAATGGACAAACTCAGGAGTGCGGAGAACTTGGATGAAATGATTCGGAGAATGGATTCGCCATTCACCACTAAGGTGCTAAATCATCCTCTTCCACCAAAATTTTTCCTCCCTTAGCTCAAGTCATATAATGGTTCAACATATCATTTGGCCCACATCGAATCCTTCAAAACTTTAATGAACCTGCAGATGACTCTGAATGAAGTTATGTGTAGAGCTTTTCCAACTACACTAAAGGTGGCAGCCAGAGTCTAGTTCAGCAAAATTACCTCTAGGTATCATTGCAAACTTTGAACAACTTAACAAGAGTTTTGCTTGTCATTTCATTGTAGTACAATGACACAAGAAACCAACTAGTCATCTTCTCAACATTCTACAAAAAACAGAAGAATCTTTGAGGCAATATGTCACTGGCTTCAATAAGAAGTTGCTACAGGTGAGCGAAGCAAAAGACCAAGTTATCGAAACGACCATCCAAGCGGGTTTGTTACCTGGAGATTTTTTCTTTTCAATCACCAAAAACGTACCAAAGTTGGTAGCAAAGCTGCTTCACAAACTTCGGATGGAAAGAGGAACCTCCCAAATCAAAGGTCAAGGTTTACTAATTCTACCCCTTTTATAATGCCTATTAAACAGATGTTAATGCAGGTAAAAGATGAATCATATTTGCAATGGCCTCAACCTATATTAGCTCCGATAGAAGGCAAAGATAAAATCAAGTATTGCAGGTTTCATCAAGATCGCATACAACGCACCGAAGAATGCAAACACTTGAAAAAACAAATAAAGACCTTGATTCGTCAAGGAAAGTTGCAGAAATTCGTGCGAAAGACGGATTCATACAAACGACAATAGAGAGACAAAAAGAATCAAGAGCAAGAGACAGACAATACCAAGGCTCCCATAGGTGAAATAAGGATGATAGCAAACGAGTTAGTTGTAGGTGGACCCTCAAAATCTCTTAAAAAGTCATATTTAAGGAAAAGTGGGGCCAACATGGGGAGGACCTTATGAGGTTATGCTCGTCCATGGAACATAAAGTACTTAGAGTAGTACTACCAGTATGAAACTTTGAAGAATTTTCATTTTTACTTTAAGTGTATTTACGTTTTAGTTATTTCCCATTTTAGCTATGAATTCTATCATTTGCAAATTAAGCATGAAGAACAATTTTATTTAGAAGATACCTTCGTCATTAATACATGACCTAAAAAGTTATTAATACATAACAAATCCCTCATTAATACATGACCTAAAAAGTTATTAATACAAAACGAATCTGTCATTAATACATGACTTAGAAAGTTATTAATACATAAATTAATCGTCATTAATACATGACTTAGAAAGTTATTAATACATAACTTAATCGTTATTAATACATGACCTAAAAAGTTATTAATACATAACAAATCCATTATTAATACATGACTTAGAAAGTTATTAATACATAACTTAATCGTCATTAATACATCACTTAAAAAATTATTAATACATTGTGATTCAATCATTAATACATGACTTAAATTATTGATACATAACTTAATCACCATTGATACATGACCTAAAAAGTTATTAATACATAACTTAATCCTTATTAATACATGACCTAAAAAGTTGTTAATACATAACTTAATTGTCATTAATACATGATCTAAAAAGTTATTAATATATAACTAAATCGTCATTAATACATGACCTACAAAGTTATTAATATATAACTTAGTTGTCACTAATACATGACCTAAAAAGTTATTAACACATAACAAATTCGTTATTGATACATGACTTAGAAAGTTATCTAAAAACATAACATAATCATCATCCAAACATGACCACAAAAATGGCTGAAAGTTAACACGTCATATTCAAAGACGAGGCAATCTCAACCCTACACGTGTCATCGAGACAGACGAAACGTCATCTCACAATAAATGCGAGTATGCGAGTACACGAAAAATGAAGAGATGAAATTTCCTTTATTCCTATCTTGTCACATAGACAAAGATAGGAATAAGGGGGCAACTGTGAATCCAAATTCTAACGGCTTCATCAGTCATAATGGATGAACCCAACATACGTTAACATTTCTGGCGAGCATATATGCCAAAGAGTAACAAACAGAGCAACAGAAAAGAAGACGTTGCACAAATAAAAGCATCAGTTTGTAATGAATTAACCATTTTCAGATGCGAATGAATGCAAAGATCCATTGCTCATTAAAAACAAGATGGCTATAAAGCCAGAGAGGAATAGAACCAAAAGGTATACAATTCCAATCCCAAAAATATTCCCAAAGTTGAATTCCATTGTTCAGGGTAAATTATTTCATACCGTTTGCATTGAAATCGTGACTTTAAATGATTTCAATTCAAAAATTTTGAATTAAAATCGTGATTGTAAAAATCAGTAGTATTTAGAGCATTGGCATCAAGTGTGCCATGCGAAATGCCATTTTAACACACCAAAATCTACTTTATCTATTTTAACACACCAGTTTACAATACACCATGCATCAAATCTTCTATTATAAGATTGAACCCATTAAAATAATATATCCATCACATTAAAAATTATTCTTTTATTAGTGTCTCTATCTTTTCCCTGCATATGAACTCACAACCCATAAACACAAGAAAAATTATTCCACAACCCAAATCCACCCAAAACCACCAGCCTCAACGACCACAACTCAAATCCATCCAAATTTGCAACAAAATCGTCACTAAAATCAACCATAATCACATAAAAAGTAACCAAAATGCAAAACACCGCTTCTCATCACCAGAACACAACCTGACCACCACCGCTGCTCTAATGAACACAACAAAAATCCATCGTGACCACCACCCACAATCCATAACCAACACCTAATGCCAATGCTCTAAATACTAGTGCACGCCAATTTTTGCAATCATGATTTCAGTTCAAAATGCTTTGAACTAAAATCATTTAAAGTCACGATTTCAATGCAAGCAGTATGAAATAAACATTGCCCTATTCATTCTTATAAAATCTCAATACAAATTTAGTACCGTACATTCTGCTTCTAAATAGTTTCATTAGAGTGTAACATTAAAAAGTAGAAATAATTATACATGTCATTATTTGTTATTATACGTGTCATTTTTGGCCTCTCCTCACTGTGGGCATGGTTACTTAGTAAAGTCAACATCAAGTGGAGACCTTAAAATGGTCTTAGTAATTAATTTACCCTAAACAACATCAAATCATAATAACAGAGCCTTTTGAGTCAAATATGTAATAAACCCAAAGAAAATGAAATGAAAAGAGGGAGCGGTAGGCAATTGAAGGAGGGACGAGTCAAGTTAATTAGGCCAAATTGAGAATTTATTGGAAAAGGTCAAGCCAAAAAAGGAGAGTTAATCAGAGAAATCATGATTAGCAATTGATGGTTAGAGTAGAGACTTGGTGGCCTAGCGGTTGTGGAGCTATAAATTTTATTTATTTTTTAATTTATTTGACCATATTCCCTCCTTTCCCAATCCCACACCCCCCTACTATCGTTGACGTAGAGGATGATTTTCATTGCAAGAGCAAATCTTGGACGGTGCTTTTTC
The DNA here is from genome assembly GCA_033629205.1 of Lithocarpus polystachyus. Taxonomy (NCBI): domain Eukaryota; kingdom Viridiplantae; phylum Streptophyta; class Magnoliopsida; order Fagales; family Fagaceae; genus Lithocarpus; species Lithocarpus polystachyus. Next base: position 41,647,069 of record CM066165.1, on the reverse strand, counting down.
TATTTAATTTCCATTTCCAACAAGACAAGGAAAAATAAGTTATTTTTCCTAAAAATATTTCTTGCTAAACACATTTTTGAAACAAAATATTTTTTTATCAAAACAAGCAGAACCTAAGTATTACAGTTATATTTCAAAGATTAAAATCCTCAAATCAAACTGCTTCTCTAAAGTACAAATTTTGACATTTTTTTTTTTTTGTTTCATTTTTGTTTGGCCTCATTTTCTTTGTGCCTTTCCCATATGGTCAAATATATTAAATAAAAATAAAAATTATATTTAGTCCTCTTGCAGCTTCTTCCCTAGCCATATTACCTTGAGCCAATCAAACTGCTCAAGCCAATTATATTTATTTATTTTAGATTCGCTAACTCAATTATATTTAATTGGCTTGAGCAATTAATTGTGTGGAAAGTCATTTGCCATTCTTTGATCTTGGGGTACAAAGACCGTTATATCATAGGACAAAACTTATATATAATACTTTAGGTGTTGTTTCGTATGTTTCTTTTTTTAAGATTCTGTCATGTGGCTATTTAATTAAAAAATACACTTTTATCCCATGAGAAAAATCCCACATGGCAGAATCTTAAAAGAGAAACCTAAGGAATAACACCTAAGTACTGTACTTAAGTCTTGCCCTATATCATATATATGGCACAACCATTTGAAAATATTAAAATTTAATGATTACATCATATTATCATTTATTTAATTTTATTTATTTTTAGAATAGAGAGCCACTAGTTTTTTCGTTATATATAATAACGCTCACTCTGCTACTTGTGTTATTAAAACTTGGGAGCAAATTCTTAGAAGAATCCACAAACAACATCTGCTTGCTTGAGTCAAAAGACTCAAAACTCCTTTGCCAGAAGATATCGTTAGCTCCAAGCCTCCAAGTCCAAGTCTGTTTTCGAAGCTTACACCCTTTTAGATCAAACATGTAGTTCCATTTCTTTTGGAATAATACTAAAGTTATAGACTATTTTATAATATTTTTACAAATTATTAATGTGATAAATTTTTACCAATTTTCATGTGGACTCATTACTAACAACATTTTTTTTTATATCAATAATTACTTTTTCTATTACCAATGTGTAAAATAGTTTGTAATTTTAATATATTCCTTTCATTTAACATGGAGGATCTATTTTATAATTAACATTTTATTTATTCAATTCACCGGTGTATGAAATGTAATATCATTTAAATTTTCATTTTTATTAGGCTGAAAAGCTTGATTTACAAAGAGATAAATGTAATTGGATGCGGTAAAAACAAATATCAGAGAAAAGTTTAGGTCAATTTAATGTCACAAAAGACAATTTTTAGTTGGAAAAAAATATTGAACCCTTTATCAAATCTAGACCCCTGTTTTAACAACCTAGTGGACGTGGCGAAATTCACGTTACGTTATTCTCATTCTCCACCGATAAGGACACCTATGGTGCCCAAAAAAGCGACGGCCGATTTTTCTTTTTCTTTTTTAACTTTTACAATAAATAAGAAAATTAAGAGAAAAAAAAATTCAAATTTGGGTGTTTTAGCCTAAGAAGTGAGGAGAGATGCTTTAAATAAAAGGAAAAGTTAATGAATATCCTAAACCCTAAATTCTAAACCCTTAATGAAAATCTTAAAAGGTATTGATTTCAGGAAAAAAAAAATTAGAAACTTTATGTTTAACTGTTTTTTTTTTCCCTTATATTTTATTTCCAAAAATAATTTCTACTTTTGAGACTAAAAAACTTAATTGGCAACTTAAAATAGACAAAAAAACAAAAACTGTTCTCCAAACTCAATTTATGAAGGAAATTGAAAACATGCAAAATGTTATTTATAATTTCTCATTTTCAAAAGTTAATAAAAACATGTATTTAATTTAATGAATCTGTCTCATTTAATGAGTTAGAATAAGAGTTCAAATCCTAGTAACATAGTATTTTCTATTTTATCTTTAAAAAACTTTCTTTTTTTAATTTCAGCTAACTAGACATGTTTTTATTTCAAAAATACGAAAAAAAAATTGTTCTTTCTTTATATTCTCCAAAATAAGTTTTTGAAAATAAAAAACTAAAATTGTTACTGTGGGACACAGGAATTCCAGTAAGGTATTTGCACCACATGTCATACCCATGGCCGAGAAGGTCATTACCGCGCCGAGGAGGCCACATGCTCAGACAGCAAGGCCACACCAGCGGCATGTGACCAGAGGAGGTCATACTGTAAAGAAAAAGTTTCGAGGAGGGGGTTAGTCCTGACAACTGAAGGGATGGTGGCTGCCATCACATTTAATGCATCCCACCAAACCTCCTAGCTACATTTATGTGGAGCAGACCCCTGAACAGTGTTGCTTTGGCTGCTACAACTCACAAGGGGTTTGGAAAAGTGTCTGATAGGACAAGCACTTAAGTAGTGGCCTGGATGGTCAACAAATGGAGGGCTAAGATCATCTAAAGGAAGCTATACAATGTAGGAGATCCCCCAGGGACAGGGGATCGAAAAATCTGTAGAGAAAACATTGTAGCATTAAGAACAGCAACTGTAACTAAATCTAAGAGAAATATATTCAAGAGCTACCCTTCCCGGACATTGCCGAGGAGGGATTTCAATGCACCACATTTGTCTATTCATTATTTCCCCTCGCTCTCTTGTCATTTTTAAGCCCATGGTCCGCTTCATTGAAACCTAGCTTTCTAGGCCACTCTCTACAAATTAGGCTCTTTGGGCCTTAATCCATTCGTTTTTTAGGCTTAAGAACCAAAACCCGCCCCTACGATTACCAAACATAAGCTTAAATTCTCAATTATACTTAATCAAGGTATCAAAGGTATAATAAATTTAACCTCATGACAAAGTCGTCGCATACTCTTCCTGAAATGTGAACCACTTGAAATTGTGTTGGTTTTTTCAGCTATGCGAATGCCATACAATTATCTTTCTTTGGATGGTTGTAGAATTAAAATCGATATTGACCTTTCATTCCAAGTGAAAGCAACAGCATATGTCAAAATTCCTAACCCTGTAGAACAAAAAAAATTAACCATGTTTTTTTTTTTTTTTTGAAAATACTAAGTATTTATAACACACACACAAAAAGGGAGAAGGAAGAAGATTTTTTAAAGAAACTTACAGTGGTGTATATCAAAATCAACCATGTTAGTGGTGAATATTGTATGCTTTCCAATCCAGACCCTGATTTTCCTCCCTCCTCTTTTTCTATCTCTTTATGATTTTAAAAAACAAACCAGATAGGAAACCAAAAACAAAGTGATTTTTAAGATTCATAATTAAAAAAAATTAATAATAATAATAATAATAATAATAATAATAATAATAATAATAATAATAATAATAATTGTGGGCCACAGGAATTCCAGTAAGGTGTTTGCGCCACGTGTCATACCCATGGCCAAGGAGGTCATTACCGCACCGAGGAGGCCACACACTCGGACAGCAAGTATAACACCCCGACCTAACTTTATAATTAAACTATGTGTTTAAGTTGTTAATTATTATTTGGGTCAGTTACTTTCTATAATTAATAGAAAAGTATTTGATAAACATATTATTTTATAATGCCTTTGAATAAGAATTGTAAAGATTTTAAATAATTAATGGCTATTTGTATTATATATATATATACACACACACACACTAAGTATGTACAAAATTATATTAAGTGGTTAAGTTATTAAATATATAGTTGTTGGTGTTTTATTAAGTGTTTAAGGTAAGGGTTTATGTGCCAAGTTATTTTATAGTATGGGTCTTTATAGAATATAAGCTTATAAGGGGGGTCGGGTGGTAAGTAATTTTTAAAATTTACAAGGGTGAGTCATCAGCCCTTTTTCCTTTATGCGTACACGTGCCCACCCAAAACTTTTTCCCTATCTTTCTTGGCTGCACCAGAAGGTTCAGCCCTCATTCTTCTTTCCCTATTCCTTTTTCTTTGTTCTTATCTCTTTCTTCTTCCCTTGTTCACACACAGCAGCACCTTATCTCTTCTTTGACTTTCTCAAAGAAACTAGAAGACTCAAGAAGCTCTCTCCCTCTTTCATACCCACAAGTCCAACACCAAAAGAAAGAAAAGCTTTCAACCCTTTCTCTCCCTCTCATAGCTACGGGTCCAGCAGCAAGGAAAAATGATTCTTTCAACTCTTTTCAAGCTCTTGTTCCCAACTTGAAGCTAGAGTGATTCTAGCTCTATCACTCCAAGAACCATGCCTAGAGTGTTACCAGTACCCAAGTCTAAGCTCCTTTGACTTTAGGCTCTTGGTTCCTCTGCTTTCAGGTAAGAGATAAGTTATATGAGCATTTGGTAAGTCATGAAGTTATTTTAAAGTGTATTGTGCATTAAAAGGTTTTCAATCAGAGATATGTCATATAATCATGCTTCAGACAATGATATGTTCGTGAGCTTTCAAAACCTTATGTATATAATTTAAGCATATTGATGTCATTACTAATTTCCACGAACATGATGTTTAAAGAAAACAATGGAAATGCTTTTATTGTGAAATGTTATGCAAACTATGAATTTCAGTATGAAGTATAAGTATGAAATTTTTTTGGGTTATGTCCTTTGGTAATCTAAACTTGGCCAGTAGGGTTTAATTACTAACTTTCCATGGAAAATGTTATCTGTTTGACCATTTAAAGTAGAGGAAATTGAGCTGCTCGTAACTCTAATCTAAATAAGGCCTTCTCTCTAATGTGTACGGGCAGCGGGGAGGAATAAAACCTTGAGGGGATGTGCCATCAGGCCTCCTAAAGAGGGCAATATCGTACACACGGGGGCACCCAAATGTGATGAGGCCTTTTCTGTTATGCGCATGCACCAAGTACAGACTTATCATATATGGACTAACCAATGTGTTATAAACAGCTATATTATGTTATTGATCATGAGAGAATGATTTTGTTTAAATGCATTATGAAAAGTTAAAAGCTCTCATGAAAAGAAGAAGTTTTTTATGTAAAGAAAAGTTGTTCTTTAAAGATAAGAGTTTTTGAAGTTTAGTTGTGCTTTAAAGGTAAAAAAGCTGATGAAAAAGTTTTAGTGTTCTGTAAAGATAAAGCTTCTGATGAAAGTACAAGTTTATGTTAAAAAGTTATCAAATATATGTTAAGTTTTATGATTATGAAAGTTATAATATTTTATTAGAATAAGTTTATAAATAAAAGTTTTCTTATTCGTTAATATGTTTCTGGTTTAAGACAAAGTTACCAATCATCTGATTTAAGTTAAAAAGATTATTCCGTAACAAGAATATATATATACATACATATATATATATATATATATGTATGTATGTATGTATATGATTTTAAACGATCAATATTATATTTGGTGACTTTGTAAAAAATGAAAGAAATTCAATCCGAAAGGTTTTGGTAATATTATTCTGATAAGAAAAAGGAGAACAATTATTTTCCTATGAAGAGCGTATAAGTTTTTATTATAAACAGTATAAAATACTATGCATGAAAGGATGTTCTTCTATCTAAATATTTATAACATGAAATGATTTGATTTACATGCATTCTTATTAAATTCTTATGTATCTTACCCTTACTGAGCTGTGTTAGCTCACCCCTTCCACTCTTTCAGTTAGCAGGTTTTATTTTGGAGCAGATGGAGCCTTAGTCGAGTTTTGGAAAGAGCTTGTTTTAGTTTTATATGTATAGATCCTAAATTAGCAATTTGATGTTTAGATTTGTAGTATAGTGTATTTTAGGATCTAATGAAAGTTGTGCACCTTAAAGTATTAAAAGATGTATTATGTGAAAGTGTGGACATTGAATGATTGGTGGATTATGTTATTCTTGGGTACAGTGTAGATGCTGTAATGGTCAAATGAAAAATTATATCATTTAAGTAAAGAAACAAGAATGATAAGAAAGAGGGAAACTTTTGTAAAATTTTTGAAAAAGTTAAGTTGGTTCTTGTTAATATCAGCTTTAAGCTTGATATTAGCATGCCGATCATGGTCACAAATCTGGGTATCGGGTTTGGGGTGTTACAGCAAGGCCACACCAGTGGCACGTGACCAGAGGAGGTTGTACTGTAGAGAAAGAGCTTTGGGAAAAGAGTTAGTCCTGACATGACTAAAAGGATGGTGGCTGCCACCAAATTTAATGCATCCCAGCAAACCTCTAAGTTGCATTTATGTGGAGCAGACCCTTGAATAATGATGCCTTAGCTGCCACAACTCACAAGGGGCTTGAGAATGTGTCTGATGGGACAAGCACTTAAGTAGTGGCTTGGATGGTCAACAAATGGAGGGCTAAGATTATCTAAAGGGAGCTATATAATGTAGGAGATCCCCCAGGGACAAGGGATCGAAAAATCTGTAGAGAAAACACTGTAACATTAAGAACAACATCTGTAATTAAATTTAAGAGAAATATATTCAAGAGCTACCCTCCTCGGACATTGCCGAGGAGGGATTTCAGTGCACCACATTTGTCTATTCAATGTTTTCCCTCGCTCTCTTGTTATTTTTAAGCCCATGAAGGGCATTGTCCGCTTCATTGAAGCCTTGCTTTTAGCCCACTCTTTACAAATTCATTGTTTTGGGCTCTTTGAGCCTTAATTCATTTGTCATTTGGGCTTTAGAACCAAAAGTCGCCTCTACAATTGGTGCCGTCTATAGGAATTGCTTGAGCTTTGGTGAGGTCAGCGTTTAGCTATGACGAAGTCAGGTTCTGACCGGGAAGAATCCATTAGCTCCCAGCACTAGGATCATTTCATAAACCTTGAGCGTAGGAGAGATCGTGAAGTCAGTGTACAGACTACTCAAACTAGTAGGAGTCAGTCTCAAGGTGGGAATCACATCTCTCGCGAAGGGAATAGTAAGAGCCTGTAAAGGGAGATAGACCATTTACGAAGAAAACTACGCCGCAAGCAACGCAGAGGAACTCCTTTGAATCCTGACCATTCTTCTTGTAATGATAGCGATGGTAGCTACCGGCCTAAGTCAAGGACTCCTCCCAGTAAGACTTTCTTGTATGACAAGAAACACCACAGTAGACGGAGAGGGAAAGCCTTGTCTCACAAAGGCCTGGGCAACAATGCCATGAGCAAGGCCCTGAGCCAGATCTCCAAGTTACCTTTTACCCATAGAATAGAAGTAGGAAGACTTCCTCGATGATTTACCCAACCAATGTTCACCATGTATAATGGACGGACGGACCCTATGGAGCATGTTAGCCACTTCAACTAGAGAATGGCTGTCAACTCGAAGAATGAGACCCTGAAGTGCAAGGTGTTCCCATCCAGTTTGGGGACTGTGGCGATGAGATGGTTTAACGGTCTGAGGGAAGGCTCCATCAACTCCTTTAAAGAACTTACGAAAGCCTTTGGCTCTCATTTTGTGACTTGTAGCAAAGTTCCTCAGCCTTTGGACTCCCAGCTGTCTATGGCTATGCAAGCGGGGGAAACCCTGAAAACATATTCTGATAGGTACTAGGAAATGTTCAACAAAATAGACGAGGACTTTGACGACGTGGTGATAAGGACTTTTAAGGTCAGCTTGCCCATCGAGCACGGTTTAAGGAAGTCTCTGACTAGGAAACCAATTGGGAGCATCTGTCAGCTTATGGACTGCATTGATGAGTATAAATGGGTTGAAGAGGACCAACAGCAGGGGAAGGGAAAGGCTAAGGTGGTCTCTTAAGATAGAAGGGATTTCAGGCTGGACAGATACAATAACAACCGACCTCAGAGAGATTTATGGGGCATTCAGGATCTGCTACCCCTCAGGTGGTTACAACTATGTTTCGAGAGCCGGTACACCAAATTATGGAGAAGATCAAGAATGAGCCATACTTTCAATGGCCAAATAGGATGGGGGGAGACCTCATGTAGCGTAACCAAAACCTTCATTCCCAGTACCACCAGAAGCGAGGGCACACGATTAAGGATTGCAGGACTAAGCAGGAAAGCTGAGGCAATTCCTATACCAGCCCCACGGGCAGGATGGTTAGACAGGGACGGGGGCTCAGAAGGATGCTCCTACAAGGCTCCCTTAAGGTACAATCAGTGTCATCCTCGTTGTTCCAGGCAGCATTGTTTCTCTGCCGTCCAGGGTAATGTCCGTGGCTCAACCATCTGCAGAGGGCTTGTCCCCCAATCCGAAGAGAAGCAAAATGGAGACCAAGCAGGCTTTGAGCTTCTCAGATAAGGATAAGGTTGGAACTTTGCAGCCATATAATGACACTGTAATGGTCACTCTCAGGATAGGTGGGTACGATGTCAAGAGAGAGTTGGTGGATCAAGGTAGCGGCGTAGAGATCATATATCCCGACCTCTTTAGGGGGGCTAAGGCTGAGGTATGAAGACCTAACCTGCTATGATTCCTCTCTAATAAGGTTCAATGGGAATATTGTCTTTCCGAAAGGCCAAATCTGACTGCTTGTTCAGACATGGACAAAGGTTGTAGAGGTAAACTTTATCGTGGTAAATGCCTACTCCCCCTACACTGCTATTGTGGGAAGGCCTTGGCTTCAAGCCATGGGAGCCGTACCTTCCACCCTACACTTAAAGGTGAAGTACCTGTCTGAGGATTGGGTTTGGGAGTTGGTGGGGAGCCAATCTATGGCCAAGCAATTTATGGTGGCCACAATCAGACATCAAACCGAGGGCAAGTCCTCAGCCTCTACGAGGCAGGACCTAGCAATCAAAGGTGCCAGTGCTGTCCATAGAGGTAGAGGAAGAATGGGCAAAATGCGATCAATTGGAAAAAGTTATCATCGACGACGACAAGGAGAGAGACTTTCAGGTCGGAGCCCAGTTGCCTCCTTGGGAGAGGTAGGAGCTGATAGACTTCCTTGTAAAGAATATTGATTTGTTTGCTTGGAATGCCTACGAGACCCTGAGGGTGGATCCAGATTTCATTTGCCACCATTTAAACATCAATCCATCTGCCATCCCCAAGAAGCAACCGCCTCAGCGCTCATCTAGGGAACACTCTGACACTGTCAAGGCAGAACTGCTTAAGCTCAAGCAAGCCAAGGCCATAAAGGAGGTATTCTACATCGAGTGGCTGGCCAACACAGTGGTGTGAAAAAGAAAACTGGGAAATGGCGAGTATGAGTAGACTTTACAGATTTGAACAAAGCTTGCCCAAAAGTCCCTTTCCCTTGGCCTCGGATAGATCAATTGGTAGACGCGACGATAGGCCATCTTCAGATGAGCTTTTTGGACACCTTCGAAGGTTACCACCAGATACCCTTAGCTCTGAACGATTAGGAAAAGACTGTTTTCCCTACGCCCACTGGGAACCATTACAAAGTAATGCTCTTTGGATTGAAAAACGTAGGGTCTACCTACCAAAAAATGATGATTAGAATGTTTAAACCCTATTTGGGCAAGAATATTGAGGTGTACATAAAAGATATGGTGGTAAAGAGCAAAGTAGAGTCCGAGCATCTAGATGACCTCAGGAATATCTTTGAAATACTGAGAAAGCACAAGCTGTGCCTTAACATCACAAAATGTTCATTTGGTGTAGGTTCTGGCAAGTTCTTGGGTTATATGGTCACCCACCGCAGAATAGAGGTTGATATTAATCAGATTAGGGCGATTAACGAGCTACAGCCTCCTTAGAATCCCAAGAAGATCTAGAAGTTGACAGGAATGACTACCGCCTTGAATCGACTCATTTTTTGATCAGCGGACAGGTGCAGGCCATTCTTCTAGTTACTACATAAGTGGAAAGGATTTGAATGCACAAAGGAATACTCCTCAGACTTCCAACAGCTGAAGGAATATCTTTCCCGACCACCTATTATGTCCAAGCCTGAGGAACAGGATGTCCTATTTGCCTACACTGTTGTAGCCACACATGCGGTAAGTTTGGTATTGATACGAATAGATGACGGGGTGCAGAGACTAGTTTATTATGTGAGCAAATCACTACATGAGACAAAAGTCCGCTATCTACCACTGGAGAAGGCCATCTTGACAATCGTACATACTACATGGAAGCTCCCACATTACTTCCAAGCTTACATTGTTGTGGTTCTAACCCAATTCCCTTTTCGATCACTGCTTCGAAAGGCTGATTACACAGGGAGGGTCGCAAAATGGAGGACGATCCTGGGGGCTTTTGATATTAAGTACATGCCTCGTACTTCTATAAAGAGCCAAGTCCTTGTAGATCTGGTGGCTAAGTTTGTTGAGCCTTCATTTAAAGAAAAGAATGAGAGGCCAAGCACGGATGGAAAATCAGTTGAGATGATCTCCTTATAAGAACCTCTACCTTGGAAGGTGTATGTTAATGGCGTGGCAAACTAAAAGGGATCAAGAGTGGGGCTAGTAATGGTGTCTCCTAAAAGGATTATCATTGAGAAATTCTCAAGACTGGGCTTCTCGGCCACGAACAATGAGGCCGAGTACGAGACTTTGTTGGAAGGGATAGCTATGGTTCAAAAAATGGGAGGAAAGGTAGTGAAGATATTTTCAGACTCGAGGTTGGTTGTGGGCCAAGTAAAGGGAGAACTAGAAGCCAGAGATGTGAGAATGCAAGAGTACCTACACTAGGCTGGGCACTTGCAATTAGGATTCGACTTTTTTTTTTCTTGCACCAAATCCCTAGAAGTAGAAATACGCACGCTGATTCCCTTGCCACTCTTGCAACCTCCTCAGTACAGAGTCTGCCTCGAGTGATCCTAGTTGAGGATCTATGCAATCCTACCAGGGTGGAGAGGGAAAAGGTCTAGATCCAATTGTCCTATTTCTTAAGGATGACATCTTGCCCGAGGAGAAGGGGGTGGCTGACAAAGTACAAAGATAGGCTCCTCGATTTTGGCTGTCCAATGGCCAAAAGCTATACAAACGCTCATATTCGGGACCATATTTGTTATACATCCATCCTGAAGCAGTGGAGCTACTCCTAGAAGAATTGCATGAATGAATTTGTGGGAACCATATAGGAGGCAGGTCCTTGTCCCACTGGGCCCTTACTCAAGGGTATTGGTGGCCTAATATGCAAAGAGAAATACAAGTGTACGAGAAGAAGTGTGACCAATGTCAGAGATTTGCTCCTAACATTCATCAACCAAAGGGCGTTCTCAATCCTCTGTTTAGCCCATGGCCTTTTGCTCAATGGAGCTTGGACATTGTGGGGCCCTTCCCCAAGGCAGCAGGAAACAGGAGATGGCTTTTGGTCGGCATTGATTACTTTACCAAATGGGTTAAAGCTGAGTCACTGGCAAACATTAGGGATATGGATGCCAAGAGGTTTGTCTGGAAGAACATTGTCACTCGGTTTGGGATCCCTCATGCCCTTATCTCGGATATCAAACTTTAATTTGATAGCAAGGCTTTCAGAAGATATTGCTATGAGTTGGGTATCACGAATAGGTATTCCATTCCAGCTTACCCCTAGGGGAATGGGCAGACCAAGGCTGTCAACAAGGTTATAGTGAATGGACTCAAGAAGAGCTTGGATGAGGCAAAGGATAAGTGGGTGGACGAGCTTCCACATGTTCTCTGGATATATCGGACTACCCTTCTTAGGTCGACGGGGGAGACACCCTTTTTATTGACTTACATGGCCGAGGCTGTGATTCCTTTATAGACCGAATTCCCAATGCTGAGGACTAGCTTGTTCGCTCCAGACAATAACAACCACCTATTAGAAAAGAGCATAGATCTAATCGAGGAGCGAAGAGAAAGTGCCATGGTTCAATTAGCATACTATTAGCAGAAGCTCAAAAAGGGATATGATTCAAGTATAAAGTTAAGACCATTGGCCCCTGGGGACTTGATATTGAGAAAGGTTGTGGGAATTGCAAAAAATCCAGCATAGGGAAAGTTAGGGCCCAATTGGGAGGGGCTATACCATATCACCTCGATAGTAGGCATAGGTGCATGCTTCCTAAAGGACCTAAACAAAAAGGTTGTACCATAACCCTGGAATGTAAATAACCTGCGAATGTACGATTATTAATGAAAGGCAGCTCTGCCAAGTTTTCAGTTATAACCTTATGTGTTGCATTAATTACTTATGGGAATATTAAACAGAATCTTGGTTATGTCTGACTCCTCAGACCGTATACCTTGGGTAAATTAATATTCTTGGCTACTTGTTTAAGTATTAAACAGAACCTTGGCCATGTCTGGCTTATCGGACCACATGCTTTGGGTGAATTAATATTTCACATTATTTCTCTAAATGTTAAATAGAACCTTGGTTATGACTGGCTCCTCAGACCATATGCCTTGGGTAAATTAACACTCTCCATTATTTCTCTAAGTATTTTATAAAACCTTGGCCATGTCTGGCACCGCGGACCACATGTCTTGGGTAAATTAATACTTCACGTTATTTCTCTAAGAGTTAAACAGAATATTGGCCATGTTTGACTCCTCAGACTACATGCCTTAGGCAAATTAATACTCTCCATTATTTCTCTAAGTGTTAAACAGAACATTGGCCATGTCTAGCTCCTCAGACCACATGTCTTGGGTAAATTAACACTCTACATTATTTCTCTAAGTATTAAATAGAACATTGGCTATGTTTGACTCCACGGACCACATGCCTTGGGTAAATTAATACTTCACGTTATTTCTCTAAGTGTTAAACAAAACCTTGGCCATGTCTGGCTCCTCAGACCACATGCCTTGGGAAATTAACACTCTCCATTATTTCTCTAAGTATTAAATAGAACATTGGCCATGTCTAGCTCCTCAACCACATGCCTTGGGTAAAATAATACTTCACGTTATTTCTCTAAGTGTTAAACAGAACATTGGCCATGTCTGGCTCCTCAAACCACATGCCTTGGGTAAATTAACACTCTCCATTATTTCTTTAAGTATTAAACAGAACATTGGCCATGTTTGGCTCCTCGGACCACATGCCTTGAGTAAATTAATATTTCACATTATTTCTCTAAGTATTAAAAAGAACCTTGGCCATATATGGCTCCTCGGACCACATACCTAGGGTAAATTAATACTTCACATTATTTCTCTAACTATTAAACAGAACCTTAGCCCTGTCTAGCTCCTCAGAACACATGCCTTGGGTAAATTACCACTCTCCATTATTTCTCTAAGTATTAAATAAAACCTTGGACATGTATGGCTCCTCGGACCACATGTCTTGGGTAAATTAATACTTCATGTTATTTTTCTAAGTGTTAAATAGAACATTGGCTATGCCTGGTTCCTCAGACCACATGCCTTGGGTAAATCAACAGTCCCCATTATTTCTCTAAGTATTAAACAGAACCTTGGTTATATCTGGCTCCTCAGATTACATGCCCTGGGTAAATTAACACTCTCCACTATTTCTCTAAGTGTTTTATTTCTCTCTAAAAGACTTAGACCCCCCTTGTTGAGTACATAATTTTCGATACAAACACACAGTCTTTTTCTTTTTTCTCTCATTGTTTATATGGAAGCAATTCATTTAAGTTAAGAACCATTCATTGCCATTAAGCTTTTGTTAAGGTATGGGTATTTACCCTTAGAAGCATCATCAATTTGAAATCTCAGCAAAAGATAAAACAATAACTGCAGCAACCATAGATACATATTGCAAGGAAATAAAGATTCATGAAGCGGAAATTGATATCTTTTCATTGAACAAAAAGGTGTACATTATAGACAATGGCAAACTGCCACTACAAAAGAAAGACTACAGAAAGAAAGACTACAAAGGAAAAAGTACAAAAGAAAAACTACAAAAGGGAAGTTGCAAAGAAAAAGAGAAATAAAATCCTAAAACTAAGCCTTGGCCTTGGGAGGGGGGTCTTCCTTGCTACCCGGTTAAGAGGAAGGTTGGTCAACAGCCTTGGGGTCAGCCTCCTTAAATTGGACTCAGCCTCCTTCGCCTTGGAAGCAGCATCCTTGGCCTTGAGGTCAGGCTTCTTCGGTTTGGTCTCAGCCTCCTTTTCTTTGTAAGTAACATCCTTGACCTTGGAAACGACATCCTTGGTCTCAGCCTCCTTTGCTTTGGCCATTGACAGGGGCTTGGCCTTCTTGCCCTTGCCCTTATCCTTGGCCACCTCAGCCCCCTGACCTTGGTCACCAGCTTGGCCAAGCCTTTTGGAGACCTCGGGAGGGGGAAGAGAGGCCTAGATGATAAAAGGCTGTTCAGAGGAGCAGCAGGAGATAGGAGTGCAGTTGGGACTTCACAAATTTTCGGAGGATAGTAGACATTCCTAGCCTACCTCCACTCTGAGGCAACAGGGACTCCTGTAACGTTGAGGGCCTCCATCCACACTTCCTTGCAATAGTCTCTACAAACCTCGGCCAGCTCCTCCGCTAGACGGACCTCGGTTTCTTGCACCCCAAGGTCGTAGGATGCTTGTTTCGAGGCCTCTGCGGCTTCCTTGACCACCCGAGCAGCGGCCTTGGCTCTCTCCAACTTTGCCTTCAACTCCAAGACTTGCTGCTTTGTTGTGGCCAGCTTTATCTCGGTATTATAGAGCTTTTTACATTAGTTCTTAGCCTAGTCCTGGGTATTCTTCAGGCTAGCCTTGGCGCTCCTTCGCTCCCTCTCCTCGGCTGTCAGCTTCATCATGAGCTCCTTGTTCTTTTACTCAACGGCGCCTAGGGCCTTGTTGGTCTCGGCGCAAAGGTTGGCCTCGACCTCGGCCTCATTACGGGCATCATTCACCCATTCCTTGGCCACAAAAATGTCCTAGATAGCCTGTACATGAACAACAAAGAAATACATTAAAAAAAATGTAAAAACGCCCTCAATGAGGTATGCTAAGGAGCTTACCAGGGCTAGGTCCTTCTTTATGGACAAGAAGAGGTTGGTTGTCTCATATGCTTCAAGGTGGCCATGTCCTTTGGTAAAAGAAAAGGCTGCTCTAGAGCCTCAGCCAGGTAGTGGGCATGCCCTTTCTAGAACTCCCTGATGGTAGAGTTCCATGGAATGGCTGCCCCATCTAGCTCCAACTGAGGGGCCTAGGTGGGATGTTGGTGGCGCACCTCGGCCACACTCTAGTCCTCCCTACTCTCCACCGAGAAGGCCCGCCCCTTGTTTTGGGCTATCTTCTATTGCTTTAACTCCTTTTAGGGGACCACCTCCCCCTCCTCAACTACCTCATTCCCCTTCGTTTTCTTCTTTAAGCTGGGCATGAGAAGCAAGTTAACTGCAGAAGGAGAAAGGGGGGGGGGGGGAAAGCAAGGAGAGGTTAGAACCTTAAGATTTCCTTCTTCTCAAGACCCTTAGCCTATTCCGCGAGGAGCTCCTTCAATCTCAAGTGATGGGCGCGAGGAGGTTGTCTCTTCCCTTAGAGTCGCTACCTCATGGGGCGAACGACGGAAGGGTAGCTCAACTGGCGAGAGGTCTTTTCGGGCTAAGAAAGCGGGCACCAAGACATCTATCTTGGCTAGCCGAGGATCGCCTACTCTTATCACGTGGCCGACGTCCTAGAACTTGTTCGACAGAGGCTCGAAGTCAAGGATGAGGTGGACAACTCTCAATTGCCTGTCTTCACTCACAAACACTTCAGACCTCAGCACCTTGTTAAGGCCCGCGACGTTGACGAGGTTGAGGTTGGCAGCTATGTGTCTTTTATCTACAAAAACATCCGAGAAGCAAAACCACGGTCAGGATAACGAAGTTATCCGTCAGAAGTAAACAAAATGCTAAAAGAAAGAAGAAAGCAGAGAAATCACAAAGCTAATGCCCATTTTAAAAAAGAAAAAAAAAAGAAAAAAAAAGAAAAAAAAAAGGAAACCTAAACCTAGGGTACCCCACCTGGCTCTCCCTCCCGGACTGGGCAATGAAAACTGTTGTGCCATTCCCCCGAGACTATTAAAAAGTCATCCTTCATGCCCTTGTTGGATTTGGGGAGGCACGAGACAAGCCTGACGACGAAGGATCTAGACTTAAGGTAATACCCTGAGTCTGTAAGCAAGTGGCACTCGTACATCCAAACGACATCGTGCCAGGTGAGGTATAGCCCCATTTGCTCGTTGAGAGCATCCACAATACCCAGAAGCCTAAAAAGGTTGGGCGCGCATTGGTGAGGACACAGCCTATGGGCGATTAAATAATCTCTGGTTACCCTGCCCATGGGAAGTGTCATTCCCCTTTCTATGAAGGCAATCAAGGGAATGACGACCTCCTTTTCGTTCCTATGGGTAAGCACCTGACCCGGAGCACTATACCACAAGGAAACTCCCTGGGGAATGTGATATTTAGCCCTAAATCCTTCCATACTGGTGGGGGAGTCTACAGGTGAGCGAGTCTAAACATCTAAGCAAGCTAAAGGGAAGTGAGAGAAATTTTTTTGAGGAAGAAACGAAAAGTAGAAGGTCGAGGAGACTGGCAGAGGAGAAAATAGCCTAAGAACTAAGGAACTTACGAAAATAAGGGCAAGGTCACTTCAGGGGACTTCTTGAAGGTTTGAAGATTTGGGAAGTCTTGAAAAGCTTAAGAGTTTGGGAAGCCTTGGGAATTCGAAGATTTGTAAAGTGGGAAAAATAAACTCTCCAGGTGTCTTATATAGGAGGCGGAACTGGGTGGGAGTTATCTCGCCCAAAATTCAAAGGGAAACACCAGCCGTAGGATCTCCATCTCACCATAGGATGTAAGGAACAAGGCGCCGCCTGGAACATTTAATGAGACATTGCAGACTCCGAAGTGTCAGGAACAGTTACAGGACATGCGAAGTGACACTTTCACGTGTGGAAGTCAATGAAATGTTCTGAGTTAATTATTCAAAGTCAAAACCTCATTTTCCTCCTCAGATAGGAGGAGGAAAACCAAAGTTTTGAGGGAGGAGGAAAACCAAAGTTTTGAAGGGCTATTGTGGGGCACAGGAATTCCAGTAAGGTGTTTGCGCCACGTGTCATACCCATGGCTGAGTAGGTCATTACCACGCCGAGGAGGCCATAGGCTCAGACAGCAAGGCCACGCCAGTGGCACATGACTAGAGGAGGTTGTACTGTAGAGAAAGAGCTTCGAGGAGGGGGTTAATCCTGACATGACTGAAAGGATGGTGGCTGCCACCACATTTAATGCGTCCCACCAAACCTCCTAGCTGCATTTATGTGGAGCAGACCCTTGAACAGTGCTGTCTTGGCTGCAACAACTCACAAGGGGTTTGGGAAGATGTCTGATGAGACAAGCACTCAAGTAATAGCCTGGATGGTCAACAAATGGAGGGCCAAGATCATCTAAAGGGAGCTATATAATGTAGGAGATCCCCCCAAGGACAAGGGATATGAAAATCTGTAGAGAAAACACTGTAGCATTAAAAATAGCAACTGTAATTAAATTTAAGAGAAATATATTCAAGAGCTACCCTCCTCGGACATTGCCGAGGAGGGATTTCAGTGCACCACATTTGTCTATTCATTGTTTCCCCTCGCTTTCTTGTCATTTTTAAGCCCATGGAGGGTGTTGTCCGCTTCATTCAAGCCTAGCTTTTTAGCCCACTTTCTACAAATTCATTGTGTTGGGCTCTTTGGGCCTTATTCCATTCGTCTTTTGGGCTTAAGAACCAAAACCCGCCCCTATAACAACAACAACAACAACAACAACAACAACAACAACAACAACAACAACAACAATAATAATAATAATAATAAATATGTAAAATTACACTGATTCAATGAATTTTTCCCTATAAATTGCTTTGATCATATGTGTCATAAATTTTTCCAACAAGAGTCATTGTAAATGCAGAAAACATTTTCACAAAAAAACCATTAAAATAAATAAACTCATAAAATTAATGAAAATAAAGAGAAAGAGAGAGAGAGCACTAGCAATAGCTCGAAGAAAGTACTTGCTTGTCAATAGCAATGAGCAACGGTGCAACCGTGCATTGGGTGACAGATAGTTGAGTTTTGGTCTTGGGTTTATTATGCTTTATAGGACATAAAACAATTTACCCCATGCAAAACACTATTTTTAGGTCAAACTGAAAATATTTTCATTTTCAATCAAGCCAAACACAAGGAAATGGGGAAAAATTTTTCAAGTAAACATTTTACACCAAAAGAAATGTTGTTCGAATTTTATTTTATTCTTTCTATTAAAAATTGTGCCTAGTATAATTCCAGGACAAAATGGGCAAATGCCCTTTTCGTGCAAAAAAAGTGACATTTTGCCCCCTTTCCCAAACTAATTAGGGAAATGCCTCTCTTTTGTAACTTGATTTTCTAAAAATTAAGTTTAGAAAAAAAAATTTCTAGAGCTCTATAGCGGCGTTTTAAGGATCCTATAATGACATTTTAAGGATCTATAGTGGCGTTTTGAAACTCAAGTTATAGGAAAATTTTTATTTTTATTTTTTAACCTATAACTCGAGTTCATGGAGCTCGAGTTCCAAAATGCCACTATAGATTCTGAAAACGTTACTATAGGCTCCTTAAAAACATCACTATAGGGCTTAACTCGATTTTGAGAAAAATTGAGTTTCAAAAGAGGGGTATTTCTCTAATTAGTTTGGAAAATAGGGCAAAATGCTGGATTGTTTTTTTCAAAAGAGCATAGGCCAATTTTGTCCTATAATTCCATTCCTCAATCCCCAAAGTCCTAGAATGCTATATGTCTATAATTCTCCCTAATCACAATGTAAAAAAAATAATAAATAAATAAAATAGAATAACATATCTTGAA
Source organism: Lithocarpus polystachyus (assembly GCA_033629205.1). NCBI lineage: Eukaryota > Viridiplantae > Streptophyta > Magnoliopsida > Fagales > Fagaceae > Lithocarpus > Lithocarpus polystachyus. Next base: position 41,628,455 of record CM066165.1, on the reverse strand, counting down.
TCCATTGACTCAACTAAAATATGACTTTATCCACCACAATCACAAAATAAATATCCACAACAAAATCACAATGTCCTCCTTTCATTTCTTCCTCTAAAAACCAATCAATTCCCTCAAGTTCGACATTAATTTCCTACTCTTTGGATCATACCTATATTAGGGCTCGTTTGGTTGTATGAGTGAAAAAGTGGGAGAATAAAAAATGGAGAGGAAATAGAAAAATGGAAGGATAAAATAAATTTAGGTTTTTTCCATTTGTGTTTAGTTGGGAGGATGGAAAGATAGAAAAATGAAGAATTTATTTGTTCGGTTGAGAAGTAAAATGAGAGAATAAAAATTGAAATTGATATAAATTTACAGTTATGTCCCTATTAAAAAAAAGTAATACATATTTTTATTAAAAAAAAATATGTACGATTGTATTTTATACATTAAAAAAATAATAGACAAGAAGTTCAAGAACCCGAAATTATTTTATTAAAAAAAAAACCCAACTAAACTGTTTGAGAAAAGAAACACTCTGCACATGCTAAACGAAAAGAAAAAAAAAAGTACATAAAAGAAGAAGAAAAAAAAAAAAAAAAAAGAAGGTAAAAAACTGAAGAAAGGATAAGCACGAAGAAAAAAGAAAGAAAGAGAGCTTTGTACGTTGAAAAGTAAATGCAAAAGAAACATAGAAGAAAATGACATAAATGTTAAGAAGTTTTGAACGTTGGCCTGGGCAATTTTGTCCAAAACATTGTCACACATTTTCACTTCGAGTTGGAGTGATTCAATTTTAGAGGGCCCAGAGAGAAATCTTCCGGTCCCTATTATTTTTCCTCTTATCTCTCCCCTCTCAACCAAACACATCAATTACTCATTTTCTCTCCTATTTTCTCCCTTATATTTTCTATCTATCCTATTTTTAACCCAACCAAACACATCCAAGATCGGTTCATGACTGAATATTGATTGGCTTGGTCCAGTTTTGAAAATAATACAAATTGATCTCCTTGTTGAATGAGTGTGAAAAGTATTCAACCTAGTCAAACTCAACTAAACATGGATCATAATCATTCAAATGGACCACTATAACTAACCTAAAGACAGTAAAGAGTAATACTTCATATATATGACTCTCAAAATCCTAGAGTAATAGATCGACATAATTTTAGTTTGCCATATTAGAAAACAATTCACTTTATTATAAGGCTAAAAATACACTTTACACCCTCCACATTTGGTACCAATTCTAAATCGATCTCAAGAGTTTCAAGATTTACAATGTTCACACTATTATAATAGTGCCATTATTTTATTTATAGATACAATAGAATTTAAATTTAAGACACTTTTTGGCTTCTGATATAGGCAGGGTTTGAATCTATCTTATATTTAATAATAAGAAAATTTGTCAATTAGTGAAATGAAATTCACTAATAGAAATTAAGAACAACAGTTTTTTTTTTAATGTTGTATATTATGTTCCTTAATTATATTTGTAGGGATGGGTCCCTAAAAGGTTTAGTGGGCCAATGAGACTAGCTGTGCAATGGTAAAGTTTCACTCCAAGGACTATTGACCAATAGGGCAATCGAGGAAGAAGATATTACCTAGAAAGCAACTCAAGGAGCTAGGAAAGGTAGCACGCAATCTAAGTAATACTCAGCTCCACATAAATTAGGTATTCCCACCTAATACAAGCAACATTAAATGTTAAATGATCACCCTAAATAGTGCTTTATACTCCAAAAGTCCATTTTCATCATCAAAAAGATGGGAGAGGACACTTGATGGGATAAGCACCTTCTGACATCCAAGTAACCCACTATTGAAGGGGACGAACTAAGTGCATATATAGGGCCTTTTCCCACACTTAAAAGGGGATTTTTGGAGAAAAAATGAAAAGAGCGAGCGAAGAATTTTTAGAGAGTATTGTATCTATCTAACCTTTCTTGTAACCTCAGCAATCGTGTATTCGGGTTTACAAATTAGGGAAGTGTTCATTCATATTTTGATTTTTACTTAAAATTAAATCTTACATGGAAAGATTAAGAGCACCATCATCAATGCTTTTATAATATTTTTTTTTTAAAGGGAAAATTTAGGTACAACAAAATTTTTTTTTTAGGTTGAGCATTCAGGTGCTATTTCTTAGATTCTTTTTTTAAAATTTAGTCAAATGACTATACTTAACTAAAAATACACTTTTATTCTTGTTAAATGGCTGAATCTTAAAAAGAGAACTTAAAGAATAACACCGAAATAGTGTACTTAAGTTTTGCCCAATAAAAAAATGTCATGTTAAGTTGTTAATAGGTACTCCTAGGTAAATTGTTAATAAATTATTTTAGAAAAATTTTGACAAAACTTATATGAAAATAGAAAAAGCTATCAAAATATTAATTGATTTTTTTATTTTTCCATAAAAACTTATCTAAAATAGTTCAAGAATAAATGTCCTTAAGGTATTCGTTAATATTTCCCATTAAAAAAAAAACACATTTTAGGCTATCAAGTTCAAAATTTACTTATATCAAACTATGTAAATTTGTGTAAAATTCATTATTATTATTATAGTAATCGTGTAAATTTACAATGCACCGTTTATTTTGAATTTAATTTTTTTTATTTTTTATTAATGATCTCAAGAATGAAAGAGTAGTAATCATTATAAGTGAAGGAAGATAAACAATTTTAAAAATTCAATAAAATTAATATTTTAAAAAAATGTAGTATAAAATAAATAATTTGAAATGTAGTGTTTTGAAAAAAAAAATTATATGTAAAAAAGTAAACTCTTATATTAAAATAAAAATGGTAAAATGAATTTATGGATGAGTGAAACTCTTTAATAAAGACTTTTAGTCAGAGTTTGTTATGGCGTTCCACGGCACAGTTTATTATATATTTTGCTATCAGAACCGTGTAGGGCACGTGGCGAGCACAAGATTGCTACATCGTACGTGGGGGTACTTGTTGGGGGAAGGTTCGGAGTTTCGACAACTTCATTATTGACTCCAAAACTTGTTGAAGGCATGGATTTTGCATTGCATGGCCATAGTCCTTTCGGGTATTTTCTGAGAAATGTTGGATTTTTATTCCATTATTATTTAATTAAATTTATTATTGTTTATTATAATATACACAATTTGATCGGATAGATGAACTTAATTAAAATAAGCCTTGAAATATTGAAAAAATATCTAACTAATATATTTAATAAAAAAAGTCACTTTCACCCTAACCGTTTATTTATGAGATAATTTATAATTTTACAAAAAAATATTTTATTTAAAATAAACTGAGCATAAAATACCCTTGACGGGAATTATAAATGACCCAATAGTACTCAAAGGAGAAAAGGTGCAGATGTCTCAATATTAAAGGGACAAAGTGTAATTTATCATATATTTAAAATATTCAAATGCTATAACGATTTCTTATAAGAGTGAGGGTATGGTCCAATGTATCCAGTGTATTGGATTTGTTGAGATGGTGACATATGTCAAAAAGTGAACATATGTTATTATATTTACACCCTTTATTAAAATCTTGTCACATAATATTTTCTTTAGATGATATAATAAATTACTTATAAACATCCCATAAAAAAAAAAAAAAACTTATAAACAAATACAATCATAATAAATACCTATTAATAAATATCATAATTATCAATTTTCATATTAAGAAAAAAAACATAGAGAATATTACATTTTTGTTTAACTTTAATGTATATTACAAAGTTAATAGTAATAAAATATTTCTGTACATAATTAACAACTTTTATGGTTTTGAATGTCGGGTTTGTAGTACTATTGTTAACTAATTGGTAATTAATGCAATATACAGGAAAGTTCAAAAAAAAATTATCTATGTTTTAATTATTCTCTAAATATGAAAGTTGATAGTCATCATATTTATTGATAAGTATTTATTATTGTAAGGACGCAATTTGAACACCTAGCCCACGAGTTGGATGGACTTCGATCCAAAAAGCCCAAAACAATGAATTTGTAGAGAGTGGGTCAAAAAACTGAGTTTTAATGAATTAAACAGCAATCAAAGCATATCCATGCTACAAGATGATATAGATATGTTAGTTTAACTTTAAAGAAAATCGTCCTCGGCACAATCCGAGGAGACCAGTCCTTATATATTTTCTCAAGTATCAACTCTTAATTACTACAGTCCTTCTTTCTTGATTTTCCGATCTCCCTCTCCTCAGTGCTCACTTCTTCTTTTATACTTTTTTTTCTTTTCATCTTCACCCTCTACGTGCAGGTCAGATGGTTGGTATTGATACTTGTCACATTAGCATCTTCCTGAAGTCTTTGGATAGTAGCTGTAAGGTTGAAAATTACTGTTCAGACATCCTTTTCTCATTAATGCGGCTAGAGAGCTAGCTGCAGAGCATTCAATGCGGTAGTAGCAACTTTCTTTAAGATATTTTCTCAGTTCCCACCTGTCTTGTATGCTCAAAAGGTACACCCTTACCAATAGAATCTTCAGATAAATCATCACTAACGAAACACATATTTAGACTTTTGTTTGCTTAGCCGAGGAAAAAATTCTCCTCGAACCACCTTCATCAACCTACACAATTGCCATTTACTTGTGAAGCTCATAGTCCTGTGTTTTCTACGTCACTAACTCATCCTCGAACAGTTAGGTCTTCTCGAACAAGCTCAAGGCCCAATATAGGTACGAGGTAGACCATTGTAGTCCTCCTGAAAGCCTTGCTATCAAATTGTAGACCATTGTCTGAGATGAGTGTACAAGGTACTCTGAACCGAGTGACAATATTTTTCCATATAAATCTTTTGTCATCCACGTCCCTGATGTTTACCAATAGTTCTGCTTCAACTCACTTGGTGAAGTAATCTGTGCCGACCAGCAAATACCTTTTATTCCCAGCTGCCTTAGGGAAGAGGCCTACCATGTCTAAACCCCATTGAGCAAATGGCCAAGGGCTAGACAGAGGATTAAGAACTCCCCCTGGGTGGTGAATATTCGGTGCAAACCTCTGACATTGATCACACTTCTTCATATACTCCTATGCTTCCCTTTGCATATTTGGCCACCAATACCCCTGAGTTAGGGCTTTGTGAGATAAAAACCTGCCTCCCGTGTAGCTTCCACAGATCCCTTCATGCAACTCTTCAAAGAGCAACTATGATGCCTCAGGGTGTATGCACAGTAAGTATGGCCCAGAAAAAAGAACGTTTGTACAATTTTTAGTTCTCGGACAACCAAAACCAAGGAGTTTTTCTTCGTATCTTGTCAGCCTCTGATTTATCCTCAGGCACAATATCTTCCTTGAGGAATAGTACTATAGAATACATCGAACTGGGTCCCACTCTAATTTAATGGATATGGGCCGCCTCCTTTATTTCAATGAGTTTGTTCAAATCCTTAACAAGGATGACTCGGGGTAAGCCTTGTGCTGAGGAGGTTACAAGAGTGGCCAAAGAATCTGCATGTGAATTCCCACTGCGGGGGATATTCAATAGGCTGAAAGATTTGAATCCCAACTACAACTGCTTTACATGACGCAAGTACTCCTGCATTTTCTCATCTCTAGCCTCTGACTTTCCCGTCACTTGGCTGTTGACCAATCTTGAGTCTGAGAATATTTCCACTGAGTTTCCACCCATTCTTTGAACCATGGCCATCCCTACCAATAGAGTTTCATATTCAGCCTCGTTATTTGTGGCCGAGAAGCCCAATCTTAAGGACTTCTCAATAGTGATCTTTTCAGGAGATATTAAAACTAGCCCCACTCCGGATCCTCTTTGGTTTGTCGCTCCATCAACATATACCTTCCAGGACAAAGATTTTTGCAAGGAGATCAGGCCAATTGAATTTTCATCCATGCTTAGTCTCTCAGTACTTTTTTCAAACGAGGGCTCAGCAAACTCAACCACCAAATCAACTAGGACCTGGCCCTTTACAAGGGTGCAAGGCATATACTTGATGTCAAAGGCTCTTAGAATCATACCCCACTTGGCAATCCTCCCTGTATAATCAACACTCCGAAATAAAGACCTAAGTGGAAGCTAGGTTAAGACTACCACTGTTTGCGCTTGGAAATAATGGAAGAGCTTACAAGTAGCATGCACCACTGCCAAAATAGCTTTTTCAAGTGGTAAGTATCGGATCTCGGCCTCATGCAGTGATTTGCTCACATAATAAACTAACCGTTGTACACCACTGTCAACCCGTACCAACACTAAGCTCACCGCGTGTAGGGCCACTGCAATGTAAGCAAATAAAATCTCGTCAACCTCTGGCTTGGACATAATAGTGTTGGGATTTATGCCCTAAAATCTAATTTATAGACATGTCATAAATAATTAAATTATTTAATTATATGAGACTATCTATAAATGAATTAATGGGACATTATCTTAGTCCATGAGATGCATCGTATGTGATTTATGTGATTTAGTCACAGAAGATATAAATCACAAGTTCTTTGTAAACTCAGAATTTTAGTTCGTAGTCGGTAATGAAACTGGGCGTTTCATCTGCGAAAACTATAACATATCAACTAAGATGATTTGTCTTGATCATGGAAATGGAGATTTCTAGTTGGTATGTTGATATATTTTAAAAGTTAAGACATATTGAACTGGACCTCTGTGAGATTTATTATTCTCCTAACGACTGTCAAATGAATAATAAATCTCACGACTTCTATTTATATCAACTTTAAATCTTGAGAGAATAATGGACCTGGTCATGAGATGTAGGTTGCTTTGATATATCAGGAGTGAGATCTATTAGGTACGGTCAAAACCTCAGTATATTGGGCAGCCGCATTTAATGATGATGGAACATATATTCTCAAGATGGAATTCATAATCTCTTAACGGAGATATAAAATATTCCCTTGAGATAAGTTTAATGGGTTTGGTTATTTAGAGAGTTGGGCCCAACCACTTTAGTAAGGAGTTATTAAAGTATATATTTATGGAATTGGATTTCATAAATATATGATGAATAACATTAAGGATTAAACCGGGTACTCAAGGATTAAGATGTAGTAATCTTCAAAGTGGCAGTCTACATTCAAAATTTGTATTACTACGAATATTTTAATGAAGGGGTTGCATGTATAATAAAGTCTTGGGATATAATTTATTAATAAGGCCTATAGTACAATTATATTCATATAGTGGTATTGAATATAATTAATGGTAATTTTGGACTTGTCAAGAGTTGACAGAAAAGCCCAAGGCCCATTGGAGCTAGAGTCTTATATGTTCCCTTTTGGTCCCATTCCAAGCCACACACTAGAGCCCAATTGGAATGACCCAAAAAGGCTAGCCTAATTAGATAATCAGTTGTATATAAGGAGAGAAACATACAGAATTTCATAAGTCCTTTCATGAGTCTTTTTATAAGTGTTTTTCATCAAGATTACACAAGGAATGAAATGGTTTGTATGTGAGTGTTAGACACTTCCTTATTCTCTCCTTGGAAACTGATTGAGAGACCACACATCTTGGGCATTAAGTAGAATTGGAGTAAAGATTAAAAGTCTTCCCAAGAACTTCTGATCTTTGGTTTTGAATTTCACCTCACCAAGGTACGCTTTCTTGTTCTTAAATTCTGAAACTTTCATAGTGCATGTTATCAATTGCGAATGAAGTAGATCCGTTAATTTTCCGCTGCGTATGTTTTGTATGTGATACGAACATGTATTTTCCTAACAAATAGGAGGCCGAGAAAGATATTCTTTTAACTACTGAAAGGCCAGGTCACACTCTTCGGTCCACTTGAATCCCTTCTACTTGTTCAGCAATTGAAAGAATGGCCTACACCTATCTGCCGACCGAAAAATGAATTGGTTTAAAGCAGTGATCATCCTTGTTAGCTTCTGAACTTCCTTGGGATTCTGAGGTGACTGCAAACTACTGATTGCCTTGATCTTATCGGGGTTGACCTCAATTTCGCAATGCGTAACCATATACCCTAAGAATTTCCTGACCCGACACTGAAAGAGCACTTAGAAGCATTAAGTCGTAGCTTGTATTTTCTCAAGATCTCAAAGGTATTCTCAAGGTCCTTAATATGTTCTGATTCCAGTTTTCTCTTGACCACCTTGTCATCTATATAAACCTCAATGTTTTTCCCTAGTTGTGGCTCAAACATCTTGGTCATCATCTTCTTATAGGTGGAGCCTACATTCTTCAAACCAAAAGGCATCACCTTATAGTGGTAATTCCCAGTAGAAGTGACAAAAGCTGCTTTTTCCTAATCATCCAAGGCTAATGGTATTTGATGATACCCTTGAAAGGCGTCTAAAAAGCTCATTCGAGGATGGCCTACTGTTGCGTCTACTAGTTGATCAATCTGAGGCATGGGAAAGGGCCATTTGGACAAGCTTTGTTCAAGTCTATGAAGTCTACACATACTCGCCACTTCCTGTTCTTCTTCTTCACCACCACTGTATTAGCCAACTATTTAGGATAAAACACTTCCTTAATAGCCCCCGCCTGCTTAAGCTTATTCACCTCTTAATTGACAGCATCAAAATGGTCTTCAGATGAGCACCAAGGTGGTTGCTTTCTGGGAAGGACAGCTAGGTTAACATTCAAATGATGGCAGATGAATCTTGGATCTACCCCCAGAGCCTCATAGGCATTCCAGGCAAACACATCAATATTCCTTCTAAGGAGTGCTAACAGCTCTTCCTTCTCCCAAGGAGGAAACTGAGTTCCGACCAGAAAAAAAATTCTCTAAATCTCCATCAATAGAAACTTCCTCTAATCTTTCGTACTTCACCTCTTCCGACCTCATAACAGTAGGTAGGGTTGGAACCCTTGATTGCTATGGGCCCCCCTCAACCGAAGCCGAAGACTTAGTCGTGGGTTGATGCATAATGACAGCTACAAGACACTGCCTAGCCACGGATTGGCTTTCCACAAGCTTCTCAATTCGGTCCCCTGATAGGTACTTCACCTTCAGATGCAGAGTTGAAGAAACGGCCCCCAGGGCATAAAGCCAGGGTCTAGCTACAATGATCGTGTAAGGAGAGTATGCATCTACCACGATGAAGTCTACTTCAACCACTTCTGATCTTGCTTGCACGGGCAACCTAATCTGACCCCTTGGAATGACAACCTTCCCATCAAAACTTACCAAAGAATCATATGCTGTCAGATCTTCAAGTTTCAAGCCCAAACCTCTATACAAATCAGGGTACATAATCTCTGCCCCACTGCCTTAGTCCACCATCACCCTCTTTATATCGTACCCCCATATTCTAAAGGTGACCACCAAAGCGTCATCATGCGACTAGATGGTTCCCTTCTTGTCCTCATCTGAAAAACTTAATGCTGGCCAGACCTCCACTCTGGCCTTTTTCAGCACAGAATTAAAGTCCCCGGCAATTAGTCGAGCTACAGACATCACCCTGAAGGGACAAGAACCAGTCGTCCCAGGTGCAGCAAAGATGACATTAATCGTGCCCAACGAGGGCCTTGAAGAAGAGCTCCCCTGAGCCCCTGACCTTGATTAGTCTCATTGCCCACCAGGCCAATGCACAAACTACTGTAACCTTCTTTCTCTGAGCAATTGCTCCACATGATTCCACAGCGTTCTACAATCCTCTGTGATATGCCCCCGCTCTTGATAGTATTGGCAATGAAGGCTTTGGTTGTGCTTCAAGAGGTCTCCTCCCATTTTTTTTGGCCATTTGAAGTATGACTCTTTCTTGATCTTCTCCAGGACTTGATGTACTGGCTCTTGGAACACCATGTTAACCACCTGAGGAATCGTAGACCCAGATTGCCCAGCAAAATCCCTTAGGGGTCTGTTGCTGTTGTAGCGGTCCGGCCTGAAATGCCTCATCTCTTAAGGGATAACCTTAGCCAATCCCTTTCCTTGCTGCTGACCTTCCTCATCACATTTATACTTATCAATACGATCTATAAGCTGACGCATACTCCTCACCAACTTCTTAGTTAAAGACTTCCTCAAATCATGCTCAGCAGGCAGACCAACCTGAAAAGTTCTTATGACCACGTCATCAAAATCCCCATCAATCTCGTTGAACATCTCCCAATATTTGTCTGAGTATGTTTTCAGGGTCTTTCCTTCTCGCATGGATAGAGATAACAGAGAATCTAAAGGTCGAGGAACCCTACTGCATATAATAAAACAAGAGCAAAAAGCCCTCGTGAGTTCTGTAAAAAAGCCAATAGAACCCGCTACAAGGCCATCGAACCACCTCATTGCGACAGGCCCCAAGCTAGATGGAAACACCTTGCATATTAAGGCTTCATTCCTAGAGTATACAACCATTCTCTGATTAAAATGACTCACGTGTTCCACAGGATCCGTTCGACCATTGTACATGGTAAACATGGGCTAGGTGAACCACCAAGAAAGTCTCCCTCCCTCAATTCTGAGCATGAAGGGTGATCTGGAAATTTGGCTAAATGTCATACTCATATCATCATTTCCCAAGCTCTTGGAAGCTGAATTCCTACCCTTACGCTTATGATGGCATTCCTCCTCATGCGAGAAAGACTTGCTAGGAGGAGTTCCTGACCTGCGCCTATAACTGTCATCTTTTTGATCATTTGAAGAAAGATCAGAGATGGAGGGACTTCGCCTTCCCTGCTTGTGGCGTAACTTCCTTTTTAAGTGATCGATTTTACGTTGCATGATCCTGGTATTTTTATCATGAGAAATATGGCCCTCGTCTCGAAACTAACTCCTGCCAGTATGAATTGTATGCACGCTTCCTTCATGGTCCCTTTCTCATTCAATGTGAAGAAAATGATCGTGATGTTACCGTAGTTGAATATCAAACTCACTATCACATCAGAGTTCCCACAGACAATGCCAATTGTAAGGACGCAATTTGAACACCTAGCCCACGAGTTGGATGGACTTCGGTTCAAAAAGCCCAAAACAATGAATTTGTAGAGAGTGGGTTAGAAAACTGGGCTTTAATGAATTAAACAGCAATCAAAGCATATCCATGCCACAAGATGATGTAGATATGTTAGTTTAACTTTAAAGAAAATCATCCTCAGCACAATCCAAGGAGATCAGTCCTTATATATTTTCTCAAGTATGATTACAAATTCAACTCTTAATTACTACAGTCCTTCTTTCTTGATTTTCCGATCTTCCTCTCCTCAATGCTCACTTCTTCTTTTATACTTTTTTTTTTTCTTTTCATCTTCACCCTCCATATGCAAGTCAGATGATTGGTATTGATACTTGTCACATCGGCACCTTCCTGAAGTCTTTGGATAGTAGTTTTAAGGCTGAAAATTACTGTTCAGACATCATTTCCTCATTAATACGGCCAGAGAGTTAGCTGCAGAGCATTCAAGCTTTCTTTAAGATATTTTCTTCAAATATATCATCACTAACGAAACACATATTTAGACTTTTGTTTTGCTTAGCTGAGGAAAAAAAATCCTCCTCAGAGCACCTTGATCAACCTACACAATTGTCATTTTACTTGTGAAACTCACAACCCTGCATTTTCTACGTCACTAACTCGTCCTCGGACAGTCGGAACTTCTCGGACAAGCCCAAGGCCCAATATAGGTATTTTGGGCCTCTAGCCCCTACAATTATGATTGTTTTTGTTTATGAAATCATTCATTATATCACTTTCAAAAAACAATGGCAAGTTTCTAATAGATGGTAAGTAAAACAAGTTTTATAAGAAATCCATATAATATTTTCATACCGGAATGCAAGAGAAAATCCAAATTTCTCCAAATATGGAAATGATGGATGGTTGGAATATAATTCATAAAGATTGAATGAACGAAACATTTAATAATAAAAATGGGATAAATAGGTTCACCACCAAAGTAAAACCTAATGGGATACACATTTCAACACCCACAAAATTAAGCTAAGGATGCAGAACATAAAATGACTCACCACTCAATGAGATAAAGAAATACCACCCAAGAGATATAGGAACCGAACTTGCCACCCAAGAAATCCACCAATGAGATAAGAGTTTAAAAGAAGAAATCGATCTTCTGAAGCACAAAAGTTATATAATCTGAAAATATACTATAATCCTATTTAATCCAACCAAAAGGCTTATATTAAAGCTTAGAAAAAATCTCTAAGCATGGGAGAACAAAATTAGAAAATAAAACATTAAATGCCCATACCAAAGTCAAATAAGACTCATAGAAACAAGAAAAAAAAAAAAAAAAAAAAAAAAGAAGAAGAAAGACTTATTTGCCAAGTAGAACTAAAGTATAAAATATAAAGTCTAATATAATCCATAGGAATTACTAATTAAAGACTATTTGACTTCTTTGGGAACAATAACTTATTAATGATATTTTTGGAAGGAAAAACATTCATTATAATAGGCTACACTTCTGAACTTTAAGAAAAATATTTAGGCAGAATTTAGTATCAGATTGAACTTGTTGGAACTTGAGACACTCCAATGTCATATTGCAAGTAGGGATGGCAATGGGTGGGCGGGACCGAAGGATGGGGTTTTTGCCCTCACCTCGCATGATTTTGTGTTGCCCTATTCCTGTCCTGTCCTACATGACGAGGAAAATTTTCTTGCCCCTATCCCCGTTCCTTGGGGCCCCACAAAGCCCCGCCCCATTCCATAAAACTCTACTACTTGTTAATTTGCCCACAACTATTATAATTTTTGTAATAAAACATGTTTCATTAATAAAATAATACTTGAAATTACTTTATCCCATTAAATCAAACTAAATTTTAGCAAAAACTGAATAATATTATCCAAGTGTTTAATATGACAATATCACAACAAAAACAAAAATCTCATAATACAAAATCAATGATTCAATAGTATATAAATTTGTTACTAATAAAGACAAAAGAAAACGTTAAAATTGGTACCGTATTTCTAACTTCTTGCTAAAGAGAAAAAAGAGACAAAGAGTCATGTTGGGTAGAATAAAATAAATTAATGATATGTTTGTTTAAATAATAGGGTTTTAGGATATGAAAAAATTACAATTTAACCCTTTTCAATGTGGGGCGGGCCAAGGATGGGATGGGGTGGGTCTAAAAAGTTTAATCTCATCCTCACTCTGTCTCATGGTGCAAAACTAAAATCTTGCTCCATTCCTGCCCCACCACCTTTATAAGGTGGGGAAAACCTACACGGGGCGAAGCAGGAAGGGGCAGATTAAGTGCGGCGGGGCAAAATTGTCATTTCTAATTTCAATATATGAAAACTAGGGTAAATTACACTTTTTCCCACAAACTATTATGTCATTTACACATTTTACCTCTTAACTATTGGGTCCTTTGCAGTTCTCCCCTCAAGATAATTTCGTTGTGGATCATTCTATAATCAAAAAATTCTATTATGTGTTAACAATTTCATTAACAGTCTAGTGTATTTGCTAATTTTTAATTTTTAATAATTAAAGGGGACATTACTCAGTTTTATAGTTAGGAGGAAATTTGCAAACTATCTCATACATAAATGGGGGAAATACTTTACTCCGTAAATTTATTCTAGTCAAGAGCATTGAACTCAATTGACATATCTTGATATTTTCAATGAAGATGTTTAGAGTTTAACCTATCCAATTGTTGTAACTATCATATATATATATATATATATATATATATAATTTAATCTTTTTATACATCTTGTTGTATCATCTCTCTTTCTCTCATATTTTTTCTACTCTCATTAGCTTTGATGTCATCTCATTAGAGATGGCAGAATGCAACTATTAATAATAGGCTAAAATACAAAACTGACCTTCTAACTCTCTTTAGATTTCATTTCAATCCTCTAACATTACTTTTGTTCATTTTAGTCCTTTAAGTTTTAGATTTATTCAATTAAGATCTTTCCGTTAACTTTTGTTAAAATTTTTTGAAACCAAAAAATCTGGAAAATATTTTTCAATCATTAATTGAATTTTTTTAATTTAAAAAATTTGAAGAAAAATTTATAAAATTGAAAAATTAACCACAACATATAACAAAAGTTGATGGAAAAGTCTTAATTGAATAAATTAGAAAGTTAGAGGACTAAAATGGACCACCCTTCACCTCCTCCTTGCGCACGTATTTAGCTCAATATCTAAGACAATTCATGTTAACTTATTAATCATCACAATTAAAAAAATAAAATAGTCTCTTTCCTTTTCAATGTGGGATTAAACATTTTCACTAACTTCTCATCTTCCATATTCACTCCCACATCTTTACATTTATATTGTAACATTTATTCATTTTAATTATTTAATATTAAAATGCTCCAATAAAAGATAATCTAATTTTTTTTATGGGAAAATTCGCTCTCACATCTTTACATTTATATTGTAACATTTATTCATTTTAATTATTTAATATTAAAATGCTCCAACAAAAGATAATATGATTTTTTTTTTTTTTTGAATGGGAAAAAAATAATATGATTGTTCACTTGTGTAGTTGTGTTTCCTACCTTCCACATGTTGCTACAGGTCAAAAGCTGGGCCCTTGTTAGGTCGATCTACCTTGGCAAAAAACCTAATGGTCTGTTTAGATTGAGAGAGAGGGAAGGGGAGTAGAGTAGAATAGAGTAGATTTAGCACAAAATTAGCTTACTTTTAGTCAACTCTACTCTACTCTCCTCCACTTCCTTCCATCCAAACATGCCATAAGTAAAAGCCTCCCTTCTTGCTAAGAAATGGTGCTAGCAGCATTGACGGTTACAACAAGGCATGGCATGTTTGAACAAGGTTTTTAAACCCGGACCGGACCGTACGGTCCGACCGGGAAACCCTCGAACCGTTCAAATTTATGGTCGGTTTAAGGTGAAGAACCGTTCCATGCGAAAAAAGCATGGACCTGTCCAGACCAAGGTCCTACCGTCCGATTCTGTGAACCATGACTGGTTCAAATGGCTACCTTGTTTCAACCTGAAAATGGCATTATTCCATCCTTTTTTTTTCCCCTATACGGTGTCATTTTTGCCTCGTGGATTGCACATACCCTGAAATGATGAAACCACATCAGCTTGCCTCAATCTCTTAATCACTCTCAAGCACTCTCTGCCTCTCCCTCGCTCTCTCAATCTCGTCTCTGCCTTTCTCCCTCGTCGTCGTCGTAGCTCAGCCTAGTCTCTCAATCACTCCCTGCCTCTCTCTCTTTCTCTCATCTTTGCCTCTTTCCCTTGTCGCCGTCGACATTACAGCTCGCAGAGCCTCATCACCATCGCAACTTACTCCATCGCATCACTCTTGCCTAGATCGCAAGGTACGACCAATTTAATTCTTCACTCTTTTATGTTAATGTATATTTTTTGTCCAATTTCTAAAGGAAATCAAGTTTATTTTTCTAACAAAAACAATAATCAAGAGATAGAGAGAGAGAAAAAAATCCAATCCATGTTTCTTGTGCATTATAGTTTGTTAATATGCTACTGCAAGGATTTATGGTTGTGATACATTATATAGTTGCTTATTCAGTGTATCTTAGTGACTCTGTATATTGTGATTCTTTGACTCTATGAACCTGCTTTTAGTTCTTTTTATACGCAAGGCTTGCTAATAAAAATTGGAATGAACAAGCCTTAATGAAGCGTTATGCTGAAGTAATTTATGTGAAATTGGTGCTGTAATATGTGTTTATGGCTTGCATAGTAACAGTTTCTCATATAGTTTATTTGATATATTTTTAAAATGTGAAAGATATAGTATTTCTTGATAATGTGCGTATGTACTTATATGACTTCCTTTGCTTCTAACACTGATTAGTTTTTACCATTGATGGCCATTTGACTCTGTGTATGAAGTTGTGATTCTTTGACTATTTGTATTTCAAAAATTGATAGGTCTATGCGTGTTTGACTGGTTGTTTAATTTTTTAGATTAAAATGGAAACAGAGATTGGGTCTACTCCATCACATGAAGTTGATTCTAATGTAGTGGAGTCTAGCTCAAGAGTAAGGGAAAAGGTTGATCCGACTTGGGAACATTTTAGCCTTGGGGCGGATGAGAAGGGACAGAATACTTTTACATGTGTGTATTGTAGGCAAACATATAAAGGTGGGGGTATTAATAGGATGAAGCGACACCTTGCGGGGATAAAAGGTGATATTGAATCATGTAAAAAGGTTTCTCATGATGTGAGATACCAAATGGTGGAATATTTGAAGGAGTTTGATTTGAAGAAAAAAGCTGAGAAATAACGTCAAGAAGAAATGTTTAGTGTGCCTTCCACAAATAGTGATATACAAGAAGATGAAGATGTTCAAGAAGTATTTGGTAGTGGGTTGCCTAAAAAACCTGTTTTAGGTAAAAGAAAGGGTACAAGGCCGGCGGATAATTACTTTGCTCCAAGAACTACTCCAGGAGCTCAACCTGGTCTTAAAAGTGTGTTTCAAAGCAAAGAAAAGGTGAGGCAAGCTGATATGGCTATTGCAAGGTGGATGTATGACAATTGCATTTCTTTTAATGCAGTGAATTCAGTGTACTGCCAAAGGATGATTGATGCCGTAACTGCTGCTAGTTCTAGTTACAAAGGTCCATCTTATCAGGCTGTACAGGTCCCTTTGTTGAGGGATCAAAAGAAAGAGGTTCAGTTGTTGGTTGACTCACAACGCAGGCATTGGGCAGAAGTTGGATGTACACTTATGGCTAATGGTGGGACAGATATTAGACATAGGTCATTGATTAATTTCCTTGTTTACTGTCCTAGGGAAATGATATTTGTAAAATCAGTTGATACCTCAGAGATTGTGAAGAGTACCAAAAACTTGTTTAAATTGTTTGATGAAGTAGTTACATGGGTTGGTCCAAAAAACATAGTTCACATGGTTACTGATAATGCTTCCAATTATGTATCTGCTGGTAAATTGTTGTGTGAAAAGTATAAAACTATTAGTTGGTCTCTTTGTGTAGCACATTGCCTGAATCTTGTGTTGTAGGATATGGGAAATATGCCTCACATGGATAATCTCAAAAAACGTGCATCCAAAGTTACAGTTTTTATTTATAATCATGTGGCTTTGATTGCTTGGTTGAGGAATAGACTTGGTTAGACAGATATTGTACGTCCAGGAACAACAAGATTTGCTACTACTTTCCTTTTATTTGGAAGCATTCATGTGCATAAGCATGACTTGCAAGGCTTAGTGACTAGCAAGTTCTTTGTGGACAATAGATTGGCAAGAGAGTCAAAGGAAAAAGAAGCAGTTGCTTTCATTTTGGATAATTCTTTTTGGGATGATATTAATGTTCTTGTCAAGATTTCATCGCCATTTATTCGTTTGTTACGGATTGTTGATTCTAATTAAAGGCCTGCAATAGGATATGTGTATGAGGGCATGCATAGAGCACAGTTGGGAATCAAGAAGATCTTCTGAATGAGGAAGCACTTGTACAAGCCATACACCTCAATTATAAAAAACCGTTGAGACAAACATTTGCGTAAAAATCTTCAAGCTGCTGCATATTGGTTAAATCCCGCTTTTCAATATGATGAGGAGAATTTTTGTCGAAAACCAGTAGTAAATATGGCTGTTTTGGACTACATTGGGAAAAAATATGATGGTGACCAAGAAAAGGTAATTAAGGAAACCCAATGTTTTCGAGACCATCTTGGGAGCTTTGATAGAGATCTTGCATTGGTCAACAAGCAAGACCACTCATCCAGGTAAAAAGTAATTAGTTTACTTTAATAATATAAACAAATCTTAGTTTTTTTTGTTCATATTGAAAGTTAGTTTTGTCACTATAGTTAGAATAACTGAAGTGATTATTCAATTGAAAGTTTGTTTGTTTATGTTGATTAATATTAGATTACGTTGTGTTATGAAAATCAGATGAATGGTGGAAGTTGTGGGGTGCTGATGCTCCAAACTTGCAAAAATTGGCAATTAGAATCCTTAGCCAAACTTCTGCCTCTTCTGGATGTGAGCGTTGTTGGAGTTTATTTGACCAAATACATTCTAAGAGGAGAAATAGGTTGGAGCATTAAAGGCTTAATGATCTTGTGTTTGTTCATCATAACTTGCGATTGAGACATAGGTAACTAAATGCTATATCTTATCATTATATTAATTTTTAAGAAGTCATATATATAATGTAATTGTTAGTTACTAATTATGTTCAAATTCCAATAATAAGCATGACATTTTATGATGTAGGCTTTACAACAAAAAGTTTAATTTTGATCCCAATGATTATGCAAGTATCGACAAAACTGATTTTTGGGTGTTTGTGGAAGAGGAAGACCCATATCTTAATTATGAAGAGTTAGAGAATGCAATTTATGAAGAGGGTGCATATCCAGCAAGTGCAGAGCCTTCTTCTAATATTAAAGATTAGTTTATATGTAAACAATTTGATAACCTATAGTAATTTTTCTTTTATTTTTTTCAAACTTGTGTAAACATTATAATGATTTTTTTTTTTTTTTTGTTCCAACTTGTGTGTAGAATTTGTAGATGATAGCAGTGACATTGAAGGAATTGATTTTGGAACATTTGGACAACCTATTGGCCCTCCTCCTGGATTTTCAGGGAATGATGATGAGCATGATAACTTTGATGACTTTGATGATTTATGATCATAATAATTCTGTTTGAACTTTGAAGTTCTATTTTGTATTTTAGAGATAATTTCTATGTCTTTTTGTTAACTTGGAATTTGAAGTTTTATTATTGTTTTATAGAAATAAGTTTTATGTATTTTTGTAAGAAACAATGTGTAGTTGTGTATTATAAGTGTAACTTGGAGGCTTGTTTATGCATTTTTACTTTGTACTTTTATGGATTGATTGAGTAATTCATATTTATGTTTGCTAAGGATTTGACATTTGTTATTTGTCTAAAAAGTTATGATATAAAAAATATTTGAAAGATAGATCTCTAAATGAATTAGACTATTTTAGTTAATTTTTTTATTTTTTTATTAATTTAATGTTTTTATATATATTTAAAATAATTATTAAATTAATTATGAGGTCATCACGATTCGACCTCGATTTGACCTCAAAAATTTTAAACCTCATATTTTTACGGTTCAATAAACGATCCGAATATGAAAACTTTGTGTTTTAAATATCCAAATACCGTGCCGTGCCGTGCCTTACCGTACCATTGTACTCATCCGTGTCGCTAACAACAACAAAAACTCTTTGTGGGCTGTGGGACCCCCACATACGAAGGAGCCAATCATGTATGACATTTGCAGAAAATGGTGGGCCCCCAGTGGGTCACATGGGCGAATTTATCACTTACGCGTGTTTTTCTTTTTTGTATTTTTGTCTAAAGTAGTGGACCAGGCTTTGAGAATAGCCGGCCCCGAAGGTCTTCTCTTTTCTTTCTATTAGGCTGTGCGTTGAGGTGTCATTTTCTCTCCCCCTAACCACTGTGCTTTCGTTTCAAAAACAAAATCTCATGCAAGTAAAAATAAAGGAAAGAAAAGACCAGAGAATATGAAAGAGAACTTTTATTGAATTCTAGAAACACCCAAATTAAAAAATAATAATAATAAAATAAAATATATTTCTAGAGGTTTCGTTACCAACTTTTATTTTTTTAGAGTCTAGTTAATATGTGCCCTTAGGGCATTTACTAATCAACTATTTTAGAAAATTTATTATGAAAAATTGAAAAAAAAAATGTTAAAAAAGTTAATCACTTTCTTATTTTTCCTTAATTTTTTTAAAGATAGTTTATTAATGAATGTCATTAAGAGCATTCGTTAGTAAGAAGTACTACGTCTACAACATTTTCACGTTCTATGTAGCAGGTTGTTATGGGTTTCTAGTTTAAACCTACCACTCAACTTGTCGCTTAAGATTTGTTATGAAAGTGTAGTGAAAATATTGTGAACGTAATATTTTTTTTTTTTGGGTCTTAACATGTAATTAATTTTTATTTTAAGGAGTAAAAAGATTGAGACTTGCGAAGGTGCCAACTAGGGAGCAGTTGGTACCCATTATTTTATTTCTAACTAACATAATCCTGATAGTCAAAAACACAGAAACTTCAAGCACATGCTTCGTCTAATTTAGCAGTCACTTCAAATATGAACATTTTGACCAAAACATAGTGTATTGGTCATTTTTTAGGTTTCAATGGTCTTTCGGTCATGTTTTAGGTTTATGGGTTATTTTGGTAATTTTTAGTTTTCGGGGGTATTTTGGTCATTTTCTAGGTTTTAGGGGTATTTTGGTCATTTTTGGGTTTCGTGGGTATTTCGATCATTTTTTTTTAATGTTTCGGGGTTTTTTTAGTAAGTTTTAAGTTTCGGAGGTATTTCAGTCTTTTTTTAGGTTTAGAGGGTATTTCGGTAATTTTAAGTTTATGGGGGACATTTTAGTTATTTTTAGATTTCAAGGCGTATTTCGGTAATTTTTTATGTTTCGAGGTATTTTGGTCATTTTTTAGGTTTAGAGGATATTTTGTTAATTTTCAGGTTTTACTGGTCTTTCAATCATTTTTTAGGTTTATGGGGTACTTTGGTAACTTTTAGTTTTCGGGAGTATTTTGGTCATTTTTTAGGTTTTGGGGGTGTTTTAGTCATTTTTTTATAGTTTGGGGATATTTTGGTAATTTTTAGATTTCAGGGGTATTTTGGTTATTTTTTAGGTTTAGAGTGCATTTCGGCAATTTTAGAGGATTTTAGGAATAATTTGGTTATTTTCAAGTTTTAAGGGCAATTTGGTAATTTTGATTATTGGGTAATTGGATGGGTTGAGGTTTACCCATTATAATATGGTTGAGTTGGGTTTAAGTTAGATCTAATTAGTTAAATAGGTAATATTCAAACCCTGTCCAATTACTTTTTACCCATTAAGAACTGGGTATTACTTAGAATAATTAGATTGGATAGGGTTATATATCCATTACCTAATGGGTATGGCCATCCCTACTCGGAGTCCAACAAAAGAAGAAAGGTTGCCCACCTTAGAACTTCAGCTTTTGCTTGCAGAGGGAGGTTGGTGTTTGCCCATTTGGTGCAAGCAAATACCAACTCCCCTCTACAATCTCTAGCCACTGCAGAAATGATGGATCTTGACTTTCCAACCGCTGCATCAACATTAATTTTCAATGACCCTCTACAAGGCACCTATCACTGAGCAACAGTTCTTGATGGAGACGATGTTGATGTGTTTGTTCTTACACCTTTGAACTCTGCAAATGCTTTGGAGCGCCGAGCTCTAATGTCTTCATGGCTCAGTTCAATTCCTTCAAACAAAATTACGTTTCTTAGCTTCCACACTTGATCACATATAATTGCACCAAACAGTAGAAGATCATCTCCATTCACTAC
Source organism: Lithocarpus polystachyus (assembly GCA_033629205.1). Lineage (NCBI taxonomy): Eukaryota > Viridiplantae > Streptophyta > Magnoliopsida > Fagales > Fagaceae > Lithocarpus > Lithocarpus polystachyus. The sequence continues at coordinate 41,607,186 of CM066165.1, read as the reverse complement.
CCTATATAGATCTGATGGAGGATTCAGCACAAAATTAACAAAATTAATTAATAAGAGAACCGCATGACTTTTTCATAATTCACAAAGATAATTAATTTGTGACCCTTCTGATTGTAATACGTGTATTTTAATGGTTTGCAAAAGTTACTGCTCATTTGCAAGACTCAGTTCCCTACTGAGACTACAAAAGCTATTGGATTTGAAGTTTATTTAAGCAGAAGAGCCTACTTTTTATATTTCACATTACCATTTTTTCAAAACACTCACAGTTTATCTATTTTACTGTTTATATATATTTAAGGCATCCCAAGAGCCCCAAAATTTTTGAAGACCCACCTATTTGTAGAATAAGCAAGCTAATAATCTTGAGTTAGACTATTGTTAACTTAGGATTCTTTACCATATAATAAACCCTTCACCAGGTTTATTGTAAATAGAAGATATGGCTGTAATGGGTTTTCCACTGTACGTGAAGGTAGAATATTAATTAAATTGAACAACATTAAAATTATATTCTTGCTTCTACTCTTTATTTTCTCTTTTTATTTCTTCATTCCTGAATGTGCGTGCCTCTTCCGAAGCTAACAAGGTTGGAGATCCTAGCTAGAGATAGGAAGTGGACCATTAGTTACTATTTTTTACTTATTTTTCCTAATTTTCTAATACGGTTAGAAATAAACTGTTGCGTCACAATTTAATACTAAAGCTATATATCATAATATCATGCACTAACCGATGCTATTTCTAACCTTCTTTAGTTACGATGGTTATATATAAATTGATTGCCAATTTATGGGTCACCTTTAGTTCTACTACCTCTATAGATCAGCAAACTGATCGATATCTTCAATAAAACAAGTCAACCAGTTCATTTCTAACATGAAACAAAACTTAACAAGGCCTGAAAGTAGTATTGACTATACAGTTTTAGAAAATAAAAGTGCTTTAAGAAAATTATATATTGAGGAGTGATGGGATGTTGTTGTTGGACAGCATGAAAGGAATAGAATCAGCAGCAAATTGTAGTTGACGGAGATCGATTAAGAATGTCACTTTATATTATATCAGTAGACAATATCCACCTTCTTTTGTGCAAAACCATATTATATTAAAATGGAAAAATGGAAGAAAACAAATTTGTCACAGTGATATCACAACAAAGTACAAACATCCACAAACCTTGGACAATGACAGCATCCAATGGCCGAAAAGAAACCAATGACATCTTCAATTTTCTTAACCTGTATGTTAAATATAATTGTTTGATTATCACAGTCATCAATAACAAGGTTACTACTAAAATTATTACTCATACTTGGAAACTTTACCCATTTTTTTTCGGCAAACCGACAGAAGAACAATCAAAACAGCTACACCTGCTAGTACACCAACGATAATTGCTACTGTTTTTCCCACTTGGTCCTCGCTAGTAGAATCTATACAAATACCCCAAAGCAAAAGGTAGTGGGAATTAGTACTATACATAAGGATATGATAGGAGATTGAGCAAGCTTGGCAGCCACGTATATAAAAGCTTTCTTTCTAACAATGTTTTATACATTAGTGCTATTTATATATTTCAGCCTTTGCAAGTTTTAAAATTTTGAGAAGATTAGATACAATTATTTTATTTGATCCATTTGGTCACTGAGAGGTGGAGGGAGAATAAGAAACCTTTCAGATTTTGGTTGGAATGATTGTCTTGAAATTGGAGCTTATCTTTTCCATAAGAATAAGGCTTTAAGAACAATTCATTCATGTGGCACTTATTTGAATGGGACATTATGGTTTAATAATATTGTAAAGGCTCAAATATTGACTCATTGATTGTTTAATAATAGGGTAATAATACCTTTTGCATCCATAAATAACTAACTTTAATTGAAAGCAAAAAGAATAAAAGAAATTGTTTAAAGAGATAAAAGATGAGAGAGAGGAATGGCACTTATAATGGAGGTTCCCAAAAGCAGTAGCTAAAGCACTTGCGACCCTTGATGCTTTATACTTTATAAAAAGATTACTTGCTGACCACTGGCTTTGGGAAAAAAATTTCAACATTTCTTTCTCTCACTGTGTGGAAAAAACTAAAGTGGTCAATATAATTTTAAGACAGTACTTTTACTGTGTCACCTTGTAGCACTAAGGTTCGCAAGAATAAAATTTCTCTAAATCATTCTTGGTATTTCACTATATATTTATATATTCTATCCATTGTAATATGTCACGTGTTTATTTGATATATTTTTTAATTTTAAACTTTGATTATTGTATAATAAAAAATAAAATGAAGTGTGATAAAACTATAAGTAATAAAGAATACAATAGAATGCTCAGAATGAGTTTTTTTTTTTTTTTTTTTTTTTAAAGGTTTGCAAGGACCTAATTATTGGCTCCAAATAAAAGAGCAAAAATGTTATAACAAATTAAATCATATAGTTTTACAATTCGGACTCCAAACAAAAATTCTTGATTCCGTTCTAAAAGGAAGTGTGAGACAATCAAAGATATGGAGAGAGAGAAAGAGAGGATTTGTAACTTGTACCTGAAGAGGAATCATAGTAGCCAGATGCCCAGTACCGAGCATAACACTGCGCCAAATACACGTCCGATGCAGAAGCTGATCCACACACAGTCTTCAACTTTCCAACAGCATCAGCAAGGCAAGAAGAGCAATCAGTGGGTTCAAATCCCCCAAACACTGTGCAAAACCTTCAACCAAACCTGAACTACTCACTCTAAACCCTGTAGTCCCTTTCAAGTCAGCAAGAACATCGTCTCCACGTCTAAAGAAATCAACATCACTATTTACACTACTTTTACTACACTTTGTGTACCTAAGACTTGTGTCAGGCTTTCCCAAGAAATCAACATGCTCGTATCTTATGTAGCACCCTTCAAGCTGCAAAGAAGCCCCATAAGATCAGTAAGGACAAACCAAACCTATTTGAGTAACAGCACTTTGAATGCATTGGGAGCAGTCCAAAATCTTCAAATCTCCCCTAGACTGGAATAACCCATACATGCTGCCATCAGCTTGTGGAGAGCTTCCATTTCCTATAGCTAAGCTATTGTATGACACTTGAGAAGGCGAGCTTGCAAGTGATGCTAAAAAAGAGTTGACGTTTGCTTCAAAAGGTGAATTGGATTGGTATTTTTCTTGGGAGCAGCCTGCATAGATGAATATGTGAGCTTTGACAGGGTATCCATGGCTACTAAGAGAAGACAAGAGAAATAATAGGCAAAGAAGTCTAAGAACTAAGATTGTTTTGTGAGTGGAGTGTAATTGAAGGCTTCTCAACATTTTTTTTTCTTGTTTTTTTTTTTAACAATTTGGCCTTCGTTTCTTTTGTTTTTGTTTTGTGCTTTGGTGGTGAATGATGATAAGAGAAAATAGGAGTGGTTGCTTTTTGATCATTCTTGAATTCTCCTGTGGACCCTTTCCTATTAAGCAAAAGGCCCCATTTGCTCTTCAGGGGCCTGCTTGTATACGTTGTTACAGCATCTTTTCTAAACATTTTACTTTGTCCTGAGTAATAGTCATAAAGAACACCAAGTACCACTACTTTTAATTTTGGCCAGAAACTCAATATTGCCTTGATTGATTTGAATTTCAATGTTATTTATATAACTACTTCTTATGGCACATGCAACCCATCCTTTATGCCCACGAAAACAAGGCAAGTACTCCTATAAGCTAATGGGAATCCAAAGGCTCCTACAGTACTAGTCAATCAAAATCTAATATGGCTTTCACTTTGGAAGAATGGGATAGTCAAAGGTGATTTTAATTAATAAACAGAACAATCTCAGAGCTGAATTTTGGAATGCTCAGGTATAAGTTTGAACTAGAAATATACTTTGCATTTGGTTTGGCCAATAAATTACCGAAATTGTCTTCAGTTTATTGTTTTAGTGAAGCAAGACTACACATGAGGGTCCAGGAACAAGTTATTAGCACAATTATCAACACAAAACTGATGCAGAACAAAACCAAAACAGATGCAACAATAAAATAGATGAACAAACAAAATAAAAAGATAAATAACTTAAGACGTCCTCGTTTTACATGTACAACTTCAAATCTAATTTCAAAAAATCTATAAATAGTATTTTTCACGTTGGAATCTAGGGAGTGTCCAGTATAACCTAATTTTGTCCCAACTGGATGTCTTATTAATCAATTTTGAGGATTTAGAGACAAAATGACCACAATGCTCTTTTCTTAGCGTTAGGTTCTAAATATTTACATATAAATGTTTAGGTTTTAAAAAATTTGTTTGTTAGCAAACCATGTATATAAACTTGTCTAGGAGTAGATCTTAGTGTCTATGAAATGTTTTAGACATTGATCAAAGTGATACAAGTCAGAATTCAAAAATGTACAAGTTGCAGGTTCAGGAAATTAAAAAACTGGAGTGCTCGACCAATCAAGAGAAAGGCTCGATTGATTGAGATGCGATTCTACAAAATTTTAATAAAGCCCAACAACCTATTAAACATTTAGGGTTTCATTCCAAACTTACACGGCATATAAGGAAAACCATAAAGCACGTTTTTCAAGTCTTGAAGACCTACTCTTTTGAAATCTAAGAGGTTTTATGCCTTCTACTCTTTCAAACATCTACTGGAGTTCATTTACATACTACAAGTATCGGTGGAATAAAGTTGCAACCCAAGTTTTAGATATCAAGCGTACTAAAGATCAAAGGCATAAACTGGAGGTTCATGTTAGAGCAGATCCACGTCGAAGAAGTCTGAGGGTTTCAAAGTTAGGTTTGATAATCATGGTTAAGTTTACTACGAATTAAATATTCTTGACTGTAAACTTCTATTTGATATAGTGGATTGTTCTTTTTGGAATAGTTCCCCCAAATTTTTTATTTTGAAACTGATTTGTTTAATTGGTTTTCCTAGTTCATTGTATCTGTGTCTTATTTACTTTTCCGTTGTATGTATATGTGATAATGTTTAACTTAGATCTATATGATTGACTTAAGTATCAATTTGACAATAAAATTTACATTAAACACTGTGTTTTCAGAGATCTAAAAACTTATACTTAACTAAGCTTTGACTGAGTTAAGCGATGGTCAAATAAGCTCAAATTCTCTCCAGACCACTAAATTCTACCATTTTACACTAAAATCCATCTTTCAAAACACTTCCCCCAAGTTTCACCACAATCAACCCTAGTTTCATATTAGACAAAAAAATGGCCCTTCAATAAGGATAAAATCGAACTTATATTGAAGATTATTAAATTCTCTTTAATATGATTGCTCACAACCCATATTGGACTTAAAGCAAGAAAAGAAAAGAAAAGAAAAAAGTGAAATTATGAAAAAGTTCCCAACACAACCAAATTTAGGAATAAATATTCACAAGCATCATTATAATTTGATCTTCATCAAATTATGATCAAATGACCACATATTAGCCCAAATAAGGATTCGTTGGAAAAGTCCAATGAAAAACTTCAAATTAGTATGTTCGGATCACAAAATTTCACCCGAACAAAAAGTATTTACAAAAATAACAAAGTGAAAATGTTAAGATGCAAACTTGATTTTGACACTACTTTCCAAAGCATCTCAATTACTAAATTTGATAATTGGAATTAAAAAAAAATGGAAATCTTTAGAAATTAGACATTATGATCTTTCTAATAACACCTTGTTTGGACCAAACGGAGGTCGAAAATGCTGGAAAGTAAAGTCTCAAAGATAGGGAAATTCTTGAAAATCCACAAATATCAAGTTGATGTGCCCTCTTTGATTTCTCATTGTTCACAAAAACTTTGTCCAAAAATCTGGTACTTCCTGAAGTAGAAGTCATCTCAAGACTACGTTCGGATTGTGAGATATCACTCGTACAAAATTGTCAACAACCAACTTTGAAGACTCTTTCCATGACAAATGAATTTTTGCACATTATACCAAATAACATAAAATCGGATCCTTCAGAAAGTACGCTGCATGAGCTTTCGAAAGACCAAAAAAAAATAGAGTTTGGTAAGGTCTCCTACCAAGTTGAGAAAGTAATAAACTTGGGGCACAATGCCAAGCCCAAACTAACCCGCAGCACCTAGCACTGTGCCCAAGGTTAGTCCTAGCCTGTAGTTATGCAAAACATGTTTTCTTCAAAAAAAAATCTTAAATTTACAATGGTTCTAGAATTTTAGGACAGTTTCTCTTATTGGTCAAAGAGGTTAACTTGAAGCCATCATTCTTCTTTGGGTTAATATATATCAAGTTTTGGGCTTAACTCCCAAAAACAAATCCTAGTCGAGCAAAGCTGCCACTCCATCAGGTGACATATGGTTAAACACAATATATAAAAAATAAAAAATAAAGAACCCCAACAAAGGGGATGTTAATAGTGGATCATCTCAAAGACTTGTTAGTTCTTTTTTTCTTAGTTTGATGTTGATTATTGTTTCTTTGAACTCTTGTTTTGTACTTCAAACATCGTTTTATGAATACCACTATATTCTTAATTTGTTAATTATTATATATTATTACTCTTAAATTTTAAATATGTTTTCAAACATTTTGATAGTTGATGGGACTGACGAAATCAACCTTCATGGACGATATCACCAAGGCCAACGAGCCCACCCTCAGAGACGAAGACAGCTACGTATCACTGACGAAAGAAACAGCTTTTTAATACAGCTGAGTAATCACAGGACCAGTTGTACAAACCGTTGGGAATCTCATTAAGGCCCATATTACTAAACCTTAAGCGTTACCAATAGAGACATTAAAGCCACATTAAAAGCCACAACGGCTAAGGGCTGTGGGAACATATATAAAGACCTCACAGCACAAATACAAGACACATTGAAAATTTTATAAAAGAAAGGTATTGCTAGTTATTCAAATATCCTGTTATTTCCAAGAAATTTTTTCATACTAACTTTGGCATCGGAGGCGTTGTGGTAGGCACTACACTGATGACCATCTCAGGAGGATTATTTTGCTTCTCAGTGACTCATGCACGCACTTGGTTCAGTCTGGATCTATTTGTCTCGTTCGACGAATCTGCACACCAACAATTTGGCGCCGTCTGTGGGAACCCTCTACATTTTCACACTTACAATCGAGAGGGTAGCTTCCAACCCAGTTCTGCTTTCAAATGGAGTCCAATTAAGATTCAGCTGCCTTGGTCCTGCAAGTCCAAGCCCTAGCAGCTACCGTCGAGGAGCTCACCAGAGAGAATCAAGAAATGAGGCAACGACTTCAATAGGAGGAGAGCCGGTCCAGAGCCAATCAAGAGGACGAGGAAAATAGCCATAGGAGGAGCGACCGTAAAAGACCAGCTACCCTAGATGAGCGAAACTCCAATCTCCTTCGGGGGATAAGGAAGGAGATGGACGAGCTCAGGAACGCCATTAAGGGGAGAACAAACCAAAGCTTGGATAGAATGGTCAGGGCAACAAACTCGCCTTTCACCACGGCAATCCTAGAATGCCCAGTACCGTCGAAATTCTGGCTACCCCAGCTTGAGCCGTTTAACGGACTTAAAGACCCCCAGGACCATCTCAATACCTTCAAGACGACATTGGGCCTTCAACAATCTCCTGACGAAATACTGTGCCGTTCTTTTCCCACTACACTCAAAGAAGCTACAAGGGAGTGGTTCACAAAGTTACCAACATCATCCATCGATAGCTTCAAACAGTTGAGCAACGCCTTTCTGCACCATTTCGTTGGGGGACAACGTCCCAAAAGGCTAGCAGACCATTTGCTCACCATTAGACAAGGGGAGAAGGAGACTCTCAGTTCGTACGTGAAACGCTTCACTCGGGAGACCCTGGAGGTGGACGAAGCTGATGATAAAGTATAGTTGACGGCCTTTAAAGCGGGATTGAAGTCCAAAGAATTCGTGGTTTCACTCGCAAAGAACCCTCCTAGAATAATGGTGGAAATACTCCTGAAGGCACAGAAGTCCATGAACGCTAAAGATGCGCTAGCCGCCATAAAGGACGTGGAAAAACCAGGTGACCCAAGAAAAAAGGAGGACGATCGTAGGAGACGAAAGAGAGAACATCCAGATCATTGGACTACTAAAGGGAATAAAAGGAAAGACGAGAAAGCTCCTCGGACGATAAAATTCACTCCCTTAGTTATGCCTGTTGACAAAATTCTAGCGCAAATTGAGGACAAGCATTACCTTAAATAGCCAAGGCCATTAAATTCATCCCCCAACGTCCGTGACAAGAAGTACTACCAATTCCATAGGGATCACGACCATTACACAGAGAATTGTAGGGACCTAAAAGAGCAGATAGAAGAACTTATACAGAAAGGGAAGTTGCTGAAGAACGTCAGAAAGGGGGAGTCTAGTAGGTTCAAAGGTGACAATAAGAACCAACACGAATTCACACCCAGGGATGAGGATCACGCATCCCAACGCCCGCCAAGCGTGATAGGGGAGATAAAAACAATCATAGGTGACCCATCCACTGGTGGGTTGTTCAAATCCCTCAAGAAAGTGTACCAGAGGCAGGTGAATAGCATCCATAGGATGCCCCCATTTAAGCAAAGACGGACGGATCGGGACATATGTTTCTCAGAAGTAGATGTTAGGGGGGTAAAGCAACCTCATGACGACCCTCTAGTAATAATGCTGGTGATAGAGGGATTCAATACCAGGAGAATCCTCGTAGATAATAGCAACTCGGCAGACATCATCTATCTCTCCACCTTTCAGCAGCTGAAGCTAGATCTAGGAAGGCTGTGCCCCTATGACTCTCCCCTCGTCAGCTTTAGTGGAGATAGGATGTATCCTAAAGGTATAGTGACTCTAACGATTACGGTAGGAACTCATCCAAAAAAATTGACTCGTTAGTTGGATTTTTTAGTAGTGGACTGCCCTTCATCTTATAATGTAATCATCGGGAGACCCACGCTTAACCGTTTGAAAGCGGCCACATATACATATTGTTTGAAAGTAAAGTTTCCCATGGAGAACGACGTAGGCGAAGTGAAAGGAGACTAAGCACTGGCTAGGGAATGCTACCAGGCTGTGTTGGCTGCCAAAGAAAACCATACGTGGATGATCGAAGAGAAGGAAGAAAAGAAGGTGGAAGCTCTGGAGATGGTCGAGTTGGTCGATGGCGAGATAGCAAAGACGACCTGAATAAGGATGAAATTGAGTCCCGAATAAGGACGAAACTGAGTCCCGAGATGAGGACAAGACTCGTCTAGTTCCTCAAAGAGAACCTGGATGTCTTCACATGGGTTCATGAGGACATGCCGAGTATATCTCCAAAAGTCATCTAGCATAAACTAAGTATGGACCCAAAGATGAAGCCCGTCCAACAAAAACGACGAGTCTTTGCCCTGGAACGTAATCAGGCAGTTACGAACAAAGTTAATAAGTTGTTGTCTGCAGGTTTTATCCGAGAGGTTTACTATTGGGACTACAGCCGGGCATAGATTACTAACGAAGAAAGCAAATAGGAAATGGAGAATGTGCGTGGACTTCAAGGACCTAAACAAGGCTTGCCCAAAAGATAGCTTCCCTCTACCAAGGATAGACCAGTTGATGGACTCTACAGCCGGGCATAGATTACTGATGAAATCAACCTTCATGGACGATATCACTGAGGCTAACGAGCCCACCCTCAGAGACGAAGACAGCTACATATCACTGACGAAAGAAACAGCTTTTCAATATAGCCGAGTAATCACAGGACCAGTTATACAGACCGTTGAAAATCTCATTAAGGCCCATATTACTGAGTCTTAAGCGTTACCAACAGAGACATTAAAGCCACATTAAAAGCCACAACGGCTAAGGGTTGTGGGAACATATATAAAGACCTCATAGCACAAATACAAGACACATTGAAAACTTTATAAGAGAAAGGTATTGCTAGTTATTCAAATATCTTGTTATTTCCTAGAGATTTTCTCATACTAACTTTGGCATTGAAGGCATTGTGGCAGACACTACACCGGTGACCATCTCAGGAGGATTATTTTGCTTCTCGGCAACTTAGGCACTCACTTGGTTACGTTTGGATCTATTCGTTCCGTCTAGATCTATTTGTCTCGTTCGACGAATCTGCACACCAACAATAGTCATTGCTTGTTATTGAGTTTTAAATTATACCTAAAGTTATATAAAATATTTCTAAAAATAAATTTCAGAATAAGAAGAAGATAAAGAAAACAAGGAATGAAGAACAAATTAAAGAAGAAATAGGAAATAGTCAATTTAACAGCGAGTTAAAGTCTTCTGCTTATTCTAACTTTCATCTCAAAAAAAAAAAAAAAAAAAAGTCTTCTACTTAAAGCTACTGTCGTTTTAGTACCAGCTTTGTAACTACTTGTAGTTTAGTGTTAAGTCTTGTAACACTGTTTGGCAACACGTGATGTGTACGTGTCTTACCAATACAGCTGTCTTGTTTCTATTGGTTAGCTTATATGGAGGTAGTTAGTTAGTTTTCTGTTATAGCTTCTCATATATAGAACAGGGGTTTATGTAATTATTTATTTAATAAGATATTCAGTTTTATATCTTCTTTTTTTTTAGAAACAACATAGTAATGCATTTAATTAAGAAATACCAGCTAAATCAGCTTGGTACGAAGGCAGTACAATAGGTGGAACATCTTCCATCCAAACCACACAATTTGGTAAATTAACTGCTAACTGAGCCAAGTTGTGTGCAACTGTGTTGCCCTCTCTCTTAGTGTGAGAGTAGGACAATTTGGAAAAAACTGAAGATAAAGACAAAGAGTCCTGAATCAACAAACCATAAGGAGCTAGACCAGGGTTCTAAGCTTTCAAAGCCGTTATCACCAGTGAGGAATCGCCCTCCAGAACAACCTCTGAAAAGCCCATCTCTTGTGCAAACTCAAGGGCTTTGTTAGCAGCCAGAGCTTCAATTTCTATTGCCTGGAGATGTTGAGGGACCCGGGTAGCCATGGCTGCAATAACCAAACCCTCCTTATCACGAACAATGGCACCAATTCCGGAACATTTTTCTTCTTCGAAGGTAGCACCGTCGAAATTAACTTTGTATACACCCGGATCAGGTGGCCTCCACTGTACTCTCCTACTTATTCTACTGGGAACCGATTCTTTTTCCAGTGCTTTGTACTCCAAAAGACTGTCATGAGCCCACGTGGAGAGTTGGTTTAAAGGACGATATGCTTGTTGAGTTCTCACCTGGTTCCTTTGGTGCCAAATGGACCAAATGGTGAAGGCAAACAGAGCCGGGTTCTTTTGGTGCTCGAACACCCAGGTCAGGAGCTCACTGAAACTAGAGAAGGTCCTTTGGTTCCTAAAACACCAAGTATTATCCACTCCCCACACACCGTCCAGCTTCTTGCAACTCCACACCGCATGCACAATGTCTTCATCTTCTTCCTTGCATCGATCACACCTCTGTTCGGAGATAATAGTTCGACGCAAAAGGTTGCACTTTGAAGGGAGTGAGTTACGGCAAGCCCTCCAAAGTAGATTTCTTACTTTATTAGGACATTCAAGAGCCCAAATCTTCTTCCAAAGCCCTTTTTCATGGTCTTGACGTTCTGTTTCCTGGAAACCAACTTCTTCTTCCTTCAAGAACCTATAGCCCGTTTTGCAGCTATATCTCCCGTCTTGCTCCCATGGCCAGTATAGCGTGTCCTCCGATACTTTTCTAGCTAATGGAATATTTTTTATTTCTTCCGCTTCTTGAGGTGCAAAAATCCCATCCACCATTGTTGCGTTCCACGTTCTAGTACCCTCATCAATCAAGCAATCCACTGTGGCTTCCTCCATTGTTTCCACCATTGGGGAAAGAACTTTAGTTGGATTTTTCCTGGGCAGCCAATGGTGCTGCCAAATTTTTATTGATTTTCCATTCCCCACCCTCCAGCACGCCCCATCTAGGATGACATCACGGCCTTGCAATATACTCTTCCAAGCATAAGACCCAGAGCTTGATTCATTGGCTTCTAGGAGAGAGTGATTTGGGAAAAACTTCGCCTTAAAGACTTTGTAGAAAAGAGTTTCCTTATTATGCAGGAGCCGCCAAGCTTGTTTCGCCAAAAGGGCATCATTAAATTGTGCCAAGTCACGAAAACCCATTCCACCTACCATTTTGGACTTAGTCAATTCACTCCACCGGATCCAATGAATTTTCCTTCTATTGCCCCTTTGCCCCCACCAAAACTTCTTTATCATTACCTCAATGTCATCACAAAGCCCCAGTGGAAGTTTAAAACAACCCATAGCATAGGAGGGGATAGCTTGGATCACGGCTTTGATTAGGACCGCTCTCCCAGCTTGAGAAAGTAATTTACCTTCCCAACCTTGGAGTTTTCTCCAAACCCTTTCTTTTATATAGTTGAAGCTAGCCTTTTTCCCCCTACCCACAAAGGAGGGAAGCCCCAAATATTTTTCATAGGACTTCACTTCTTGAACTTGAAAAAGATTCTTTATGCTTTTTTTTGCTTCATCCGAGGTGGACTTGCTAAAGAAGAGAGCTGTCTTGTCTTTGTTGATTTTTTGCCCTGACCAAGATTCATATTCACCCAACAACTTCAAAACATTATTGCAATCCTCAGTGATTGACCTACAGAAAAGTAATCTATCGTCTGCAAAAAACAAGTGGGTTAGTTTAGGGCCTCGTTTGCACAAAGAAAAGCCTTTAATATCCCCATTCCTCGCCGAATGTTTAATGAGAGCATGAAGACCTTCCGTACATAAAAGGAAAAGGAACGGAGATAGGGGGTCTCCTTGTCTAATTCCTCTTTTAGGATGGATCAACCCAATGGGCTCCCCGTTCACCATGATAGAGTATGACACCGTATTCACACAACTCATCATAAGAGCTACCCATCTAGCACAAAAGCCCATATTCTCTAGAATCTTCTCCAAATACACCCACTCCACCCGATCGTAAGCTTTACTCATGTCTAATTTAACAGCCATAAAACCATGTTTTCCTGAATTATGTTGCTTCATATGATGAAGGGTCTCAAATGCAACCATAACATTGTCTGAAATAAGTCTTTCCTTTGCAAAAGCTGACTGATGTTCCGTAATTAAGGAAGGTAAAAATTTCTTCAACCTATTTGCTAAGACCTTAGAATAAATCTTATATAGGACATTGCAAAGACTAATAGGGCGAAATTCAGACACAAGTTCAGGATTATCTATTTTCGGGACAAGAGTAATGAGTGTATGGTTGATGGGTTCAGGAAGGATACCTGAGTTCAGCCATGAGAGGATAGCTGAGGTAACATCATGCTGCATCGTCGACCAGAAATGTTGATAGAACAAGGGTGGCATGCCGTCTGGACCCGGCACTTTTAGAGGTGCCATCTGATTCAGAGCTTCCTTTACTTCCAGTTCCGTAAATTCCTTCACCAAATCAGCATTCATCTCATTGGTCACCATGCAAGGGATTTTCTCCAGAGAATCAACCTCTAAGTTCGGATTGGAGGAGGAGAAGAGTTCTTTGAAGTAACTCTCCATCACCTTTCCAATATCATTTTGATCGGTCAGCCAAGCTCCATTCCCCTCTCTTATTCCTCTGATCAGATTCTTCCTAAGCCTCTTTGTAGCCTTACTGTGAAAGAAGGTTGTATTGTTGTCACCTTTACTTAGCCATAACACCCTAGATCTTTGACACCACATCCTTGATTCCCGGTCTTGCAACAAATTAATCTCCATTCTTAAGTTCCTAATCCGAACATTGTACCCACTCACCATAGCTTCATTTTCGGCCAAAGCCAATTGATTCTTTTTAATCTCTAACTCCCTCCTTACGTGCCTAAAGTTGTGCTTGCTCCACCAAGTTAATTCTTGCTCACATTTAGCCACTTTTTTCAAAATAGCTGTACTTGGATTTAGCTCCCTTGTACTACACCATGCTTCCTCAACCGTTTTACCACAAGATGGGTCCGATAACCACATTTCTTCAAATCTAAAACCCCTCTTCCTCCTAGGTTCAGGCAATCCCGACAAATTAACTAATAGAGGAGAATGATCCGATGACATGCAACTAAGGTGATGTACCCTAGTTCCTGGAAATTTTTGAAACCAAGAATTCGTAGCCATGCATCGATCCAATCTAATTCTTACGGAATGCCCATTGACATAATGTTTCGCCCACGTGAACTTCGGCCCCACATATCCCAAATCCATGAAACTACATTCATCAATCACATCTCGAAATAGTTGCATTTGATTATGGTCTCTAGGTGCTCCACCCCACTTCTCTTCTTGGCGAACGATTTCGTTAAAATCTCCCCCACAAATCCAAGGAATGTTCGCTCTAGAATTTAGACTTCTCAATTTACTCCATGCTTCACTCCTACTATGGGTTTCGGGCTCTCCATAAAAACCCGTGAATCGCCATGCATTCTCAGTATTTCCATTGATGATCGTATCAATAAAATACCTATGAGAATCAATAACCTCAATGTTAATAGAATTTTTCCAAAATAACACTAGTCCACCACCTCTATTCAATCTTGGGACCACCCACTTCTAATCAAAATTAACCTTGCTCAAAGTACGAACTAGCCTTGCTTCGTCTGCCCATGTTTCGGCTATAAACACGATAGAGGGATCTTTTACCTGTATCAATGTCACAAGCTCATTTTCTGTACGTGGGTTCCCAAGCCCACGACAGTTCCATAATAATAAACTCATTGCTTCTGGCCGGGCTGGTAATCAGCCTCCGCCAATATCTTAGTTTTTGTTGCACCTCCCTGGGAAACCCTTCTTTTTTTTGGTAACTCAGTTTGGTTGGTTGAATTTCCTGCACTTCTTTTTTCTCCCACTGTCTCAGACATGCCCACATCTGATGCCACCCCTATTCTAGTGAACCTTTTCCAAGTGCCTTCAGCATGCACGTGATTGACAAGAGAGCTAGGTAACTCACCCAATGGCACGCGTGTTGATGGAGACAATTGGACTGGATGGACTGCCGGGCAAAGAACGTTAGCTCCTGCTTGGTCTGGCACGTTAGGCTTATTAATGCAAGGCTGACCCACCACATTTTCCTTCCCTGTACCAACTTCCAAACCGGGTGACGCTGAGTTTTTTGTATCATACTTTTTTATTTCCTTATCAATCTCCCCAATTACCTCCTCAAAAGACTCCGCTGACACCTTTTTCTCTACTGACTCGGTTTGGTGTAGTATCAAATCCTCCATGATTCCTTCCTCAGTTGACAGCCTTGACTTTTGCTGGGTCACCTCCTGAAAAACCGGTTCCATGTTTCCTTCTACATGATCTTCGAAACTTTCCTTTTCAGTCCTAAAAACTTCCGGTACTAGTTTCCCCGAGCGCACCACCACCACCGGCACCTTCTTCGCTGCTCTGGGCTTTTCCGTCGTCGGTCCAGACTTCTTTCCAGCAAAAAAACCGGGTACTTTTACCATATACCGTCGTGTCGGCACAAAAGGTGCAGCCTTAAGCCAGGGACCGAATTGTTGGGATTCCGGTGAGAGGCTTCCTTCACTTTCAATCCAGAGTTCACAGTCACGGTCGTCGTGCGTCAGACATCCACACCAGAAACATAAGCTAGGAAGTCTTTCATATTTGAAGGGCACCCACATTTCTTTACCACTGTCAAGCGAGATAACCCGCCCCCTACACAGTGGTTGAGAAATATCAATGGTAACTCGGACTCTCACAAAATTATCTCCCTCTGTATCTGCTTCATCAGTTCCTTTGTTCACCTTCCCAATCGCTTCACACAGCTGTTCAGCAATCTTCCTTGTCCGGAATCTGATAGGGAGGTCGTGTACTTGCACCCAGAATGTCACTTTGTTGAACTCCATCTCTCCCAAATCCGTTTCCTTCCCATACCGTTGCAATACCATTAGACGTTTATCAAAGCTCCACGACTCAGCTGCCATGACTTTCTCCATCTCACTCTTATCATCAAACGTAAACAATACCATGTGGTCGCTTTCCTTTTTGATTTGAAAGCCATTTTTCGATCTCCAAATGGGAGTGAAAGTCTTGGCGATAGCGTCTATGTTAAGAGCGCGCTTAGTCAGGAATTTTGCTGCTAGAATAAACTCGGTCTTCGCCTGGTCCTCCTTGATGCGAAAATTTGATCCTTCACATTCCGAGAGGGTTAGACTGTTCCAAGTTTTCGTGAGCTCCTCCATCCTATACTAGTATCTGTTTCCCTAAACCCTGAAAAAAAACCAACAAAGCCTCAAGGTAAACCTGTTACCTTGGGGTACAGAGCCGCCTTCAAGAGAAGGGACAACTATTCTACACTCTAGGAGAGGATGGGAACCCACCCTTCGCTAGCAGAGAGAAACGCTTTCCCACTTACATTAATTAGACTTAGTTTTATATCTTCTTGTTTTTGATAAAACAAACGTTAATTATTTAAGTAATTGTCATATCTCGTCATGTTATGTCTTAATTTTTCAAAAGATGTAATGACATCATGTCCCATGTCAGAGTTTCATTGCTTCTTAAAATTTACACTATACCTAATGATTTCTTAGTTAAAGGAACCTGCTGTTTTTTGGTCAAGAAATTGCTTCTTCTTTTTTTCTTTTTTTTTTTTCTTTTTTTGCAATGGGAAAAGCATAGAGAATTCCTCTATTGGGTTTGAGTTAAGTAAATGATAACAAATGCAGGTGTCGTCGTTTTATTCGAAAAAACAAAAAAAAAAAAAAAACAAAAAACAAAAAACAAAAAACAAAAAAACAAAGGACAAACAAGAAATGAGAGGTCCTACGATCCTCTTCCACACACACGAAAATAGTCTCAAGTGAGGGATCCCAGCTTGTATCAATTTTTTTTTTTTCTTCACAAGATTAACGATGAGAGAAACTAATAGATTTTGATTCAGCTTGCCGAGATAGAATTCAGTGGCCAGCTTAGTTGACTCAAACCCAGCCTGTAGTTCGACGCCTGCCACTTTCAGGCAATAATTTTCTTTAGTACATGTATGCATGCTAAAAATATCATCTAAAATACTTACAAATTAATGCATTATAATTTTTTTTTTAAATCAAGTATTTATTTAATATATTTTTTTTAATATAATTTTTTTAAATCAAACTTCAATTTGTAAGAGTTATATAATAAAATTGACAGTAATTTTAGTATCTTCCGAAGAAAAAAAAAAGTGTAACGAGGAGTTATATGGAGAATGAAAAAGGACCGAGTATATGGGTTGGCGCCGTGGGGATCAGGGAGGACGGGTTTGAGATCCTGAATGTGAGCCACCTTCCTGAGGAAAGATTTTTGCAAGAACTTATCGGAATTGTTGATAATAACTTCCGGATCCTGTACCTCCGGCAAGGATACCCTCCTCTTCTTGTTGACGCGAACCGTTGGGGAATGCATGAGCTGCTGCTTCATCGAATGAATCCCTATAGTCACACCTACCCCAACCATTCCCAGCAGCACATACAATGGGGCTAACTCAAACTTCAAACCCAGCCTGCAGAGAATGCCCACATAGATGCCTTCATGATCTTGTATTAAAAAATTATTACAAAAAAAAAAAAAAAAAAAAAAAGGTCTGCTGGTGAAAAATAAAAAAGATGATGCATGACAAAGGTGTTTATAAGACTATGATTATCACTAGGCTCGTCACACGAGCTTTGCACATGTAATAATGTTTTTTTTTTTTTTTAGTTTAATATTATAACATTTAAATGTGATATATAAATAACAACGTGTATTAAAAAAAAAAAAAAAAAAAAAGGAGGTAACTTAACATAAGGTAACGTGGAATAATGTTTAAAAATGAGATAAAGATAGTGTCCTAAATTTTAGGCTAAGTGTAGAAGATAAAGGAAAAAACATAAAACTTAGGAATAAGAATTACTCTTTTAATCGGTTTATGTTTTTTAATTTAAGATTATTTAACTAAAAGATAGTAGTATTTTAGGAAAAATGTATTTTGTATCAAATGATACCACGTCATCCGTATCAAAATCCAATAAACAAAAAATATGTGTGTAAAAATAATTAACCACTAACACATGTCTTTCAATTATTAGTGGATTAGTTATTTTTTGCTGATATATCTCACACTTATTGCATTTTGATACTACTGACATAATATCATTTGATACTAAATACATTCTCGTATTTTAGAGAGTTTAAGAATTTGTATAAGGGTATTTTAGTACATGACTTTTTTTTTTTTTGGTCTAGAGTCGTAATTTTCCTTTTTTTAATTTTGAGTAAGTTTGTTTTGAAGACATGAATTAATAGGAGAGTATCCTATTTTGAAGACATTATATATATATATATATATATATATATATATATATACAAAATAGAAATTCTACTCTAACCTAATCTAAGTGTATATGCGTTTGAAGTTTCCTCTTATTATATGCGTTTGCACATGTAATAATGTTTTTTTTTTCTTTTTTTTTTTTTTTTTGGTTTAATATTATAACATTTAAATGTGATATATAAATAACAATGTGTATTAAAAAAAAAAAAAAAAAAAAGAGGTAACGTAACATTAGGTAACGTGAAATAATGTCTAAAAATGAGATAAAGATAGTGTCCTAAGTTTTAGGCTGAGTGTAGAAGATAAAGGAAAAAACATAAAACTTAGGAATAAGAATTACTCTTTTAATCGGTTTGTGTTTTTTAATTTAAGATTATTTAACTAAAAGATAGTAGTATTTTAGGAAAAATGTATTTTGTATCAAATGATACCACGTCATCCGTATTAAAATCCAATAAACGAAAGACATGTGTGTAAAAATAATTAACCACTAACACATGTCTTTCAATTATTAGTGGATTAGTTATTTTTTGCTGATATATCTCACACTTATTGCATTTTGATACTGCTGACATAATATCATTTGATACTAAATACATTCTCATATTTTAGAGAGTTTAAGAATTTGTATAAGGGGTATTTTAGTACATGGCTTTTTTTTTTTTTTTTTTGGTCTAGAGTCGTAATTTTCCTTTTTTTTAATTTTGAATAAGTTTGTTTTAAAGACATGAATTAATAGGAGAGTATCCTATTTTGAAGACATTATATATATATATATATATATATATATATATATACAAAATAGAAATTCTACTCTAATCTAATCTAAGTATATATGCATTTGAAGTTTCCTCTTAAAGATTTAAACCTCGGTCCTTGCCCTCATGCCCCACAAGTACTTATACTTGTAGAGTGACTATCGTACTAAGAATGTGCAGTTAAATGTAAGATTTATAAGTATTTTTGAACCGCATAAAAGATATAAATTCTCTTATAA